>JAQPPZ010002395.1:390000-1714294 GCA_028583015.1 Wollemia nobilis | reverse complement strand
TAGGGATATATTTACATTTTCAGGTGAAAAACCTTCATACCAATGGGTAAGGAAGAGTCCTGCTCTTCCCATAAAGCAAGGACCCCCTTTTAAGATTCTTTCTCTTTCTTTCCTAGAAAAAAAATGGCTAGGAAGAAACCTTTGGGAAGAAATGATAGAATCACTCCTAGAGAATTCCAACTCCTATCAATCCATTTTCTCAAGGCTAAAGCCCCTGACTAATACCCATTAAATTTACCAAAATTTGTCCTATCTTGGAGCAACGAGGATCTCTCTAAGGTGCACTCACTAAGCTCTACCACTAGAGATGATTATAAGGAATAACTATAAATAGATCAATGGAAAGGAAATTGAAACTCAAAATTTATTGAAATTTGTCTGAATATCTTATAGCAAATATAATATTTGATGAAAACTTTATTTTTCATGCACAATTTCTAAGAAAGTGAAAAAACTTAGCTAAGATAAATTTCTAAGATAAAGAAAGGGAAAAAAACTTAGCTAAAAAATCCTTTGTATAGATATAATGTCTTGCCTCGTTGAAGTCCTAGCCCTTCATTGCTCTTCCCATCATTCGAACCCTAGCTGGAAAATATTTGCAATTTCATTTTTCATGACTTGAAAAATTGTCACTGCCCTTGTTTCGAATGGTTGAATTCACAGGATCGTATCTCCATAAATATTGCTCACAATTTTGCATATGACCAATCATTTTAAAGCTATTCCAATTCTGCACAGGTTGGTCTAAGAATCAACTGAATCGGATAACTCTTCGCGAAGATATGGCTCCTAAAAGATGAGATATTTTTCAAGAAAAAATCCTAATCCTTCGCACTTCACGACCTATGGGACATGAGTTGTTAATTGATGAGGAAGATTCACCTCAAGAGAATCTTAACCACCATAAATTCTAGATAGAATATATTAAAATGGATTGGATAGATCCAAATTAGTTAGAATCTTTGCCAGCTTATTCTAGTCATTATCTCCTTTAGATAGAATTTACTGGATTTGTTTCCAACTAATTCATATTTGAGATATTCTACTCTGGTAGGTTGTACAACCTCTCTATAAAAGAGAAGACATTGCATTGTAAAGGTTGAGTATGATATGTCCAAGCATTGAGTACAATTTCTCTTCTCCATCTCCCTTGTCTTGTTATTTAAGTAATATTATAAGTTAAGAGCATGTACATCTCCTACAAACATAGTAAGGAATAACCCACTTATTTGCATAAGTAGGAGAGATCCAAATCCCATTAGAGTAGGATTAGTGTATATTTATTTATATTTCATTAAAATGATTAGTAAGAAATATAGATTTATTTTAGTTAGACTAGATCTAGGTTTTCTTGATGGATGGGTGTATACAACGCATGCCTTGGCCATGATTATATGTTCCTATATTGATAAAGTACAATGATATTTAACTAGTTAGAGTTCTATCAAATAGATATTAGACTTGTCTACATTCATCCCTTGTGTAGAAGAAGCACTTTTTGTATTTTACAACTTGGTGGAAGTAAAATTTTGTCTTGATCAATTCATGGTTGATATGTAATCCCATTAAATCATAAGGATAATATCCCTTGTAAATATCTAATTAACCCATAAAAATGTATTTGTGACTCTTTTATGCCTCCTTTTGAACATCTTTGGGTATGTG
The DNA here is from genome assembly GCA_028583015.1 of Wollemia nobilis. Classification (NCBI taxonomy): domain Eukaryota; kingdom Viridiplantae; phylum Streptophyta; class Pinopsida; order Araucariales; family Araucariaceae; genus Wollemia; species Wollemia nobilis. The sequence continues at coordinate 1,712,629 of JAQPPZ010002395.1, read as the reverse complement.
AGCCCATGTTGAAGACCTAAAGATACAAAATTAAGACATACCATGCTTATTGCCTATCAACCTCTCAATGGGTGTCATACATTGAACTACTATGGTAGGGCCTCTTTTAATTATGTATATTACATAGGATAATTCTAATTTGGGTAGTTGACTACTAAACCCTCATCCCACTCATTATTATAATATAATATATTAATATAATCAACCTTGGGTTATGTGTGATCCATGCCAACTATCCATAATACCCTTATATAATAGACCATCATATCCTCATATACTTATTCCTAAGTAACATAACATTCAACCCTCCTCACAAATATTTATCCTTGAAACATGAGAAGAAACTAAATAATATGATCCAAGCAATGTTGACAAATGGTACTAATCTAGATCATCCATTCATCCAAGTGAAATATTGATTGGTGGTAGTCTTCAATGATGCCAAGTTGCCATTAAGCCACTTGAATATCCATAATTGCTCTATTGGCTCCATGCTTCTATTTCTCTTCACTGATATTTAGAATAATTGGTTCTATTGTTCCATGATGTTGTTGTAACACTTTGAAATCCATAATCGCTATGTTTTTTCTACCAAAATTTACCATAATTAATGTCATTTTGACTCCATGTAGATCCATAACAATATTGATACCCTAAGCCATGCCTCCAATATTGTTGTCGCTCATGGTGGTGTGGGTGGTGATATGCTACAAACTTAACTTATCATTTTATTTTCTTCGATTCTTTAGCATTTTGTTTCTCTATTTTAAATTCCTCCTCATGCTCTTATCTCTTGTGCCCTTTTTTTGGTGTGTCCTTGTGTGCTTCTAACAGAGTTTCCTTGGACTTTGTTGTTGCTTCTTCCATGGACTTTAATATTGTTACTATTGTAGATTTGACGTATGATTCTTCTATTGGTTTCTTAACTTGTTCCTCTACCATAGCCGCTTATTGTTTCTTTCTAGATCCTTGCTCCTTAAGTTGAGAAATATCTTGTAGTTTTATCTTCTTGTTCCTGTACCATAACATAAAAAACTTCTTTTACAGATTAATGTTAACAATACCCAAAAAATCCAACCAAAGATAGCCAAGAACAATATCCACATCATTCAAATTTATAGCATGAAAATCTGAATGTAAAACTTATTTATCCATGCTGATCTTCAAATCTTCAAAAATCTAAACATTCTCACCCTCAAGTTGTATTTCCTTAATTTTTGTTGCTTGAACCTACAATCTCTTAACCAAAGCACCATTAATGAAACTATATCTACTACTAGGGTAATGAAAATAATAACCTTTTCCTTGTGAATGCATCAATGAACCTACAAAATAGAATTTTTAGATGAATTTAGATCCTTTGATCCTTCTCTTGCTTTGTGATTTCAAAGATGTGGCTTCTTCATTCTTATCACTATATTCCTTAACGTTTTCCTCTTTTTCCTTGAGTAATTTTATTTCTTTTCACAATATTCATTCTATTTCTTGAAAAAATCCCACTCTATTTATTTCATTTCTCTCATTTTGAATCCTTTGTAGTTTCTTTTCAAGGTCTTTGATGATACCCATCAGTCTATCTATATTTTTATCCTTTTCCTTTTTATCCTTTTCCTTGAGCTCTCTCATACAAATATCTAACTTTCTTTATAATTGAAATTGAGCAGGTTCCCATCTACTCAAGAATGCTTGTTCCATTTCTTTCCAAGTGCACATGGGATTTACCCTAGCAAATTTTTCTACCCATTGTAAATCTTCCCCAGATAAAAAACCATAAAATACATAGTGCATCAAGTTTATTTCATCAAATTTAGATTTTAATACTTTCAACCACTCTCTCACATCAATATTCTCTCTTCTAGAAAAAGGGTTTTTTTTTTTTTTTTGGTAATTAAGGTACAATTTCATTACATCCGGGTTTTCCAGGTTGACCCAAAACCTTTTACAAAAATCAGCACTATGCTATTACGGATCAAAACCTCAATAGGGACAGTCTGTCCTTCGCTACTAGTACCCTTCTGAGGCCACCCTGCCAAGAAAGAGCACAACCCCTTACACATATTTAACAAACACCTTAGAACACAGGCAACGGCCCACCGCATTGCTTTCTTGCTGCCCCAACCGCGAAAATGCGACCTGTCACGAAATCGCGACGTCCTTAAGTCTTCTCCTTCATTTGCTCTGGAGAGTCACGAAATGGTGACATGTCGCGAAAATGAGACATGTCACGAAATCGTGACATTCTGCCTTCGTTCTGCTCCTTTGCCGCTATAAGTCACGAAAATGCGACATGTCACGAAAATGAGCCATGTCGCGGAATCGCGACATTCGTCTCCCATTTTGCACTCTTTCTGCTTCCAACCGTGAAAATGCGACATGTCACGAAATCGCGACGTCCTTAAGTCGTTTCCATATTTTACTTTGGATAGTCGCGAAAATGCGACCTGTCATGAAAAAGAGACATGTCACGAAATCGCGACATTCTGCCTTCGTTCCGCTCCTTTGCCACTGCATGTCGCGAAAATGCGACATGTCGCGACAATGAGACATGTCACGAAATCGCGACATTCGTCTCCCATTTTGCACTCTTGCCGCTTCCATCCGTGAAAGTGCGACATGTCACGAAATCGCGACGTCCTTAAGTCTTTTCCTTCATTTGCTCTGGATAGTCGCGAAAATGCGACATGTCGCGACAATGAGACCTGTCGCGAAATCACGACAATCTGCCTTCGTTCTGCTCCTTTGCCACTGCCTGTCGTGAAACTGAGACATGTCACGAAATCGCGACATTCGTTTCCCATTTTGTTCTCTTGCCGCTTCCAGCTGCGAAGAATCGACAAGTCACGAAATCGCGTCGTCCTTGAGTCTTTTCCTGCATTTGCTCTGGATCATCGTGAAACTGCGACATGTCGAAAATGCGACATGTCGCGACATCGCGACACTTCTGCCTCTTTGTCCTCTTTTGTTGCTTTTGGACACGAAAAGGCAACATGTCGCGATATCGCGACACACTCGCCTCCTTGCTCCTTTTCTTGGCTTTTGCCCACGAAAATCCAACATGTCGCGATATCGCGACACTTTCACCTCCTTACTCTTTCTCTTCTCTTTTGGTCACGAAAATGCGACATGTCGCGATATCGCGACACTTTTTCCTTCCTACTCTTTCTCTTCTCTTTTGGTCACGAAAGTGCGACATGTCGCGATATCGCGACATTTTTCCTTCTTACTCTTTCTCTTCTCTTTTGGTCGTGAAAATGCGACATGTCGCGATATCGCGACACTTTTTCCCTCTTGCTCTTTCTCTTCTCTTTTGGTCATGAAACTGCGACATGTCGCGATATCGCGACACTTTTTCCTTCTTGCTCAACATGTCGCCAAAACGCGACACTTTTTCCTTCTTGCTCAACATGTCGCGATATCGCGACACTTTTTCTTTCTTGCTCAACATGTCGCGATATCGCGACACTTTTCCTTTCTTGCTCTGCATGTCGCGAAATCGTGACACTTTTTCTTTCTTGCTCAACATGTCATGAAATCGTGACCCTTTTTCCTTCTTGCTCAACATGTCGCGATATCGCGACACTTTTTCTTTCTTGCTCAACATGTCGCGATATCGCGACACTTTTTCTTTCTTGCTGTATTTTGCTTTTCCTTCTTTCTTGCGATATCATGACATTTTTCCTTCTTACTCTTTCTCTTCTCTTTTGGTCATGAAAATGCGACATGTCACGATATCGTGACACTTTTTCCCTCTTGCTCTTTCTCTTCTCTTTTGGTCGTGAAACTGCGACATGTCGCGATATCGCGACACTTTTTCCTTCTTGCTCAACATGTCGCCAAAACGTGACACTTTTTCCTTCTTGCTCAACATGTCACGATATCGCGACACTTTTTCTTTCTTGCTCAACATGTCGCGATATCGCGACACTTTTCCTTTCTTGCTCTACATGTCGCGATATCGTGACACTTTTTCTTTCTTGCTCAACATGTCGCGAAATCGTGACCCTTTTTCCTTCTTGCTCAACATGTCACGATATCGCGACACTTTTTCTTTCTTGCTCAACATGTCGCGATATCGCGACACTTTTTCTTTCTTGTTGTATTTTGCTTTTCCTTAAACTACGACATGTCACGAAATCGTGGCATCGGTCCTTGGCAGCTGCCTTTGCCCCTAACCCCATAACATGAGGCCACCATGCCACCTGGATCCTTCCCCCGTTGCAAAGAAAACTAAAGCCATCACAAGAAAGACCGAAGCAATACTGACAAAACAAAAATGAAACTCCTCTCCCTTTTTTCGAACCCCATAGTTTCATCATCATTGGCGGTCATTTTGAATAATTTTGTCCACATCACTTGGGACCCCATGTTCCCAAGTGACCAGCCCATCGGCTTCCACCCCTATATTGGCCAAGATATCAGTTGTTTTATTTGCTTCCCTAAACATGTGCTGGGCCTTCCGATCATTCCTGGCTTGGTAGAGGATCCTAGCCTCTTCGATGACAGTCTTAATCCGCCACGGAGGATTTTTCCCATTGCTGAGAAGGTTTATGACATGCATCGAATCTCCTTCGATAATTAGTTTACCTTCAATCTCCTGAGCCAACTGAAGACCCCTCCATAACGCTCTTGCTTCCACCTCGTTGTTAGTCCTTGTTCCCAGCTGCTCATAAAAGGCCATCACCAGCTTGCCTTGATGGTCTCTCATAGCTCCTCCAACCCTTGCTTTGCCAGGGTTACCTTTAGAGGCCCCATCGAAGTTGAGCTTGAACCAACCAACCGGGGCGGTTTCCACTTGACATCTAATCTGGGATTGACCTTGGTAGACACAGGTTTCTCGCCCAGAGTAATATTTAAGGATTGAGCGATCAGCCTCTCCCAGGGGGAAGGATTTCGAGCTTCATGAGGAATAAGGCTGACGTTTTCATGGGCGAAGGTAAGAATCTTATTGGTGATGGAGGTGACATCATGGCTCGACTCATGGAAAGCTCTATGGTTTCTTTCTAGCCAAACCTGCCAAAGAAAATGATGGAGACAAATCTTCCAAAAAAACCTCAGTCTAAGGCTAACAAAGGGATTTGGCCATTGGTGGAAGAGGTCAATGATGGTGGCTGGTCTGACCCAGCAAATGCTAAAGGCTTGAAATAACCCATTGAGGATACTCAGAGAGACCGGGCATTCAAGGAAAATATGGAGGGTGGACTCCCAATTGGCCCTGCACAAAAAATAGCGGTTAGCAACTATCATACCTTTCCTTATCAAGTTGTCAATAGTAAGAATCCTGCCTTGGATCACCAGCCACGAGAACATTGCAACTTTAGGAATAAGATTTTTGACCCACACCAGCTGTGTCTGGAGTGTGGGGTCCTCAGTATCTAACATTAGCATGTATGCAGATTTGATTGAGAACTGCCCATTTTCGGTAGCTGCCCATATTACATGATCCTGCTCAGGTCTCATAGAAATGAATTGTTGATGCAGGATGCTTTGGATTTCTTCTGATTCAGCTTCAAATCCTTGAATCCTTATCTGTTTCCAAATAAGCCTTCCTCTGTCCCGTCTCATGAAATCAGCTACTTTCCTTCCTATGATATCCTCTGTGATTCTTTTGATCCTCGCTAGGTGAGGAACCTGAGATAAAGCTTCATCCTTGGCCCACCTGTCATCCCAAAACCTGATCTTCTGCCCGTTACCTAGAACCCATCTTAGGCCTTTCTTTATGACCTCTCTGCTTGTTAAGATTGCATTCCAGAACGCCGAACCTCTACTGTGCACCGTGTCATTTAGGAATTCGGTATCTTGAAGATATTTTCTTTTAATTATGGCAGTCCACTCATTCTCCTCATTGTTAATGAGACGCCAAGCTTGTTTGGCTAGCAAGGCTGTGTTTAGGTGAGCAACTCTTCTCAGTCCTAGCCCCCCATTTTCTTTCGGCCTGCAAACCTTGCCCCAACCCACAAGGTGGATCCTCTATTTTTCCTCTAACCCAGACCAGAGAAAATTCTTTTGGAGCTGTTCAATTTTTTGGTATACTCTGGTTGGGGCCTTAAACACAGATAGAAAATAAACCGGAATGCTCTGTAAGGATGCCTTAGTGAGAGTAAGTTTCCCGGCATGAGATAAAAAATGTCCTTTCCAGCCAACCAGTTTCTTTTGGATTCTTTCTACCACTCTATCCCACATAGATTCTCTCGGAGAACCATAGAAAAGGGGAAGGCCTAAATAAGAGGTAGGAAGAGTCGCTATCGAACATCCCAAAATCTCTGCTATTCTGGCTTGTCTCTGAATTGGGGTGTTGAGGAAGTAAAGCTTACTCTTGTTGAAGTTCACCTTCTGTCCCGCCGCATCCTCGTAGAGTTGGAGAATGTGCTTAATCCTTCTGGCTTCAACCATTGATGACTGGGTCAACATCGGAGTGTCATCAACAAATTGTTGGTGAGTAATCGGGTTGGTGAGAGAGGTGGCTTTAATCCCCAAAATTAATCCAGCAGTGCATGCTGCTTTAATAGTTCTACCTAATGCCTCTGCTACTATAATGAACAACATTGGGCTAATCGGATCTCCTTGTCTGAGCCCCCTATGGCTCTGGAAATACCCAGCTGTCGTACCATTGACCAACACTGAGAACCAAGGTTCGGATATGCACTCTTTTATCAGCCTGACCCACTGAGGATGAAAGCCAAACTTCAGAAGAACAACCATCAAAAAATCCCAGTTAATGCGGTCAAAAGCTTTATTCATATCAAGCTTTAGGGCAAAGACCTCCTTGTTGGTTTGCCTAGCAGAGTGCGAGCTTCATGGATCGTGATCGCACCATCCACAATTGATCTCCCCTAATTGAGCTTCCTTGACCAGGGTCAATAATGAGGGGCAATATTTCTTTCATCCTGTTAGCAATGGCTTTTGTTAAGATCTTGTAGGATACGTTACATAAACTAACCGGTCTGAAATCTGCCATTGTCTCCGGTGTTGGGCCCTTAGGAATCAGGGCTATAAAGGTGGACTTGAACCCTCTCGGGATATGTTTTGAAGCCTGAAACTCTTTGATAGCAGAAATGACATCCTCTCCCACAATATCCCAGAAAACTTGGAAGAACCGAGGAGGGAACCCATCAGGGCCAGGGCCTTCTTAGGTTCCATACTAAACAAAGCATTTCTGATTTCTTCATCAGTGAAGGGAGCAAGAAGCTTACCATTAATGGCCTCATCAACCAAGCTAGGAATGAACTGGAGGAGAGTGTCCTTGGCTTCCTCTATACACTGGGATTCATCCCCGAGAAGGGAGCTAAAATAAGCAATTGCTTCCTCTCTGATCTCAATCAAATCTTGGGTTTTGGATCCATCAGCTTTGGTCAACTCTCTGATCTTGTTATTACTTCTGTTCCTCAAGGTTGTGACGTGAAAGAACTTTGAGTTCAAGTCACCATCCTTTAGCCATAACGCCCTGGATTTCTGTCTCCAGTATATCTCTTCACAAGCCAAAATATTGTGATATTCTGAAAGCTTGGCTTGCTCCTCCTTCCTAGTAGCTTCATCACCGATACCATTTTGTATCGAGTTGTCAATGACCTGCATCCTTTCTCCCACTTGTTTCTTATTCTCAAACAGGTTCCCAAAAACCTCCTTATTCCAAGTTCTAAGATTATCCTTTACTAATTTCAGCTTTTGAGCAAGTTTGAAACCTGAACTTCTCCGAAAGGGTTGCTGCCACCATCTGGAAATATTTTCTTTTAACTCCGGGTGCCTGATCCACATTGACTGGAATCGAAAAGGTTTTTTGAAGGAGTTTGACTTTGGAACCTCCAAAAGGATGGGATTGTGATCAGAGGAAATTTTGGGAAGAGTTTGCAGAGTAGAGTCTCCAAACCCAGCAATTGCCTCCTTAGATAAGAAAAACCTGTCAAGTCTTTCCTGGATAAGTTGGCTTCCTGTTCGCTTGTTGCTCCAAGTATACTTGGCTCCTCTTAGCCTCACATCCATCAGTTGGTTCGAGTTTACGAAGTCATTGAAGTCTTCCATACTTCTGGTTGGGAGCCCTGTTCCACCCTTTTTGTCCGAGGGGTATAATGGCGTGTTGAAGTCGCCAGTCACCACCCACGGGATGTCATGGAAAGCATCACCTAGTTTACCCAGGTACTCCCACAAAGAAGCTCTCCCTTGAACAGAATTGGGAGCATAGACATTTGAGAAGATCCACGATCTATTGTTGTCAATATCATGGAAAAAAACACTCAGCACCCTGTCATCATCTTGGATAATGCTGCCTTCCACCACCCGAGGATCCCAAAGAACCATGAGCCCCCCTGAAGTTCCTCTAGCCGGTTTGTACACCATGTCCCCTTGACTCCACATCTTTTTTGCTATTGTTTTTTACTGGGCTTCGTCTAATTTTGTTTCTTGTAGCATCAAAATTGTTGGATTGTATTGCCTTCTTAACGAGCTAACCACCCTCTGAGTGGGTCGGCCATTGAGGCCTCTCACATTCCATGAGAGAACCTTCATTTAGATTGTTTAGAGTTTTTCCCCTTCCCCCTCCCTTGAGGAGGTTTTCCTGATTTGTTATCTTCATGCCCTGGGATAACTTGTTGTATCAGTGTTTTCTGTTTGCCACTGGCAATCTCATTGTCAGTCCTCATTCTGTTGTGCTCTGCATTTGACATCCTCCCCTTCTTTCTCTCACTGCCATAGTCAATAGGTGACTTAGTAGTACTCCTGGTCTGCTTGGGGCTAAAATGTGGATGAACTATCTATTGTAGAACCGGACTAACGCATTCCTCAAAATCATTCATTTCTACCACCTCAATCCGTGATTCTAACTCCTCCATCTGTTTCCTGTATTCTCCTAATTTTTGTATTGAACCTTCTAGATGGTTTGACGGGCTTCTGGCTATGATGTTGGGAAGGTCTATTTTTGAAGACTCTATCTCCTCCACCCATTTTCTATATTCTCTGGGATTTTGCCTTACCCCTCCCCGGGGGCTTGAGGGGTTCTTGGTTATGGGGTTTGTAGGACCCGCCCTTGATGGGGATTCTAGGGTTTCAGGGATTTCACCTTGCAGGTTTCCTTCCTCTAATTCCTCACTCTCCCCTTCTACCATTAGATCATCTAAAATTTTGAACTTATTTGAGCTTGGAATTTTAGGGCTTACCTGATTTTCTTGTTCGTCGGTGAGATGTTGCTTGTCTTTGCTCTGACCTTGCCCTGCCCCCTGTTTTGTCTTCTCCTGATAAAAGTGGTTATTTTTAGATGGCCTAAACCCTCCTTTGCCCACAGGGCCTCCTTTTAGAGGGAGGTTCCTAGGAAACCCTTTCTCATTTGCTCGTTTGCCTTCCGTCCTTTGGATTTCTCTGCTAGCTGCTAGATTAGGGCACTGATTTTGCAAATGGCCTTGGGTTTTGCACTCAGGGCAAAAAGCTGGCCTAGTTTTCATATTCCACCGCCTGTTTTCTTAGGTAGTTGTCGTACCCTAGCTCCACAATATTTGGCAGCTCATAGTCTAAATTAGCGTTGACGCATATTCTTGCATGTGTCATCCTTGTCCTAGCCAAGGTTGCATGATCTATGGAAACCAGTTCTCCAATCGCTCTGGCGATGCCTTGCAGCCAGTACTCGTTGAAAAACTGAGCTGGTAGGTTAGGAAGTCGAACCCAGATAGGGGCAGTATTGATATTCTATTTTTTAGGGTCAAAATCCTCCCCCCACTTCCTGAGGAATAGACTGTGTTTCCCTAAAAACCAGGGTCCTCCAGTTAGAACGTGGTTCGCATCCTCCTTGTTATTAAATATTATGATGAAAAAACCCCTGGACAGGGCAACAACCTCCATACTCCCCACCGTTCTCCATTTGGATAGAGCCCAGGATCGTATAGTCTCTATATCCGGCCTTCCACCCAGAAACTTACCCACTAAAGAAAACTCTTCCATGGATAAAAAAGAAACCATCAAAGCGATAGGGAGCCATTATCCTATTATTCACCGGAATGAGGGGCGGGAGTGAAAGGAAATCACTCTTTCTCCCCTTAACAGTTTCCGCAAAGGACCGGCCTCCTCTGGGACCCGCATCGCCCTTCTGGGTCCCTTTGTCCGGATCTTTTTGAGGAGGGTCGAGCCCTCTTTGGACAGCCCCACCTGTCGCCGAAGGCCTCCCTTCCTCTGGATCCTCGCCTGATTCCTTCTCGAGGTTCCTTCCCAAACCCTCCGTGCCTTCTCTGTTGTTCCCGCCCGAAAGTTTCAAACTTCCTCCACTGCTTCTCTCCTCCATTCCTCCCCAATCCTTCTTTGATTTTTCTAGAAAAAGGGTTTAACTCCATGAGCTCATACCCCATTAAGAAAAGACAACACAAACTAGGGTTTTATAAAAAAAATATCTCCCCAATTATCTAAAGCTAAAATTCCATACAAACAATTAGACCCAAAAAATAATAGATGACTTGCTTACCCCAACTAACAAATATCTCAAATTTAATTTTTCGAAAAAAACACAATTTGAAAAATCGTCACTACCCTTGTTCTAGATGGCTAACTTCAAAGGGTTGTATCTAACTCAAAACTACCAAGATTCCTTCATATAACCACTCATTTAAATATCTTTAAATTTTGAGCAAAATGGCACAAGAATCGTCTAAATCATATAACTTTACAAAAGGATATAACTCCCACAAAATGAGATATTTTTTTGAAAAAAAATTGCCAATTTTTTTACAATAGATAAAACAATTATCAATTTGCTAGAATCGTTGATATGATACCACTTGTTATGAAACTATATTTCAATTAACATAAACCATTCACCATTATATAGAAATATTAAACCATTCATCCACAATAACAATCCATACAATGAGACAAAGATAGATAATACCCCTAGGGTAGGTCAACACCAATAATACTCCTTAAGGAAGCAGTAACTCCATAAAATCTCCCAAGATGAGAGTGCCACTTAGAGAGGGTAAAGTGTCATAAGCCATTGGGTAAAGATGATTACAAGTAAAACTTCATATGAGTGATGATACTTACAATGACAATATCCCTTCTCAACCTTGGGTTATGTGTGGCCCATGTCAACTATCCATAATACCCTAACATAATATAATATAATATCCCCATATACCTATTTCTAAGTACCATAGCAAAATAATCTCTAATAAAACCATGCTCTCTTAAATGTAGTGTGTTGCAATCATGCAAAAGGTATTGGTGCTTGGTCATGTGACTTATTGCCCCTAAATTTGCAATCCACTCATTAGAATAGTTGCATGTCCAATATACTGAATGAATAGCTACATGAGCTTATGAGATTTCACCATTGTGACTATACTCACCCTATCAATAGAAGAGAGCAATATTAGCACCCATCCCTTTTTGGTTGCTTCTTCAATATTCTTATTGCAAATCTAATGAAATTATGCTTTGTTTCCTTCCTTCTTGAAAAACTCAAAAGTTGTCATTTTGAAGGGTTCTTGGTCTTCTTCTCATTATACTTTAGCTTCTTAAAAATTTTAGCCTTAATCAAATTTTCTAAATGAGCCTGATTTATGAGAGGATGCCCTTATACCGTTGTCTTCAAGCCTAATGATGAAGAAGATATTTGAACGCTTCATCAATAGGAGGAGGACGAGAAGTTGGGATGTGGATATGCAACATCTTAAACGCAATGGCAACTATCTCATGTGTCAATGAGATGTTGTTAAACACAGTGTTGAGAAGCTTATATGTTCTCATTGTTCACAAGTTCTTGCTCCTCTCTTGTCCCTTTTGGAAAGCCTTAAGTAGTTGATGAGGATTGATGTTCACTCACATGACCCCTCTTTCTCCTAGCTAGGATTGCATTTTATTTATTAGCATAGTATTTCTTTCTTGCTAATAATGTATTCCATGTGAGAATAGTATTTCACATGTATATTTAGCTACCTAGGTGTAGTTCTAGATGGATGGATAATATTAGGTATGCTCTAGAGTAAGTTAAATTTAGTTTCTAGTAACTTGGATGTTATCTTGGCAAATCACATTTCTTTGGCCTCCATTGAGAGATGGTGGATGGTGGTTATTTGTATTTTGGGTATCCTCTTGTCTTTATAATCATACAATGGAATAATACGGTCAATACTTTTCAATAGTTCAAATATTATCTTGTAACTTCTTGAACCAATTGATCTACTCATCAACTATATCAAAAGAATCCATAGTCAAGGTAGCAAGCTTTATCACCAATCTGTTGATTTATGTGGAGTCAATCTCATTACACAACCTCTAAAATTCGTCAAGTAATTCATTGGGATCCACTAGTACTAATATGGGTGTCATAGATCTTATCAACGTGAAGAGTTATCACAATAAGAGACTTATACATTTTATCCATGAACATATACTTTCTTTCTTCAAAATCAGTCTATAGAGGCTTATCATTCACATACTTGAGTAACCCCTTGCTTTGGAGTAGAGATTCAATATTGATGTTCCAAGTTTCATAGTTTAGACCATTTAGTAATTATCCATAACTTTCCCACTAAAATAAAAACTTACATGTTATGGCTAGAAAATACACTTCTAATAAAGGGATCTCAAAAATCATACAATTCGAAAAAAAAGTGAGCTCAAAATGCTTTCATATTCAAAAGTTATGGTCCCTATAAATTTAACCCAAAATCACATTAAATACCTCCGAAACCTTTGAAAATTTGAATAAATAAATTAATACTTACAATGAATGGAACGTTTCCAAGATTCACTGCATGAGTGTTTGAGGGGATGTCAACTAGGTATTGACTGGAAGCATATTGGTGAATGGAGTGATGTCACTTATCACTATCTAAAATGGGGGGGCTATCAATTGGGTGTTGACTGTGCAAGCCACTAGGTAATGTACTAGCAAACTGAATTGCATCATTTGTTACACTCTAATTTACTTTACAATCTATGAACTAGACCATGCCACTTATAATTCTCTAACTCACTCTAAAATTTATGCTTCTCTAAGTTTATTATTGATTATATGCTTGTGTAATCAATCAGTTTGATGAAATAAAAGAATGTGACTAGTCAATCCCTTTTTTATATCTACCATGTCACATTATACCTACCACATCGACCTTTGACATGTCAACCCTACCACATGCTCACCTACCATACCATCACTTATTATGTCATCATGAACCATACCATCTACCATGTCACCAATTGTTGTCATTATCAGGTACAATACCATATTCCATGTCATCACCAAATGCCACATCGTCTCTAGTTTCCATGTCATCAAATGCCATGTTAGCATCCATATGCAAAAGTTGGGTAATATCATTAGGTGCCACATTATCATTTAGTGTTATGTCGTCTTTGTATATTTCCATGTACGATATATTAACATCATTAATCAGGGTGTTGATGTCATCATCATTCTTCAAAATGATCAGTTTATGGGATTCAAACTTTGGATGTCTTGAGCCCAATGCCTTAAGGGAGGCTCCACTAGTCCCTTTATTTTGGGAACCCTTTAAAAAAAATAAGTACCAAGTGTAAATAAAAAAATGGTTTCCCCATTACATCCTCTCTAAGTCAACTTTGCTTATGCACCTAAGCATGATGATACAAACCTACATCATGCTAATGCCATAAACACTCCCATCATAGTGGTAATACTCCATGAAATATTCTCATTTTCTAAACTTAAAATTTTGAAAATTAGAGGGAAAAATAAAAAATTCAATGCATAAAAATAAGTATTTTGAGGTGAATCAGAGAAATGTGTTGAAGTAGAATCCCCTTAAAAAATTTTAAAGGATCCTAACCAATAATTTTCTATTCATATCTATCATTGTTTTCCCTACATAATATTTTTGTTAAATGCAACCAATGAGGACATCCTCTCATGCCAATGCAACAAAAAATTTGCCTTAACAACTTTGTCAAGTAGCTGGAAGGTCTTTACCATACACAAAAGTTTATCCATGACTTCATTGACATTTGAGGTCTATCAAAATTGTTTAGCCTCTTCTTTTCTACTTTCATGATGGTCATGCAGATTGTCCTCCTATCTATTTTGCTATTAGAAACAAAACATCAAAAGAAAAAAAGAAATATTTTTTTTGGAAAAATCCATAAAAGACAAATGAGGTTTTAAAAAACTCAAACTCAATCCTCAAAATAATGTATCAATTTAGTTAGAAATCAAAAAATTAAAGGAATGTATTGAGTGCCAAGAGAGGAATAAGGGAAATTATTAGTGAATATTTTTCCTATAGTAAATATGTTAAAACTAGTGACATCCTCATGATCCAAGTCCACCTAGGGTTTTATAAAAAAAAATGTTTTCAACGAACTATCAATAACTCATGGAATTCTTATAACTACTCCAAACATTATTGCTCTTAGGAGATGTCATAGAATTTGATTTGCTAAAAATAAGGAATCAAGTAATGGAGGTTTACATTTGCTCCAATACTATGTTAGATTTTACAATAGTTTTCAGAAACAATGGAATTAACACATTACCCATAAATATTGAAAGTAACACACAAAAGGCAATACACACAATATAAGAGGGTGACAGACCAAATTATCTCACTAAAGGAAAATATAATACATTCCAACTGATGACCAAATGGTTGTATGATGGGGTATTTATACCAATTACAAGATACCTTTTAGGTCAATGTCAAGGAATTGACCTTTAGGTTACATCAAAAAATAATACAAAATATTCACCTATATAAGGTGTATAAGGGCCAAAGGGAATATACAATTACTATAATATAAAATTGGTCATGGCCTCAAGTGAAGCTTAACAACCATATATTTTAACAAGGGCTTCATATGATCAAACACTCTTTTAACTTTAATCTTTAAGAATAAATAAATTCTTATTGTTTTAAATCATAATATCCCAACTTGACCAAGTATCCATCATCTTGTAAATATTCCAAACAAACTCAAGCCTTATACCCCAATTTGACCAAGTATCCACTATGTTTTTATAGATTTAGACCAACTCATCCTGGGTAAATAGCACCCTTCAATCATAATGTGTAGCTTATTTGCTATTTGTTGAGGTTGTTTCCTCAACTAGCTTGCTGATAGAAATCCATGATATGGAATTGTTTTTTACATAAAAATATTTTATTATTATTGAGCTTCTACATGCTAAACATGAGTTTTGGATTAAAAAATAAGGGAATAAGGCTTCAACTAATCATTAGACTAGAAATTTGTAGAATTTCCCTCTGGTCATCTAATATGTTTATTGACCATTTTTAAAGTCTTTGATATGAAGTTTCATGTTGTTGAGCTCCTAAATGAAGTTCGGTTCCTCAACAATTTTATTGCATCTATAGAACTTATATTTTTTCGAAGTATCATTTTATCCTGACTTTTTTCTTTATCTTTAAATAATCTCCAACCAAATTTTATACCTATCTCAAAACTCATAAGTATGTAATTTTGGAATCTTACCCCTCTAATATTCTTTTCTTTGCAAATCCTATGCCACTTAGAAAGAGTAAAGATAAATTTATCCTCACATCCTTTTCCCCAAAATGTATTTGAATTTTGTTAAATTCATATGTTATACATGTTCACAATATTGAAAGTGACATTATATATAGAAAGGCATATTACAATGTAATATTTATCAGTTATAGCCTTCTAATCGTGATTAAAAATTTATCTTTCCAACTTGTCTAATAAGATTTAATTCTATCCAAAATTGAGTCCCAAAGCTTTTTTTATCTTTGCTTTATTAGAAAAAGTAAAACCTATGTATATTGATGATAATTTAACCTAGGTATGTTAATTCCCTTTCAATTTGCAATCAAATTTAGAACAAGGAAGCATTCTCAAAACCAAGATACATGCTTCAATACATGCAACATTTGAATACCACCACGTTAATGCATAAAAAATTAGCAAATGATAACCCCATTGGGTACCTCAAATTAGAGTAAGTTTACTATTTGAACCAATGTTAAATACTTCTAAACAATGTAGGTTTACCAATTAAATACTTAAAAAAATCATAGTATAGATTTTATCCCGTATTCATCCAAGTTATTGCATGAATAAAGTAGGGATTTACAAAAGGTACCAAGTTGATTCCTTTGAGACAAATTGAAAAATAACTTTAACAAGTTGACTACCGAGTTGAAAGTCTTAGGGCAAAAATAGAGTTTTCTCAACTAGTATAAATGTTAAATCATAAAAATAGAACCCTTTTGGATTTATGTCCATTCTTTAAAACCCTACAAGTAATATTGAATATAAATGCAGTAAAGAGAATTTGTTTGAACTTCTTCATGCATTTAATATAGTAAACCCATGGATGTCCCAAAATGTATATACAAAGGATTTAAAATAAAAACCTAGGTTTTCTTTCTTCATTTCAAATAAGAGTCACTCCATATTGTCATAGAAGCAAGATTCATTACAAAAATAAAAATACAACAAATTCTATTGATCTAAAACATTCATTTCAAAAATATAAGGAAGAAAGGTTTGAGGTGTAGACCAATTGGTTCGTCCAAACCCCGTAAGGGGATGGAGGTCCAAGGTTCAAATATCAAGCCTCGTTGGATTGAACACTTGTCCCTTTCCTAGTGTTTTCAATGGCGTAAAAGGTTTAAAATGATTGTGGCATGGTGGTTATAGGGACGGACTGCGCGAAGAACTGTGTGACGGTTTTCGAGGCGAACAACGTAGAATACTGTGACGGCTATAAAAGTCGGACAGCCTGCCCAGATTCATGACAACTATAAAATTCAGACAACCTGCCCGAATTTGTGGCAGCTACCAATTCCACCATGTAAATTAAAAAAAATACAAGGAAGAAAATTCAACTTGGAAAACAAAATCCTTCCTTTTATTGCTTTGTTCCAAACTTTGTGTTGATTTTTTTCCAATCGATTTGTGTCCCATCAAACCAAGGTTTTCCAAAATATAATACTTCTTTTTTTATGCAAGATGGTTACTTAGGTGAAATGGTTTTGAGAAAAATTGAGTTGGTTATCATTTAGAAGTTGGATTCAAAACCAATGAAGCAAAGGAAAAGAAAGACAATAGTTTAAACCCCAATTTAATTTCAACATGCACATCGTGTCCTAATAAATAATGAACAATTTCCCCACTTTTGGTACTCACATTTATGCTTTTTTATACAATTTTTACTCCTTAATTTAAATTTCACTTTATTTGGCATTTGAAAGGTCTTCAAGCTTGATGGAAGGGGATATATTTTCTTAAGGAGAAATAAGTTATTCCCCCTCCCTTGAGTTAATCAAGGTGTAATTACCACCATACAATCATTTTGGATAAGATCATTTCATTAAGAAGACCAAACCATACATTTATAAAGATAAAGTTTTTGTATTCATGAAGACAATGCCATTTTTATTCATAAGAACAATGTTATTTTAGTTATAAAGGCAATGCCATATAATGGCATTCAAACTAGTTTCACTCTCAAATTTTGACATATATATAAATTTATGCATTCCACTAAATTCAACAAGAAGCATTCAAATATCAAATGACATTAGTTCAACTGATTAGATTCCTCAACATTTAAGGAGAATACCTAGGTTTGAATCTTACCAAGCGATACATGGATAATATCCAAGTTTTATTTCAATACCACTGTATGGCAATGCAGAGTGATGATGTAATGCATGTAAGACCCATTTCAATCCCATATAACCAATTGAAGAAAAATAAAAAAGCATTCAAATGCACAAGCAAACAATCATGTATTTTAAGTAAATTGTATTGTTTTCATGCATGCACAATTGTGGTGTGTGAGGTCTCTCTAGGATGACTATTTCTTTTGGATATACCATCTCCCAGATGATATCTTCCCTCTTCCATCACTTAGAGGGTAAACTTTCAACACTTACACAAAAATTACGAGTTAGTCAATATCCTATATAAACTCTTTAATAATTGATATTTATAAATAAAAAATCAAAAACAAAATTACTAATCACTAATTATTAATCATGATAGTTTATTGGTTAATAATTCTATAAAATCTATAAATTTGTGGGATGCAACAAATATGTTTCTTCATTAATTACAAACTATTTGATATGAAGTTCCATATGGTCAATACTCTAGGTTCTTAAAGCAACATTTTTGCCCAACTTTTTCTTTGATCTTTAAATAATCTCTCACCAAGTTTTGTCCCTGATGGCAAACTTGTTAAAATGCGAACTTGATTTCATTATGGAAGCAACATTTAAATAATACATTTGCAGCTTAAAATAAACCCGGAGGTTGTGGAACCACCCGAGGTAAAAATAGGGATTGTTATAGAAAATAACAATACGCCTAAAATGAAAACTAAATAATGAAATAAATAAGATATCACTAAGATATGCTAACATCCCCCCTTATTACATTATTTATGTAATTGAAGAACTACTAATATCCCCCCTGATTACATCAGTTGGTAATACAAAGAGAGTTGCGAAACAATTCAAATTTGACACGTGCAAGTGCCTTAGTGAAAATGTCTGCAACTTGAGCATTGGTGGGAATGTGTTGAAGCTGAATTCGGTGCCTTGGAACTTCGTCTCGAATGAAGTGACATTGTGTGTCAATGTGCTTGGTTCTTTCATGATGTATTGGATTCTTGACAAGATTCAAAACACCCATGTTGTCGCAGAACAAGTGTATCGTGAGATTTTGATGGAAGACCCATACTTGTGAGGATGCGACGCAACCATATCACTTAGCACACAACTTCACGTGCGGCACGATATTCTGCCTCTCGTTGATGAAATAGCAACCACTCGTTGCTTCTTGTCGTGCCAAGAGACAGGACCAGATCCAAGATGAAACAAATATCCTGAAGTTGATTTACGATCATCATATGATCCGGCATAGTCGGAGTCCGTGTATCCCTGTAAGAAGAATTTGTTGTTCCTCTTATATTCTAGGCCATATTCCATTGTGCCACGGACATAGTGAAGAACGCGCTTTGTCGCTTTCCAGTGTGTAGTCTTAGGCTCCCGCATGAACCTTGAAAGATAGTTGATAGCAAATACGATATCTCGGCCTAGTGTTGGTCGGATATATGAGACTCCCAATCAATTGGCGATAGAGAGTACCATCTACCTGAGGTGAATCATCATATCGCGATAATTGAATTCTTGTTTCCATCGGAGTAGACATTGGCTTGCAATCAGTCATGCGATATTTTTCCAATAGGGTCTTGGCATATTTTTTCTGAGACACTTTGATGGAGTGCTCCTTCTGGTTGACTTCCAGACCAAGACAATAATGGAGAAGTCCGAGATCTGACATCTCAAAAGATTGACACAAGTCTCTTTTGACATTAGAAATCATTGTTTCTGAACTCCCTATAATGAGCAGATCATCAACATAGAGTACAAGCAACACTATTTCAGAACCCTATTTCTTAAAATAGAGGTTTGCATCTGACGGACATCTCTTAAAACCATGCTACAAAAGGTGATGATCCATTTTTATATACCAAGCCCGAGGGGCTTGTTTCAAACCATATAAGGATTTTACCAATCTGCAAACTTTCTGTTGTTGGCCTTCCACTTCAAATCCTTTCGGTTGAGTCATGTAGACTTCTTCTTGGAGATCACCATTTAGAAAAGCACTCTTGACATCCATTTGGTGTACTTTCCACCCATATTGCGCTACCATAGCACAAAGAACTCGAATGGTTGTCATCCGAGCAGTAGGTGCAAAAGTTTCCTCATAGTCAATGCCTTCTCTTTGAGCATAGCCCTTTGCAACAAGTCGGGCCTTATGCTTATCTATTGTACCATCTACCTTATACTTCACTTTATACACCCATTTGCAGCCTATGGGCTTCTTTTCGTATGGCAAATCGACAAGCTTCCAAGTTTTGTTTTTCATCAAAGACTTATACTCTACATCCATAGCAGCCTTCCACTGAGGCTCACCAAGAGCAACTTGCACTGATGCGGGTTCAAGATCGTCTATGGAAGACATAAATACCCTGTCACTATCAATATCCATATCTTCCGTATCTCTCTCTAGATCTACAGAAAGTTCCTCAAAAGATTGACACAGCCCATCAACCCCAGTATTCTCTATTGCAGCTTTCTCCTGTCGAGCCATGCTGCGAGTACGAGGCCTATCCAATGTCAAATCTGGTGGAGTGGATAGCTTAGAGTCTTTGATTGTATTTGTATACCACTTTGGATTCTTCTTTTGAGGTGTTGAAGAAGATGAAGATGGACCTCCAACTTTTGATGAAGGAGATTTATCAACCTTAGGTTCCACAAGGTCTAGGTATACATCTGATGTGGGTTCTGATGTGAAAGCCTCATCAAAAACTACATCTCTATTGATGTGTATCTTCTTGGTTAAGGGATCAATCAAACGATAACCCTTAGAGTGCTCATCATACCCAAGAAGAATACACTTCAATGTCTTCTCATCTAGCTTCTTCCTTTTCTCTTTTGGTATGTGCATGAAAGCTTTACATCCAAAAATGCGTAGATGAGAAATGGAGGGTTTCCTACCACTCCATGCTTCCCGTGGAGTCATTCCTTGTAGAGCCTTTGTGGGTGCCCTATTCAACAGATATATTGCTATGGTGACAACTTCTGCCCAATATAGTTGCTCAATACTAGCTCCTATGAGCATGCAACGAACCATTTCCATGATGGAACGATTCCTCCTTTCAAGCAACTCCATTTTTATCGAGGAGTATATGCGGTAGTTAACTGTCGTGTGATCCCATTTTCTTTAAAGAACTCGGAGAATTCTTTAGAGGTGAACTCCCCCCTCGATCCGAGTGGAGGGTATTTATAGAAGTACCTGACTCCTTTGCAACAGATTTCTTGAATTGGTGAAAGAAGCCAAATGCTTCAGATTTCAGTTGAAGAAAGAATACCCACATCTTTCATGAGTAATCATCTACGAATAATTGAAAATACCTCTTACCCCCATAACTGTTGGGAGTGAAGGGACCGCACGGATCAATGTGAATCAACTCCAGAGGTTTCTTTGCTCTTGTAGAGCTCCTTTCAAAAGGCACTCTATGTCGCTTTCCGCCTAGCGATCGAGCAAACTGGTAAAGTGGTAGAAAGGGAAGGAAGACCTTTTAACATTTCATACTTACTTAACTCAAGTAAGTAACTAGAACTCAAATGTCCATATCTCTTGTGCCATAGGGAAGTTGCCTCCTTTGTAGAGACTGTCATGGCAACATGTGGAGTAGAGATAGCATCTAAGGCAAATAAGCCATGCTTATATGAAGCAATGGCAATGTTCTTACCCCTCCTGGTAATAGAACAACACTTCTTGCCTCCCTCAACACTAAAGTGCACAACCATATCTTTGTCCAGAATCTGTGTTACTGACAAAAAATTGTTTGCCAATCCTCGGAACATAGAGAACTTTGTCAATTTGACACTTGCCATCAGGAAGAGTGACTGAAATAGTACCTTCTCCCTGAACCTTGTAGGTTTTATCATCAACAATAGTGACAGGTTTGCCCTCTTTGGCCTCAAAAGACTCAAACCACGATTTGTCACCAGTCATGTGCTTACTGGCTCCGGAATCAACATACTAGATAGGATCCCTTTGCTTGGACACTGTGGTAGTCATGAGAACTTTGTGGGCTCTCTCAAAATCCGTGTCAGATTCTTCAACAACAACATTCACTTGTTGTTTGTTCTTTTGTGGTTTGTTCCGGCCTTTCTGTTTTGATTGCTTATTCTTATGCCAACATCTGTTTGTATCATGACCTTCTTTGTCACGGATCTTGCAATATCACTTTTTCTGTTGAGGTTGTTGAGTTTGTTTCCCTTTTGAATCCTTTTGTGAATTCCCTCCCTTCTGAAAATTACCCTTCTTCTGGTTCTACCCTTTCCTCGTTGATGTAGAGGGTAGTGTTAGAAGAATCATATCGTCGTAGTTGGCGTGCCTCCTCCTCTTGAAGCATATTAACCAATTCTACAAAAGTAACTTTTCGTTGTGATACCCGAAGGGAAGTGATCAACACCCGATAAGAATCGGTAAAGCTCTCAATACAATTGAGGTAAGGAGCTTATCTTCAACTGGTTCTCCTAAAGAATTCAACTTTGCTTTCAATTCGACACTCGCAAAGAAAAAATTCAACTGTCTCCCCCTCGCTTCATGCTTAGACGTGTAATTGAGATTGAAGAAATAGAATAGTGGAATCATTCTTTCCCTCATAGATAGTATTAAGGGCATCCCATGCCGCTTTACTATTTGCACAGTCAGCAATATGGGGTTGAACTTCATCAGCCACAACAAGCAAAATGAGCACCTTTGCTTTGTTGTCTAGCTTGTCAAAGTCTCTTTGAGCAGTAGATGGAGCTGTAGCACCAGCAGCAGATGAAGGTCTTGTTGTTGCTCCAGATACAACATCCCATAAGTCATCCATGACTAGGATAGCCTTCATCTTGTTTTTCCATGGTGTGTAATTAGGACCTTTCAACAACTGATGAGAATCAGTCATTAATTTTGCAGACATGGTGAAGGTTCCTTATAACACCAATTGGTCCCCCTTTCGATATACCTTTTGCTAGGCCAATATACCGTACAAAATACCCGCCCTTACGTGAGGGAAACTATAGGTATTTAGAAAGATAAAAAAAATCACCCGCCCTTACGTGAGGGAAACTATAGGTAATTTTTAGAGATCATACGATACGTGGAACTTAAGCAATACTGAAAGGGAATAGTCTTGTTGATGGCACCTACCATAGAAAGTCTGCAATCCTCATGCGTGGGGCGTAACTTCCCCTAAACACTTTGGATTTCAAAACTTTCGTCAAGATTTACGCCTAAACACAAGAACTATTAGGGTAGTGGATGGAGTAAAAAAAATGCAAAATGGCAAACTTATCTCTCCCCGATGATTTATAGAGAACAAGCTCAGACGTCGTTGTGGCAGCTATATTAGGCGACGGATACAGTAGCGCAATCACGATAGCTTTACCTGTAAGTGTTGGCTAGAGGTATCACAAATACCGAACGTTGCAGTGCAATAAATTGCACGGATGGGTTTTAATTATTTCGGGGACTTAGGAGTGAATTTCATTTTAACTTTTAATGTTATAGTGCAAAAAATGAAATATGCAACATACAACATAAAAGTGCCCACATAAATAACCCACTAGGTGTCAGGCGCAGCTCGAAAATGCACCTTTACAATAATGCCAAATTTGCTTTTCAAAAAATTACTCACTTTCCCCCTGTGATTTTTGGAAAAAAAATACCCCCAAAAAAAAAAATTCTTTAACAAAGCATTTTTTTTTAATAATTATTATATATTTTTAAAGTTAAAAAAAATAATTTTAATTTATATAGTTTAAAAAACTATGAAAATATAAATTAAAATCAAATTTTAATTTATATAGTTTTAAAACTATAGAAAAATAAATTAAAATTAATTTAACTAAAAATAATAATAAAAAAAAAAAACTTTAGAAATTTTTTTTTTTACCTTTTTTTTATTTCTCCAAGGGGGAGTCGGCGGGATTTGAACCCCCGACCTGCAGGCTCCCTGAGCCTTACCGCACAGTCCACCACCAGGTGGACTAGCGGGCTGATCCGAAAGGATCAGGGACCCCCTCCTATTTGAGGAGGGTCCCCAGCCCTTTGCCCATGTGCGGTCGCCTGGCTGCGGCTTCCTCCGTGGCTGGTGGCGGCGGGAGGCCCGCAGTGGCGTCCGCAGCGTGCGGCTGCAGCAGGCGACCTGCGGTTGGACAGCCCGCGGCTGCAGCAGGCGACCGGCGGTTGGACAACTCGCGGCTGCTACTGTAGGTGGCCGCGGCGGCTGTTTGTGGTCGCGGTTGCAACTGTCGCGCATCACGCGTTGTGCCACGCACGCGACGTAGGGGAGAGGGGGGGTGCGACGCGCGTCGCGTGAGAAAATAATTCACGTGACGACGCGCAGGGGGGTGGAGGGTGGAGGGTGGGGTGGCGTGTGGTGCGGCCGCGCGTGATTTTTAATCACGTCGCGGTGGGGGGTTGGGGGGGGCGGCCGCGGAATTTTTTTTTTATATAGAACACGCGCGGGGGGGGCGCTGAGTAGCGTGAAGAAAAAAACATGCACAGGAGGTGCGTAGCGCAGGGGGTCTGCGTTTTTTTTTTTTTTTTCTAAAACGCGTGATTGCGCAGACAATTTTTTTTAAATATGCGTGCTCAGCAAAAAAACACGCACAGACCAGCGCTGGGAAAAAAAATTTCCCAGACCAACGCTGGAAAAAAAATGCGCAGACCAGCAAACTTCCGCTTCGTCCCAAAAAAAACTTTTTCTCCAGCAAGCTTCCGCGTCCTCTCTCTCTCACCCTTCTGGCTCTGATGCCATGTTGAAATGCGAACTGTATTTCATTATGGAAGCAACATTTAAATAATACATTTGCAGCTTAAAATAAACCCGGAGGTTGTGGAACCACCCGAGGTAAAAATAGGGATTGTTATAGAAAATAACAATACGCCTAAAATGAAAACTAAATAATGAAATAAATAAGATATCACTAAGATATGCTAACAAAACTCATAAGTTTGTCGTTCCACAAGCCTACTCCTCCAATATTCTTTTCTTTACAAAACCCTATCTCTATTATAAAGTGAAAACCTAAATTTTTCCTCACATCCTTTCCAAAGAAAATATTTTTGAATTTTATCAAATCTAAATGCTATACCTATTAGCAATCTTGAAAGGACATTATATATACAAGTATAGATTGCAATGAAGTTTCTTTGAGTTGCAATTTTCCAACCATGGTTAAGAGATTACCTTTTCAACTTGGAAAACGTGATTTTATTCTATCCAAAATTGAGTATCAAAGCTCATTCTTCTTTTCTTTTTCAGACAAAGGAATACTCAAATTTGTTGATAACTTTAAACCCTAAATATTTCATAATAACTTCTTGTAAATCTAGGGTAGTGTTAATAAAAAAAATCCTAAATTATATAGTATTAACCAACTATCCAACAACCTTCTCGTAGCATGATGATATTGATTCAAAATCTATAGCCTCACTAACTGAGGGATGACTCAAAAAAATATATCAACAAATTAAGATGAGATTCAAAGAGACCATTCGTTGTAACCTAATTAACTTTGTTATTTTCCTTCCACTTTTTCCTTTGAGAAAGCTCTTCCCAATGCTTCAACAAGAATAATAAATAGTTAAGGAGATAGTGGGTAACTTCGGTAGAGTCCAAATAGCTGCAAGATTACTACAGTGGTAAGGGCTTTGACCTCTCTTTGGGAGGTCCAAGGTTCAAACCCCACTTAGTATGAGGGGACCAAGATCCCTCATAAAAACCTGTGTAAACTCATTGAATTTTTTTTTGGTAGAGTCCACAAGATGATTTAATGGAAGATCCATTGACCAAAACCGAATATTTTGGAGTGATATAACAACATCTAATCCATTCACACCAACCTTGATCAAAACCAAATTGTTGATAATCTCATGTAGAAAATTTTAGCAAACCATATCATATGATTTGTTCATATCTACAAACATACATGGTTTTTCATAGAATTAAGATAATTTATAGCCTCTTGTGCAATGATTATGCCATTAAGACTTTGTTTGTCATGAAAAAAATGACCTGGTTCCTTTGAGATAGCACAATCTAAAATGCTTTTCAATATTTTTGTCATAATTTTTTAAATTAGCTCATAAATATAATTATAAAGGCTTATTGGATGAAATTATAAAAAAATATTGTGTCGATTTTCTTGGAAAATGCAATAAAGGTTGCATTGCTCTCACTCATTGTAGATTTATATTTCTTGGCCTCTTCAACAATATACAACATGCTATTCTTTAAAATATCCCAAAAAAATTGAAATAAAATTATAGGAAAATCCATCTGGACTAAGTGCCTTATTATGGTGGGAGGAGAAAAACAACCTCTTATAGCTCCTCCATAGAGATCTTCCTTATCAAAATTTGATTTTGTCCTTGTGTGATAATTGATGAAATGTTTTGCAAAAGCTTACCTTGATCCTCCTTGTCTTGCCTAACTTTTGATATAATTTTTTAGAAATTAATTGTTTCTTTCTTGATATCTTCTTCTTTCTCAATACTTCTTCCATTTGGAGTTGAAATATTTTTTATTCAATGAAAAATATAAATAGATTTTTGTTGTAGCATGATTTTTTTGTTATGTCTTTCCCCTTCATTAAACCAACGTTCTGTAGATTTTTAGGACCAATATGACTCTTTCCTTTTCAATATTTGTGATAATTAGAAAGTAATTGTTTTTCTTGCTACTATCTCTTGTACATTATTGACTTTGGATTTAATTTTCTCTTTTGTTTTAAATATGTTACCAAAAGGTTTGACATGTCAAATTTTCATTTTCCCCTTTAGATATTTCATATTTTGAACAAACCTATGCATACATAATCCTTCAAACCTTTCTTCATCCCACTATAACATAATATCTAGAAGGAATCAAATCTTAGAGTCACATAGATATGATCTTCCTAGCAATAAAATGTCTAAAGAGATTGTAAACTTTGCTTGTATCTATGTATTGGATAAACAAATATATCCAATATTTCTACTATATGAATTTGGCCAATCGTCTATTATTCCATATATATTGAAAGTTCAAAAGAATAACATCCCAAAATTCATTTGAATATACAAATGAAGCAAAAATCCTCCATTCGTTTAGACCATAAAGAAGTACCACCATTCATGAGGAACAACTTTAATTGGATCATATACACTTATAACTCCTAATTTGAAAATTTCCTCTTTCTTGCATTAAAGACCAATCACACAATTCCTTTTTTTTTCTAGCAATTGTCCATCTCATTTGTGTTTGTTCCATACTATTGTAATACCTCTTTAAGCTCCTCTAACACTCTGAAACAATTTTTTATCTTCCATTTTTTTTAATACATCCTTACATTCTTCATTACTTATTTTTATTTCTTATATTAAAATAAACTCAAGACTATATCAATCTATAGATTTCCTAATAATTCTTTTTAAAGGGTCTTATTCACACCCCTAATATTACAAGATATCAAATTTATATACATATTTCATTTTTTTCATGGACTTAACACTACTTATTTTGGAACCAAACAAAAATTCACTATTTGAGCAATATGAATCAAGAACTATAAGATGAAATTCTTATGTTACTTTGTGCATGAAGAAATAAACTCAGAACAGTAAACAAGAATGCAAACCACAAAAAGGAGAGACACAAATTTAACGAGGTTCACCCAATGTGGGCTACATCCCCGGAGAAGCTTCCAGTCCTTGTGCTTGGAGCCATTAAATCCAGAAATAAATACAACAACAACACCTCCTTGTTGTTCTATCTCTGATGAACAGTCAATGCCAGAGATTACACACACTCTTACTGTTTTGAACAGTCTCTGTATTTCTCATGACAACTTTTTGAACAGTCTTTGTATTTCTCCTGACAGATATTACAACTCTACACAGCTCTGACTCATGCACAACAAAAATACATTACATTTATCATATATATCACGACATATATATATATATATATATATATATATATATATATATGTCAGGCACCCTGTGAATAGCATAATATCATTAATGTTTGTTATAACCATAACTATATTCTATTTCGCCACAAATAGAAACTCCTGCCTGGCTTGAGACTTCTTCACGCGGCGCATTGAAACTCCCAACAACTCCGCTTGTCATCATTCTCAACACGGGCTATTGTTGTTACGTGAACATTGGTGAATCGGGCTCCATTCCAACAATCTCCCACTTGGAGACCGATACACTGCTCCGCACAACAACAAGGTACTGAAAACTTCTCATCCTGGCCTCTTACTCCTTGAGACCAATAGAAATTGAGCAGTAGCTCAATTTCTCCTTTGTCACAACTTTTGTCAACATGTCTGCTGAATTGTGAGAGGTGTGAATTTTGTCAAGTCTGATTAAACCATCCTCTAATGCTGACCTGATGAAATGATATCTCCGCTGAAGGTGCTTGGTCCTAGAGTGAAATGTCGAGTTCTTTGCAAGGTGAATAGCGCTTTGGCTATCACTCCATAGAGTTGCATCTTCCTGATCCTTGCCCAACTCATTCATCAATCTCTTTAACCATATCAGCTCCTTGCTTGCCTCAGTAGCAGCAACATACTCTGATTCAGTAGTAGATAAAGCCACAACTTGTTGGAGTTTTGAAATCCAACTCACCGTTGTTCCACCAACGGTAAATACATATCCTGTGGTACTCCTTCCACCATCTTGATCACCTCCCATATCGGAATCTACAAAACCTTTCAAGCAAACATTAGATCCTCCAAAATGTAATGCATATTTGGATGTACCTCTCAAATATCTGAGAATCCATTTTACTGCTTGCCAATGCTCTTTACCTGGATTGCTCATATACCTACTCACCACTCCCACTGCTTGTGCAATATCCGGTCTAGTGCACACCATTGCATACATCAAGCTTCCAACCGCTGAAGCATAGGGAACCTTATTCATATGATCTTGTTCCTCTTGTGTTCTTGGACACAATTCCTTTGAAAGCTTGAATTGAGGTCCCAAGGGTTGTGCAACACTCTTTGCATTGTTCATGTTGAACCTCTTTAACACCTTCTCAATGTAGTCTTCTTGGGACAATGTGAGAGTGTGGTATTCTCTATCTCTTGTGATCTTCATACCAAGGATTTGTCTTGCCTCACCCAAATCCTTCATGTTGAATGTTTTGGACAACTTTTCCTTGAGATCATCAATGTCCTTCTTGCTAGTTCCTGCAACAAGCATGTCATCCACATACAAGAGCAAAATAACATAATTTTCTTTACTTGTTCTTTTGAAATAAACACAATGGTCTGATTCACATCTCATAAACTTTTGTTTTCCCATGAATGTATCAAATTTCAAATACCATTGCCTTGGAGCTTGTTTGAGGCCATACAAGCTCTTTTTCAATCTACATACAAGACCCTCTTTACCTTTTACCTCAAACCCTTCAGGTTGTTGCATATAGATTTCCTCCTCCAAATCTCCATGAAGAAATGTTGTTTTCACATCCAATTGTTCAAGAAACAAGTTTTCTGAAGCAACAATACTAAGAATTGTTCTAATTGAGGTCATCTTGACAACCGGTGAGAAAATTTCATCATAATCAATTCCTTTCTTTTGAGCAAAACCTTTTACCACAAGCCTAGCCTTATACCTTTGCTTACCGTTTCCTTCATCCTTTAACCTGTACACCCATTTGTTTGTCAAGGCTCTCTTGCCTTTAGGAAGCTTCACCAAATCCCATGTTTTGTTTTGAAGTAATGATTCCATTTCTTCCTTCATAGCAAGCTCCCATTTGTCCCGTGTACTCAATTGTTTTGCTTCATCAAAACACTCAAGTTCACCGACATCAGTATATAACACATAATGAAGTGCAGGGCAAAACGGATCTGGTGACTTACTTACCCTTGTAGACATTACATAATCAGAGAAACGTTGAGGGATTTTACTTGTCCTTGAGGATCTCCTCACAGTCGCAAGTGGGTTGTGTGGTTCTTCTTCTTGTTCTTGTTCTTGTGGTTGTGGTTGTGGAGGAGCTTCTATTTGAAGCTTAGGCTTGCTTTGCTCTTCATCATCATCAAGAATCACATACTTTGGTTCTTCCCTTTCCTTTTGCTTCTCCTGCATTTTGTCTTTATACAAGCACTTTTCATTGAAAATTACATCTCTACTCCTGATGACTTTATGATTATCTTTGTCCCATAATCTATATCCCAAGCCATCAACACCATACCCAATGAAATAGCACTTTTGAGACTTTGCATCTAATTTCTTTCTATATTCCTTATCAATATGTGCATAAGCCTCACAACCAAAGACTCTTAGGAAAGAATAATTCACCTTTTTACCTGTCCATGCTTCCTCTGGAATTCCTCCATCCAAAGCAGTAGAAGGACTCTTGTTAATTAAATACACAGCAGTATCAACCACATTAGCCCAAAGAAACAAAGGTAAACCAGCATGTATCCTCATGCTTCTTGCCCTTTCCAAGATAGTCATGTTCATCCTTTCAGCCACCCCATTTTCTTGAGGTGTTCTAGGAACTACCTTAATCCTTCTAATGCCATTTTGTGAACAAAAGTGATCAAATTCTTTGCTACAAAATTCACCACCATTATCCGATTTGAGACATTTAACCCTTTTATTAGTTTCATTTTCTACCAATGCTTTCCAAACCTTAAATGCCTCAAACACATCATTTTTCCTTTTAAGAGGAAATACCCATGTTTTTCTAGTGCAATCATCAATAAATGTCACAAAGTAAGATGAGCCCCCAAGTGATGTTGTTTGTGAAGGTCCCCACAAATCAGTGTGTACAAGTTCCAATTTTTCTTTCTTTCTTTCTTTACCCACCTTTAAGAAACTCACTCTTCTTTGTTTTCCATAAACACAATCTTCACAAAATCCCAAATCAACCTCTTTCAAATTAGGAAGCAACTTTCTAGAGTGTAATATTTTCATACCTCTTTCACTCATATGTCCAAGTCTATTATGCCATATGGCTGCACTCTCTTCTGCTGAAACAAGATTCATAGAATAGCTCAAGACATTGGTAAGTAAATACAAAGTGCCTACCATTGAACCTTTTGCTACTACTAATGAGCCTTTAGTTACTTTCCAAGAGAGATTACCAAATGAAATCATATACCCTTCCTTATCCAATTTGCTAGCTGAAATGAGATTTCTTTTTAAATCTGGAATGTGTCTTGTTTCATACAATTTCCATTGTGTGCCATTAGGGAGTTTCATTGCTATTGTACCAATTCCAACAATTTTACATGGAAAGTCATTACCAAGCAACACTTCACCATAGTCACCCGCTTTATAATCAACAAAGTACTCTCTATGAGAGGTAGCATGAAAAGAGGCACCGGAATCAATGACCCAATATTCACTATTTTTATCAAGAGACAATATCAATGCATCTTGTAATATTTCATTTGCAATATTGGCTTCTTGACTCCCACTTGAACTAGCATTACCATCATTGCCATATTTATTCATTCTGTTTCTACATTCTCTCTTTAGGTGACCCTTTTTGCCACAATACCAACATTCCAAATTCTTTTTACCTCTACCTGATTGAGATTGAGATCTACCTCTTGACTTACCTCTTGATCTACTCCTTCCATTTTCTCTTGATCTCCCTCTAGTTTCAGTAGTGAGAGCTGAACTAGATGTAGAAGTTTCACCCGAGGATCTCCTCCTCATATCCTCACTAAGTATTGTACCAATAACTTCATCAAGCACAAGCTTTGAGTTAGAAGAAACATTGCTAACAACCATAACAAATGTATTCCAACTTTCAGGAAGAGAGCACAAGATTAACAATGCTTTGATCTCATCATCAAAATCAATCTTTATTGAATTTAATTGAGATGTCACACTATTGAAATTATTCACATGGTCTTGAATATTTCCACCTTCATTCATTTTCAAATTAAACAACTTTTTCATAAGATGTACCTTATTAGAGGCTGAAGGCTTCTCATACATCTTCTCTAATGCATCCATGACACCTTTGGCTGACTTCTCTTTGGAGATATTAAAGGCCACACTTGAGCTAAGATGTAATATTATAGCTCCCAATGCCTTCCTGTCCAAAAGTTCCCAATCAACATCACTCACTGTACTGGGTTTCTTTGCTTTCTCCAAGAGAGGCAAATAGAGATCTCTTTGATACAAATAATCTTCCATTTGCATTTTCCAATACTGGAAATTTGTGCCATTGAATTTGTCTACCCTTAGTCTTTCTTCTGCCATATTGCTTTGCCTGATCAATCACAAACTCACAAGCAATTGTCAAGCACCAACACAAATGCTCTGATACCACTTGTTGGAACCAAACAAAAATTCACTATTTGAGCAATATGAATCAAGAACTATAAGATGAAATTCTTATGTTACTTTGTGCATGAAGAAATAAACTCAGAACAGTAAACAAGAATGCAAACCACAAAAAAGAGAGACAAAAATTTAACGAGGTTCACCCAATGTGGGCTACATCCCCGGAGAAGCTTCCAGTCCTTGTGCTTGGAGCCATTAAATACAGAAAGAAATACAACAACAACACCTCCTTGTTGTTCTATCTCTGATGAACAGTCAATGCCAGAGATTACACACACTTTACTGTTTTGAACAGTCTTTGTATTTCTCATGATAGAACTATTTTGAATAGTTTGTATTTCTCTTGACAGATATTACAACTCTACACAGCTCCGACTCATGCACAACAAAAATACATTACCTTTATCATATATATCACGACATATATATACCCTGTGAATAACATAATATCATTAATGTTTGTTATAACAATAACTATATTCTATTCCACCACAAATGGAAACTCCTGCCTGGCTTGAGACTTCTTCACGCGGCGCATTGAAACTCCCAACAACTCCGCTTGTCGTCATTCTCAACACGGGCTATTGTTGTTACGTTTTCCTTGCTATGTGAATATTGGTGAATCGGGCTCCATTCCAACAACTTCTTGTGAACACTCACTACATTTATTTTTATTTTTACTTTTCCATATCATTAATGCATGTAATGTTTGTTTTTGTTTTTCCATATAATTTACACTTTTAATATTCATTTTTGTTTTCTTATATAAATAAAAATATTCCTCTTTGTTTCTCTTTGTTCTTACTTTAAGTGTATTTTTTTTTTTCATGGACTTAACGCTACTTCTTGTGAACACTCACTACATTTATTTTTATTTTTACTTTTCCATTTCATTAACACATGTAATGTTTGTTTTTGTTTTTCCATATAATTTACACTTTTAATATTCATTTTTGTTTTTTTATATAAATAAAAATATTCCTCTTTGTTTCTTTTTCTCTTTGTTCTTACTTTAAGTGTAATTGTTTTTTAATTTATATAAACTTTTACTTCATCAATTTATTTACTTTTTATAAACTCTTTGTAAAAATTATAATGAATAAGATTAATTTTATTTGATAGTCAAACTAATAAAATATAAAAATTTAACCACTTCAAGTGATTTTTTTTTGTTTTTTATTCGCTCTACAATTTAAAGTTAAAAAAACCCCATTTCCCCTTCAACTTATAAACTAAGAACCAAAATCTATTCTATTAATTTAAAAGTATAGATATTTAAGAGGGTTAAGTCTTTAGGCATCTAAGAGTATATGTGTGGTTTGAGTTTTTTCATTATAATTTTTTAATAAAAAAGTTCAAATAAAAGAGATAGGTTATTATTCGTTTTTTTGTAGTATAAGTGGGGAAGGTAAGCTTGGCCCTGTTGAACGGGAGGTTCACGGTTCAAACCTCTGCAATGTGAGGGGGACACAAAAAATGTAAGCTTGACCCTGTTAAACAGAAAGTCTATGGTTCGAACCATTGCAATGCGAAGGGAACAAAAAAAATCTCGTGGTTTCCCTCTAGATAGTAGTATACCCGAATGGGATTACATTGTCGACCACTTAAGAGCGGCTCTCAAGATTTTTTCTCTATCTTAGAGTTTTTTTTTTTCTCCCAAGAGTTAGGTGGATTGGTAAGTGTTTATCTGGTGACACTCTTCCCACCCGGATGGGACTGTACTATCGGCCACCTAAGAGCCACTCTCAAGATTTTCTCTTTACCTTTTTTTGTTTGCTCCCAAGGACTAGGTGGATTGGTAAGTGTTTATCTGGCAACACTTAGCAAGAAGAGACTTGGGTTCAAACTTAAGGGTACCATTTAGCAAAGGTAGTAGTCTAATATAAATCCTCTGAATGTGCGTCAGATTGACGGTACGAACCAAGGGTGGTTAGGTGGATTGGTAAGTGTTTATTTAGCCACACTTACCAAGAAGAGATTTGGGTTTAAACCTTGGGGGTGCCATTTAGCAAAGGTAATAGTCTAATCTGAATCCTTTGAATGCATACTAAATTGATGATGACGATACGAATCCCGAGTGTGAGTGTTTATTTGGCGACACTTATCAAGAAGAGATTTGGGTTTAAACTTTGGAGTACCATTTAACAAAGGTAATAGTCTAATATGAATCTTTTGAATGCACGCCAGATTGACGATGATGATACAAAGCCCGAGCAACCAATGGTCTCCCACACGGGTTAACAACAATGAAACAAATAGACTTGTTGGAACCAACCCCTACGGTTTGAACCTTGCACTTGCCAGATACTAAAAATAGTATGGTTGTAACCAACTCCCTTATGTATAAAAAAAGGAATAGACTATTAATAGCGGTGACGAATGACAACACAACGGTGCGACAAGGTCCAAGGTTCAAACAATGATGTGTGAGTGTGTTAATTCTTATTGATATGTTTAACTCTTGGCCTTACGAGGGAGGGATTATGGTCAAATGCTTGTCAGCAGACTACCTCAGTTTGATTGCCAATGCTAGCCAGTAGATTGCCTCAATTTGATTCCCTTACTAGTAAATTGTCTCGACTCAATTCCATAATAGGGATTGAAAGGTTAGGATTCCATTAACTTCGTCACCCAACAAAATATAAATTATAGAGGTTGATCTAAGTTTCATTCTCCTTGTGTCCACCTTGCAGATACAAGGTGTAGTTGGAAATGTCCTATGTGCTGGTAGAGGTCGACAAAGCTTCATTCCCTTGCGCCCACCCAGTTGATACCCAAATAGTTGTGTTATTGACAAATGTACCTCTCTGCCTTGCAAGGGGTCATGGTTGTAAAGTGACTACCTAGTCCTATGCGTTGGTCGTAAGGATTTATCACACTAACCACAAATTTTTTAAAAAACTTGGAATAGAAAGCTCCAAGATTCAAACCACATCCAAGGTTCAAATCGTAACATGAACTAGTGTGTGAGGGGTGGATATATAGTAACTATGTATTAAATTCCTTATTCAACTCTTAATCTTAAATTTTTTTTTGCACTAACCAAACAAAAATTCTATATATAGATTATAGACATTATTTTTATATAAATATTAAAAAAAAATTCAAAATGTTCTTAAGAATGACCCCTCGTCGTCTTAAATAAGAGGTCTCCTTGGCTCTCCGTACCTACGTAACACCACGGATAAAAGATAAGAGATATCCCCAAGGGAACAATGCTCATCGCCTAAAGTTAGGTATTTGTTCATGATTCCGCGATTCCGCCGAAAGCCATCGGATTGAAATGTTCTAGCGTTGCAGGTAACAGCGAATGTTACGCACAAACCCTTCGCGCGAGTTGTCATCAACATCAGCGGTCATGGAGGATCAGACGATACAGAGCAGCCGAGTTAGAAAGAGAAACAAAGACTATCCAGACGTGGACCCAGACATGGGGAGGGATGGCTCCCCTTCGGGCTCGTTGTCCTCTGGCCCCGCCCCGGTATTGGAGGTGGTGGGGAAACACGCCCTTCTTTTCGACGACGATTCCACCGCTGCCTTTATCGATTCGCAGGACGCGCTTGTGCCCTGGAACGGGGATCAAACCCTTATAATAGACCGATATGACGTGAGGCATCTCCTTCAAGATCTCTCAGGACTTAGAAAAAGGCGCCCCTATTATTCTTCCGACACCAGTGAAGCGGATCTTGATTTCGAGCGTTACAGAGATCTGCGCGACCCTTCCCCTGAACACGGTAGGTTTTTTTTTTTGTTCCCCCGATTCCTTTTCTCTGAATATTAATTACATCCTTCTCCTCATGAATTAGTTCTCACAAGGTTTTAAATTTAAGCTTTACATGTATAGACTTAGGGTTTCAAACGAGGGCTTGCAATATTTTTGGGGTTGAACAGGCTGACAAGGGTTTCTTGAACCCTGTATCGATATATACACTGTTGCCTCTAGTGGTAATGGGTTGTGTCTTATGGTTATTCATGTTGAAACTGATATCTTCTATCTAATGGAATGCCTCTGTATTGTTTAGATGTAGCAAACGCTCTTTTACCTGATTCCCTTCTCTTCTAGCCCTTGAAACCCTTAGGTTGGACTATGTTTTCCATCTTTTCAATGGAGCTTCCCTGATTTAGTTAGTAGTATTTGATGGGATCAAGTGGATTGCTACAAATGGGAGCAAATTATGGATCATTTTTAAATTATAGAGGGATCGGTTTTTGGAGTTAATGTTTAACTGTTGTTGAATCCAAGTTACCGTTCAGGTCCCCTTTATCAGTTTGTTTGTAGATCCCATGGCAAGTAGGATCTCTACAACAATGGCCTTAGACAATTCCTTGCAGGAAATTGAATTAATTGAAGTTACAGTATTTTGTTGTGCTTCTTGAAACAGATATACAAATATTTTGTTTATAATTGGTGTAATAAGTGAAAGGGACAAATACTCGGTCATCATATCTTGTAAACTGATAAATAAATTATTAAAAAGGACGTGGCATACTATTTGGCCCAAAAATCTGTTAAAAATAAACATTTTTGTATGGTTGTTTAAGGAGCACAACATAATACCCAAATCGTATACACAGCTTTGCATTCTAAATCAGTCATTGGAGTTGTCAGTGCCGCTCAATATATATTTTCCCCACTTGTGTACTAAGTCTAATCCATCATTGGACTGCTTATTATTTAGAAAGTAGTGTTCGAAAATTAATGCTGCTGCAGCAATGATATAGGTTCGTCGTTGATTGTATTATCCGGCCAATATCTTCAATTGATCCTTCTGTAGTATCTCTAGCTATAGCATGGGTGACTGGTATATGTTTTTTCACCTGGAGGTCGTTGGGCATGACATTAACCTTACACAATCATCAGACAAAAAAGGATGGTATGTATTTTGTAATGTGCTTACCCGAAATTTATTTTCAAGCTTGCAGGCAGGCAGTCAGTATTTGACTTCATTGTTGTATTCATCGGTGAAGAGTAAGAAACTTCTTTCCCTTGCCCTAATTTTTATTTGTCTGTCAGATAAAATCAATGGTTCGTGCTATAATATCTATGAATCATTCTGCCATAAGTAGTTTGTATGACTTGCAGACTTGCAGACATAGTTGTCAAGTTTTTGATAAACTCAATGTTTCTTAATTCCAATGCAGATGCGTCCAAGAGACAGAAGTTGACAGGCGATGGATACCAAAGTGTCCCTTTTTCTTATGGCTCTGAGGAGACAGCCACAGAGGAGAAGAAATCAGAGGAAGCAATGGAGAGCTATAATTTTAATCCACCGTTTTCAGTGCCTGAAAATTTGCTTTCTCATCTTGTAAGCGCTAGAGCTCTTACTATGAAACTTTGCTCATGGAATATCTTTGTCCACCTCAAATGAGTTATGCCATCTTCAGATATGATTATATTTAAAAAGATATTTGGTCTTGATACTGCTCACAATATGCCTGTTGTATTCTAAGGCTTACCCTTATCAAAGTTTCAGATGGAGCAGGAATCATGTCCTTGATGCAAGGTTTCCATTATTGGCGACCTTGTTTCTTACTGATGAGTCATGACTAAGGATTATGCAGGTGGGCTTAGGAGAATATATATTTGTTCTGTATGGAGAATACATCAGCGGAAGCAGCCAATGTTTTGTCAAAGAATGACACATGAATGGTTTGCAAAGGGTTCTTGCTTGTTTGTAGTCATAAATTGCAGCAACCTCAAAAATGATAAATGGGAATGACACACTGAATGTTCTGTCCTGAACCAGTTTGTAAGGGTTTGCACATAATATGTACATTCAGATGAAATGATCTTTGAAAATAGTTTTTTTTGACAAATCTATTGTCTTTGAATGTGTTCTTGCAGCCACCAACAGAAAAGACACATCAGATTATTGCAAGAACTGCAAAGTTTGTGAGCGAACATGGAGGGCAATCTGAAATCATTTTAAGGGTGAAGCAGGGAAATAATCCAGTGTTTGGATTCTTGATGCCTGATCACAACTTTCACATCTATTTTAGGTTCCTTGTTGATCATCCCGAGGTTTTGGATGCTGATAAAAAAGCCGATTTGGAATGTTCTACAAAGAATAATATGGCCGGAGAAGGACTCTCACTTCTTGGATCGACTTATGGCACTGGAGATGAAGAAGATGAAGGCACAATTCATCTATCTGGAGATGCAAAAGAGGGGGAGTCAGCTGATCCTGTTGATGATAGTGCTTTTGGTGCAGATAGCGGCAATTGTTTAGAACGAGCAGAATCTTCAGCACAAATGGACTTTCAAAAGGATAGTTGTAGTGCTGAACCACATGCAACTTCAAATCTTGATGCTACAGTTAATGAAAATAATTCTTCTATTTTAGAGGATTCTAAATGTACATCTGGTGACATTTCTGAGACAGATAATTCACACAAAACAGCTAAAAATGGTTCACAGTCAATGCAGGCTTCAGAAGAGAAATTGAAGGAGAGTGTTACAATATTGGAACCACCATTGTTTTTAAAGAGTGTGGTACTAAAGATGGTTGAATTTATTGTAAGGAATGGGAAGGAGTTTGAAGGCATTATTGTGAATCAGGATCGATCAACTGG
Organism: Wollemia nobilis; assembly: GCA_028583015.1. Classification (NCBI taxonomy): domain Eukaryota; kingdom Viridiplantae; phylum Streptophyta; class Pinopsida; order Araucariales; family Araucariaceae; genus Wollemia; species Wollemia nobilis. Next base: position 1,674,178 of record JAQPPZ010002395.1, on the reverse strand, counting down.
ACGGTTCCCATTTCTTCTTCCTTCCAATCAGTATCATCCATATTATCTCAAAGTTCTTGGGGAAGCACAACAGGTACACAATTATAAACGATATATTACTATATAATTGCCATTATTTTAGAATTTGGTCTTTTTGAAATTTGTGAACTCTTGGTTTGTGAATTTTACATTTGTTGATTATCTTGGTTCAAATTCTTCTTCCTTGGCTATTCCAGGGAGTGGTGTTTAGGTATTAACATCAACTTTTCCTTTAGCCATGACTTTGGTATGCTTATATGTTCCACTCTCTTATTTTCGGCATCTGGATTGTATACCCCGTAATAAGGTTAATGGCTATACTATTTGTTTGTCTGCCTGTTTTTCTCTCAATTCTGCTAGTGTGATTTTCAGTTTAAATTTGATTGAAACTCCATTCTTGATCTTATTGACATTTTTCAAGAATTGCCAAGATGGCCTTTTGTTCATCTGTTTGTTTTTATATCTTCAATATAATTTATTACATGAACCATGAAGCATCCAAACAAAATTTCTTGATGCAGTAATTTTTTTATTGCAGGGGAAGTTACCTGAAATTGATCAGAGAGTTGAGAAGTTTATTTCTTCAACAGATGTGCGAGTGAATGAAGTTCAAAAACAAAATAAGTCTAAGAAAAAAAACAGTGTAACAGGAGATGGATCATCGCAGACGAAAAGTAATAATTTAGCAGGAGATGGATCATCACAGAAGAAAAATAATAATTTAGCAGGAGATGGACGTGGTTCTACGCCAGAAGAGATGAAGATGACTCAAGCTAAAGGGACATTGGATCCAGAAAAAAGGGCAAAATTCAAAATAGTAATTGGTGGCATTAAAAAGGATGGAAATGATCATGGAACTGGCAAGCCTCCTGGTATGACAGCAGAAGCAGCTGCCTCTGCCGTTCGAGCAGCTATAAAGGGGCCAGGAAATTTTCGTGGTTTTTCCCAAGCCAACGCAAAAGAGGACAGTGAGAAGAGAGAAAGCGGGATGAGTGCTGATGCTGCAGCTGCAATTGTAATGGCTGCTACAAGAGGTGCACGGAGGTCTCAACAAGGAGGAGCCTCTGAATCGGGAACTGTTAATGCGGGACTTCTAGAGAAGATACTTAGAGGGATATCAGAAGAAAGTGATGGAATTAGCAGTGCTGGTCTCAGTTCTAGTCATGGTGATGTTTCCAATCCTCATTCAAGCAATGATGGTATGCCTTTACCACAGTCTGGACATCATCCTGGAGTATCTGGTTCCAGTTCAAAACAAATTACAGATGTTTGTTTGCCTCAACAGCAGTCTGGAAATGTTTCAGGCGCATCTGGTTCTATTTTGAGATTGGATGATCCAAATATAACAGATGATACTTCAGTTGCAAAGGTCATGGTTAAAGCTGCGGCTCTTGCTGCATCTTGTGAAGCAGATTCATCTGAAGCTTGCTTGTCACGGGAGCAGAAGGTAAAGGCAGAAAGATTAAAAAGAGCAAAAATGTTTGCTGCTATGATCAAGAGTGGGCACCATGTTTTGGAGGAAAAAAATGTTCAACCTCCACCTGAAAGTGCAGTTTCTTTCCAAAATGAGTCAGTTGGTAAGGTCACTGTTTGTGGAAGTTCCTATGATGGTGCTTCAATTCAACCTGATTCTCCAAAAGGCAGAACTTCTGATGAGAGTGCAAAAGGTGAAGAATATGGACAGGCAAAACTTATTCCTGCTTCAGAAGAGCATGGCCACAAATCAGTCACCAGACACCCAGAAAGAGGTAGACATAGTCATCGCCACCGTAGTGATCACCATAAAAGGTCAAGGTCAAAGTATGAAAAGTCAGATAATAACAGTGATGATGGTGAAAGCCGTGAGAGGAGGCACAAGCATGATTATGAGAAAAATCATAAAGATTCTATCTCAGAGAGACACTCAAGAAAAAGACATGAAAGCAATTCCCTCAGATCAAGTGATGATGGGCATAGACGGCATACACATCGATCCTGTTCCAGGGACAGGGATTCTGGAAATAGACATCATTCCAATTCCAGGGACAGGGATTCTACAAAAAGGAGACATCGCTCCTGTTCTAGGGACAAGGTTTCTTCAAAGCGACATGATAATAATGATTCTAAAGAAGGAGAAAGGCATAGGAGCAAGGAAACTGATGCCTTGAAGCACACAAAAAAGTCTTCTGGTAAGGAGCATGCAAAAGAGTTTTCTTGTGGGAAAGAGCATTCCTATAAAGACAAAAAGAAAGAGAGAGTTGCTCTAAACTTATCAACTGATAAAGAAGGCTTGCCTCCCAAGGCACCTAAATCTCCAGCACATACTACAGAAGCTCCTAATGACCTTAGAGCAAAAGTAAGAGCCATGCTGCTAGCAACCCTGTAGGTTGCCCTCATTTGATTGATTTGAGCTTAAATTGTTATCCCTGGGTGGCTATATGCCATTAATGTCTAGAACCATTGAAATTAGGCATAATATTCTGCCCGTTTCTCTTTTTGGCCGGTTTCTTGGATTTTGGAGGCATTTGGGATCTGTCTGTATTATGTAAATTACTTTAAGAAATTGTTGCAAAATAGAAGTTCAATTGAACATGAGTTTGTGGAATGGTCCAAGTAGTCCTCTTATAGAAATTGGCAGAAGATTGTGTTTATGTAGTCAGCTTCCCATCATAGTATCCTAAGGCCCTTGATTTGTTCTGGTGTAGCAGGTTTATGTGCTGTATGTGCTTATATTGTGGCATATCCACCTTAACGTGGGAAGATTTGACATTTAAAATTGGTAATTATTTTTTCCAGCACTTTGTTCTATGTCTTTTATTACATTTAGTTATTACATTCAGTCTGCTCAGAAATGGTCTGTAGACACAAAGGGATACTGAAAATAATCAGTAATTATAGACCCTCCTGGATTTATGCCTTTAATGTTTGTACCCATTGTCTTCTGTAGTAGTAAATAAAATGCGTGACTTTTTTTTAATCTTATGGAGTAGAAAATTTACAACTCTTAACAATTGAGAGTCTCTCCCACAGTAAAACTGCAAACAGGCTAGTTATTTAGTTTATAGCCATAATGATTATAATATTATATTTGTCTAGTTATCTGGCACGGGTCTATTTTTATTTTTGCTTGTGTAAGGGGTAATATCATGCATTCTTCATGCTGTTGGAGATGCATGTTGTTTGATTACATTTCTTTCTTATTTTTCTTGAATTTTCCTAGGTCTACCTGTTCATTTTCAAGTCATATGATGTAGGTATTCATAGAAATAGCAAATTTTATTGAAAAGTTTGGGTTAGTGAAAATAGACAACACTTATATTGGGCTTAGATTGATTGACAATACTCAATTCAGTTGACCTGAAATATCAGTATTGCTCCCAACAAAAGACAAGGGAACCTCATGTACTAAATAAGTGCGTTGGCTTGTTTTTGTTTTTTGATTGATAATGTGTGTATTGGCCTTTAGTATCTATAAGGCTAAACAACATTGAAATAGAGCATTGATGCTATGCAGATAAGTAGACCTTCAGACAGTCCAACTAACATAGGATATCACAGATATTTCTGTACTATATGTATTTCTGAACCTTTATTATTCAATTACAAAATAATTTCATAGGCCAGTATTTATTAAAACCAGTTACAAAAGCAGAGTCTAACAAAAAACGCTGCTGTCCTAGCGGCATCAATCATAATTGGTAGGGCGAAAGCCACACCCCCGTGCATTTTCCAGTAAACCAAACAAACAAAAAGACAAGAAACAAACTTGAGACAAAGTAGAAATTGCTCAACTGGCGGTGAAAAGGAGAATCAATCTTGGTTTCCAGGAAGACGACAATTTCATTATGAACTCGTCCAACTATATCATGAATGCAGTAGAAAGTAGTGCATTTGCTATTCGCGGCTCTGAAAGCAAGCATCTGTATTTGCGGCTCTGAAAGCAAGCACCTGTCATTGATGCCACCATTATTTTCGTCACCACAGCACTAAGATTTCCTTCCAGGTCGTTCACTATATTTGTTCTCAGGTTGCCACGCAGTTTGTTCGTCACCATCCCCGTAAGGTTACCATGGATTTATTTCTGCTATCACTGCCTGCCCTAAATTCCTCAGCTCTCTGCCCCGTTCCTCATCTGCCATCTCAAGATATGGGCATTAGGGGCCCTCAGCACCTCCGAAACTGACAAATAACCTAGACAAGGTGGAAATGATCCTTGGATTCGAGACTACGCTCTGCCAGCCCTAGCCTAGGTTGCAACAGCCCAGATATTTCATTGGATGTGTTCGGAGAAAGCCAGCCTCCATTTCTTACCATCTTCTGACTGCAAAATGGATTCGTTAGCTTGGTAGAACCCTATCATCTACCTTTTATCTCTATAGTAAATTTTAAAATACCCTCGAGTGGAATGCTTGGTAGAACTATAGTTGAATATTGTTCTCTAACTAATTATTTCTAATTATTTGGCAGGCATATATAATGATATTAGTTTAAGGAGAAGATAAAGGTTAGAATCTTGTCAAAGGATATATGTTTAATAGTCATATTTAATGATATTAGTTTAAGGAGATAAAGATTAGAATCTTGTCAAAGGATATATGTTTAATATATGTTTAATAGTGTTTTGTTTAATAGTCATATTTAAGGATATATGTTTAATAGTGTTTTGTTTAATAGTCATATTTAATGATATTAATTTAAGGAGATAAAGATTTAATGATATTAGTTTAAGGAGATAAAGATTAAAATCTTGTCAAAGGATATATGTTTAATATATGTTTAATAGTGTTTTTTTTAATAGTCATATTTAAGGATATATGTTTAATAGTGTTTTGTTTAATAGTCATATTTAATGATATTAGTTTAAGGAGATAAAGATTAGAATCTTGTAAAAGGATATATGTTTAATAGTGTTTAATAGTCAATAGCTTGAGGAGGATAATGATATAATATGAACCTATCAGTTTCAATCTCATTTTAATTTGACATGCATGAAAGTAAACATCATGTAAACATCCTATATTTAAGTCTGGAATAATGTTTTTCACTGTATGTTTCTGATTTTGTTTCTCCATCCATCGTCTCTACTAGTGGTTTGCCCCATGATCTCATCTAGTTCTCTCATTCCTTGTGTTTTATTTCTCTTTACCGTTAAACCTCTTGGTTAATTTGGCGGGTGATGACATTTCTGCTCTCTTCTCCCTTCCTTATGTTCCTTTCTTCACCGTTAGCTTCTCGATTAATCTCTTTCTTCACCGTTAGCTTATCGATTAATCTGACGTGTGATCTTAACGAAACCCTTCCAAGTATGCTGTCAATCGGGTACTAATCAGACGTGTGATCTTAACGAATCCCTTGCCACTATCCTGTCAATCGGGTACTGCACCATGTACTCATTGCATAGCGTTGTGTGAAATACATAAAAATATAAATCAGTGAGATTTCTTTTAATAAAAGCTCAGGTACTGCACCATGTACTCATTGCATAGCATTGTGTGAAATACATAAAAATATAAATCAGTGAGATTTCTTTTAATAAAAGCTCAAGCGGTCCAATAACCAATCATTATTTCTCCTTCATTTTTTTTTAACAATAACCAATCATTATTTATTCTTCACTTATTTTTTTCACAATAACTAATCATTTGTAATAACGAAAAAATTTAGTTCGGCTTCATATTACCGAAGCCGTACATTTGAAAGTATAATTTTGGTCGGTCTTAAGTTTTGAATGAGTTAAATGGTAAAATTTAGAAACTTGGAGGTTTAAGGTTCAATTATAATAAGGATAGAGTTGTATAATATAATTTGTTAACCAGATTTTGGTTGGTTTTAAGTTTAACATTTGCAAGTGTAACTTGAAAGGATTTAATTGTAAAATTTTGAAACTCTAAATAGGAAGTTTAATGTTCAAATACAATATAATTTAGTAGTTAGAATTTGGTTGGATGAACATATACTGGAGAAATAATATAATTTTGAAGCTCTAAATAGGAGATTTAAGGTTCAATTACAATAAGGATAGAGATACATTATAATTTGTTAACCAGATTTTGGTTGGTCTTAAGTTCAACATTTGCAAGTGTAATTTGAATAGATTTAATTGTAAAATTTTGAAACTCTAAATAGGAGGTTTAAGGTTCGAATACAATATAATTTAGTAGCGAGAATTTGGTTGGATGAACATATATATTGGAGAAATAACATACTCTATCAGGGTTTGTATAGTTTAGCAGCGAGAATTTGGTTGGATGAATATATATTGAAGAAATAACATACTCTATTAGGGTTGTCTCATATGTTCTATGGTTTTGTGTGCATTAAACTATTTTTACATGTAAAGTTAAATATGTTAATATATTAAAAAAATAATATCCTCGTCTCATATAACTTACCCTTACACATTATAAAACTACTTTACTTTCCCGTACCTTAACTATCTTTTAAAAGTCGGCCTATGATCTTAGGAACATTATAGAACTACTTTACTTTCCCATACCTCAACTATCTTTTTAAAAGTCTTTTAAGTCACATGTACTCTAGATAAATAAATCCCTGTTTCATATGGTTTATAACCTATAACCTTATAAACATTGTAAAACTACTTTACTTTTTCATACTTAAATTATCTTTTAAAAGTCGTAACTTATTGTAGATAAATAATATCTTCATGAACATTCGACTTTTCCATACCTTAACTATTCTTTAAAAGTCACACTAAATTTATTAGTGTAGATAAATAATATTCTCCATGAACATTGTCTTATATGTTCTAACTGGATAAAATAACATCTTGGTGAGTATTGTATCGTAGATGCTAATTTTTTTTTAAAATATTTATTTTAAAAAACATTATATTATTTAAGTTCCCTTATACATGGCAATGCCTTTTATTATAAAATCCCGTTCTTTCACATGCCTTAATTGGATAAATAACATGTTCGATGAATATTGTATTATAGATGTTAAAAAATTATTTTAAATATTTATTTTGAAAAATTATATTATTTAAGTTTTCTTCGTATATGACAATGCCTTTTATTATAAAACTCCGTATAATTGATGTGAAAAATTATTTTACTTTATTTCAAATATGAAAATAACATTATTCGAGTTTTTTCAACACTTGACAATGTTCTTTTAAAGATTGAGTGCCACTTGTAACATTATCTTTTGAAAGTTTTTATTCCATCTTTTTAATTTATTTGTTTTTTTCAATAAGTTTAGTAGGTTTTTGTAAGATTAATCAACAAGAATTGTATTGCAATAACATTATAAATAATACAATGAAATGCCTGAATAAGCCCGGACGTTACGGAACCACCCGCGGCTAGAATAGACCTTGTTATAACTAATAACAAGTTATGCTAACAATAATGTAATAACAATAATGCTAACAAATGTACGCTAACATCCCCCCTTATTACATTATTTGGGCAATAATATAACTACTAGCTATACTAACATCCCCCCTGATTACATCATTTTGCAATACAAAGAGAGCTGCGAAACAATTCAAATTTGACACGTCCAAGTGCCTTAGTGAAAATGTCTGCAACTTGAGCATCGGTGGGAATGTGTTGAAGCTGAATTCGGTGCTTCGGAACTTTATCTCGAATGAAATGACATTGTGTGTCAATGTGTTTTGTTCTTTCATGATGAACTGAATTCTTGACTAGATTCAGAACACCCTGATTGTCGCAAAACAAGTGTATTGGAGATTTGGATGGATGACCCATACTTGTCAGAATGCGACGCAACCATATCACTTCGCACACGACATCACGTGCGGCGCGATATTCGCCTCTGTTGATGATATAGCAACCACATGTTGCTTCTTGTTGTGCCAAGAGACAGGATCGGATCCTAGATGAAAAATATATCCTCGAAGTTGACTTGCGATCATCAAATGATCCGGCATAGTCGGAGTCCGTGTATCCTTGCAAGAAGAATTTGTTGTTCCTCTTGTATTCTAGGCCATATTCCATTGTGCCACGGACATAGTGAAGAACACGTTTTGCTGCTTTCCAATGAGTGGTCTTAGGCTCCTGCATGAACCTCGAAAGATAGTTGACAACAAATATGAGATCTGGCCTAGTATTGGTCAGATATATGAGACTCCCAATCAACTGTCGATAGAGAGTACCATCTACACGAGATGAATCATCATATCGCGATAACTGAAGTCCTGTCTCCATCGGAGTTGCCATTGGCTTGCAATCGGTCATACGATATTTTTCCAACAATGTCTTGGCATATTTTTTTTGAGACACTTTGATGGAGTGCTCCTTCTGGCTGAATTCCAGACCAAGACAGTAATGGAGAAGTCCGAGATCTGACATCTCAAAAGATTGACACAAGTCTCTTTTGATAGTAGATGGAGCTGTAGCACCAGCAGTAGGTGAAGGTCTAGTTGTTGCTCCAGATACAACATCCCATAAGTCATCCATTGCTAGGATGGCCTTCATCTTGTTTTTTCATGGTGTGTAATTAGGACCTTTCAATAACTGATGAGAATTAGTCATTAGTTTTGCAGACATGATGAAGGTTCCTTATAACACCAATTGGTCCCCCTTTCGATATACCTTTTGCTAGGCTGTTATACCGTACAAAATACCTGCCCTTACGTGAGGGAGACTCTAGGTATTTAGAAAGATCAACAAAAATCACCCACCCTTACATGAGGGAAACTATAGGTGATCTTTCGAGATCATACGATACGTGGAACATAAGCAGTACTGAAAGGGAATAGTCTTGTTGATGGCACCTACCATAGAAAGTCTGCAATCCGCATGCGTGGGGCGTAACTTCCCCTAAACACTTTGGATTTCAGAACTCTCGTCAGGATTTACGTCTAAACACAAGAACTATTAGGGTAATGGATGGAGTAAAAAAATGCAAAATGGCAAACTTATATCTCCTCGATGATTTATAGAGAACAAGCTCAAATGTCGTTTTGGCAGCTATATTAGGCGGCGGATACAGTAGCGCAATCACGACAACTTTACCTGTAAGTGCTGGCCAGAGGTATCAAAAATACCGAACGCTGCAATGCAATAAATTGCACGGATGGGTTTTAATTATTCCGGGGACTTAGGGAGTGAATTTGATTTTTTTTTTTAACTTTTAATGAAGTAGTGCAAAATAGAAGAACAATGCAACCTACAACATAAAAAGTGCCCACAAGAATGACCCACTAGGTGTCGGGCTCAGCCGAAAATGCACCTTTACAATAATGCCAAAATTGCTTTTTAGAAAAAAATTACTCAACATCCCCCCACAATTTTTAATTTTAAAGTATTTTCTTTAAAATATTTTTAAATAACTAAGGATAAAAAAAATAAATTAATTTTATATAGAAAAAAAATTTTAAATCTATATAAAAATAAATCTATTTAATTTATTTTAAATCTTTAATTAAAAAAATATAAAAGAAAAAAAATAATTGCTAAAAAAAAATTATACCTTCCGCCGCGCCTTGTAAAAGGTATGCCTTTGACGCCGTCGGGAATCGAACTCCCGACCCCGCGGCAGTAAGCCTTCCGACTGGCGCTCCTGCCAGTCGGGCTATGCCGCCCGACGGGAAGGGAAGGGAAGATCCTTCCCTTTGTTCCCTTCCGCGGTGTGATACGCCAAAAAAAAAATTCTTTGGGAATTAATCCCACATCGCCGCGGCGGGCGATGATGAAGCAGAATAAAAGGGCTAAGAAGCCCTTTTAGCTTCGATTGCCTGCGGGCAATCGAACATCCCGTAGTTCTTTTGCTGCGTCGGGTGGCGCGTGGCCAGTCCGCCACGTGTCATTGCGTCGTCGGCCTTGGGTTCTGTGCCCGGGGTCTAGTCGAATCAGCCTCGGGTTCCAGTCAGGTCCAGTCGAGTCAGCCTCGGGTTTCGTGCCCGAGGTCCAGTCAGGTCAAGTCGACCGTGTCAGTCTGCATCGAGATTCGTGCTGAGGTTCAGTAAGGTCCAGTCGGTCGTGTCAGTTTGCCTCGGGATCCGTGCTCGGGGTTCAGTCCAGTCAGTCAGCCGTGTCTCGGGATCTATGCTCAGGTCAAACTACGTCCAGTCTGAGTCACCTCGGGAAATGTGTCGAGGTGCTCACAGGTCAGGTGTTCCTCGGGAAACATGCCCAACAAGAATCGAGTCTCCCTGTCTTCGCCCGTCCCGCTCTGATACCATGTAAGACTAATCAACAAGAATTGTATTGCAATAACATTATAAATAATACAATGAAATGCCCGAATAAGCCCGAACATTACGAAACCACCCGCGGCTAGAATAGACCTTGTTATAACTAATAACAAGTTATGCTAACAATAATGTAATAACAATAATGCTAACAAATGTACGCTAACAGTTTTTATAAAGAGTCTTGGTCCCCTCATACTAAGTGAGGGTTGAACCTTGGACCTCTCAAAGAGAAGCCAAAACTCTTACCAATGCAGTAAGTAAACTCATAGTTATCTTTTAATTCATTTATTAAAAGGGTGAAATTATTTTTTTACTCAATTGTCAGACTATATAAAATATATTTTCTATTTTATGTCACATACATCCTTTGAAAGTTGTTATTCCATCTTTTAATTCATTTGTTAAAGGGGTGAGATTTTTTATTATTTTAAAATTCATGTTGAAGAGATATATGCATACCTATTCCAAAAATAAAGCAGAATAAATGACTCAAAAGAAAATAACAACACACAATTGACATAGAACACACGAGATTTACCTTGGTTCACCCAATATGGGCTACTCCAACAAACAAGAGCCACACCTCCTTTGATATTATTATTTCACTCCTTACCCAAAAATGAGACATTACAATCAATATAAAAGAAACTCTTACAACCGTAAACCACAATGTGGTATTATAATACCGTGGGCACAATACCATAAGCTAAAACCACCCATACCCACCAACCACGGGAACCCCGAAATTCGCTCCGCAAATCGCTTCGAAAAGAGGGCCGAAATATGACCATTGCCAACACATATGCTACACTAGAGGGGTGACAAGAGGAGGAACACATATTCTAATCGTAAATATGGATCAATGGTAAGCTATTTCATTTCATTATTGATTGTGAGAGTCAAAATAATTTGATTTCTTCTCAAATTGTAAAGGATTTGAATCTTCTTGTCCTGTAGTACCCACAACCATATCATATTGAATGGTTACATTAGGGGAGATACATGTGTCATTCAATAGTGTCTCCTCTCATACTCCACCAAACCATTCAAAGATGAATTTTTGTGTGATGTGCCTAATTTGACTAGCATTGATTCCACCTATTTTGTGGAGTAGTTAGTTATGATGAGGATCTATCCATGTCCATTGCTAGATAGGGGATTAATTTTTTCAGTGAAGTCTAAAATTGATTGTTGAAAGGGTTCAATGGTGATGATTGGTCTTAGGGAAATAGGTGCTTTTATCCCTTTTACTATAAACATACAATAATATTTAAAATTTTTGACCCATTAGAAATAATCAGAGAATATAGTGGGATAATAATATCCTTCTCCTAGTATTTTATATATTATTGTAGAGTAATGTCCTCCCTCATGGTGACATTAATTTATTAGGGCTTTTGTCCTTTCTTCTTCAAGAGATCATCATATAGTTTTTTGAACAATAGCATAGTGTGTTGTTTTCTACCTAAATTAGGCTCTTTTCTTAGGTGTTAATCCTTTTGGGACCTCTCTAATTTCCATGTACCTATAGATATCTCCCATTCATCCAATTTGTCCATTGGGTTAAGTTTCTTCCACCAAGGCAATTTGGTCCTCCATTGTAGACATTAAAAGGCTTTCATATAAGGATTTACTCATGATGAGCTTGGTGGGTTAATTTCCATATCAAACTCTTGAATTTTATTTATCCATCCAACTCTCTTTTCCCCTAGTTTACCATGAAGCACAATAGAATAGATATCAAGGTGGGCTATGAAGATGGTAATTTTATCTTGGAATAGGTTGTTGAGGAATATTACATTATTTGATATCAAGGTGGGCTATGAAGATGGTAATTTTATCTTGGAATAGGTTGTTGAGGAATATTACATTATTTGGTACATGCTAATGTACCTCCATGGTACCTTCATGGTATGTAAATATGTAATAGATTAGGGTTGAGTCTAGAGTTTACGAGTGTGATTTATATTTCCCTTTTAATGTAAGTGTCAATGTGCAAGAAATGCACAAGTGTCTTATAAGTTAGAGTGCAAGATGTAGATTGAGAATGTGTACAAGTGTCATTAAAATATGTAATGTGAGGATGTTCACAAGTATCGTAGATTAGGTGTGCATATAGAAGTGTAAGAGTCACGTGTGCAAGTATCTTAGGGTCAAGTGTCCATCTAGTATGCAAGTGGAAAGATGATAAGCCAAAGGTCATGGGACTTGTCATACGGAGAGCAATAGTCAAGTATTTGAAGAGTCATATTACTATGGCTATATTATAAAGACGATGCTCCATGAGAAAGTAATCCAATGGTAATCTGATTATCTAATTGTAAAAATGAAGGAAAGTAATAAAACTTGTATACAAATTTTTGAGTAATTAATATTGTAAGTTTTCTTCATGCATAGTTCATGAATAATTTAGGCCATTTACATTCATATTTTATTATATAAATAAATGTTATTTTTAGTATTATATAGGCCTTGATATACATATTAATTTGCTCATATATTATTCTACTCTTCATTATTGATATTTTGACCTTTAATATTGTGGCTATTTTATATTGGGACCTATGATATTTTTTGGTAGTAAGGCTTAAAAATCCAACAATGGTATTAGAGATACCACCTAAATCTATCCATTTTGATAGAGTTAATTTTATTAGCCACCATTATCAATATTTAACTTTGTCTACTTTGATAAAGTTAATTTGGAGTCTCTCCACTTTGAAGGCAATGCAAACTTGGACTCTATTTTTAAAAGGTCTTATTGAGTAGAAATTGAGGGAACAAGGATTAGTCACCCTAATTTGAATGTTAAAGTCTTTCCCCTTGGTTTAAGAAAAACTAGTGAAGACTAGGACTTAGCTATATTAATAGAAATGACCAACTTAGAAGATAAGTTGGATATTTGATAAAGGAAACCAACTCAAAAGAAAGTTGGATATTGATTTATTAGAAACCAACTCATAAGAAAAGCTGGATATTGATTGATTGGAAGCCAAATCAAAAGATAGTTGGAGATTTGGGGACATACGAAGTCACCCTGATAATATTTTGGATTCTCTAGATAAAAGAGGATAATCATTATTGAAGATTGAGAAGAACCAACTTTGAAGAAAAGTTGGACATTTGGGGACATTCATAGTTACTTTGACATTAATATCGAGTTCTCTATAAAAGAAGAATGATATTTTTGTTCTTAGGTGCAACCTAAGATATTGAAGATAGAATTTTTAGAGGTTGAGAAGCTTCCTACAAAGATAGAGAAGAATTTCAGCTTCTAGATAAATAGAAGCATCATAGATCAAGATCGAATTGATTTTTTGGGTTCAATAAGATATTGAAGATTAAGATATAAGTATACAAGTCCCTATCGCATTAGAAGATAGGGAGTATCATTAGAAGAAGAAGACTGGACCATATTGAAAAATTTGTAGGTTGTTCTAAGCATCATTAGAAAAAGATAGGGCAGGTATACTAGTCCAAGATTATTAAGAAAAAGTTTGCTAATATATAAGAAACACTATCCTAAGGAGTAATAGAAAAGATATAAGATAGGGATAAGTGTGAATAGCTCATGCTCATTAGATTTAATCGAAAAAATTACAAGGTTTAAATAGTCTGCTAACATATGGTTAGCGAGAATTAAGTAGGAGGAAGCAAAATTTAATTAAACAACCTAAACTAAATATCCTGCCGCCCAATCCTGCCGTCCACTGTGCCGACCACTGAGCTGACTAGGATGTCGTCCAAGGGGGTAAAATGGGTAAGGTCAAAACTAAAGTTGACCACCTTTTTTACCATTTTTACCATTTAACTTCCAACATTCTCCCCCTTAAAGTTGAGAGGACTGACTATACAGTCTCTCAGCTTTATATATTGAGCTTTAGCCATGCCTTTGGTGAAGATATCTGCAATGTTGTCCAAAGTGCTGCAATATTTAAGCTCAACTATCTGCTGCTCCACCATGTCTCGGATGAAGTGATACTTCATATCAAAATGCTTTGATCTGCTATGGTGGATTGGATTGTATGCCAATTGAATGGCACTTATGTTATCACAATACAATCGAGTTGGACCACTTTGACTTTCTCCAATCTCTTCAAGGACTTTTCTCAACCATAGGGCTTGAGTACTAGCATGTGTGATAGCTATATACTCAGCCTCAATAGATGACAATGCTACAACAGTTTGCTTCTTGGAACTCCATGTAATTAGTCCTGACCCTAGACTAAAATAGTTCCCTGATGTAGATTTCCTATCATCTATATTGCTGCCCCAATCACTGTCATTGAAGCCAACTAATTTCACAGAATTACATTTGTGGTAGTGGATTCCAAAATCCAATGTACCTTTTACATATCTTAAGATTCTTTTAGTTGCTTGTAGATGCAGCTCAGATGGACTTGCCATAAACCTTGAAACTAGAGAAACAACATATTGAATATCAGGCCTTGTGTTGGTGAGAAACATCAGACTCCCAACCATGCTCCTGTAAGTGGTCATGTCAACCTTTGGTGCTCCGTCATCCTTGCTCAATTGGATTCCATGTCCAGTTGGAGTTGCAACTGATTTGCATTGCTCCATGGAAAATTTCTTGATCATGTCTCGAGCATACTTGTGTTGACATATGAAGATCCCCTTATTTGATTGATGCACTTCCATGCCTAGGAAGTATCGCATTAAACCGAGATCTTTCATCTCAAACTGCTTCATCATGGAGTTTTTGAACTCCATATTCATTTTAGTGTTACTACCCATAAATATTAGATCATCCACATACAAACAAACTATGAGAATGTCTACACCATGCTTTAGGTAGTACAGAGTTGGTTCACTTTTGCTTCTAGTGAATCCATACTCGTTGAAATAGCCGTCAATGCGTGAGTACCAAGCTCTTGGTGCTTGCTTGAGGCCATAAAGTGCTTTTTTCAATTTATAAACAAGGTTCTCCTTTCCTTGTTCTTGAAAGCCTTGAGGTTGTTGAACATAAACCTCCTCTATCAAGTATCCATTCAGAAAAGCACTTTTCACATCCATGTGTTGAATGTTCCATCCTTTATGGGCAGCTAAGGAAAGAACTGATCTGATTGTCTCTTGTCGTGCAACAGGAGCAAAGGTTTCCTCATAGTCAATGCCAAATTTCTGAGTAAAACCTTTTGCTACTAATCTCACCTTGTGCCTCTCAATGCTTCCATCAACATTGTATTTGGTCTTGTAGACCCATTTACATCCAACACATTTTTTTCCTTTGGGAAGCTTTACTAGCTCCCATGTATCATTATTTTTTATAGAGGTTATTTCCTCTTTCATGGCTTCTTGCCATACATTTTGAGTACAAGCCTTCTCATAGCTAGCTGGTTCTAGCTGTGCACTAGCCAATAAAGCATAATTGACTACATCTCCCTTAGGATCTTGGGAGTTATCATCCCCATACAATTGCAAATTTTCAAGTTGCTGCAAAACTGTATTCATTTCACTAGCTTGGCTTCTAGTGAATCTTCTCTAGAAATTTCGATCCAGCATTTGAAAGGATGGATGATGTTGTAAAGTTCTTTTGCCTCTTGATGGAGAGTCACTGTCAATGTCCATCGGTGAAGAACTTACTGATCTCTGTGGAGAAGGACTTGGAGTGGCGTTAGATGTACTCGAAGTACTCCTGCTTGGGCTTGGAAGGGGTGGTGTGCCTTTGCTTTTCTTGGGAGACACCTGTTGTACTTGCTATACCTGTGAAGAATTTACATCTTGGGATCCATCATCAACAAAAATTCTTTGATGACCCCATTCTCCCCCTTCATCAAAAATTACATCCCTTGAAAGAATAATCTTATGAGACTTGGGATTGTAGAGTCTATAGGCTTTCGTAGACTCACAATACCCTACAAATATACAAGCTTGACTTTTGGGATCAAGCTTCTTCCTTTTCTCATCAGGAATGTGTGCATATGCTAAAGAACCAAAAACTTTGAAATGCTTTACATTGGGTTTCTTTCCATACCACCCCTCATAAGGAGTGATTCCATCTAAACTAGAAGTTGGACTTCTATTTAGAATATATACACTGGTTCTTACAACATCGGCCCAGTACATATTAGTTAGATGCTTAGTCTGAAGCATCGTTCTCGCCATCTCAACTATGGTGCGGTTCTTTCTCTCTGCCACACCATTCTATTGTGGGGTATAGGCAGTAGTGAATTGCCTTTTGATCCCACTTGCTTTACAATATTTCAAGAATTCTTTTGAGGAGTACTCACCTCCTCGATCTGTTCTAAGACATTTTACAAAATACTCACTTTGTTTCTCTACATTGTTTCTGAAATCTATGAAGCAATCAAAAGCTTCATCTTTATGTTTCAGGAAATAAATCCAGCACATTCTAGAGAAATCATCTATGAAAGTGAGAAAATAGGAATTGTTTTCGATACTCTTTGTCTGCATTGGACCACAGATGTCCGAATGCACTAACTGAAGTGGATAGCTGGCTCTCCATGCTTGTCCTTTTGGAAACTTAGACCTTGAGTGCTTTCCCAAAGCACATCCTTCACAGACCTCCTTTTGTTCGTTGATTTTGGGAAGTCCTGTCACCATAGCTTGAGAAGTTAACAGTTTCAAGCTAGCGGAATTAAGGTGACCATATCGCAAGTGCCAAAGCACACTTGGATTTGCTATAGCTACATTTGCAAGTTGAGCTCCCCCTGGCTCACCAAATTTGAGAGGGAATAACCGATTCTTGGTCATTGAGACCTGTGTGATGACTCGATTACAATTGTTTTTATCAAGAATGATACATTTTCCTTCATCAAAAACAAGTTTGTAATTATTCTCCATCATTTTCCCAATGCTTAGCAGATTGTGTTGGAGCTTTGGAGTGTAGTAGATGTCATTCACTTTCTTTAGTCCTTCTTTTGTTGGAACCTCCATGGCTCCAATGCCTTCGACTTGCAAAGCTTTATCATCCCCTAATTTGATTTGGGATTTGTAAGTGGAATCTAGAGTAGCAAATAGATTTTCTTTGCCACTCATATGGTTTGAGCAACCAATATCCAGAATCCATGTGTCATTTAGATTCTGTTCTGATTGTCCATATGATAGAAAAATATTAGAGGTATCATCTTCTTCTCCATAATTTCCATATTGACTATTGCTGCCTTGAGAAGATTTTGACCAGCAGTCACGAGCAAAGTGACCTGGCTTGCCACAGTTAAAACAAGTTGTTTTGGACTTGTCACTTCCTCATCCTTGATTTCCACTTCATCCTGGATTTCCTCCTCGATTTTGGTTTCCACCTCTGTTCTGATTGCCTCCTCTATTGGAGTTGCCTCCTCTATTTTGATTGCCTCCTCTGTAGTTGCCTCTGCCTCTACCTCTTCGCTGGCCTCTGCCTTGACCTCTTCCACGTCCTCTTCCAACATTTTCATTGGATGTGAAGGCTTTATCATCGCCTCCATAGCTGGTTGAAGGAGATTCCTGTAATCTCTCTTCATGAGACATTAACGACCCAATTAATGCATCAAATGTTAAAGTGGAAAGATCTTTTGACTCTTCTATGATTATGGCTATGTGATTCCATCTTTGAAGAAGTGTTCGTAACACTTTCTTTACAATTGTTTCAGGCTTAATTTCTTCGCCAAGAGTAACCATTTTATCAACTACTGCCTTGACTCTGACACAGTAGTCACCAACTTTTTCGTCTTCTTTCATTTTGAGATTTTCAAAATCTCGTTTCAGTGTTTGAAGCCTCACTTGCTTCACTTGATCACTTCCCTGGAATCCGTCTTTCAAAGCTTTCCACGCATCTTGTGCAGTTATACAAGCGGCTATTCTAGGGAATATACTTTTCTCCAATGTTGCTTGGAGATGATAAAGAGCAAAAGAGTTGCTCTTTTGTGCTTCTTTCTTTGTTTTCTTATCTGCGGCACTCAATGTAGCCCAATCTGTGGGTTCTGTGAAACCCTCTTCTATTATATCCCACAAACCTTTTCCTATGAGCAAGGTCTTCATTTTGATAGACCAATACTCGTAGTCATACCCATTGAACTCTGGAATTGGTAGATTGTTATGTGAGGCCATAGTTACTAAAACACTCTTTTTATTTCTCGGTTACAATAAAGCACTCTACTTTTTCAAAGAAGGAAGAAGGAAGAAGGAAGAAAGAAGAGATTACAAATTTAAGTCAAATCTGACTTGATTCACTCTTTCACTGATTGCTTGTTCCTCTTGTTGTGGCGTTGCTATTTCTTGATTCATGAAATTGTCTGCTACTTGTTCTTCATCGTCACTGATCAATATTATCTCTGGTGATTCTGGTTCTAGAATTTCCATTGAATTATTGTAATGAGTATATTCTGATTCTTGTGGTGCAACTTCTATGGATTCGGATTGCTCAAATTGACTCCCAAAGGAGTTATCTTCAGAGTCTGCCTCGTACCCTAAGTCCGGATGCCTCTGGTGTGCAATTACTGCGTTCTGCAACTGATTAAACACAGTATGTAGCCCATAAGCTCTCACTTTTTCATCAAAACTTTTGGCGTTTTCTCTCACCAAAAGTGCACATAGGGCATGATAACAACCACTTGGTCTTATCATCAATGCCTCTTTACAAATTTCAGTTTGATCCTTTGTCTCTCTTACAAGAAAAAAATACTAAGCCTCTCAGGCTTGTTACACAAAATTTCCAGTTTGTATAGCCTCCTAGACTATCACAATATGCTTTTACACTACAATTTTGATTCCTTGAATCAGGTGTAAAGCTCCTTCTTTTACAATAAATTGCCTCTTAGGCAATGTTCTTAGAAAAAAAATTATATAATTTTCTTTCAATAATAATTTTAAAAATTACTATAATAATATGTTATTTAATAAAAAAAATATATTGGCCTTTTAAAAAAAAACTAAAAAAAACAATATAATTTTGATTTATTAAATAACTTTACTATATAACTTTTAAAAATTATAATGAAATAAATTAAAATTATTAAAAAAAACTTTGAAGCGGCTTTGAATGCCTAATTTTTAACTAAGCAAAATGACTGTGTCGCGTTTCGAACGCGCGACCACCTCTATGCAAGTTTCAGCCTTTACCAAATGCACTACAAGCCAAGCTTTGGCTTTCAACTACCTTGCTTCTATTTGAAGCATACCCGTCATGATTTTTTTTAAAACTTCAAATGAAATATCCCACATGCACTGTGCATGGGGATATTTGGGGTTTAAAAGAGGAAGCGCGCGGATGAATGTTCGATTGCCTTCGGGCAATCGGACCTTGCCCCTTTTGCCCCTTACCTCCTATGAATCTCCTCTCGCCAAGTGTCACCTATGAAGCTCCTCTCGCCACGTCACCTGTGAATCTCCTCTCGCCAAGTGTCCGCCTATCAATCGCCTGCCACATCAGCCTGTCAATCCAGTCTATCCTCGGGCTTCGAGCCTGCGGGCCTCCACTGCGTGCCACGTGTCCTTCGTTGGTCTACGCCTCGAACTACATGCTCCCTGCGGGCCTCCTCTCGACCTCACCTCGGTTCATGCTCTACGGGCCCTCTCGACCTCCTCGAGAATCATGCCTCACCTGTGAGCTCACTCCTGTGGGCCTCCTCGACCTCCTCGAGATTCGTGCCTCACCTGTCGATCTCCTCGGGCTCCGCGCCTCGCCTGTCTTGCCTCAGCTCTGATACCAGATGTGAATAGCTCATGCTCATTAGATTTAATCGAAAAAATTACAAGGTTTAAATAGTCTGCTAACATATGGTTAGCGAGAATTAAGTAGGAGGAAGCAAAATTTAATTAAACAACCTAAACTAAATATCCTGCCGCCCAATCCTGCCGTCCACTGTGCCGACCATTGAGCTGACTAGGATGTCGTCCAAGGGGGTAAAATGGGTAAGGTCAAAACTAAAGTTGACCACCTTTTTTACCATTTAACTTCCACTAATAAGCATTGTTAAGAGAAGTCTATTAAAGTTTATTATTGAGAGAGAGTACAATAGCGCTATTAGGGTGCTTCCTAACCAAAAAAGCAAAATATATAACTAAGAAGGAAAGCGGGCAGGTGTGCTATGAGGGCATATGTGGACCGATGTGCTATGGGGGCATATGTAGACTAGGCATACATAAACTAGGTATATGTAGACTAGACATACATAGACCAAATATACATAGATCGAATTACCATAAAAACATACGTAGACCTGAAAGTAAAATAAAGAAAGCATTACTGTTAGCAGAATGTGGTAATACAAGCAGAAGGAAAATAAGAGGGCATTATCCAACACTTCCAATAAAAGATAATAGGAGAAATCCTCTCCAAGATAATTACATCATTAAATAAGAAACTAGCAAAGGAAACCAACAATGTAGCGAGGAGACCGACAACAAAGTGAAGGAGACCAGTGATGAGGTAGAAGGTGAAAAGTCCAAAAATAAGATGAAGAGTCTAGTAACAAGGCAAAGAGGCCAATGTGAGGAAGTGAAGATACCAACAAATGTTTCATGGAGACCAACATAAGGAGTGCACATCAATATCTATGTGAAGTAATAGAAAATTATTATTGCTTACATCCAATTGAAGTAACATATCCTAAAGGTGGATACATGAAGGACGCTATCGTAGAAGAAAATAAATGAAATGTTACTAACTGACATTTGATTAGCATGTAGAGTTCCACATGGATATAAGGTTATAGATTGATATGTTTGAACAAGAATTACTTAAGTTGAAGTGCAGTGAACGTTAGAGCATCCAATAAATTTTAGCACGTCTCCTAAACATTAGTGCATCTAGTGAGCAAGCGGAGAATGAATAAAAATGTAAGCCAACTAAGGTGGAAATTAGGGTTAGTTATAATTAAAAATTTTAAATACTTTAATGAGTCATGGAGTTATAAGGTGATTACATGTTAAGGAGTTATAAGGAGATTATAATTAGTTGGAGTTATAAGGTTTAGCTAGAGATATAAGTTTTAGTATTTTTAAAATATGGAGTAATATGGAGATTATAATTAGTTTGAGTTATAAGGTTTAGCTAGATATATAAGTTTTAGAATTTTTAAAGCATGGAGTAATAAGGGTTTCTACTTAATTTTTTTAGTTTACATGGTGGAATCGGTAGCCACCATAATGATCTGAGCATGTTGTCCGTCTTTTATGGCCGCCATAGTATTCTGCACCGTTCACCTAGAAAGTCACCACAAAGTACTCATGCATTCTGTACCTATAACCACAATGCCACAATCATTTTAAACCTTTTACGTCGTTGAAAGCACTAGGAAAGGGACAAACGTTTAGTCCGACAAGACCCGATATTTGAACCTTGGACCTTTTCCCCCCTTATAAGGTTTGGAAGAACCAAATGGTCTACACCTCAGTCCTGGGTTTCTACTTAATTTAGTTTATTTGATTATTTAAATATTTTAGTGTTTGAAGATATTTTTAGTTTATTAAGATAGAAGATTTATTTTTTAACTCTTTAATTTTTTGAGAAAATTTAAAATATTAGAAGTTTTTAAAATTTTGCAAATTTAAAATATTAGGGAGTTAAAAGGTTTTCTACATCAAAGATCTACAATTTTAAAAATTTGTAAATTTCTTATTTGAGTTATTTAAACTTGGGAGATATAAGGTTTACTACTTCAAAGGATTTCAAAATTTTGAATGAGTTCCATTATGTCAAATAATAAAATTTTTCTTTTTGAATCTCAACTATTAAAAGGACCAAATTTTGCATCATGGAAGAATAAAATGAAATCAATCCTAGTTGTAGAAAAACTTTGGGATATAGTAAGTGGAACAAATAAAAAACCTAGCGAGGATGAAAGAGAAATACAAAAATTTGAAGGAGATGCAAAGGCTCTCATGTTAATAACATTTGGAATAATTGATGAAATACAACCATACTTAAGTGGAGAAGAAACTTCTACAAATGCATCAAATACATTATGCAAAATATTTGAAGGGAAAAACAAATCAATAATTCTAAACTTATAATCTCAATTGTATTCCTTAAAATTTAATAGTGGAGAAAGTATAGAACTATTTCTTCAAAAAGTAGCAGATATAAAAGCAAAACTATCAATTGTAGGAGAGAAAGTAGAATATATGTTTCTTGTTCAAGTAATACTAAGACCACTTCAAGAAAGTTATAAATGCTTATTTACTTCTTTATATGTTCTAAGTAAGGAGACTACATTTGATGACATTCAAAATTCTTTAAGAATATGAAGTAGAGAACTTAGTCAAATATGAAATATTAATAATGCCTTGGTATCTAAAGAGAATATACCAAGTAATAGAGGTCGACTTCCAGATATAAATCTAAATAGAATTTGAGATTTTGTCATGTGTAAAAGAAAGTTTCATAGTACAATTTTTGTACATATAATCAAGGAAATCAAATGACTATGAATCAAGGAAATCAAATGAATAAACCAATTCAACAAAGACAATATCAACCTAAGTATAAATATAATCCTTAATGAAAAAAACAATTTCAATCTCAATATCAAAGGCATCAATATCATCCTCAAGTCATCAACAACAACCTCATCTACAATTTAGAGAGAAAAAACAAGGAAATTTAGTTTAGGAAATTCATGAATTAGAAGAACCATCTGAAGAAAATGAATTCAAATATTTTACAGTAAAACTCTTGGTCAATGAAGATGAAGATACTAATGTTGTAAATACTATAGAACATTGGAATACAAGAGGAGATACTTATGAGAGATGACATGGGAAAATCAAGACTAGGACTGAAAAGAACGAAATAAAGAAGAAAAAGAAGATCAGGAAAGTAAAGAAGATAGCTAAAAGAGATACAAGTCAAAAGCAAGTACTATAATGGGAACCTGATAAATCACATACTAAAGATCCAAATAATGAATATGAAGAAGAGCACGGAGCAAAACTCAAAGAAGTTGAATATGAATCTCAACCAGAGATTCATAAACAAAGCAAGGTCACATGAAGGTTGAAGACAAAGACGAAGACCACAATTGAAGACTAAAGTCTTCAATAACCAAATAATGTAATACAGGGGGGTGTTAAACAATATTACATTATTTGGTACAAGCTAATATGCCCCCATGGTACCTTCATGGTATAATTGTAAATATGTAATAGATTATGGTCGAGTTTATAGCTTAGGAGTGTGATTTATATTTCCCCTTTTATATAAGTATCAATGTGCAGGAAATGAACAAGTGTCATGTAAGAGTGTAATATGCAGGAAATGTACAGTGTCATGTAAGTTAGAGTACAAGTGTATATTGATAGAATGTCCACAAGTGTCATGCAAATATGTAATGTGAGAATGTGCACAAGTATCTTATATTAGTTGTGCATATAGAAGTGTAAGATTCATGTGTGCAAGTGTCTTAGAGTCAAGTGTTCATCTAGTATGCAAGTGGAAATATGATAAGCCAAAGGTCATGGGACTTGTCATATGGAGAGCAATAGTCAAGTACTTGAATAGTCACATTATTGTGGCTATATTATGGAGACAATGCTCCATGAGAAAGCAATCCAATGGTAATATGATTATCTGATTGTAAAGAGGAAGGAAAGTAATAAAGCTTGTATACAAATTTTTGAGCAATTAATATTGTAAGTTTTCTTCATGCATAGTTCATGAATGATTTAGGCCATTTACATTCATATTTTATTATATAATGTATGTTATTTTTAGTATTATATACGCCTTGATATATATATTAATTTGTTCATATATTATTCTATTCATTATTGATATTTTGACCTTTAATATTGTGGTTATTTTATATTGGGACCTATGATATTTTATGGTAGTAAGGCTTAAAAAGCCAACATTAGTACCTAAATTTTATTATTTTTCTCGATGGTAAATACCTATTTTCAATGAATATGTACTTCTCCTCATACTTGTGAATGATCTAGATTATCAATGAGATGGAGTGTTCTTCGTCCTTATCATTCTTTTGGGTTAGTACTACAAGAATAATTTCATTTATCCCTAACACATAGAGCCTAAAGTCTTTAGAGAAATTAGGGTTGACTAAAATTGGGACTCTAATTATGGCATATTTAATGTCTTAAAAAGTTATTTGTCATTTATTAGTCCATGCTAGGGTTACATCCCTTTTCTAACATTTTGGTGATTGGCTTGACTAGTTGTATAAAATTAGTTTTGAACTTGGCAATGAAATTTATTTTATCTAAGAAGAATCACACCCCTTTAACATATGTGGGAAGAAGAAGGTATTAGATTAATTTTATCCTATCGATATCTAAGGCTAAACCATATTTTAACACCACATGTCCTAACACATTGTCTTCTTGGATAATAAAGATGGACCTTTTTGGGTTGAGTGAGATACCATATTCCCTACACCTTTGGAAGATGGTATTTAAGTGTTCATTATGCTTATTACTTTATTTTAAAAATACAATCAAATCATCAAGATATATAATAACTATCTCACTAACTAATCCCAAGAAATCAATGTCCATGGCTTTCTAGAAGGTCTCCCCTACATTTGATAGTCCAAAAGACATTTCTTGGTAGGCAAAGGTTCCTCATTTGGTGGTAAAGGTTATTTTGTGTTGGTCATAATCCTTGAATAGATATGGTTATACCTTGTGAAACAATCCAAGAGTGACAACATTTGTGAGCCTACCACATTTTGCAAAATCTGGTCCATAGTAGGTAGGAATAGTGATCTTTTAATGATGCCCTACTAAGGTTCCTAAAGTCAACATAAAGCCTAATATCAATATTTTTACTTTAGACCAATATTAGGTTAGCTACCCAAATGGATTGTTTAATTGAAAAAATAATATATACCCAGAGGAGTGTTAAGATCTCCTTTTTTATAATTGCCTCAATCTTGGGATTCACAGGTTATTGTTTCTATTAGAAATATTTTACACCTAGTTCAAATTGAATGATATGTTCTATAATATTTGTATCATATACCTTCATATCTTCATAGGACCAAGCAATGATGTCTCCATATTTACTATAAATATCTTTCAATAGATTTATTTCCTCTTTGGTACAATCTTTACCAAGTAGTAAGTTCTTCCATTCAAAGACCTTGATAGGGTGTTAGGAAGAGGACTTCACCTTGATGCTTGATTTATTTGCACTACTGTATAGATAAATAGAATTTTCAAATTGATTAACTCCTGTGAAAATTAGTTTTTTTTTTTTAAAATAAAAATACCTCATATTTTATACTATCCCCATACTCATTTTTATATTTTATATGTTGAGCTTCTTTAATGAGGTACTTGATGATTTGTTCATCATTTTCAAAAACCTATCAATGATTAGAACTATCAAAAATGGATGACTAAATACTATCTCTAAGTTCTTCAATTTATCCTAAATATTGATAGTGGGGTCAAATATTGCTATCATCAATGCTAGCTTGTCTACTTTAGTGTTTAATTCTTTGGAAACTACCTTCATCTCATAAGTGTTGAACCTTCCTAACAAATCCCATACTCAATATTTGTATGACATTTGGTGTTTTTGTTTTTGTGGTGCATTGGAATTGACCCTATTTATGACAAATTCAAAGTTGTTAAATATTTTAAAGGTTTTGATTCCCATCGTTTTGGCCTTCCTCAAGCCATTGCACAATGCTTTATATTTAGACACATTGTGTGTGCAATTGAATAGTAGTCTAAATGAAAAATTAGCCAATGTACCTTATGGATCGATGAATTAAGTGCCTATATCTACTCCATTTCTAGTTCTTGCACCATCAAAGTGCATTATCCATGCTATGTTTGACCCTTGCACCTATTGGTTGATTGGAACCAAGATGCTGGTTCCTCAAATGTTAGGTAGTTCCCAAGCTTAATTTCCTTAAAGTTTACCTTTGGGTTCTTATCATCCTAAAGTGTGCCAATAATCATGTATATTTTAGACATCTAATCATCCCCCATGAGTTTACTACCAATAAATTCAAGTAGCCAATTCTAACTTGTTATGTCATATTCACCCAATTTATGTAGAAATTAATTGCATGGATGTTTTTTTAATCTAGATTTCATTTCCATCTTGTGAAACCTTCATGCATCCATTCTCTTGATACAAACATAATAAAATATAGGGGAAGGTTACCTATCATTACCTCCTAGACTACTACTAGTTTTAGTTGCCTTGATATGGTTATGATTGAACCTTTTAGAACCCCTACAACATTCACCCTAGTTCCATACATTTAAATTAGGTACCTAGTTATTTTTGGTGTAATATAATCTCTTCTCTTCATCGAATACTTTTGGCGTTACTATTACAATCACTATTGAATCAACTATGCAACTTCTTAATAAATAATTTTCTATTTTCAAAGTCACATAGAACTTTGGTGGTTAATTTATTTAGTATTTAGATCATTCAAGATATCTATTGCATAAAACTAAATGTCAGACGGGTCCTCTTCTATCAGGTTTTTTGTTTGACTAAATTATGTTGAACAGGTTTTAGATGCCCATTCTTAGCATAACTTGTTTATTGCTCTTTGATAACTTCTTCAAGTAAATTAAAACTAACCAAGAAGGACCAATGCTTTTAACATGCTTATATTAATAGGAGACTTCTTCATCTCCTTTGGAATGCTGAACCTAAATTCAACCAAGCTACTCCCATTGTACCCTATGAAATTTTTATACTATTTTGTAGTCACTGCACATCTTACACTAGTAAGGAAAGGATGTTTGAGATGTTGATTTATCTCATTCTGAAGTTGGTCCTTTTGTTTTTATTTCTTCCTTCTTTATTTGTCTACCCCATTGGGTTCTTTTATTAGATTTTAATACCTTTACTTGTTGGTTTATCCTTACTAGCCTATGTATCTACCTAGGACATGTTAGTCATATTTTACCCAATATTTTTGCTCTGCTTTTCCTATTGTGTAGTTGTAACTAGACCCTTGTCTTTCAAGTGTAACGATGGAATTCCCCTCTTGAGTACTATAGTATATCTATTTATTTTATATTGAGGATTTCTCTTCCAATGCTTTTCTTTGGTTCTTGGTTTTAACCCCTTATTGATTTATGCATATGGATTTATTCCCAAACACAAAAATTTTATTTGCTTCAATTGCACTAAAGTTTATTAAAAATATATTATTAGGATTTAGCAAGGAAGGAATTGCTTGTTGTAATTGAATTTGGTATGTTGATTAATTAGGGATAGGTTGCTACTAGGTGAGTTGATTTATTGTTAGTGTCATTTGATCCAAGTTGGTAGCCTATTGAGATTGGCATTGGTGATCATATTGATTGTTTGTGAATATCTAATGGCTATCGTATAATCCATAGAATTGTATCCCACATTACATGGAAAACATAATATCATGTTAATATTTGAGATAGCATTTACTATAGTATTCTAAACTTGATTTACACCTTGTCACACTATTTGCTCTTTCGTGAGGTAGGGGATTTTTTGGGGTACCAAATATATTATTGTTTCCATCTACTATTCTGTTGACATTACCTCTTTTTAGTATTATTTTGACTTATCAGGTTCTTACCACATCCAATATATCTTTCATATCAAGCTAGTATTTGTTCATAATGAATTTATCTTCACTATTGGGTTGTGATAAAGTAGGTAGGGCTAGAAATTATGATTAGAAGGTAATAACTGATGATGCGTTTTGGCCTAAATGTGTCACAATATATAAATAAGATTCTAAATTAGTAGATAATTGGGCATTCAAAATGGATGAAATAGAAGACATAGATATAGGGAATTGTGAATTTTGGATGACATGGTGATAGAGGCCATAGGTGGGGCAGGAGGTAAGTTTTCTATCCTAGTCAAAATATATTTTGCATGGGCTACTTCTTCAAAGGCTATAGCCATAGTGATGTGGTTAGAATTATAGCCATCAAAAATAGGTTAGGTTGTAATCCCTTGATTTAATATTACAATGCCTATTCTTAATTTGGCCTAACATTATGTGGAATTAAATTAGTGTCCTAAAAAATCTAGTACTATAATCATGAACATTTTATTGATAACACCTTTCCATGGAATTTAATTAGAATGCACCAAAGTACATATTATCCATACTACCAAATATTTTTTTAACAAGAAAAATTATAATTTTCTTTCAAGAATGAAATAAAATTACACTTCTTAGGTGCCTTGGCACAAACAAAAATCCAGATAAAAGCATATTACTAGGAATCAAAAAATAATTATAGTTGGGCAGTTCATAGAGGAAAACCCATATTCAAAATATCATGGGGATAATAAGGATAAAAATCATTATATATCAATTTGTAATCATTAAAATAAACTCCATGTCCAAAACCTAGATAGAAACCAACGAAAAAGAAACCAACAGAAAGAAGAAAACAACATAAATAAAAGAAACATTTAAAATCTACCGTAAAGCTCTAATCAAATGAACAGACCCACAGTAAAAACTAGAGCTAGCATAGAAACTAGGGGTATAATATGTGGGTGGAGAAGAAACTCCATCCATTTTCTCTTCCATTTGTAAGAAACCTTATAGAACCTCCTGACCTGCTTCTGATAACCTATTTGCTTCTTGATTTAATTCCCTATAAACATGAGTGAAAGAAATATTTTCAAAAAGAGAAATCATCTCCAACAATTCATCTTCCACTAGTCTAAGAAGATTATTTTATAATTGAGTAGATCTATTCATCTAGTTGATGACCAGAGTAGAATCTCCAAAAAATTATAATTTTTTACATTTCTCTTCGAAGCACACTTCATTAGCAATCTCAATGCTTGAAACTCAACAAAAATTTTGGAACCTATACAAAGAATTGCTTTAATTTTATATAGTAGATATCCGATAAGTACATAATGCCTCCCCCGATACTAAAAATTGACTATCTCTGACTAGCCCCATCAAAAAAACCCCATGGTTGAGACTTTTCAATGAAAAAATTGTCTACTTGTTGAGGTTTCTTATGTTTGCAAGGCCCTTTGTTGATTGAGACCAAATTCCTCACCTAAAATATAACTTGAAATAGGGGTATTAACTTCCCTTCAAAAATAGATGCATTCTATGCCAACCATATACCCCAACATATACATGGTAAAGAATGAAATTTTTTTAGCTCTTGTTTCAAAAACCATTATCTTAAGCATACCTCCACTGTTTCTCCTTCCCAAATATTTTGAACTCTAGTTATTTGTTCAAATTCTAACCAAACTTTTTAAGAAAAAGGGTATTTGATTAACAAATGTGTGATATTTTCCTCCTCTAATTTACACAACATACAAATGCTTATACCTTGTATGTTTCTCCTCTGTAAAACTTTCCAAGTCAAAGCCTTATTTCTCAAAGCTAGCCACATGAAAATAAATATCTTTTTTAGGGCAAATAATTTCTAAATCCGATTCCACCACCAAATAGGCCCTTGAGGATCAGGATCAAAACTTGCTTTATAGCCAAGTCTAGTTGTATACTAACCCCAAATTTGTTGTATGCCCAAGCAATAGTATCTGGTTTAGATCCTAGATTGATATGAATCTTACTAAGACTATCAATATAAGCCTTTCCACAAACAAACCTACTCACCAAAAAGACCCAAGACCTGAGCCTGCTTCCAACCTTGGGTCCAAAGACTAGAAGAATCTGATTCCCCCACCTAATGAAGAAAGTAAAAATCCTTGTCTTGTAAAGAACCTATCATAGCTTCCAACAACAATTTTTTTTTCACAATCCAAAATAGAATCAACCCCTATTCTAACTTGTTCACCATTGCCCACTTTCCAAGCCAAAAATTTTCCAATCATAGGAAAGACCTGTATTAGTGCCTTCCATTGAATGGAATTTTTTTTATGCTTTTGAACTTTTGATCCAAACCATAAAGGTCCCTGGACAAACATGTTTTTATTCAATAATATTCTTCCATAATTCTTCATTGGTCAGAATCCCCCACAAGCTATTTGTTGCCAAAGAAGAACAAAAAAATGGATATTTTTAAGTCCTCAACCACCTTCCTCCTTTGGCCTAGCAATACTCTACCACTTAATTAAAGGAATGCCTTCATGTTCCTTGCATCCAATCCAAAGAAATATGAAGTAGTATTTTCTTATTTTCTCTAGAACTCCTTTGGGAAGGAAGTCTAAGGAGTGCCAAAATATAGGATTTACCTCAAGAAAAAACCTTATAAGTGTTCATCTCCCACCAATAGACAACCATATATTATACCAATGGTTAATTATAACTTCAATCTTCTCTAAAATCCATCCCCAATCTCTCTTCTTGTAACCATTCAACTTCAGTACGAAACCCAAATACTTAAAGCCTTCCTAGAAATCTAAGAGGTTAAAATAATTTTTTTTTATCAAACCCTATCTAGTATCTTGCTCTAGACCATTAAATCAAATGGAGGATTTTTGAAAATTTATCTCCATGTTGATAGCAATACTATAAGTGTCCAATATTTCCTTCAACTTTCTAGCTTCCCTTAAACTTCCATTTGTGAATAATAATACATCATCAAAAAATAATAAATGATAAAAATAAAGGACCCCCACTTTGGTCCCATACATGGATCCTACCATATTTGCATCCAAAATAGCTCTACTCAATTCTTCAGCAACCAATAAAAAATTAAAGGAGATAAAGGACATCCCTATCTCAGTCCTCTCAAGGGTCTAAAGAATTTGGAAGCTGATCCATTGATAAGAAAAACAAAATATACAAAATAAATGCATCCCATAATCCACTTTACTACCATATAGCTAAACCCACACGTAAGAGCATCAATCTGAGATACAACCAACTAATTCTATCATAAGCTTTAAATAGATCTACTTTAAGGACCATTATGAGAAGATTTTTAGTTTGAGAAGATTTTTAGTTTTAATGGAGTGAAGGCCCTCTTGTGTAGCTCCTATGGCTTCAAAAATATGTCTACCTGACTACTTATAGGAAATAAATTCAAAGAAAATCTTCAATCTAACAACCAAAATATTTGCAATGATTTTATAGATATAGTTACACAACGAATAGGTCTAAATTCATCAAAGGTTTTAGGCTTCTCCTTTTTGGGAATCAAAGCTAAAATTTTTGGATTTAAAAGCCCCCAAAAATTGACCACTCAACCTAACTTCTTCCATTACTCTGAGAAGATCCTCCTCAAAAAGATCATAGAAAACTAGGAAAAACTCCATAGGCCATCCATCAAGCCCTAAATTTTTATCCTTTTTGAAAGAATTCAGGACAACTTTCAATTCTTCCTTTTCAACCTCCTTCATAAGTAACTGATTATCTTCCTTTATCACAAAACTAGGGAAGAAAGTAGTTAGGTTTAAAATTTCTCCAATATTAACTCTACCAGGTTCTTTATAGATAGATTGAAAATGTTTTATTACCAAATCTGTTAACTCAGAGAAACTCCTAATGAGGACCCCTTGTTCATTTTGCATCTTCTAGATAGTGTTAACCTTCTTCCAATGATTAGAAAAATTATGAAAAAAATAGTAATTTTATTCCTTTTTTTTAACCATACAACTCTACTTTTTATTATCCATTTAGCTTCCCTCCACTCCAACAATTTGTTCTTCTTAATTTCTAGTTCAACCGATCTTGTTTTCGCCTCCTCTTTAGACAAACAAAACTCATTCTTTTTATGAATTTTAAAAATTTTCTTCACCAACTTAAGATCTCTATCCATACTCTCCTTTTTAACTACAATCCAAGATGCTACAACTCCTTTTAGTTTTTTTAAAGTAGCAACAAATTGAAAACTCGTTGATAACCTCAAACTTTGGTCATAACCAATCTATTCTTTTTTAATCAGTTGCTAAAAATATTTTTCCTCCAACCAAATTGGATTGAGCTTAAAAGGATCGACAGGTTTTGCCAGCTAATTTTCTAATTGAAAAAGTATGGGAGAATGATCTGATCCACCTCTAGTCTCAAACCATGATTATTTTCTATCTATTTCATTGTATAATAACTTTGAGATAAAATTTCCAACCTCTTTGAGATCTCAACTTCTCCAACTCTATTACTTATCCACATAGGCAATAACTTTATTGGTTTCAAATCAATTAAACCAACTTCTTCAATCTTATGTTTATGTTATAGATTCTCCCCATACCTTACTTTTGTTCGTAGTAAAATTTAAGTCCTCACCAATGATAACTCTTTCATCCCTAACACACTTCTAGGAGAAAAAATCATTCCAAAAGACTTACCTATCTTCATAAGGATCATAACAATTAATAATTGATAACCTCAAACCCAAGTATTTAAAAATAATTTTATCCACAAGCCTGAAACCATAAAGGAAAAATTAATTAAGGATATTGAGTTCTTCTATCCAGTCAAAACAACCCTTAAATTTTTTATAGCATTTAGAGCCAAGAACTCTCAGTCCCTAAGCAATTTGCTTAACCCTTTAATGGTTTATTGTAGAAGGATAACATCCAGATTATGAATTTCCACCAACCTTTCTAAGGCAAGTCTTTTAGAGGTATTACCAAGACCTCAAATATTAAGGGATAATAAGATCATTTAAACATCTTAGAGGGGTTCTATCCCACTCCAAGGACCTCTTTGATAGATTTTTGTTTAACTCGTTGAATTTCTCTCAAATCCTTCTCCTGTGCATGAAACAAAACAATTTCCTACCTATTGAAGAAGTGGAAGAGTCCTTTATAATGTCCAGACCTAACCATAACCTTCTAGCAACTACATAAGTTCTCAACTCAGATTCCCTTTTCCTAGAATGCAACAAATATTTGCAAGAGGATCCCATCTCCAAACCATCCCCTAAAATATATATTTCCCTAGAAGATTCACCTGATAGGTCAAAAATACTTCCCCCAATAGCAAAAATATTTGGATCACAATCCCTATTCAATGTGTTTGAGGTTATTGACCCATTGTCCAAAACCCTAGAAAAGTCCTTGTCCCTGGGACTTCTCTCTAGAGATTCATAAGGAAGTGTACAAACTTATTTATTATCTAATTCTAGATTATTCTCCATGTATTAGATAGTAATTTTCATAAGTCTTAGATGACTGATCAACAAACTCAATAGTATTAGGTTCCAATCCTTTCATAGTTTTCTTTGACTCTGTCTCCTTCTCTAATAGCCTGAAAACAGTGAAATGGAGATAAAGCTAGACCCAAAATTTCTTCCTCCTTCTCTAGAGTTTTGGTTCCAAGTTCAACAACATTCTCTTTACTTGTTTGTGCCGAATTAGGGAGCACTACTAAGTTCTAAAAAATAGGTATCTCTTGATTGTTGTTAGTTGACTTGAAATCCCCACTAGTCATTTGTTTTCTCCTCCATACTTTTTGTGTGAAATATGAAGAACATTCCTTAGCAATATGTTCATAAAAATGATAATGAACACATCTAAAAGGAATATTAAAATAGTCTGGGATTTGATTATGAACTGTCTTTCCCACAACTATCTACATACAATTCAGTAAGCCTTCATTGATATCCATCTCAACCAAAACTCGAGCTACAGACTAAAAAAACACTAGATTTTAAAGAAACATCTATATCCAAGGTTTTACCTAATAAATCAATGGCTGATATTTCTAACATCAATTTTGCACAATCTAGATCATTTAACATTTTTGACACCAATTTTGCACAATCTGGTTCTGATACCACTTTTGCTTGTTTAACAATGTACTTTAGCTAGGACCGCCACCTTGGGGTAGGGTCTTATGCCATCGAAATTCCCACCAAGCCCTTCCTAGCACCTAGACTGACATGGGTGGTAGCTTGATACACATAACACTACACAAGGACACAAATGGACTTGAAAAATTGTACAACAACCACTTGCATAACATACAAACAACACATCGTAATTAGATCTAATTCAACAACATAGAATTTAAACATATAGATTATTGTTGGCTTGTAGTAATTCTAAGACATCCATTTTTATATTTTATCTCCTCTTTCATTCTTCATCACCCCCAACATAATTTTCCTACATTCACTCCCCCACAAACAAAATTTAATCCCCTTATAATTTTTTCTTACATACATAGATTTACTCAATATACAAATCAAAAACATCTATTTTGATCCCAAATCTTGAATCCCTAAGGATATGTTTTTATTGTCATAATGACATCTCACATGTACAACATATATGTTTGATTGAAATAGTCATGGCACCTACAAACACTTTTATATACATAATTGGAAGCAAACTTATGTACACACACATATTCTAAAACACCATTGGAAGCAAGCTTATGCATATATAAATACAAAGGAATCACAAGCATCACATATTTACTAATATAAATTTCTTCTTTATTTCATTTTTTTCGTTGAAATAAATCAGTAACTTTCATTTTAGAGTTTGAAAAATATTACAATGAGATGGGTATTTTATACCCTCATATAGGTCTTACTAAACAACCCCATTTAGAGATATTCTAGAATCTCCCAGTAATGAATCAAATTTCTCTGAAAAAATTAATTATACTTATTTTAATAAAAATTACGAGCAACTTGTTGCAAGCCTTGAATCATCTTATAGAGTGTCATTTTGGTACTTTACCCTTGTAGCCATCAATCATCTTACGGATATGACCTTAATTATCAAAAGACATCAAAAAGAATAAAAAATTTATCCTAAACCGTGACTTCTATCAAAAGAAAAAAAGTGTCAAAAGGGAGCAAACTATGGTGGAATCACAATCCCACTCACTACTCATTTAACCATGTACCAACTAAAATATCGAAGGCAATTTTTCATAGAGCATTTGTTTCCTTAATTAGTTTTTTGTAGATATGCTCATAAGAGATCTCTTCAAATGATGC
Source organism: Wollemia nobilis (assembly GCA_028583015.1). Classification (NCBI taxonomy): domain Eukaryota; kingdom Viridiplantae; phylum Streptophyta; class Pinopsida; order Araucariales; family Araucariaceae; genus Wollemia; species Wollemia nobilis. Next base: position 1,639,209 of record JAQPPZ010002395.1, on the reverse strand, counting down.
GTCTAGCAATTTCACTTGCTCATAATAAGGTCTAACTATCAAATTTTGCATCCCCACTAATCTTGAAGCTCAATCCACCACTAATTTTGAGTTACCAAAAACTTGAATTTTTGTTATTCCTTGTTACACTGCCATTCTTAACAAAATTATCACAACATTCCACTTTGTCACATTATTGGTTCCCTCACCAAGACCCGCTTTGAAAGTGAATTTGCAATTTTAATCCTGGTATAACACTCCTCCTACCCCACATCTACCAAGACTATCTTGACAAGCTCTTTCACTGTGTCACATTATCGGTGCCCTCACCAAGACCCGCTTTGAAAGTGAATTTGTGATTTTTATCATGGTATAACACTCCTCCTGCCCCACATCTACCAGAAGTGTCTTGAAAAGCTCCATTGATTATTTATTTAAAATGTACTATTACTTGCTAGTATTACTTTGTGCAATCATCCTTCCCTTCTAGTTTTCCCAAATCTTACAACATAGTCAATTTTCCAAATCTCAAATCCTTCTCACCTTATCTTTATGCATATTTTACATAGTCAATCTCCCAAATATTAAATCCTTCTCCAACCATGCCTCATATTTTTATGCAACCAATCCCTCAAATCTCCAATCCTCCTTCAACCACACCTCCTACCACCTCTTCTCCTTCAATGTTATGCATACCCTACTTTTTCATACACTTTTATTTTAATTATTATTTCTTCATAAATTTTATTTTTATTATATAGCAACATCCTAAAACTTAATAAATATAATGACCTCGTAAATGACTACAAGGTCTTACATTACACACATTTCAACAAACACCAATAATAATCTTTTTTTAGCAAGCATGATTTATAAAGAATACAACCAAACACATCTTATGGTTTAACACAAGACCAAAAATATCCTTCAATGGTGGTCTTCAACAAGCCCACATTTCAATAAACACCAATAATAATCATTTTTTAGCAAGCATGATTTACAAAGAATACAACCAAACACATCCTATGGTTTAACACAAGATAAAAATTCTCCTTCAATGGTGGTCTTCAACAAGCCTTGTGATTACTACCAAAAAGATTGACTTCTTTTTAGAATTAAGATTAATGTGTTTTATACAATAATAATCTATTAATGAAATCTCTACTTTTCTTCATAACTCAAATCCATATAGAATATTTTTTTACATCACAAATTTATCAATCATAATTAACAAACATAACAACACTATTTAATATCATAATCAACTCAATTAGATGTCAAGTGCTAACTAAAAATAATAATGGTGAAGAAATCTTATTATTTATAACAAATAATATCTCATATAATAAGTAGAAATGATAGTTGTGTTCTTTATAATGGGGGAGCAAGCGTCACACACCAAAAATTTGGTAGCTAAATTTGGCATTACAATTGTTGCCTATACATATCTTCTGGTCATGTAGAAAATTTTAATGAAGAGGTTTTGTTGAATTTTTTTTTTAAGTTTAATAAAAAAATTGAAACCTTTTGGGTAGTTAATTACCAATCACATTTGGTTTACTAGATCATATAATTATTTCCATGATGTTATGCTTCCTCAAATGAGAGTTCGTAAACTTTATTGTAACTAGTAGTAAATTATTTTTTTGCTACATAGCTTTAGAGGAGATCAAGGCCAAGCAAGAAAGATATTGTTTTAAGAGGATATTAAGAAAAGAGAGTTGATCATCATTTGCATTCAATTAATTAGATATTACAATTGTTTTCAGGATACCTACAAGGGTGGTGCATTGGTGATTGCGAACAACTCCCTCCATTTAAGAGGTCCCAAGTTCAAATCTCTATACAAACACAACATCCAAGCGAGTATAAAAAATATCATATCTTTCCTCTAGATAGTGGTATAACCAGATGAAACAACACTGTGTTGGTCACGTATCTATCTAAGTACAAAATATAATTTGTGCACCCTAGACCCGTCCAACATTGAAAGGTCGAAGGAAATAAATGTCCTCCAGGCCAATCTCCAGAGAGGGTTGGTTCCCATACTAAAACTAATGATCAGTTTAAAGATTAGGGTAACATGAAAGAGATGGGAAATAATAGAAAAAAATAGGAAATATGGCCATAAGCCAGATATGAAAGATGAAGATAAACTAACAACAAAATTCATAGCAAGTATCAATTAGCATATAACAGAAGGCAAGGCACAAGAACCATACACAGTTTGCCAAGATAACCTACAAGACAACATTCCAATATTCACTCCCTCACAAGCAGTAGTTAAATCCATATGCAAAATTTAAAATTAGCAAATAATGGATATGAATATAATAAAAAATGAAAAATAGAAAGAGATTAAACACAATACCACTCAAGGAACCAGAAGCCGAATGCCTTTCTATTTATGCAAAAAACTTAAAGTATTTTTCTATAGAGTGTCTATCCTCCTTCATTACATCAAAATGCTTAGTATTTATAGAATATTGTGCCTCTTTCATGTAATGCATATAAAAACAAAATGCTGGCAGATAAAAAAACAACATGAGTAATTTCCTCCTCGGCTGCAGCGATGCTCAAGTCAAAATATCCCTCAGGGAAACAAACGATCCCACTTTGGTGGAAAATTGCCTGGGAAATTAGCAGGATTGAATGATGGGAAATTGCCTCAGGCGTTGGTGCATTGGAACATAGTGAAATTGCATGAAGACCTGGAGATTAATCGTTGAACCCGGGTTACCACTATGCCTCAAAATTTGATCTTTGCAAAGAAAATCCATTGAATATTAATTTTATTTTGAAAAGAGGTAAAGTCAATTGATGGTGCATTGAAAATGAACAAGAGTGCAGTATTTAATTTTACAACTTTTGGGTAGACATTCTGGAACTGTCTTTACATTGCTTTAGGAATTAAATTCGACCAATCGCTGGCCCTTCTCGATAAAGATCTGCAAAAATGGTACCTTGGAAAGGAATGTATCTTAAGAACAAACGAAAGAAATTGATTTTTCCTGAAAATGGGATGAAAAGACTTTTTGGGGCAATTATGGATGCAAGCAAAAGTTTGTTTGGCCTCTTTCACCTGCTTTAGATTTTTACTGACGTCTTTGATGATTTCGCCCCAAATACTTCTCCCTCTTGATATTTTCTTATACCTGGAAGAAAACGCCTTCGTCGAAAAAAATTTCATCTCGAGAAGACAACAAAAATGACCTTCACCAAAAAATATTCTCACTCATGTTTACATTCATTTTTTTTTTTATATTTTATCGTCAAAATGTTTGAAATACAATTGCGATTTGAATGATGGTGAAATTAACTGATTTCGCCCCAAAGAAGGGTGAAAAGAAATTTCACCCCTTATGGGGGTGAAGTTGACTTTGACTGCTTTACTTCTGTATGGGCGCGCATTGCAACCTTATTTCACCTTTAATAAAACTTCAATTCATTTTAAAACTTCAATTCACCCCCTGGAAGGGCAAAACTATATTTCACCTCTTAACAGAGGCGACTTTGAATTTGACCACACCCATTGCTAACTTTGCTTCTCACCAAGCTCTTTTCTTTATTTTTGCCTAGAGGAGGGGCAAAAGTGAGTTTCACCTTTCACTTAGGGTGAAAGTAATTTTCTTCATTTAAAATTTTGTGCTTGAATTAGTTTACAATTTTTACCTCCCTAAAGGAGCGAAACCACTTGTGAAACCATACCCCTTTTCTACGTTTCACCCCTAAGGGGGGCAAAAATAATTTTCGCCCCTCACTTTGGGAAAAATCACTTTGCAAAAAATGTTTTTAACTTCCTCCTTCCCTTATAAAATTTTGAACACAAAGCATTGTTTATGAACGTCCCTTCACTTTTGGGTGAAAACACTCCTTCCATTGTATTTTTCCTCCACGAGGGGTGAAAATTTTACTTGGGGTGAGATTAAATTTTCTTCATTTTTCTGGCCCTTCTTAATTATTTTTCCATCGACACTTTTGCTTCTTAAACAATTTTCCATCACATTTTGCCCATGACTTTGATTTTACTTTACAACCCCATTATTTCTTGGCATGGCACTGATGCTTTGATGAAATCAAAAGAGAGAAGAGAAACAATAAAAATAATTACAGTAAAATAGAATCTGCAAAAATTATGGCATTATATGTCATATTAAAAAATCTTACAAAATTAATGTGGCAAAGTGGCAAAACTACCAATATTTTGGCAGCTCTCGGGGTATCCAACTCGTATGGGTGCAATCGATCCTAGGCCTTCATCCATTGGGCTTAGCTATCATTTTTACAAGTTATACCAGATGACTCTTGGGATGCAGTAGCCTATCCTAATTTGGTAGCCTCCTTCTGTACTTGCTCCGCCCATGCTCATTCTTCATGCTTCATGAGATTCTCACAGGTGGTTTCGTACACTGTAACTGCTTCATCCCAAGACTCTTCATTGAGATGTGAAGGGTACTGTAGCAAATCAAGAACAAAACACAACATATGAACATGGTCCAAAATGATGCATTTAGCTCTCTGGATTAGCTCTAGTAGAGATGACGCTATGTGGATGAGCTTCTTCCTACAATTGGCTCCACCCAACCATCAATATCTGAAGTATATTCCATGAACTCTTGTCAGACTGCTTCCAACTTCTTCTTTGGAAAAAACTCTCTCTATTCATCAATGAAACATAAAAATTTGGCATCAACTATAGCCTCAAAATATACAAGCAAAATAGAACTTTCCTATTCAAATATGGTAACCAGCTTTTGGCCTTCTCTAGCCAACTCCAATATGGAAAAGAAACGGTGCAACATCACCTTGGCATTGGACCAAGCTCGATCCATCTTGCTCATTGGTGTAACTCAAAATTTGGATTGAGCTAGCACTTGAATCTTTAGTGTTATTTCTAATTTCAAATCTAGAATTTGGGCCCCCAATAAAATTACTATTTGGACCTCATGGATGTATAACAAGACCTTGAGAGCCTTCGCTACCATCTCCACGCAGTCTTTAGTCAAATGACGATGAGCTTCTTTGATTTACTCCTTGGAGAAGCCCACTGATTACGCAGCTTTCTTAGTCAACTAATTCTGCAAAGATTCAAGTTGGGTTGCCAATGTTTGCACCGACTGTTCTGTGCCTTCCTGAGCTATCTGATATCCATATGCTACCTTCTCCAAGTCCTCTACCTTCTGTCATCAATGCTCTGCCTCTTTTGCTGCGGTCTCTTGTTGCAATCTACTCTAGGCCAAAGCTTCCTACAACGCAACAATATTTGCCTCGACTTAAAAAAATATTTTCTTGTAGTGTTCTTCGTGCAAATAAAGTGAACTCATATCCACCTAGATGTTCCCCATATTCTCAATGGTATCAATCTACGTTAGATCCTCGGTTATGACTTCATAAGTGTAATCGCTTGGAGTCATCTCTCCTTGGAGCTTCTGGACTTGGGGAATCATCTTAATGGTGTGTGACTCCATGGCTTCTGGGTCAAAGGAGACATCCTTCAACATCTTAATGGTGTGTGAATCCATGGCCTCTGGGTCAAAGGAGACCTCCTTCAACATCTTTGCTGGAGCTCGAGCCTCCTTTCTCCTATGACTCTTTAGCCATTGTGACAAACTCAAGTGTGCTCGATTGATCTTCACCGCAACAAGATGCTTTGGCACAATATTCATCCTTGATTTGGGCAATGCTTGTAGTTCCAAAAAATAGGAGAAGAAAAAAAAAGCCTACTGAAGGTTTAAATCGAGGGAAGAAGTGACAACTGGAATGGATGGTAGAACGAAAATGGTGAGGGGTTTGACTATAATTTCACTCACTTAGAGAGGAGCTTGTGTACTTATAACCACTATGGAGATTACTGGGACAGAATATGAAGGGAGCAAAAAAGGATTCAGGGCAGATGCAAAAGAACTAAAAGAAAGGAAAACATAAGAGGTGGGGATAGAAGGAGAGGGAGCAATGGTAATTGGTGGTTGTGAAATAGGAAGTGAAATGGAAGTGGAGGGTATACCAAATGGAGATGAAATTGAAGTGACAATGGCATAATGGGGGGCGACAATCACCGAATGCTCAAGAGAAAGGGAGGAGGGTATATAAAATGTACCTTCGGGTCCCAATGCCACCTGAGCCAACAATGTAGGTAGTTGTGATACCGGTACTCCCTTGGTTCTTTCATCCTCCTCTACCTAAAGCTTCTCAAGATTAATGAATTGGCAAAACTATTCCCTTGAAGAAAAGGAGGATTCTCCAAAATGTTAGCTTGTACAATTTAAACCATAAGAGGAGGGTTCACACTAGAGGAATAAATTGCGCATCTTTGGCTTCTTAGAGATATTTGAAAAAGGGAGCGCTTCGTGCTTACTCTTCTTATTACGTTGGAGTTGTTCTTTTGGTGACAATTGTTTTTCTTCTTCCACAAGTGGTGCTTCTTCAACTATTGGTCGCTCTTCTTTGGCCACACTATCCTCGTGGTCAGGCTTTTGTAAACTCTAATGTACAACTTTAGTGAAAGCGATAGACTGGTAACTAGTATAAAAATCATCGTAAATGCCTGAAAATGTTTCATCCATCACCAAGCCATAAGGTGACCCATTTTTTCCTCGGTGGGCCCTCATAATCCACCAGTTAGTAATTTTATCCTTAGACCAAGTAGGAAGTTGATCCTTCATCTGACCAAATAACCCCGAAGGAGGAATCTGATTCTTATAAATTCCAAGATTGTACTCGGACTCCATCTCATAAAAATTGTGCTATAGCAGGAGCAACATCATATTTTATGCATGCCATTCTAAATCGTGCCCTTCAGGATTATTTTGGTGTTGCTCAATATCTAGCCTGGGACAAGAATGAAAATTCTTAGCTTTAAATTACTTTCGCAAAATGACCCAAAGGGTCATACTTCCACCGCTGCAACAACTCCACCATATTGATGTCATAAAGGGCTTCGGTAATTAACTAATTTTGGTCAACCTGGCCCACCTCAATACCTTCGAAGTGAAAAGCCATAGTGCACGTGGTTCTTTTTCCTTGGCCAACTCCATAAACATCGTTGATGAAGTCATGTTGGTGAACAACCTCCAATGCAAAAAGATGTTCTATGTCAAAATATGGGAGAAGAAATAGCTTGCCGATATAGTCAAAAATACAAAGAATAACTCCCTATGTTAACAAAAATATATCACCCTTATCCTTTGTGATTATTTCTTCCCTCATTGCCTTTGGTACCCTTTCACATGTGCCAAAAATCAGCTCCCATACGGGGCCCAAAAACATGCGGTTAAAATTATAGAACGATTCTTTTCTCGACAAGCTGGGGGTCCACAAATAAACTGGCAATCTACTACTTGCTTCATCAACTTGCTTAATCGCTATGAAGGAAAAACATTGATGCATGTGAAAGAAGTACCATATTAAAAATGATGTGTGCTTGAACGCCATGGATTCTTCATTTTACATCTTCTCCATTTGGGTATGCATCCTTCGAGCCACAAAATCAGTTCAATCGAAGAAAATCGGGTTCGTGGTCACTGTCATTGTTGTAGAGGCATAGAACTCCACTTGAGAAATACATTGCACCAGTGCGGCTTGCCACTTGTGTACCATCGAATCAATTGGGAGACCAATGACCCAAGCCAACATGGAAAATAAATATGGACTTTTGAAATCTGTTAATGACTTTGGAAAGGATGGCAATTCCCTAAACTGAGGAGTTTTAATAAGCTGATTCTCCATAAACTAGCACAACATCACAGTTGATTGATATCTCTCCTTCTGCTTGTTGAGATGCAATATTTTAAACACAAGCAAATGCTTCTTGAACCTCATCAGAGTAAATACTAAATAATATATCTCCCTTCACATTCTAGACAAATCTGGTAACAGGATTGTAAAATTTTGAAACTACCACCACCAACTCCGAGTAGGAATGAACATGCGTGCATAAATACCAAAAAAATTGAGCATGATATGTGGTGGTGAGAGGGCTTTCTGGCATCAATACTTGTCTAACTGCAATCTCTACATCTTGGTGCAACTTTTCTACGCCCTTATTTGAAATTGTGCAATCTCCAATTTGAGCTAGTGCATCATAATACGAGTCCAGGTCGACATTTTCATTTTGTCTTGCTTTTTTGGACTTCTTGCCCCCCTCAGTTTTTTTCTGTGCTTTTATCGGTTCAATAGCACTCTTTGACTCTGCAGCTTTCCTACCCATCTTCTTAATTCAATAACTCTTGGACGCTCTACAATTCATGCAATCAAGCAACAGATGAAACAATGCTCCCAAATACTTGAAAATTTTTACCTGAAGGCTGCTAGTTCATCGAATTTATAAAATGTGCTTCCAACCACCAAATTTAATGCATGGGTTGCTTCTTGGTGAAATCAGGTGAACATCTCTTTGGCTTTCTTATCTGACACAATTTTTAATAATTTTTTAACTGTCATTAACTTCCTTTCGCTTGAAATCCTCTTTGAACCTCGTGCCCAACCGCCTTTAACATTGAAGGGCACAATATGGATACCCAACGACTAACCCCAAGAAATATGTATGCCACGTATAAATGACGAGTGCTCTTAGGGATAAAAACCGATCAATTATATTGCTTAGAGACGTCAAAACGTCATTTGGGGCAAATGATGGCAAAATTAATTTGCTTCGGGCACACTTCCTCTTCCAAAAATCGTCAAATGGTGCTTCGAAATCATTTCTTTCTAGAAAAAGCATTTACTGGGTGGACCCTCCTTTGCTGAAAACATTAATTGGACGAAAACAATAACGCAATTCACTTCTCTGCTCAACCTGCATTCAAAATCGTCCTCCTCGTTTGCTTGATGAATTCTCAATCTTGGCTGCCCTTTTAAAACATTTCTTCTTTGCTAATTTTACTCCCAAAAAGTGCCTTGAAAAAATCAGTTTTAACTATCATTGCTTTTACCGAAAAAGCAATTTAAAAATTATTTTCGCCCTTCTTTTGCCAAAAATACCCTTTTTACTAGAGTCTTCAAAAAGCATATAATTTTTATTTTATTTCCTTCTTTTCTTTTCTCTTCTTGGAGTTTCGTCCCGAAACGGAATTTCTCCCCCAAAAATAAAACTACACGACAAAATTAAAACTTGGGGCAAAATTAAAAACTTCTCTTTCTTCTTTTTTTTCTTCTTTTTTATTTTTTATTAGTTTTTTAAATATATAGATAATAGGGGCAAAATTGCAATGACACACACACACACACATATATTTTAATATATTCCCCCTTTACAACTTAATTAAAATCCATTTAATTTTTCTTCTGGAATCACTTTGCTGAAGAACTGGTGTTAATGACTATTGCCCCAAAATTAATAATGAAGCCTTTAGAAACTATTTTGGGGCGAAATCAATTTTTGCATAATGAGGATGTGCTTTCAGGGTGAATTCACTTGTTTGGGATAAGATGCAATTCTCCTAGCAAAGTCACTCCCTTTTCTCTTTTTTTTTTAATTATTATTATTATTATTATTATTATTATTATTTTTAATTTACATGGTGGAATCGGTAGCCGCCACGAATTCGGGCAGGCTGTCCAAATTTTTATGGCCGCCACAGTATTTTGCGATGTCCGCCCCAGAAGCCGCCACACAGATCTTCGCGCAGTCCGCACCTATAACCACCATGCCACAATCATTTTAAACCTTTTACGCCACTGAAAGCACCAGGAAAGGAACAAGTGTTCAATTCGGCGAGGCCCGAGATTTGAACCTTGGACCTCCGCCCCCTTATGGGGTTTGGATGAACCAATTGGTCTACACCTCGGACCTTTAAATTATTATTTTTTATAAGCATAAAATTCTTGTGAAATAAAATAACAAAAAAAAAACATTTGCACATATATACATACTTGCTCTTGGAATTTTTAGTGATAATAGGCCTTCAAATGAAGACCATTTACCAAAATTGACAATTCTCGACCATCTTTGTCTTGAAAATAATAAGCATAGACTGAATTTACCCCTGAAATTTGGAATGGACCTTCCCATATTACCTCAAACTTGTGATGTTTGCCAAAATTAGACTTATTTTCATTCCATTTTAGCAGCACTAGATCACCAGCCTCAGATGACTTTTTGGAAATTTTCTTCCTAAACCAATTTTTTGTCATTCGAGCATGTTCCATGAAGACATTGTATGATATTTCTCTCTTCTTCTAACTATAAAAGTTGTGCCAATATCATGCTCATGGGATCAAATTCATCATCTTCACCACATAGCAAGTGCTATGACTGAAGAGCCAATAATTCAATATGGACAGGCAACACTGCTTCTTTACCATATACCAAGGAATAGGGAGACATTTTAATGGATTTCTTCATAGAGATACGATCGACCCATAATGCTTGGTTTAGGAGCAAGTGCCAACTGCACTTATTGTCACCCAAGGTCCTCTTTAGAAATCTCAACAAATTTTTGTTCGTTGACTCAGCCAATTCATTCCCCTACAGATAATAGTTAGATGATGTCTTCAAATAAATTCCATACTTACCCGTAAATTCGTTGATCCTAGCACCGATGAAGGGAGCCCCATTGTCCATTATGATTGCATCAGGTATGCTAAAATGAGTAATCAACCTCTCAAGGAAAGCAATAACTATTGCTTGATCCACTTTCTTGGTCGAGATTACTTTTGACCATCGTGTAAAATAGTCGGTCGTCGTCAGGATATATTTGTTTTCGGTAGAAGAATTGGGATCAATGATCCCAATAAAGTCTAAACGCCATTGCTAAAATGGTGCTTCCACTTGAATTGAATAAAGAGGCAATGAGGCATTCTTGCTTCTGCCAACATATCTATGGCACTTATCACAATTATGCAAAGAGAGTAGGCCATAAATATCCTACTTTAATGATCTTCAATACCATTGGCCTCCCTACATAATGGCCTCCTGATAGACCAGAGTTAAACTCCTCTAGGATTCCTTGTTTCTCTGATTCTCGGACACACCTGAGTACTCCATAAATGTTTTTATGGAACAATCCATTTGGTAGAATTACGTACATAAGGGCCTAAAGTTTGAATCTCCTTTGTGAGGCATTAAGGTGTGAAGGACATATTCCTGATTTGAAATATTCGATAAGGTCCTCTGTCCAATCACGAACGCCTGCAGAGTGGTTAGCAAAATTGCTTGTTGAACCTTCAAGTTGGCAAACCATAGATTCAGATGCGGTGCTTTTCGCAAGATCCTGACACAATGCTCAAACCTAAACTAGTTTAGTTGGATGGATTTCAACATCGTACTCTTGGATTTTGAAGATCCATCCAACTCTCTTATCTCCAAGTTCTCCTTGAATGATGAAACTCCGAACATTTGGATGAACCACATGAACTATTGTCTTGCTTTTAGAAACAAAATATCAAAACTTCTTCAAGGATTTCATCATCGCATATACCTACTTTTCAATAAAATTATATTGTTCTTCATGTGTCTGGATGACTTGACTTAGGAAAGCAATTGATCGCTCATCAACATCATCTCCCTTCTGTGTTAGTATTGCCACATAGATCTCTTGCTCACCAACAGTATATAAGATAAAATTGTTAGTCTTACAATGGCACTGAGAGGGGGGGTGAATCAGTGTAGCTATTTAAATTCAAATCTACAACTCTTAAAGCTGAAGTAAGGAGAACTTAAAACAGATAAAGCAAATATAATAAGAGAGCATTCCACAACACACGATTTAACGAGGTTCACTAGTTTTGGCTACTCCTCAAAAATAGACTGCTTGGACTCCCATCCAAATCCAACCTTTGCAAAGCACCAAATTTACAAACAGTTTACCAGCACACACTAGAAGGAGCACCAACCCCTAATTTATCTGCACCAACAGAAAGGAGCACCAACCCCTGATTTACCAGCACCAACTGGAAGGAGCACCAACCCCTGATTCCAAGCACCAACTTGGATTTCTATTTTGAATCTTAGATTGACATAAATATGCCTTCACTTTTACAAGACCCTTACTGGTCTATTGCTCACCCAACCTCTCTTTCAATCCAGGAAACACATATTCCTTCTATGCACTTATAGCCACACTCTCTCAGTCACACTCTATCAGCTATGCTCTTTCTCCACCGCTCTTGTCTCAGCAGTGCTCTCTCTAGCCTCAATTTCTCTTTGGCTTATCTTATTTATATCTACCCACACAGAGCTCAATCTAACAGATCACTCTTACCGCTCTGCTTACTGCGCTTTGACAGTCTTCTCTGCGCTCTGACAGCCTTCTCTGCTCGCTTACAACTCTGATAGCCTTATCTGCTCATTTACGGCTCTCTAATAGCCTTCTCTGCTCATTTTGGCGCTTTGACATTTTTTCTTACATGCAACCTATTAATAGGTTTGTCTCTTTATTTGGGACTCTCAGTATGGCCACTGCTCTGATAGTTTCACAGCGTCACGGCCCTGTAACAGCCGTTCTGTCTTTAATGCACTATTCTAATTTTAGCTGCATAATTTTATTCTATAACTTCCTTGAGTTCGACTCCGTTAACTCTTCTTTATTTTCCTACATGATTTTCTCTTAACTATTCGACTCTAGTTAACTCTTCTTATTTTATCTACCTGATTTTCCTCTCAATTGCGTTCGACTCTAGTTAACTCTTCTTATTATGGCTACATGAATTCTTTCTGTAACTGCCTCTATTACTATCGTACTGTCTACAGTTCACTGTTACATTTCTTTGTTTCGGTTGAGTTCTCTTCTTATCTCGCGCCAAGGTGACCTGTCACGAAATCGCGACACTTCTACCCCTTTGACTTTTCTTGGTCGTTGACCGTGAAAACATGACATGTCATGATATCACGACACTTTTCACCTCCTTGTCCTCTTCTCGGCTTGCACCCATGAAAACACATGTCACGATATCATGACACTTTTCTTCGTACACTCTTCTTGGCTTGCACCAAAAAATAGAACATGTCACGAAATCGTGACACTTTCACTGCCTTGAGCTCTTCTCTTTCTTGCCCACAAAAACAAACATGTCATGAAATCGTGACACTTTCGCTTCCTTGCACTCTTCTCTGCTTGCACTAGCGAAAACATGACATGTCATGAAATCGTGACACCTTTCGCTTCCGTACACTCTTCTCTACAAGCACTAGCGAAAACATGACATGTCATGAAATCGTGACATCTTTCGCTTCGTACACTCTTCTCTACAAGCACTAGCAAAAACATGACATGTCATGAAATCATGACACTTTTCACTTCTTTGCACTCTTCTCGCATGCACCAGCGAAAACATGACATGTCACGAAATCGTGACACTTTTCGCTTCTTTGCACTCTTCTCCTTGCACCATCAAAACATGACATGTCACAAAATCGTGACACTTTTCCTTCTTTCCTCTTCTCTCTCACCAAAAAAATGACATGTCACGAAATCATGACACTTTTTCCTTTGCCTTTCTCCCTTTGCCCAAAAATGGAACATGTCACGAAATTGCGACACTTTTCCTTGTGCCTTTCTCTCCTCAAAAACATGTCACGAAATCGTGACACTTTTTTGTCCGTACCATCCTTCTTGCAAATTATCATGAAATCGCGACACTTTTCCTTGCAAGCTCTTTCTCTCAAACATGTCATGAAATCATGACACATTTTTGTCTGTACTGTCTCTCTTGCAGATTGTCACAAAATCGCGACACTTCTCTTTGCGAGCTCCTTCTCTCAAACATGTCGCGAAATCGTGACACATTTTCGTCCGTACACTCCTCTTGCAAATTGTCGTGAAATCGCGACACTTTTCTTTGCAAGCTCTTTCTCTCAAACATGTCATGAAATCGTGACACATTTTCTCTACTCCTCTCTTACGATGTCACGAAATCGTGACACTTTTCTTTGCAAGCTCTTCTCTCAAACATGTCGTGAAATCATGACAGTTTTCTTTCTTGCCCTTCTCTCCAAACATGTCACAAAATCGTGACAGTTTTCTTGCATGCGAAGCTTCTTCAAACATGTCATGAAATCATGACAGTTTTTCTGGCTTTTTCTTCCAACATGTCACGAAATCGTGACAATTTTTCTAGCGCTTTCTTTCTCTTCCAACATGTCACGAAATCGTGATGACTTTTCCTCTTTTCTCTCTCTTCCAACATGTCATGAAATCGCGACAGTTTTTCTTGCGCTTTCTCTCTCCTCCAACATGTCATGAAATCGTGACATTTTTCTTGCGCTTTCTCTCTCCTCCAACATGTCGCAATATCGCGACAGTTTTTCCAGCTTTTCAACATGTCGCGATATCGCGACAGTTTTCTTACTTGCCAAATATGTCGCGATATCGCAACAAAAAACATGTCGCGATATCGCGACAGTTTTCTTACTTGTCTTTTTCTTTGATCCTTTGAATCTGGGCCACTTCTGTCTTCTTGGAAATTCATTGTACATGCTCTGAACGCTCTGAACTCTTGTTCACTTCATCAACCGATCTATCTAATGACCTTTGCACTCCTATCCATTGCATCAACCGATCCTCTGTCTGTGTTGACAACAATGACAATACTTTGGCTGCACCTTGCTCATCAATGAACTCCTGTCCATTATACTTTGGCTGCACCTTGCTCATCAATGAACTCCTGTCCATTGCACTTTGGTTGCACCTTGCTCATCAATGAACTCCTGTCCATTGCATCAACTGATCAACTTGACTGTGTTGACAACAATGACAATACTTTGGTTGCACCTTGCTCATCAATCTCCCCCTTTGGAATTGTTGGCAACACACGTAATTGTGTGCAATTACCTCGTAATTCTTCTCCCCCTTTGACAATAATACCAAAGGGCGGTCGCAAAACTCCCCCTGAGTCCATGCACAACATTCTCAGGCAAAAATTATTATAGTTAGCAAAAAGCATAAACATGAGCAATATGATAAACAGATGCATAAATGCTCCCCCTGAGAATTTGATCCCGATGGCTAGTCAATTCTTAGTCTATTCTTGGGAATATGTGACCACTTCATTTCACTGTTTGACAACATCATGATAAGCATAATAGGCATCAACAATATCAATAATGTGAGTAGCAGCAATAACCAATGAATGACACCATCACCGTCAACTTCACCAATATAACATGTGTAAGAACATGACTGGACCACTGTCTTCTGTGCAACTACCCTCTGTTGCTCTGCAATCTCAAACTTGTCCACTATTAGTGAAGGCATACACTGATTGTATATATCCAACTGTTTGTTCTGCAATGCTGGCAGCATCTGCAAATGCATCTTGGATATTCTCAACAAGCTTGAACCTAATGTCAGTTGTTTGTCTCTCTCTTCAGTGAGAATCCAGCAGGCTACCTCAATCCACTTTCAACTCTGTGTAAGCATCAAATACTGTACTGCAGCACAACCAAATTCCTTTTTATATTTACAACCTGATCTGAGTTTTCTACAGTTACTGCAGATCACACCTTACTTTCAACTGTGCAAATCAGGAGAAGACATTTTGTCAAACACTTTATGGCCAACCATAGTGCACCTTACTCAACCTCATACTTCTTAACCTCGGATTGGCATTTTATCAACAGTTGAAATGAAACTGTCTGTGAATTAAATATATTCACCAAGGCGTCATGAAAGATCTAACAATCTTCACATCAAAGTGTAGAACAAATACACGCTGCTTTTATCGAAACACATATACGCAGCTAGGGCAAACATTCTTTCCACTCAACCAAATTATCTGAACTGTTATAATCCATAGCTATGAACAGTGGCAGTAAGAACCATCAACAGTACAGCAATGACATATCTCAATACTACCAATGGTGACAACTCTCAAATTAATCACCACACTTCACGACACTTCCACATTCCACTGCATAAACTGAAAACACACTTTAACAACTATATGACAATTTCTCGACTTCTTGCCTTTCATCCTCAGATAACCAAACAAATACATAGGAGCATTAAAATAAAACTTTAATATTGCTCCCCCTGAGGATGTGCCACCTGGAGTTGCTTAGAGCAATGGCGGAGTAGTCTCCTTCAGTCCAAGGAGACACGATTTCCTTTCTTCTATCTTTCTCCAGACTTTCCTGAACTTGGGCTTGAGTTTTTCAATTACTTCCCTATTTTGCCCTTGTTCGTGAACTTGAACATTTCTCTTGCGGGGTTGTCTCTTGTGCATTCTTGATGGATGATTATTTTCTTTTCTTTTATGCACATGATATGTTCCCTGTCTGTGTTGCCCTCTTTGTGTCTGATGAAATCTAGGGTTTTGCCTTAGATTAGATACAGAAGTGCTTGGACAGAACCTTGCTATGTGCCCTTGACCATTACATTTAAAACATTGCACATGTTTTATTCCCTGTCTGCATTGCATTCTGTGTGTATGATGAAATCTATGGTCTTGCCTTAGATTGGATACAGAAGTGCTTGGACAAAACCTTGCTATGTGCCCATGGCCATTACATTTAAAACATTGCACAGGGTGTTCACTCAGGAAAGCAGATGTGTTTTTAACAGCATAACTTTTTGATCTATTGTTAAGTCCACAATAAATTGCCTTGTGACCATAGCGGTTGCATTTAGAACAATAGCCATTAAAAGCATTATTATTAAAAGAGTGAGAGTGAGAGAACCTCTTTTGTTGTGGTTGCTTTGTTGTAGATCTTCTTTGATATTTTCTTCCTTTTGAAGATTCAGCTTCAGACTTTTCTTGCTTCGATCCTTCAACAGTGGACTTCTTCTTTTCTGTACTTTTGGAAGATGAAGGTTGTTCAGCTTCATATCCAAGACCAAGCTTAGCCGTGGAGCTTCTTTGTTGCTTTATCATTTTATCTAGCAACTCTGTGCTCTTCTCATATTTGAGATTTATATTGGCCTCTTCTAGTTGTTTCTTCAATGAAACAATCTCTTCTTCTTGTTGGCAACAAACAGTCTCTTTCTCATTGATTTGAGACCTGAGAATATCTTCAATCCTTTTGTATTGTTCTACTTGTAGCTTTAGATCAATAATAACTTTGTTAGATTCCTCTTCACTTGTGCTGCATACATCATCCTCATCATCCAGGTGTGTCTTCAAGGCTTCTTATGATTTCTTGGCCTTTTGAACTTGTAGGAAGAGATCTTCAATCTCATCCCCATATTCTTCTAACTTCTTGGACATTCTTTTGTTCTTTTTCTTTTCTATACTCAACTCTTCAAGTGCGGCTATCAACTCACCTTCTAGATCTACTTCAATCTCCAGGTTTTCATTGCATACTTTAGAATCCACTTCTTCTACCTTCTCTAGTTCAGTTTTCTCTTCCACAAGAACTGAAACTGGTTGAGATGCCTTTTTGGAGGAGGATCTATTCTTCTTACCCATTGTGTACTAATCCAAGATCAACCCTAGCTGATTTAGCCTATTCAGGAACTTGGCTCTGATACCAATTGTTAGTCTTACAATGGCACTGAGAGGGGGGTGAATCAGTGTAGCTATTTAAATTCAAATCTACAACTCTTAAAGTTGAAGCAAAGAGAACTTAAAATAGATAAAGAAAATATAACAAGAGAGCATTCCACAACACAAGATTTAACGAGGTTCACCAGTTTTGGCTACTCCTCAAAAATAGACTGCTTGGACTCCCATCCAAATCCAGCCTTTGCAAAGCACCAACTTTACAATCAATTTACCAGCACACACTAGAAGGAGCACCAACCCCTAATTTATCTGCACCAACAGAAAGGAGCACCAACCCCTGATTTACCAGCACCAACTGGAAGGAGCACCAACCCCTGATTCCAAGCACCAACTTGGATTTCTATTTTGAATCTTAGATTGACATAAATATGCCTTCACTTTTACAAGACCCTCACTGGTCTATTGCTCACCCAACCTCTCTTTCAATTTAGGAAACACATATTCCTTCTGTGCACTTACAACCACACTCTCTCAGTCACACTCTATCAACTGCGCTCTTTCTCCATCGCTCTTGTCTCAGCAGTGCTCTCTCTAGCCTTAATTTCTCTCTTCGACTTTTCTTATTTATATCTACCCACATAGAGCTCAATCTAACGAATCACTCTTACCGCTCTACTTACTGCACTCTGATAGTCTTCTCTGCGCTCTGACAGCCTTCTCTACTCGCTTACGGCTCTGACAGCCTTATCTGCTCATTTACGGCTCTCTGACAGCCTTCTCTACTCATTTCGACGCTCTGACATTATTTCTTACACGCAACCTATTAATAGGTTTGTCTCTTTATTTGGGACTCTCGATAGCCACCGCTCAATTTCACGTCACCCCTGTAATCCTTCTTCTTTAATGCACTATTCTAATTTACTCATAATTTTATTCACGCCCCTTTAATCGTAGTTCTGACTCTAGTTAACTCTTCTTTATTTTTCTTGCATGATTTTTCCTCTGTAACTGTAGTTCTAACTCTAGTTAACTCTACTTATTTTATCTGCCTAATTTTTCCTCTGCAACTACAGTTCTGACTCTAGTTAACTCTTCTTATTCTAGCTGCATGAATTCTTTTTGTAACTGCCTCTATTACTATCGTACTGTCTGCAGTTCATTGTTACATTTCTTTGTTTTGGCTGAGTTCTCTTCTTAGCTCGCGCCAAGGTGACCTGTCACGAAATCGCACCACTTCTACCCCTTTGACTTTTTCTTGGCTGTTGACCGTGAAAACATGACATGTCACGATATCGCAACACTTTTGCCTCCTTGTCCTTTTCTCGGCTTGCACCCGCGAAAACACAACATGTCGCGATATCGCGACACTTTTCGCCTTTGTACACTCTTCTTGGCTTGCACCAGCGAAAACAGAACATGTCGCGAAATCGTGACACTTTCACTGCCTTGAGCTCTTCTCTATCTCTTGCCCACGAAAACGAAACATGTCACAAAATCGTGACACTTTCACTTCCTTGCACTCTTCTCTGCTTGCACTAACGAAAACATGACATGTCACGAAATCGTGACACCTTTTGCTTTCGTACACTCTTCTCTGCAAGCACTAACAAAAACATGACATGTCGCGAAATCACGACACTTTCGCTTCCGTACACTCTTCTCTGCAAGCACTAGCGAAAACATGACATGTCATGAAATCGTGACACTTTCCTTCTTTCGTACACTCTTCTCGGCTTGCACCAGCGAAAACATGACATGTCACGAAATCGTGACACTTTCGCTTCTTTCCTCTTCTCCTTACCACGAAAATATGACATGTCGCAAAATCGTGACACTTTCCTCTTCCTCTTCTCGCATGCACCAGCGAAAACATGACATGTCGCGAAATCATGACACTTTCGCTGCCTCGTGCCTTTCTCTGCCTTTTGCCCGTGAAAATGGAACATGTCGCAAAATCGTGACACTTTTCATCCGTACCATCCTTCTTGCAAATTGTCGTGAAATCGCGACACTTTTCCTTGCAAGCTCTTTCTCTCAAACATGTCGTGAAATCGTGACACATTTTCGTCCGTACTGTCTCTCTTGCAAATTGTCGCGAAATCGTGACACTTTTCTTTGCGAGCTCCTTCTCTCAAACATGTCACGAAATCGTGACACATTTTTGTCCGTACACTCCCTCTTGCAAATTGTCACGAAATCGCGACACTTTTCTTTGCAAGCTCTTTCTCTCGAACCTGTCACAAAATCACGACACATTTTCGTTTGTACTGCCTCTCTTGCAGATTGTCATGAAATCGTGACACTTTTCTTTGCAAGCTCCTTCTCTCCAAACATGTCATGAAATCGCGACACATTTTCGTCCGTACTGCCTCTCTTACAGATTGTCGCGAAATCGCGACACTTTTCTTTGCTAGCTTCTTCTCTCCAAACATGTCGCGAAATCGCGACAGTTTTCTTTGCTTACGCCTTCTCTCCAAACATGTCATGAAATCGCGACAGTTTTCTTGCATGCGCTTCTTCAAACATGTCATGAAATCGCGACAGTTTTTCCACTTGGCTTTTTCTCTGCCAACATGTCACGAAATCACGACAGTTTTTCTACTTGGCTTCTTTCCTTCCATTATGTCACGATATCGCGATAGCTTTTCCAGCTTTTTCTCTCTCCTTCGATATGTCACAAAATCGTGACAGTTTTTCTTGCGCTTTCTCTCTCCTCAAACATGTCATGAAATCACGATAGTTTTTCTTGTGCTTTCTCTCTCCTCAAACATGTCGCGATATCGTGACAGTTTTTCTAGCTTTTTAACATGTCGCGATATCACGACAGTTTTCTTACTTGCCAAATATGTCGCGATATCATGACAGAAAACATGTCGCGATATCGCGACAGTTTTCTTACTTGTCTTTTTCTTTGATCCTTTGAATCTGGGCCACTTTTGTCTTCTTGGAAATTCACTGTACATGCTCTGACTGCTCTGAACTCTTGTTCACTTCATCAACCGATCTATCTAATGACCTTTGCACTCCTGTCCATTGCATCAACCGATCCTCTATCTGTGTTGACAACAATGACAATACTTTGGCTGCACCTTGCTCATCAATGAACTCCTATCCATTATACTTTGGCTGCACCTTGCTCATCAATGAACTCCTGTCCATTGCACTTTGGCTGCACCTTGCTCATCAATGAACTCTTGTCCATTGCATCAACTGATCAACCTGACTGTGTTCACAACAATGACAATACTTTGGTTGCACCTTGCTCATCAAAAATATTTTGAGTAATATAGGTTTACCAAAACTGGAGCTTGAGCAATTCTTTCTTTTATTTTCTTGAATGCTTGCCTCCTCTGCTCGGTCCATTTGAATTCAACGTTCTTTTTTAACAACTTTATCATCAATTTTACTACTCAGGCAAAATTCGTAATAAAATTTCAAAGAAAGTTTATTTGCCCAAATAATGATTGCAAATCCTTCTTGCTGGCTAGTAATGGAAGCTTCAGGAGGGCTTCAACTCTAGTTAGGTCAATCGTAAAAACTTCATCTGAAATAACATGGTCTAGGAGTTTTCCTTCTTTTATCGCGAAGATGGACTTCTTTGGGTTATTGATATTCTGAACTCTTGGCACTTTTCGAAGACTTGTCTCAGGTGTAGACTATGCTCCACCTTGTAGTGAGAAAAAATAGTCATGTCATCCAAATAAATCACAATAACACAATCTAACAGCTCATTGAAAGCTATGTCCATCACTCTCTAAAAAGTTACACCCATATTTGAGAGACCAAATGACACCCACTAATAAGAAAAGTTTTCCCATTTTGTGGTGAACATAATTTTGTATTGGTCCTCATCTTTGACCTAGATTTGGTTATAGTCAGAGAATCCATCTAACAAAGAGAATCTCTAAGCATCGGCAACCACGTGAAGAATATAGTCAATTTGTGGTAGTATATAGTGATCCTTCAGAGATTCTTGGTTTAAATTTCAAAAATCCATGCACATGTGGATATCTCCATTCTTCTTTCTCACCGAGATCAAATTCGCTATCGAGGTAGAGTGCTTAATCGGGTAGATGATGTTGGATTTTAGCATCTTCAACAATTTTATCTTCATCAAAGTTTCAATCTTGGGATTGACTGGTATTTGCTTTTTATTTAAGGGTTTCACTCCTTCCTGCAACTCAATGGTATGTTGGATCACATATTTGTTGTAGCCCTTCAAATCCTGGTAGCTCTAAGCAACAATGTCTAGGTATTCACAACATAGCTCTTTAATTTACTTCGGCTCTTATTGAGTGCAATAAGTATCGATTTTGATCGACTTATCAGGTCCTAACTACAGTTCAGTGTACTCCTCGTCTACCTTGATCCTATGCTTTTCAACTCTATCATTTTAATCAAAGTGAATTTCTAATGTAATCAATCCCTTTGGGATATGATTATTTCGCAACTGGATCACACCCTCGGCTTCTTCCTCATCAAGTATTCTTTCTTCCACATTACTAGTTTCTCTTATCAAGAAGTTAACAATCTTCTCATCACTTTTGAACACTTGCCAGTGGATATTTTTGTCAGGAACTAAAGGTCTATAAACTAACCTCACAGTCTTGGGTTTCCTCACCATATGCTCAACTAGAGAAAAATTATCACCAAGGGATGTCATGAGATCGACATGCTTGTTCTGCTCCCATGAGATTGCTTGAATGTTCAAAGTTGTATAAACCTCAAACAAATCCCATACCTTATTTCGGTATGTCTTCAAGTAGTGCTACTTGGAAACACACTTATTGGTCACCTAGTTGACAATTAGCTCAAAATATCCAAATATTTGCAATTATTTTATCTTGAGATTTTTTGCCTTTTTAGATCCAAGCAGAGCGCTTCATACTCAGCATCGTTGTTTGTACAACTCCAGGTTAATCGGTAAGAGTATGTATTTTGTATGCCAAAAGGAGAAATGAGAATAATCCTTGCCCTTGCATCAGTCTTGCATCTAGCACCATCAAAATACAACTTCTATAATTGATCAGAAACTGGATTTGAATCAAGAGACACCTTCACTTTAGCTTTTTCGGGCTTGGTAATGGTGTAACAAACAATTTTGGTTTCCATGATGGCATTAAATTTGAGCATTGAAAACTCATCTTCTATCCGAAGCTCGTCCAAAACTTCTTCCATCAAATCTAACTCCTCCAATTCTTCGGTCATCAAGTTGATAGAATTCATGGGTTTATCTTCCTTGTCAATTTTCTCTGTGATAAGTCGAAGGCTTCTCATTATAAATTTGGATTCTCCTCCCTTTAATAGAAATCTTCAAATGAGAATAGTCAAGATAAAGGTAGCCTCCCAATTTGACAGTAAACTCTTGTGACAAGCACATGCTGAAGTAAGGCTCTAGATCAACCACGACCACCTCTTGGATCACTATGATCTAAGGTATTTTGTGCAATACAATGGGGATGTCTTTGATGACCCCCACTGTCCTGATAGGGGTTCCATATAATTACAAGACTCCAAGGTTGATCCTAGTATATTCCATACCCATAACATTGCAAACTACCTTTGGTATGATAGTCATTGCAACGCCTAAATAAATCATACAATTGTGCACAATCTAGCCTTCCATCCTGAGAGACAGGTAGAAAGGGGGTGGCCTATTCTTTCCAGTAGCAAAAGTTATCAGCATTTGAGCTAACATTGTCTGAGTCGGACTCTTTTCCTTATCTTTCACAAATTTCAGCGATTCTTGCAACAAATCCACTTGTCTAGGCAATTGCAGTGCATCATAGAGACTCACTTTGGATGAAATCCTCTTCAACTCCTTGATGATGTTATACGTGGATGCACATGACTCTTTCCCTTCTATGATAGCTTCATATCTACTTCGATACTTTTGTGTGTCTTATACCCTCTAACACTTGGTCAAGGATAAGTATTTGAGTTTCTCCCTTATCTGTTCCTCCATTTCAGCTTTTGTTTGTGAATTTGAAACCTTTTCTTGCAATTTTTTCTTCGCTCATGAAGGCAAAACATACTTCAGTAGGACAGGTGCATCAAAATTGGGCACCGGAATAGCTGCCTTTGCTTATGCTTGTTTCTTCTCACCTTACATCTTTGAGTCAGTAGGTACCTTCAGGGGCTCCAAATCAGCTCGATCCACGGTGACGAGTTTTCTTCCAGCTCTTGTGAGAACTGAAACTTGCTCTTCAGAAGGGACCATGAAATTATGATCAACTTTTGTGATCATGTTAATTTGACCAATGGAGGAAATTTTTGCAAATGTTTGCACGTAGTTCAGGTAAACCATGCAAGTTTCATTGCCATGCAGATCATTGCACATAGTGCATTAGTATGCTTTGTCTGATGTTCCAACTTCTTCATTTGTTAGCACCGTCGAAATTCTCTCATGCGCCTTGTTGGTTGAAGTTGCTTGCTCTGTGGTGATCGATGACAATTGAAATCTCCTAGGCTACAAATATTTTTCAGCCTACTTTTTAATAATTGTGATCTCATTATCCATTGCTCTTATGGTTGAGTTCATGGACTGCAACTCTTTTAGCACATTTTCTTGTTGATATGGATTTGAGGGTGCTGGAGGAGCTGGTAATGGAAGTGGGACAGGTGGATATGGGAGTGTTGGGAATGGAACTAGAGGAGGTAATCGCGAGATAGTTGGAGCGGGCAGTTGAGGGATAGAAATTGCCATCGTGGTCTGAGATGTACTCGAATTTTATGAAGGGATTGGATGCATAGGGGACATAGGCAAGGGCTGATAATATGCATTAGCGTATAAGTACTGTGAAAGATCATGGAAAATAGGCATTGCCATTTTTGGTGAAAGCTTATCAATAGCAATCAGGTCAGCTTCAGCCTTTTGTGCAACAGAATACAGATCAGGAAATGTGTTGACATTTGATTGTCGGATGGCCATACTGATGTCAAAATTTAAAGATCGAAGGTAGTAAAATGTTGCTTGCTCAGGATTCGATCGAAGACCATCAGGAACTCTCTACCAATTTCGGGCAAACCTGACGTTGAAGTCCACGATTTCCTCCTGTGGATGCCTCTGAATGGTAGTAAATTGATGCAACAAAGAGAACAAATTTGCTTGTTTGTTGAAACCTTTGATCAACAATTCGACCAACTGGTCCTAGGTAGTAATGGTGGTAGGTTGTAACAATCGGTACCAGTAAAGTAACTTACCTCTGAGAGAGCACAAGCAATCTTACCATTATATCCTTGTATGTGATACCATGGATCGTCGCCAAGGCAACCACATATTGGACATGCTCATAAACCATCTTCCCTGTGTCGTCATAAGTTGGCAAAGCCTTCATTGCTACTTGCAAAATTGGGTTCTGAGCTTGCAGATTTAGAGGCTTGGAGTGGTTCCATGCTAGGAACTGCCTTGGTGGTTGTGGTGGCATATTTTGAGCCATATGGACTGGAGTGTGTGGTTGGGGAGGTGGAAAACTAGTGGTTGTGCTAGCAGGACTTGAAGGAATAGAGAACACACCAGTTAATTGATAAGATGTTACACTTGATGGGACAACTGGAGTGACTAACCTAGGATGTTCTCCTAGCACTTGGGTGTCAAGCTCATAAAACTCAATGGGATCTTTTGGATTTCTAGCCTTTGATCTTGTGATCATGAAGAAAGCTTTTGCTCACTTCACGTTTTGAGATTTCTAAGTAAAGCTGAGTTGCCAGATGTTCTAATCATGCAGTACAAAGGCGAACATCATGACCTTAATACTGTTTAAAGGTGGAACTTTTTAGGGTCCCACCAGGCGTGCCAAAAACTGTTGGTCATGAATTTGCCTAAGTACAAAATATTATTTGTGCATCCTATACCGGACCAACATTGAAAGGTCGAAGGAAAGAAATGTTCTTCGTGCCAATCTCCAAAGAGGACTGGTTCTCGTACTAAAACTAATGATCGATTTAAATATTAGGGTAGCAGGAAAGAGATAGGAAATAACATAAAGAAATGGGAAATATGGCCATAAGCTAGATATGAAAGGGGAGGATAAACTAACAACAAAAATTCACAAGTATGAATTAGAATATAACAAAAGGCAAGACACAGGAACCATATGCAGTTTGCCAAGATAACCTCCAAGACAACATTCCAATATTCATGCCCTCACAAGCAATAGTTGAATTCAGATGCAAAATTTAAAATCAACAAACAATGCATATAAATATAATAAAAAATGAAAAACAGAAAGAGATCAAACACAATACCAGTCAAAAAACCAAAAGCCGAATGTCTTTCTATTTATGCATAAAACTTAAAGTGTTTTTCTACAGAGTGTCTATCCTCCATTACATAAAAATGCTTAGTATTTATAGAGGATTGCACCTCTTTCATTTAATGCATATAAAAACAAAATGTTTGTATATCAAAAAAATAGCATGAGTAATTTCCTCCTTGGCTGCAGCGATGCTCAAGTCAAAACATCCCTTAGGGAAACAATGATCCTGCTTTGGTGGAAAATTCCCCGAAAATTAGTAGGATTGAATGATGGGAAATTGCCTCAGGCGTCAGTGCATTGGAACATAGTGAAATTGCATGAAGACCCGGAGCTTGATCATTGAATTTGGGTTACCACTGCACCTCAAAATTTGATCTTTTCCAAGAAAATCCACTAAATATTAATTTTATTTTGAAAAGAGGTAAAGTCGGTGGACGATGCATTGAAAATGAACAAGAGTGCAATATTTAATCTTGCAACTTCTAGGCAAAATTTTTTGAATTATCTTTACATTGCTTCAGGAATTAAATTTGACCAATCCTTGACCCTTCCCGAGAAAGATATGCAAAAATGACACCTTGGAAAGAAACATCTTTGAAGAATAAACATAAGAAATTGATTTCACTCAAAAATGGGACGAAAAGCCTTTTCGGAGCAATTATGGGTGCAAGCAGAAGTTTGTTTGGCCTCTTTCACCTGCTTCAGATTTTTAGTGACGTCTTTAATGATTTCGCCCCAAATACTTCTCCCTCTTGTTATTTTCTTATATCTAGAAGAAAACGCCTTCGTCGAAAACACTTTCATATCAAGAAGACAACAAAAATGGCCTTCATGGAAACAATCTTCTTACTCATGTTTACATTCACCTTTTTTAAAATATTTTATCGTCAAAAGGGTCGAAATACAATTACTATTTGAATGATGGTGAAATTAACCGATTTCGTCCCCAAAGGAGGATGAAAAGGAATTTCGCCCCTTCTGGGGACGAAGTTGACTTTGATTGCTTTGCTTCCATATGAGCAGGCATTGCAACCTTATTTTACCTTTAATAAAACTTCAATTAATTTTAAACTTCAATTCACCCCTTGGAAGGGTGAAACTATATTTCGCCTCTTAAAAGAGGCGAATTTGACTTTGACCACGGCCATTGCTAACTTTGCTTCTCACCAAGCTCTTTTCTTTATTTTTGCCTAGAGGAGGGGCAAAAGTGAGTTTCGCCCTTCACTTAGGGCGAAAGTAATTTTCTTCATTTAAAACTTCGTGCTTGAATTAGTTTACGATTTTTGCCTCCCTAAAGGGGCGAAACCACTTGTGAAACCATACCCCTTATCTAAGTTTCGCCCCTAAGGGGGGCGAAATCACTTTGCAAAGAATGTTTTATGGTGAAAACATTTTTTTTTGGTAAGTAGTATTTGTATTTATAGCGGGTTTTAACGAGGATCCCAAAACCTGATTACATAAGCAATGGGCCTAGGGCATCAATCCCTTGAAACTGAACACCAAAACAGAAATCTCGCCCAGCGGTAACAGTAAGCATGAAACAATCCCTCTCAGCGGGAAACAAAAAAATAAGAAAGTAGTTTTGGAGATCCCGCCCAGCGGGGAGTAGCCAAAAACCACCATCGAGAAGATTTTGCCCAGCAGGAAGCAAAGAAAAACCGTTACAATAAAATCCTGCCTCGCGGGAAGTAGTCAAAACCACCACAAACAGTCCCGCTAGCGGGAAGCAACAGGGAAATCCCGCCATCCGGGAAACCAGTAGAAAAGAAAGGATCCCGCCTTGCGGGAAAACCGGCGGATTTGGCGGATCCCGCCCTGTGGAGAAACCATCCCGCCCACCGGGAAAACATAAGAGCCATCCTACAGGAAGCCGACAGCCAGCACAGAGAGGATCCAGCCCATCAGGAAGTGACCAGAGAGTTGCACCACAAGGAACCCGCCCTGGGAAAACAGAAGAGGATCCCGAAGAAGAGGGACCAAGAATCCCGTCCAAGCACAGAGCCCGTCGAGGATTCACAAAAAAAAGGGGGAAGGCTGTCCAAACCCTAAACCGTCACCTCCACCGCACCGAGAAACGCAGGGGACCAGATCCACGCGAATAACCTACAAAAAACCCCAGGGGGAAGCCTGAGGGAAAAAGGGAAGGGATCCCCAACCAAACAGGGATCCCTGGGAAGCACCAGTCCCAAAAAATAACCAAGGAAACCCTAGCCGGTCGGGAGGGGCGCAGATAGTGGAGAAGGATCTCCCCCAGGAGATCATCTGCAAACAACCATTCCCCGGGAGGGATGACCTGGGTTGAGCCAGGGACTGGACAGGAACCAGGAACCATGGGAAGGGGAGCAGGGGAGGGACTAGAGCCCTCCCCTCTCTACTTTCTTCCCCATGGTGAAAACATTTTAACTTCCTCCTTCCCTTATAAAATCTTGCCCACAAATCATTGTTTATGAATGTCCCTTCACTTTTGGGCGAAAACACTCCTTCCATTGTATTTCGCCTCCAAAAGGGGCGAAAATGATTTTCACCCCTTACTTGGGGCGAATTAACTTTACTTCTCCATTTTGCTGGCCCTTCTTCCTTAATTATTCCTTAATTATTTTTCCATCGACGCTTTTGCTTCTTAAACAATTTTCTATCACATTTTGCTCATGACTTTGATTTTACTTTATAGCCCCATTATTTCTCGGCATAGAACGAATGCTTTGATGAAATCAAAAGAGAGAAGCGAAACAATAAAAATTATTACAGCAAAATAGAATCCGTGAAAATTATGGCATTAGCCGTCATATTTGAAAATTTTACAAAAATTAATGTGACAAAGTGGCAAAATTGCCAACACATTGTTAGCTACCTAAGAGCGATTTTGGAGGTTTCTCTCTAACGAAGCGTCTTGTGCCGATGGGGACGCAACGATTTGGGTTGACCTCTCTTTGGGAGGTCCAAGGTTTAAACCATGATTTGTGTGTGTGCATGTGTTATCATCCCCTATTGACAAGCTTAGCTCTCAGTCTTACAAGGGGTCATGATTGGGATGGGAATGCTCAATCTTAAGCGTTGGTTGTAGAGGCTTCTCATTGATAAAAAAAACATTTGTTTTCATGATACTATGCTTCCTCAATTAATGGAAACTTTTTTACTTTAACTATGTGTTGCAAATTGTTGCTTTCACTATAGAGCATTTTGAAGGAGATCAAGAAGGGAGAGTAGGAAAGAGTTCATTTCAAGAGATCAAAAAGGGAGAGCAAGAAGTATAAGCACTTACTAGCTAAGTACAAACAAGTCATACCCAACTCGTGTAGCAATAATAGATTAGAGAAGCATGCACAATAATAATAAGATTGGAGGAACATGAACAAATTATTGGATCACTTTTAACGAAACAAATGGTGATTTCCTAAATAGTTGATTGAAGGCTTGAAATTTGACAATGAAAAGTCATTTTCTCAAGTCTTAAGTATATCTATACTTGTCAAAAGAGAGACAATCATAATTATGAGTGTATATCAATAGTTTATATTTTTGCTCAAAAAAGGATAAGGTCAATTGGTAGTGGGTAGATCAAATGCTTGTCAATGGCCTATCTCAATTCGATTCCTTGGAGGATCGGGGATCTTGTTAACTTCATCTTTACCCAACGGGTTAAGGATTATATAAGTTATCTACATAAAAATAAAATAAAATAATAAATAATAAATAAATATATAGTTTATATATAATTTTTTGTTATGTACAATCATATACACACCCACCTCCTCACACACTCGCCTATGTCGTGGTTTGAACTTTGGACCTCCCAAAGAAGAGCCAAAGACCGAACCGTTGTGTTGTCCCCAAAAAATATAGTTTGTATATATTTATATATTCAAGAAGAATAACCCCTGTACCACCTCTTTAAATGTTTGCTTTGAGAGGACCTGAAGGGGCCTATTTAGTTTAAATATTATATATATAAAAGTTGTGTAGCTTTTATTGGGTCATTTCCATTAAAATGACAAAACATTACATTGCACCTAGGGGTGCAGCGCAATGGTTCGGGCTTTGGCTCTTCTTCGAGAGGTCCAAGGTTCAAACCGCGGTGTGGGTGAGTGTGTGAGGGAGTGGGTGTGTGGTGGCTTTGTGTTAAATTCCCTATTGATAAGTATAGCTCTCAACTTTAGGAGGGGTAATGGTTGGGAGGAGAATGCTTAGCCTTGCACATCGATCATAGGGGATTTCTCACAATAACCAAATTAAAAAAAAACACTACATTACTATCCAATTAATTAAATCATCCGGTTCACCTTTTATTAAATATTTTTTTATTCTTTTTTCTATCAAAAATATTTGTTATCTTTTTCAAGAGTTCATTTCAAGAAATAAAAAAAAGGAGAGCAAGAAGTATAAACACTTAATATTATAAGTACAAACAAGTCATACCCAAAGAAGTATAAGCATTGACTAGCTGAGTACAAACAAGTCATACCAAACTTGTGTAGTAACAAGAGATTGGAAAAGGTCCACCTTTGTAGCGCAAGTGGAGAAGGCGAGCCTGGTCTCGTTGAACAGGAGGTCCACGATTCAAACTTCTGTGACGATGTGAAGCGGGACAAAAAAATCTTTTGTGGTTTCCCTTTAGATAGTGGTATACTCAGATGGGGCAGCATTGTCGGCCACCTACAAGCGGCTCTCGAGGTTTCTTTCTAACCTAAAATTTTTTGCTCCCGAGGGCTAGGTGGATTGGTAAGTGCTTGTTTGGCCAGGTATTTACCAAGAAGACATTGGTAAGTGCTTTTTTGGCTAGGTATTTACCAAGAAGACACTCAGGTTCAAACCTCGAGGGCAGCTTGTTTGCAAAGGTTGTAGTATGATCTAAATCCTTTGAGTGCACGCCAAATCGACAATGACAATACAAATCTTGAATGACCATTGATTCCCTTCATATCAGATCAACATTAACAAGACAAAATAAGTTTGATGAAAGCAATCCCTGTAATTTGAACCGTACACTTATCAATTACTAAAAATAGTGTGGTTGTGACTAACTTTCCTATGTAACCAACAAAAATAATAATAATAAATTGAAAAAGCATGTCCAATAATAATAAGATTGAAGAAACATATACAAATTATTGGATGAGTGCATACATATCACTCTTAACAAAGCAAATGATGATTTCCTAAATAATTGATCGAAGGCTTAACGAAACAAATAGTGATTTCCTAAATAGTTGATTGAAGGCTTGAAATTTAACAAGGCCACTCTTAAACAAATGGTTATTTCCTAAATAGTTGATCGAAGGCTTAACGAAACAAATAGTGATTTCCTAAATAGTTGATTGAAGGCTTGAAATTTGATTTAATGAAACAAATTATTATTTCCTAAATAGTTGATTGAAGGCTTTAAATTTGACAGCTAAAAGCCATTTTCCCTCTTGTCAAAAGAGACATCATAATTATATGTCAATAGTTTATATTTTCGCCCAGAAAGGCATAATTACTAGTGTATATCAATAGTTTATAAAACAAATAATAATAAATAAATATATAGTTTATATTTTTAGTTTAAATATTGTATATAAAATTATGTGCTTAATTACGAATGTATATCAATAGTTTATAAAAATAATAATAATAATAAATAAATATATAGTTTATATTTTTAGTTTAAATATTGTATATAAAATTATGTGTAGTTTTTTATTGAGCTCATTTTCATTAAAATAATGAATAATGAAATATTATTTGTCATATTTTTCAAATTATTGAGTTATTTGGTTTCATGTTTATAAATATATGATCCTTTAACAACCTTAAAATTTCTTCATTTTTTTTCTTATTCATATCCTTAATAATATCTATAAATATATGGTATTTAACAATCTCACATTTTCTTAAAACCTATATATATTTTTAATCTTATTCATACCCTTAATATTTATAAGATATTATTCATACTTCTAATTGTAAGATATTTGTTTTTGTTTATGGTCAATTTTCCTCTCAATAACCTTTTGAGTTTCTTTTTTTTCTTTTTTGCTTCTTGGGTATTGAGAGTATTTGTTTTTGTTTATGGTTGACTTTCTTCTCAATAACCTTTTGAGTTTCTTTCTTTTCTTTTTTGCTTCTTGGGTTTTCCTCTCAATATTTGTTTGAGTTCCTTTTTTTCTTTGTTTTTGCTTCTTGGGTTTTCTTTTTTTTTCATTCCCTATTTTCATCTATTTTTCTTTATTTTATCCCTCTCTATGGATTTTTTTTGTTTGTTTCTTAGGTCTTCCTCTCTCTTTTTATATTTACACCAACACTTTCATCTTTATCAATCTCTTGCTCTTTTTGTTTTTGTTCCTTGGATCTTCCTCAATCTCTTTTTATTTATTTTATCCCTCTCAAAGGATTTCTTTTGTTTGTTTCTTTGGTCTTCTTTTCTTTCTATATTCCCACCAACACATTTTTCATCTTCATCAATCTCTTGTTCTTTTTGTTTTTGTTCCTTGGATCTTCCTCTCTTTTTTTATATTCCCACCAACACATTTTTCATCTTCATCAATCTCTTGTTCTTTTTGTTTTTATTCCTTGGATCTTCCTCTCTTTTTTCCATTCCCACCAACACTTTCATATTCATCAATGGTTTCACTCTCTTACACTCCTCATAATAAGATTTATCATCTATAGGTTTGTCTCTCTAAAGGATCCAAAATACAAGAAATAACCTAAGAAGCACCACCTTCTTTATGTTGCCCTCGAAACCTAAAGTGCAAGACCCTCTTCCATAACAATTACCATATGGATTTCCTTCATCCTTGTTATATTGCTCTTATAAATTCCCACCAACACTTTCATCTTCATCAATTGTTTCAATCTCTTACACTCTTCATAATAAGATTTATCATCTATAAGTTTGTCTCACTCTAAAGGATCTAAAATAAATAAATTAACCTCAAAACCACCACCTTCTTTATGTTGCCCTCAAACCTAAAGTGCAAGACCCTCTTCCATAACAATTACCATATGAATTTCCTTCATCCTTGTTTCCTTATTATATTGCTCTTATTAACTGAAAGGGATAACCTCTACGCTACTTCCATTTTAATTACCAACAAAGGATCCTCATTTCTTTGTTATGATGCTCTTGAAACCGTAAACAGAAAGAGATAAACCTCTACAACAGTTTCATTTACCAAGAGAGGGTCCTCATAAACCTCTACAACACTTTCATTTACCAAGAGAGGGTCCTCATTTTTTTGTTATGATGCTCTTAAAACCGTAAACTGAAAGGGATAACCTATACAATAATTATCAAAAGAGGATTCTATACTACCGTCGTCTTTTCTTTATTATGCTGCTCTTAAAACCCTAAATTGAAAGGGATAACCTCTACACCATTTTCATTTTAATTGCCAAGAGAGGGTCCTTATGTCCTTGTTACGAGGAGAGGGTCCTCTTTCTTTGTTGTGTTTGCTCTTGAAATTGTAAACTGAAAGGGTTAACCTCTACAACACTTTCATTTTAATTATGAAAAGAAGATTATATACTATCATCCTTGTTTCTTTATTATGCTACTTTTTGTTATGTTGCTCTTGAAATTGTAAACTAAAAGGGATAACCTCAATAACACTTTCATTTTAATTATCATAAAAGGGATAACCTCATTAACACTTTCATTTTAGTTATCAAAAGAGGATTCTATACTACCGTCCTTGTTTCTTTATTATGCTTCTTTATTATGCTGCTCTTAAATCCTTAAAGAGAAAGGTATAACCTTTACACCACTTTCATTTTAATTACCAAAAGATGATCCTTGTTTCTTTGTTATGTTGCTTAGGTATAACCTTTACACCACTTTCATTTTAATTACCAAAAGATGATCCTTGTTTCTTTGTTATGTTGCTTTTGAAACCGTAAAGTGAAAGGAATAACCTTTATCATTTTAATTAATAAGAAAAGATTCTACACTATTTGAGGAGAGTATTTTGTTATGTTGCTTTTGAAACCGTAAACTGAAAGGAATAACCTTTATCATTTTAATTAATAAGAAAAGATTCTATACTATTTGAGGAAAATATTTTATAATTTACTTAATTATTTTCCTCATCTGCACTTTAATTATTTTTTAACATTAGATGTAAAAAAGGTATTAAAGAGGTATTTGAATAATTATTAGAAGTGGAATGATTGGAATGTGACGTTGCCCCTTTTTTAGAAGAGGAATATCCGTGCTTTTTAATAAGAAGAATATCCATGATAAATTTCTTTAAGAAGAGGAATATCCATGTTTTTTTATAAGAAGAATATCCATAATAAATTTTTTTTTAATTTATCTCATGATTAAATTTTTCTTCCTTGTAGTTTTCATTTTAAATTATTTTTACAACATGATTTTCATGCTTTGTTTTAAATTTTCGATAGTTTTCATTTTAAAATATCTTTACAATATGATTTCTAAACCTTGTTTTGAAAGTTTATCTCCTAACCAAAATTTTCTCTTATATATAGTTTTCATTTTAAAATATATTACCTTGTATCTGTCTCATACACAAGGATGGCATTTTTTAAGTTTATTTCTTGACCAGAATTTTCTCTTTCATTTTAAAATGTAAATGTCTTGCAATGTGTCCCATGTGTCCAATCTCATAGTTGTTAGTGGTGTGTTTCATGTGTCCAATCTCGTAGTTGTCAATTCCCATAACAATTGTAGCATTCCAATGTAGCATCTTTTATGTAACCACTCATAGTTGTTCATTCCGATAACAATCATGGCATCCCAATGAAGCATTTTTTAAATATATCTCATGGCATCCAAATGCAACTCTTATATATAGCTTTCATTTTAAAATATATTGCCTTGTAATTGTCTCATATACAAGGATGGCATTTTTTAACTTCATTTTTTTACCAAAATTTTCTCTTTCATTTTAAAATGTAAATGTCTTAAACTGTGTTCCATGTGTCCAATCTCATAGTTGTCCATTCCCATAACAATTGTGGTGTGTTTCATGTGTCCAATCTCATAGTTGTCAATTCCCCTAACAATTGTGGCATCCCAATGTAGCATCTTTTATGTAACCACTATCATAGTTGTTCATTCCCATAACAATCATGGCATCCCAATGAAGCATTTTTTAAATATATCTCATGGCATCCAAATGCAATACTCTTATAATCCATTTCTTGATTTCATTCTTTTGATTCATATATAATTTTAATAGACTGCAAGAAAGGTTTTGATATATATATATATATATATATATATATATATATATATATATATATATATATATATAAATTAATCTTTTCTTAATAATTTCTCCTACAATATTTTTAATATTCATTGAAACAATTCAAAATACTAAACCCACATCCAAAGCTTTTTAATAGAGGTCAGTATCAACAAATAAAGACAAAATTTTATTTAATTTTTTTTCACACAAATTCATTCACCCGCACCATGCCCCACAATGGTTTAAATAAAAACATTTCAAAACACCTCTCCCCTAAACCATGGGGCATCATTTATTATTTTACCCACAATTTTTTAACCTCAATAATTAACTAAAAATACCTTTAAAAAAAATCACTTATTATTTTAACCACAAATTTTTTAACTCAACAATTAAACAAAAAAAACCTTTAAAAAAATTCAATCCTCTTGCCTTTCCCTAATCCATGAACCATCACTTATTATTTTATCTACAATTTTTTAACTTAAAAAATTAATTAAAAAAAAAAAAACTTTCAAAAAAATTCACTCCAATCCCCTACCACACATTATTTTATCTCTGATTTCTAATCCCTGATTTCCAAACTCAAATAATTAAAAGACGATACCTTTAAAAATGTACGAAAAAATTATTCCAAATTTATTACATAAAGGCCTCGGTGGAGGTGTGGGGTGCTAACGGCGTGGATGTAAGTTTATTCCATAGTCTTAAATAAAGGCCTCGGTGGAGGTGTGGGGTGCTAACGGGGTGGAGGTAAGTTTATTCCATAGTCTTAAATAAGGGCCTCGGTGGAAGTGTGGGGTGCTAACGGGGTGGAGGTAAGTTTATTCCATAGTCTTAAATAAGGGCCTCGGTGGAAGTGTGGGGTGCTAACCGGGTGGAGGTAAGTTTATTACAGTCTTAACTAAAGGCCTCAGAGGTGTGGGGGTGCTAACGGGCTGGAGGTAAGTTTATTCCATAGTCTTAAATAAGGGCCTCGGTGGAGGTGTGAGGTGCTAACGGGGTGGAGGCAAGTTTATTTCATAGTCTTAAATAAAGGCGGAGGTGTGGGGTGCTAACGGGGTGGAGGTAAGTTTATTCCATAGTCTTAAATAAAGGCCTCGGTGGAGGTGTGGGGTGCTAACAGGGTGGAGGTAAGTTTATTTCATAGTCTTAAATAAAGGCTTCAGTGGAGGTGTGGGGTGCTCACAGTTTAGGTTGTAGTTTTTTTGAGGTGTAAGATTCAGACTGTAATGTGTGTAATATGTGGGTAAATGTATGAGACAATGGATGTGTATAGTATGGTGATAATAGTTCATGTTTAAATTCTTTTTTAAAAGGTCCAAGCTTCAAAAGTACACTGTGGGGCAAAGCTTTTCTTTGAAAGGTCCAACCTTAAAAACTACAATGTGCAGCAAAACTTTTCTTTGAAAGGTCCAAGCTTCAAAACTACAATGTGGGTAAATGTGTGAGAGTGGATGTATATTGTCGATGTGGGCAAACATGTGAGAGAGTGGATGTGTATGGCTGTATGTTTAGTTCCAAGCTTCATAACGTTCTAAGCTTCAAAACTACAGTGTGGACAAATGTGTGAGAGAGTGGGTATGTATAATTGATGTGGGAAAATGTGAGAGAGTGGGTTTGTATAGTTGATGTGGAAAGGTCCAAGCTTTAAAACTACAATGTGAGTAAATGTGTGAGAGAGTGGATGTGTATAGTTGACGCAGGCAAATGTGTGAGAGAGTGGGTATGTATAGTTGATGTGGAAAGGTCCAAGCTTCAAAACTACAATGTGGGTAAATGTGTGAGAGAGTAGATGTGTATGGATGTATGTTTAGATCCAACCGTCATAACATTCTAAGCTTCAAAACTTCAAAACTACAATGTGAACAAATGTGTGAGAGAGTGGGTATGTATAGTTGATGCAGACAAATGTGTGAGAGAGTGGGTATGTATAGTTGATGCAGACAAATGTGAGAAAGTGGGTATGTGTAGGTGATGTGGACAAATGTGTGAGAGTGGGTGTATATGGCTATATGTTTGGTTCTTATTGATAAAAACTCACCTTTATTATCAAAGGTCATGAGTAAAATGACAATATCCAATCAATTATATAAACAAAGATGTCCAGTCAATTATATAGACAGAGACAAACTATTAAGAAGAAACTCCCACCTTTATTATCAAAGGTCGTGAATAAAATGAAAATGTCCGGTCAATTATATAGACAAAGATGTCCAGTCAATTATATAGACAAAGACAAACTATTAAGGATAAAAATTTAAATAAAAGCCTCTCAGGCACCTCACCTCACCTCACCTCACCCCTAATTAAGAACAAAAATTTACTCCATAGTTTCTCTTTGAACCATGGACCATTGACATTAAGAAGAAAAAATCACTCTAAAATTTACTCCATAGTTCCTCTTTGAACCATGGACCATTGACATCAAGAAA
Organism: Wollemia nobilis; assembly: GCA_028583015.1. NCBI lineage: Eukaryota > Viridiplantae > Streptophyta > Pinopsida > Araucariales > Araucariaceae > Wollemia > Wollemia nobilis. The sequence continues at coordinate 1,601,964 of JAQPPZ010002395.1, read as the reverse complement.
GAAAAAATCACTCTAATCATAAATAAAGGCATCTCAAGGCACCTAGTCTTAAATAAAGGCCTCCCAATGAAAATTCACTCCCCTAAACCAATGAAAAATTCACTCCTGAATAAAAACATCTCAAAACACCTATCCCCAATATCATGGATCATCCAGCATTCTTGCAAATCACTCTATAGTCTTAAATAAAAGTATCTCAATGTATCCTTCTCCTAAATCATGGGACCACCATGAATATTCATTATATAATAACCTATATAACCGTTTATTTTTAACTCGGATCATCTCATCATATTAATTTTCTCCTCTTTACTTTTAAGAAATATTATGATGAAGTATTATCTCATATTGATAATCACTTGATAAATCTACTTCTGAATAAATTTTAAGATGATTTAAAAATCTCCAACTTAGTATTATCTCATGCTTCTGAATAAATTTTAAGATGATTTAAAAACCGCCAACTTAGTATTATCTCATATTGATAATCACTTGATAAATCTACTTCTGAATAAATTTTAAGATGATTTAAAAATCTCCAACTTGAAGTTGATTTCCAGTTAAAACAGAAAAAATTTAAGATGATTTAAAAATCTTCAACTTGAAGTTGATTTCCAGTTAAAACACGAAACAGCTGGCACTCTAATTTTCAAATAAGGCACCCATACTTTCAACTACAGCATTCTAATATCCAGACATCATTTCAGTTTAGACTTTTAAATGATAGATAAAATCCATCATCCCGTTGTCCCTGGGCAACAATAGGTAACATTGGCTATCAGTAGTCCCTCTACACACGGTAAGGCACCTTTAAAAACTGGGCCATACACTCTTCCACGTTTAATAAAGCTGCTAAGGAGGAAAAATACCTGGTAATGCTGTCCTGCATGTTTCATAAAGCTGCTTAAAAACGGGAATAACACCTGGTAAGCAACCCTAAATATGAAACGATCCTAATCCAAGCAAATAAACAAATGGAATATGTCCACAACTTCAGCAGAACACTATTTAAACCAACGATATCCATACAAACAGAGATCCTCTTAGCATAATCCACAAATCAATAGGTAAGAAGACTAATCAACTAATCTTCTAACCGCACACAGCATAAATAAAACCCTACAACATTAAACGCAAATCTCCGCCAATAAATACATTAACAAACCCAATAGATAAGAAAAGGAATGCAACAGAGAAGAAAAGGAATGTAAAGCACAACCTCTGTAAGCAATGGCTAAGAGAAGCCCAGAGCAAAACAAAGGAGATTGATGCATCCTGTAATAATATTGCACATTAGGAGAGGTCAACCTTGAAATAGTTACAAATTTGCCAAGATTGACTGTGACAATATGTGCGTCTATATTTTTCAACAAAACAGGCGCCCACCCACGCCCTGAACTTACATTGTAGATGAACATGTATCCCAAAAGCTCAGATCTCCTTAGAGGTTTGGACCTGACTGACATATTATAGGCAAAATTAGGGTTGAGTACGCTCCGGATGTAAAATGAACATAAATTTTAATTGAAAGGTGCGTCAAATTAGGGTTGAGTAGGCTACGGATGTAAATTGAACATAAATTTCAATTGAAAGGTGCGTCAACATAAAATGAACATAAATTTTAAATTGAACATAAAATGAACATAAATTTTAATTGAAAGGTGCGTCAAATTAGGGTTGAGTAGGCTACGGATGTAAATTGAACATAAATTTTAATTGAAAGGTGCGTCGAGTCCACCGACTTCATCCAGTCTCAATACAAATTTAAGACAAATTTAAGACCTAAGTTTAAACGAGTGTAGGTTGAAAGGTAATGAGTGTTTGTTAGTTAATTGTCCCGTTATTATTCTCAAAAGGTTAGGGTTTCCCTACAAGCTAGGGTTTACTGTCCTAGTACAATTCCTAGAGGGTCCGGTGGGTTAGGGGGCTAGGGTTTATAGTGGCGTAAGGTCGAGGTCTCGTAAATTTTGTTATACCCATCAGACTAAGGTTTATAGTGGACTAGGGAGTCTCGTTGACTTTGTCTTAGGCTTATAATGACAACATCCAATTTAATGTCCTACCTTTAACAAAAATATTACAAGTTCTTTAATAAATAAATAAATAATTTGCACTTAAAATTAAGATCACACACGCACATCAACCCTTAATATTTTCGCAACAAACGTTCCCAATTCACCCTTTGGTTTTACTCTTTTTTTCAGTTACATAGGAGAGTTGTTCACAACCACACTATTTTTACACTATTTTTAATAACTCACAAGCGCAGGGTTCAAACCACATGGACTGCTTCCATCAAACCTATTCAATTATTGTTGACCTGACGTGAAAGGGATTACCGATCGCTCGATTTTCGTATTGTCATCGTTAATCTGCCGCGTACTCAAAGGACCCTCATATGCTTGCTTTTACTTTTTTCTTTCAAATTGGAATCATTAAAAAAATTAAAACTTTAAAAAAATATATAAAAAATATGAAAAAAATGGTGTGATGAAGAATGTAAATTAGCAATAAAAATAAACAAAGAGAAAATAAATTGCAAGATATCTAAATAAGTTAATGAAAACTAAAATATATATATATACAAAGCTTTGCAAAGTATAGGCCAAGACAATTTTGAAAAGAATTGCAACAAAACAAAAAACACACACAAACAGTGAGCTAAACCAAGAGAAATATATCCCTCTTATAATTAAGCTCAGGATATAAATTGTTTGTAAGTTGAACATCTTAAAGATAGGGTTGACATCTTAGCAACACACATCCAAAATATTTTGAATGACATCGTTAAAGTAGGCTTTTCATTGGAATGGATGACTAACCTAGTTATATCATTGCATTAAAATGTAGACACCAACAATCCTTTAAATTGTTGCACCATCATGATTAATCCTATTTTTGTAAATTTGTATGGTAGCATAGTAGAAAGCAAAATTAATCAGTGGACATAAAATCAAAGAAAGAGAGGAATTGTCGCACCATCATGATTAATCCTCTTTTTGCAAAATTGTTTGGTAGCATAGTAGAAAGCAAAATTAGACAGTGGGCAAAAAATCAAAGAACTGCAATAAGGCAAGCAAGGTTTTGACAAAAGTATTCAACAATAAATCAATGCATTACTTTAAGGCATCTAATATAGAGATTGTTGTTTTGTGGACTTTAAAAAGGCTTTTGACATAATACCTAGAGGTAAATTATGGAAAATAATGGAAGAAATTGGTGTAACAACTAACTATATAGCAGTTGTACATAGATGTTATGAGTAGGTGGTGGCAAAAATAAAAAATCCAAAAGGACTATCAAGTGTTTTATGAGTGATATCAAGGTGAAATAGGGTTGTCCATTGTCACCTACTTTATTTGGCCTTTACATTGACAAATTAGAGGAATGGATAAAAAGGATGGGAGAAGAGGGAATATAATTGGTTAATTATGTAGTGAAACTTTTTCTTTATGTAAATGACCTTATATTGATTATCAAGACATTTTAAAGTTTAAAATAACATCTAAAAGCTTTAGAGCATTTTTGTAAAGAAGGTAGGCTGTAGGTAAACACTAGTATGACTAAAATTATGGTATTTTCTACTCGAAGAGAGCAAATGAAACAAAGACAAGCACGATGGAGGGCATTCTACTCATTTCTAAATAGGGTAGGAAAGTAGAGTTGTGGGATTAGAAAATCATTAGGGTTCTTTTTTAGATATTAGTTATTCCAATGATGTTATATAGGTGTGAGGTATGGGCTAGCAATATATCAAATTTTAAATGAATACAAATATAAATATTTGAAAGTGATTGATTACATATAATTTTAAAACTAAAGCATCAATCTCATATCATATTTTACTTGTTGAAAGAGGGACTATTTTGCTAGAAGCAGAAGCTATGATCAAACTATTGGGATACATAAATAAAATAGAAAGAATGGAAGATAGTTGGTTGCCAAAACATATAATTGAAGAAACACTAAATAGAATAAAAGACACATTGATGAAACAAAACAACATATGGATGGAAAATTAGAGCATTAAATTTCATGAGGTCCTAAACTCCAACAAAACAAATAAAATATTAGGTGAGGGAAACACTCAAACTTGTATGTGGACTGAAATTTTTAGAAGGAAAAAATATTTATACATCAACAAGTTCAACCTAAATTGTGAACACGACCAAAAGAAGTACATAGATGCAAATATCAAATGGAAGGAAAAAGTGTGTATAGCCTAAGGATCGGTTCATACAATCTTAGATGCAAAATTGAAAGATGAACAATTCCTCAATAGGCATGGTCAAAATGAATGTGTATTTTGCACAACGAAAGTATGAAAGACTAAAAAATATTTTGTTATGGAATGTGAAGCTCGAAAAAATATCAAAAATGCATACGAAAACAATTTAAAAGTAAAATCATTAATGAAACTTTTTGAAAAATTGTTCATCAAAATCAACTATAGAAAAAACCAAGGTTCCACGATCCTAGGGGACGGGGGGACGGGGGACGGGAGGACGGGTTTTCGAGGACGGTGGGGGACGACAGGTCGATTTTAGGGGACGACTCGGGGACGGTTGGGGGACGGCTAGTATAATACTATAAAAATTGAATTTTTTTAGAAATTTAGAATAATCTACACATTCAGAATTCTACACCCAACAAAAATGATATTTCATATTACTAATCAATTATGTAAGTGCAACCATTCATATTCATATTAGTTACTAACACATAAGTGCAGCCATAATTGAGTCATTTAACATTTTCATATTCATATTAGTTACTAATTTGCAGCCATTTAATTATTTCAAGTTCAACAACTATAACTTGAAGGTTCATCCAAGGATATCAAGTGCAAACAATGTTCAAACAGTCATCATTTTAAGTAATAACAATCATCATTTTTTCAGCCACAAATGTTCAAACAAAGACTGTAATTTTAAAAAAAATTCGGTCACTAACTATCACTAACTGTTCAAATTTTCAGTCACTATACCAAAAGAATTGGTATTGTTTAAATAAACCTCCTTTTAGTCCTGTAATGATGGCATTATAGCATAATTCCAAAGACCCTTACCATAGGTCCTTGGGGATTAGACCCCACAAGTGAATTAGTTTAGTGTTGGCTTTGGTAGGAAAATTTTGTAAGCCTGAAAGTTTGATTTTAAGTAAGGGGCAAGAACCAAATTAGGGCTAACCAAATCAATATAAAGCAACTATTTTCTTGCACGCCTTCATATTGGAACCCTAAGTTTTTGTGAAAGAGAGAGTGGAGGTTTGAACCATCACTACAAACTAGTAAGAGGATGTAATGGCACCGCCTCATGGTAGCCATGCCCTAATCAAACCTCTGATTTTGCTGACTTCTTGCAAAACCCATTTGTGGATTCTGATTGAAATGAGAGGGGTACATGGAATGAGATGGATTTGGTCTTGGAAATGCACCATTTTTGGTCTTATAACAGTAAACCCTCGAAGGTTTGGTACATCGACAAAAAAATTGAGGAAGTGAGACAGTGAATAGAGAAAGCTTATGCAAATTTTGCCAAGAACATCTAGGGTTTTGTTGCAAATAGAACCAGGTACTATCCTTGGTTAAATTATTTGTTTACCATTCATGTTGAGATGAAAAAAACCTGTGTAGAAAGAGTTTTTCATGCTCTTTGTGGAAATAAGTGAAGTCTTTTATTTTCACTCCTTGTTTTGTTAGGTTTAGGGTTTGATGGGGGGTGAGACTCAAAATGGGTCCCACCCCTTACCTTTTTTTAAGTTAATTTTTTTTCCCCCTTGGGTGAGGACGCCCAGTCGTGGGGACGACTGGGTCCTATGGGGGACGCTCAGACCGTCCCTGGGGACGCCCAGCCGTCCCTGGGGACGGTGTGAGCATCCCCCATGGGGCCCAGTCATCCCAGAGATGCCCCAAAAAAGAGGACGTACCGGGAACGGGAGGCCATAGGCCTCAGCCGTCCCCCAAAAAGAGGGACGGAAGGAAATGTCCCCCTTGTCGTCCCCCGTGCTTTGGGGGACGCAGGAAACGGGGGGACGCGTCCCCATGGAACACTGGAAAAAACACACTACAAAAAATAATAAAAGGATGTTAAGTTTTTTTACTTTGTTAAACAATTTATATATAAATGTTATTAAATTTTGAAAAAAAAGGGTTGTATACCACATCTTGTTAGTTTCATACTTTAAAGGTCCAAGCTTTAAATAATAAAAAAAAAAAAAGTTGTATACCACATCTTGTTAGTTTCATAAACTATTTTAATCTTATACATTAAATTAAAATCATTATATTTCAAGCTTAATTTTCTAAAATATAAATTAACTTAAACCAAAAGATATTTTTTATTTTTTAATAAAATTTTCAAATATAAATTAACTTAGCTCTTAAAGTTTTGACTCAATGTAAGTTAGTATATATGTTGTCTCTCCGGACACCGCAATGGTTCAAAGTTTGGTTTTTTTTCAAGAGGTCCAAGGTTCAAACTAGGGCATAATGTATATTTATTTTATAAAAAAATAAAGAATTTTTTTAAGGTCTTTAAATTAAATTGGTTTGTATAATGTATATTTATTTTATAAAAAAATAAATTATATTTTTAAGGTTTTTAAATTAAATTGGTTTGTACATGATAGATTTATAATTTTTCATATTTTTTATTGAGTAAATACTTTGTATACATATACATATCCGCCATGGGGATTGAACCCTGGTTACATCACCGATAATGTAACTGGCGTCCTTGCCGGTAGACCACATTTTTATTAGACCTGGGTTCAAATTTTGGGATTGTCACTATAACCCCTATCTCATCTTGTTACCTCACCTTGTTATTAGCGACCTAATGTGAGGGAGACCACTGATGACTTGGAATTAGTACCGTCATCGTCTAGATAAGGATTAGTACTATCATCATCTCAAGGGAATAAATTGTATACAATTCTTCGATATATATTTTTATTTGGTTAGTGTGGGGAGACCACTGATGGTTTGGAATTAGTACCGTCATCGTCTAGCTAAGGATTAGTATTATCATCATCTCAAGGGAATAAATTGTATACCATTCTTCGATATATTTTTTTATTTGGTTAGTGTGAGAAACCCCTACAACCAACGCACAAGGTTGAGCAGTCTCCTTCCAACCACGACCCCTCGTAAATTCGAGAGCTATGCTTATCAATAGAAAATTTAACACACATCCACCACACACCCACTCCCTCACACACTCGCCCACGCTGTGGTTTGAAACTTGGACCTCCTGAGGAAGAGCCAAAGCCCAAATCATTGCACTATCCCCTTGGGACCATTCTTCGATAATTTAAGTACTATTAAATAACCAACATTTCCATAAAGATTGTTCTATATAACCTATGACCTCATTAACGTTAAAACTTCTTGAAGTCTAGTAATAACGACATAGTGGTTAGGGTTTTGACCTCTCTTTAAAGAGGTCAAAGGTTTAAACCATTATGTACCTAGACAAGGATAGGTTAAATGGTAATAGGTAAGTGTTTGTCGGTTGGTTGCCCCAATTCAATGTCCTTGAAAGTATGGGGTTTTATTGACTTCGTCTTAATGATAGCATCCAATAGCGTTAACAATTCTTCTATGTACCTAGGTTCAAACCTTTCAAACCTTGGGGAAGTAGTAGTGTATTATGAATCCTCTAAGTGTGCATCAAATTGATGACAACATTATGACAATGGTACAAACCCTAAGCGATCGATGATCCCCATCTCATCAGGTCAATAAGAACAATGGTACAAACCCTAAGCGATCGATGATCCTCATCTCATCAGGTCAATAAGAATAAGACAAATAAATTTGTTGGAAGCAGTCCTTGTAGTTTGAACCCTACACTTACCAATTATTAAAAATAATGACTATAACCAACTCTCCTATATATATAAAAAAAAGAATTATTTTTTATATTTAATGTTTTTATTTTAAACTATAAAAATATATATTTAATTTGTAAACTATATTTATAAGTAACATGATAGTCATATTTCTAATGTTACCAAATAAAGGTTTCAAAATATAAAAATTTGCATACGAGGTTCTAGTTTTTAGATATCTATCTTTAATTTTCATAGCACCTCATCCATCTACCAAATGCACACTTGTTTTATTTATTTATTAAGGAACATTTTTATTTGACTCTCCTATTGCAATAAGTTTCCTCTCACCAATTTCTTGGTCACTTCAATGATAACTCATTTATATGTAGTTTATACATTGATGTTATAATATTAGTAGACATTTTAAGAAGAGATTTAGGTTCAAACCTTGGGAAAGCCAACCCTTTGTAAAGGTAGTAGTTTGTTTCGAATTCTCTGAGTGTCTGTTAGACCGACGACGGTATGAACCTCGAGCAACCGATGGTCCCCATCTCACGTCGTATCAACAATAATGAGATGTTGGGAGGAGTCCATGTGGTTTGAACCTTGAGTTGGCCAATTACTTTAACCAACTCTCCTATGTAATAAAAAAAAATAGTAGATATTTTTTTTTGTTCAATAGTTTCGAAGGTTTCATGTTAGGACTATGTCAATAAAAATTATAATCAACAAACCATAAAAATTATGTCTTATTAGTTGTAATAATTTTTAACTATGATTTTTAAAGTATATAGTCAATCTTTAAGGTTTGGTATCCAAAGGCATTACCTCAACCTATTAGATTCCTCAATTTTGAAAGAGGAGACCAAGCTTCAACTCTGTATGCTTAAAATAACTATTTTTTAATACATAGAAGAGTTGGTAACTACCTTTCCTTTTTTAACAACTAGTTACAGGGTGAAGTTGCATTGCCAATAGTCATTTTGTTGTAATACCACTTTGTGGTGATAATGCAATTTAAAAGTCCATGAGGGCTAGGTGGATTGGTAAGACGTTGGGCACTTAACAGGAGGAGACCTAGGTTCAGACCTTGTGGGCATGTTCACTCTAGGGCAAAGGTAGTAGTCTGACTAGAATGCGTTGAGTGTGCACCATCTTGATTATGGCGGTACCAACCCTAAGCCATCGAGGGTCTCCCTCACTCCGAGCCATGTTTACCGAGGTGAGGTAGGGGTTATAATGGTAGCTCCATGATTTGACGCTACGATCAAAGGCAATGTGATTTGATCTTGTGACCAGTTGTTCAAAAAGGAAATACAGTTGTCAATTCCCCTATGTATCAAAAACAAAAAAAATAATGCTGTAGATTAAAAATACACGCCAAACAAAAAGATAAAACCACAATGACAGAGTACAGAATAGTTGCACAAAAACAAACGATTTATATTAATCGATGGAGTTTAAAAACTCCTTTTTGAATACAACTGGGCCTGTAACCCTTTATGTGATACAAAAATTACAAGTTATGCTAGGGTTCTCCGAAACCCTAGCTGGCACAAATGGTGGCGCTTCCGAAGAACGTATCTTCAATCCCAACAGAGTGAGTGGGCTTTGTCGTATCCCTTGCTTGGACCACTCCAACTTAATCACTGCCATCAATAAACCGGATCTGTTATCAAAAACCTGCACACATTAACACTATCAAGGAGTTAGAAATTAATGAGAGGGCTCAACTGCGTGAGCCCTCAGAAACAATCTAAAACCCTATAAAAATGGAATGCAGGAAATCAATAACAGATTAATACATAAAATACGGCTACTTGCTTTAAACTAATTTATACCTGTTCTCTGTTAACGCAGCTAGACCAGGCGACACCTGGAAGTAATGTTGTTGTCAGAATAGGCTGCGGAAGGCGCCCTGGTGCACTCGCCGAACGCCCGCGTGCTTCTGGATCTGGATTACAGACGCCGGTCTGAGTCTGTGGCTGTAGGTAAACGCCCGCGGGCACTTGGTAAACGCCCGTGGGCACTTGGTGAAGGGGTAAACGCCCGCGGGCACTTGCGACAGGAATGGGAGATTCTGCAGAATGCTGCAGAAGGAATGGCGGTGAAAGCGGCGACGAAAACGGCGATAGATGCGGCGAAAAGGGTAGCAGAAGAGAGGAGATAGCCGTAGAAGAATTAGAATCAGAGATAGAAGTAGCAAAAGACATAGGCGAAGAAGATAGATAGGGTTTGAGCCATCAAAGTGACTCGATTTATAATCCACTCTTAGGGCACACTTTAGGGTTTTAACGACACTTTGAACGTGTGGCTAAGATTAAAGCGGATCCAAGGGTAGAGAATAAATCTTGGTTGTGGAATGGATTAAGATGGATGGACGGATGAGATTAAATGAAGGATGGACGGCTCGGATTAAATCACTTAAACTATTATTTAAATATATATATTAAAATATTAAAATATATATATATAAATATTAATTTAAATAAATTTGGGGATGAAAAATGGCGGGAAAGGTGAAATTGGGCCAAATAATGGCGGGAAAGTGTGGATTTGGGCCAAATAATGGCGGGAAGGTGGATGACCGACATGTGGCTGACAGGAAGGTATAGATGACTTGCAAGTGGCTGGATTTTGGTGTCTACAGATGCCCTTTTTGAGCTGCTTTGTGTGAAGACACAATGCAGCACAAAAACTTAGGACACTTGAAAAGTTGGATCAGACGCAACTCTCTCTCAAGACTAAAGCACAACTTTGAAGACCAAAGAATAAAAGAATATTTAAAATTTATCAGCTTACCCCCTCAATTGGCGAGCGAGAATGGTTCTCACAAGCCAATTGGAAGAAATTCGAAAGAAAATGAACCGTTTTTGCCCCAACGGTGAAAAAGGGGTTGGTGTATGAACCATCTGTTTATGTCCCAACAGAAAAGGGGTTGGTGTACAAACCAGAAAAGAATATGATTGAAGACGATATGAGTGATGTGAAAGATGAACCGTTTTCTGCCTCAACGGTTATAAAGGGATTTTTGCCAAATTTTAAATTCCATGATCATGTAAGATGAATTCCACTATTAGGAAAGTTAGAAATTGATAACGGATGCCCCAACTCCTGTGGGTGAATCCATACTGTTGATGAAATTGCCTTGTTGGCGCCATTGATATGCAGAGATGCAATATGAAAGAGTCCAGAACTTCAGAGATGCTCCTAATGATTGTATGGATAATTCCTCGGGTCGGAACCAATCAACCTAGGTAGCCTTAATCTCTAGCAAGACTCAAAATAATGATGATATTGAAGATTTGTCCACGTTTAAGGCCCCATGAACTAGGCCATCAATGACAACTGTTGAGCAAATTGATCTTGGTATGAGGTCACTTGAAAAGTAGGATACCCAAAATTGATTTCCAATTTTCAAACGGTGAAATAATTGATGATGATAAATGGTAAGTGTCCTTATGGTGGTTTAATCCTCTTACCGAATTGCATGGATGCAAATCGCTGCAATCGCCAAGGTGATAGAATATACCACTAGATACGAGGTTTACTTTAATTTAATTTGGCAAAAATATGCATGATGAAAGAAGAATGAATGAAATTGATGATAGATCAGAAGAATTGATGAATGTGGTTAATTTTGTGAAGGTTTTGAACATTTTTAACCCAATTTGTAAATCAATGATGAATGATGCGCTTTTTGAGCAAAATGACAAAATTTGTTTCCAAAACTGTTGTAACCTTCACAAAATGTTTTATTATGATAAGAAGAATGGATGGATGCAATTTGATGAAATTTGGAGGAGGTAAGCTTCAATTTTGTAAGTTTTGTTCTTTTATTCCATACTGACATCAAACGCCGGTATGCATTTGGAGGTGGCAGAAACGCCCGTCGGTGTTTGAATGCATCATGAAATGCCCCACTACGTCTGAATGCGCCATGAAACGCCCCACTGCGTTTCAGGGCGCCAAAACCAGCTATTTAAACAGTTTCAGCGAGAATTTCGCTCATTTGTGCGTTCAAGCTTGAGAGAAGTGCGTCTGAGGGAGTGGAATGAAGTGAAGTGAAGTGAAAGGTTGTGTGGGAGAGTGAAGCACGCGGGAGCTATGGCGGAGATGGGAGCGGACGCGCCAGTGCAGTCAGCTGAGGTATTTGTTTATTTAAGCAAGTGCTTTTATTTGTTTTTTTTTTTTTTTTTTTTTTGAAACAAATTTGTAACCAATTTTTGTTTTGTTGTTTTGCAGCTTAGGGTGTTAGAGGCACGACACCGATTCTCCCCTATCATTCCGGGGATGAGGAGGTCATTGTCCCAGGAAGACTGGGAGACATTGGAAGCAATAGGGCTAGCGGAGGCAGCCCGGTTGGAGGTAGTTCGGGCAGATGAGGGGTACCTCTCGGCTTTGGCCGAGAGGTGGGATCCAGATCGGGGGACGTTCCAGCTCCCAACTGGAGAGATGACGGTGACGCTTGAGGATGTATACCGCATCCTCAAGGTGCCCGTGGAGGGGGTGCGGGTGGAGGTTGGACGAGATAGGGCCACGGAGATGGCCAAGTTGTTTGGGGATGACTCGGAGGGAGATCCGGACGGAGAGCGGGGGATTCCTTACTTGGCCATGTACATGGCCAAGGAGTTGGTAGCGGTGGAGGCTCTGATGATGTTCGTATTGGCCAACATTGTGGCCCCGAACAAGACCGGGTGCAGGTTTCCATGGAACCTGATGGGTGTAGTGAGCGAGATGCTCACTAATAGGGTAGTGTATGCCTGGGCACCCGTTTTATTGGTGCAGGTGTACCGGGAGTTGTATGAGGTTCGAAGACGGGGCCGAAAGGGCCTAGGCTGCAGTTTGGTTCTCCAGTGTTGGGGTCGGGAGCACTTCAGAGTGGCTCGACCGGAGGGGTTGCCATGTGCTTATTGGGACATGAGCCAGGCTTATGGTAGGAGATGGCTAGTGGCGGAGGAGAGACAGCCGAGCCGCCCCGTGAGATCGGGGCAATGGTATAGGAGTTTATGGGCGGACTTGACAGATGCCCAAGTCATTTGGAGGCCCTGGCGGGAGGCACGGTGGATCGGTGATGGAGAGCATCTGAGACGGGTGCGACAGGCTAGATGGGTAGTGGGTCGGGGCCACAGCGAGGCGGAGTACATACAGATGTCTCGAGTGCTCCGCCAGGTCGGATTGAGACAGGATGTCCCCGATGAGCCAGTGCGCTACCGGAGGCACAGATCAGAGGGGGATTTGCCGTGTGCCGAGCCATGGAGAGAGGCGACAGAGGACGATGAGGACATGGAGATCCTCGACGTGGACGACGTCGGGGTAACAGCTGAGTATGCAGCATGGATGGCCGTAGAGCCGAGGTGGGAGCCACCATTAGTGGCTGTTGGAGCTGGAGAGGACGAGGGAACCGCAGAGGTTCCCAAGCGCAGGGAGGGTCCCCGCCTTCGAGCTGACAGTCGAAGGCGAAAGGGGAAGATGGGGGGAGAGACGAGGAGGATGATGGCGAGGGCCTAGGAGAGGCCGCTGGAGAGACTAGAGAGGTACCCCCTAGCGGGCACGAGGATGATCTGGCGCAGCTGCAGCAGCAGATAGCAGAGCGTGATGCTATGCTAGCGGTCCGGGATGAGAGGATAGCTCGGCTGGAGCAACAGGTTGCAGAGCGGGATGCCCTGATAGGCTGTTCGGAGGGGAGGATGGCCCGGATGCGAGCGGACTTGGATGGAGCGACTAGGGTGCCCCAGGATGACAGGGTGACGAGACTCCAGGCAGAGCTAGCGGAGCGAGAGCGACGACACGGGATAGACATATCTAGACTTAGGTCTAGGACTCGTTATATTGAGGCTCTGGAGGACACATTGTTTAGGCATCACATTGTGTTGCCTGATCCTCCATCCTCCTCTGTCTCTAGGCGTAGTGAGTCTAGGCACACCACTAGGTCTAGGGCTCCTACTAGGTCACAGGGGTCCTCTTTTGATGGTTAGCTTAGTGCTTAGATGCACTCTTTATGAGCCTTGGTGCTCTATTGTATTTTGTAGCCTTTTGGCATTCATTGTACGTTTTGATCTTTATACATATATATACATGGCTTTTATTTTTAGTGTTTTACTTTCTTTTGTGTGAATGCCTATGTTTTTGTGATGCATGTTTTTATATGTTTTAATGCATATGTGATGGAATGGAATGCAAAGTTATAGATGATTAATGCGAGACTAAGTAAATGAAATATGCACTAAGAAGCACTCATACTTTTAGATAGTTAGATTTAGCCAACTGTTATCATAATTGTTTAATCAGGGGCACCGAACTTGGTAGCTTGTGAATGAATGACGTATGGAATGACATGAATATGGAAGAAGATATGGAGGTTGATATGGAAGAAAATATGGAGGAAGACTGTTTTACAAAGACTCAAACATGCTAGTGGTATCAAACAAACTTACTAATACTGCCTAATTCAACTAGGACCAAATGTGTGTGCATGTGAGTTCATTAACCAAATCATGGTAGTGACTCTAGGCAATCAAAAACTCGTGTGTGTGCAAGTGTGTTCATTAACCTCATCTTGCACAAATTAGGTAACCCTCGTTATGGAGAAGACCCCAAAGCTAGTTTGTCCGTATGAGCATTCGGAGGTCTCTCTTTGAGGAGAGACATGTCGCCACGCAATGAGTATACTCCATCGCCGATCAAGCGTCTATAGCCCCGGTGAAGGTTAACTCCATAGTCCATGTTGTTTTTGACCTTTGTAAGCCTTGGGGATGACTACCTATCCGTCCTGATCGGACAAGTAGTACGATCCTTACAACTTATTTGGGATCAGTGGTGTGTGAAAAAATGTTCATTTCCTTAGAGCTTTGGGGAATCGGATTCTCAACCGAAGTATGATGAGAATTTTACCCTATCCTTACTACTCTGTTTATATTTATATTTTGTGATTTGCTTGTGATAGTGGTAAGAACCACTATTTTATGGACTATGTTTGCATGATAGGACAAACGAGGATTACCCTGTTCACTTCGAGGCACAACCCAAGGATGGTGTTATCTCTCTTTGACACAAGATGTTTTTAAGATGTGAAAATGTGATAGGTTCAAGACCGCTTTTGAAATCATTTCCCAATACTCAAGATTTTATTTAGTGTAATTTGTGATATGGCCCTAGAGAACTTTGACATGCATTTCAAAGTTTGCTTAAAACACTAGAAATGGTTGAGTGACTGAAAACATTTTGGCAATGTAAATATGTGCAAATGGAAAATGGATGTACGAATGACAATTCGGTTTGATGGATTTTATGAAGGTGCCCCTGATTAAGGCAACATGACTTTTGCTTGACCAAATTTTATATCCAAAAGATAGAATGGTCTCTAACATGATATGCAACTATGGCTGAAAATGAAATGTTATGGTTTTCAATGAGATGTATGCACATGAAATGCAATGTTTTTGAATGAGATGTATGCAACTAACAATGAAATGCAAATTCTTTTTATTTTATTTGTTTTTTTTTTTGTTGTACAAGCCATGTATATATGTACATATAAAATTCAAACTATGCGTAGAATGCTCTTAAGTGTATAACGACCTTGCTCTCGTCTATGTCTGCCTGGAAGACTTCTGGCTTAGAAGATGAAGGTGAATGTGGAGGTGAAGGAGGAATGTAGTTGGCGGAAGCCCTTAACAATTCCTCGGAAAGGATGAACTCTGAAATAGATGGAGGGGATGAAATCCGATCCATGTCAATCAGGCTTGGGTTGATCGGGATTGGCTTATCCGGATCATATGGATTATGGAGCGGTGTGAATAAGTCTTCAAAATTCATTGTCAACTTATGAAAGAAAGAATAGGCGGAATGGAAGGGAAAACCGGTGAAGACCTCGGAAGACCTGAAGTGCAAAACAACATAGTTTTTCAGTTTTTTTTTTTTTTTTTTTTTTGTAGTTTTTTTTTTTTTTTTTTTTTTGTAGTGGTGAAAACCACTATTACACACATACATAAAGCAATAAAGTATTTTTATATATTTTGATTTTTTTTTTTTTTGGAATTTTCTGATTTTTTTTTTTTTTGGTAGTGGTGAAAACCACTATTTTAGTATATACATATAATACAAGTTTGGATTATGGCTTATGGATGTGGCGGGGGTGGTGGTTCACCTCGTTCTTGTGGAAGAAGCAAGCGAAAGATGGCCTCTTGGAGAGGAAACAATTGGAGATAAAACTCGTCTTGTTTAGTGAGGGGAACAATGGGCGCCGACTCTTCTTCAGATTCATCACCATTTGACATGACGTCAAATTCTTCATAGACTTCATCTTCGGATTCGTCGGGGTGGAGGATTTCTTCTTCTGAATTAAGATTAATGCTTTGAAAAGCTCGTTCAAAAGAAGAAAGGGATGGAAGTGGTTGGTAGCCCAGACCAAAACGCTCAATGGGTCTCTGATATGGCATATCGATGCGTTCAGTTACCCCTTGCTCGTATCGACCTAGGCCAAATTGCTGCCAATTATGTCTGTGGAAATAGCGAGAGGGAAAACCCTCCATCCTTTCGATATTGGCAGGGACTGGATGCTTGGGTTCTAGTATGGTGGTAGGACTAGAAGATGACTCTATTCCCCCATATACAAAATTAATGGAATTTGGCATAGAACCCATGTTATAAACCGATCCAATGGATAAATGTTGGTCATGTGGACGACCAAAATCTTTAACTGTTTGCACATTGAACGGTGTGATGTGGACATCTTGGATGGCATACTCACCAATACCTGCATCAGTGAGATGGACCTTGACTTGGGAGGGAGATGGACTTGATGATGGAATAGAAGAATGTGGGATAGAAGAATTGGAAGGATTTGGTTGGGTTGATGCTTCACTAACTTGTGAAACATCACTGGTGATGGTTGGGAAGATGGAGGAATAATAGGTGATGTTGAAGAAGGTGTAGAAGAAGGGGGTAATGACGTGGAAAGAGATGATTGGTCATGGCCACATGTGCATGTGGTCACTGATGAAGAAGAAGGAAGATTAGTTGATGAAGAAAGTGGTGAATGAGATGGAATAGCGGAAGAGGAAGATGGTTGCGATATGATGGGTGGCTCCTCAGGAATGGGAGCTTTAGAAGAAGATGGTATAGAAGAAATAGATGGGGTCAAGAAAATATGAGTGGATGGCAACACAATCTCATAAGGATTTGAGACATAGTTGCAATGTTTGAAGGGTTCCGTGTCAACAGGTACACAATGAACCTGTCCCTCATATACATACTTCAGACATTGATGCAGTATAGAAGGGACACATCTCATCTCCCTAAGCCAAGGCCGTCCAAGCAATACATTGTATGCCATGGTCCCTTCCAAGATGTGAAACAAGGTATGCAAAGTTCGGGCCCCTACCTCAATGGGCAAGATAATCGTGCCAACCGTGGAAGATAAAGCATCATTGAATGCTTTAAGAGTAAAAGTCGACTTTGTGATAAGGGATGGCGACAACTTTAGATGACTCAACGCCGATGTTGTAATGATATTGATTGAGGAACCGGTGTCAATTAAGACTCTCTTGAATGGCTTGTTATCGATCTTGGCCATGATATGTAGTGGAGGATCTATACTTTCTGTTGACATAGGTTTGATTTCAAAATCATAGAAAGTGATGGAGGGCTCCATGCATGTTTGAATACTCCCCACAAAGTTGTTGAAGGCATTAGTATCTTGAGTTTGAAGCTCGATTGACTTTAATATTTCCATTAATGCCTCTCTATGCGGGGGAGATTGTTGAATGAGGTCATAGATCGATAACTTGGCAGAAGCCATTTTTAAACTGGTAGTTAACCGGCTACTCAATGACATGATGGGTCGTTGGCGTTGAGTAGAATGATTTAGCGGTTGTTGAGAAGTACTAGCACGTCGTTGGGTCATTGTTACTCGAGGTGGACTGGGGGTTTGTACAGGTGGTCGTGGTTCAGCCTGATTTGGTTGGTTCGCCCTTTGACCCCGGGTTACTACGTTAATAGTACCCACAAAACCTTGGTATTGTTGTACATGGTTGACTTGATTAGGAGGAGTTACCTGAGTTACTCCCCCCGAAGTTGTTGGAGCTTCCTCCCGATGTGGAAGGGGTGTTTGAAATATACCAAGATTTTGATTTTGTTGGGCTAAGGGGTTATCCAATTTAATGGCTCCAATCTCAATAAGATCTTGGATCACATGTTTGAAATCTGTACAATTATTGATATCGTGCCCATTTTGCCTATGATAAGGACAAAATAGGTACTCCTTGTAATACTTCCCCCTTCTAGATGGGTCTAAAGGTTTAAACTCAGGTAAAGTTAATTGATTTGTGCTATATAACTTGTTGAATATGACCGCATATGGTTCATCTAAAGGTGTGAATTGTCGCTTGGGACGATTGTTTTGCCAAGGTCGAGTTTCCATGGTTGGCCCAAGTATTGGGAGTCTGGTTGAGTAGGGGCGGGTACCGCATGATAAGCAATTGGTTGCGGTTGACTTTGCATTACTTGTTGTTGTTGAGCCATTACGGGCCGACTCGCCACCACTTGATTAACTTGGTTAACATTTGAGGTTGTACTAGCCCGTGCTTGTTTGTTTTGGCCATAATTATTATTTCGTTGTTGGCCCTTTTGTTGCCATTCTTTTCTACGGGGTTTTAAAACACCCTCTTGGACTTTAATTTCTTCTATGATACTTGCTTGGGCCAAAGCCTCTTCAAAAGTCCCGTATTGTTGTAATTGGAGTAACCAAGAGATAGGTTTTAGACAACTCTGGGTGAACATTTTGGTTAACTCCTCCATTGGTAGGGAGAATGGCAGTTTATTAATGATAGCCCTCCAACGGTTTCCAAAGTCATAAACAGTCTCATCGTCATGTTGCTTGAGCTTGTATAAGTCGGACAATGAAACTCTCTTTTGTACATTCAGGGAGAATCGTTCTAAAAACAGATTAATCAATTGCTCGTAAGCATAAATGCTATGGTGAGCTAAATGATTATACCACTGTACAACATCTCCTCCTAATGTCTGAGGAAAAGTTCTGAGCATAAGAGCATCATTATTTTGGATTCTAAAGCAAGCATGCATGAATGAGCTCACATGTTCATGAGGATCCTCAGTTCCTCGAAATTTGTCAAACTTCGGTAATGTGAAATCAATCGGATATGGTGGTGAAGGTACCGAAGGATGAATTGGTTGATTGATCAATGACCTTAGCGTAGGTTTCTGACTAAATGAGCCAGGCACGTTAAGCATAAGGTTGTCAATCTGTTGTTGCATAGCATGGAGTCGAGAATCTTCATGAAAATTTTGACTCGTTTGATGATTATGATGATGTAATGGAAGAGTGGAAAATTGATGAGATGGGATGAAATTGCCTGGATTAGGCGGTGTAGAATGGACATGTTGTTGGTATGGATGATACCGAAAAGAAGGTGATTGGTTTGGATGATGAACTGGACTAGGTTGGGAGAAAGGTGGGGTAGGAATGGACACCACCGAAGATTGGGGTACCCGGTGGGGCCTGAGCTAATAAAATCTGGCTGGGTAGAAATTGGTTGGGGTGTAGGATTTACTACGATAGGTGGTTGAGCATTTTGTTGTTGTTGTTGCAAAATCAATTTGTCGAGATACTCCTTAACCTTATTAATCTCTAACCCAAGGGAGGTGGGATGATTGGATGAAGGTGGAGGGCAGGTCGCCATGGTAGTCACGGAAGATCGCATAGCGAGGAGCAATGAAGTTGGGTGAAGTAGGCGATACCTAGGAAGGAACAGAGAACTGTGTCCCAGGTAGGGTGAAACCATAAATGGTTTGGGAAGAAGAGGGTTGAAATTGGTTATGGCTAGAAGAGTTTCCACCAACTTCATAAAGAGAATTGGTGTACACCCGGGTACATGGAGGAGAAGGTGGTCGGGAAGACACTACATTTGTCTCCAAAGGAGGACAATTGAGCATCTGGGAAGATGTTGGAGATGAAGCCGGCTGAAGAGATACCACATTAGCCTCAAAAAAAGGGTTAGTGTAGACCTGAGTGAAACCAACGGGTATGGTTGATGCAATATCCTGCTGAAAAATAGAATCTTGCATAGGGGAATCTTGGATTGGCTCAAGGACATAACCAATGCCATCTCTTAAGTGAGTTTGCACTTGGGCCATATCAATGTGGATAATATGAGAGGAATTGTCTTCCTCCATGGGCATGGCCATGTGATAGACGATAGAAGGACGTGAAAGACCCGCGAGCGAACCTCGCTTGAAATTCACTAGGATAAGTGGCTATGTTGGTGGTGGGGATGTTTTGTGAATTACCCATTTGATTATTTAGATTTAACATTTTAGATTGATTCCTTGTTAAGACCATGAAGCAATAAATCTAAACAAATTCAGAAAAGAAGAATGCAAAACTAGAATGATAAATTTACACTACAAAAATTATCAGAAAACAGTCACAACCTAGGTTTCAACCAATGTGTCTTACCTTGCGGTTAATTAATTATTTTCTGATCTTAATCTGTAGTAAATTTTAAGTGTCCGGTTTATGAGTTTTGCATGTGATCTAATCTTGAATTATTCACAAAAAAAGGTAAAAACTATGGCTAGGAAAGGACAACGAGATTCTTACTGGTGATGAAATCCAGCAAGTTTGCTCGGGGGTGACCTATGGTGTCTAAGGCAGAAGTTTAATGGATGGAGATGAATTCCACCGTCACTAAACTTCAAGCAATACCTGGTGATGAAATCCAGATATAACTGTTTTAAATGCAATATGAAAATGCAATGAATTTTTTTTTTTTTAATGTTTTAATTATCTAATGTGTACATACAAGGCTATAAATCAGAAGTTCTAATGATCTAAGCAAGAGGCTACTGAAAACATGTCATTTCCTCTGAAGAAGTGGAGTACACCGTTTAAAACCCCCTGCCTACCAATGATATCGGATATCAAAGGAGCAACCGGAAGGTTCGTCCACTTCTCTCGCTCGGAATCACCCAATGGCAGGAGTACTATTGACATCCAATCAATAGTCCTACTTAGATAATTAAAACAAATAATTTATAGCTATTCTAATATGCAGCTAGGTATGCAAATTTTTTTTTTTTTAATGCAAGCAACAATCAATAATGCAATGCAAAGAAAAATGTAATTAAAAATAATTGTTCTTTTCCAGATTACTTAGTTTTTGTTCATTTTAAAGTAATGATCTGAAAAAGAAACAAAATATGGCAGAAAAACCAAAAACGTAAAAAGTACAGCACTTACTTGGAAGCCTACGCTTTTTTGTAAAACTGACTTCAAACGCCCACGGGAGTCTGCACAGGCTGAAACGCACCTCTGCGTTTCGTATTGGACTTCCAGACGCCTCTCTGCGTCTGCTGCGTTTTCGCAAGCTCAGAAACCCTAGTTCGTTGGAACAATGAATTTCACGATTTCTGGAACCTGCAAAATGAAACAGAAAACAAGAACAGATTAGTAAAGCAAGTATTTAAAAATATGAAACCCTAGGGGGTCCCACCGTGATCGCCATTTGTAGATTGAAAATACACGCCAAACAAAAGATAAAACCACAATAACGAAGTACAGAATAGTTGCACAAAAACAAACGATTTATATTAATCGATGGAGTTTAAAAACTCCTTTTTGAATACAACTGGGCTTGTAACCCTTTATTTGTGATACACAAATTACAAATTATGCTAGGGTTCTCCGAAACCCTAGCTGGCACAAATGGTGGCGCTTTCGAAGAACGTATCTTCAATCCCAACAGAGTGAGTGGGCTTTGTCGTATCCCTTGCTTGGACCACTCCAGCTTAATCATTGCCATCAATAAACCGGATCTGTTATCAAAAACCTGCACACATTAACACTATCAAGGAGTTAGAAATTAATGAGAGGGCTCCATTGCGTGAGCCCTCAGAAACAATCTAAAACCTTATAAAAATGGAATGCAGGAAATCAATAACAGATTAATACATAAAATACGGTTACTTGCTTTAAACTAATTTATACCTGTTCTCTGTTAACGTAGCTAGACCAGGCGACACTTGGAAGTAATGTTGTTGTCATAATAGGCTGCGGAAGGCGCCCTGGTGCACTCGCCGAACGCCCGCGTGCTTCTGGATCTGGATTACAGACGCCGGTCTGAGTCTGTGGCTGTAGGTAAACGCCCGTGGGCACTTGTTAAATGCCCGTGGGCACTTGGTGAAGGGGTAAACGCCCGTGGGCACTTGCGACAGGAATGGGAGATTCTGCAGAATGCTCGCGAAGGAATGGCGGCGAAAGCGACGACGAAAACGACGATGGATGCGGCGAAAAGGGTAGCGAAAGAAAGGAGATAGCCGTAGAAGAATTAGAATCAGAGATAGAAGTAGCAAAAGACATAGGCGAAGAAGATAGATAGGGTTTGAGCCATCAAAGTGACTCGATTTATAATCCACTCTTAGGGCACACTTTAGGGTTTTAACGACACTTTGAACGTGTGGCTAAGATTAAAGCGGATCCAAGGGTAGAGAATAAATCTTGGTTGTGGAATGGATTAAGATGGATGGACGGATGAGATTAAATGAAGGATGGACGGCTCGGATTAAATCACTTAAACTATTATTTAAATATATATATTAAAATATTAAAATATAATATATATAAATATTAATTTAAATAAATTTGGGGATGAAAAATGGCGGGAAAGGTGAAATTGGGCCAAATAATGGCGGGAAAGTGTGGATTTGGGCCAAATAATGGCGGGAAGGTGGATGACCGACATGTGGCTGACAGGAAGGTATAGATGACTTGCAAGTGGCTGGATTTTGGTGTCTACAAATGCAATTTAAAAATAAAAAATAAAAAATGTAAGGCTTGGCTTCTAAAATCTTCTGGTATTTAGTTCTTATGTTATTTTTAGATTAAAGGATTATGTTATGTTATGTAACTACCTTTTATTTTTAGCAACTAGTGACAGGGTGAAGTCGCATTGCCAATAGCCATTTTGTTGTAATACCACTTTGTGGTGATAATGCAATTTAAAAGTCCACGAGAGCTAGGTGGATTGGTAAGACGCTGGGCACTTACCAGGAGGAGACCTAGGTTCAAACCTTGTGGGCATGCTCACTCTAGGGCAAAGGTAGTAGTCTGACTAGAATGCGTTGAGTGTGCATCAACTTGATGATGACGGTACCAACCCTAAGCCATCGGGGTCTCCCTCACTCCAGGCCATGTTTATCGAGGTGAGGTAGGGGTTATAATGGTAGCTCCATGATTTGATGCTACGATCAGAGGCAATGTGATTTGATCCTGTTGTTCAAAAAGGAAAAGCAGTTGCCAATTCCCCTATGTATAAAAAAAACAAAAAAAAATAATGCAATTTAAAAATAAAAAATAAAAAATTTAAGGCTTGGCTTCTAAAATCCTCTGGTATTTATTTCTTATGTTATTTGTAGATTAAAGTATTAAATAATATTTTTTTCTACACAAAGAAATTGACAACAATCTTCGTCATATTATCCTTGGGTACAATTCAAATCCGAAAAGCTATCTCATCATATTAGCCCCCACCCTATCTTAGTAAGATTTTTACTTCAAGTGAAGGGACCTTGGAGGGGCTCGAGATTGGAACTGTTGATCTCAAGTTGCAAAAAAAATATTGTTCTATAATTTGAAGGGTTATACTTGTCTAAGTATTATGAATAGTATAATGGATCTTTTTCTGTTGATCTCAAGCTGCAAAAAAAATATTGTTCTATAATTTGAAGGGTTATACTTGTCTAAGTATTATGAATAGTATAATGGATATTTTTTTCAATGAATTTACACATTTTTATGAGGGGTCCTAGTCCCCTCATACTTAGTAGGGTTTGAACCTATAATGGATCTCTTAGGAAAATATATTTTGCATTATTGAATAGACATATTATCTAATATGTGGTATGAGAATGAAAAATCCAATATTCATTACATATGTATGGTAGTCTTTAATATCTTTTATTTTTTTTAGTTTTTAACTCCTTGTTCAATGTCTTTGGTTAAAAACAATATTAATTAGGTCATTAATGCAAGGTTCTTGTTAGCCATGCTAATAATAGTATAAGAGAAACAAAAATATTTTGAGATGACAATTATTGTCCATTATTAATTTTCATTATTTAGATCATATTGTTAGGATACATGTTTGCAAAACCTTCTTAACCCATATCTATAAAGGTGTGAAAGGTTTCCTTATTATCTTTTAACAAAAAGTACTTTCTTTTTCTTTATTGAGTTTTTGTACACTCCGATTTTTGCTAATTGTGTTTTTATTGCTTACATAAAATTGTATGCTTGTTATTAGTAGTTTTATAGCCAAATTCATACTAAGAATTTATTTTATAAAGGTTTGGATTAAGCAAGTGTGAGTACAAAATATATACAATCTTATTATAAAGATCTATGATCCAAGAAACTAGTTTTGGAAGTTCATTATATAAAAGGATTTTTAAAACACTTTTTAGACCCTTTCAATAGCTTATATCAAGATTTTTATTGATTTGTTGTCTTTGAATTGTTTGGAGAGACACTGTTAACATAAGTTAGATTGTTATTAAATGTTAGGACAATTATTTTATAATCAAATTCAAGTCCATGTTTTCTTATTATGTTGAAGCTTTCAATTAGATTGATGAAAAAGTTCAATGAGATAATATAATTAATAGTGTTGTTATTATTTGAAAACAATATTAACTAGGTCATTAATGTAAGGTTCTAATTAGCCATGCTAATAAAATTATAAGAGAAACATAAATATTTTAAGATGGCAATTCTTGTTTATTATTAATTTTCATTATTTAGATCATATTGTTAGGATATATGTTTGCAAAACCTTATTAACCCACATCTATAAAGGTGTGAAAGGTTTCCTTATTACATTTTAATAAAAGTACTTTCTTTTTCTTTATTGAGTTTTTGTATACTTTGATTTTTGCTAATTGTGTTTTAATTGCTTACATAAAATTGTATGCTTGTTATTACTATTTTTATAGCCAAATTCATACTAAGAATTTATTTTATAAAGGTTTGGATTAAGCAAGTGCGAGTACAAAATATCTACAATCTTATTATAAAGATCTATGACCCGTGAAACTAGTTTTGGAAGTTCATTATGTAAAAGGATTTTTTAAAAACCTTTTAGACCCTTTCAATAGCTTATATCAAGATTTTTATTGATTTATTGTCTTTGAATTGTTTGGAGAGGTATTGTTAACATAAGTTAGATTGTTATTAAATGTTAGGACATTTATTTTGTAATCAAATTCAAGTCCATAATTTCTTATTATGTTGAAGCTTTCAATTAGATTGATGAAAAAGCTCAATGAGATAATATAATTAATAGTGTTGTTATTATTTGAAAACAATATTAACAAGGTCATTAATGTAAGGTTCTTGTTAGCCATGCTAATAAAAGTATAAGAGAAACATAAATATTTTGTGATGACAATTCTTGTCCATTATTAATTTTCATTATTTAGATCATATTGTTAGGATATATGTTTGCAAAACCTTCTTAACCCATATCTATAAAGGTGTGAAAGGTTTCTTTATTACCTTTTAATAAAAAGTACTTTCTTTTTCTTTATTGAGTTTATACTCCGATTTTTGCTAATTGTATTTTTATTGCTTACATAAAATTGTATGCTTGTTATTAGTAGTTTTATAGCCAAATCCATAATAAGAATTTATTTTATAAAGGTTTGGATTAAGCAAGTGTGAGTACAAAATATCTACAATCTTATTATAAAGATCTATGATCCAAGAAACTAGTTTTGGAAGTTCATTATATAAAAGGATTTTTAAAACACTTTTTAGACCCTTTCAATAGCTTATATCAAGATTTTTATTGATTTGTTGTCTTTGAATTGTTTGGAGAGGCATTGTTAACATAAGTTAGATTGTTATTAAATGTTAGGACAATTATTTTATAATCAAATTCAAGTCCATGTTTTCTTATTATGTGGAAGCTTTCAATTAGATTGATGAAAAAGTTCAATGAGATAATATAATTAATAATGTTGTTATTATTTGAATGACAATAAGTTAATTTTTAAGGAGACTAGTATTTCAATCTTTTACATGTAAATAGTTTGTGATTGTTGTGAATCCGCATAGCTAGGGCAAATATTTTTTGAAAAATGTCTCATCTTTCAAGAGCCATATCTTTGCATACTTGATTCTTGTGCCTTTTGTGCAGAATTTGAAGAGCTTTGAAATGAGTGGTCATATGAAAAAATCCAAGCACTATTGAGGGAGATATGACCATGTAAAGATATTGTCTAGAATGAGAGCATTGTTAGGGCATTTTTTCTAGAAAAATACCTCATATTTTAGGAGCCATATGTTTGTAAAAACTTGTCTGATTTAGATGATTCGCAAGCCAATTTGTGCAAAATTTGAAGGGTTTTAAAATAAATGGTCATATGAAGGAATCTAAATAGTATCGAGGGAGATACGACCCTATCAAGTCAATCATCTAGAACAAGGGCAATGATAATTTTTCAAGTTGTAGGAAACATAATTGCAAATATCTATCAACTAGGGTACAAATGATGGGATAAGCAATGGAAGGTTAGAGCATCAATGAGGAAGGACATTCTATCTAGATGTAGAATTTTAGCTAAGTTTCATTTATTCCTTCATTATCCTAGAAGTTTTGCATGCAAATTATTGTAGGTATATTTTCAAATAATATAATTGCTATAGGATATACTAATAAAATTTAATAGACATTGATTTATAGTTTCCTTCCTTTAGATCAATTTACAACTATGTCCTTAGAATCATCTCTAGTAGTAGAGATTAGGAAGGACCTCACAAGGCAACAATTCTTTTTGCTCAAAGATAAGGAAATCATTGGTAAATTTAATGGATCTTGGTTAGGGGATTTAGCTTTCAGAAAATGGATTAATAGAAGATGGAAGTCTCTAGGAGTGAGTCTATCCTTTATCCCTAAAGGTTTATTCCTATCCATTCTCTGTTCTAGGAAGGAAAAATATAGAATCCTAATAAGGGTTTCTTAGTTTATGGGAAGAACAAAACTCCTCCTTACTTGTTGGTATGAAGACTTTGCACTTGAAAATATAAATCTATCTCTAGTATCAGTTTGGGTCAATATGTATGGGTTGCCCATTGAATTTTAAAAAATGGATGCCTTCAAGTTAATAGGGAATACTCTAGGAGAAATCCTTAAGATTTAAAAAACTGCAAAAGATAGAATCTTGGCTATTATGCCTAGATATTGGTCATGATTGATGTCGGGAAACATTTACCAAGATAAATCATTCTTAAATACAGGGGTAGGTTGTGGACACAAACCATGGATTATGAAAACAAAACTTTTATATGTTGAATATGTCATAAGGTGGGCTATATTGTGAGATCATGCCCTAAGAAGAGTCTATCAGACACATGTAGAAAATTGTAAGAGAAACTTACAAATAAATATGGATGAGGATGGTTTTCAACTTCCAAAAAATATGTCCAAACATATGAAAGTAAATAAATAGTGAAGACCAATAATTAAGGATATTGGAAGAAATGCCAATTCTTTTGAGACTTTAGCCTATGAATAAAAAGTAGATTAGAGCTTTAGAGGATATGGTATAACATGATTATAATATTAACAAGGAATCATCTACTCAATATGATCCTGATTTAGGGATGAATATTCTTGTTGAGCCTAAGAAATGTGCCTCATCATATTTTAAACTCTCTTGAAGTACCATGCACCATTCAAGAGAAGGAAAATGGTAGAGAAAATTTAGTGTTAGATGTCAATACCTCTATCATTAATAATGAAATATCGAAAAATGAGTAGAATAAGTCAAAAGCTTCCTTAGCAGAGTCATGAGAGGAGAAATCATGAAATAATATTGAGGAATAGAATAATAGACCTTCATATTATCAAGTTAGAGCCAGGGAGCTAGGGAAGCAAGAACAAACATAGAGAAATAAACACAATCTAAGTTGGTTGAACTTCTCTTTACTGAACAACAAAATGATATTAGTAATTCATAGGAGGGGCCAATAGCCTCTAATGAGACATGATTACCATCTCATGGAATATAAGGGATGCTAATTCCCCTGTAAAGCAAAGGTGTATCAAGGACATCTATTTAAGTAATAAGCCTGAAATTCTTTGTATCCAAGAAACTAAAATAACAAAGAAATAAGTTTCTAAAACTATGAAAGCAATATGGAAAATATGTGAATGGGATGTTATGGATTTAGGAGTGGCAAGGGGAATTAGAACTAGGCATTATATAGCCTCATTAGTCACATGATACTTTGCAGATAAACATTTTATCCTTATAAATGTCTATGGACCTACAACCCAGGTAGATTAGAAATATGAAGTGGGATTGAAGCCTTTGTTGGGACTGAAACTGAAGGGATTAATTTTATTGATATAAATGGTTACAATATATAGGCATAAGCCTATATTAAACACATGACACTTGTCAAGAGAAACTTACAAGTGTCGAAACTGAAGGGATTAATTTTATTGATATAAATGGTTACAATATATAGGCATAAGCCTATATTCAACACATGACACTTGTCAAGAGAAACTGACAAGTGTCAAGGTGAAGGCATAGTGCACTTTAACTCTAACATTCCCCCTTAAAGTGCACTATCCTAACTAAAGAAGAAACAAAACAAGTCAACATTAGGTAACATTCTCCCTTAATGTTGACTTCTAAAAAAAACCTATTATCCTCTCTTATTGTTGATTTGGTCTAGGCTCGTGCTCTTTGCACTTGGCTCTCCAACTGTGAATAATGCTAGATTCACTATGTATACATCTCGGTCTATTGCCTCAGGGTCAGCCACTTCCACGGGTCTGTTGCCACTGGGTCAGCCGTCTAAGTGCCTCAGGGTCATCATGGGTGCCTTAGGGTCAGCCACTTCTGGGTCTGTTGCCTCTGCAGGTCATCCTCAGAGGATGTTGCCTCTCGTAGGTCACTGACTAGATTCACCACGAATATCAAATCCCTCCTCATGGTGAACTCAATCTAGAAGGTGTCGGTCTCTATCGAAAATGCACCTAATACAAAGGAAAAACGAGCCATATAAGAGTGTCGGTCTCTGTCGAAAATGCACTCAATACAATAAAATGAGCCATAGATCAAAATAGGAGGAGAGAAGAAGAAAAGAAGAGAATCTTCTGAAGTGTCTTCGTCTGTAGTCTTCAGAAGTAGATCCGAAAAAACCTCGGATAGAGTCTAGGGTGTCTTTGTCTATAGTCCCTAGTATAAGTGTCCTTATGGTGACCATGTCATCCCACCGAAATGCATGGGTAACCAGACGCTGCATTCGCCAAGTGTATAGAAAATATCACTAGGTACAAGGATCACATATGAAATTACCTTGGGACTGTCAGGTACAACCGAAAGTGCACTCCAAGGTAGAAAAAACTTTGAGGCTAAAAAACTCAATTGAAACAACCTCAAAATTACAATATGACACCACCATTATGTCCGTCACGGAAAAACATTTCCAACGACTATAAATACCCCTATATTCCACCATCAAAAGGGCCTTCATCAGGAGGGAAAAAAAACGTCATGCCTCTAAGGCAGCAAAATAAACATCGCTCAATGGCGGCATCGCTCTCAGGCGGAATAAAAACAACATCAATTTCCCTCGCAGGGGAATTACATGGGCCATTTAGGGCCATCAACTCTCTGAAAAAATACAATAAGAGGCCATGAGGGCCTTCCACTCCCACTTGCATGTGGAAAAAAAAAAAAGGCCTAAGGCCACCCAATACAAACCCTCCAACATAGAACATCATTTTTTTTTGCAAATATATGACTCCCCATACTCCACTTTATATAAAGTGGTCCCCTTCCACTTTAATAAAAAATGTCCCTCATTTTTACATAAATTGCCCTAACATTAAATTGCCCGTTCACTTAATAAATAATACCTCTGCTATATTACACTTGAAAAATATTTCGACCCATTTAAAAGTTTGAATAATGGTCACATGGTAGAGGGGTGGGTCACATCGCCAACTGTTTTTCATTAGACAAACGAGTCGCTCATTGCTTTTCCGCCACGAACTCTAGTTCCGTTGTGATCTCCGCCTGGGGCTGCATCATTCGCGATAGCAGATCGATGGCCACGGCGTTGGGCAGGCCACGCGTCCTCGCTCTCATCGATGCACAACAACACGTCTCGGAGTAGCTCGGGCAGCATGTTGGCCCACCAACTCTCGACGCTGGAACGGCTCTACACAGACTCCCGGCAGTGGAAGGGATTAATTTCTCCACTTGCAATTACAGGCGCACTTGTGACAGGACTCGAACTACCATTGGAAAAATTCCTTCATCTGTTACACCATCACACTTGCTTAAGCTCAATTCTTGCAAGGACTTGTAGCTTTTACCAATAGATTCCAACCTTGAGCTAGAAATCTCACAGCCATCAAATTTAATCGACCAGAGACACTCAAATTTTTGCAAACTCGCAAACAGGGAATTTATGACAGGAACACAATACGCCAAGCTCAGTTGCCGCAAAGCTATAGATTCACTCATAAGGGAAATTATACCACCACAACTTACATTCTGACATTTCGAAACATCAAGTCTCTGCAATGACTTGCAACCATTTCTAAGATGATGAAGGCCTTCATCGTCAATAGAGAGACAACCAGCCAGTACCAAAGTTTCTAGATAATCAAGTTCTGTTATAGAAGCCATACATTTGTTTGTTATCTGCTGCAAGTAAGACACGTCAAGAAACATGAGGTCCTTGCATTCGACTGCGATAAGCTCGATACCCAAATCAGAAATCCCAACGCACCACTTGAGACTGAGATAAACCAATTTGCTGCACCTTACGACTATGCAACCCAACCCTAGGTCAAAAATCTGCCGATATTTGACCAGTTTGAGGGACTGCAGATTCATCGCCTGAGAAATGGTGGCGGCCTCCTTGTCCCCAATTCTCCCGTAGTTGGATAGATCA
Source organism: Wollemia nobilis (assembly GCA_028583015.1). Classification (NCBI taxonomy): domain Eukaryota; kingdom Viridiplantae; phylum Streptophyta; class Pinopsida; order Araucariales; family Araucariaceae; genus Wollemia; species Wollemia nobilis. The sequence continues at coordinate 1,571,129 of JAQPPZ010002395.1, read as the reverse complement.
ATCTCCACCAAGTTCTCGCATCCTCTCGCTAGCGACGCCAGCCCGGCGTGGCCGAACCCGCCCAGATTGCACATATTGATGGAGCATAGGCGGGCACCGGCTAACCTGACCACCTGCTCCAGACACGCATTGGTGATCTGAGGGAACTGGGAAAGGTCCAGATGCTGCATGTTCCCATACCTGTGCAGGATCCTCGACAACATCTCCCTCCTCGTGAGCTGTAGCCTCTCCCTGGACACCCCCTCCAGCCAGTAAAACTGCTTGCACACCGCCGACCATGACTTCCTATCCGCCAGATTTTCCAAGGCTTCCAAAATTCTCAGAAGAATGTCGTCGCTTAACAGACTCAAAACCCCCTCCTCCTTCTTCATGCCGTCCTCTGTACACAACGTTTTACCGGACATCAAAATCTTCAACGGCCACAAAAGGAAATCTCAAACAAAACTTGCAAAATTTTATAAGAAACTCGAGTAGACCACTTTGTCTTCTATATAAGATCCGTTTCGCCTCCCATAAATCGTGTCGAATTATAAAATTTTAAACCCCAACAAAACATTTTTTGGTTCATCGCACTCGACAGCCGGAAAAACCCCCCACCGATGCAATTGATGCTGCTATTGTCGGGACATTGGCAAATCCTAAAGAGGCAAGAGCAAAAATTACTGAAATTCACTTTCTACCTTTCAATCCCATTGACAAGCGTACAGCACTTACATTCATTGATTCTAATGGAAATTGGCATAGGGCTAGCAAAGGAGCACTAGAGCAGATTTTGGATCTCTGCAATTGCAGTCAAGATATGAGAAATAAGGTGCATTCAGTGATTGATAAGTTCGCTGAACGTGGACTTCGTTCCCTTCCTCTCCATTTTTTTTAATTTTTGATGCAGCCCGAAACCAGTTCATCAAATTCTCAAGAACATAAGCTGCGTTGTCAAGCTAGGGTAGACTTTAGCCATTGTTGGCCCGAGCGGTGCTGAGGCAATATTTGCTCCATGCTAAATATGTTAAACTAGAAAACTTTAGACACGACAGCTCAGCTCCAAGATCACTGTAACCTCCTTCCTCTGGCAGTCCCGTAGCAGCTAAAAACATTCTTCCTATTTTTTATGCAGCTTCCCATGGAAAAATTTCAAAGAGCTCAGATCGCCATCAGCATTGAAAACTTTCAAGAGCAATGCATCAAACTTTAAGATTTTTAAAACCATCTGGTTTCTGATCCATCAAAAATATGGAGAGCATACTCCCTCGGTAAAAAAAACTTAAAAAAAATAGGGAAAAAAAATTATGGGGGAGGGAGGATTTCCATGAGGGAAATCCCCCCTCAAGGGTTTCACAGGGCAGGGAAAGCCTGCTCTGATACCAAATGTTGGGACTGAAGCTGAAGGGATTAATTTTATTGATATAAATGGTTACAATATATAGGCATAAGCCTATATTCAACACATGACACTTGTCAAAGAGAAACTGACAAGTGTCAAGGTGAAGGCATAGTGCACTTTAACTCTAACAACCTTTATGAGAAGTATAGTCAAAGAAACCCAATTCATGATCATAGGAGATTTTAATGCCATAACCAAGCTAGATGATAAATTTTTGGGAATTAAAAAAATAACCCAAAGTATGAAATATTTCTCAGCTTTTATTCAAAACAATAATCTATGGGAGGCTGAGTTTAAAGAGGACAAATACAAATGGACCAACAACGAGATAGGCCAAAATCTAATAGCAATAAAATTAAATAAATTCATACTCTCAAATTATTGGCTAGATGAAGGCACTTATGCCAAAATTAATACCTCGACAAGTACTGGTTTAGATCACTGGCCAATAAGAGTTAAAATGGTGGTAAGTGAATACAAAAGATCATATTTTAAATATGAGCAGATATAGGAAGACCATCCTTAATTTGTTGATGTGATAACACAAACGTAGAATTATTCAAGAAATGGTGGGTTGTATACACTTCCAAAACAAATTAAATCAACCATTTTCTCTTTTGATAAGGATAAATCCCTAGGTTTGGATGGACTCTTTGTAGTATTCTATAAGCATAACTGGAAAATATTGAAGGATTCTTTATTGGTGATAGTGGAACAATCTAGGGTAAAACAATATATACCTTGTAAAATAAATGCAACACATCTTACTCTAATTCCAAAAAACAAGGATGTAGAATTATTTGATTCATTTAGGCCCATAAGCCTATGTAATATGGCATATAATATAATCTCCAAAATGATGGCAAATCAGTTAAAACCACTATTAGACAATTATTTTAGAAGAGCAAGGAGGATTTATGAAAGGGATATATATTATGTATGAGATCATAGTAGCTCCTAAAATAATACAATCAACAACTTCTAGAAAAGAGAGAGGAATGATCTTCAAACTTGATATGAATAAAGCCTATGATAGAGTTAAATGGAAAATTCTTTTTGTAGTATTAGAGAAGTTTGGATTTGGGAACAACTGGGTCAGATGGATTAAAGCTTGTATCTCTATAGTATCATATTTAGTGCTAGTCAATGGGCTAGTAGAAAAATAATTTAAAGCCAAGAGGGGTCTTATACAAGGAGATCCTCTATCACCATATCTATTCATTATTATGGCAAAGGTATTAGGAAGGAACTTGAAGAAGGCATACAAATATGGGCTAATAAGAAGACTTAAGGCTAGTAATAACATCAACAACATCATCCACCAATCATTTGTAGATGATATCACCCTTTTTTAGAGCGTAGGGAAAAATGAGGTCAAAGTTTTGACTAACTTATTAAAGGAATATGAAAGAGCATCAAGGTAGAAATTTAATAGGACAAAATCCAAAATATACTTTTTAAACACTCCTGTTGAGCAAGGTGCAGCAAACAATATTGTCATTGTTGGCAACACAGTCAGACAGATCTGTTGATGCAGTGGATAGGAAGTTCAAAAGCTAGTCAGATGCAAAAAACAAGAGTTCAAAGGTTACTCAGAGTATGTACAGTGGTTCTCCAGGAAGACCAAAGTGGACCACTTGCAAAAGGTCAAAGAAAAAGACAAGTAAGAAAAGTGTCGCGATATCGCGACATATACAGCAGGCAAGAAAAACTGTCGCAATTTCGTGACATGTTAGAAGAGAGAGAAGAAGAAAGAAAAACTGTCACGATTTTGCGACATGTTGGAAGAGAGAGAAGAAGAAAGAAAAACTGTCGCGATTTTGCGACATGTTGGAAGAGAGAGAAGAAGAAAGAAAAACTGTCACGATTTCGCGACATGTTGGAAGAGAGAGAAAAAGAAAGAAAAACTGTCACGATTTCGCGACATGTTGGAAGAGAGAAAAAGAAAGAAAAACTGTCACGATTTCGCGACATGTTGGAAGAGAGAGAAAAAGAAAGAAAAACTGTCACGATTTCGCGACATGTTGGAAGAGAGAGAAGAAGAAAGAAAAACTGTCGCGATTTCACGACATGTTGGAAGAGAGAGAAGAAGAAAGAAAAACTGTCACGATTTTGCGACATGTTGGAGGAGAGAGAAGAAGAAAGAAAAACTGTCGCGATTTCACGACATATTGCAAGAGAGATAGTACGGAAGAAAAAGTGTCACGATTTCGCGACATGCTGGAAGAAAAAGAGGCAAGTAGAAAAAGTGTCGCGATTTCGCGACATGTTGAAAGAAAAAGAGGCAAGTAGAAAAAGTGTCGCGATTTCGCGACATATTGCAAGGAAGGTTGTACGGACGAAAAAGTGTCGCGATTTCGTGACATATTGCAAGGAAGGTTGTATAGACGAAAAAGTGTCATGATTTCGTGACATGTTGCAGGAGAGAGAGTCCGAAATAAAAAGTGTCGCGATTTCGCAACATGTTGTAGGAGAGAGTCCGAGAGAAAAAGTGTCGCGATATCGCAACATGTCGGGTTTTCGCGACCCGAAAGCAAGAGAAAGAGCTAAGGAGAAAAAGTGTCACGATATCGCGACATGTCGGGTTTTCGTGACCCGAAAGCAAGAGAAAGAGCAAAGGAGAGAAAGTGTCACGATTTCGCGACATGTCGCATTTTCGCGACTAAAGAAGGAGAGAGAAAGTAAGAAGGCAAAAGTGTCGCGATATCGCGACATGTATTTTCGCAGGCCAAAGCTAAGAGAAAGCGTACGGAAGAAAAAGTGTAGCAATATCGCTACATGTTGTATTCTCGCGGGCCAAAGCTAAGAGAAAGCGTACGAAGGAAAAAGTGTAGCGATATCGCTACATGTTGTATTCTCGCGGGCCAAAGTTAAGAGAAAGCGTACGGAGGAAAAAGTGTAGCGATATCGCTACATCATATATTCTCGTGGGCCAAAGCTAAGAGAAAGCGTACGAAGGCAAAAGTGTCGCGATATCGCGACATGTGTTTTTGCGACAACAGCAACATAAGAGTTACAGGGGCAGTTGAAGTCGACGAAGACTGATCTAAGCCGACGAAGATTAGGGTTTGTAGTCGACGAAGACTAGGGTTTGCAACCGACTAAGATTAGGGTTACATCCGACTAAGATTAGGGTTTTTCATCATGAAAACGTTGTTATAAAAGCAGGGTTGTTTGAAGAATTGAGTGTTGTCGAAGAGATCATCGAATGCGAGTCGAAGTGTGAAATGTGGCCGTAAGAGTGCAGAAAGCACAGAAGCGGTGGGATGATGGTGAAGTGCGCAAAGTGAGCGAAGAAGTCATGTCGAATTGTCCTAAGTGCATCTATGATTGCGCAGAGAAAGTAGGAGCAGAGTGTGCAAAAGGGAGAAGACGATCGTGAAATTGGACTGTAGCGAGGCAGAGTGTGCGAAGTGTTTGCATGGAAAGAGCAGAGAGCGCAGAGAACACAAAGGTGGAGAAGACCAGTTAGGGTCATGCAAAAGCAAAGGCATTTTATCATCAAACTTATAGATTCAAAATTGAAATCCAGGTTGCAGCTTGGCATCAGGGGTTGGTGCTCCTTCCAGTAGGTGCTGGTAAATCAGGGGTTGGTGCTCCTTTCTATTGGTACAAATAAATCAGGGGTTGGTACTCCTTCCAGTGGAAGCTGGTAAACCATTTGTAAATTTGGTGCTTTGCAAAGGCTAGATTTGGATGGTAGTCCAAACAGTCATTCTTGAGGAGTAGCCAAATTTGTGAACCTCGTTAAAATATTGTGTTGTGTGATATGTTCTTTTGTGATGCTTGCTTTATCTGGTTTTAAGGTTTCATTATTTCAGTTTTAAGTGCTCTGAAGTTAAGCTTAAAGTACCACACTGATTCACCCCCCTCTTAGTGCCATTGTAAGACTAACTCCAACTAGAATCAAAGTAGGGATATGTAGATTACTTCATATGGAGGAGGAAAATTTGCCATCAACATATCTAGGGATGCCCTTATTTGAGAGAAGAATGAGGATAGATTTATGGAATTCAGTTATAAGTTAGGTTTAGAATAAACTACAAACATGTAAAGGTGGATGATTATCATTATTAGGAAAAGTGAAGCTAATTAATTTAGTCTTATAGGCCATTCCAACATATTATATGTGCTTGTATATTATGCCAAAATCGATAGGAAAAAAATAATCTATATTATGAAGTCATTTTTGTGATGAGGATTACATGATAAAAGGAAATTTTCTTTGGTAAAATGGAGCAAGGTGTGTGATGATAAAACTAGAGGAGATCTTGGTTTAAGAGTTCTTACGAATGCAAACTTAGCTCTAAGGGGAAAAGTAATTTGGAGATTGTACAAAGAGAGTCTAAGACAATCGACAAGAATTCTTCTAAATAAGTACATTGAGCCCAATGACTCAAGCTTAATCTTTATTGCATGTTCACTACCAAATGTATCTACACTATGGAACAATTTATAAAAATCAATTGATATTGTGATTAAAGGCCTAAAATGGGTGGTGAGAACTAGAGAAAATTTTATATTTGGATGGATACTTGGTGTGATAAAAAACCACTCAATCTAGATCCAATTTTGAAACTATGGATGAGATTACTTCAAGAAAATATGGTGATAGAGTTTCAAACATTATGTATAAGGATAAGGAAGGAACATACAAATGAAAAGAAGATTTTTTTAAAATTATACCAGACTTTCTTCCTAGGAGGTAGTTGAGAATAAAAATAACAACAATGATTTTTTGAGGGGATTTGAGGATAAGTTGATTTGAGAGTAAAATAGCTTAGGAGAACCCATAACAAGAAGTGGATATAATATAAAGCACTAGTAAAAAAGGAATACCATGAGAATATGGAGAGATATTTGGGATAGCTCAAACATTCTAAAAGTCAAAATTTTTGTATGGCTACTAGGTCATAGGAAAATTTTATCCTAAGATAACCTAATGAAAAAGGGTTTTCATGGCCCCTTACAATGCGTTCTATGTAAAAAAAAGGAGAGTATAGACCATATCTTGGGGCATTGTTCAATAGTCTGGAAAATATGGAAATGGATTCTTAATATATTTGGTAAATGCATGGTGATGACTGGGATAATTGAAGAAAGGTTAAAGCAATAGTAGTGCACTTTTAAAAATGAGGTGTTACAGACAATATGAGATACATAAAAAGATATAATACTTTGGACTATATGGCTAGAAATAAATAGAAGAATATTTAAAGGAAAGAAAAACAATTTAGAGGTAATGAAAAAGAAGTTTTTTTAAGCCATAGAGGAGTATAAACCAACCCTATTAAGTCATCCAATTCCTAATCTTGAAGCAAAGAGCCTTGATAGATGGATTCAAGTCATCAAATATAATTATGATGTTGGGTATTGGAGAAGCAAAAAGAAGACAAAGAACATAAAGTGGAGTTGGTCAAATTGATTTTTGATAGAGCATCTAAAGGAAATATAGGAGCAATAGGATGAGGAGAAGGAATAATTAGAAATATTAAGTGTAATATTTTTTCACATTAGCTTTCAATGGTGGATTTAAGATAACTACTGAAGTTGAAGTTTGGATGACTTTAGAAGGGTTAAAAATATACACACAAATGAAATGGAACAGAGTATGGATGGAAGGTGATTCACTAATAGTAATAAATGCAATTTTGAGGAAAGCAAAGGCTCCATGGAACATACAAGAGATCATTATGGAAATACAAGACCTTGCTACAAAGTTTGAAGAAATCAGGTTTACACATATGTTAAGGGAAGGGAATAAATGTTTATATAGACTAGCTAATAGAGGGATTTTAATAGAGGATCATGAAGTTAAATTCTCTTTTCCATGGTTAGAAGTAGTAAGTTGAGTTGAAGCTGACAATAAAATATTGATTGTCTAAATCAAATAATGATTAAGATTTACTTAAATATTTTCCATTGGTAATATTTGTTGTATAGTATAACATTAATGTGTTTTCATATAAATTATTTATTACAATTCTTATGGTTGCACTTATGCTTTAGGAAGAAAACTAATAGTCCATATTTGGTTATGATAGTGCAAAGTTTTGGAAATATTACTCTACTAAGATGCAATGCGTAGATAGTGGAGGTGGAGTTTTGGTATTGTGAAGGTTGTAGGAAAATGTCAAGAAGAAGGATGATGAATTTTGGAATATTTGTATTTACAAAGAAAATTAAAGAAGATCCAAAAAATGAAAATCAAGAATTCAAATTTTTTATGAAAAATATGTAGGTATCTAGCTATAGAAACTCAATTGAGATGAGAATTGAATTTGTTTGTAAAATCTCAAGCTCTAAAAGAGAGACTTATACTTTGTTAAGAGTGGGGGACTTGTGAATAAACCCTTTTTCTCCAGCAAAAAATAAAAGTTCGTGATTGTTGAACAACTTGATTAGTTATTTATCCAATTTAGTCTTGTATGGGATTTAGAAGTTAAAATAATTTTTTGGGTTCTATTGGATTAAGGAATTGCCCTATATTCTAATTAACATTTGTGCCCCAACTCTAGTTTTAAAAAAGTTAGAATGGATTGCCAATGGATTCTACCAACCTTTGAATTTAGGTTGGCTCCCCTTTGTTCTTCGCTGAATACTCCTACAGTAACATACAATAGCTTGCATTAAAAGTAAAATGAAAAAAAGAGTGTAGATATAAAAATGCATTAAAGTTTAAGGGTGCAAGTGATTCAATTCAAATTTCACGTTTAAACCATAGTGAGGAAAGTGTGTAATCAATCAAGAAATGAGAAGTCAAATAACGTCAATGTCCACTTATTCATTAGATTATGAAATTGATAATCAAATGATAATATGGGATAAAAGGACTATGCCATAGTTGCTATACACTTAACAAACTATGAGAGTGGTGCCACTAATAAAATGCATAAGGATTTGCTAATTTATTGAAATCTCATGAGGTCAAAGCATAATGTGAATTTCATAGGGTGTAGCTTTGAATTTTCATGGACAAAAAAAGAATAAAATGAGAACCTCGACCCCTTATTTATAGTAAGAATTTACCCCTGAGTTACCTAGGGTGAGAAACAACTACTCATAGTAAAAGTAAATATTTGGGGCATATTTAAGAAATCATACGTTGCCATATATTATGTACCTATAAATTATGCCTCTATTAGGTTTAAAATCATTAAAAAATGACTTAATATACCACTCTATGCCAAAATATCGCTTTTCAAAATATTTTCTTTGGTATATGCACCTTCCAATTTACCTTTATAACCTTCCAAGTGATTATTTCCAATTAGTGAATGAATCGCTCACTTTTGCAAGTGAATTGACACTTGTTACTAAACTAATCTTATAGCTTTCCATATATTAGATCCAAATTATTTTAGGTTACAAATACATCCCCTTATTTGGCTTGGATATTATCTTCTTTGAACATAATGTCTATGATGTCATCATCCAATATATGTGTTTTCTAATTAAATATAACAAACATTCCAACAACAACTAGTCCCTAAATCTCTCTGTTAATTTCTTGCACTTGAGTATTCAATGATGTTAGATTATCTTTGCAAACTTGGAGTTTCCCATAGACATCCAAAATTTTCCTTAATTGTTGACCAGGTCCGTGCGATACATCCTGAGTTGCTACACTTGTGATGTTGTCATGAATGAGAGGAGATTGAGGACCTCCAAGCATGTTCTTCTTGCAGATAGTTGCTTTTCCATGTGCTTGATTATTATAGTTACTTTTTCTAAGCTTTATTCTATAAATGAGGTGAAGTTTTTAAGGCTCCAAATGAAGATTTGAAGGCTAAAACAGAGCACCAAAGTTCAACAACAGAGCACTGCAGTCACAATATGAAGATCCAAATGAGATCAAAATGAGGCAAATGATATATGGATAGAAATTTTATTCTGAGAGCTTTCCAACGGTGTAAAGAACATGCAAAACAGAGTTATGAGTCAAAATTTATGAGCTTTGCAAGGTAGCTATACAGGGTCTGCCCAAGGCTTAGAAAAAAGTGGACAAAACATGATTTTTAGAGGTGAAAGTAAGAAAGAATACTGAATGAAATATGGACTGTGATATATGGTTGGAAAAATCTTAGAAAGACATTTCCAACGGCGTATTACTTGCAGCAAATGGATAAATGCAGCAAAATTTATACACTTCCAAATTAGGTAGTTCAGGCTTTTCTGTAAAATCTGGACTACAACATACAAGAAAATGCAGCAGGCTGAAAAACAAAATTTTCACCTTCAATTTGTGTGTCCTCACACACCAAACTTTTACAATACAATAGTAATCATCTTAATCTATATTGAAACTCAAACCTAAAGAATCTATGGTAGTTACAAACAAGGTAACAGTTCAATATTGTTACAACTACAATATTCCTACACCTACACTTGTACAAAACTGTTACAAAGTGGTTACATATTCTCTAGTGCCTTCTAATCCAAAAATGCACACATGCCAATATCATTTTCCAACATTCTCCCCTTGATGCTGAAATGGATCGCAAGACTATTTCTCAGTTTAAGAAATTGAGCCTTAGCAACACCTTTAGTGAAAACATCAACCAACTGATCATGGGTGTTGCAATACCTCAACTCAACTAATTTCTTTTCCACCATATCACAGATGAAATAGTACTTCATGTCAAAATGCTTAGATATTCTATGGTAGACAGGGTTCTTTGCCAACTGTATGGCATTCATATTGTCACAAAAAATTGTAGTAGGACCACTTGGTTTCTCACTTATCTCCTCCAACACTTTCCTTATCCATAAGGTCTTAGTATTGGCTGAAGTAACAACAATATATTCAGCCTCTATTGAAGAGAGTGCTACTGATCCTTGCTTCCTTGAGATCCAAGTGATCAGCCCAGATTTAAGAGAAAAATAATTATCAGATGTAGACTTTTGGTCATCCAAGTTGCTGCCCCAATTCAGAGTCACTAAAACCAACTAGCTCCATCTCTTCAACAGGATAGTAATGTATGTCAAAGTCAACATTACCTTTAAAATACCTCAAAATTCGCTTTGCAACCTTCAAATGCAAGAGATATGACTCACTCATATACCTAGAAACAAGTGAGACAACATATGCAATATCTGGTCTAGTATTTGTGAGAAACATCAAGCTCCCAACAATGCTCCTATAATTGGTCACATTCACCTTTTTAGCCCCATCATCTTTGCATAGCAATTCACTATGAGCAATGGGAGTAGGGACTGGTTTGCAACTATCCGTGTCATACCTTTTCAATATATCCTTGGCATATTTAGTTTGACAAATGAAGATTTTATCCTTACTTTGATGCACCTCCAAGCCAAGAAAATAGTGCATCAATCCTAAATATTTCATTTCAAACTCACTCATCATGGCAGCCTTAAATTCATCTTTCAACTTGGAACTAATACCCATATAAATCAAATCATCAACATACAAACAAACAAGCAAAATACCATTACCTTCTTTCTTGAAGTATAGGGTAGGTTCAACTTTGCTTCTCTTGAAGCCACTTTGCTGAAAGTATCCATCAATCCTAGAGTACCATGCTCTAGGTGCTTGTTTAAGGACATACAATACCTTCTTCAACCTGTAGACATGTTCTTATTTACCTTTCACTTCAAATATTTGAGGTTGTTGTACATACAATTCCTCATCTAAGAACCTATTCAAGAAGGCACTTTTTACATCTAAGTGATGTACAGTCCACTACTTTTGGGCAGCCAAAGCAAGTACCATCCTTACTGTTTCTTGTCTAGCTACAGGAGTGAAAGTTTCTTCATAGTCAATTCCATACCTTTGTGTGAAGCCTTTAGCCACAAGTCTAGACTTGTGTCTTTCAATGTTGCCATCACTATTACACTTGGTCTTATAGACCCACTTAGAACCCACATGTTTCTTTCCCTTGGGTAGTTCTACAAGCTCCCAAATGTCATTCTTCTCAATGGAATTGATCTCCTCTTGCATTGCTTGCATCCAAACACCATTAGTATAAGCTTCTTCATAACAAGAAGGTTCAAATTTAGCAACAGTCATCAACGTATAATTAACATCTCCTTTTGGCTCACCTTCATCTTCATCACTATACATGTGCATCTTCTCAAGCCTTTGAATGACTTGGTCAATTTCTTGAGCTTGGCTTAGTAAGTCTTCTATGAAAATTGTTGTCCAAAACCTGAGTAGGAGGATGAATTTAAAGTGCCTTTTCCCCCCTTTTTGTATTCATAACATCTAAAAATATGTTTGGAGAATAATCACTTGAAGAGGTACTAGAAATGCTTTATTTGGGACTATTTGAAGAGCTGGTTGGTGGGCTTGGTGGAACTGATTTTAAACTCGACTGCACATTAGAAGAACTTCCACCACTGCTGCCATCATCAACATAAAGTTTTTGATGACCATATACTCCCCCTTCATCAAAAATCACATCTCTAGACACCACCACTTTGTGAGTTTTTGGGTTATAAAGCCTATAGGCCTTAGTATTTTCACAGTAGCCAATAAATATACATGCTTCACTCTTAGGATCAAGCTTCTTCCTAAGTTCATCAACCACATGAGCATAAGCCAAACAACCAAAAACTTTGAAGTGGTTAACATTGGGCCTCTTTTCATACCATACCTCATAAGGAGTCATCTTATCCAATGAGCTAGTAGGACTCTTATTCAATATGTAGACTGTTGTACGGACTACATCATCCCAATACATATTGGTAAGTCTCTTAGTTTGCAGCATACTTCTTGTCATCTCAACAACTATCCTATTTTTACTTTCTGCCACTCCATTCTACTGTGGAGTATAGGAAGTTGTGAATTGTCTTTTAATGCCAACATTCTTGCAAAATTGCTTAAACTCATTAGAACAGAATTCACCACCATTATCTATCCTTAAAAATTTAATGTTGCAGCCACTCTAATTCTCAATAAAATATTTAAAATCTTTGAAACAAGAAAACGCTTCATCCTTATGCTTCAAAAACACCCAAGACATTCTAGAAAAATCATCGATAAAGGTAAGAAAGTAAGATTTGTTACCCAAGCTTTTGGTTTGCATAGGCCCACAAATATCAGAATGGAACAATTGGAGTGGGTATGAGGCCTGATGCGTAGTCGTTATACACATCATTAATTCTCAATGAATTTGTCAATCCAGGGCAGTGTACAAGGCTATCTACGGAAGAAGGGGTGAACAGGGTTATAACTTAGGTCAATCTAGAGCAACAGGTCTTATTGGTGAAACCGATTGTGTGGGGGATTTAGGACATTCCTATCTCTAAATTGCATAAATTAAACCTTAATCTAAGTTGCAGAAATGGAAACTAATCATTAACTACAGAAATGAAATCCTAATTACAATTGCAGAATGAGACCTAATTATGTTGCAAAAATAACAGTTGCAGAATTAGAAGTCTGATTATAATTGCAGAAAGGAAATCTATTTACTTTTGTAGCAATGGAAACCTAATTATAGCATGGAAATGAAACCCTGTCAAGGCTCATGAATAGAAGGTTGTCAATCTTCTATGCAGGGGTTGACAACAAAACACAAAATGCAAGAAATTACAGAAAATAGTAAATTCTGGAAATGACAGTCTACAATAAATTGAAAGCTTTGCTGAAAGTGGAGATTACAACCAAACCATTAATCACAAGATTAATATAAACATAAAATAAGCTAAGATTGCAAATACTATTAGTTGTTTACAAAGAAATGAAATGACAAGTTCTACAACTCATTCTGCTGCAGCAAAATCAGAATAAAAAACCTGTTGTTAGTCCTCCTCCTAGGTCTGGAAGTGGCCAACCTCCTTGTCCAGAAGAAGGTATGAGTCTCTCTCTCTCTAGATCTTACTCACACTCATTTACAAGCAATATGAAATAGAAATAGTACACTTTATTGATTCAAGAACATGATTACAATAATTCTGCTGAAAAACTGTTACAGGACTATAACAGTCACTTTTCTGATTATTGCCTATTTTCTCCTATATTTCTCTACTCTCTACTTTCTCTATCTTCTACTAGCTCAACCTGAACGGGAGCCATATTTATAGATGTCCTAAGATCTACTAACAAACTGAGAATATCTCAAAAGATCTAATCCTATTATGCTGCAACAATTCCTGGTTTTATCCTAGAAGAAGATCAAACTTGATCTTTCCATAAATGGTGGCTTTGGTCGGCAAGGACGGCAAAGTCAGATGGGAGATATTTTCCCTTACCCTTTTCAATATTTATTTCCCTTTTTCCAGCATCAAAAATCGGTCAACAAGTCAAAAAGCACATTCTGTTTTCATTTCGAAGATAAGTGGCTCATTCCGAAGAGACTGCAATTCTCATTCCGAAGATCCGCTCATTTCGAAGACACTGTGTTTTCTCATTTCGAAGATATCTGTTCATTTCGAAGAGACTTCGGAATGAACAAATGTGTGCTCTTTAAATGATTTCCTCTGCATTTCTCATGTGGGTTATTTCTTAGGATCAAATTCCAATGGTCTTCATCTCTTTCCATATGTGAATTCCATGCCTTGCCATTCATTGGCAGCTGGCTGGAATTTACATGGGAAAAACTAGTTTTTGCTGCACAGTAACAGTTTGCTTGCACTGTTGCCAGATTTAGGTAAAATAAATGCTTGAGACATATCAAAACATGATTAGTGAAATGTTGCTATCAACCTAAGCATATCTCATTTAGCAAGTCATAACAAAATAACATAAAACTTATGCAAAAAGCTATAAAAATCAGAATATAGTATTTCAGATACATTTATCATGCAAATAGTTAATACACAGCATATTGAATCAACTTAACTAGCATATTAGATTAAACATAAGAGTTTGTAGGCAATTTCAGTGTTCAAAACATGTTATGATTGAGGCATTTCCAGGCCTCATCATTTTCCCCCCAACTTATATTAATGCATGTCCTCATGCATTCTGTTGGGCTATGGAATCACATATGTCCATGTTCAAATTCCATGACCTGTAGAACAACTTCTTGCCTATATAATATCCCCTGTTCTCCTGAAGGTTCTTGAGCCATTCTTCAAACTGTTCATCAGGTTGGGCATCTTCTTCAAAGTAGAATGGAACTAGAGTGATGATGGTTGGAGGCCTAAATCTGAGACCTATCCAATGATGTTGCATGATTTCAATCAACTGTATCACTCCTTCTGCCCTTCTTCTGGACCATTCTAAGTTGATGGGGGAGATGGGTTCTCTTTTTTGTAAAGACATGGAAAGTTCAGCCCATCTGTTTCTACAGCATCGATAATGGACCATTAAATTGTCATTACAAAAATTTTGGCATAAGCCCTCAAAGTCTGTCAAGTAAATTTGTAGCATCTTCTGATATCATCATCGGAGGTGGAGTGTTATCGTGATAGTTCGGATTTTGCTCTTTCACTCCATTTTTCTGTATTGGTACATTAAAAATTGCTCACTTCGTTGCTATTCCTCTCATTGGATCTCAATGGTTTCGGTGTGTGCGGACTTGAATGGTTATTGAATCTCCAAGTAGATTTCAATTGCACTATTTTTCTTCTTCGAAATGAACCGTAATCTGAGCAATGTATCTCATAATTATTTTGCGTTAGCAAATATGTCTTCGGAAGGAAGGGTGGCACGCGTTTCTATTTTTGCTCCGAACACATGTCCGTTAATGGTTGTGCAAATGTCCTTGCCGTTAGATCCACCTTACTCGTTTTCAATTCTTCTGTTTTGCCCACATATTTTCAAGTGCATGTTTATTAGCATCAAAAAAATGGTGGCATACTATTGGTCACATCCCACGTGATTCGAGTACTTTCTAAATGGGTGCAAAAATGAACCACATCCTAACTGACACGTGTTCTTTTATTGTATACAGTCAAAAGAATTTTTACTTAATCGTATATTTTCCTTTCCTTGGATGCCACGTGGAACTGTTATATTGAATGCTTCTTTCCGAAGATTATGATTTATTGCAAAAAAACTATACCTCATTTCGAAGATTATGATTTCATTTCGAAGACAAGTCTTCATTCCGAAGATCATGCTTCTTTGCGAAGTCAAATCCTCATTCCGAAGATAAATCCTCATTTCGAAGACAAATCCTCTTTTCGAAGATCAGGCTGCATTGCGAAGGCAAATCATTCCGAAGATAGAACTTCATTCCAAAGACAAATCCTTCATTTCGAAGACAAATCCTGCTTCATTCTGAAGACAAAGCTTCATTTCAAAGATGATGCTTCATTGTGAAGGCAAATCGTCATTCCAAAGACAAAGCTTCATTTCAAAGACAAATCGTCATTCCGAAGACAAAGTGCAACATTCATTCTGCTGTCATTCTGAAGACAATTTCAATCCGAAGACAATACAACAATTAATCTGAAGAAGATAGCAGGCACTGTTTTTGGCATTCTTGTTCTGAAGATTAGGCAGAAATCAATATTCTCATTCTCAAAACATGTTTTAAGTATGCCAACTCTTATGGATACCTTTTATGCTAATGGTTAATTGTTATATACTATATACCAATCATTTACAATGAAGAAATGTAAGAAATATATACCCGATTAAAACAAGTTAATGCAAGTTTTTGAAGAATGACTCGCCTTTGTTGATGTTCTCACTGAGATTTTCTGCAATATTTCAAAACAAGTGCAATTGGTGAATTTGTACAATGATGGTTCAAAAATTTTCAAGGTTATGCATGCCAAAAAACTGGTTTTCATGCATACCAACCCGGTAGTGCCTTAGAAAAGGTTTTCACTACTGAGTTATTCATTTTTCTCTCTTCTTTTTTTTTTTTTCCCTTTTTTCTTGATTCTGACTATGCCCATGAAGGAATTCATGATTTCCCTGAAATCATGCCCATGAAGGAATTCATAATCAGAATTTATTCATCTTTTTGTTTTCTGCTTTTTCTGATTTTTTTGTATTTTTCTATTTTTTCTTGAAATCCATGATCATGTTGATTGTTTTGAAGTGGAAGAGGAAATCTCTTCCACCTGTTGTGTATCCAAACTGTCAAGCTACTGCAAGAATTCCTCTTTAGTCAGAGGTGTATGGTACACCCTGAGGCGATGTCCATTCACTACCAACTTTCTCTGTGACCCATCAATAGGAGATAAACGAGCTGCTCCATTGTCAAATACCTCTTCAATCTGGTAAGGTCCAAGCCATCTAGTTCTCAGCTTTCCAGGGAAGTCCTCATAGCGAGAATCAAACAACAAAGCCCAATCTCCTTGTTGAAGTTTCCTCTCTGGAATGTGACTGTCATGCCACAACTTCCTCTGCTCCTGAATTACTTCAGTTTGGTGCAGAGCATCCAACCTAAGTTCATCCAATGCATTCAGCTACAAATCCTGTCTGTTTGTGCCTGTGACAATTCAATTCCAATTTCCAATGTTGTGCGTAATGTTAGTAGCTCAAATTCAATAGGTAAGAGGGGCTTTTTACCAAAGACTAGTTCATAAGGTGTGAATCCAGTAGTGGATTTCCAAGTAGTATTGTAAGCCCACACTGCTTCGGGTAATTTATCTAGCCGATTTCTCCTATGAAAAGCTACTATTTTTGTCAAGATTCGTTCTAGTTCCCTGTTTGTTACCTCAACCTCGGCCATTTGCTTGTGGGTGATAAGGTGATGATTTTCTATGTTTGATTTCATATAATTCTGTAAATGCCTCAATGACTTTAGATGCAAATTGGGGTCCTTGGTCCGTGGTGATAGACCGGGGAGCTCCAAATCTCTAAAAAATCTGAGTATACAAGAAATCAGCGACCTTCTCTTCACGAGCATGTTTGAAAGCACGCACCTCTACCCACTTTGTCAAGTAATCAGTGCATACTAGAATATGCACCTTTCCTTGAGAAGGTGGATCAATAGGTCCTACAAAATCAAGCCCCCACCTCTCAAATGGCTCTAAAACCAATTGAGGCTGCAGTGGCATTTCATTTGTATGAGTGGGTTTCCCCATTCTTTGGCATGCATCACAATGCTCGATGTACTTTTTCACATCCTTGTGAAGAGATGGCCAATAATATCCTGTCCCTAAGATTTTCCTAATTGTGCTTTTTACAGAGTAGTGTCCACCTGAGGGTTCATCATGACAAGCCCTAAGGATATCATATACCTCATCCTTTCGGATGCACCTACGTAACACATGGTCAAGACCGCACTTAAAAAGTATACCCTTAATCCATTCAAAAGAAGAACTCTGTTTGATCAATTGTTTTTTCTGTTTTGAAGTGAAATGTGGAGGAACTTTCCCTGTGACCAAATAATTGGCTATATCTCGCAAACCAAGGTGATTGGACTGATATAGCAAATAATTTTTCATCAGGAAAGGTGTCTTCAACTAATTCCCCTTCATCCGTGTTCTGTAACCTGGACAAGAAATCTGCTACAACATTAGCTTTTCCTGGTTTGTTGATTATAGTGATATCAAATTCTTGCAACAACAGTAACCAACGAATAATTCTTGCACTTACCATAGGCTTATTCATCAAATACTTAATGGTTGTATGATCTGTGTGAATAAATATTTGATAACCTGTGATGTAATGCCCGAATTTGTTGATGGCATAAATTATTGCTAGGAATTCTTTCTCAGTTGTGGTATAATTTTTCTCAACTCCTATCAAATTCTTGCTAATGTAGTAGATGGCATAGTGTTCACCATTGTCAATTTGTCCTAATGCTGCTCCAATTGCAGTATTGGAAGCATCAGCCTGTATGTGAAATGGTAATGTCCAATTAGGTCCTCTTAACACAGGTGGAGTTACTAATTTCTCTTTCAGAGCTTCAAATGATTCTTGACACCTTGCAGTCCAGGAAAATTTAGAATCTTTAGTCAATAGGGCAAACATGGGATTGGCTATTGTGCTAAAGCTGGGAATAAACCTGCGGTAAAAACCAATGTGTCCTAGGAAGCTTCTGACATCAGTCTGAGTTTTAGGAGGAAGAAGATTCTTGATAATTTCCACCTTCTTTGGATCAACCTGGATCCCTTGAAGAGAGATGTGATGACCAAGAACTATTCCTTCCTTCATCATCATAAAACATTTTTTTGGATTCAAGGATAACTGGTATGTTTCACAGCGAGTTAAAACTTTGTCAAGGTTTTCTAATGTAAAGTCAAAAGTCTGTCCACATACTATGAAATCATCCATGTATATCTCAACACTGTTGGTAGTCAGATCAGAAAAAATTGCTAAGACTGCTCGCTGAAATGTTGTTGGGGCATTACACAAACCAAAAGGTAAAACCCTATAGGCAAATGTTCCCCATGGACAGGTAAAGGTTGTTTTCTCTTGATCTTTAGGTGCAATCTGAATTTGATTATATCCACTAAATCCATCAAGAAAACAAAAGTATTTCTTTCCAGCAAGGGTATCTAACACCTGATCTATGAAAGGTAATGGAAAATGGTCTTTGTATGTCACTTTATTCAGCTCTCTATAGTCTACACATACTCTCATTTTTCCATTTTTCTTAGGAACTATAACCAATGGAGAGACCCACTGGCTATCAAAAATTGGGTAAATGAATCCTACCTCCGAAGTTTTTCAATTTCTTCCTTTACAATATCCCTTAGGGCAGGATTCAGCTCTTCTCTGGGGTTGTCTTACCGGCTTGACTTCTTCAGTATAAATTCTGTGGGTGCATATATTAGGGTGAACTCCTGACATATCTTTATAGTCCCAAGCAAAAGCATGAACATGCTTCTGCAAGACAGCTATCAATTTTTCTTCCTCTTCCCTAGTAAGCCAGCTGTAAATGTTCAAAAATTTGCCTGGTTGGACTTCTATTTGTTTTGTATTTGGAAGGACTGAATTCACTTCTTCATACCTGGTGATTAGGGAGTTAAGAGGACACTATTGAGATGGGAGGAAATAAGAAGTTTCTGTTTCATTACTTCTCGATGGAAGCATATCCTGTATGGAACAGTGAGAAGGAAAAATCAGGTGATGGTGCCACCCATGTGGTAGTGAAACAGAGTTTTCCTATGATAGTACAGATGGTTCACCTTCAGAATTTTGGTTCTCCTCATTCCTTAACAACTGATGGATATTTATTGCTTCCTCTTCTAACCCTTGTTCATGCAGAACATTCATTAGGATAGTTTCATTTTCTAAATTTTTTGTGTCATGGAGGTCTTCTGTGTGTTCCCTTACTACCAAGGTGGCTAGTGTGGAAATAACCTCCTCTGGTTCTTCATCTGAATCAGAAAACCATAACTCGACCTAAAAAATTGCTAGAGGGTTTTGCAAGGAGGATACAGAGAGATCTGTTTTAGATCAATACCATTTGAAATAGTCATTTTTCCAGATCTGTAGTCTATGAAGGCTGCTGCAGTTGCAAGCCAAGGTCTTCCCAAAATGATGGGATATCCATGTGCTGAATTTCTTGGCTGTAAAACCAAAAAATCTGTAGGGAATTCCCAAGAAGAGACTTCTATAGGGACATCTTCAATGATACCTTCAGGTTTTGCAACTGACCTATCAGCCATTTCTAAAACTGTAAATGTGGGGCTGAGATGTTTGAGCTGTAATTGTTTCATTATATCCTTGGTCATGACATTTATTGCAGCTCCTAGATCTACTAAGACATTTGATATTGGTACTGAACCTATGGTAACTGTGATATCTGGACTTCCTGGGTCACTATACTTTGGAGGTACTAGTTTTCCAGATAAGAGATCAGCTATCTTTCCTTCAACCTGAACAGTCTTGGGAAATGCTTTCTTTTTTCTTCCTGCTCTTCTAATGCACAAATCTCGGACAGTACTTTTAATCACTGGTATATCCTTAATGGCTTGCAATAAGGGCAATGATATAGTTAACTTTCTAAGTTCCTTGACCAGGTCTGACTCAGAATTTTCTGTTGTGGTATTGAATCTTTCAGGATATGGAATTATCCTTGATGAAGGTAATTGTTCTGCTTGTGGTTCTATTTTTTCTTCTTCTTTCTCTATTGTTGGTTTAACTCTAACTGGTTCCAAAGGTTCTTGCTCTTCATTTTCCTTGATTTTAATTGAAACAGGTTCAGGTATAACTTTTCCTGAACGAAGTTGGATGTTACTACAATCAAGAACATTTATTTCAACATTTTCTTCAGCTTCAGCCACATAGACAGGGGATGCCTGTCTCATGTTGTTTGGATTAGTGACTGATTGAGCTGGAAGTTGAGGTTGTTTCACCTGTTGTGTTTGTTGTGGTTGGTTCTATTTTTCTTGAAAATTTTGATTAGGTGCAGGCAACAAATGCTGAGTTTGACCTTGATTTCTTTGCTGCCTTGGATAGGACTGGTATTGCTGACTCCACTGTGGTTGATTTTGCATCCAATGTGGATTAGTCTGATTCTGATTCCAGGTTGGGTTGTTTTGATTCCATGATGGGTTATTCTGATTCTGATTCCAGGTTGGATTACTCCAACTTGTTTGTGGCCATTCTTGGGAATTTGTCCATTGAGGATAATTCCAAGGACGTTGGGGTGGTTCTGATTGTCCCCAAGGCATAGTCCAGGGATTATGCCCCCAATTTGTAGGAAAACGAGGGGGATTTTGGTATTGAGAGAAATTTCCCCCTTGTTTTGGTCCAACATAGTTGAGTTCCTCAGTCTGATTTTCTAACACAGTTTTGAGTTGTGGTAGCAGGTGGCATTTATCAGTTGAATGCTTCTTTGAATAGATACTACAAATGGTTGAGATAGATGTTTTATTCAAAGGACATTCTTGCAAAGCATGTTTATTTCTACATCTTGGGCAATAAATTGCCAAAGGTTCTGTGGTTTTTGCTTTTGCAGACATTTCCCCCAAAGTTGTGTTTAATTGCACTAGAATATCAGTTTTAAAATTTGCAAGTTCCTCTATTAGGTCCTTCACATCAGTGCCATTTGTACTCTTTTTTCTTCTTCCCTGCTTAGTGCGAGAGTAATTCCTGTAGAGACCCACAATTTCCTCATTACTGAGAGTATTTACATCCCCTTTTCCCATCAAATCCAATACTTCTCTGGATTCATCTTGTAATCCTCTCAAAAAAATGGTTTTACATAACTCTGGTTCTACAAGTCCACATCTCCTTTGAACAAAGGAGAACCTATCAAGATAGTCTTCTAATGTTTCATCATCTTCCTGTTTAATCCTGAATAACTCATCTTTCCTGTTCCTTACATGACAATACTCCCGATATTTGTCTAAAAACACAGTTTCCATTTGATCCCAAGTTCGGATGGAATTTGGCTCTAAGCTCATGAACCAGCGTAATGTTGAGTCCTTGAGTGTTGAGGGAAAAACCTTAAGTTTCTGATTGTCATTTACATAATCATAGGTTTGACACACTACTTTGAATTCAAACAAAAATTGATCAGGATCTTCAGATACAACACCTCGAAAGGTTGGAAGTACTGAAGGTGAAATGGTTTTCATGGGAGAGTTTTGTGTTGGATTCAAACGGATAGGATATTCAAATGTTCTGGAAGGTTGGGGCATATCCTGATCATCTCCTTCATTATGGACATAGCCATGTTGGCCATATCTATCTAGATTGCCTCCCTCTGCCATAGTTTCTTGTTCCTTGGGAACAATTAAACCTATCCAAATTTCACTCTCAAGAGGTCCAAGATCCTCTGTTGATGATGAGTCTGATGATTCTTCTTTCTTAGGATGTTCTAATGATGATGAGACTGGTGATTTTTCTTTCAATATTTTTGGTAGTTCAAACACAGGTGATTCACCCCTTAGGCGTGAAGATCTCCTTAATGGAACAAGCCAGGGATCCTTTTGGGTAATTCTACCTTTTTCATCCCTAGACTTACTCATTCATGTTTACTCTTAAATGACATAAATTATAGGTCAATAGTTGTTACTTTAACCAGTTGTTCTATTCAGATTTTATCCTGAATCTTCACAGCTCAGTCTAATTAACAACTATTGGACTGTTGTCACCTTCTAGCAACACAATTCCCTGACAACGATGCCAAAATGATGCGTAGTCATTATACACATCATTAATTCTCAATGAATTTGTCAATCCAGGGCAGTGTACAAGGCTATCTACGAAAGAAGGGGTGAACAGGGTTATAACTTAGGTCAATCTAGAGCAACAGGTCTTATTGGTGAAACCGATTGTGTGGGGGATTTAGGACATTCCTATCTCTAAATTGCATAAATTAAACCTTAATCTAAGTTGCAAAAATGGAAACTAATCATTAACTACAGAAATGAAATCCTAATTACAATTGCAGAATGAGACCTAATTATGTTGCAAAAATAACAGTTGTAGAATTAGAAGTCTGATTATAATTGCAGAAAGGAAATCTATTTACTTTTGCAAGCAATGGAAACCTAATTATAGCATGGAAATGAAACCCTGTCAAGGCTCTATAATAGAAGGTTGTCAATCTTCTATGCAGGGGTTGACAACAAAACACAAAATGCAAGAAATTACAGAAAATAGTAAATTCTAGAAATGACAGTCTGCAATAAATTGAAAGCTTTGCTGAAAGTGGAGATTACAACCAAACCATTAATCACAAGATTAATCTAAACATAAAATAAGCTAAGATTGCAAATACTATTAGTTGTTTACAAAGAAATGAAATGACAAGTTCTACAACTCATTCTACTGCAACAAAATTAGAATAAAAACCTGCTGTTAGTCCTCCTCCTAGGTCTGGAAGTGGCCAGCCTCCTTGTCCAGAAGAAGGTATGAGTCTCTCTCTCTCTAGATCTTACTCACACTCATTTACAAGCAATATGAAATAGAAATAGTACACTTTATTGATTCAAGAACATGATTACAATAATTCTACTGAAAACCTGTTACAGGACTGTAACAGTCACTTTTCTGATTATTGCCTATTTTCTCCTATATTTCTCTACTCTCTGCTTTCTCTATCTCCTACTAGCTCAACCTGAATGGGAGCCATATTTATAGATGTCCTAAGATCTACTGACAAACTGAGAATATCTCAAAAGATCTAATCCTATTATGCTGCAACAATTCCTGGGTTTATCCTAGAAGAAGATCAAACTTGATCTTTCCATAAATGGTGGCTTTGGTCGGCAAGGACGACAAAGTCAGATGGGAGATATTTTCCCTTACCCTTTTCAATCTTTATTTCCCTTTTTCCAGCGTCAAAAATCGGTCAACAAGTCAAAAAGCACATTCTATTTTCATTTCGAAGATAAGTGGCTCATTCCGAAGAGACTGCAATTCTCATTCCGAAGATCCGCTCATTCCGAAGACACTATGTTTTCTCATTCCAAAGATATCTGTTCATTCCGAAGAGACTTCGGAATGAACAAATGTGTGCTCTTTAAATGATTTCCTCTGCATTTCTCAGGTGGGTTATCTCTCAGGATCAGATTTCAATGGTCTTCATCTCTTTCCATATGTGAATTCCATGCCTTGCCATTCATTGGCAGCTGGCTGGAATTTACATGGGAAAAACCAGTTTTTGCTGCACAGTAATAGTTTGCTTGCACTGTTGCCAAATTTAGGTAAAATAAATGCTTGAGACATATCAAAACATGATTAGTGAAATGCTGCTATCAACCTAAGCATATCTCATTTTAGCAAGTCATAACAAAATAACATAAAACTTATGCAAAAAGCTGTAAAAATCAGAATATAGTATTTCAGATACATTTATCATGCAAATAGTTAATACACAACATATTGAATCAACTTAACTAGCATATTAGATTAAACATAAGAGTTTGTAGGCAATTTCAGTGTTCAAAACATGTTATGATTGAGGCATTTCCAGGCCTCATCAAAGCCCTCTATGCTTTCCCTTTAGGAAAATTTTGTCTTGCATGCTTTCCCAATGCACACCCCTCACAAACAACTTTATGCTCCTCTACCTTTGCCAAACCATAAACCATCTCTTGAGAAGTTAACAACCTCAAACTTGCAAAATTCAAATGACCAAACCTGAGATGCCACAACCAACTCTTGTTTTCAACCACAAAATTATCAAGGCTGCCCCATTGTCCTCCAAACTTCAAAGGAAATAATTTGTTTCTAGTCATAGGAATTGTAGTAACAATCCTATTGCTATTGTTCTTATCATAGATGGTGCATTTCTTATCATAAAATATTACCTTGTAGTTATTTTCACATAGCTGCCCTACACTTAACAAATTATGTTTCAAATTTGTGTGTAATAGATATCATGAACATGTTTCTTATCTTCTTTTGTGTTCACTTCCATTACACCTTTGGCAGCCACCTCCAAAGCCTTGTCATATCCAAGTTTGATCTTGGACTTGAAGGACTCATCCATGGAAGCAAGAAACTCCCCATTTCTTGTCATATGATTTGAGCACTTAGAATCAAGTATCCAAGTCTCTTGAAGATTTTGATCAGCCTTGTTGTAGGTCAAGAAGAGGTTGCTTGTAGTAGCCTCATTATCATCAACATAGTCGGCTCTCTTGCCTTCATTTCTTGCCTTCAACCTACACTCCTCATAATGTCCATAATTTTTGCAATGATAGCATTGTATTTTTATTTTATCAAATTTGCCTCTTCCTCTACCTGCTGCTCCTCTTCTACCACCTATTCCTCTTGAAGAATTTTGATTTTGACCTCTTCCTTAGCCATTTCCATATCCACTAGAGCTTGCTCCACCACCCTTTGAAATTGTAGCTTTAGAAGCAAATGCCTTCTCATCAATTGTAGTAATAGTTTCCCTTAGCCTCTCCTCATGAGACATAAGATATCCTATCAAATTATCAAACTCAAGAGTAGACAAATCTTTACTCTCCTCAATAATAATGGCTACATGATTCCACTTTGGGGTGAGAGTTCTCAAAACCTTATTCACAATGACCTCTTTTTCTGTCTTAACTCCAAGAGTTGCCATTTTATTGACAATTGCTTTTACCCTCACACAATAGTCACCAACATTCTCAGTTTCTTGCATTTTGAGATTCTCAAACTCTCTCCTTAGAGTTTGCAATTTGACCTCTTTAACCTTGTCACTGCCTTGGTAGCTTTATTTTAAAGACTTCCATGCATATTCGGTTGTCTTACAGTCAACTATCCTTGGGAACAAACTCTTGTCCAAGGTTGATTGTATGTGGTAAAGGGCTAAGGAGTTTTTCATATGTGCATCCTTCTTTGTTGTTTTATCTACAGCGACAAGTGTGGTCCAATCTGCTGGTTCTGTGTACCCATATTCTACAATATACCATAGACCTTTTCCCATCAGCAAGGTCTTCATCTTGATGCTCCAATATTCATAGTCATCTCCATTAAACTTAGGGATTGGCAATGAGTTAGTGTTGTTGGCCATTACACCCACACAACTATGAACCTATAATAAACCTCACAAAACAACTTAAAAAATTATTAGCAAGACCACAGGTGATTCTAACCCTCTAATCGAACAAAGCTATGATACCAAATAAAGTTTGGAAGGCTCCAAATGAAGATTTGAAGGCTGAAATAGAGCACCAAATTTCAACAATAGAGCAATGTAGTTACAATATGAAGGTCCAAATGAGATCAAAATGAGGAAAATAATATATGGATAGAAAGCTTACTCTGAGAGCTTTCCAACGGTGTAAAGAACATGCAAAACAAAGTTGTGAGTCAAAAGTTATGAGCTCTGCAAGGTAGCTATATAGGGTCTGCCTAGGACTTGGAAAAAATGGATAAAACGTGATTTTCAGGGGTGAAAGTAAGAATGAATACTGAATGAAATATTGAGTGTGATATATGGTTGGAAAGCTCTTGAAAAGGGCTTTCCAATGGTGTATTACTTACATCAAATGGATAAATGCAGCAGAAGTTATCCACCTCCAAATTAGGTAGTTTCGGCTTTTTTGTAAAATCTAGACTGCAACATACAAGAAAATGGAACAGGCTAAAACAATGGATTTTTCACCTTCAATTATTGTTTTCTCACACACCAAACTTTTACAATGCAATAGTAATCATCTTAATCTATATTGGAACTCAAACCTAAAGAATCTATGACAATTACAAACAAGGTAACAATTCAATACTATTACAATTGCAATATTCCTACACCTACACTTGTACAAAACTGTTACAAAGTGGTTACATATTCTCCTGTGCCTTCTAATCCGAAAATGCACACATGTCAGCATCATTTTCCAACAGGAGGTCAACCAAAACTACTCAGACATTCTTCACCTCTTCATTAATCGTGTACTAGAGGGACTTGACCTATTGAATATCTTGCACTGCCTTAGAGTCTACAATTATCTCCATCTGTCTTGATGCCCTCAACTCTATAACTTATTGATATTTTTCTTCTAAGCCCTCTTGGAGTTGACTTTGTGCTTTTCTAAGTTGTTTTTCAAGGTCTTTAAGTTATCGTTGGCTCTTTTTAGCCTCAACAAGTCAATATTTAAATTCCTTAATGCACTTATTTAGTTGGTCTTTTGATGCTTCTCCTCTCAGAACCTCGTTCTCTTATAGAAATTGGTCTATTTGCTTATTTAGATATGCCACTTTTACTTTGAGCTCCCTATTTCTCCTCTGAGTTATTTCATCCTAAACCACCATGTGATCAAACTTCATGACTATGCCAAGTATGAGTTGATTTTTTAGTTGGACCATTTGGTACAAGTCCATCATATTTAGGTCTAGCTAGGATACTTTGGTAGTTAAGTCAACAAGATTTGTTTCTACTCTAGATGGGTTAGACTTGGTAGTCTTAGCAATTTATATTGTATCCTCTTTCTTGACAACTTTTACTGCATAAGCATAGAAGCCTTAGACGTCCTTTTATTGTGCCATTGTACTCTTTCTTTTTTCTTCTCTTTGGTAGTGAGGACATCAAACACCTTGGTAACATCTATCTCTTCAGGCTTCCATACTATATTCCAAGCAAAGGCCATGCTTGGCCTAGCAATCATGCTAGTTTAAAGGGGTGCTCTTATAGACTCATCCCCTTGCTCTATGAAAGTTGGCAATATTACATCTAAGAGAAACTACCTTTCTTGGGATAGTGGACAAGATGGACATATGAAAGTGGAAGACATAGTGATTTGCATAGTGATGGTGAGAGATGGAGTGAAATTGGTGGGAGTGAGTCTTGATGTGAACTATACTATTGTGTTTGCAAGTGATGATATGGTTAGCAATGGTATGGATGATGGTGATGATGTGGTATATGGGACCTATGGTTATGTGTTAGTGACCTCGATGGTAGGTGATGGGAATGACATGCTTGGTATGGTCCCAACTACGATGGAGAACCATGGGCTATATTGGTGGAAGGTGAGAGATGTGTAGCAAAATAATAGAAATGGAGCGAAGTAGGAATATAAGAAGAACAAATAGATAAATAAGGGGGAGTAGTGGATGGTGGAAGGGATGTGAGAGTGGTATTATAAGTGGTAATAATTTACACTACAATTAGAAAATGTTTGCTTTGGTCAAATTTTGAAGGGTGATTTCGATGGAGGTAGGATGATGAAAAGTGGAGAAAAGACATCAAACAATTACAAGGGTAAAGGTTGGCAAGAGATCCAAAATTCAATGGATCATCCAATGACAATGATCGACAACCCACATTGTTTTATAAAAGTTCCAACAAAGAGGAGAAGAAAAAAGTTTCAAAGTCTGTTAAGTAATCCCAATCAATGGTTCACATGATATCTCCAAGCTATTAATTCATCACAAGATTAAGTTAATCCATTAGTGTAAAGTCCTCTTATAGATATCGCCATGCTACCACCTTCACTTCAAACCATGGGTTTACCCCATAAAAAAGGTGAAGTAGTACACATAGGAGTGTGTACCTTTATTTTAGTGGGAACTTCATGTGAAGAGAAGATTCATGGTAGCAACCCCTCACCTATAGAGAGAATTTTTATCACATATTATTTATCCAATAATTACCCATTACCTAAGTAGATCCTATCTAGTATGGTCATTGAGGAGACCATAGATGTTAACATAGGAATCGTAGAAAGTCCTCGACTCCTTAAGTTAAGAAAAACCCATTCCATGGATGTGAAGGAGCAATTGACTAATTTGTTAAAGGAATTTCAAGATATCTTCACTTGGTCATACGTTGATATGCCAAGGCTTGAACCTTAGTCACGCACCACCTAATGGTCTAACCCAACATTAAATTGAATAAGCAAAAACTTAGGAAGATGCATCCCAAAATTGCCCTATTAGTCAAGGGGGAGCTGCAAAAACTCCTTGATGTTGACTTATCAAAGCCATCGACTATTTTGATTGGATATTCAACATCGTTCTTGTAGCTAAGAAGGAAGGTACGATCAAAATATATATCGACTTTAGGGACATTAACCTAGCCTATCCTTAGGATGACTTCTCCCTACCCAACATAGATATGATAGTAAATTTCACGGTTGGATGTGGAATGCTATCATTAATAAATGGTTTCTCATGGTATAATTAGATCAGGATTACCCCCGAAGACCAAGCCAAGACAACTTTCACCTCAATGGGGCACCTTTTGTTATAGAGTCATGCCTTTTGGCTTAAATAAGCTGTTGAGCAAGGTGCAGCAACAGTATTGTCATTGTTGTCAACACAGTCAGATAGATCTAGTTGATGCAGTGGACAGGAAGTTCAAAAGCTATTCAGATGCAGAAGACAGGAGTTCAAAGGTTATTCAGAGTATGTACAGTGATTTTCCAAGAAGACCGAAGTGGCCCATATGCAAAAGATCAAAGAAAAAAGACAAGTAAGAAAAGTGTCGCGATATCACGACATATACAACAGGCAAGAAAAACTGTCACGATTTCGCGACATGTTGGAAGAGAGAGAAAAAGTAGGAAAAACTATCACGATTTCGTGACATGTTGGAAGAGAGAGAAAAAGCAGGAAAAACTATCGCGATTTCGTGACATGTTGGAAGAGAAAAAGGCAAGTGGAAAAACTGTCATGATTTCGTGACATGTTGGAAGAGAAAGAGAAAGCAGGAAAAAGTGTCACGATTTCGTGACAAGTTCGAAGAAAGAGAACAAGTAAGAAAAGTGTCACGATTTCGTGACATGTCACATTTTCGTGACTAAAATAGGAGAGAGAAAGTAAGTTTGAAAAGTGTCACGATATCGCGACATGTCACATTTTCACGACAAAAGAAAGAGAGGAAGCGTACGAAAGTAGAACTGTCATGATTTCATGACAAAAGCAGAAAGCAAGACTTCAGAAGCAGAAGTGTCACGATTTCATGACAAAAGCAAAGAAGTAAAGTATGAAAGTAGAAGTGTCATGATTTCATGACAAAAGTAAAGAAGAAGACTTTGAAAGTAGAAGTGTCATGATTTCATGACAAAAGCAAAGAAGTAAAGTATGTAGAAGTGTCATGATTTCATGACAAAAGTAGAGAAGAAGACTTCGAAGGCAGAAGTGTCACGATTTCATGACAAAAGCAAAGAAGCTAAGTACGAAAGTAGAAGTGTCATGATTTCATGACAAAAGCTAAGTTGAAGACTATGGAGGCAGAAGTGTCACGATATCGTGACAAAAGCAAAGTCAAAGTCTATGGAAGTAGAAGTGTCGCGATATCATGACAAAAGCAAAGACGAAGTATACGGAGGCAAAAATGTCATGATATCATGACAAAAGAAAATATGAAGTCTACGGAGGTAAAAATGTCATGATATCATGACAAAAGAATAGAGAAAGCGTACGGAGGTGAAAGTGTCATGATATCGTGACATGTTGTATTTTCATGGCAACAACAACAAAAGAAGCTATAGAGGTAGAAATGTCATGATTTCATGATAGGTCGTAAATGCGCAAGTCAAGAAGGAGAACCCGACTAAAATGAGAAGTATGATAGTGGACCGACATCACTACGACATTTACAGGGGCAGTTATAGAGTGATTTCATACTGCTAAAATATGAAGAGTGATCAAAAGTCAGTATGGCGGTTACAGGGTCTGTCCAGAATGAAATCATCAAGCGATGGATAAACCGAACATCTTCTTGAGTTGAAGCCGATGAAGACCGATGACAGCTGACTAAAATTAGGGTTTATAGTTGTTATGAAAGCCGACTAAGATTAGGATTTATAGCCGACTAAGATTAGGGTTTTCATCATAAAAAATATTGTTATAAAAGGAGGGTTGTTTGGAGAATTGAGAAGATGGTGGAATGTGTGTGAAATACGGTCATTGTGCATAGAGAGCAAGTCATGTCGAATCGTGCTAAGTGTAAAATTTGCAAAGAGAGTAGAGTGCACAAAAGGGAGAAGACGATCATGAAGTTCGACTGTAATGAAGCAGAGTGTGCGAAGTGATTGCGTAGAGAGAGCAAAGTGCGTAGAGAATGCAAAGGTGAAGAAGACCAGTCAGGGTCTTGCAAAAGCAAAGGTATCTTACTGTCAAACTTATAGATTCAAATTGAAGTCTAGGTTGCTTGGCATCAGGGGTTGGTGCTCCTTTCTGTTGGTGTAGATAAATAAGGGGTTGGTGCTCCTTTCTATTGGTGCAGATAAATAAGGGGTTGGTGCTCCTTACAGTGGGTGCTGGTAAATTGATTGTAAAGTTGGTGCTTTGCAAAGGCTGGATTTGGATGGTAGTCCAAGCAGTCAATTTTTGAGGAGTAGCCACATTGGTGAACCTCGTTAAATCTTGTGTTGTGTGATGCTCTTTTGTTATACTTGTTGTATCTAGTAATAAGTTTTAATTGTTATGGTATTAAGAGCTATAAATTTAAGTTTATAGAGCTACACTGATTCACCCCCCTCTCAGTGTCATTGTAAGACTAACAATTGGTATCAGAGCTAAGTTCCTGTACAAGCTTAACCGGCTAGGGTGATCTTGGAAGTAACACAATGGCAGGTGGTGAAGGCTTCTCATCAAACAAAGCACCATTGTTTGACGGATCTAATTACACGTTCTAGAGAATCAAGATGCAGACATATCTCTGTGCTTTGGGATACGACATCTGGGATTCAGTAGTTAGTGGATACACAATACCCATCACTCCTCCAAAAGAGGCTGACGAAAAGAAACTATTTGAAAATAACTCAAAAGCAAAGAATGCTATCATGTGCGGATTAGCAGACAGTGAACTAGTAAAGATCATGAGCTGTAAAATGGCAAAAGAAATATGGGACAAACTGAGGAGTATTCATGAAGGAGATGATAAGATCAAGGAGGCCAAGTTACAGACACATCGAGCTCAGTTCGAAGCATTAAATATGAATGACGATGAAAACATTGAGGCATATATGTTGAGAGTTAATGGAATCATTAATGCGATCAGAGGACTCGACGAGGATATCGAAGACTCTGCCGTCGTGAAAAAGGTATTAAGATCTCTTCCTCAAAGGTTTGATTCTAAAGTCTCAGCGATAGAAGAAGCTAAAAATCTAAATTATTTTAGTATAGATGAGATGTATGGTTCTTTGACTGCATATGAGATGAGGATAGGAAGATCTAAACCCATAGACAGAGAAGCGGCTTTTAAAGCCCTTAAAAATAAAAACGCAAAACAAGAGTCCGAGGAAGAAGAGACATCAGATGAAATGGAAGCAAACTTTGTTAGAAAACTAAAAAGGGGAAAAGGAAAATACAGAGGAAAGCTACCGTTTAAATGTTTCAACTGTGGAGGCATTGGGCATTTTGCGACTAAATGTCCACTTAATGAGAAGAACAAAAATGATGAAGGATCGCACCAAGAAAGAAGTGACTGGAAGAAGAAAACGAATTTCAAAAAAGGCAACTTCAAGAAGAAAAGTTTCATCTCCAGGAATGCCAGTTCATCAGAAGACAACTCCGATGAGGATTCTGAAGAGGAAATAGGTGAAGCTCTTTTCATGGCATTTGAAGAAGTAAAATCAGAAAAGGAAGAAGGAGTGAACTCTGAAGTATGTGGTGAAAACCCTGAGGCTGAAGTAGATCTAGAAGGTGAGTTGATCTCTGCACTTGAAGAGTGGAAAATAGAGAGGAAAAAGAATAAGAAAATTTCAAAAAAGCTTGAGGATGCAAACGAAATCATAACTAGTCTGAAAGTATAGATAGAAGAATACAAGAAAATATCTGAAGATCTCGAAGTACAAATTACCATGAAAATAGATTATTGCTGCAAACTAGAAGAAGAGAATGTTGGTTTATGGATGTAGATAGAAGAGATGAATCACAAAATTAGTTGCTATCACAAACGCGAAGAAAGTTCTATGAAGTCTGGATAAGATTATAAATGACCAAAGGCCTGCAGGCATCAAATTTGGTCTGGGTTTCATCGAAGGAGAATCATCAAATGGATCAAAGGCCAGAAATGTAGAATCCATAAAGAATGAAGATAAGAAACAGGTTGATCAAGGAAAAACGTCTCATGCAAAAGAAAGCAATAATGCCAGGCACGAAAGGAGAATTGACAATGATGGATTCACCAATGTCACACATCAAAGAAGAAGAAGACCTATGGCTCCTACGACAACATGGCAAAGACCATCACCCAGGTTCAATTATCCCTTTTCTGGTTTCTGTTTTAAATGCAATGGCTATGGACATAAAATCTCAGACTGCAAATATAATGTAAGACCAAGGAATTTCACCAAGTAGAAATGCTTTTTCTCCTCTGATGAATTATACAGTAGAATGTTATAACTGTCATAATTTTGGGCACATTGCAAGAAACTGTAGAAGTACATTTGCATCAAATCAGTTTTAGGGAAGAAAATTTCAACCAAATAGGATGAGACAAAATAGAAAACTTCCTGAAAAACATGCACAAGCTATTGATAAGGGAAAGGCAAAACAAGAGCCCAAAACTACTATCAAAATGGAGTGGAAAGAAAAAGAGCGACTTAAGGAAGAAAAGGAATCCTTAATCGTACAAACAACATTTAAAGCACAGAATAAATATGTACCATGGATACTTGATAGTGGATGCTCCAGTCATATGACAGGTGACAAACAAAAATTTGAGAAGTTACAGAAATATGAAGGTGGTTCAAGAAAGTTTGGAAATAATGATGGAGCTAAGATAGTTGGCAAAGGTTCAGTTAAAATTAGTGACGAAAAAATTAAGTCAGAAGAAGTCTTGTTTGTGGATGGTTTGAAACATAACTTGTTGAGCGTAAGTCAGATTTGTGATAAAGGTCATGAAGTAGTTTTTAAGAAGCAGGGTTGTGAAGTCGAAAAAACAAACAGTGGAAAATTGATAGCAACTGGATCAAGGACATCTGGAAACCTGTACACGCTCTCAGAGACTTCAGAAGGAGCTTGTTTTATTGGACAGGAAGAAGAAAATTGGTTGTGGCACAAGAGACTCGGTCATATCAGTTTTGATAATCTAGTAAAAATCAACTCAAAAAGGGCAGTGAGAGATATTCCCACCATCAACAAACCTGCAAACAACATTTGTGCTTCATGCCAAAAGGGGAAGCAAACTAGAGTCACATTCAAAACAAAAGAGTACTACACAAGCAAACCTTTGGAACTAATACACACCGATTTATGTGGACCCATGAGAACACAAAGCATAAATGGTGACAAATATTTTATGTTGTGCATTGATGACTATTCCAGAATGACATGGATATTTTTCTTGAAGCATAAATCAAAAGCTTTTGAAATGTTCAAGACTTTCAAAAACCAAGTTGAGAATGAAACAGGAAAGAGGATCAAATGTTTAAGATCAGATAGAGGAGGAGAATTCATTTTAGAGGAGTTTACAGAGTATTATGAAAAATACGGTATTAGGAGACAGTTTTCAGCAGCCAGGACACCTCAGCAGAATGGAGTGGTAGAAAGAAAGAACAGGACAGTGCAGGAAATGGCACAGACTATGTTGGCTGAAAGTAGAGTAGCAGATAGATTTTGGAAAGAAGCAGTCCATACTGCGGTGTATATCCAAAATAGGTACATGCTGAGAACACATGAAAGCAAAACTCCTTATGAGTTGTGGTTCGGTAAAAGGGCAACAACAAAATACCTCAAAGTTTTTGGCAGCAAGTGCTACATCAAAAGAACTGAAGATAATCTTGGTAAGTTTGAAGATAGAGCGGATGAAGGTATTTTTGTTGGTTATTCATCAAAAAGCAAAGCTTACAAATGCTACAACAAGAGGCTAAAGAAAATTGTGGACAGTGCTGATGTTAAATTTGATGAAGGTAGAGAACGAGTAATTAGCTATGAAAAGAACTACCCAATTTATGAAGAGGTTATTGAAGGAGATGAGGAAAACGAAATGGAAAAGATACAAAAAATTGACTCGGATGATTTAAGTTGTGATTCAGAAGTGGAAGAAAATAAGAAATTCAAAACAGGCAACTGGCAAAAAAATCATCCTAGAGAGCAAATAATTGGAGACCCCAAAGTTGGTGTTCAGACAAGAAGAAGAGTAGTAAGTAACTACTCTCTATTATCCAACATTGAGCCCAAAAATGTTGTTGACGCAAGCAAAGATGAAAGTTGGATGAAGGCAATAAATGAAGAATTAGATCAGATCGAGAAAAACGAAACTTGGGAGTTAGTACCTAGACCTGCAAATAAAAATATAATCGGGACTAAATGGATTTTTTGAAACAAATTGAATGAAGACGGACAGGTAGTCAAAAATAAAGCAAGATTGGTATGTAAGGGTTATGCACAAGTTGAAGGCATTGACTTTGAGGAAACTTTTGCACCAAGTAGCTAGACTAGAGGCAATTAGAATGTTTCTGGCTTTAGAAGTCTACAAGAATTTCAAAGTTTATCAAATGGATGTGAAATCAGCGTTTTTGAATGGGAAACTTGAAGAAGAGGTTTATATTGAGCAACCAGATGGTTTCCAACTTGGTGATGATCCCAACTTGGTTTGCAAGTTGAAGAAAGCATTATATGGCTTAAAACAGGCACCCCGAGCATGGTATGCAAGGCTAGACAACTATCTCACTCAACAAGGGTTTAAGAAAGGTATGGTGGATAGTAATTTGTATGTCAAAATAGAAAATGGGCATCTTATTGTTCTTGTTGTATACGTAGATGATATCATATTTGGCAGTAGCAAAGATGAGTCATGTAAAGATTTAGCAAATAAGATGCAGAAAGAATTTGAAATGTCAATGATTGGTGAACTTTCGTATTTCCTCGGGTTGCAAGTTAATCAAAATAAGAAGGGCATATTTATTTCTCAAGTTAAATATGTGAAAGAGATGTTAAAAAAGTTCACAATGGAGGATTGTAAGCCAGTTAGCACTCCCATGACGACAGGTTGCAAGTTGAGCAAGGATGACAAATCTCCACCTGTTGATCAAACCATGTACAGATCTATGATTGGGAGCTTACTGTACCTGACAGCTACCAGACCAGATATTTTGCAGGCAGTATGCATGGTAGCACGATTTCAGGCTAATCCCAAGGAGACTCATGTGACAACAATGAAGAGGATTCTTCGGTACCTCAAGGGTACTATGGAGTATGGGTTATGGTATCCGAAAGGTAAAGACTTCACCCTTATTTTGTATTCGGATGCAGATTGGGCAGGAGGTGTCGATGACAGAAAGAGTACCAGTGGAGGTGCATTCTATCTTGGAGACAGATTGGTCGCGTGGCACAGTAAGAAACAAGAGTCAGTTTCTTTATCGACAGTAGAGGCAGAATATATTGCAGCGACAACATGTTGTACGCAGGTATTGTGGATGAAACAAACCCTGAAAGATCTTGGTATTAGCTTCAGTGAGCCAATATCAGTTAAGTGTGATAACACCAGTGCCATTAACATCTCCAAGAATCCGGTTATGCATTCACGCACAAAACACATTGCTATCAGGTATCACTTTTTGAAGGAGAAAGTTGCGAAAGGTGAGGTTAAGTTGGATTTTGTTCCAACTACAGAGCAAGTAGCAGATATCTTCACAAAACCATTGCCCAAGGAAGTTTTTGAGTACCTTCGCAATAAATTGGGAGTGGTCACACTTCCCAAGAATTGACTAGCTACAGGGATCACATTCTCAGGGGGAGCATTTAAGTATTTGATTATCTTTTTGCTCATGTTCATGATTTTTGCTAAGTGTAATAAATTTTGCCTGAGAATGTTGTGCATGGACTCATGGGGAGTCTACGAGTAGCCCTTTGGTATTATTGTCAAAGGGGGAGAAGAGTTACAGGAAATTGCACATGTGTTGCCAAAAATTCCAAAGGGGGAGATTGTTGAGCAAGGTGCAACAACAAGTATTGTCATTGTTGTCAACACAGTCAGATAGATCTGTTGATGCAAGTAGACAGGAAGTTCAAAAGCTATTCAGATGCAGAAGACAGGAGTTCAAAGGTTATTCAGAGTATGTACAGTGATTTTCCAAGAAGACCGAAGTGGCCCATATGCAAAAGATCAAAGAAAAAAGACAAGTAAGAAAAGTGTCGCGATATCGCGACATATACAACAGGCAAGAAAAACTGTCACGATTTCGTGACATGTTGGAAGAGAGAAAAAGTAGGAAAAACTGTCACGATTTCGTGACATGTTGGAAGAGAGAGAAAAAGTAGGAAAAACTGTCACGATTTCGTGACATGTTGGAAGAGAAAAAGGCAAGTGGAAAAACTGTCACGATTTCGTGACATGTTGGAAGAGAAAGAGAAAGCAGGAAAAAGTGTCACGATTTCATGACAAGTTCGAAGAAAGAGAACAAGTAAGAAAAGTGTCACGATTTCGTGACATGTCGCATTTTCAGACTAAAATAGGAGAGAGAAAGTAAGTTTGAAAAGTGTCACGATATCGCGACATGTCGCATTTTCATGACAAAAGAAAGAGAGGAAGCGTAGGAAGAGAACTGTCATGATTTCATGGACAAAAGAGAAAGCAAGACTTGAAGCGAAGTGTCACGATTTCATGACAAAAGCAAAGAAGTAAAGTACGAAAGAAAAAGTGTCACGATTTCATGACAAAAGTAGAGAAGAAGACTTGAAGGAGAAAGTGTCAGATTTTGTGACAAAAGCAAAGAAGTAAAGTAGAAGAAGTGTTTGAGATTTCAGACAAAAGTAGAGAAGAAGACTTCGAAGGCAGAAGTGTCATGATTTCATGACAAAAGCAAAGAAGCTAAGTACGAAAGCAAAAGTGTCATGATTTCATGACAAAAGCTAAGTTGAAGACTATGAAGGCAGAAGTGTCACGATATCGCGACAAAAGCAAAGTCGAAGTCTATGGAAGCAGAAGTGTCGCGATATCGTGACAAAAGCAAAGACGAAGTATACGAAGGCGAAAATGTCATGATATCACGACAAAAGAAAATATGAAGTCTACGGAGGTAAAAATGTCATGATATCATGACAAAATAATAGAGAAAGCGTACGGAGGTGAAAGTGTCACGATATCGCGACATGTTGTATTTTCGTGACAACAACAACAAAAGAAGCTATAGAGGCAGAAATGTCATGATTTCATGATAGGTCGTAAATGCGCAAGTCAAGAAGGAGAACTTGATTGAAATGAGAAGTATGATAGTGGACCGACATCACTACGACATTTACAAGGGTAGTTATAGAGTGATTTCATACTGCTAAAATATGAAGAGTGATCAAAAGTCAGTATGGTGGTTACAGGGTCTGTCTAGAATGAAATCATCAAGCGATGGATAAACCGAACATCTTCTTGAGTTGAAGTTGATGAAGACCGATGATAATCGACTAAAATTAGGGTTTATAGTTGTTATGAAAGTTGACTAAGATTAGGATTTACAACCGACTAAGATTAGGGTTTTCATCATAAAAAATATTGTTATAAAAGGAGGGTTATTTGGAGAATTGAGTAGATGGTGGAATGTGTGTGAAATACGGTCGTTGTGCATAGAGAGCAAGTCGTGTCGAATCGTGCTAAGTGCAAAATTTGCAAAGAGAGCAGAGTGCACAAAAGGGAGAAGATGATCGTGAAGTTCGATTGTAACGAAGCAGAGTGTGCGAAGTGATTGCGTAGAGAGAGCAGAGTGCATAGAGAACGCAAAGGTGAAGAAGACCAGTCAGGGTCTTGCAAAAGCAAAGGTATCTTACTGTCAAACTTATAGATTCAAATTGAAGTCTAGGTTGTAGCTTGGCATCAGGGGTTGGTGCTCCTTTCTGTTGGTGCAGATAAATAAGGGGTTGGTGCTCCTTACAGTGGGTGCTGGTAAATTGATTGTAAAGTTGGTGCTTTGCAAAGGCTGGATTTGGATGGTAGTCCAAGCAGTCAATTTTTGAGGAGTAGCCACATTGGTGAACCTCGTTAAATCTTGTGTTGTGTGATGCTCTTTTGTTATACTTGTTGTATCTAGTAATAAGTTTTAATTGCTGCGGTATTAAGAGCTGTAAATTTAAGTTTATAGAGCTACACTGATTCACCCCCCCTCTCAGTGTCATTGTAAGACTAACAAGAACATTGGTGCCACATACCAAAGGGCCATGACTTATATATTTTAGGAATTGATGCATGATATCATTGAAGACTATGTGGATGATCTTCTTGGTTGTTCCATACATCGAGAAACTCATGCACAAGATTTAAGACAAATATTTGAAAGATAGAGAATACAAATTTCATCTTAAGCCCTCTAAGTGTGTATTTGGAGTCACGTCCAACAAGTTTTTGGGCTTTTTAGTGTCTAGGTGAGGCATTGAAGTAGACCCAACCAAGATATTGGTTATTACTGACATGCCTCCTCCCCATAACCTTACCAAGTTGCATAGTTTGCAAGGAAAACTTCAAGCTATTAGATAATTTATATCCTAATTGGTGGATAAGTGTCAACCATTTATTAAGCTTCTTAAAAAGGATGTAGAGTTTAAGTGGAATGATGAGTGTCAAAAGACTTTTGACAAACTCAAAAAGTATCTCACTTCCCTACGTATCCTTATCCCACCCAATCCATAGAAGCTTTTATTGCTTTACATAGAAACCACAACCCAAGCCTTGGGAGCCATGCTTGCTCAACATGAATATCAGAATAAAGAGTGAGCAATATCCTATATTAGTAGAAGCCTCAATAGCTATGAAACTTGGTATACCCCCTTAAAGAAGATTTGCCTTGATGTGGTGTTTGCATATCAAAAGTTGTGACACTACATGCTTAGTTGTAATACATTTATAGTTGCAAGGTTTGACCCCCTTCACTACTTAATGTTCAAGCCTCAACTTTCAGGTCAAGTAGCTAAGTGGGTCCTAGCACTTAGTGATTTTGACCTAACCTTTATAGGTCAAAAGGCTATAAAAGGTCAAGTGATTGTTGACCAATTAGTCGTTGCCCCTTTAGAATCCATCTATCCTTTAGTCGTAGAGTTTCCTAACGAGTGTTTCAACCTAGATGTAGAAGAGCCTGGGTCGTGGACATTGTTTTTTGATGGAGCATATTGCTTAAAGGGCATTGGGATTGGAATCATTCTAGTCACCCCACAAAAACAATTGATCCCTCTTTCCGTCAAGTCGCGCTTCTCTTACACTAATAACATTGTAAAGTACAAAGCCTTGATTCTAGGTCTTAGGGCAACCTTACCCTTAAAAGTTAGAAGCCTTTGTCTTTGGTGACTCTCAACTTGTAGTTAACCAAGTTAATGACATTTATCAAACCAAAGATGATAAACTAAAACCCTACAAGGAAATTATCACCAAGCTTATGTCAACCTTCGATAAGATAACCATAGAGTTTATCCCTAGATCGTCCAACAACCATGTGAATGCCATGGCTACAGAAACATTCCTGATCTCCTTGGAGTTAGAAGATGATCAAGCCACTATTATCATACGAAAACTTTAATAACTCACAATCCTTAGTTCTAGCCAAATTTCCCTAGATGTCTTGAACATAAGAGTCTCTCCATATGAGCCTTGGTACACAAACATATTTAAGTTTCTTAAAGTTGGCACCATGCCTGATGGTCTAGATCACAACAAGCAAAGAATTTTATGTAAAAAGTGTGTCGAATTATAATAATCGACAATAATTTATATCAACATTCTTTCAAGGGCATTCTCTTATGATACCTTAACTCTGATGAAGCAAGGCAAGCACTTAGTGAAACTCATGAAGGATCATGTGGAGGGCATTTTAGCAACAATTCAATTGCCAAGAAACTCCTTAGGATAGGATATTATTGGCCTTCCATAGAAAAGGATGCATGTGACTATGTTTTAGCCTAATTGGCTAGGTCTCTTTGTCATAACTACCAAGCTTGGCTTAGGAGACTATCACTTTGCAACCTTAGATGGTAAATATCTTAAAGAACAATGAACATATTGCACCTAAAAATATATTATGCATGAATTCACATATGTCATCTCTTCTTATGTCTTCATCATCTATTTCTCTCCATTGAATGTTTATTTTTTCTTCTTCATATTATCTTACTTCTTCCACTTCTATGCCAACTTGCATTGGTCTGCTTGCTCATACTGCATGGTTGTATGTCATATATTACATGACTTGCTTGACATACTTCTTACTTTACACTTATGATTGACATGTAGTTACTTTGTTTCTTGAGCATACTTGCATCTGACTGCTTGATCATATAAATTCTCGGGGACTTCACAATGAGGCAATGATGACATCTAGTCAGGATGAGCTTATATGCATTACACTTGCACCAGGCCACTACCGCTTAGAAATTAATTAACCTAGGACATATATTTTTTCCATTGAGATGCTAATAATTACCTCTTTTGCTTATATGCATGAGGTACTTTTGTGTTAGTGGGAATTTTGTTTCATGCATTTCATGTAATTGCATTCGTCGACACAAATCATGCTTCTCTTTTCTTCTCATATATTCCTTAACCTTGTAAGTCTAATTTATTTCTCTAATTTCCCCAAGTTAAGGGATATATGTTCTTTCTTTTCTTATTCTATATTTCTTGACCTTGTAAGTATCATCATTCATCCAAATTGCTCCAAGTCAAGAGATATAGTCTTTTTCATCTCTTGTACATCCTTTGTCCTTTACAAGTTTTTAGTAAATCATTTTCTTTTTCATCAAGACAAAGGATGTACACTTATTCTTTTCTAGCACCATTCACTTATCTTTTTTGATCATGTTTATCCCTTATTGATCTTTTGGTTGTTGAGGGATCCTTGTCGAATAGGATAGATATCGTATGGATATAATTTATGGTGTTTATATGACCATTGACTATTTTGCACACATCTCTTGACTATCAAAATTTCACTAAGGATACATTTTTTTACATCTACTTTCATCACTTTCTCCTATTCTATTTTATCTATATTGTTTGCATCTCTTGCTTTGCTAAAATCACTTATCTTCTTGCGAGCACAACACTCCTATTGAGTAACACTCGTTTTGATAATCCTCGAGCACAACACCCTTATTGGGTAACACTTCTTTTGACTATCAATGAGATCACACCCTTACAAGATAGCTTCATCACTATTCGCAAGCACCACACCCATAGTGGATATCGTTCCATCAACAGTCATGTGTAAGCACACATCCTTACCGGGTATCACTCCATATTTGGTCATTAGCGAGCACACACCCATAGCGGGTATTACTCCACCTTCAGTCACTAGTGAGCATACACCCATAGTGGGTATCACTCCACCATATACTTATCATCAGTGAGCTCAAACCCTTACAATATAGCTCCATGACTATCTGTGAGCACCACACCCATAGTAAGTATCGCTCCATCATCAATCATTTGTGAGCAAAAATTCTTCCTGAGTACCACTCCATATTTGTTCTTTGGTCACTCATATTTTGCTTGGACTTATGTCTATTTGGTCACACCGATCTCTCTCTCAATCTATGTCGACTCAAATGGCATAATCTAAGCACCTCTTAGCTCTCTTTGACCTTTTGTGGCTTTCTCCTTCTTATATTCTTCTTCCCTTATTTCTCCTCTCTTCTCTTTCTTTTTCTTCCATCACTTTTCTCCTCTCATCTAGTCATCTAATCATCATAAATTAAAATTAAAATTTATAATCCTTTAATCATTCATTCATCCATTATTTATTTTTCCATTCATTCATTCATAATTAATTAACAATCATAATTAAAAAACATATAATAATAACAAAGCAACCATATATTATTGCTAAAAAATGAGAGTACATGTTAGATGATGCGTCGGTGTGCCACAATAAAAATATCAGTACACTCAATCATCTCCTAGCCAAAGGAAACATGCAACACTCAAAATTGACATGTCATCCTGCTCCTTGCCCTATGTTTGTGACCCAAACTTGCCCACATCGCTTGTTGGTGGTGATCTCAATGATGGCACGTTCACGAACTGCGAAACTATCCACATCCATGATTGTGACTGGCTATGGGATTACAGATGGTGGAGCCACCCTTTGTCCCTCTGGAACCGCCTGATGGTACATGGTCTGGTAGAAGCCCTCTCGTAGCATGGCTTCCTAGAGCTCCTCCTGCATTACTTTGATGGTCTGGTCTTGTTGGTCGCTAGTGATAATAGCCATCCCCTCCAAGTGGGCATGTTGTCACTTTCACTCTAGTCTGGCTACCTCCCCCTTGAGGCGCTTCACCTCAAATCTCGTCATATACCTCTCGAAGTAGGCTTGTGCCATGCCTGCTTTGACCTAGCCATATTGCCCTTGAGGCACTCCACCTCTACTATCATCGTATTTCGCTCTGCTATAGCCTAATATCGCTCTACAATGATGTCACTTATAGCACCCCACAACCCCTCCACCCTCTTGGTCTTGTCCTCTTAGATCAGGTTCATCTCCCTATGCATGCATACCATATTAGCCTACATCGTCTTTACCTCCCTCGTTTGGTCTTCCTACCTTGCAACCCCGCTTGACCCTACCTCTGTTGTAGCAAGGGCAACTGCTACTATCCCATTCGGTATAGCCTTTATAGTCATGGGAGCAACTTTTGATGTCCCCTCTCTGTCTGTGCTTGAGATAGTGACAACTAACCTACTAATCATCACCATGTCCACCTTAACCTCCACTTCCCTCTGCCTCGGCTACCCTGTTGATCTTTGTGATTGCTTTGTGGTCCGTCAAGTAGTCTCTCGAAGTGCTAGTTGCATGCCCTGGTCCATGATTTGGTGACTCTACACAGGCACCAATGGTGAGGTCCTCGGGGCATAATGCTCTTGTACCATCTCATGTAGTCAAAAGCCACCCCAATATCATCTATCCTTGGGTTAACGTACAAAGGATCATCAAGGTCCTCCTCTATGAACCTAGCTACATCAGTGTCCCCATTGACTCTTGATGGGTCCCTTTGAACTTTCCTGAACTAGTAGTCACCCAAGTTCGACACCTCCTACAAGATGCCAAAATACAACTACACCTGGTCAAACTAGAATAGCTCTAGCTCATCTTGGTCTATTGTGATCCATATAATCCTCCACATCCAAGTTAGCTCGTAGCCATCCTTTTCCCACCTAAGGTGTTGATGCTATGATCGCCAGATAATCATGCGATCCTGAAGCTCATCTATCACCCTCCTCTCAATGGTAGGATACCAACTTATGTCCTCTATATATGCTCCAAGTGTCAAGCCCACTTATAAGCTACTGGTCGCTCTAGGTTGGGCAATGGTCCTAGCAGTGCTTGTGGTCTACAGACTGCAATGTGCTCCCAACACCATACTTGGAGCAAAGTGGTACACACAATGCCACTTTATCGCTTGTACATGATGTTGTACAATGTCCTATATAAGTGGGCCTGTACATAGGGATCCCATGTGAACCTAACCTGTTGGTCCTGCATGTTTGTTATTACCTTCATCAATGCCCATGCTAGGTTTCATCTGCTAGTATAGCACACCAAGAGCCCTACCATCACTTTGCAAAGCATAGTTGTTAGTACATCAAATCCATATTGCTTTGGCATCTCATTGACATGCAATCCACTTTGATGGATCTCATGTGTTGTGTCCTCCAACAATATTTGTAATGCTGCTCGAGGCACCTATGCTTTGTAGATCATCGTCCCTCTTGATGTGCCACACATCCTCGAGTGTGATGGTCATCTTGTTAGTAGGTAACCGAAATGTTGAAGACTCCGAAAACCATCTCTCAATGAGTGTTGTCAAGAAGGTCCTATCTACCTCTACTCGAGGCATCTCTAACAGATGTAGTAGCCCTACTATCCAT
Source organism: Wollemia nobilis (assembly GCA_028583015.1). Classification (NCBI taxonomy): domain Eukaryota; kingdom Viridiplantae; phylum Streptophyta; class Pinopsida; order Araucariales; family Araucariaceae; genus Wollemia; species Wollemia nobilis. The sequence goes on along the minus strand of JAQPPZ010002395.1, from coordinate 1,526,747 downwards.
AGAACTTGTCTATCTGCTACTGTGAGTGCTCTCACAACATCCTCTAGGGTCCTAGGTTGCCACTCCTTACTCTTGAGCACACCTTGTTGCAAAACCAAATAAAATAAAATTTTGATCTGTTGCATATAATTTAAAATCATAAAAACCATCACAACATAATCAAACATTAAAAACTTGATAGTCATTCTTCTTTCTCTCTCTCTCTCCCCCCATATTTGATTTTTCTTTTCTTTTCTATCTTTCTTTCTTCATCTTTCTTCTACGATTTCGTGTCCCATTCTTTCATGGTGTAAAATCACAAATTCACGCCCTATAATTCTAGGGCACGAATTCACAATCAATTTTAGTTGATCACGAATTTGTTCTTCACCAAATCCTCGAACAAATTCACGATTGACCCCTTGAACTCATGTTGGGATTCGTATGACTTCTAGAAAAAAATAAAAATTCACAAAAAAGCATAAAAAATCAAGTCTAGTCTAGTTTTTCCGAGTCTAGAGGATAGGTTTCGATGGTTACCCATCCTTAGTCCATTGCGGTGCCAACCTTGCCCCTCGCAATAGTTACACGGTGTGTAGGTAGTTTCATTTTTCTCTTCTTCTCTACAAAGCTCTATTTTCTTCTCCTTGCATGGTGAAAATGAATCAATTTTTACCCTCCTCCTTCCTTTCTCTCTCCTCTTTTTCTATTTTTCTTCTTCGTCTACCATTTCGAGTTTCTTTAGGAATTTTGCATTCCTTCTGAAACTTGAGGGGGCACCCCAACATTAGGGGCATTGATGTCATCATTTCCTCAAAGCATGCAAAATTTCATAGTGTTTGAAATGAGACCATTTTTGCACCATCCCTTTACCTAAATCCGCTCCCCATTTTTGTGTCTGTCATTTCGAGCCCATATGCGTTTACAACTTTCTTTGATGCATTTATTATGTCATAAATGCATCAAAAATCCAAATGAGTCAATTTTCCCTTAGATGCTTAGAAAGCCCCTCAAAGTTGCTAAGTGCAATTTTGAGCTCCCCACCCCTTTGTTTGACCCTTTTTCCTAGCCTTGCCAAATTTGTGGTCATCTAAATTTGTGGTCATCTTAGACCAACCACAAATTTGACCAGATCGTTTTAGTGGCAATCGAACCTCCAACGATTAGATTTTACAAATTCACAATCGAATCAAATTGATCGTAAATTTGACATTTTAGGGTTTTTTCCTCAAAGCCCTAACCCTCGAGCTGACCTTTGTCTTTTTGAACCTTAACCCTAGTTTTTGAACTTGTTTTCTTTCTCGCCTCGCCTTCAAAGCCTCTATAAATAGGGGCATTGAGTTCTCTTTTTGACGCCATGTATGATTTGTTATCTCTTATCTATAATCTTGAATCTACAATATGTGATCAATGAATTAGAGTCATACGAATGAGAAAGCTTAGATTTTGGCAACTAGAGAAGCAACAATTGTGATATGATAGTTGTCATCTCTTGCAATTGATTTTTTCATTTGGGTTTCAAGTGGATCTTTGTTCTACCATCGCTGAAGGCCTAGAGGAAGGAGAGTAGGCTCGCATTAGGGGATCATTGCCCTCTTAGTTGTTGCCTCTTCCCTTTTCTTGCTCTTGCTTTGATTTGTTCCAAATTCTCTTTTCATAGCTATAGTCTCTTTTTGTTTCTTTTGTTTATAGATTTAGCAATATGTTTTTCATTTCTCTAATTCTTCCATTTATCTCTGCTTTTTAAACTTAGCAATCTATTTTTCTTTCTTTCTAGTTCTTTTGTTTACTTCTGCTCTCTAGTCTTAATTAGTTGTCTTTAAGTCTTATTTATTTTTATTTCTTATTGTTTTCTTAGCATACATTAGTTAGTTTTATTTTACTATTTTGCATTTTATTTACTACTATAGACTACATTTAGATCATAATACTACTCTTTTCTTCATTCTACCATTTGCATAGTTACTATTATTAGATTGCATTTAGGTCATCATACTTCTTCCCTCTTCCTCTAATCGCGAATTCATGGTTCCTTTGTACGAGGTGTGAATTCGACGAAACCCTTTTTTCGCCTTCTTTTGCCATTTTGCTTTTGTTCCAACTTTACGTTCGCCTCTTATAGAGAGTGAATTTAGCAAATACACTTATTAGGGTATTTTTTGCACTTCTCTCCTAACTTGGAAGCAAGGGTGTCTTCCTTTTGTTGTTTCTTCTTACTATCTGCATTATCTTCTCTATTTTGTTCTCTACAAAACCTTATTTTCTCTACTTTGTACTTTCTTCAGCTTTCAAAAGGTCAATATATTTCATGCTTATTTCATGATCAGCTAAAAGGACCAAGGGGGCTTGACTACTGTGCCTGTGAGCATAGTCTTCATAGCATCCTAAGTAAGCCCCTAAAAACTAACAATATTTTTTCAAAATTTTTGTCTTTGTTTGCAAGTTCGCTCATATTCATAGTCGTCAAATAGGAGGTGCAAATTCAGATTTGTGGTCATCAGGTACAGGGAACGAATTTGACATAGGGGCAAGCGTGAGTTCAACTAAGTGTCATGTTAGTCTGTTAAGTGTATTTGTTTGTTTTTTGTGTTTTGCTATGTATTTCTATTATGTTTTGTGTTTTTATATCAACAATAAAAAGAATATAATTTTAATTTCATCTTATAAATAATCTTAGTTTTAAAAGGGATCAAAATTTACTTAGCAATTGAAAGAGAAATGTATTTGTTTCTATCCATAGGCATTGAAAGATAAATTGCATATAGTTTTGCATTTAGGCTATCTTGTCTATGCATATCTCTTACGCCCTTACTCAAATAATAAAAATTTATTTTCTATATCTTAAGAGTAGTTGTGCATGCAAAGGAAAAATCATTTCTAGGGTAGTTTATGTTTGTTTGCATTTTTGTCTTCTTGCATCCTTTTTACAATATTTTAAGTAGTTATAGTTTCATTTTCTTAAGAAACCAAACTTAGGTGTTTGCAAATTAACACATCAAACCCCCCATCCTAGATTTGGAGTGAATCCTTAAAACACTCCTAGTGAACCCTCAAACCCAAGAATCACCAAGTTTGAAGTGTGAGGAACATAGCCCTGCAGTTACCTCGGTTCCTAGTAGATCCATCAAGAATCATCTGCGTGGTTTTGTCCCTCTACATATGGACCCGTATGTCTAGGTTCTCTAAGTGCCACATACATGTTACAATGTATTACATAATAATGTTAGGATGGGGTCCTAACATGCCCTTCCCCTTAAAAAAAACTTTGTCCTCAAAGCTTAAGATGAGGAAATTGTTGTTGTAGCTGGTGAAATGGCTCCCATGTGGCATCTTCTGGTTGAAGTCCCTACCATCGTACAAGAACATTGGTGATGGTACAATTACGAAGAGTGCATGAATGATGGTCCAAATATGTTCAGGCTTCAAAATGATGGATCCTTATTCATCCAACTCAGGTAGTGTTGATTGAGCTTGTACCTTGCTATCGATGACCTTCTTCAATGAAGAAACATGAAAGACTGGATGGATCTTGGAGGTGGAGTGTAGGTCAGGTTTATAGTTGACTAACCCAATTAGCTATAATACCTAATAAGGACCATAGAAATTTGTTGCAAGATTTTGGTGTCCACAAAGTTATACCGAGGATTGTTTGGATGGTTGTAGATGAAGAAAAACCATGTCCCCTACAACAAACTATGCTCAAAACAACAACAAAATTGTACTCAAAACGATCTTGCCTATTGACAAAGAGTGGTATCTACTACATGGACTCTAGAGTTGCTTAGAATGTAGGAGGGAGGTGTTATTTGGGGATGACCATATATTGCTTCAAATGGTGTGAGCTTGGTAGTTGTGTGATATGAAGTGTTATACCACCATTCAACTAGAGGAAGTCATTTAACCCATTGTGTAGGATGTTTTGATACAAAATAGTGGAGGTATGTTTTCAAGCATTTGTTGACAATATCTATTTGACCATTTGTTTAAGGGTGATACATTAAACTCATTTTAAGGTGAGTGCCCTACAATTTAAACAATTCCTACCAAAAGTGACTGGTAAAAGTAGGGTCTTTGTAAAAAATAATAGATTTGGGCATACCGTGTAGGCAAAATATGGAGTCCATGAAGATTCGGGTAACTATTGAGGCAGTATAAGGATGGGCTAAGGGACAAAAATGATCGTACTTTGTGAGACGATCCACTACCACCAAAATGACTTATTTACCTATGTATTTTTCAATCCTCAAATAAAATCCATAAAAATGTAAGTTCACACATAGGCCAAAATTGGAAGAGGCTGAAGTGTGTCTAGGGTGCAAATTGTTTCTCCCTTCATCCGCTGGCATGTATCACATTTTGCCACAAGGGTTTGAATGTTGTTTTTGATTACCATTCAAAAGAAAGCGTGTTTGACCCTTTTATAGGTTTTAAGAGACCTTGAATATCCTATGGTAGGTGACACATGCATTACCTACAATATGAGTTCTCACACTTGCAATTTTTCAAGAAAGACCATATGATCATGATACCTCAAATGTTGTCCATCCCACACACATCAAGGACATGAGTTAGGATCATCTTGGAGTTGTTGAATCATAGATTGCAAACTAGAGTCCTTAGTCGTCTCTTCCTTGAGTTGATTGGCCCACTGAGGAAGTGGGGTTGATTTGGCATACAACATGTTGTAATCTTCATATTGGCATGAAAGTGCATCCACCACTATATTCTCTTTTCTTTTGTTACAAGTGATTTCATAATCATATCCCAAAAATTTAGAGACCCACCTTTGTTGTTTTGGTGTGGCTACTCACTGCTCTAAGAAGTACTTGAGACTTTTGCGTTCTGTTTTGATTGAAAAGTGATGCCCAGTGAGGTATGACTACTAATAATGGACAACATGCAAAATGACCAACATCTCTTCATAAGTTCATTTTCCTATATTGTTGCCTAATAGTGCCTTGTTGGTGAATGCCAATGGCCTTCCTTCTTGCATCAAAACCGTCCCAATTCCACTACCTAAAACATCACTCTCAATTATGAAAGATTTGGAAAAACCGAGTTTAGCTAACACCGATGTCGATATCATGGCTTGTTTTAGATCTCAAAAGGTTTGCTCCACTAGTTATGACCACATTAAATAATTTTTACTTCAACATAGCTTTCAATGGTACTGAAATATTCCTATAGTTTGAACAAAATTTTGATAATATCCAGTAAGACCAAGGAAACATTGAAGGCCCTTGAGGGTTTGAGGCTTTGGTCATTCTTGTATAACCTGAATTTTCTTGGGTCTACTTTAATTCCTTCCTTTGATACAATGTGACCAAAATACTCGACTTGCATGCCAAAAGAACAATTTGACCGTTTTGCATAAAGTTGATTCTAAGACAAAAGTTGTAAGGTCTGATCTTGATGTTTGAGATGCTCCTCCCAAGTAGGACTATAAATCATAATATCATCAAAGAAGACTAAAATGAATTTGCATAAGAGCCAAAATATTGCATTCACTAAACTCTAGAAGGTGGAGAGTGCATTGGTTAGACCAAAGGGCATGACCAAAAATTCATAGTGTCCTTCATGAGTTCAAAAGGTAGTTTATGCATATCTTATTCCTTAATTCAAATCTGATGGTAGCCTGAACATAAAGTTAACTTTGAGAAATATTGTGTATCATTCAGTTCATCCAACAACTCATTAATTACAGGAATATAAAATTTGTCTTTGATGGTTATTTTATTAAGTTCCCAGAAATCCATCCTTATTACATACCAACAACACTAGAGAAGAATAAGGACTAACACTAGGTTGAATAACCCTTGCTGCAAACAATTTCTGCACCATTTTCTCAATTTCAAATTTTTAGACATATTGATACCTATACAACTGAACATTTGGCAAAAGGCTACATAGTATAAGTTGGATGGCATGATCATCAACACGTTGAGGTGGTAGACCCTTGGGCTCCTCAAAAATAGATGCATGTCATTTTAAAAGAATTTGTAATTCTTCGTATCGTTCAACATTTGTATAGCAAACAATTGGGCCACTATCCCATGAGATGATTTCTATAGAAGCTTTTTTTATTATGTGAGAATAATTGAGTTGGGAAGAACCAACTTGCATCCCTTTGAAAGTGTACTCTATCTCCTGCTGATTGAATTTCATCCATAGTTCAGAAAAATCCCATAATATTGGACCCAAAGTTCTAAGCCATTATGTTCCCAATACTACATCACATCCTCCCAAGGAAAGGGTAAACATGTCAGCCTTAAGATTGTACTCTCCTATTTGCACCTTGACATTTCTACATTTACCCTTGCAAGGCAAAGTTCCTCCATTGGCTATCATGACTTCAAAGGAGTTATAGGAATTTATATAACAATTTGTCCTTTTTGCCACTCGAGGATCAATGAAGTTATGTGTACTACCAAAGTTGATAAGGATTATGATTCTCTCACCCTTGAAATGTCCTATCACCTTCATAGTTTGGGGAGTAGATATTCCTGCTAGAGCGTGGACTGAATTTTTGGTTGAGGTTCCTCTTGTGCTTCACCTTCGTCTATACACTCTTCTCTTCCTCTTCATGGGGTTCATTCATTGAAGATTTGTCCACATCTAGCAAATACAATTTTTGTTGTACACATCTATGTCTGGGAGAGTATTTCTCATCACAATTATAACACAACCCTTGTGTTCTATGAGCTTCCATTTCCTCTCGAGTCAATCACTTGATGGTTGGCAACTTACTTCCCGAATTTGTTGTGGGCTTAGATGGAAATGGGGGTCGGCCCTAAGGAAATTTGGAAGTATGTCTCTTAGCAATGAATTTTTCCTTTGCTAGCCTAGCCAAACCGATTGTCTGCATCATGGTCTATGGTTTAAACCATTTCATCTCAACCTCAAAATCATCCTTCAACCCACTTGTGAAACAACTATGAAATAATTATTCACTCCAACCCCTTGTCATATTAGCCAAATTTTCAAACTAAGTCTAATATTCACGAATGATGGAGGTTTGCTTTAATTTTGTGAGGGCTCCTGTGAAGTCCTCATATTCACTAGGGCCAAATCAAGTGAGTAGTTGTGTTTCAAAGTCTTCCCAAGAAAGGTCAAGATTCATATATTTCACCCATTGATACCATTAAAGGGCTTCAAATTCAAATTTAAAAGAAATCATTATGGTCCATAAATGTTTAGGAATGTTGTGAAGGTTGAAATATTGACTTGCTCAACACAACCAACCATTCTGGTCTTTCCCATCAAATTTTTAAAAGTCTAACTTTGGCATCTTATATGCATTATTATGGAAAATGGTATTGTGTGCCTCCCCTTTTGAATTCCCTAAATTGTCAACCCTTCCTTCAACTTCACCATTATTAATTTGTTTGTATGCATGGGTAGCCCCTTGTAAGCGACTTTCAAATCATGTAATTTTTCATGAATGGTTGAGGTTTTCTTCAATTTTTTGAGGGCTCATGTGAAGTCCTTATATTCATTGAGACCAAATCGAGTGAGTAGTTGTGTTTTAAAGTCTTCCCAAGAAGGTTCAAGATTCATATATTTCATCCATCGATACCATTGAAGGGCTTCAAATTCAAAATTAAAAGATGTCATTGTGGTCCATAAATGTCAAGGAATGTTGTGAAGGTTGAAATATTGACTTGCTCAACACATCCAACCATTCAAGTCTTTCCCATCAAACTTTGGTATTTTATATGCATTAATATGGAAAATGGTATTGTGTGCCTCCCCTTATGAATTCCCTAAACTGTTAGCCCTTCCTTCAACTTCACCATTGTTAATTTGTTTGTATGCATGGGTAGTCCCTTGTAAGCGACTTTCAACATCATGTAGTTTTTCATGAACTCCCTTAATTTATTATACTAATCATTCAAGTAACCCATAGAGTCTTTTATTTGTTGGATTTCTTGTTGCATTTTGCCCTATAATTTACTAAATTGTTGAATCAATTGACTTATCTATTCACTTGGTTAGTTTGCTCCATGTTCCTCATTGCCCCTCTAGTTCCTCCGACCATGGAATTATGAATTAGGCATTTGAAAATACTTTACTAAAAATATAATTCTTGTTTTAGTAGTTATTATTTTTAGTAATGGTCTTGAAAAAAGTGTTTAGGTGCTATATATCAAAATGATTTGCTCGAATATGTAGTAGTAAGGGCTTTGGCTTCTCTTTGAGAGGTTCAAGTTTCAAACCCCACTCAAAATGAGGGGACCGAGAACCCTCATAAAAACCTATGTAAAATCAATGAAAAAATAATTAGCTCGAAAAGATCGAAATGGACTTATACACCAAAATGACAATTTTTGGACTTAAAAAAAACTTACAGGTGCTAAATACCAAAATGATCAATGCGATAAGAGGATCATAATGAACTAGGTTTCAAATTGACGTTTTTGGCACTGAACGTTTTTTTCTAATGGTTACACCAGGTTCTTTCTGCATTGATCGATTGTTTACTAACATCTATTCTGACAACTATCTAGACTATCAAGATTATATATGTTTATGATCCCTCTTGTATTTACAGTTATCACTATATCTAATTGTTACTAACACCACCGTTTGTTCCTAACTGCGAAGAACTATTACTGTATCACCAATATCGTGATCAGTATTCTCCTTAATATGCTCAAGTTTGTGTTTAGGGTTTTAAGTTTGATAGTCTATGTTAATATTTGATAGACGACAAAATTAGGGTTCCTCTAGGCTAAGGTGTGTGTACTACCCATAGCTCTATGATATACTGCAACAATGATTGACAATGCTTGAACCAATATTTCAGGCCACTACCCAAGGAGGATATAGTTTATATCCTTAGGCACACTACCCATCTCTCTAACCAATATGGGGGGAAGACTGTTGTGCTTGTTGCACTATGGATATATACATGGTTGAAAGCTTCATAGGGCTAAAGGTCTCTCATAAACCTAGGGGGTCTTCCTATATACTAAAGGGTGCATGAGTGCTCAAGTCCATATACAGGTGTTGTCTAGGGCCTAGGTATTGGAGTCTGATAATCCCTCACTTCACTAGACGCTCTATGGGCAATCTAGCTTAGCCAATAACACCAACTCCTTCATGATATTTTAAAGTCCCCAACATAGGGTTTCTAACCTATTAAACTAAAACAAAAAAATGACTCAATTTTTTTCATAGGGTATTACATAGAAAAGAATAAAAAAAAGAAAATTATACCTAATAGGATCAAAATGATAGGACATGAATTGTTGTATCTGTAACATAGCGCAACCATGGGAAGTGCTCTGATACCACTTGTTAGAAACCTTCCAATTAAAATAAGCACATCCACATAAATATTGCAATAAATAACATAATTAATGAAAACAAAATTAACAATATTACAATACAAATAGAAAAGCAAACATAATCACGATACAAAATTGTTGGCCTCTTTGAGGGGCAACATCCTTAGAAGTGGAGCCTTGATACAATATGAAAAAACTTGATACATCCCATTCACGCCTTTGCCTTTTTAAAACTACTACCAACCCTAACCCTAATGTTTAAGGGGCAGTTTCCCATGCACACGTTGACCCAAGCTAGAATCTTCAACTAAAGAATCAATTACATATTTTATAACGGTTACATTATATGGGCCCATATGTCTAGGCGCCCCAAGTGCCACATACATGTTACAATGTATTACATAATAATGTTTGGATGGGGCATTACATAATATTGTTAGGATGGGGTCCTAACATGTAACAATCGACTCTATTAGGGACAAAGAAGAATGCATGGGAATTCCTTAAATTTGTTCAATATTTCCCCCCTTAAAGCTAAAATAAGTGAATCTAAGAATAACATTAATCTCTATGTAAGCAAATCAACTTCTTCTCAATTGAAATATTGGGCACAATAAGAGTCAAAACCCTCTTGTCCCCCTTACAGTACTATTTTCCCTCACACTTCATCACTAGCACCTTTCCATCCTGCTTGTGGACCTATAATCCAAATCCCTCAATTAACAAAATCCAACAACATCATCGTCAACAAAATAATTGCTCTACCAAACTCTCATTAGTTTCTTAGACCACCTATAGAGGCATCCTTCTTTGGTTATATTATTAGGTGGAAAGCCCTATCCAAGTGAGTGGCAAGGGCTTGAACAAAAGTTGGTCATCGCTAGCCTTATATTATGTTGAAGTCTATTGAGACTTACTCTTCTTCTTCAAATGCTTTAAAAATGACCTAGTTGATTGTGAATGAGAAGGAAGTTTGTTGTTGTAGTACCTAGAAGTGCAACACCATAGGCTACACCTAAATGTGCAACAAAAGTGATGCACAATGAATGAAGGAAATTTTTTATGCAAAGTCCATAAGTGCAACATACACCAAAACTCGTTGCACAAGGGCTAATATCCATTGCAACCATTGTTTTGGCTCCTTACATACATTATCATCAAGAGGATAGTGTTCTTTATTATAAGGAACCAATGATACAATTGAGAGCCAAGAGTTGTACACATGTCAACTAAAATACAAGCGAGATGTTGTTAAAGCAAACCATTTTTTTTTCTCAATGTTTGCAACGATAGCTTGAAATTTGACAACTAAAGGACTAACATTGATATAGTTGTTTATCATTTAGTTGGCAAAAACCATGACACAAGATTTTAAGATACATATTAAATAAATGTTTAGTTTTCCAAGTTATGTTATAAAGAATTTATATAATTATATATAAAAATATAGCATTGCCCATTAAGTGGTCAATTATGTATATATGGCTTCGATTGTAAATTGATCAATAAATTAAATGTGTTCTCTAAAACATAGATTAATTAAAAGCGAGTCTTAATGGCAAGAAAACAAAACATGATATCTATTATGGGCTTAGTTACCAAATTCGTCGAATTTTTGAGATAAAATTCGAAATTCGTCGAATTTAAAACCCTAACGAATAAGTTCAGCGAATAAATCTTAAATTTGGCAAAGGAAAAAAAATTCAGCCATCGACGAATAAATCTTAAATTCGGCAAAGGAAAAAAAATTCACAAAAAACAAGGTGGAAAGAGAAAGATTAAATTCGTAAAATGTTACATATTCACATGAAGACATGCACGCTGAAAGATAAAAATTAAAATAAGACGAGATTATTGGTCTAAACCGTGTGTTATATCAAAATTTGAAAGTCTTTGTACATAGTTGTATAAACTTGTAGCACATGACACTTCGCACTTTGAGGTTGTATTCAGGAAAAAGGTTTATCTTTAAGTAGTTGAATTTACTTTCATAATAAAACATCAAATTTCACACTTGTATACGCAAAATGGGATCTAGAACTTATCAAAATTGCATGAGGAAACAACAATCGCAAAATCGCGACGGCCAAATCCAGCTGCTCCCGACCACAAAAGATGTCGCGATATCGCGACGGAAACATCACAAAGCAATCAGTCCTCAGAATTGTCGCAATATCGCGACGCAAATTCCAATTGCCACCAATGCGCCAGAAGTGTCGCGAGATCGCGACAAGAAGATCCTTCTGCATCCAAACCTCCCAAGTGTCGCGAAAACGCGACAGGTTGACCACTCGGCGACCAATCATCATAAAAGTCGCGAGATCGTGACTGTTGTCTTCCGTGTTGCCCCTGCAACCAAAGCGACGCGAAAACAAAGCAACATCGAGCCAATGGTCCCAGCGACATAACATGGCGCGAAAAAGAGACATCTTCCACCCGTTAGTCGCGACCACACAACCGGTCGCGAAATCGCGACAACAACTAGCCAAAGAACGCGACATCGCGGAATGTCGCGATATCGCGACAGGAAGTCTCCAAAGGCCGTGGCGACGAAACCTGTCGCGATATCGCGACAGGTTGCCACCGAGGGTCGCGATAACACAGCAGGTCGCGAAAACGCGACGAAAAACTCCCAAGACACAAAATTTTTTCATTTGCTCAAAAATTTTGCAAGACCTTGTCTAATCACAGCATCTTCCACAGGCATGTTACTGTGCAGCTGAACTCCAACCTCCTTTTCCGCACCCAACTTGGCAAGGAAATCGGCCGCCGAATTTGAATCCCGATTCACATGGATAGGGATCACATCCTCTAGTTCCCTCCAAAGGACCTTGATTTGAGAGACTAAGATCTGAATCTTCCACGCTTTCAAAGCAAAATTTCTCATACAATCAAGAGCGCCAACCAAAATTTGAGAATCAGTCTCAAGGATTATCTTTCTGTATCCCTGAGTGACAGCCCAGAAAGAAGCAACTTTGATGGCAAAAGCTTCGGCTTCATTATTGGTGGCTCTTCCCAGGCCTTGGAGTTCCCAATAAAGAACAGTTCCAGTATGATCACGGCACACAACACCGATTCCAGCATTGCCCGGATTGCCCTTTGCAGCTCCGTCCGTGTTAATTTTAATCCAGCCAACCGGGGGGGGTTTCCAACTAACCATGTTTTCTCTAACTTGAGCAACAACTCTCTCTTCCTGTGGACCCAGCTCAACCAGAATATCTTCTTCAGCATGTAAGGCAACCGTCTCAGTGACTTTGCTCCAGATAACCTGCCAAATTCCATCAAGGGAGGAGAAGGTCTCTCTGAAGATTCGAGCGTTTCTTTCCAGCCACACTTGCCACCAGATGAAGAAGAGACCAAGCTCCCACCCCAATCGAAGGGCTTTTGATTTAAATCTAGCTTTCTTCCATCTTTGCCAGATATTATTCCGAGTCAGAGCACCATTACCCTGGAGATTAAAAAGAGAGAACCATCGATTCCAGATCTGACCTGTGAAGGAACACTCGAACATCAAATGGTCAGCAGTCTCTTCATGCTTACGACACAAAATACACTGAGAAGGACCAATAATTCCTCTGCTTCTGAGGTTATCATAGGTGAGGATGCCATTATGCATAAGCGCCAGACAAAGAAGTTCACTTTCGGCCGAGCACTTGGAATGCCAAATTTTCTTCCAGTCATGAACCGGAAATAAATGCGAGGGAGGCTCTGGGAGAAGCTGATCATAACCAGCCTTCACAGTGTAAATTCCAAGATTCCCATGGCCCCAAGCTAACTCGTCTTCTTCATCTCTGCCCGTGAGAAATCTTCTTTGTCAAGATGTTGGTCAGAGTGGTTGCCAGCTCCGGAGGGATAGTGACAGGCCACTCCTCAAGTCGCTTAAATTTCTTGAATTTATACTCACCCAATTGACTAGTGATGAAATAGTTCTCAATAGTGACCCGACCCTTGGATTCTATGGCAGTTTTAATTGGAAGCGGTTCGAGGATACTCCGCAATGATGGGTGGAAACTGGTCCCATGAGTCAGTCCAGAAACGGGCTTTCTCCCCTCTTCCCACTTTCCAGAACAATTGATTTTTAATTACTTGAGAGCCCAACTTGAGAGCTTGCCAAACTAGGGAACCATTACCATCCAGAGGGAAACGGCAAACTTCAAAGGGGTGGATGTTACCCAAATATTTGCTGGTCAAGATTCTACTGAATAAAGATGATGGCTGGGAGATCCATCTCCAATACAATTTACTCGCCAGGGCTTTGTTGTTGAGATTAGAGCTTCTCAAACCCAACCCTCCTTTTTCTTTGGGCTGAGTAACTTTGTCCCAACCAACCAAGGCCCATTTCTTCCCACCTTTTGCTCCTTCCCATAAGAATCGCCTAGCCAGTTTGTCCAACTCTTTCCAAATAGAAAGAGGAGCAGCCAAGATTGAAAATTTATAGATAGGCATGGCCTGAATTATTGACTGTAAGAAAGTTAAACGGCCACCGTAGCTTAACCATTTGTGAGACCAATGGTTCATTCTATCTTTGATGCCATCCAGAAGATCTTTCCAAATATCATTTTTCAATTTCTTGAAGTGCAAAGGAACCCCCAGATAGACTATAGGAAGAGATGATCTAGAGAAGCCCAAAATCTCTATAATTTTGTCCTGCATCCGTTGGTCAAGATTGAAAAAGACAACTTTAGATTTGTTGTCATTGATAACTTGATTGGAGGCCCTAAGGTAAACAGAAAGAGAGTCTCTGATTCCCCTAGCTTCCCTGAGACTAGCCACTCCAACCAAGCCAGTGTCATCCACAAATTGTAAATGAGTCAAGACTTCATCCCCGACCTTAATACCTGTTATCAGGCCTTGAAGTCTTCTTCTCAAGAAGAGTCGGCCTAATCCTTCAGCTAAGATAAGGAATAGATAGGGCGAGCAAGGGTCCCCTTGTCGGAGACCACGAGAGGCTCCAAAGGGAGGCGAGGGAATCCCCTTGATGAGAACCGAATAAGAAGGCGTGGAAACACAACTCATAACCCAGTCAATCCATTCCTGGGAAAAGCCAAAGGCAACCAACATCCTTGACAGGAAACCCCACTCCACTCGATCGTAAGCCTTAGACATATCCAGTTTGATGAACATTCCTTTGTTACCAAAGTTTTGCATTGAATGAATAGCCTCTTGAGCAAGAACCACTCCATCCAAGATCTGTCTACCCTCTACAAATCCTCCCTGTTATGATGAAATGATGTTATGAAGGAGAGGTTTAAGACGTTCAGCTATAATTTTTGTGATAATTTTATAAATCACATTACATAAAGCAATAGGTCTGAAGTCAGAGATATGAACTCCTTCCTCCCCCTTTGGAATTAACGTGATAAAGGTATGATTTAGAGCCTTGAGCATTCTCTTATTAGATCTGGACTCCTCAATTACAGCCAAAACATCTTCCTCCAAGGTATCCCAAAAGGCCTGAAAAAACTCAATAGGAAAACCATCTGGACCGGGAGATTTGCCTGTGCTCATTCCAAAGACCACATTTTTCAATTCATCTCGGTCAATAGGTCTGAGGAGAGCCTGATTTTCTGTTGGAGTGATAATAGGGGGAATAACATCAAGAACTTCATTTTGGGCCCCCACATCTTGGTCCCTATTTTCTGCAAAAAGCTTGGAGAAGTAATCCACGAGTGGGAGTGCATACCTGGAAGAGTATCAAAGGAGTGACCATTCTCATCTTTTAAAACTGCCATATTATTCATCTGTCTTCTAGCACATGCTGAACGATGAAAAAATTTTGTATTTCTATCTCCTTCCAATAGCCAAGAATTTCTAGCCCGCTGCTTCCAGTAAATTTCCTCGTGGTTATCAATGTCCTCAACAGCTTTGCGCAAGGCATCATCTTCAGTTTTAAGCTGTTTCGAAATTAAACCTTCCCTAAATTGTTTCTGCACCTCCTCCCAGCGGGCCAAAAAGGGGGCTCTTTGCAGCTTGAAATCCGATTTATTGGCGTGCCTCCATCGTTTCAATTTAAATTTGACAAAAAGAAGCTGTTTGTGAAATTTAAACATTGCTATCCCAAAAGGTGGATGACCTTATTCCCACCATTGCAGAATTACCTCATGAAGGTCCTCCTTCTGAAGCTAGAAATTCTCAAATCTAAATGGTTTGTGGAGCCGCTACTGTCGAGTCCCACCCTTCGACATGATGGGAGAGTGATCGGAAACGAGGACCGTCCAAAATCTGTAATTGCACATTCCACTTAACAAAAGCCTCCTCCGAGACCGAAAGCGATCCAACTTTACCTTACAACGGTGTGGATCCCTCCGTTTGTTAGTCCAAGTGAAAAAAGTTCCAGGACCTTGGACATCAACTAAGTGAAAAGCTTGAACACGGGCAATCAGAAGCCGGTCCCCCGGGTCCAAAACAGGGGAACCACCTTCCTGATCCCGAGCAGATAATTTGGCATTAAAATCTCCAGCAATGATCCAGTCAAAAGCTTGTCTTGAGGACCTCATGTTGTGAACTGCTTTCCATTGAAGCCTCTGGCCATCATGGCTTTGAGCCCCATAAAAATTTGTAATTAAAACTTGCTCAGCTGTGACATTATTCCTAAAAAGAGATGTGAGAACACCCCTCCAAGCTATATGTTCTAAAGCAGACCATTCCAGGGGGTTCCAAAAAGTAACAATTCCTCCTGAGGCACCTTGAGCTGCCACATCCATATATCCAGCTCCCCTCCATATTTTACTAACTGTTCTACACATAAGATCTAAAGACATTTTTGTCTCCTGGAGGAGCAAAAAGTCTGTTTTACCCTTCCTTATGAGTCTTTGAACAGCAGATTGATGGGTTCTGCTGTTTAAACCCCTAACATTCCAAGATTGAATAATCATTGGAAACCTTGAGAGCAGTAAGAGTCAATTGTTCTCACTGATCCATCAGTGACCAGCTTGTCTCCTTGCGATGCTATTAGGTCCTTATTAGACTTCCTGCCTGCACCTTGAGAAATGTTATTCTTGGACCGTTTTTCCACCTTGGTAATCCCCAGGGCTGGCCTTTCTCTATTCTTTTCGGCACTTCCCATGATGACATCCTGAATAACTGGCTGTGCTGAGGAGTGGATTACCAATGCCCCTGGGTTCTCTGGCTGTAAAATCTCAGAGGGTTTAAACACCTGCTCTCGGGCAGGAGTTGAAGAGGGAGAAGCATGAGAGTAGATGTTAAAATCCTCAGTGTTCCCATCCACTCCATCCATGACTTGGTCTTCTTGATCCACCAGGGATTTAAAGATTTCATACCGGTTGGTTGGCTTGAGTGGAGCTTGGTCCTTGCCATTTCTCTTTTTGTTTCTCCTTCGCTTCTGCTGTTCAAAGCCATCTTTACGGGCTTCAGAACCTTGGGGGTGTTTTGTGATTCTTTGGCTGGGGTGAACTTACCCTCTGCGGGTCGATTTGAGATTCCTAGCGGGGCCTCCGCTTTTGTGCTCAAGGTATTCGGACGAGAACCTAGCCAAATGGCCATGCTTATGGCAGACCCTGCATCTAAAAGGTAGGGCTTCGTAGTCTAACTGCTGTATCCAGGATTGTCCTGCTAACTCCAGTTCCACCTCAGCTGGTAGTGGCTGGCTGATATCCATTTCAACACGATTCTAGCAAAGACAGCAGTGTTTCCCTCTATGGTATCTTTGGAAACTCCCAGAAATCTACCTAGAGAGTTACCAATCATCTCAAGAATCTGCTCGCCCCAAAACTCCATCGGGAGAGCGTACGGCCGGATCCACCTTTGGAACGGCCCGTGGGCTCAATGCGAGGATCGAAACCCACTCTCCATGGTTGGACAAATAACCCTGCCGGGCCATGGGTCCTCTTCTCTGATTCAAATGCTCTGTTTCTATCTACTAAAGAAGAGAAACTAATAATGAAATACCCGTTGCTTATAGGCCATAAGGAGTACTCACCGATAGGTTCCCAGTTCTGTCTAACCCAGGTGTGCAGAAAGTGTAGAGTGGGTCGGATTCCCATGAATTTGCGAGATCAAGTCATGGTTAGCACGGTAGGTGATCGTATCCTCAACCATCTTTGGTTCTATGACTATCTTAGGTGCGGAGGCAGTTGCGGGAGGCATCCATTAACTCTGTTTGCAGGTGAACCCTTGCCAGCATTCTTGAGAAGCGTTTGGTAAGCACCCGCTGGGCTTCATCAGAAGAAGACGCAAAATTTTCTTTTAGAATCTCGGCATAAGAGCTCTTCTTCCCGTCAAGAGAACCCGGAGGGAGACCCCATAGGGCCCTCCCGGGGTAACGGACGAGCCTTCAGAGGGGAACGATGTCAAACCAACAGATACCCAGGAAGAAGCCGCGTGCCAGAATCCTAGAGCTTCGGCCTCTGACAGTTCAAAAGATTTCCTACCAAATCGCCAGAGCTCAGAACCAACCTAAAATATGATGTTGAAATGATCGTTATATACATAATGTTTAGACCATTAATCTCGTCTTATATAAATAAAATTTATTAAAACCTAAAAAATATTTAAAATGATATTATTAAAATTTAATGTAGAAGCTTAAAAATATATGATGAAGGAATTATTAATGTTTGTTTGAGTTTCTTAGTTACTAATTTATTTACATAATATTTTGAAAGAATATATGCACATTTATAATATATCAAATTTTATATGTCGAACTTTATTCCGAAATTTTAAACATATCGAATTTATTTCGAATTTCAAGAGTATCAAACTCAAACACGAACACGAACTTGGTAACTAAGATTATGGGGAAACATTAAAAAATAATTTCTCCTTTTACATGCTTTGCATGAGGCTCAATCTCTTTATTTTTTAGTGCAAGCATCTAAATCAAATTGCAAAAATGGTAGTTTGTCTGAGTTGAAGTAGTAGAAAAGCACGAATAATGGAGGAACATCAAAAAACAATCTATTTTTACATGCAATAAAATCTCTTAATTTTTTCATGTATGCATCTTAATCAAAATGCAATAGTAAGAGTTGTTTATTTGAGTTGAGGGAAGAACAATGTAACATGAAAGAGAAGACAACTTTTTTAAAGCTACCTCTTATTGTTGTAAATGGTAGATTTAAATTAATGCTTAAGATTTGCTAGGTGTTCACCATTTTTGGGATATTTTAATAGTTTTATACCAACCACATTAGACATGCATAATTTTCATTAGATGTTGAACTCATGTTTACAATTTTAATTTATCCATAATTTTTCATTAGATGTCAAATTTTAATTTATCCCTCCATAGATATCTATGTCTCTACATACAAGCATCCACATGCATCTTCATGTTGAAATATTTACTATATTTAAATCTTCAACTTTTTAAATTATAATAAATACTTTTTTTAACAATAGAGTGATTTATGCATGCAAAGCCTTCTTGCCTCCAAAAACTTTGAATAGTATGGATTTTACGGATTTATGGATGTAGAACTTTTGCATTCCCTACAAATCAACAAGTTCAACATTACATATAAAACTTTTATCAATAAATAGAATACATATACATTCAACAAGAAGTCTCAAGCTTTTTTATAAACAAAGAGAACACATCCACAAAGAAGCTTCTATCAATAATTTTAGATAAGATCTCTTTTATTGCATTTTATTTTATTTGTTACAAGTTCAAATTTATGTTCTTAAAAATATCTCACTACAAATACAAATGATTTGAATACTAAATTACTACTAAAAATAGCAATGCTTTGGATGATAAATCAATGTTGCCTAGTTTTTTTTTACATGCAACCTAAAATTTTTTAGACTTGTACAAAAAAAAACAACTTCAAATTGTGCATGACAATTCAAAAAAATGATTTAAATGGTACTCCTTGTTGTGTTTGAATTTGTAACATTAAAATTTATAATTTTACCAAAGAACAACTTCATTTCAACTTCTACATAACAATTATTCAATTTGTGCACTTATTTAATTTGTTTAGGTCATTTCAATTTTTAAATTTCAAGTTTGGATGAAGACAATTATAGATCTTTGTTTACGTCATTTCAATTTTCGAATTTATGACCAACCACCTTCATTTATAAGTAGGATGTTCTCAAAGTAGAAATGCCTTTGTGTAACTAGAATTGGTACACATGTTTTGTTGATCAAAGCAAGCAAAATACAATAATGAAATGTCGAATAAAAGTTGTTTCAAGAAGGGTTTGTCTCACCTTGAAATATAGGGAAGAGTAGTAAACCTAGTTTGTTTGCCCCCTAGAAACAAATTAAAGGCCAATGTTACACTTCTCTGCTAGAGAGAGTGATGAGGACCACATTTAAAACAATAAACAATTCTCATGTAGTAAGAAGGATTTAATGTTTTCTAGATTGATTGTAATTTTGCACATGTACCATATTTTAATGTAAGCATATTTTAAATGTACCACATAAATGATACTCTTAACTTTTTTTTTCCTTGTATTGGTGTATTATACATTTCTTTCCATAGGGGAAACTTAGGAAATGTTTGAAAGCATGGCAACCTCCTAATCTTATAAGGTGAAACAAACTACAAGGAAATATGTTTTAATTGCATGGAAATATTCATTGCCATTTACCAAAAGCATGAACACCAAACCAATGATGAAATAGTAAGTGGCAATAGGAAAAAAGAGGTAACTTCAATTCAGCCTATAGTCAATCATATCATTAATATATAAAAAGAACTTTCAAATTTCTGAAGGCACTATTTTAGATTATATTGGAGATTCAAGGAACAAAAACGAAAGGTGGCCATGTTGATGTTTTGCATGGAATGGATATAGATATGGTTCCCATTTACAAGAATATTGTTGCCAATAAACATGCATTGCAAGGAATGGAAGAGAAAAAAACTTGTTATCAAAAGATGTAATTGATACGAAGTGTGGAGAGTTCACTATATTTGGTGGGTCTCTTGAAACCCAAATTCTTATGAGGTGAGCTATGTAAGGAAGCCATGGATCATGGATCAAGCTCACAATGAGTTGTATTTCATGGCCTTGGTGTTTAATCAATTTTGACTAAAAGCATCTCCAAAACCAAACTCCATTTGCAAATTCACCCCACCACAAAAGTCATCACAACATTTGTGGTAGAGGGAGAGGCTGCCTTGCAAGTGTACAATGTGATGGTATCACATCGATATGAAGCTAAATTGATGCCCTCAAGCCAACTCAACGATAAGTTACCAGCTCTTGGTATCCTAGTTAGTTGCAAGCCAAAATCTTCCCTCAACAAGCCAAAGCCTTCAAGGATGGGGGATGGAAAGGAGACATGGCTCAAATAGTACCCATCACATCCAATAATGAAGATGTTTGAATCTCAAGCATTGAGCCACTCGTTTTTTCCATACCCACCAAAAGCATACAACTCTGCGACTCTCATCTACCACCATCACATGGTAGCTCCAGTGCAAAAGGGAGGAGGAGACGTAAACAAGGGGACCCACCATGACCATGGTAACACCCACCCTTGGAGGCAACATCACTCCTCTCACCTTCGCCTCACTCCATGAATCCTCCTCCATGTCAAACACACTCCACCTCCCCTCCAAATGTGTATGCCTTCTTCCCCAGCAATGCCACCAATGCCACCACATGGGAGCTTCGTGCCCTTGGCCCACCTCCCTTCTTCGCCTATACACAAACATGAACAAAGGAAGAACCCTTCTACTAATTAAAATTTAAAAAAGCAAGTCCAATACATACAAGGAGTGGATGAGATCAATATTCATACCTACAACCATTTTAGACGGCAGCACTCTGCCTCACCACCTTTGTTGCCAGTCGCTTCCGCAAGGCCTTCCCTCTCGCCAATTTCCTTTTTGTTTGTTGTTTGCACGTCATTTCCTCTATGCCCTCACATAGATTCAAATTCGACTACTCTTTGGTTTGAGCCAACATAACTAGAATGGAGATGTCCTATTATTGCCCAACTCTCTCTCTCTCTATATATATATATATATGTGTGTGTGGTAGATGCAATCAATGAAACAATGATGAATCTCCCTCACCATCTACATAAGCGTCCCATACCATAGTAAGAAAAACCATCTAATGCTTGCGAACTCTTGGAAAACTTTCAAGAAAATAGGGTAATGAGAAGTTACAGTTAGTTTCTTGGTGTCAAGACATCTTTGATAGAACATAAAAATAAGATTTGCAATCTATGCAAGGAAAGAAAAATTATCAAGTTCTTGTAACTTCTTGGAAAACTTGTAAGAAAATAGGGTCTAGAAATTAGAGGTATTTATTAAGGGTTGATAAATCATTGAAAAAATATAGAAATAGCTTTAAAAGGGAAAACTTGTCATTTTTGCATTTTTCTCTCCTATTCCTAACTACTAACTACAAATTTATAAAGGTTAACCAGATATTTTCTAATGTTCAAATGCATTTAAACAAGAATTTTACAGATTTAACAACTATTTTTTAAAGATTTTACCTGGACAAGACTTTAATATAATTTATGTTTTTGGCCATATATTCAAGAAGTATGATTTTTTTAAGATAATGTAAGGAAAAAAAAATATAGATTTTTCAGGTGATGGCTAAAGAACTAGCAAAGATGACCCAAATCCAAGAGCCCTAATTTCAAGTACATGAGATCAAACAAAGATGACCCAAATCCAAGAGCCTCAATTTCAAGTACACGAGATCAAACAAAGATAACCCAAATCCAAGAGCCCCAATTTCAAGTACATGAGATCAAACGTAGAAGCAAAACATTAATAAGAGTTCTTAAAATGTTGTATTTTGAGGATTTTTAATGATCACATAATCATGAATTATGTACTTTTTTATTAATCTAATAGAAATTTTACGTCTTTGCTCTCTGATTTATGTTTTAAATATATATTTATTAAGAATTAAATTTTGCATAGTTGTTAAGACCCCAATTTCAAGTAGATGAGATTAAACGTAGAAACAAAACATTAATAAGAGTTATTAAAATGTTGTATTTTGAGGATTTTTTTTTTGAATTTACATGGTGGACTCGGTAGCCGCCACGAATCCGGGCAGGCTGTCCAGTTTTTTTATGGCCGCCACAGTATTCTACGCTGTCCGTCCCGGAAGCCGTCACACAGATCTTCGCGCAGTCCGCCCCTATAACCACCATGCCACAATCATTTTAAACCTTTTACACCGCTGAAAGCACCAGGAAAGGGATAAGGGTTCAGTCCGGCGAGGCCCGAGATTTGAACCTTGGACCTCCGCCCCTTATGGGGTTTGGATGAACCAAGTGGTCTACACCTCGGACCTGTATTTTGAGGATTTTTAATGATACTTTTTTATTGATCTAATAGAAATTTTACGTCTTTGCTCTCTGATTTATGTTTTAAATATATATTTATTATGAATTAAATTTTTGCATAGTTGTTAAGAACTCCCAAAAATTGGGTGCCTAGTAGCAATTTTTCCACTCTGTCTATTACTTCACCCCTACGAAAAATACTGAAAATGTAGAAATGCCTATTTTTGGAGCTGGAGCTGGAGCTGGTGTGCACTTACAGACCTTATCTGCGCATATAATCACATAATATTTTTGCAAAATATTAATTTTTTTTTTAATAAATTTAACGAAAAAATGCAAAAAAAAAAAAAAAAGTGTCATGAAGAGTCAGATTTGATCAATGCGACAATTTTATTTTATATTTTTTTCCCACTCCAAATTTAATTGATCATATGAAACCCTATACCCCATGTATAAATATTCCCATACAAATAAAAGGCTACAATTTGAGTTTAAACTTTTTTTTCAAAAAAATCAAATAAGGAGGCAAGTTACAATTGAAATTCAGGAATATAAAGGAATTGGTCAAAAATTCCCATACAAATAAAAGGCTGCAATTTGAGATTAAAAAAAATCAAATCAAAGAAGGAGACAAGTTACAAATGAAATTCAGAGCTTTTTGATATACAAAGGAATTGGTCAAAAATTCCATTTAAGATTAAAAAAATCAAATCAAATAAGGAGACCAGTTACAATTGGAATTCAGAGCTTTTTGATATATAAAGGATTTGATAAAGCTTTCCAGATCAAAATTTGGACTTTGCCACTGACCTCAATCCTTAAAAAAATCAAAAGAATATAACCAAAATTTTAATAACAAGGGTTAAACTTTAGTTAATTCTGAAAAACAATTGAAATTCAGAATTACCTGGAAAAATTTACCTTTTGCTATCGAAATTTCCAATAATTTACGAACCATTAAAACTATCACATACTTTTGTAAGAAAATATGCAGAGACTGCCTGCAACACAACACATGAAGAAAAATCAAAATAAAAAAAGTGACAGATATCCCTTTATTGAAATCAATTGATATAGAATTAACACAATCATTGAGAACAAAGACGTATGGATCTTGACACAAATCACTGGCAGTCAAAAAATTAAACAATACAGCAAAACGAATCCAACCTTTAGAAGAAGGTCAGGCCGCCTGTTAGGGTTTGACAGAGAGGGATTTGAGGAAGGCATCCTTTTGCTTGTTGTATTCCTGCAATTCGTCATAGTAGGTGTCCCAAACGCATGTTTCACAGCCGCTTCCACAGCAATCTCCCGGCAGCGGTCTCTCTGGAGGATCCCCTATTTTCTCCTTCAATATTCTCTCCACCTCTTCCTTCTCCTTCTCCTTCTCCTTCTTCGTCTGCTCCTTCTCTGCCTCTGCCTTCTCTTTATTATTGTTCTTCTCCGTGACAGACGAACTTGCCATATTTTGAGCGTGGCCGCTTAGGTAAGCCCCGGGCAAAGAGAAATGAAAAAGGAAAGGGCCAAAAGAATTTTTGAGCGTGACGGTGGAAGAAAGAGAAGGGCCGCGCAACAAGTTTCCGAGCCTGGGCATTCCTTCCTTGGGCTTTGCGTGTGGACGTGTAGAGCCCTCTCTGCCATTTATTTATTTTTCTTATTTATAGTAGAGCCCTCTCTGTCATTTATTTATTTATACTTTAAAAAATACATACATATTTTATTTTTTATTTTTATGTTACGTAGGAATAACTAACACTTTTGCATGATACGACCTCCATCATTGTTATTATAAACCCTAAAAGCCAAGTCATATTATTATAAATCCTAATCTAATGGGCAAAGGCGAAGTTATATTATTTTAAACCCTAATCTAATGGGTAAAGGCGAAGTCATATTATTATAAACCCTAATCTAATGGGTAAAGGTGAAGTCATATTAAACCTAAAGTCAACAAGATCTCGACTCTCGAAGAAATTGAATTGAGATAACTAGTTGACAAACACTCAACCTGATACCAATCGACTTATTCCCTTTTGGGTATGTTGTAATTTGAGTTTGGGTCTCCCAAAAGAGAGCCCAAAGCCCTACCTACTTCATTGTCCAAATGGGACAACAAATGTTAAGGTAAAGTGTAAGTTTTTAAAATGTTACTTTAAAGTGTGTATGCAAATGCCCAACGGTATGTTGCGTTTCATCTCAGTGACTTGAGTTCTAATCACAAGGAAGGAGGCTCCCTCTTGTTATGCCACAAGGAGTGTTATCTCTTGTACTTTGCATTACTTTAAAATTAAAATAATAATGTCTTAGGGAACAATGCAATGGTTCGGGCTTTGGCTCTTTTTCGAGAGGTCGATTCAAACCGTGGTGTGGGCGAGTGCGTGAGGAGGTGGGTGTATGGTAGTTGTGTGTTAAATTACCTATTGATAAGCATAGCTTTCGACTTTACAAGGGGTCATGGTTGGGAGGAGACTGCTTAGCCTTGTGCGTTGGTCGTAGTGGTTTTTCACACTAACCAAATAAAAACAAAATTTTAAAATTTTATATATATATATATATATATATATATATATATATATATATATATATATATATATATATATATATATATATATATATATATATTTATTTATTTATTGAGGTTAGTGTCAAAAACCCCTACGATCGATGCGAAGGGCTCGACATCCCCATCCCAACCATGACCTTTGATAATGGTGAGAGTTGAGTTTGTCAATAGGGACCAAACACATAGCCATACACAAACCTACCTCCTTGCACACTTTCCTATGCCACGTTTTGAACCTTGGACCTTCCGAAGAAGAGCCAAAGCTCGAATCGTTGTGTTGTCCCCCAAGACTAAATATTAAATTTATTATTAATTCAATTTTTTTTTATTTGGTTAGTGTGAGAAACCCCTACGACCAACACACAAGGTTGAGCAGTCTCCTCCCAACCATGACCTCTCGTAAAACCGAGAGCTATGCTTATCAATAGGGAATTTAACACACACATTTACCCATGTTGTGGTTTGAACATTGGACCTCCCGAAGAAGAACCAAAGCCCAAATCATTGCATTGTTCCCCTGGGACTATTATTAAGTCAATTGAATTATATTCAACTAATCTTTTTATCAAAAATATTTTTCATTTCTTTTTCAGATTAAGGTGGTAGGGGTTTTAGGGTCCCCAAACCCTTACACTTAGTTGACAAAAAGTATTACAATATGGCACAACAACCTGTTCAATACTAAACTATTGACATCAATTGAAGCTTAGGATACAATGAGTTATTCAACTTTAACAAAAACATCCTAAGAAACAAAATGCTCGTATTGGAGGCATTTCTAGCACAATACACAATCCAAACATAACATAATAGTAAAACCATAATAGACGCAGACAACACTAAAAGACAAAACAACCCACCACCAGAACAAGTTGCTTATGTTCCAAGACAAAATCTTTATTTTTTATGCTTAGCGAGATGTTTTTTCCCTCCAAAGTTAAAGACTACCTGGGATCCATTGGCTACTTCTTGAGTAGTTTCTTTCTAGATTACTACTATTGTGGAAGGTCTGCCAGGGCCTCCTTTTGGACCTACATCCGTTGAGTTTTTAGAATGACTGCGAGTGACTACTTTCTAAGCCAAAATCCTAGGGTTTATCACTTTTGAACCATATTTTACCTCAGGGCCAACCTTCATTGTATTTTGAGCTTCTTCAGGTTGAGGAACCTGTAATCCTTTAATCGAGATTACTGAAAGTTCCCTAGCATAATGAGGATGGTCTGAAGTCGTCATTAAAGAGGTTACCAAGTTATGTGTTTGTCCAACATTTTCATCAATAACATTTAAACTATAAAAGAAATTGGAAAGGGGAATAATTTTTTCGTCCAAAAAAGATTGTTCTTGGAGAATTGCATCTAAATTCATAGGGTCAATTTCACCTTCTTCTAGTGATTATTTATCTTTTTGATTTTATTCCTATCCATCATTGGTTCCTTCTGAAACTTCAACATTACCTTCTTACTTGGCGCCTCAGTTGTTGTATTCTTTCCTATTTGTCGTCACTCCCATATTCTATTGATTTGGGGAGTATTTCTTCGGATAATGCAATGAAAACTTTGATGCCCTACTTTATGGCATAAACCACACTTTACCGCCATATTTTCATATTCAATCATCTGATTACATGAACCAAACTTAGAGATCAACTTTATTGATTTAGGAGTTCTTAGCTTATGTAGACATTCACACATAGTCTTGCATGCAACATGTGTGTATAAGAGTAGAAAGATCCACAACTACCAGTTGCCCTATGTTTCTAGCTATTCCAGCGAGGATCTCTTCATACCATAAATGAATCAGCAAGTCCGTAAGGTAGATCCAAATAGGTACCAAATCAATCCTCTGAGAGAAAGGATCAAAGTTAGGGCTGCATCTCCTCAAGAAGAGATCTCTACAGTCGAAAACCATGGCCTTCCTTGTAAAATCCTATCACGACAACCAAAAAAAGCTTCTAGGGAGGGCAATGATCTCCATATGTTTGACATGATTTCATTTCTCCTGGGCCCACTTGATAGTGTAAACTTTTGGTCTAAAACTAATGAATTTCCCCACCAAAGACATCTTTCCTTGATCAACAACCAGGTCTGCTAGATCATTAGGAACTACTAGATCCCCATTTTTTGGTTGGATATTAAAGCAACCTTAGTGAAGTTTTTGCTTCCCTTTGAGGATATTAACCCATGAATGGGCCCTCAAGTCAAAAGGTCTAGAAAAACCCTTATTTGTTTCCTCGAGAACATCATCATATTGAACCCCCTCAACCTCTATGTCATTGTTGCCACCATGTCCCCCTATGAAACCCTATGGACCCGTCTAGCTCCCTTATTTCACGTGCTTCATTTTTTAAACTAGATTCAAAACCCTAGGTGTACTTGAATATTACCCTCCTCACTATGTGGTAGTCATTCAGGACATTTAGTGGTTGATCTACCACCTCAACGACTTGTGGTGGATCTGTCACCTCAACAACCCATGCTTGATCCATTGATGCAGTAGCCTATGGTGGATTCGCCACCTCAAAAACTTATGGTGGATCTGTTGTCAGCCTCATCCACCTGTGAAAGATCTATAGCCTCAACAACCTGAGGTTGATCTCATTTTCATTTCTTTTCATATCAAATATATTCAAGTTGTCTCCTTAATTAACATTTTGAGATCATTTTTATTAATAGAAAATTTTACTTGACCAATTGTCTTATGACTTTTGAATTTTTTCAAGATGAAGATCAACACTACAATTCACTAATTTATTTGCTACTTGGTTTCCTTCTCTATAGATATGGTCACATTTTCAAAAGATTCCATCCAACCATAGTTAATGAAAATTAACAATAATATTTTTTTTTATCTAACTACATCTATTTTTCTTGATAGCATTAATAATAATTTATGAATACCCATCAATTAAAATATTATTTTAATCATTTTTCAATTGTAATTTTGATCCCTATAAAAAAATACCCTAGCCCTTATATAGTTTTTTTTTAATAAACTATGTGGCTTCTATATGGGGCCACTCCCATTACAAAAACATAACATAACATTGCTTTCATTACATTTCTAACAAGTTAATCAACGCATATCCAATTTTGTATTTCTATCAAAGATGTTCTCCATCTTCCTCAAACTGCTAAGTTTCCACAATCAACTCATTTTTATATCAGATGCCTTTCGAAATTTAAATTTTGTCAAGCTAAAATTCAACACCATAAATGGCTAAAATATTTCTTTTCCAACTTCTATATCTATAAATATTTTATCTATAACAACCTCATAATTTCTTAATACCTTTTTTCAAAGTTCTTATTCATTCCCCTAATATTCCAAGATATTATTTTTATTGTTATTTTTTGTTTTTATTTGTACCTAGCACTTGTGTAGTTGTTAATGAAAGTTCCAATGATTCTAAATGAGTGAGGAGACTCGCTTTATTATTTTGAGAATACCACCTCTATTAGCTTTTCCTAAATTTCCTTTTAAAGTACCATCAAATTTAATTTTGATAAATTCAATTTTTGAATATTTCTATTTTACCATAGATCAAAGCAAATCCTTTCTATTAACTCCATTTAATAGAATATCCTTCCATGCATATTCAAATCATGTAACCAAGAGGATAACACCTATTTTTCTGCATTTAAGACTTTCTATGACAATCACCATGTCTATAAATATTTTCTAAGAGAGGCAATAATATGGTTCCAAGCTTGTGCATGATTTTAAGATTTAATTTTAAAAAATTAGTTATTCTTATCAAGCCATAAATTCAACAAATAATGGCTAGACCAATCTTCGATAGAGTACATAATGCTTTGCCTTTAAAATAATTAATCCAATATTTCATCATCTTTTTCAATGTTGATGGAGTTATCCAATATACCCTCATGTTTTAAAAAAAGCAGTTCCAAATGATGTAAACAAAGGGACAATAAAGAAGTAAATAGTGTAATGGTTATAGATCCTTCTCACATAAGACACACCTAAAAGGTCTAAGACATCCTCTCTTTTCTAGACTCCTAGTAAGAATATTGCTTTAGACTATTAACCAAAGGAATGTTGAGGCCTTAGGGAGGGCCTCTAGTAAAAAAATACTCTTCTATGGGAAGTCACTAGGAGCAAGAAATTCTAATTGCTCTAAATCCTCATATTCCAACTTGACTTAGTATCCATCATCATTTGATAGATTCCAATCTAACTTATCCTTTTGCATGAAAACAAGCAAATATAACTCTTGAATGATCTTTTGAAACTTGTATCCTATTTGTTTATGTTCCTCTTTTCAACTTAGTTACTAATAAAAATCCATGATCTAGAGTTGTTACATTAATATAATTTTTGAAATTTGGACCTTTGCAAGCTAGACATACCCGAGCCAAGGATTGTCATTTTGGATCAAATAGGATAAGGCTTCAACCATGCATCAAACCAAAAAAATTGTAAAATCCCCCTCATCGTTTGACCATCTAATCTATTTCTTAATTATTTGCAAACTATTTGATATGAAGTTCCATATTGATAATCCTCCGAGTAAGGGTCATTTCCTAAATAACTAAATTGCATCAAGAGAACCTATATATTTTAAGTAACATTTTTTTCAACTCTTTCATTGATATTTCAATCATATTTATCTAAGTTTGCCACTAATGCCATGTAATATTCTACCCCCAACTGAGTTTTGGGTGTTTGCAATACGTGTTGTTTTTGGTTTTTGTATGTTTTTATTTTTTTTTGTGTTTTTTGCATAAAATAAAATGAATAAAAAATGAAATAACAAAAACTAAGGAAAGCTATAAATTTCAAATTACTTTTCCCATCAAATGAGAATTGATACTAAAATATTAAATGCATATAACAGTAAACCCTTTTAAGCAAAAACTTAGAAACTAAGGTACCCAATTTTTATTGCAAGCTGGAAATGGTCTGATACATCAATGGCAACCACTCAAAAAATTGAGTTCTTCATTAGCAACAACAATTACAACAATTTTCCTCAAGCTACGAAAGTCCAGAATGATGAAAGCAACCTAGGTGCCAAGGATGGACACAAAGATAGCCTCAAAATGGCAATGATTCCTTCCTAGCAAATTCCCATGCCTAGTTGGAGGTACGACCAACCATGGTACTTGTATGACCTTCAATAAATTGAGATAAATTGCCTAGAAAGTCTAAAATCTCCACCAAACTGAAGTCGTTAGATAAGAAGGAAGGCTATGCTTGAACTCTAAATCAAACCCTAGATGAATGTGCACACAAACTCTGAAATGAAGGCCCAAAATGTACGACCTCTGCTACAAATGATAAGAAATCTAGAATTTGCAATATTAAACACAAAACCCTCTCCAAACTCCTCAAAATGATTGAATAAATCTGCAACAATGTAGCCCACAAACACTCCTTGAGTGAGAATGCACTAAACCACTCTGAAGATGTCTTTCAATCTCGAGAATGGTATCCCTGTTGGAGGTTTCCGTCTCCACACAAGCTCCAATAAACCCTTGCAAATCAACTCTGCAAGTGCTCTCCAAAATGCTCATGAATTCACAATAGCCAAAGATATGAAAAATGAAGCTTCATCTCCTTTTTATATTACTCACCAAGGGGGTCGACCACATTGGGTATTTCATTACTTTTAATTTATTTTTGTTTCACCTAAGTCCCCCCTTGAAATTGACATCCCTTTTAATCATACTAATAGTCACTTTATGATATCAAATTTAATTTTAAGTGACTAGCACATCCTTATGTCTCCCATATTAAAATATAAGGCCCCAAAATTAATAAATTAAACATTACATTTAATTTATTAGGAAATAAAATTCGGCCATTAAAATTTCTTAGCTCCCCAATGCTGACCCAAGAAATAATATGAGAAATGGACACCCATTTTGTTGTAGATTCCAAATGTACCTTACGTTCCCAAAGAAATTGCTCCAAACTGACTTACTAAAAATAGTAAGTCTCTGTCAAGCTGTCCAAAATGGCCTGAAATACTGGCAAAAGAACACACTGCCTGTCCAAATGACAACTCAACATCGCAAGTGGGCTCCAACACATCTGACACTGCCTACGAGAACCCGTGAGTAGGCAAGTCCACTCTGCAACTAAAGACTGACTAGGATGGGGACATTACAGTCCTCCCTCCCCAAGATTGCTTGTCCTCAAGCAATCAAAGTGTTGGATGCTATAAGATCTGCTCATCCTCCCATGTAGCATCCTCTATCGGCAAGTCCTTCCATTTGACCAAATATTCTTTAATTGTTCGTCTCCTCAAATTCCTCTCCCTTGTTGTCAATGATGGCCTCTGGAATTAATATTAGCTTACCCTCATCATCCAAAGGTGATAATACTATAGAAGGAGTAACATTATGTCCCAAAGCCTTTTTGAGATGTGACACATGGAAAAAATTATGTACTCTACTATCTATCGGTAAATCAAGCTCATAAGCCACCTCTCCAACCCTCTTGATAATCTTGAAAGGACCATAATAGCGTGGCTTAAGTTTTTCTGCTCCACTCTTTTTGAGAGTAGATTGTCTATAGGGCTACAATCACAAATAGACGAGATCACCCACCTCAAAACTGTGCTCTGAATGCTGCTGGTCTGCATACAATTTTTGTTGATTTTATGCTTGTTGTATGTTCTCCTTAAGTGATCTCAAGATGTCCTGACTATCCTGTAACAACTCCTTGGCTCTGGGTACTTTACAATCCTAAAAAATTAAATCAACAAAATTGGGAGTCTCATACCCGTAAAGTGCCATGAACGATGATATCTTAATGGACATGTGATGTGTGGTATTATAATAGTACTCACACAAATGTAACCAACGGATCCATGCCCTTTGCTTCCCTGCTATGTAATTCCTCAAATAGCCCTCCACCCACTTGTTTACTATCTCAATATGTATGTTCATTTGTGGGTGGTAACTAGTTCTTGGAGTGAGTTCTATCCCACTTAATCGAAAGATATCCTACCAGAAGTTGCTTATAAATTGACTGTCCTTATCACTTACTATGTTTCTAGGTAAGCCATACAATATGAAGACCTCCCTAAAAAACAAATCAACAACCTGCATTGCGGTATAGGTGGATGAAATAGCAAAGATGTGTGCAAACTTTGTTAACCTATCAACCACCACATTTATGCAGTCTCTCCCCTAGACCTTAGGTAATCTTGTGATAAAGTCCATCGATATACTCTCCCACTTCCTATAAGGAATGGGTAGAGGCTGCAAAAATCCAGCTGGTAAGGTGTGCTCATCTTTATTTTGCTGACAAATAACACACTCTCACATGTTTGAGGACTTCATCCTTGAGCCCTCTCCAAGCAAATATCTCTCTCAGTTTCTTGTATGTCTTAAAGAAGCTCGGATGGCCAACCAATGGTGAGTCATGAAATGCTCTCAATAGAGTGTTTTTAAACTAAGAGTTAGGCACCAAATATATTCTATTCTTATATATGATCAATCCATTAGATACAGTGTACATGGCATCTCTTTTGGTACCATCCAAAATACTGGAAGCCCATTCATCCTTAGCATAATCAACAAGTATCTACTCCTTCAAATCCTCTGAAATTACTCCTAGTGAACATAGATGCGGCCTCTTGGACAAAGCATCGGCAACAATATTCTTCTTCCCCTTCATATACTCAATATCAAAATCATATACCTATAACTTACTTACCCATTTTTGTTGCCGCTCATTAAGATCTTGCTGATTCAAAAAGTACCTCAAGCTGTTATGATCAGTTTTTACCACAAATTTGTTGCCTACCAGGTACTGTCTAAATTTGACCAATGCGTGCATAATAGCAAACATCTCCTTGTCATAAATTAGATAATATCTCTCTACCCCCCTCAATTTACTACTCTCATATGCTATGGGGTGTTTATCCTATAACAACACTGCACCAATGCCCTCTCCGAAAGCATCGCATTCCAACACAAAAGGCTTGGTGAAATCAGGAATGGCTAACACAGGACATGAACACATCACCTGCTTAAATCTATCAAAACATGCATGTGCTGCATCCGACCAACAAAAATCTCCCTTCTTCGTCAAATCAGTTAGTGGAGCTGCTAACTGTGAGAATCCTTTGACGAATCTCTTGTAAAATCCACATAAACCAAAGAAGCCCTTAAGCTGAGTGATATTGGTTGGAGGTGACCAATCCATGATGGCTTTGATTTTTTCTGGATCCATCTTAACACCATATGCACTGATAATGTGCCCCAAATACAACAACTCTGTTAATCCAAACTCACATTTTGATTCCTTTGCAAACAAATTTTCTTGCTCCAAAATGCTCAAGACCTCATCTATATGCTGCAAATGCTCCTCCTAGGTCCTACTATAAATCAAAATATCATTAAAAAATATTAATACAAACTTTCGTAACTGCCCTCTGAACACCCTATTCATGCATGATTGAAATGTGGCTGGAGCGTTAGTCAATCCGAAGGGCATCACCAAGAATTCAAAGTGACCATAATGGCATCTGAAGGCTATTTTTTCTATATCACATTCCCGCATCCATATCTGGTGATAACCCGACCTGAGATCAATCTTAGAAAAATACTTTACTCCATGCAATTCATCAATTAGTTCATCGATCTTGGGTATAGGGTATTTATTCTTGATTGTCTTCTTATTTAAGGCCCTGTAATCGATACACATCCTCATTGTGCCATCCTTATTTTTTACCAAAACTATAGAAGATGCAAAAGGACTTTTGCTAGGCCTAATATGTCCCATCTCAAGAAGCTCCCTAATCATTTTTTCTATTTCATATTTGAACCTCTTCGGATGTCTGTATGTGGTAGTGATAATGGGTTTGGTTCCCTCCAACTCTATGATGTGCTTAGTTCGTCTCTCTGGAGGTCTACCTAGTGGAATGCTTTCAAACATCTTGTGATGCTTATCCAAGAGAATGTGAATGTTTGGGTGGTAGTCCTTGCCCTATTGCTCATCACCTAAACGTATAATAAGGCACTCTGCTGCCCATTCTATCTGGTCATGGCGAAAGAGTCTCTCCATTCATCTCAGTGATACAACTCTAAGACTCCCATCTGATATACCTCACAATACTATTTTTCTCCCTTCTGATTCAAATTTCATTTCCATATTATGCAAATTCATAGTGAATTCACCAAGTGAACTCATCTAATGCATCCCCAAAACTGCATCAACATCCCCAATGTTAATGACATAAAATTCATTCATGAGTTCATAATAACCCATCTTAATACAAAGTTTAGAAATTCTGTGAGTACAATTAACTGTAGTACCGTTTGCCACTAACACCTTAAATCCTCCAAAAGTCTGTCTTAATGTCCCTCTTAGAGACAAGGACTTCATATATAAATTTGTATGTGGCATCTGTATCAATCAATGTAGTTACTCGTTGTCCACTCAACACTTCTCAGACCTTAAATGATATAACCCTCTATAAACTGTATAATTGTTCTACTGTATCATCATCTCCATGGTAAGAGTCATGCTTTGTATCACTATCCGAAGGATTGTTACTAGAATCACTCTGTTGTTCAGATCTCTCATATTTTAACTCCTCATCTATTAAGTATTCCATTTGCTTTACCTTAGCCTTATCTG
Organism: Wollemia nobilis; assembly: GCA_028583015.1. Classification (NCBI taxonomy): domain Eukaryota; kingdom Viridiplantae; phylum Streptophyta; class Pinopsida; order Araucariales; family Araucariaceae; genus Wollemia; species Wollemia nobilis. The sequence goes on along the minus strand of JAQPPZ010002395.1, from coordinate 1,492,054 downwards.
TGCATTTATGTGATGGTGTCCATGGCTCCTTACATTTGAAACACAAATTTTTCTTCCTAATATTATTCATTCTTTTGCTGTCCACTCTTTTTGAAGTGTCCTTATGCTGATCAGTCCCCTTAGGAAAATGTTTTTATCCTTAAACTTCTTATAATCACCACCCTTAGAATGGAACTTACCCTTAGAAGATGTAGACTCCATGTCACGAGCCTTTCGAATCACCTCATGCAATGAAGGTGGCTTGAAGGCCTTGACTAGCCCTCTCAATAGCTTCAAAGGACCATCTATGAATAACATGATAAGACGCCTCTCTGAAATATCTGTCACCATGATGGACAATCTTTGAAACTCCAAAATATAAGAATCTACTGATCTCCATTGTCTAAGATGTTCTAGCTCCTTGAATTCAAGTTTAGGATCTTTCTTATCAAAGCGTTCCATGTTTTTTTCTGTAAACTCTGCATAAGCGATGATCTGATTGTGATCCATTATGATATACCCATGATGCCACCACTCGTGAGCTATCCCATCAAGATGTAAAGTAGTAAAATTAATCACCTCATCCTCCAACATCAGGCTCAACTAAAAATAAGTTTCCATCTTCTGGACCCATGCTCTAGTCGTAGTCTTCCCTAACCCATCAAAATAAGGTACTGGCAATTTGCCCACATGCCTATGTAACTCTCTATTATCTGCATTAGGTGCACAAACTCTCCCATGTGTCCTCTACTCCTACCTAGCTCACATATCAACATACTACTGGAAGGAAAGAGTGCATGGTATTCCTCATCTAACTCTGCATACTCTCACCTAAATTGGTTATGTAACTCTCTCAGCTTAGGCTCTGTCTCATCCTCTGCACGTGTGGTTCTAGGCAAAAAAGTAGGCATCAATGGTCTAGAGATGGTAACTCTATCCTTAGTAGGGGTAGCCCTATCACCAATTGAATCTACATATCCATTACCACCATTACCATTACCATCCTAATGTTGGTTATCTCGATGTGGTCCATTATTGTTTTGGTTGTTTATAGTCATCTGGTGGGTCAACAGTTACAAAAATTTACCTCAAGCTACGAAAGTCCAGAATGATGAAAGCAACCTAGGTGCCAAGGATGGACACAAAGATAGCCTCAAAATGGTAGTGATTCCTTCCTAAAATATTACCACACCTAGCTAGAGGTACGACCAGCCATGGTACTTGTACGACCTTCAATAAACTGAGATAAATTACTTGGAAATTCTAAAATCTCCACCAAAATGAAGTCGCTAGGTAAGAAGGAAGGCTATGCTTGAACTCTAAATCAAACTCTAGCTGAATGTGCACATAAACTCTGAAATGAAGGCCCAAAATATACGACCTCTACTACAAATGATAAGAAATTTAGAATTTGCAATATTAAACACAAAATTCTCTCCAAACTCCTCAAAATGACTTAATAAATTTGCAACAATGTAGCCCACAAGCACTCCTTGAGTGAGAATGCACTAAACCACTCTGAAGATGTCTTGTAATATCGAGAATGGTATCCCTGCCAGAGGTTTTCGTATCCACACAAGCTCCAATAAACCCCTACAAATCAACTCTGCAAGTGCTCTCCAAAATGCTCATGAATTTATAATAGCCAAAGATATGAAAAATGAAGCTTCATCTCCTTTTTATATTACTCACCAAGGGTTTGACCACATTGGACATTTCATTGCTTTTAATTTGTTTTGATTTCATCTAAGCCCCCCCTTGAAATTGGCATCCCTTTTAATCATACTAATAGTCACTTTATGATATCAAATTTAATTTTAAGTGACTAGCACATCCTTATGTATCCCATATTAAAATATAAGGCCCCAAAATTAATAAATTAAACATTAAATTTAATTTATTAGGAAATAAACTATGGTCATTAAAGTTTTTTAGCTACCCAATGCTGACCCAAGAAATAATATGAGAAAAAGACACCCATTTTTTTGTAGATTACGAATGTACCTTCCGTTCCCCAGGAAACTGCTCCAAACTGACTTACTAAAAATAGTAAGTCTCTGTCAAGATGTCAAAATTGGCCTGAAAAATTGGCAAAAGAACACACTACCTGTACAAATAAAACTCAACATCCCAAGTGGGCTCCCACACATCTGACACTGCCTATGGAAACCCGTGAGTAGGCAAGTCCACTCTGCAACTGAAGACTGACTAGGCCGGGGACATTACATGCCAAAATCATAAGTTTGAAACTCTGCAAGCATGTCTCTCATCATTATTTCCTTTAAAAATCCTATCCCCTTAGAAAGAAAAACATAAAATTTTCCTCGCATCCTTTCCAAATAAAATCACTTCAAATTTTATCAAATTTGAACTCTATACATATTGAAAATAATGAAAGTGACATCATATATAGGAATGGATTGCAATGCAACGTTTATGAGTTGTATTATTCCAACCATGATTAAGAACTGACCTTTCCAACTTGCCAAATAATCTTTCTTTATCTATAATTGAGTATCAAACCTCCTTTGCTTTATCAAGCAAACAAATAATCAAATATTTCAATTGAATATTTCCAAATTTAACCCTAAAACATCTACAATAATCCATTGTAAATCTAAGGTAGAATTAACATAAAAATATCTTGGATTTTGTAGTATCAACCAACTACTTCATAACCTTATCATAGCATGATAATATTGATTTCAACTCTATGCCTCACTAAGGGATGACCCAAAGTAAAAGTATTATCGACATATTAAAAATGAGATTCACAAGGATCATTCATTGAAACATGAATACCTTTAGATTTTCTTTCCATTTTTCTTTGATAAAGCTCACTTCAAAGTCTCTACAAGAATAATAAATAGATAAACAAATAGTGGATCACACTTACAAAGTCCATGGGATAGTTCAAAGTATCTAGTAGGGGATTTATTAGTCAAAATAGAATGGTTTGGAGTGCTATAAAAACATACATTCCATTTGCACCAACCTTGATCAGAATTATTTTTCTAAGAATATCATGTAGAAAACCCCTTCAAACACTAAAATATGCTTTTTTATATCTAATTTCATAAGCATGCATAACATTTTAATGGAATGAAGAGAATGTATAACCTCCAATGCAATGATTAAGTCATTAATAATTTGAAAATTAAAGAGCACCTTATTCCTCTACGATAACATAGTCTAGAATGATTTTTAGTTTATTTTCTATAATTTTTAGGATGGTAATATAAATCATATTACAAAGGATTATTGGATGAAAATGATCAAAATATTTTGTCTCACCTTTCCTAGAAACCAAAGCAATAAATATGGAACCAATATCTTTTAATTTGACTTTTTTCTTGGCCTCTTCATCGATAGTAAACATATCACACTTCAAAAAATCCTAAATTTTTTGAAAGAAAATTATAGGAAATCCACTAGGTCTAGGTGCCTTATTATGTGGAAAAATAATACCCCCTCATATAGCTTCTCCATAGAGCTTATCTTTGACAAGCTTTCATTTTGTCCTTGTGCGATAATTGATGGAATATTTTTAAAAACTTACCTTAGACCTCATTTTCTTGCTTAACATATGAGAAAATATCTTTGAAATATTTAATTACTTCCTTTTTGATATCTTCCTCTTCAATATTTCTTCGTCTAGAGTTGAAATATTTTTTATGTGAACATATCTATTTTGTTTGTAGCATGAAAAATTTTGGTATTTCTATCCCCTTCCTTAATCCATTTATTCCTATTTTTTGGGAACCAATATGAGTCTTCATTTTTTAATGAATTATAATAATCAAAGAGTAATTATTTTTCTTACACATAAGCATCTTGAGTCATTCCATTATAATTTTTGAGCTTGAATTCAATTTCCTCCTTTACTTTAAATATTTTACCAAAGCTTTAACATTCTAAATCTTCATTTTACCATTTAGATAATTCAAACTTTGAACAAACCTACACAAACATGATCAATTTCTTTCATCCCACCATAACATACCCATATGAAAGAAATTGGGGTCTTAGAGCCACATAAATTGAAAATGAAATGACTTTGGATGACTATTGTTGAGTAAATCACATATCAATAGAATAGGTTTATGATTTGATCCTACTCGCAATAAAATATTTAAAGATATTGTATACTTTGTTTGCAACCGTATAATGGTTAACAAATATTTATCAATTTTTTTTGTTATATGAAGTTGCCCAATGCACTTATTATATCAAGTATTGAAAGCTTGAAGGAATGACATCGTAAAGGCCATTTGAATTGATAAATGAAACATAATTTTACATTGACTTTGACCATTCATGACAACTGCATTTCTTTTCCAAAGCAGATAGGATTGTGTTGAATTTACCCCAAGAATCCATAGATAACAATTATGAATCATCATTGTATTTGATAAAAATAATTTGATGCCCTCCCAACATATTTCACAAGGAGAAACTATAGTTAGGGCATATATTTTTATAACCCAACTTTAATATTTCTTATTTTCCACAAAATGGATAACAACCTAATTACAGTTTACTTCTTACAATTTTCTATCCCATTTGCCTTTGTCCCATATTGTTGCAATAGCTTCAAATATTTTGAATGCACATCCCTACATTTCTCACTAAATTTGAATCCTGTATTAAAATAAATTTAGGACTATAACAACCTATTAATTATTTACTAACTCTTTTGAGGGGTCTTATTATTACCCCTAATATTCCATGATACCATTTTTATCAACATTTTTTATTTTTATTTGTGGATCCACTTTTTGTTAACACTTGTAAGATTTGTTTTTGGTTTCCCTATTTGATATCCTTTTGAGTGTCCTTTTCTTTTGGCTCTTGCTTTGAAGGCCTTCTTCTCCATTTTCCATTCTTGCCAATAGTTTTATATTCATCAATTTCTTTTATTTTTCCATGTTGTTCATAATGAGACTTATATATAAAGATTTATGTTACCATGGAGAATTTGAAGTGGAATGAATAGCCTCACTAACACTTTTTTTTTTAAGTTTTCCTAAAAACCCTAAAATGCAAGGATGCTCCTCCATAGCAGTTACTTATGCTACTTTGAAAAATAGGGATGATCCTTCTTCATAGTAAAGACTTTCTTATGTTGTCATAGAAAACCTAGATTTCCATGGATATCCTCCATACTTAAGGATGAACTCTAAAATACATTCATTTTTATTTCAAGAAGAGGATTTTATACGATTTGAGGAAAACAAAGACGATTTACATGGACTAAACTTGACCTATTTTTCTATTTTACTTTAAATTTTACCACCCCATCTTCCTTTGCATCTTTACTTCCTTTTAAAGTTGAACTCATACATTTTACTTCTTCGTATAATATATACTTTATTTCTAAAATTGCCTTTGTCATTTGATGATACATAGGGGATTTCTTTACCACTTTATTAGGAGTGAAAAATCATTCATTTGATCTAACTTCTACTATGGTATGATCGCCTTGCTTCATATTGAAGTTTGTGTCATGTACATTTTTTTCATCTCTTTCTCCTATTGAATTTGTAATCTAATTCATGGTCAAGAGTCAACATTGTGCAATGTATTGGATAGGCCTAAGGGCATTTCATTGTACAATGTTTTAATATTTTGTAATAATTTATTATGTAAGCCCAATGGTAACCTTGTTATGGTTAAACCTTATTTAATATTTATAATTAACCTAAAGCTCGCTTGTTATGTTATCTTAGGTTAAAATTTATTGTTGAGTTGTAGTCTCTTACATTTAATTTGTCAATCTAGGTTAGATTTAAAGAACATTAAATCCCGTATATATTATTCCATAATTCTTAATCATTGACTTTATTCTATTTTTTTAATTTCGTTCCCAAAAAATGAAACTAAAGTTAAATTATATTTAATGCAATGATGAGGAAACTTAGACCTAGGGCTAATTATTGTTTTAGACCTAGGATAAATGCATTTAGGACTTAGTCAGTTGAATAATCAACGTGAGTTGTTTTGATAACCTCCGTTGAATAGTCTAGGCTAGGTGTTTTATTTTTCGTCATTTTTGGGCTTTCATTTTAGCCCTTGCGTATTTTGTGTACGTAATCCTTGGAGTAGTTGCAGATTTCCAGGATTACATTTGTTTGTTTCAGGCTTATTTAAGCCCTTTAATTTTATTAATAAAGTCAGCTTCGATATTTCCATATCATTGGTATCAGAGCAGGTTATTTTGGAGGTTTTGGGTTATTTTCGACCTCCACAATCTGTTCCAGTTGAAGCTCAGGGAAATTGCAGACAAATTGCTGCTAATTTCCATTATTAGTTGACAAAATTTGTTGACACATTTTGTTGACATAAAAAAAAATTTGTCAAATTTTTGAAGGGTAATCGGCTGCCACTGACTGAAGACACAGCTGCCTCTGCGATTGACGCAGACCCACTCCCCTGTTTTGGTGCTCGACGCTGCTTTCCTCGACACTGACCGCTGTGGACGTCGTTGCTGTCCAAATTCTGCCGCGTACCCAGATCTGTCTTGGGAACACGCGACGACCATCTGCACATTCCAAAATGAGCAGCGGCTGCGTTAAATTCTGGCGTCCTGAGTTTTTCTGGTGATTGGCACAAAATTTTAGTGGCAGACACACCACGAATTTTCGGTTCGTTTCGCTGCACGTGGATCTGCTACTATTTCCCGTTCCGACCTGATCGCACGACTAAAAAAATAAAAATAAAAATTTTTCTGGGTCCGTGCCTGTCCGGGAAGACGCTGATCGAATCGAACTGCGTCGCGATTCTCAAATCTATTTTGGGGAAGCGACGGTGATAGTGTCGCGTACAGTCGGTCAATTTGCTTGACGGTGAACCTGCTGCGAAAACTGCACTCTACCGTCTCGGCCTGCAAGCTTCACACTATGCTTTCCGTCACTGTTCGACGGAACGGAGACCATTCTTGCCGCTGTCAGGGTTCCTGTGTCTCTGGCATCTGCCAGATCTGTCGGAGGTTCCAGACCCGGAGGAGCCGACCTGATTCTGCTCGCCTTGCCAGAAGCTGGACGTCGTAAAACATAAATCATTCTGCAGAATCGCTGACCTTAGTTTCTCGACGTTGTTACATTTAGCGGCTATTGGGAGAAGCGCTGCTGCCAACGTTGTGTTTGGCGGAGGTTACCGACGCAGAAGATCTGGCATTTGCCAGACTTGTCAGACCTGCGACCGTCCACCCTGCTCGGGACATTCGGTTTCCCCATTTCTGCCTCTCGGCCTGCTTGGCGCCGATCTGATTGCTGCCAAACTCGGCCAGGTAGATCTGTTTGCTGCTGTGTCTACTGAAGACCGTGGTTCCATCGGTCCACGTGCCAAAAACCTCTCGCCTGGCTCATGACACTATTTGCTGCCGTATCTGCTCGAATTTCCCGGATTAAAAAAAAAAAAAACAAAGCGACGACCTGTGCCTGCTGCTCACGCTCTTGGCCTTTTTCTGTCGCTATCCTCTTTTGGATTGGGGAAATCACGATTTTCCAGCGGCTAACGTTGGAGAGTTTGCAGGCGAGAGCGACGCGTCGCGAATTCCGATGACAGCAAAAAATTCCAGCGGCCGTTGCGGTCCTCCCAGCTGCCACGCGGTCATCGCCGAAGCTAACATGCGTCGTCTACGCATTTCGCATCGCGATGTTTAGTCGTTGTTGGTTTGTTTGGTTTTAACTTTACCATATTTTTGGTATTTCCTTTACCATATGCTTGGTATTCACGTCCTCTTGATTTAAAAATCATAAAGTGGGTCTACTTTGATTTAAAAAAAAAAAAACAAAGGGAAATTCAATTAAAAAAAAAAAAAAAAAAGGTTATTTTGGTTTTTACTATAAAGTCAATTTTGACTTGTCCACCATTGTGCAAATTTCTTTTTATTTTGCCCTTTTATTGTAAATTTGCAATTTTTGCAAATAATTAATTCGGGCACGTTTATTTTGCACATTTTGTAATTTGTCTTTTTGTGACAAGTCTTGCTGGCGATCACTCGGGGTCAAATGGCTTCCGAATTAGCCGATAAGTTGGCTCAAGTAACCCAACTTGTCAGCGTTTTGGCTGATAAGGTTACTTCTAATGAAGTGCAACAATAGTGTGAGGTTTCGGTTTACACTGGTTCCCGAGATCCCGAAGTCCTCAACAGTTGGATTTTGGACATGGACAGTTGGTTTCAGTATATCAAGATTGCAAAGGATCAGGAAGTTAACTTTGCAAAGTTGAAACTTTCTGGCATTGCCAAGGTCCTTGTCACTGATCGACAACGGACCCAAAATCCCATTGACACGTGGGATGAATTGCAACGAGTATTGAAGAATAATTTTTATCCTTCAAACTATGCAACTGACCTTGAGATCAAGTGGCTTCGTCTTCGACAAACCTCAAATATGACTGTTTCTGATTATATTTTTCAATTTAGCAAGTTGCGAATTTTGAATTCTATACAAGATAATACAGCACAACTTGTTAACAAATTCAAAAGTGGTTTGCAGGAGCCCATTTACAGGAAGATGAAATACAAGTTGATTGTTAACATTGACATGGCTTTCAATCAAGCACTTCTTGCTGAGGAGGAAATGAGGGAGCAATCGCGTGGGACTCGCTCCTCTACGTCGGGAGGAAATCAGAAGGCTTCTCCACAACCTTCTAAGGGAGCTAAATCTTCTTCTTCTCCTTCTCCCTCTTCTTCATCTTCCCCTTCTTCTTCACAAAAATATTCTTCTTCTAAATCACCTTTGATTTGTAATTATTGTAAAAAGCCAGGGCATACTCAAAAGAGGTGTTTTAAGTTGCAAAATATGAAGAAAAAATCCCTAGTTGTAAAGCCTTCCAATGAGGACTCACAAGAAAATCCCATTGAGGCTACAGGGGAACGTAAGCCTTATAAGGAATTGGCAGGGTTAAACAAATTGACCCTTATGAATACTTCACAAGGTGATCATGAGAATTTGTTTGTGACTACGGTCCATCTCAGTGACACCTTTATGGTTGATTGTATAATCAATAGCGGCTCGCAGAAAAATCTAATTGCGAGGTCCGTTGTTGACAAACTAAAGTTACCGATGAATCCCCATCCTCATCCTTATCCTTTGGGATGGAAGTACAATGGGATTACATCCGACATCACACACACTTGCACTGTGAATTTTGCTTTCAGTCCTTTTGTGGACTCGGTTGTGTGCGATGTAACTCCAATGGATTGTTGTGGCTTTTTGCTTGGAAGACCCTATCAATACGATAGGAGGTCTATACATGATGGGTACAAAAATACATACACTTTGCACAAAGATAATAAAGCATTCATAATCAGAAGTACACAACAAACACCACATAATTTGATGTTGAGTTGTAGACAAGCACGCAAAGTCGTAAATCAAGCAAAGGAATTAGCACTCATCTTCATCAGACCAATTCAAGAAGAAAAGCAATCACCTAAGCACACTAATAACATGAGTTCTTCAGTTCATTCAATACTTCAATCATTTTCTGATGTTTTTCAAGAACCCACAAGTCTTCCACCTGAAAGATAGATTAATCATAGTATTGAGATTGTTCCTGCATCATCTCTTCCTAACTCTTCAATTTATAGACAATCAATAGTGCAAATGGAAGAAATTAAAAAGCAAATTCAAGCATTGTTGACTAAAGGGTTCATCAAACCCAGTACTTCCCCTTGTGCTTCTCCTATCTTGCTTGTGTTAAAGAAGGATGGCACATGGAGACTATGCATTGATTTCAGGGCACTCAATAATATTACAATCAAGAATCGATATCCACTTCCTCGCATTGATGATCTTTTGGACCAATTGCAAGGTGCAAAATTCTTCTCCAAAATTGATCTCAAAAGTGGGTATCTTTGAGTGGCTTGTCATGCCCTTTGGCCTTACAAATGCTCCAACTACATTCATGCGGCTGATGAATGAAGTATTCAGAGATTGTTTGGATCAATTTGTAATCATCTATTTGGATGACATTCTTATATATTCTTCTACTTGGGAGAATCATTTGGAACACTTGAAAACGGTTCTTCAAACTCTTCGAAAGAACCAATTGTATGCAAATTTTCCTAAGTGTTCCTTTGGGCAAACATTCATTGCCTATCTTGGATTTGTAATTAGTGAAAAAGGTGTGCAAGTAGATCCTTCCAAAGTTGAAGTTATCCTCTCTTGGCCAACTCCTACTTCAATCACGGAGTTAAGGAGTTTTCTTGGACTTGCTAATTTCTATCGCAAGTTCATTGGAGGATATTCTTCTATTGCTGTGCATTTACACTATTTAACAAAGATCAAAATTCAGTTTCAGTGGACGAAGGATCAACAAAAAGCCTTTGACACATTGAAACAGAAATTGAGTACTGCACCAGTTCTTGTTCTTCCTGATTTGTCTCAACCATTTGAGATAGAAAATGATGCTTCTCAAGTTGCACTTGGAGCTGTGCTCATGCAGAATGGCCATCCAGTGGCCTATCATTCAGAAACATTTTTAGAGGCCAAGAAGAATTATTCTACATATGATAAGGAGTTCTATGCTTTGGTTCAAGAAATCAAGTATTGGAGGCACTATCTTTTGGGAAAAGAAACAATTGTTCATACAGATCACATGCCCCTTAAGTTTCTTCAATCTCAAACAAAAATTGAGGAAGCTAGGCACATGAAATGGGCATCATACTTGCAACAATTCCATTTGGTAATCAAGTACAAGAAAGGACAAAACAATGTCGTGGCTGATTGTTTGAGTCGTCCTCCTTCTACTCTTGTCTTGACAATTGTCACTACTTCTCATCTTGGCTTCCAAACTTGGCCTACACAGTATCCTATGGATCCAGATTTTGGCAAAGTTTTCCACCAACTTTCCAATCCTTCTTCTTCAAATTTGAGAGCTCTTCAAGACTTTCATATTAAGGATGGATTGTTGTACAAATTGGACAAACTTTGTGTTCCTCATGGGAACATGGAGTCTCTTCTGAAGGAGGCTCATTCCACACTCTATGGGGGACATTTTGGTAGGCAGAAAAGTCTTCATCATCTGCAGCGGTTTTTCTTTTGGCCACACATGAAAAGATATGTTCTTCGCTTCTTGCGACAATGTGCAGTATGTAATCACTCCAAATCAGCCAATAGGATATTAGGAATGAGCATGCCTTTGCCCATTCCTTCTCGTCCGTGGGAAAGCATTTCCATGGATCTTTTGAGCGGTTTTCCCATGACAGTCCGCAAGCATGATTGTGTCTTTGTTGTGGTGGACAGATTCAAAAAAATGGCCAAATTCATTCCTTGTCGCAAGACAAGTACTGCACAGGATCTTGCCCAAATCTTCTTTGAGGTGGTATGGCGTTCTTTTGGTCTTCCTACCAGCATTGTCTCTGATCGTGACTCGCACTTTGTAGGTCACTTTTGGCGATCACTTTGGAATATTTTGGGAGTATCTCTTAACTTCTCTACTGCATATCATCCACAATCCGATGGGCAGACAGAGGTAGTTAATCGTACTCTAATGCAGAGTTTGAGGATTTACCATCATTCCACTCCAGCCAAGTGGGACTTAAGCCTCACTCACATTGAGCACGCCTGCAACAGGGCCGTCCACAGTTCTACAGGGCACTCTCCATTTGAAGTGTGTTTTGGTTTTCAACCACTTGCTCCTTATGAGTTACCTTTGTATTTGCCTTCTTCAGCCACAATGCACATTCAGAAGGAACAAGACAAGGCCAACTCTTTTGTGCAAGCATTTGCAGAGTCTTCAAGCCAAAGTGGTTCAAATTCTTCAAAAGACTCAGCAAAAGCAGAAACAACAGATGGACAAGCACCGCACTCCTCATTCCTTTCAAGTTGGTGACAAAGTATGGTTTCATCTTGACAAACGATGATTTGCAGATAAGGCACATAGCAAGATCAAGCCTCTACGTTATGGGCCTTATACTATTCTTCAGCAAATCTCTGAGAATGCCTTTCGCTTGGACCTTCCAAAGACATCTTGGCATTCACGATGTTGTCAATGTTGATCTTCTCAAACCATACTATGATTCCACATTGGAGACAGTTCCAGCCATCATTCATCCAGTTGATGTGGTTCCTGATGCTCAGCTTCCGCTTGACGCCGATACAGTCTTTGATACGAAGACCCGACAAACACGCCAAGGTGTTTCTACTTCATATCTTATGGCCCACCGAGGCCAATTTCCACATCAGGCTCGCTATATTTCTGCTCACATTCTATCCCGGGATTTTCCCTCTTTGTTAAAAGCATTGGAGTCCAATGCTTCTTTTGTTGGGACGAATGATGAGGAAACTTAGACCTAGGGCTAATTATTGTTTTAGACCTAGGATAAATGCATTTAGGACTTAGTCAGTTGAATAATCAACGTGAGTTGTTTTGATAACCTCCGTTGAATAGTCTAGGCTAGGTGTTTTATTTTTCGTCATTTTTGGGCTTTCATTTTAGCCCTTGCGTATTTTGTGTACGTAATCCTTGGAGTAGTTGCAGATTTCCAGGATTACATTTGTTTGTTTCAGGCTTATTTAAGCCCTTTAATTTTATTAATAAGGTCAGATTCGATATTTCCATATCATGCAATTATGACTTAGTCTAATGTGGATCCACATTATGATTTAATGATGTATTTTCTATTTAATATATTTTATAATTTTATTTTTATGCAAATTAATCTATGCTCTAAGACTAATTCTATCTATCATGTTTTGGGGGGAAGAGATTCAGGGACTAACCTTTCGAAGTAGGCCTTGCCTCCTCAAGGTTAGTATTAACCTCCTTTTTCTATAAATTAATCTAATGCTACTTATTTTATGGTTGCAGGAAAGTAAGATGGAAGTTACAAGGATAAATAAAGCATAAAAGAAATATAGAACACAATTACCAAATCCATAGAAGAAAATACTGCTATTTTATTGCTTGGCTTCAATCTTCATTTGTACAATGTATGATAGACTATGTAGACATTAGACTATTTAGATGGCATATGATAGACCTCCTCCTGACATTAGACCTTTTCAAAGGTCTTTACAATGTATTTTATAATATCACTTTGGACATTTTCAATAAAATTCTCTTCTGCCATCTGTTACATTTTTGAATGCTCAAATATTTGAATTCCAATCTTTCATAACAAAGATATTCTAAAATTAAGACACGCTAACAACTACCTTGGAATTATTACAATTGAAATTGTCCAAGTGGAAAACTTCCAAACTAATGTAATCAAAAGACCTAAACTTAACTAAACTTAAATAATTTGATGACAAGATAATACAATTGTTTGTCCTCTTCTTACGGAAGAGACAAATTAAGTTTACGTCCATATCTAAGCAACTTAACAATTCAACAACATTACAACTTTTAATAATAAACCATATAACATATTAATAAATGTTAAGTCACATATACAATGCCATTGTGCCAAACAATTGTACTAACTATGAGACCCATGTGGTATTGCTATACTATCATCAGATACGGAATTCCAATGCATCAGATAGTTTACTCTATCAATGTTCAATTCAAACCATAGTAGAACTTAATTTAATAAAATATTGGTTAAATATTAGGAATGCTTAATTCATTATTGCTCTTAATGATTGGAATAAGACTTAATTAAATTAAATGAAAGCCCTCTCCCTTGCCATGCATGGGTGGCACTTTAATTCTCAAGAGATGGCAATAGAGGGTAATGCTTCTTGGAAAATAAACGTTACCATCACCATGCAAAAGAGCAACCAATCCTTTATATTTAAGAAGCTGGTTCTCGAAGGGCTTTTGTTGGTTGATTTTTGCTGGAAGGGGACGAAACAAGCTTGGAAAGGAGCAACACATTAGTTGGACATTTATCAAGCTTTTTTTTAAGTTATTCTCCAGATATTATGATTTTGAAGTGATATATTTTATTTATTTAGACTTTTTATGCTCGTGATTATGCTTGGAGCATAGGTTTTTTGACTTGTTGTGGTTCAATAATCTAGCCTTTCATTGGTTTGGTTGTTCTTAAACCATAATATGTTCATAGCCTCTTCTCTTTGGCATCGATTCCTTAGATTTACTAAAGCACTCATCTTGATGGCGCTATTTATTTAGCCGATGTTTTCCTTACTCTGGTCTGATTATGTTGAGACTTACTTAAGTCTACCATTACCTACATTCTTCCTTGGAAAGTGTAGAGCTATCATATTGCTTTATTTGCTTATGATATCATTCTCTATTTACTTGTGAGATCATTCTATATTGCCTATGTGATAGTTCCTTGCTTGTTTGTGAAATTGATCCTTGTTTTTATTTGTGAGTCTATCCTTGACCAGCACCTCGAGAGACATCCCCATTATCACCATTAAGGGATGTACCTAGCTATTTCTTCACCAGTGTAGGCAGCTCCTTGGGCACAATTTATTATGGCTCTCTTTGATTGAGGGTGGGTCATTTATCTTGAAATTAGGTTTATGTTTTCTTTTAAGCCATATGCGTGAATGGTCTTTTTGTAAGAAAGCTTGATTTTTGTGTTATACCCTAAGATTTGTAAAACCATTAATAAAGTGCTTTGAGAGTTTTTGTTCAATAAAGTACTTTGATGGTATTTTGATTAATAAAGTGCTTTGATATTATCTTGTTTAGTAAAGTACTTTGATAATATTTTGCTTAATAAAGAGCTTTGATAAAATATTTCTTAATAAGTAATTTAGTGACATTTGGTGCTAAAATGATATTTTAATAATGTCTTGTATTATTATCTTGTGTTAAAAGATAATATCTTGCTTTAGTATAGATTTTTAAGAATTAATATCTTAAGATTTTTGATTTGAGAAATAAACCTTAAGAGTAATTTATTAGTTGCTATTCTTAATGTTTTTTAGGAGTGGTTACTTGTGGGTTTTGAAAGAGAAACTAATATAATGATTCCTAATACTTTTGTGAGTTAAAGAATCATTATAAAGAGAAGTATGCGATTCTCTTTTATAGATGGAATATTATATGTTGGTTTTGAAAGAGAAACCATTATAATGATTCCTGAGATCTAGGTGGATTAAGGGATCATTATAAAGAGAAGTATGGGATTCTCTTTTATAGATGAAATTTTGTATGTTGGTTTTGAAAGAGAAACTATTATAATGATTCCTGAGACTTTTGTAGATTAAGGGATCATTATAAAGAGAAGTATGGGATTCTCTTTTATATGGATTATTGTATGTTGGTTTTGGAAGAGAAACTATTATAATTATTCTTGAGAATTTTGTAGGTTAAGGGGTAATTATAAATAGAAGTATGGTATTCTCTTCTTGTAACTTGCTTTTATTTGAGTTTTATGCATGGTGGCTTGCATAGTAGGAAAAAAAAAATTATTAAGTTGCAATGCATTTAGAGTTGTCCTAATCCCTAAATACTCCTCATAAGTCGTGGGTGGAGTACCTATCAATAGGATGTTGTAGATATTTAGAAGGCTTGGAGATACTTGGGGTATGGCTCCATAAGCTCTAGAAATGTTTAGCTGCTAAAAAATAATCAAAGGCTATGTAAAGGAATGCTTTATTAATTTTTTTTTATAGATTGATTATTATACAAATTGAAATATTATGTTGTTTTAATGATGCTATGGATTTTGTACTTTAAGATGTGTTTAGCAATATTTTCCATGGATAGATAGTAATGAGTTCTTTCAATTGCTAGAATGCATCATTATGATAATTGGATCTCTTGTGTTAAAGGATGTATGTTAGCAAAAAAGATCCTTGAAGTTTTATGATAAGCATTTGTATTACATGTAATTTGGCTTTGTTTCAAGATGAATATTTATTATCAATTACAACATGTTGGATTACAAAGTTGCTTTTATATTATTTAATATGTAATGATTTATTTTAGAATTATGTTTCAATGCAAGACTTGTTACCTTGGGAATGGGTGGATAGAATTACTCTTATAAACCGAAATATAGTGAAGTCCAATCCTAGGAGGAGTTGTGTGGATGCAATAACTAGGTAATATGAGTCTTAGAAGGAGTTGCAATGATGAAATAGCTAAGAACTCATAAACCTGGAAGGATTTTTATGAATAAAATAGCCAAGTATCTTGTGAATCTTTGCACCTTGAATGAGTAGGATCATATGTATCTCAACTAGAAGTTTGTGGAACAATTAACAAGTCAATAGTGGTGATCCCTTGAACATGAATGATCAAGTGATCATGTTAGTTTTTGACAAAGTGGCAATGAACATAGTTAACCCATGAAGGTATGGTAACTAAGCACCAAGACTCTATGCTTGATTAACTTGCCTAGATGGACTTAGAGTCAGGTTAGGGAATAAGCATCCCCCTTTAAGTGTTATGGGCCTTAAAGGATAATCCCTATGCCATGGTCACATGGTCCTATGTCGATGAGGGTATGGGAAATGTGGGGGGACCACTTTTGGCATCCTTCTAAACATATAGGTTTAATAAGATGAACCCTAGAAAAACATGAGAGTTGGACACTCTTCTTCATTGAGTGTCGTCTGTAGCGACTAGAAACTCAAATGTTGTGAAGCCTTGAATGTTGAGATATGTAAAAATAAAAGGTTATTTCCCTTGCAAACCTTTGCTTGTAATCATTCTTTTAAAAAAAATGGGTTGGTTGATTTAGGTTTTTACACTTATAAACCCATGAGATAAAGGGATGTATTGATCCATCATATTGTGGGTCTATAAGGCCACAAGGAATAATGATTTAATAAGAAAGAAATATTTATTTATGATTGATCATTCT
Organism: Wollemia nobilis; assembly: GCA_028583015.1. Taxonomy (NCBI): domain Eukaryota; kingdom Viridiplantae; phylum Streptophyta; class Pinopsida; order Araucariales; family Araucariaceae; genus Wollemia; species Wollemia nobilis. The sequence continues at coordinate 1,475,325 of JAQPPZ010002395.1, read as the reverse complement.
CAATGCTTTTCTAACCCATAAGAAAATAAGTTACAAATCAAATGAGAATAGATCGATTGAGGTAGATCACAAACTTAAGGTTGATCACTTGTGTCCCTTATATAAGCCCATGAGAAAATGGGGCATGCTCAATCTATTTCATATTGGGCATATATAAGAGGCCTCAAGCAAAGAGGTTAATATGATAATTGTTTTGGGAATTTGTGCCATATATTCTTGTGACTCATGAGGGTACTCATCATTTGGAAAAAATGGTTAAGAATTAGAAGAATTTAGGAGATAATATTATTTAGGATCCTTGAAGCATCTCCTTATACCTCCTTTGTACAAAAGGAGAAAGCAAATATGACTATTTTAGTTTAGAATTTTGTAGAAAAGAGTTATAAGGATTGCAAGAAATTTGTATAAAAAAAAGCAGATTATGTATGATACCTTGGAATATGCATTTGATATGTAACATATTTGCCCTAAATTACTCCTTTATGTTTTATGTCCACAAAGGGTTATTGTGTTACATGCAAAATGCATCTAAAATGTGCCTACAACATGAGGTGATGGAGGATTTGAAGGGGGAGAGAAAGATATTGCCTTGACTAATTCATAGGCAATGAAGAGATGTATTCTACATTATTCATTACTTATAAAATTTGTAATTCTTTATAGAATCATGAAGGATTAGATAATGCATACCCACCTCTCAAGGTCCTATAAGCACACAAGGACTATGATGAATTGGGAGGAATGTTTCAACCAATGGAGGATTAAGCGAGAAGCCACTAGCTCAAACACCTAGTAAAAGTGTAATACCTAAATGAGCTAACCTAGCTAGAAATGGAGGATTAAGAGAGAAGCCACTAGCTCAAACACCTAGTAAAAGTGTAATACCTAAATGAGCTAACCTAGCTAGAATCATCATGGCATAATTTTGGTTCTCCTTAGAGAGAAAGGATCCACAACTTCCTTCTATGCATCCTCTTCTATCAACATAGCAAGGTTGTTACTTTTATGTTATCATAAAGCAAGTTAGTAACATCATGTCACATTACCAGGGGAGGTGCATAGATAAGGCTTAAGATGAGAGATGTAAATATGCATAAATAAATAATAATTTCATAAATAAAAAATGCATCAAGAAAGCTAAAGGACTAATGAGGGATAGCATTAGTCACCTAGTGCAAGTGCAATGCAAGTGCTAATTATGCTAACTAGTATCAACACAACCTTGTGATAGATATCGTGATTCAATATGTGTTAGGTAGCTAAGAAAATATGAAACAAAAAATTATGTAATCATATGATGGTGCAAGTAAGCAATTATGTATGCAAGTGATAAGGAAATAATGCAAAATTTTAAGTAATATAATATATTCACAAAAGGGAGCACAAGATTTTCTAGCATTACATAGCACAAGTGCAATGCAAGTGCCAACTATCCTATCTAGGATCATAATAGCATCCAAATAGTTTGATATGTATCAAGTAGAAAAGCACATGTGAGCAAGCAATAATGAAATTAGACAACCATGTAGGTAGGAAACCATGCATATAGATATTCATAAGTAAATTATGCAAGAAAATAACATGATATATGATAATTTTGATTAGATATAATATATCTTTAAGTGCTTTATATTTATTAGTTATTTAAGTTCTTTTCCATTAAGTGTATCCCAAGCGATAAGCTCTCGACCCATACTTGGTTATCTCTATGAATAGACCTAGCCAATTTGGGTTGAATTTATCCTTTAATCTTAGTTTTTGTGTTTGTGTTCTTTTGGTTTTCCTTGAGGACCAGGTCATCAATTTTGAATGAATGGGGTCACACCTTTTTAACATAGGCCCTCAAATCATTGATGGTAGAGCCATGGGTGTTCTACAGGAACAAATTTTCATCAAGTATCTCTAGACAACTAATGTGAGCATGGAAATACTAATCACCAACAAAGGAATAATCTAAGAGTATTCATAGAGAAGGGACTTCTAATTTGAAAGGAAATATATTATTAGTTCCATAGACCAAGGCATAGGATGTGGAATTAGTTGGTGTCTGAACAATAATGTGATAAGCCCATAAGATAGGGTATAGATGAAGGTGTCAATCACAACCTATTTTACTAACAAGTTTCTTTAGTATATTGATTAATGTTTTATTAGAGGTTTTAGTTGGTCACTGCCTTGTGGATAGTAAAGCATCCACTATTTGTGATAGATTTTGAATTTTAGATAAAGTTTGGTGATATCTTTGTTCTTAAAATTTTTAGATATAGTTTGTTTAATTTTAGATAAATTTTGGTGATATCATTTGTGATATGATTGAGAATAAATTTGGATACTTGCAAACCAGTGCAAGAGGCTAGAGGTATAGCATCTACCCATTTCATGAAGTATATAGTTGTAGTGATAATGAACTTGTGTTCATCCAATGATGGTGGATTTATATTTCCAATGATATCAAAACCCTAAGTGGATAAGGGACAAGAAGTTAGTGATTGGATCTCCTAAGATGGATCATGATTAAATTTTTCATGTTTTAACACTTGCTTGCTTGCTTGGTCATATTTTTAAAAGTAATCACAAGTGTCTTTCTCCATAGAGGCTTAGTAATATCCTAGCTAAAGATTTTTCCTTATGATGGAATTTTCATTAAAGTGGCATCCATGAAAGAACTTTTTGTGCTTATTAATTGGAATGACTTAACTAAAAGTAGAAATGCAATCCATAATTCTTCTTTGAGTTATAAATCAACTAGGCTCACAAGTATAAGTCATTTCTTAAAATGATCATAAAGAATAATAGTGTCACCTCATGCTTGTATATGTATGCTCTCATGGATAAGTGGATAGTTTTGATGAAATCATAAGATAAAATAATGTATTTTCAATACCATATCTATCTTTGACTAGTATATGCATGTCCCTATAAATATTATATATAAACCAAGAAATAAATATAAATAAGGATTCATGGTAAAAATGGATACCCCACTCACATTAGCTACCTATAAATATTAGAAAACAAATAATCCTAGATAGAATCATCTTGTGTATAAATTCAAGGATTCCAATTTCATATAAGTGATAGCAATAAAGAAAGACAAAAGGAAAAGAATAATCCAAACAAGATAGCAAACAAAATTATAAAGATAAAAGATACATGTAAAAGTAAAAGTAAAGTAAAACATTTTTTAACATCTAAGAGATCATGTGCCACATGGGACACTCCTCATGAAGGATGTATTTTACCCAATATATGGTTATCAAACCATACTCTAGTCCAAAGCATGGTGTACAACCCTACCCCCTATAGGATTCAGACCTTAGACATTTATTCAAAGTTCAAAATACTTCATTATTAGTTCCACTCAAGTTGCACTAATGTTATTAAGATATAGAAAGATAAAAGTTACAATAAAATATTTTATAGATAATGAAAATGTCATAACAATGCAAAACAATGTTGTTTTTATTGCTACAATTTTAAGTTAACATCAATCAAGAAAGAATTTTAAAAAGTCAATAAAATTCAACCAAATGTTAATTAGAAATCAACCAGTAGTCGATACAAAGATGGAAAATATATAAAATTTATTTTCTTAAGGATAATATCACTTGAGATGCATGATGTCTAGAATTTATTTTAGCTCTTTATCATGAAGTGTGGTAAGATTATATGCACATGAGCCATAATCATGAAGTGTGGTAAGATTATATGCACATGAGCCATACTTTGAGAAGGTGTTGAATTGACCTATCAAATTGGGTTAAATTTTATTTTTTTTGATAGACTGCATTGAAAAATAGGTTTTGAAAGGGACCCCAAAACCTTAAACAAGAGGAGACAAAAAACAACAGGTCAATAGACCCAACCAACAAAAATAAATGTGGGTCCACAAGGGGGATCCTGACATAACAAATCCATAAAAACTACCAATCCCAGAGGGAGGATCTCGATCAAACATACTGGGATGTAGGATCATCCTAAGCAGAACAAGATAAATAAAAAATATTTTAAAAGGTAAATCCCATACAAAAGGGCTCAAGAAACCAAAAAATAGGTGGTAAAGTTTCAAAAAGGAGAATCCTGCCCAAGTGACCCAAAACAGGAAAAGCTGCAAGAAAATTTGAAAAATGGAATCCTGCCCAAAGGGTCATGAGAACCCAAAAATCCATCATAGCTAAAACCACTTAGTAAGAAAACCATTCTTGCAGAGAAAACTAGTAGGATCAAAATTAAAAAACCACTTCTCACCCTAGAGAAATAGGAATGTTGAACAACCTAAAATCCCACCTAGAATGAGGAATATGGTTGTAAAATAACCTAGAAACCCATCAAGATTAAGGAATGGGGACATCGTTTCCTGCCTGGAAACCAACCCATGTAGAGGAAAATGAAAATGGCTTTTCGTCACAACTCAAAAAAGTAACCACTTAGCCAGGACGAATGAAAATCCAACATGTAAGATGGATTAGTAGCATGAAGAGATCACCATAGGCAAAGATATCGCACTGTAAAGGAGATGTGTTGCAAAGCCAGTAGACAAGAAATCATAGGTAAGTATCTATCCACCAAGGCACCTCAGGTTTGGATGGGACAATCACAAATAGGTACAACCATGAGAGATAAACTTTTTTAGTAGGCAAGCACGCACAAGGTCCCCCTCCAAAGACTAAGAGAATGCAAAAAAGCTCATCAAGAAGTTACTCATAACATAATACCACCAGTACCACCATGAAAGGGTCTTATGAGAAAAATAAAAAACCTCAAACTTGCACCAAAAGCCCCTATAAAAATAGCCACAATATATTCCAATCTGTAGATGATAAAACTGAGGCCCCATCCTAAGACCATAAAGGATACAAAAGAAGATCCCAGATAGAAAACAAGAAAGGAAGTTGGGATAGCGAAAGACCTCTTTCGTGAACCTAGAACTAGAGAAAAATGGAGGAAACCTCTCTAAAAAAAAGCAAAAAATAACAACCCCCCCAAGATTAGAAATGTCCACTAGGAAAGGCTTCGAAGATCATGCTCATGAGCCAAGCCAAATGAAAACCATCCACCACCAGAGGCAGCCATGAAAAAAAACTTTAGGACTAACCACCAAGCCACATCAAGCACAATGAAAGTGGGAAAGAACATCCTAAGAAATCCTAGAATAATCTTGTGCAGGTCCAGGAAAGCAACAAGGAGATCCCAGGAAGATCATCCCAATGGGATTCGTAGGATTGGAGGAGGAGAAAGCAGGGAAACTGAAATAGGGGGATCCACCCAGAGCGGGAGCCCATCCCACTTCCCCCTAGGTTAAATTTTACTTTGTGTTTGGTTTTAGAATTGGTATTATTTTAAAACCAAATTTCCAATTTCAAAGTACAAAAATACACTAACCTTTTTACTATAGGATCATTTAAGCCTTTGGTGGTACACTCATAAGTTATCTAAAGCATGGATATGCTTTTTATTGAGGATTTCAAGCTGATTGAGTCATGTTAAATGGTACTCATCATTGATGAAAGAATTTTGTAAGAGAATCTATAATGATGAAACTTTTATTGCAAAGGGAAATATTGCCTTAGTTCAATAAATTAAGGGATAAGAAGTTTCTCCTATCATGATTTTGATGTTGGTTCAATAATCCCAAACAACAAGGTGGAGTGGCATATACCAATATTACCCTATCTTATTAATAAGATTCTTAGGGATTTTATAAGGGCGTTGTTAGAATATTTGGACTAACCATTACTTTGAGGGTAATATGGGGTATACAAATTGTATTGTATATGATGCTTATCACATTTTTTTGAAATATTTATTTTTAAATGGTGTTCCATTTTCTAAAATGATGAATGATAGAGTGCCATATCTATAAATAAGTTAATTTTGGGTAAACTTTGATACTTGGACACTAGTTGTAGAATATAAATGCATAACCTCAACCTATATAGTAAAATATTCAATTTTAGTGATCATAAAATTATATCCATAAAAATATGGAGGACTAATATTTCTTATGATGTCCATTACCCAAATGGAGAATGTTTAAGAAGAAGTAATTGATTATAAATATTGGGATGGTATATGGACAATATTGTCATTATTTTGAAACTTATTGCATTTTTGAGATAGTTATAATAATCCCTTACATGATGGGTCAATAATAGCCCCTTTTGACCAACTTCTTTGTGATGGCTACACCACTAAATTGACCACCACAAGATCCATCATGAGATGTTTAGACTACTATTTGGGATTTTATTTAATCTATACATCAAAGCAAGGTTCCATTGAGGCTATGATGGTATAGGATATCACCTATTATGACATGTTGACAAGATTTTTCCTTTGTGTTCTTTAAATTATTTTTTATCAAAATATTATCAGAGTTTTGTATTTTAGGTAGTTGTAAATATCATAATACCATGGGCTAATCAAAATATCAATTTTCAAAATGAATATTTATAAGGGTGATAATATGTCCTCTATGGATTTTGAATTCTAAATGTATTTTATGAAGAGTGTGTCTTGCTCATCATCAAGCTCTAATGGGATAAGAGATGTTGTAATGCATGATAATTACTAGATCTAGGAATAGACTTGATCATGGCCTTGTTGAAAGTTATTATCAATTGGTCAACAATATAAGGTTTGATTTTATCATATTTATTTTTATAGAATCCATTGGCATGATTTAAAATTTGTTGGTAGTCTTTGATTTTCAAAGTTTTAGCAATAAGTCCAAGGATGAGGGATTCACACTTTACTAGTTAATTAGTATAAGCAAAGTTAAGCTTAAATGATAAAGGGATAAGTTTGTGTTAGGAATTTATTAGGATGATTATTTCCCTACTCCTTTAGTACATTGAGAACCATCAACTAGAAAAATTCATTAATGTTGTTCCCTAATTTTTGATTCAATGTAAATGGTGGATTCATTAGGGATATCAAATTTTAAGGGTTAGCTAGCTTCCAAAGTTGCATCTTCTAGTTGATTAACTATCACCCAACCTTTCACAATGTTTTGGCTAATAAGCTAAAGATACAATTTACTAAGAAATATGACCCACTTAGTCTTATGATATTTGGTATGATTTTTTTTCATGAGGTATCACAAAGGATCTATCCATATATTGACAAATAATTTTACGATTTAACATATGATGTCTAAGCTTCTAAGAAGTAAACATTATAATTTTTTTCTAACAAGGTCTATTGAGTATCATAGCTAACCAATATTCTACTAATGTATAATATTTATATTTATCTATATTTAATGTTATACTAAAATAATCAATGACATGTGATATGCGGTTTTGTCATGAGGTATCACAAAGGATCTATCCATATAATTTCAAATATTTTATGAGTTAACATATAGTGTCTAAGCTTCTAAGAAGTGAAAATTATACAATTTTTATAACACGGTCTATTGGGTCTTATAGCTAACAAATATTATACTCATGTAGAATATCTCCCTTTCCCTATCTTCAACATTATAATAAACTAACAAAGTATCCAAGGCATAAATAGTTGCATCTATACAAATAAGCTAACCTTTTTCAAGATTGGGAGTGATAAGGACATGAGATGTCATTAAGTATTTATTATTGATAATAAATACTTTCTAATAATATTCATTCTATTTGAAATCTACATCTTTGTATTTTTGTAAATGGTTGAAGTTTATTAGTGAGTTGAGAAGTAAATCTCATAATATATTTAAATTTTCCTTGAAGGCTTCTAAGTTGGCTCAATAATTGGTGTCATGTCAATAATGGCTTCTCTATTCCAGGGCCTATGTTTATACCTCTTCTAGACATGATAAATCCTAAAAACTTATTGGAAATCATCCCAAAAATATATTTCTAAGGTTTAAACATACGTTGTATATCCTCAATTGATAAAAACATGCATCTTACATCACAAAAATAGTTTTATCTTTTAATTGGGATATCAAGAGGGTCACCATTGTAGTATTTTATGATGACATATTTAAGATAGTAAAATATGTGTTTCACGACTCTCTAATAGGTTGATATTGAATTTTTAATGCCAAAAGGCATCACTTGATGGTAGAAGGTTCCCCATGGTATAGTGTAGACTATTTTATATTAGTCTTCTAGAGCCACCTTAATCGAATTATATCTAGAAAAATATCCCACTGGTGATAATATTCTATAGCATATGTTAAAATTTATAATTGTGTTAATATGAAGGAGTGGAAATCATATTTGGAACATCCCTTATTAATATTCTAAAATTTTACATATATTTTGATGCTTCTAGTCTTTTTGGCGACTAGAATGATATTAAGAATGTAATAAGAATAGTCAACTAATATTATGAAGTCAACATCACGAAGCTTTTGAAGTTCATATTTAAATAGAAAATAACCTTTAGATACATTTTTCATAGCTTCTATTTGGTCATATTGGATAAAAGAGTTACCACTAGGTGATGGACAACTAAGGATGGATCTAAACTAGGTATGTTAGTGTATGAAAAAGCAAAAATATTTTTAACCTAACTAATAATTATATATTATTCCCACTTCTAAGGTTAAAATTATACCTAACTTACGCATTTGAAGTTCAACTGGACTCCCATTATTAACATCTATTGTTTCTTCTATCAAAATTTCAAACTCATCCTCTAATTGAAAGGAGCTAGCAAAACTTTTAGACTTTCTAGGTTTGTCCTATATAGGTCTATAATTTAAGGATTGATACTAGAGTCTTAAGGCAATATTATATTAGATATTTGAAGAAAATATCCTTCAGAATGAAATTTATTTTTATCTAGATAAATTCAAAACTTTTACTATTTTATTGGGACAAAAATAATATAATCTTCTTCCCAATCACAATATGACTCATCAGTAATGAGTTGAAGATATACTACCTAGTTAAGCAATTCATACCATACTAATAGTTGAAATTACAATTATATTTACTAATGATAATATGGTTTAGAATTATAAGATATTGATTGTTTCATTTGATATCATATAAATAAACAGTACTAGTTAAGGAGGATTCATCACAATGAATTATTTGATCAAACTCATATTTATCATTGAAGGTTGAGTTAGGATTTAATTCAACATTATTAGGATTAAACCCTATACCAACAATCCTATTCAATATTATCCTTGAAAGGACTCTTTGATGCCTTAGTCATATATGAATAACCCCTTTCCATGGTAATCCATGTTGGCCAACATTAATTTTGGAATGGGATAAGAATTAGAAAGTACCATGATGCATCTTATCACTGAGCGAGATATCAATTATTACCAATATTCTCATTTTGATAGATACACCATAAATTAATGAGAAACTTCCTATTTCTATATTTTTATATTTGTTGCTAGATAAGAGAAATGACATACTAAGATAAGTGATATTGGGTAGGTACAAAGGATTAAAATTAAGATATATAAGCAAAGCAGAAGTAGATCTAGAAGAAAAGTTGTTATATTTAAATTTTGATTGTTAAAAACAAAATCAATTCTAATGCTTTTGTTATTTGATATTTAGATAAATATTTACTATATTCTTCTATATGAGAAGTGGTTTGAAGATGAAAAACATGAGGAGAGGATGAGTGGCAAGAAAGGAGAGAAGATGGGCAAGCGAGTGGAGGATGGTAGCAGAGTGAAAGCAGGCGAGAGGAGGGAGGATGGATGAACGGGCAAGGTTTTGGGGGGGACCAGCTCTGACAACAGCGAAGGATCCGGTCCTGATGCGATGGGTGCTCAGACCGATGGGATGGGCAGTAGCGGGAAGGATCCCCCTGACAAGGAAGGCCCCCATCAGACCCGTAAGGGATCCTATGCCCAGGTTCTAGGTTCAGGCGTCCTACCACATTTCTCCACCTAGGAGCTCCACCCCTCAGGGGAGGATCTGGTCATTCTCGAAGACTTGATGGAAAGCTATATGGAGATGGAAAGCTATATGGAGATGGAGAAGTTCACACTGATTGGGAAGTTCTTGGGGGATGCCCGAATATGGACACTATCCGTAGATGGGCTTCCTCCAAGTGGAAAACCAGTGGCAACATGGAGATTGTGGCCCTGTCCCGAGGTTTCTTTGCTATCCAGCTTAACAACCAGACAAAATTTTGCAACATCTTGGTCGGAGGGCCATGGTTCCTAGGGCGCAGGAGCCTCTTTCTCAGGAAATGGGGGGAGGACTTTAATCCTGAGACCCAAAACATAAATGTCGCTCCGCTATGGGTGAGACTTCCAAACCTCCCCTTTCAATGTTGGCATGAGAATGTAATCAGAGGGATTGCTCGGTCCATTGGGGAGTTAGTGGCTTTTGATTCCTCCACCAAGGTCAGGTCTAGGATGGTACATGCTCGGTTCTGTGTTACTGCTAGCTTAGAAGTTGAGCTCCCCACTTTCATCAACCTATTCAGAGGGAAAATCCTAATCAAAAGGCAACCTATTGAGTACGAAAATAAACCTGCCTTTTGCACTCATTGTCGTACTCAAGGGCATCTCCAGCCCCAATGCCCAAATATGAGGACTCAAAAGCAATAGGAAGAAGAGGCTAAGAGAGGAAACTAGAGGAACCAGGGTCCTGGGGCCAACAACAAAAAGTCTCAGCCAAAACTCATTTTGCACAACCCTGCCCACCGATCCTATGACCAAGCCAAGACTCCTTCTCAAGGCGAAGCTGAAGTTGAACAGAGGGAGGATCATCTCCCACCCTCTATGGACCGTGAGGAACCTGATAACAATCCTGAGTAGGAATACACACATGCAAAAGCTCCCTCACCAAGTCAAAACCAGCAAGAGGCTCCTTCAAAACCCTCACCGCAAGGCAGTCTTCGAGTAGAGGGCTCGGTTTCCCAGGTACAATTTTTCCTCAAACCTGGTGTTTCACAATCCTTCATGGAAGAATATCTAAAAAGTAATAGGAAATCCCCACCTCGGTGGGATAAAGGTGAAGGAGGGCCTTCCCTATCGGGGTGGATCAGCCCTAGGAACACCAGAAGCAAAAAGTAGGCTATTGACTACGGTAGTGAACGAAAGAGAGGAAGACCCTCTGGTAATGACCAACAGAACAAAGAAATGATGGAGGATGTGGCAAATGGGACTCAACTAACGTTGTTCTCAGATGATTCTGACACACAGAAGGATGAAAAACAAGGCACCAAAACCCCCTTCCAACTGGTGAAGGGAGGCAAGAAAAACCCTAAATTATTGAAATGAAGGTCATCTCATGGAATGTGAGAGGCCTAAACAGCGCAGCCAAGCAGAGGATGGTTTCTGACCTCAGAAAAAGGATGAACCCTTCTATTTTCATTCTCCAAGAAACCAAAAATGATGAGTTCTCATCAAGGAAGGCTACCAAAGTCATTTGGAGCAAAGGGGAAACCCTGTTTAGCCCTGCTCAAGGCACATCGAGAGGGCTCATGTGCCTATGGGATCTGACCCTAGTGGAAGGGAAGCTTCTGTCTTCCTCAAATAGAATCCTCAACATTCTTTTTCACTCAAAGACCAACAATCATTCATGGATCCTATCCAACATTTATGCCCCTAACTCTCCTGTAGAGCGAGCTGAGATATGGGAAACCATTACTCAGATGAGAAGCAACTTCAGGACTATACCTTGGATCCTCGATGGAGATTTCAACTACCCCTTGCACCCATCAGAGAAGAAAGGAGGTTCTAACTTGTGCAGTAGAAGTATGGAGGACTTCAAAAACTTTATCAACAACAACGAGCTCATGGACATTAAGCTCAAGGGATCCTCCTTCACTTGGAGCAACAGGAGGGTGGGCAGTGGGCTTATCCAGGTTAAGCTAGACAGATTCTTCATCTCTCAAGAAGCCATTCCTTTCCTAGGTGATGCAACCCTGCTTGCCTTGCCTAGAATCGGGTCGAACCACAACCCCATCATCCTCGAATTCGAGAAAGCTCCCTCTTTCAAAACTCCTTTTAGGTTCGAGTCCATGTGGATTCAACATAAGGATTTTAAAGGGCAAGTTGCTTCTTGGTGGAAATAGAAGGTTGGAGGATCAACCTCGATGCAGTTAGCCCAAAAGATCAAGATAGTCAAGGAAAATCTCAAAATCTGAAACAAAGAGGTCTTTGGCAACATTTTTGAATGCAAAAAATCCATCTCAAAAAGGCTGCAAGAGATAGAAAAGAGAATGGAAAATGGGGACCACAGCACAACCATCAAAAATGAAGAGAAGATCCTCCTAGAAGACTATCATAACATCCTAGCCAGGGAAGAGACCTTCTGGAGGCAGAAATCCAGGGACTTATGGCTAAAGGAGGGTGACTCCAATACCAGCTTCTTCCATGCTTCGACCATGCGACATAGAGGATCCAATAAAATTAGAGAGATCATTCACAGTGACGGATCCTCGACCAAGGACTTAGTGGAGATAAGAGCCGAAGTAGTGGCTTTCTTTCAGGACTTACTGGGAGCTCTTCTTGAAAGTGACCAGCAGGCCCAGGTCGAGCTCCTGGCTAACATCCCATGCAAAGTCACCCAGGAGGCTAATCAAAAGCTCATGGAACCTTTCTCCTCGGACGAGATTAAGGAAACCCCTTTCTCCATGCAACCTGATAAGGCCCTAGGTCCCGATGGTTTTTCCCCTCGCTTTTTTCAAATAGTATGGGACATCGTTGGAGAGGACGTTTGTGTTGCCATAAGGGAAATCCAGTTTTCCATAACTGGTCACCATGGGCTAAATTCCACTTTCATGGCTTTGATTCAGAAATCATCTGCTTGTAGAACCTTTTCTGACTTTAGGCCCATAAGCCTCTATAATGTTGTCTACAAAGTTCTAACCAAGACCATGGCCAATAGGTTAAAGCCCATCCTCCTCCTCCTCATTGACCCGTGCCAAGGCAGTTCGATGAAAGGCAGGAACATCTTGGATGGGGTCATCACGATTCATGAGACCCTCCACTCTACTTCTATGGCTAAGAAGGCAACCCTTTTCCTCAAACTCGACATGAACAAGGCTTTTGACAGAGTTGACAGAAGCTTCCTCTGTGCAGTCCTTTCCAAGTTTGGCTTTCACCCTCTTTGGATTGACCTTGTTCGAAGCTGCATCTCCACCCCTTGCTTCTCTATGTTGGTCAATGGTTCCCCTACCGGGTTCTTCCAAAGTACTAGAGGGCTTCACCAAGGAGATCCCCTATCGCCCATCCTCTTTATTATCCTGGCAAAAGTACTAGGCAGAGCACTTAAGGAGGCACTTCAGAGGAATAAGGTGACTGGCATTATTCTCGCTTTTAGGATTGAAGCGATCACCCATCAGCAGTTCATGGATGACACTCTGTTGTCTACTTATGCATCAGTAGCCCAGGCTAGATACATCAAAAGGATCTTGTTCCTCTATGAGCGTGCTACGGGTCAAAAAGTGAATTTCATCAAAAGTAAGCTTTTCTTCCTCAACACCCCGGTAAGACGGCAGAACCAGTTAGCCAAGATCCTCGGGTGCTCCATCGAATCCCTTCCTACCACATACCTTGGTCTTCCCCTGTTCTATGGCTGGGCCAAGGAGAGTTTGTGGAATATGGTCTTAGAGCGCATCCATAAAAAATTAGCTACCTAGAAAGGTAAGTTTCTTTCCCAAGCAGGTAAAGCCACCCTTACCAAGGCGTGCCTTCAGGGGATCCCGACCTATTTTATGTCGATGTTCAGGCTCCCAGCTTCGGCCCTTCGCAAGATCGAGCAGATCCAAAGGACCTTTTTGTGGTCAGGCAATGAGGACAAGGGCAAAATTTCCCTAGTAGCTTGGGAAAAGGTTTGCAAAAGCAAGGACCAGGGGGGACTAGGCCTAAGGAGAATGGGCTTGATGAACCTTGCTTTGGTGGCCAAACATGCCTGGAGGATCATCTCCAATGATTCAATTGAGTGGGTCAAAATAGTAAAAAAGAAATACCTCTCCAACCTTTCTATCCTTGATGAAGGCATTCCCATGGGTGGATCGACTTTCTAGAAGGCTGTCATCCATTCACGACACTTGGTTGTGGATGGAACTAGATGGATCTTGGGTGATGGGCAGAAGATAAACTTTTGGAAGGATAGGTGGCTTGAGGAGGATCCTCTATGTTAGCGTACCGAGTTGGGTCACCTCAGATCCATGGTGGACCCCAACTGTGATCAAAAGGTGGCCAACTTCATTGTTTGGAGGAATGGATACCCACATTGGTCGATTAACGAAGTGGATGGGTGTGACGAGGAGGTTTCTATGCTATCCTCTCTCCTAAAGGGGGTCACCATCCCTTCCCGAAGGAGAGCTGATCATAGGATTTGGAGAGGAACATATAGTGGCACCTTCTCGGTCAAGTCAACTTACAATCTTCTATGTAGCGGACCAAGGGTGGAGTTTCCTTGCAACCTGGTTTGGCGGAAATACTTGATCCCCAAGGTAAATTTTTTCTCTTGGATCACTTTTTAGAATAAAGCCCTCACTATTGATAACCTCCATAAAAGGGGCTTTGCTTTCCCAAATAGGTGTTACATGTGCATGTCAGTCGTGAGTCTTCTGACCACCTTTTCCTGCACTGCTCTTTCACCAATTCTATCATTGGAGTCATCCTTTCCACTTTTCATATTCAGTGGAGTCCTCCCAAGACAATTAAGGAAGCTTTCTTTCAATGGCCCAGTCCTTTCTGAAACCCGAAACTCTATTTCCTGTTGAATGCCTGTTTCCACCATTTCATTTGGTAGATCTGGTTGGAGTGAAATGGTAGGGTGTTTGGAAACTCCCCTAGAGACCCTCCCTCTATTGCCCACAGAGCCCTGGCCTTTGCCATTGAGAACTCCAAGATCCTCTCCAGCCCAATCCCAAAGTTTGGCCTCGAGGAGGAAATTTTCATGACTCTAAAGCTTGACGGGGATCCTAGCCTAGCGAACCCGACTCTATCCAGAAAAAAACTAGGTGGATCAGGCCCCCCCATGGTTGGATAAAGCTAAACTTTGATGGAGCGGCCAGAGGCAACCTAGGTCCAATAGTAGTAGGTGGTGTCGTCAGAGACCATAATGGGAAGCTCATCCTCGCTTATTGCAAAAATCTAGGGATCCAATCAAATCACGTCACAGAAGCCAGAGGGGTCCTGAGGGGTCTCGAGCTCATCTCGGAGGATCCCCGTCCTCTGCTGGTTGAAGGGGATTCGATGAACATTACCAACTACTTGCTTAACTCCAAGACCCCATCCTAGAAGGTGTTCAACATCATTTTTGAGGCAAGGAACCTCCTTCTTCAGCATTCCTCAGTCCAGATTCGACATACTTTCAGGGAGGGCAATGGTCTGGTAGACCACATGGCAAACAAAGGTTTTTTTTCCATGTGTCTCATCGTATGGCGTCAGAGCTTCCCGACGGACATGGTGAGAGCCGCAAACCAAGACAATTTTCATGGAACCACCTAGGAGGAGGTCGACGGCGATCCTCGATGGCTTTGCTTCTACCATGCCACCTGTCTCCTCGTCATCTTGGTGCATATCCAAAGTGGAGGTTGGTAATATTGGCTTAGTTCCTGGAGGACATGGCAACTAACATTTTGGCCTCCACCAATGCGATTGTCAGAGCTCTAAAGCATTACAAGGGGTGCCAGGCCCAGGACGACTAGGAGGAAACTGAATCCTGATGGAGGTTCCCCAGAGTTTCTTGTTTTGTTGATGATGGATGTGTGGGTTGTAACCGATTTTGGTTTTTTAGGTTTTAAACTATGTCTACCTCCCATTAGGGATAATCTTGTATGTAGCCATATGGGCATCTGTTTCTATATTTTGGTAAGTGTCAAGCAAGGTTTTTGTGCTACTCCAACCCATGAGGCTTTCTGTATATGCCAGGGTTATGGCCTACGATGTTATAAGGTTTTGGGATCCTCTCAAAAAACCCTCTAAGTAATTCAAAATCTAGCTTACCAAAAAAGAAGTGGTTTTAAGACCACTAGGGATATCTCTATCAAAAGTAAGGGTTTTCACCTTAACATTTATTAAATGAAGATAAATATTAGGATTTTGGGTTTGGAATTTTCATAAATCTATAAGATATTTATTTTTATATGAAAAAAAAAACTTATGGCCATTTTCTTGCTTGTATGGCTTCAAATGTGTGGTTCCTTCAACCTAAACATTATCATCCTTATATTTTCCTTTCTTGAAATTTTCTCTTTTTAATTACTTTTGTTTATCTTTGAACTTATTTGTTTTTTCTATATAGATATTAAGGGTATCTTACAAACTAGATATATTTTTGTGTGGGTTCCATTGACTCAAGAATACTTTCTCTATTTATTTCCAAGTCCATTTATAATAAGGGCCTTATCAAAACTATCAAATCAACATTGAGCTTTTCCTTCAAGATAATGCTAAAGCTTATTGCTCCATCAAAAACTAATATAATTTAATGATTTAAAATATTTCCACCATTATCTAACATTAATATCATCTTTTCTAGAAAATATTTATATCTCCATGAATTCATGCCTACAAAAATGACAATACAAACTAGGATTTTATGAATAAGGGTTTAATAAAATATATCTCCTTCTTAACAAACTAAAATTCCACATGAATACCTAAACCCATTTTTTTTCAAACACAATAAAAATATATGATTTCCTTACCCCAAATGAAAGATATATTAAATCTTGTTTTTTGAATAAAACATGATTTGAAAAAATATCACTACTCCTATTCCAAATGAACGAGTCCACAAGGTCATATCTCCCTTAATAGTACTCAAGTTTATTTATATGACAAATTGATTTGAAGCTCTTAAAATTTTGAATAAAATAGAGTAAGAATCCTTTAAATTATACAAGTATACACAAAAATATTTCTCCCCAAAAAAGGGATATTTTCTAGAATTGTTTTTTGCCAAAATTTATAATCTACAAAATAGTTCCCACTTTGCAATAATCATTGCTCATATACTAATTTTATGAAGCTTTATTGTCATTAAATAAATCACTCACCATATACTAGAATAACAAATAATCCACCCATAAATATCCATAGTAACAATATAGATAATGAGACAAAGATAGACAATACCCTTAAGATAGGGCAACACCAATAATACTCCTTAAGGAAGGAATAACTCCACATGATATCCCAAGATGAGAGGCCACTTGATAGGGAAAGATAATAATAAGAGAATACTCAATGTGAATGATGCTCCTTATAATGACATCCCTTTTTATATACCCATATTCTAATGCTACTTTGGGGAATCGACTCCTAAACCCTTATCCAAATAATTATCGTAATATAATGTTATAATATATTAGCCTTGGGTTATGTGTAGTCCATTTACAACTATCCATAATTTCCATATACAATATAACATCATGGATCCATATACCTATCTCTAGGTACTATAACAAGACTCCTGATCTTAGCAAGTTCCACGAGGTTATCATTTGATCTAGCACACAATATAATTGAAATATAGCTTAGATGATGAATTAAGCCATTTTTACACTAACCTACAACTACCTTGTTGGGAGGTGAATTGAGCTAATCCAATTGTCATGAGTGTATCCAAGAGAAACTATAAGGTTTGCATAGGGGATTACATTTGAATGGACCCACTTACATATTTAGCACTATTTACAAATTTTGATATAGACTTTTCATCTTGAAAAAAATTATAAACTTCTTTTATATCTTAAAAATATAAAGTTTTTAATGGACATATAAAGCTTAAAAAAGAAGCAAAAACCTCATTATCAAACATAATATATTATCTTGTTTTTTTAAAAGAAACTAATAATAAACATATGATCAAATAATAAAATATTTCACATGTGAGTTATGTGACATATAACCAAGTCATTACACCCTTCTCTTAAATTTATCTTTTACCTAGGTATTGAATTATTTAAAAATAAATCAAATGGCATTAAATCAACATGATTTAAGGAAGATAGAGAGACTTAGATATTATTGAGATATACATTTATAATTGTCAAGATATTGTAATATTACTATGTGATCATGATGTGATGTGGATGGACAACAAGACTTATTTCAATACCATATAATCCATTAGAAAATTTAAACAATAAAATATTTCATATGACATGAGAGTGAGATGTAGGTTGTTATGCAATGAATTAAATATTCAAACAAATACTAGTAGCAATCCAATAACACAAATAACCTTAGAGAATATGAAGTCTCATATGTGCATAAGATGTGAATCCAATAAATTTGATGTTTCCAATATTAAAAATTTGTTCTTATTTATACATTAAATTAATAAAACCTAACCCTAATGCTCAAGGGCTGACTAACTAACCTAGGGCCCAAACAAATAAAAAATAAAGATAGCTAACATGACTATATTCAAACTATTACATGACACCCTCCCTCATAAAGCTTTGTTCTCAAAGTTGAAAAAGACTAGAAAATTCTCTTAGGATCCCATGTAGCATATTATTCTAGAAGGTCCTTCCACTTGCTGAGAAACCCCTAAATTTATCAAGACCAAAGATGATGAACCCTAGATCACAATACTACTTTAGGTTGAAGAGTGACTCAATATTCCTCATTGAATATTGGAAGCTCTGTTTGGAGTTGCACCTTTTGGATAATAACTTATTTGATATAGGATACATAAAATACTATATGGATGCAAGAAGAGGGTGGAAGCTTCAAATGACATGCCACTTCATGAATGTGAGGAACCACCTTGTAGGGCCCATAAAAATGAGGAGCCAAGTTTTTACTAGATTTGGTTTTGAAAGACAGTTACTTGTAAGGTTGTAGGCACAAAAGGACCATACCTCCTACATTGAATTGTCATTCAAAATAGTTTGAGTCATATTGTTGCTTCATGTGATTCTAGTCTTGGGTCAAATTATCTTTAAGAAGCTAAAGCACAAGTCATCTACCTTGGTAACACTGGAAGATTTAGAAACACAGTCTAAAATTGAAGGAGGTTTTTGACTATATAATATTTTAGTTGGGAACATATTAAGGGATGCATGGTAAGAATAATTATACCACCATTCAACTAATGATAGCCATTGGATCCAATGATACTTCTTATATTGAGCAAAACAAAAAAGGTAAGTACCCAAATATTTATTAGCAATATCTATTTGCCCATCTAATTGAGGGTGATATAAAGAGGACATACGCAAGTTAGTACCTCTAAGACAAATTAAATTCTTCCAAAATATGTTGGTGAAGACAAGGTCATGGTCACTCAAAATAGTTTTTGGTATACCATGAAATTTAAAATATAATTAAGAAGTACCTTGGTCACCTTGTTCAATAGGGATATTGTAATGCATAAGAATAAGCATAATTAGAAAGGTAATCTACTATGAGAAAGATCACTATTTTCTTGATGGCTTTAGCAACATTACATTACAAGACAAAGAAAAACACAATAGAACATTTTATTGAATGAAAACAAGTGATACATATGAGTGAGGGTGTGAGGCCCTTTATATAGGATGGTAGGGTACCTAGGAATAGATATTTGGGGATATATTATTATATTGTATAAGGGTTGGCATGGGCCACACATAACCCAAGGTTGATTGTATTATAATATTATTTATATTATAATATAATATTATATTAGTAGTAGGCTCCCCAAAGTAGAATAAGAATATGGATATATAAAGAAGAGATATTTGTCATTGTAATCATCATTGGAGAATAATCTTATGTAATCATCGTTGCCCATGAAGTGGCTTATGGGACTTTGCCCTCCTTAAGTGGCTCTCTCATCTTGGGAGAACTTGTGGAGTGATTCCTTCCTTAAGGAGTATTATTGGTGTTTCCCTACCTTAAGGGTATTATCTATCTCTCTCTCATTTGTGGATTGTTATTGTGGATAATGTATTGTGGATGAATGATTTGATATTTCTGCATATTGGTGAATGATTTATGTTAATGATAATAAAGTTCTGCAACAAGTGGTATCAGAGCAACGATTTTGGCAAAGTGGGGATTTTTGTGTGAAATTGCAAAATTAGGGCAAATTTTTTTGGAAAAACATCTCATCTTTCAGGAGCCATATCTTTGCATAAGTTTATCCGATTCAGGCGATTCTTGGATCAGATTGTGCAGAATTTGAAGAGCTTTAAAATGAGTGGTCATATGAAGGAATCTGAGTAGTATTGAGGGAGATACGACCTTTTGAAGTTAGTCATCCAAAACAAGGATAGTGACGAATTTCGCAGATTTTTTTTGGAAAAATATCTCATCTTTCAGAAGCCATATCTCTGCGAAAGTTTATCCGATTCAGGCGATTCTTGGATCAGTTTGTGCAGAATTTGAAGAGATTTAAAATGAGTGGTCATATGAAGGAATCCAAGTAGTATTGAGGGAGATACGACCTTCTGAAGTCAGCCATCTGGAACAAGGGTAGTGACGAATTTTCAAGTCGCGAATTTTTCAAAAGATGAAATTTGTTTAGTTCGGGTAAGCAAATCAGTTGCACTTTATTTTGTTTGGAAGAAAAATTGTAGATCTAGTTGTCTATGTGGATTTTTAGCTTCAAATCAGTGGGAAGATATTTATTTCCATAAAACCCTAGTTTGCATTAGGGCATGATATATATTGTCAAAAAACCCTAGTTGCATTAGGGCATCAACTATGGCATTGGAAAAGTTTAATGGAGAAAATGATATTGATGTGAGAGTGGAAAATTTTAATGGAGAAAATGATATTGATGTGAGAGAGTGGTTGAAAATAGTAAAATCTCAAGTTAGTGAAAGAAGGTTACAATATGGCTGTCATAATTTGTTTACGGGGAAAGCATTACAATGGATAGACAACCTTACTAGGGGTAAAGTCTTGTGCACTTGGGATCAAATTGAACCGACATTCTTGAGCACATGGGTACCTATTCAATTACAAAGAAAGTTAGATATTTGTAAGAGAAAACTTGAAGGAAGGGATAAAAAGATAGATAGCATGTGGGATGTCATCAAAGACCTTGAAAAGAAACTACAAGGAATTCAAAATGAGCGGAATGAAATAAAAGGAGAATGGGAAGTTTTCAAGAAACAGAATGAAGACTATGAAAAAGAAATAAAATTACTCAAGAAGAGAAAGAGGAAAAGGTCAAGGAAGATAATGAGAGGAATAATAGAAGGCACCATCGTTGGATTTACAAAAGCAAGAGCAGAATAAAAAAGGTTTAAATTTAGCTAAAAGTTCTATTTTGCAGGTTCATGGAAGCATTCAAAAGGAACAGGTTATTATTTCCATTGACCCTGGTAGCAGATATAATTTTATTAATATTGCTTTGGCTAAGAAGTTGCAAGTTCAAGCAACAAAAATTAAGGACATACAACTAGAGGGTGAGCATGTTCAAATTTTTGAAGATTTGAAGATCACCATGGATAAATATGTTTTACATTCAGATTTCTATGCTATTGAGATGGATGATGAGGATATTGTTCTTGGTTATCCTTGGTTAGATTCTTTAGGTACTATTAACATTAATGTGCAAAAGAAGTTTATGAAGTTATGGTACAAGAAAAAGAAGATAACATTGCAGGATATTTCTCATCTTAAGGAGCAAGGATCCAAGGAAAATCAAGAAGTGGTTGTAGAGAAACAAATTGAAGAACCTAAAATAGAATCCAAGAAGGCAGTAGCAACAACAAAGTCCATGGAAGAAGTAGCAACAACTGATTCAGTGGAAATAATAGTAACAAAGTCCAAGGAAGCTTTGATAGAAGAGCACAAGGACACACCAAACAAAGAGAACATGAAAGAACAATGTGTAGAAGAATTTAAAACAATGGAGCCAAATGTTGAGAAGTCAAAGAAGGTAGAACATCAAGTTAAGGTTGCACCATATCACCATCCACACCACCATGAGCGGCAACAATCTTGGAGGTATGGTTCAAGGCAACAATATTATGGTTCTACATGGAATCATAAGGGCACCAACTATGGCAGTGTTTGGCAGAGAAAGCATAGTGATCCTAGTTTTTAGAGTGGATCATCAACATCAAGGAAAAAGTGGACCCATCATTCAAGTTATCAAAATACAATAGCAAAAGCGTGGAGCCAACGAAGCAGATTTGGATACTCAAGTAACAAAATGGCATACCAACATCAACGTGTTTCACTTGGATGGATGGATGATCGAGATTGGTACCAGTTGCTAACATTGCTTAGCAAATCATATTATCATGTTTCTTCATATGTTTCGAGGATGAAACATTTGTAAGGAGGGTGGCATGGTAGGGTACCTAGGAATAGATATTTGGGGATATATTATTATATTGTATAAGGGTTGGCATGGGCCACACATAACCCAAGGTTGATTGTATTATAATATTATATTATATTATAATATAATATTATATTAGTAGTAGGCTCCCCAAAGTAGAATAAGAATATGGATATATAAAGAAGAGATATTTGTCATTGTAATCATCATTGGAGAAGAATCTTATGTAATCGTCTATTGCCCACGAAGTGGCTTATGGGACTTTGCCCTCCTTGAGTGGCTCTCTCATCTTGGGAGAACTTGTGGAGTGATTCCTTCCTTAAGGAGTATTATTGGTGTTTCCCTACCTTAAGGGTATTATCTATCTCTCTCTCATTTGTGGATTGTTATTGTGGATAATTATTTGTGGATGAATGATTTGATATTTCTGCATATTGGTGAATGATTTATGTTAATGATAATAAAGTTCTGCAACATAGGAAGATGGATTCCTTGACCAACAATCTATCTAGATGTACAAGTGACAACTTGCACATTAACACTTGTGCATATACTACGTTGCATGAAGTAATCATATAACTTCCCCCCAAAGTAATCTAACATAACCAAATGATGTAATATATTCTAACATTTCCCCTTTAGTTTGGTAAGGTCTTTAATGAAGTCCATAGATATATGCTTCAATTGGTGGTTAGGGATAGGCAATGGTTATAACAATATAGGATATTTAACTATTTCACCCTTGTTACATTAACACACCTCACACTTAGCCACAAATGTATTGAAATTATGATTTTAATTCTTTCCAAAAAAATAATTGCTTCATCCATTGGTAAGTTTTCAAAAATCTTGAGTGTTTAGACAAAGGAGATGCAAGCAATTCTTGAAGAACCTTTGACTTAATAGCCAAATAATATGGAAGATAAATGCAATCCTTTTTATAAACCACTCCACTATTATATGAGAAACAAGGATGCAATGGTGATCCTATCATCATTTCCTAAATAATCCAAGCAATATCTGAATTCAAAAGCTAATATTCTTGAATTTGATAAAGCCATTATGTACAATAATAAGAGATGGCATTGACAACAATATCATACTTGTATCTATGAGACAAGGCATTAGCTACCATATTCTCATTTCCTTTCTTGTATTCAATGACAGAATCATAACTCAAGAGTTTGATCATCCATTTATTATATTCAGTGCTGAGATATGCTACTCTAAGAAATGCTTAAGGCTATTATGGCCAGTATTAATGATGAAATTATGCCCCAATAGATAAGACCTCAATTTCTCTATGGTATGCAAAAAAACTAATATTTCATTATCATAACTAAACCATCCTATATTCTTTCTTAAAAATTTTCTTACTTCCAAAGGTGAGTGGGTGATCATCCTACATCAAAATAGCTCTAATACCTATACCAAAAGGATCACACTCAATGAAAAAAATCTTGCTAAAATCAAGAGTGGATAAAACTAGAGTGGAAAATATAACTTCTTTGGTGGATTCCAAGGCATGTGAAGTGGCTTCAAACCAACCAAAAGCATCATTTTTAGTGAGAGTAGTGAGAAGAGCAACAATATTGCCATAGTTGCAAATAATTTTTTTGTAATAGTCTATGAGTCTTAAAAAATTAATAGATATGTTTACGGGATTTTGGAAAGATCCAATCTTGCATAGCTTTGATCTTGTTGGGGTCACCTTGAATCCTTCATGAGTTACTATATGTCCTAAATATTCTACCTCTTGGGCCCTAAGGGAACATTTAGACCTTTTAAAAAAGAGCTTTTCATTTTGTAACTAGTGAAGGACTTTCTCAATATGAACTAGAAAATCATCCCAAGATTTATTATGAATTAAAATATCATCAAGAAAAAATAGGATAAAATTATGAAGAAAATGACTAAAAATATGGTTCATGAGACTTTAAAAAATGAAAGCAACATTAGTGAGTCCAAAAGGTATGGATAGAGACTCACAATGACCCTCATGTGTATGAAAAATAGGCTTAGGGATATCTCTAACCTTAATATGGTAGAAACCAGAATGCAAGTCTAGTTTAGTGAAGTATCTAGAACCATGCAATTCATATAATAAATCATATTTACAAGGATATGAAATTAAAATTTTATGATGATATTACTGAGAGGATGAAAATTAGGACACATGTTCCATGAGTTATCCTTAAATTGTGCCATCATACTAGAGAGGAATATGGACTAATGCTTGGATGAATGAATCTTTACTCTAACATCTCTTGAATCAAATTCTCAATTTTTGACTTTTGGGGTTGGGGATAGTAGTAAGGAGGTTGAATTTCTAGAATAATATGGATGGAATTATCATGTGTACACTTAGTAAGGAGAACCTTGGGATCACTAAATAACTCATAGTGATCCACAATGTTCTATAAATTGAAGGAAAAGTTGGAAGAGATAGATCCAAGGATTGAACCTCCATGCAATTGACTTTGGTAAAGAATCCTTAACCACATTTATTCAATATATTTTCCATGCCATGTGAGCTAATAATATTAGAGGGAGGGGGTTGGATTCCTTAGAGACAAATGACCCTTTAATTTTTTCTATTTGACATAAAATTTTTATAGATTAATAATAACATCATCGAGCTAAGATAGTCATTGTACTCCCAAGATGACATTTGAACTTCCTAGGTTTATGAAAAAGAGATTTACCACCCAAGTATATTATCCCATTTGGAAGTACTTGTATTTAAAATTAAGACTTGAAATTTATCTTGATTTGAAGTATTGATATACAAGCCCAAGGACTTTGTTGTCTTACTATCTATAAAGTTGTTTATGGTACCTGAATCAATCAACATGTTTATACGTTGTAATTTAATAAATACTTGTACCTTGATATGTGATGAGCTTGGAGCCCCATAAGTTCATGAGCAAAGAGAACCATAACATCATCC
This sequence comes from Wollemia nobilis, assembly GCA_028583015.1. NCBI lineage: Eukaryota > Viridiplantae > Streptophyta > Pinopsida > Araucariales > Araucariaceae > Wollemia > Wollemia nobilis. The sequence continues at coordinate 1,450,185 of JAQPPZ010002395.1, read as the reverse complement.
TACTATTCTACTTCATCTGCTTCTATAGGTTGTGCTACTTCTATTGGTTTCTGTTGCCATAATGAATCTTCATCATTAGATACTATTGTGTCCATATTTCAATAAGAAGTTACAATGTTCTTCATAGGATTGATCTTGGAGATGGTGAGAATGATATTTAAAGTAGAAAATCCCTAAGAATAGTAAAAATTGTGATAAGGATGATAATAGTTGAAATTATGTCAATATTGAGGGCTGAAATCTTGGAGCTTTTGTTTAGTTATAAAAGCTATATGTTGTGCATCATTGAGAGTATAGGGATCATGCATGTGACTTCCTTTTGAAATTTATCCTTAAGAACACAATGAAAAGTTAATACCACCATTGATAGACTCATGTGATAGGTATAGATGAGAATATTTTTGAACTTAGAACAATACTATCCCAACATTTCTTTTTGCTTAGTTTTCATAAGATGAACCACAAATAATATGGATGACTCCTTTTCAAATATTCATAGAAATTATTACTTGAATTCGGGTCATAAAATAGGACCACCATGTTTTTGGAGCTATGATAACAACCATTGATAAGACTAGGTCTCTAACTTAGAATTTGCTAATGAAACACAACTTGTTTTAGGAACATGGTATAGATAGATAAAGCCTTCTATTTTGGCCAACCATTTTGGGTTCAATACATTAAAATATGGGAATGAAAATGCAAGGAACATAAATATCATGAGGCCATTCAAGGAATTAGAAGCACCTCCTATCGAGCAGTCCATATTAGAGGCAAAGCCTAGATCATAAGGACAAAAAAATTGAATATTGTGACTAGGTGGTGGTTGTTGAAGAACATTAGTATTTGATGCTTGATGAATGATCAAATTTTGGAGCCTAATAGTTTATTGTGACCCTTGGACAAGAGGAGGTATACTAATGTATATATTTAGGATTCTTTCAATGTTATTTAAGAACTTGGTTTAATCATTCAAGTGTTAAGAATGGAAACAACCATTTGGTCTTGATGTGTTTGTTATTGATGTAGACCAGGGTCAATATCACTATGAAGAGAAATACCACATGGAGGGATAGTAGGAGGAGGGTTAATGATAGTAAAATAGTAAGAACTATATATTTTGGTTGGGAGAAAAAAAATGGTGTTTAAGGAGGAAGGAAAATATTGGTCAAAACTATTGATATTAGAAGTGTTATGATGTGTACAAGGATTTCTAGGTTGTTAGTTATTTTTGGTCATACACACATTATCTAGAAGAACAATGCATTATAATTGACTGTTGAATCATGCCCAACTAGTAGGGGTAGTAGGTTTAATCATGCATGAGGGGAAATTAAAAAAAAATACTTGGAATAATACTAAAAATAAAGTATGAAAAATACCTCTAATTAATCAACTTGAAGTATTGAATGCTTGAAATAGATCTTCTGCAAGGATCTAATGACACTATAAGCTTTACTCTTTTTAAATATATATATATATATATATATATATATATATATATATATATATATATATATATATATATATATATATATATATATATATATATATATATATATATATATTATTATATATATATATATTATTATATATGTTTATAATGTTGGTTGTAGAGCCTGATTAATTTGGAGGCCTTGTTTTCAGTTGCACTTGGACCCACTCCATGAAGGGGGGTGTAGGGGGGCATTGTCCCCCCTACTAGTGTTACCATGGGGGGTCCAAGAGGGCAGCGAGGGTTTCAGGGGTAGTGCCACCAAAGCCAAAAATAGATGTTTTTTTTATCTATGTAAATTTGGACCATTTATTATTAGGTCATAGATTGGACAACGAATTTTAGACGGGTTTTTTTTATCCTAAAATTGTAATGCACTTTTTAACCTAAAATTGTAATGTACTTTTTTACCCTAAAATTGTAATGTACTTTTATAATAGGATGATGTATGATGACTATAATGTATTTTAATGTGTGCAATTGTGTATGGTAAATTGACAGTAATAGAATGAAGAGGAAGTTACAACGGATCTGTTGTACGTTGTATCCCTTCACGATTTTTTTTGATGGAATAAAAAGCCTAGTTATTTTCTCCATGGACATAGCCCATATTGGGTGAACCATGTTAAATCTATGTATCATTATTGTTTTATTATTCTATGTTTTTATTTTTGCATTTAATTATTGCTCGCGTTTATTATTTAATCCTAACATATAAGTTTCTTTTTTGTATTTATTTATTTTAATTAATTGTTTATTTAATATTATTTAAATAATAAACAGAAGGAATGGAAGGCATAAGATAAGAGAATACATGGGGGATGAGAATGAAGGCTAAGAGGAGGCTATGTGGATTGAATGAATGATATGAGACGAGGGATTACTATGTATTTGGGTGTTTTGAGGCACTTGGATTGAATGAACTAATTTAAAATACCTTATTAGGAAGTTGAACACTAATAAAGTTGGATTGAATAAATTAAATTAAAATACCTTATCAAAAAGTTGAATGACAAGAAATTTGGATCAAATTAACTAATTTAAAATACCTTATTAGAAAGTTGAATGCCAAGAAAGTTGGATTGAATGAAATTGTTCAATTTCTTGAGCAACAATACTTTGGAATAATATTTAAGTTAAAATAGTTTATAATATTAGGATCCTTGCATAAACCTTTTTGTAGATCTCATGTTATATGCCTAGTTAATGCCTTTAATTTTTAATGCTTGAGGATACTTAGAAAAAATAGTAGAATTTTAGTTCTTGCTTTGGTGATATTGGCTCTAACTCTTCTTGATTTTGAAGTTAGGACTTTTTTGTAGTGGGAATATGTGGTAGGAAGGTTGGCACCCCATATTTTTAAAAGATAGAAAATTTTTCACACGGTAAGACACTGGTCAAGATACATTGTAGCATACCTACATATGTTGATCAAAGACACATGTGAGATCTAGAGGCACTTCACATGTTGTTTCCATTTGAGAAAGGTGGATGTACATGGACTCCATAATTTTTTCCATGATTCTCCACTTTCAATGCATTAGTGTAGAGAGAAGACAAAGAGAACCTAATACTAAGGAACTATAATTGAAGAACACAAGCTTATACTAAGAGGGGGGGTGAACAGTATAAGATCAAAATTTTACTTTTATTTCCAAAGCAGTATCATCCAATATTATCAATTGCAATAATTAAACAATGCATAAATTATCACACACAAAAGAGACACAAATTTAACGTGGTTCACCCAATGTGGGCTACGCCCACGAATAAAATATTTCTTATAAATTTTCTCAATAAATCTCTTGGGAACCAATTCCCTATTACAATGTTTATGGGCACCAACCCAAAGGAGACACCAATCCCCTATGCTCAAGTTTGTGGAACTCTATCCACAAGAGACACCAATCCCATTTAATTTGATTCATGGACCTCTATCCAAAAGTGGCACCAATCCCCTTTGCTTTGGTTTGTGGACCTCTATCCATAGGAGACACCAATCCCATTTACTCAGGTTCATGGACCTCTATCCATAGGAGAAACCAATCCCATTTACTCTGGTTCATGGACCTCTATCCATAGGAGACACCAACCCCCTTTGCTCTGGTTCATAGACCTCTATCCATAGGAGACACCAATCTCCTTTTCTATGGTTTATGGATCTTTATCTATAGGAGACACAATCCCCTTTGCTCTAGTTTGTGGACCTCTATCCATAGGAGACACCAATCCCCTTTGCTATGGTTTGTGGACCTCTATCCACAAGAGAAACCAATCCCCTTTGCTCTGGTTTGTATACCTCTATACATAGGATACACCAATCCCATTTGCTTTGGTTCTCTCTAAAGATTACTCAAATTTGCTCCAAGCCTACTCACAAGGCTTTCTTAAATCTTCTCCAAGACTACTCACAAGACTTTCTAAAATCTACTCCAAGCCTACTCTCAGGGCTTACTCAAATCTACTCCAAGCCTACACACAAGGCTTTCTTAAATCTTCTCCAAGACTACTCACAAGACTTTCTAAAATCTACTCCAAGCCTACTCACAAGGCTTACTCAAATCTACTCCAAGCCTACACACAAGGCTTGATCAAATATACTCTAAGTCTACTCACAAGGCTTGCTCAAATATGCTCTAAGCATACACACAAGGCTCGCTTATAACTATGCTCAAATATACTCTAAGCCTACACACAAGGCTAGCTCACAACTCTACTCAAATATGCTCCAAGCCCACACACGAGGCTTGCTCAAATATGTTCCAATAACCTGTTCAAATTTGCTCATAACACTTGATCAAATTTGCTCATAACACCTGCTCAAATCTACTCATAACACCCGCTCAAATCTACTCATAACACCCACTCAAATCTACTCATAACACCTGCTCAAATATACTCATAACACCTGCTCAAATCTTCTCATAACACTTGCTCAATCCAACTCACAAAACCTACTCAAACATTCCCAATTCTTGCATAGAAACCATTGCATATATCTTTCCCAAATTTTCTTTCTTTAACTAAAGTAATTCAGACATATTCTATCCAAAATTATTTTTCTTCATAAACATATAGAGAATGATATGCATTACAAAAACTCAATATGTTCTTTCACATTCATTAAGTCAGTCGCTTTCACATGTCCCACTTTTATTTCTCTCAAAAGATATTTCTAGTATAGCACTTGATAATTGACCTTCTTATGTACTCCCAAAACCAATCAAACCAATGCACAAGTTTGCTTCACAAAACTAGTCTATAACCCTTGCAAATTTACTCTCAATATAAGTCACAATAATGCACAAATTTGTTTCACAAAAACTGGTCTATAACCCTTGCAAATTTTCACTTCAATTTCACTCAAAGCAATGCACAATTATGTTCTCATACCCTAGCACATATGTTTTAACAATAATGCACAACTTTGTTCTCAAATCCTAGCACATATATTTCCAAAAATGCACATAAAATTAAACCTTATATCTCCAAATATAAGACATCAAAATATTTTCTGCAAATAAACACCACCCTTTAGAAAGGAATCAAATAATCATACCTCTAAAACTACTTTAATGAAGATGTGTCCTCAAAAATTGTCTCAAAAATAATTTCCCTTTCTTTTGCCACTTCAAAAAATGGATAGTAAATCCCTTTTTCTCTTCTTAATTAGATATCAAAATATTCTTATTAAAACCCTTTATCAAAATGTGCTAAATAATAATACCTTATATTTCTCTCACAAGATAAAGCTTAATTAATAACACAAACCCTTTTTATCCCTTTCTATGATATGCCAAAATTGCAAGTAACAATAATCATAAATACACCTTATTTCCTCTTTCTAAGATATTCAAAAATACAAATAACAATAATCTTAAATACATCTTATTTACCCTTTCTAAGATATTCAAAAATTACAAATAACAAAAACCTTTACTACACCTTATTTCTCCTTTACTTTCAAAAATTATAATCTGAAAACAATACACCAACACCTTATTTTTCTTCAACCTTAATCCAAAAATTTTAATCAAAATTTTAGTACCTTTGGTGCTATTGTGAATCGAACCTCCAACCTCATGACAAGCAAATTTCTCTCAAGCACCTTGACCAGCTGTGCTACCATGGTGGCTGAGACCAAAGGAGGGGCACCTTTTACTTAAACCATGTTTTACGCACTTTCCAACACAAAAATCACAAAATCGATAATGGGAATCAACATAGTGACCTCCCGTAAAACATCATTCCATGCATAGCCCACAACCAGATGGGCTACCTCAGTGAATAAAATGTTAAATGTAAGCATTAATATTTGTTTAATTCTCTTCTCTTATCCATAACAAAATCACAATCAACGTACATGGGTTCGACCCTTTGACCTTCTACCCAACGAACCTCCATGTAGATCCACATTGCCAGCTGAATTATCTAGTGAATAAAATTTTAGGCACACAAGATAAAATTTATATGTCCCCACCTTGTTTTTCGTTATCTTATCCTCATATATTTATACCATTCGCATTCACAGAGAAAACAATGTATTCGATTTTATTTGCATGTCATTAGTCGTGAATATCAAAGGTAAATAAATCACCATATTTATATGCTTCCAAATGGCTTATGAAATTATCATGATGACTTCAAAAATAAATTCAAATTTCTTCCATACGTTGGCACCAAAAACTTTGGGTTATAATATTTAAATTAAATATTATAACTTTAACTTTTAAGCCCTCGTAATAATTAAATCCTTTGATTTAATATTGTACATTTATGTCCCTACCTTGGTCCTTGGATTTTATAAAAAATTTTCCTCATGCCATTTAAACCTTTATTTAAATCCTTTGTCCCAAGCCTTGAACCTTTATAATATATTTAAATCTTTTGTCCAAGCATCCTTAAACCTTTGTCTTTTCACCCTTAAACCTTTTGAACCTTTATCCTTTCTTTTTAAATATTTTGTCCAAGCATCCTTAAACCTTTGTATTTTCCTTTATAATATTTAAATATGAAATTTAAATATTATAAACCTTTATTTAATAGATATTTTCCTTGCCTTGTTCCATCCAAAATATATGCTTGCCTTGAATAATTTTCCAACCTTTTCAACTACACATCGTTGAAGAATATTTTTGCCTTGAATAATATTCACCCTTTGACATTAATGACAACTCAATATACTTAATATTTCCAAAAATAATGCTTTGAGAGAGAACAAGGGATGTGAGAAATATTGCATGCACACAATTTTTGAAAAAACTCTCACCAAAATTCTACAAATTGCACACAAAAAACAATTCTCCACTTGCCAAAAATGTCACTCTCATACCACTTGTTATGCAACTACTTTAATATTTAGAAAATTAAGAGCAATAATCTAATAATATGAAAATAACATTACTCAGATAAAATAATAATTTAAATTCATTTGCTAGCAAATCAATATAATTTAATCAATTCCCAGGTTAAAATCAATGAAAATCCATAACCACTTGGAGAGGGTAAAGTCTCATAGCCACTTAGAGAGAAAAGTCTCTTAAGTGCATAAGATGTAACTTAAATATAATAAATTTGATGATCACACTATTACAAAAAACTTTCTATTTATAGATTAAATCAATATTAACCCTAACACTAATGCTCAAGGGTTGACCAACTAACCTAGTGTAACAACCCAAAAAACTAACCAACACAAGAGAGATTTTTATTTTAAAAAGAAATTATTAGGGTTCTCAAAAGCATCCATGGAATACATACATTGACTATACATACCCACATGTTTATTCTAAGATGCTACATACATCACTCAAGTGGGCAGGAGAGACCAAGCTCCCGTTCATATACCTCTGCGATATAGAGGATGCTTTTAAAATGGTCTCATCATATTTTTGTCATTCTCCAGTAATGCAGATATATTGAACTTAGAATTAGGATTATCCCTTCTCATACTTTACATAGGGGATGCCAATTCCTTCTTCTAGCCATAAGTTAGTCTATATTGGGTCCATCGGGTGTAATCCCTTAGTCTAGTTTAACTACACCTCCATGGTGATCCCTTAAAATTCATGCTTATCTTTGCCATATACATGATGGGTCTCTAAGAAACAATAACTCCACATGATTATCTTCAAATGGACACATGAACTAGGTGTTGCTACCCACAACAATCTAAATTGAAAAGGAGAGCTTTAGTCAAGGTTACCTTTAGTGCACTTCCCAAAGAAAACCCTAAGCCCAAGAACAACCCTCACTCTCTCTCACACTCTACAAACAAAAGCATATTCTAGGTAGGAAGAAAAACTAATTATCTTAAGCTTACAATTAAAACCTTTAGATCATAGCATTAGCATGGATAAGAACCATAAAAACCATATAACAACATGACACTTGTAGACATGGAAAACTGACCCGTTAAGATGAGTCATTTTCCTTAGATCCTTAGTTTTTCTCTTAGAAAAGTAGGGTCATTTTTGAGATAAATTTTCCCATAAAATATTCTTCATTCTTCTCAAAACCACTATTATTGGATTGGGCTCAAAACTAGATTTCCAACGGTATAATTTTTGTTCTATTCTAACACTGTTTGGTCCCCCAAAGTGTAGAAAAACTGCACATGGGTTTAGGTGTCTCGCCCACATTTTTAGCCAACCTCCATGACGTCAGATCTTATCCAAGTTTAAGTTTTATTTTCCTACTCAAACCTCTTATAAATAGAGGGTTTGGACTCATTTTTTCTCCAAACCAATTTTTCTAAGTGATCTTAGTGTGAAAAGTTGTGAAGTTCTTCTTTTGTGAAAAGTGCGCTTGACAAATCTTTGTTGTTGGATTGTTGTGCTACCTTGCATTTGTGTTTTTTGTGATTGGCTGGCCTTGGTGGATAAGTGTTGGAGCATTGAGGAGGATTATACCATTTCATGGAATTATTCATCCATTTTTCTTTTTCTTTCATTACCACTAGGTGTTTTATTGCATTTTATTCTTCTTAGGTCATTCATCGTGCATTATTTTTCTTTATTTTGCATTGTTAATTGCTTGTTCGCCTCTATTGCAAAATCATACCCCATCCATATAGGGTATGATTTTGGTAGATATGAATTCATGATCATCCATTATAAATCATGATTTTAGCCTAGGCAAGTTTGGGGCAAAGCTTTGTTCGCAAACCATTAAATTACATTTGCATGTTTCATCTAGGTCATAATACTACTGTTTATATTATGTTTTTGCATTGTGTCATTTCATTGCATCTTTGTTTGTTCATTTATAAAATGGCCAAAAATCACTTTTATTTTGAATGGTTAACTAAAAGGACCAAGGGGGCCTAACTATTGCACCTCCAAGTTCAATCTTACAATGGCCTATGCAGGCCCCCAAATATTGATAAAATTTTCTAGGGTTTTGTGAAGTTGTTTTACAGGTTTGAAGCTGTTTGGATATTCTATATGTAAGTTAAAGCTTGGATCAACCATCGGATCAGATAGGTGCCCTAGATAAGCTTTTAAACTGATTGCCATTTGATTTCTATTTATCTTTATTCTAGATTTAAAATTTAAACAAAAAAAATATTTTAATTTTATTTCTAGGTATTTGAAAGAGAGAAGACATATAGTTTACATTTTAGGGTTAATTTTGTTTGTGCATTCTCTTAAACCCTTGCTAAAAATAAAAGGATCTATTTTGCAATTTAGGGTTTAGTCATCATTGAAAATCAAGAATCATTCTAGGGTTAGTCCTTGCTTGCTTGCATTGTTGTTTGTCTTGCATATAACACACCCCTACGATCACCTTGGCTCTCAGCAGATCTAGCTAATAATTGTACATGACAGGGCACTTTTTCTAATCTACATATTTGGTCATTTTATTGCATATTTGTTTGTTCATTTCTAAAATGGTCAACAATCACTTTTGTTTTGAATGGTTAACTAAAATGAGCAAGGGGTCCTAGCTGTTGCACCTCCAAGCTTAGTCTTACAGTGGCCTATGTAGACCTCCAAATGTTGATTAAATTTTCTAGGGTTTTGTGAAGTTGTTTTATAGGTTTGAAGTTGTTTGGATATTCTATATGAAAGTTAAAGCTTAGATCAACCATCAGATTAGATAGGTGCCCTAGATAAGATTTTAGAATGATTGTTGTTTGCTTTCTATTTATCTTTATTATAGATTTAAAAATTAAACAAAAAAAATAATTTAATTTTATTTCTAGGTATTTGAAAGAGAGAAGGCATATAGTTTGAATTTTAGGGTTAATTTTGTTTTTGCATTCTCTTAAACCCTTGCTAAAAATAAAAGGATCTATTTTACAAGTTAGGGTTTAGTCATCATTGAAAATCGAGAATCATTCTAGGGTTAGTCCTTGCTTTCTTGCATTGTTCTTTCATTTATTAGCTTGGATGTTTTTTTGATAGTTTAAATTTAAAGTGGGTTTTTATCAAGGGACCCAAAACCTAATTACAACAAGTCACAAGACTTTATAAACAACGTCATAGGGAATATCACAGGAAGGACAACAAACAAACTATAGGAAAGACACAAGGATTGCCTTTCAAGATAGAATTAAGGATAGCCTTATAGGATAGGCTAAGGATAGCCTAATAGGACAAGCTAAGGATAGCCTAACAAGGATAGCCTTTGAAAAGGATGTGATAAATCATGCCTAAAGTGGAAAAAAAATAAACTCCCACCCTGATGTAGTTTGAAAAGCCTGCCCAGCAGGAAAAGGAAAAGTAGGAAAATTAAAACATTTGAACTATCCCACCAAGGCACAAAATTGAACAACTCAAGAGGTGGGAAAATAAGGAAACCACCAAAAATTGAAATGCTAAAACCCGCATAGGGGAAAACTAGAAACTGAGAAAAGAACATTGAAAAACCAGGGAAACAAAGCATAAAAACCTCCCTGAACAATAGGAAGGGACCTGGAAACCACAAAAAAATGCAAGGATGTGAAGAGTAGCAACCCACACAAGCCTGGAAAGAGGTAAAGAAAAATAGGAACTCCATAGGCCAAGAAGTCCCTTTGCAGTGAGGAGAACTACACAGGAACCAGAAGGAGTAGAGGATCCAAAGGCATAGAACTGTAATCCAAAGGGGGTCCTAGAGAACCTCAAAGGAAGAATCCATGGAGCAACTACAGATGTTGAGCACAGATCCCCTCCAAGACTAGAAAGATGCAACAAGAGCCCCAATATAGCCTCCAACACTACCAACGAAATAACTTCAAGGAACTAGCAGAGGACAATCAGCAGGATCAAAACTACATTCAAAATAGAGTCCCATCCCCATAGCCATGAAGAAATTTGGAAACCTGCCATGTAATCCTCATTTGAAATCCCAAAGAGTAGCACCACAAGAAAAATAATAGGGCCCCACAGTAGGCCAAAGGATATTGTGAAGAGCTGCTTATGAAGCCACACCTTGAGCCACGATGTCCTACACCAGAAGAACATCTAAATCTAAGCTCCAAGTAGAACCCTAAAAAAAATGAGATAGAGCAAAAGATCTAAGGATAAGGATCCTAAACAACATAGGGATCCTAGGGAAAATCCTAGAGAGAACCTAGGGACATCCCAGAAACCCCAGGGACATCCCAAATCACAGGCATAAAAAAGAAACCCCTGTAGAAGGCATGGAAAGAGGCAAAAAAATGGTTCAGTGACCTCTCACCCCAAATAGGTCATCAGTAACACCAACTAGCCAAGGAAGAAGGGCAAAGGAAGTGCCAGAGATCAAGGACAAGAACTTATTTGCTTGGATTTTAGAAAGGCCAAACATAGGTGTTTGCTCAATATACACATCAAACATTCCATCCTTGGACTTGGAACAAGTCCTTAAACCATTCTTGGTGAACCCTTCAATCCCCAAGCCCTCGAGTGTAGAGAATATAACACACCCCCATGGTCACCTTGGCTCCTAGCGGATCCAGTCGAGAATCATACACGATAGGGCAGTTTTCCCCCTCTACATATTTGGTGAACTCGATGTGAAGCACATCCTTAGTGGCCATCTAGGAAGCTCCTTCCTTTTGCCCATTTTTATTTTTCTTTTTAACTATAAGCAAGACCATTAAATCTATTTGCATAGAGTTAGAACATGAAAATACTTAAAAAAATATCTTTTGTGTGTCTTTCATTATTTTTAGATCTCTTTTTCTCCCTTGTCCTTTCTCTTAATCCTATGGCTCCAAACCTTAGGAATAAGTGAAAGCTTTCAAAATTTGATGTGAATCCTCAAAAGGATGATCATATTGACAAGGAGAATCCCAATCTAGAGAGAAAAGAGGACTTGGAGAATAATGATGACATTGATCCTATTGAAGGTCCTCATGGTAGGCTAACCTTCAAATAATTTGATCATATTTGAAATTTCTATAAGCAACATAGGCAAGCCTTGAATAAGGCCATGGATGAAGAGACCCCCCTTGAAGAGGTTGGGACATCTCATCATCAAACCATTTCTTCTCAAAACATTCACATCAATCCTTTGTTTGAATCTTCTCATAATGTTAATATGTTTCATAAACCTACATATGCTACTACTATGACCACCAACATTGGAGGAATTCCACAAGTTCCTCCAACTAGTAGTGCATCTCAAAATTATGTTCAATTTCCTCCTCATTCTATTCCTCCTTACAACATTCATGCTTCTATTCCACCAAATGTGAGTTACCTCCTATAGCAAGATACCACACAAAATATTCCCTTCCATAACCCATATCATAATAGTGTTAATACCTCCAAAATTAGCCAAGTTCTCTTTCAACAGCCTACCTATAGCCCTCCCCTAGGGAATCTAGGGGTATTGCACAACAACAATCCTGATATGCAAAGCTTGACAAATATGGTGAAACAATTGGCTTCAAGAATAGATATGCTTCAACCTCCAAGTTTCACCTACAACTATAAGGAAATGTGCAATCAACCCTTAGACCCTATCATCACCTCTAGGCCCTACCCTAAGCATTTTCCAATGCCAATTTTACCTATTTATAAGGGAACAGAGGACCCAATTGAGCATTTAAGGATGTTTAGGACAACATGCCATGATATTATATATGATGACATGTTGTTACTAAAGATGTTCCCTAAGAGCCTTGGTGGTATGACATTGAAATGGTATTATCAATTGCCTAATCATTCTTTGAGGAATTTTGAGGAGACAACAAAATTGTTTGTTCAACAATTTGGAGCTTATGTGGAGAAAAATGTGACTATAAAATATTTATACCTTTTGAAGCAAGGTAAGGATGAAATTTTTTTGGACTTCTTGTCTCGTTGGAGAAGTCTAGTTGGATGATTAAGATACACCTTGCCTCCTCGAGATATGTTAGAGATCTTTATTAGAAATTTACAAGAGCAAATATCATATGAATTGGAAACAACAACTATTACCTCTTTTGACCAAGTGATAGATTTGGCAAGAATATTAGAGAAGGCTCTTCTTTGAAGAGGTCAACTTAAGTTAAGAAAATAAGAAAGGACCACGAAAGCTCAGTATAAGAACAAGTATGTAGTTGGTGATGGGGTAATGGATAGTAGGCCTATTAACAATGTTGTTAACACCCTACAAAAGATGGTGCTTAGCCAACCTCAAAAACCCCCACCAAGGAATTTTACAAGACTCAACACACCTATGAATGTGGTCCTAAAGCAACTTTTGGAAGCTAATATGATTGAGTTACCTCCCATAAGGAAACCCGATACCACGACTAATTGGTATAAGCCTGGTCAACATTGTGAGTATCATAGAGTGGAGGGGCACATGACAAATTCATGTAAGAGTGGGGGTTCAGGTCTTTTTTGTTGTGTTTTCCCTTTTTTTGGAGGTCCCCCACCCCCTCCCCCCCCAAACAATCCACCCCCCACTCAACAAGCACCCACAACTAACCAAGACATGGGGTTTCCATCCCCTACCTAAGCATGGGCAACATGCAGCTAATCAAGTGTCATATCATAATGTGCCACCTCCCTACAACAATATGGTTGGTATGGTAGCAATAACTACAAGGCAACAAGCTCAAGCTCAACCGACTCAACAATCTCAGTAGGAGATGAGTTCTACATCCAATCAACCTTCAAAACCACCCTTAGTTTTGAAGAGTACCCAAAAAAGGAGCACAAGAGTAGAAAACCCACCTTTAGTGTTGAAACCTCAACCTAAAGTCTCCTTCGACATTCAACAATAGTTAGCTAGTACCCCAGCCAAGATCTCCCTCTTAGATCTTTTGTAAACTTCTCCTATTCATAGGGAAGCCTTGTTGAAGCTTCTAAGTCAACAATCTATTCCTCAAGATATTTCCCCTAGTGCTATAGCTGATGTTGTAGGTTCCCTTGGGATACATCATATCACATTTTTGGATGATGATATTCCTTCCTTAGACTTGTGAGGGGATTCTTCCCTCTACATCACTGCATTTATTGGGAAAACATTTATCAAGCAAATTTTGATAGATAATGGTTCTTCCCTCAATCTATGCACTTTTCAATTTCTCCAAAATTTTGGATTAAAAGAGGAAGATTTAACTAGATCTGATGTCATCATCAAAGCTTTCAACAACGAGTCCCAAGAGGCCTGTGGCATTATATCCCTCCCCCTTAGGGTTGGACCTAAGATCTTAGATACCTTGTTTTATGTGGTGCCTTGCCCTACATATTTTAATCTTCTTCTTGGACGTCCTTGGATTCATGCAATGAGGGTTGTCCCTTCTACTTTTCATCAATGCTTGAAGTTCGAATTCAAAAATCAACTTATCACCATTTTAGGTGACCCTCATCCATTTTAGTATTGTTCAATGGTTGAGCAAGCTCAATCAGATCTCAATTTTTATCCTTCGGTCTCTCTTTCTTCTTATTCTTTAGTTTCTTCTTCTCACCTTACCAAACAACTTGAAAATTTAAAGGTAAGTGAGAAATCGCTAATCAAAGTTTCATCATAGGATCAAGTCAATCCATTTCTTCAAGAACCTCTTCTGGATCTTGCCAAGCTACCACCTTCACCGAGGACTATGGGTTTACCTCATAAGAAGGGTGAAGTCGTACACATTGGTACATGTACCTTTATCTTCATAGGTATAACCCTCAAAGAAAATATCTATGGTAGCAACCCTCTTCCTGTAGAGCATTATTTTACCCATTGTTACCTGTCCAATGATTACCCACTTCCCAAGAAAATCCTATCTAGTATGGGATATATAGGTAAAGGTTTGGGGCCACAATAGAAAGGTATTCAAGAGCCTTTGGAAGTTGGGCTTTGGCCTAGGAGATGTGGCATAGGCTACATACCCAATAAAAACCAACCTTTACCATTTGATGATGATGATCACCTTATTACTTATGCCAAATATTTAGATCATCAAGGCTTGGAGTGGAGTGATGAGGATGAGGGACTGCCTTATCCCACTAACATGTTGTTCTACAATATGGTAACTTTGGTGCACCCTAAGTTGGTTCCCCCTTGGATGGTAAAGAACTTAAAGAACCAATGAACATAATGCATCTAAAAAGATACTATGCATGACTCTATATTTTCATTTTCTCATACTACATTTAGCTTAGTTTTCATATTGCATTTGGTTTACTTGATCATACTGCATGATTGCCTATCATATTTTGCATGGTTTATCTGACATTTTATTCCATTTACATTTTTCTTGTCATATAATTGCATTGTTGCTTGATCATATTTGCATGACTGCTTGATCATATAGATTTTTGGGGACTTCGTGAGGATGGCAAGTGATGACACCTAGTTAGGTCTTAGCTCACATGCATTGCACTCATACTAGGGCTCTAATACCTAGCGAATCCCCAACCTAGGGTACATCTCCATGCATTTCCATCATTGCATTTCACCCATCTCTTCTTCTTCTCTTTTTTCTCTTATATTCCTTGACCTTGAAAGTATAAAATGATCATCAAATTTTCTCCAAGTCAAGGGATATAGTTCTTCTCTTTGTATATCCTTGTCCTTTGCATGTCTTATTTCTTATTTTTGTCAAGACAAAGGATATACGTTCCTCCTTCCAATCTACACATATCATTTTTCTCACATTTTTCCTTCTTGATATTTTAATTGTTAAGGTATCCTCGTGGGATAGGGTAGATACTGTGTGAATATCATTTATGGTGTTCATATGACCACTGACTATCTTACACACATCTCTTAGCTATTGAAATTTTAATAAGAACACACACACACACACACACACACTTTTATTTGCTTTTTCCTTCTCTCATCCTTCTATCTTCCTTCTATCTAACACATGCACATAAATGCACATTTCTTTGTTGTGATTTGCTTTGCTCATTCATATCTTTTGCACACACCACACCCCTATTGGGTAGTACTCACTTTGGCACATCACTCACACATTTCACCCCATATAGGATAAGCTTCATGGCCACATGTGAGGGGCAACCTCCATCTTGACCATTTGTGAGCATACATCCTAGTAGGTATCTCTTCATCTCTAGCCATTAGTGAGCACTACACCCATAGAGGGTATCGCTCCACACTTGACCATCTTTGTGAGCATAACACCCTTATAGGATAGCTTCATGGCCACTAGTGAGGGGTAACCTCCATTTCGGCCATAACACCCTTACATAATATCCTTATAGGGTTCCACTTTTTTCTTTTCTTTTTGTTTTATTTTGACCTTTTGGAGCTTTTCTTTTCTCCTTCCATATTTATTTCTCCTATCATTGTTTGTTTTCTTCTTCTCTTTTCTTTCCTTATTTTCTTCTTTCCATCTGCTCATCCATACATTTCACTTTGCATTCATTTTAGCTTACATTTTAGATTGCATTTCATTTAGTTAAGATCATTTTGCATTGCATTCATTATGTTTGTGATTATCATGCTTAAAAAAACTTTAAAATGCAAGTAAAACCTAATATTTCCTTTTTATCTTTTTCTCTCTCCTCTTTCTTCCTTTTGGTGCCTTTTTCTTTTTTGTTGTTTGCCACTCTGTTTTCTTCTGAGTCATCCATTTTGAGTTTCCTTAGGAATTTGGAATTCCTTCTAAAACTTGAGGGGGCATCCTAACCTAAGAGGCATTAATGTCCCTAATGCCTTATTTTGCATGTAAAATATTAAAGTGTCTAAACTAACACCATTTTTACACCACCCTTTTCTTCTAAACCTACCACCCCTTTTTTTTGTGTTTGCCATTATTTTTACCCATAGGTGTCTACATATTTCTTTGATACATTTATTAGGCCATAAATGCATCAAAGAGGGGGCAAAATGTAGACATGGAAAATTGACCCATTAAGATGAGTCATTTTCCTTAGATCCTTAGTTTTCCTCTTAGAAAAGTAAGGTCATATTTGAGCCAACTTTTCTCCCATCAAATCTTCTCCATTCCTCTCAAAACCACTACCATTGGATCAGGCTCAAAAAGATTTTTCCAATGGTATAAGTTTTATCCCATTCTAACACCGTTTGGTCCCCCAAAATGTAGAAAAACTACACATGGATCTAGTTATCTCGCCCAAGTTTTTGGTCGACCTCTGTGACATCGACTCTTACCCAAGTTTAAGTTTTGTTTTCCCACCCAAACCTCTTATAAATAGAGGGTTTGGACTCCCTTTTTCTTCAACCAAGTTTTCTAAGTGATCTTAGTGTGACAAGTTGTGAAGTTTTTTTGCAAAAAGTGCTCTTGATAAATCTCTACTTTTGGATTGTTGTGTTGCTTTGCTTTTGTGCTTCTTGTGATTGGTTGCCCTTGGTGGATAAGTGTTGGAGCCTTGAGGAGGAGTCTACCCTTTCATGGAAGTCTTCATCCTTTTTTCCTATTCTTTTGCTACCACTAGGTGTCTTCTTGCATTTTATTCTTCTTAGGTCATTCATTGTGCATTATTTTTCTTTATTTTATACTATTAATTACTCGTTCACCTCTGTAACAAAATTGTGCCCTATCCTTATAGGGCATGATTTTGATAGAGCTAAAATCATGGTCACCCCTTACAGGGCATGATTTTGTCCTAGGCAAGTTTGGGGGTAAATATTTATTCCCAAACCCTTAAATTACATTTGCATGTTTCATCTAGGTCATAATACTACTATTTGCATTTTGTTTTTTGCACTGTTTCATTTCATTGCATCTTTGCTTGTTCATTTCCAAAAAGGTCAATAATCACTTTTGTTTTTGAATAGTCAGCTAAAAGGACCAAGGGGGCTTGATTGTTGTACCTCCAAGCTCAGTCTTACAATGGCCTAAGTAGGTCCCCAAACACTGATCAAATTTTCTAGGGTTTTGTGAAGCTATTTTGTAGGTTTGAAGTTGTTTGGATATTTTGGATGAAATTTAAAGCTTGGATCAACCATCGGATCAGATAAGTGCCCTAGATAAGATTTTAGACTGTTTGTTGTTTGCTTTCTGTTTATCTTTATTCCATATTTAAATATAAACAAAAGAAAATATTTTGATTTTATTTCTAGGCATTTGAAAGAGAGAAGGCATATAGTTTACATTTTAGGGTTAATTCTATTTGTGCATTCTCTTAAACCCTTGCTAAAAATAAAAGGATCTATTTTGCAAGTTAGGGTTTAGTCATCATTGAAAATCAAGAATCATTCTAGGGTTAGTCCTTGCTTGCTTGCATTGTTGTTTGTCTTGCATTGTTCTTTCATTTCCATAGCTTAGATTTTAGAAAGGCCAAACATAGGTGTTTGCTCAATATACACATCAAACATTCCATACTTGGACTTGGAACGAGTTCTTAAACCATTCCTGGTGAACCCTTCAATCCCCCAAGCCCCTGAGTGTAGAGAATATAATACACCCTCATGCTCACCTCAGCTTCCAACAGATTCAATGAAGAATCATATGCAACAGGGTAGTTTTCCCCCTCTATAGCACCATAAAGTCATCCAATAAAAAATATAGATTACACAAATAATAGTCTTTTGCTTCTATTACAATCAATACTCTTTCACCAAGTGATTTTCAATAGTACAACAAGAATATTTGAATTTTTAACTTAGCATGATCTGAATATCTTCTTTTGGCCTCCACAATAGTTGATAGGAAGGTAGGGATCAGAACAACTCATTTGTAGGTATGAACACATTTATATATGATTCATTGCAAACACAAAATAAGCCCATACTTCTTTTCCAAAATATTTTTCACAAATATTTTAAATCCCAAGCCCTTGCATTTCTATATAAATCAATTCAATATAGAAAACACAAGCAAAACATACTTCTTTCTAAAAAAAATTTCACAAATATCAAATTCCAAAGTTGTATATTTCTAATTCAATATATCAAAACACAAGTAAGAATCTTATGCTTATTTCCAAAATATATTTCACAAATATCAAATTCCAAAGCTAAGAAACTGTTCATAGATTGTATCTAATCTTGAAAATGTTATCTCCATAGATTAATCCATTATATCTATCATTGGATCAAACTAAAGGTTAGATCAATAAATTCCACCATTATATTATTACTAAATCTAAAGTTCCAACAATTGATCTTTCAAAATATTAACTAAAGGTTAATCCATTATTAGGTCAATTCCAAAACTAAATTAATCCTTTGTTAGCTTAAAGATTAAATTAACCCATCATTTGGTTAAGTAGAAAAATTAGATATTAAGTAATCAATTTACCATTTGCAAGTCTTATCATTCATTTGAAAGACTAAAGATTAATCTATCATTTGATTAATAACCAATCTAAGGATTATAATGAATTAATCTACCATTAGATTAATTGCCAAACTAATCTATCATTAGATTAATTAATAATCTAAATATTATAAAGAATTAAACATTATATTAATTGCCAAACTAATATATCATTTGATTAATTACTAATCTAAATATTATAATAAATGAATCATTAGATTAACTGACAAACCAATCCATCATTTTATTAGTTAATAATCTACAGATAATAAAGAATTAATCATTATATTAATTGCCTATCTAGCCTATCATTTGATTAATAAATAATCTAAAGATTATAATGAAATAATCATTATATTAATTAATAATATAAAGATTATAATTAATTAATCATTAGATTAATTGCCAAACTAATATATCATTTGACTAATTAATAATCTAAAGATTATAAAGAATTAATCTAGCATTAGATTAATACTAAACTACAATAATCCAACCTTAGATTAAAGAAGCATCTAAAGAAACTTCTATTAAATCCATTAAGTTAACCTTAATCTATTTAATCTTCCATATAAATAAAAGAAAGGACTAACTTATCCAGCACAAAGCATAAGGCTTTAATAAAATTGATGTACTAATCTAATCAAATATAAAATTAGCAATCTTTAATCTTAACCAGGCTTCATCGTAGCCCAAAAGAATTAAACTATTTTAATTAACCCTAAACAAAGCCTTACATAGACATACATAAATTGCAAAGACAGTGCACATCCAACATTGCATAAGCATCCAATCAAAGGAGAATATTTGAAGGTGCCATTTGTGCAAGAGCTCAAACATCCAAAAGACACAGTGAGATGCATAAAAAGTGAATGGTTTTGAATTCCTCTAAGAAAAGGATCAATGTAGGCTACTTAGTGAAGGCTAGCTATAGGCTACCTTCAAGCCCCACATCACTCTTTACTATGCATTGTTCCTTCTGCATAAGGAGAATAAGTTCCAAGGTCGCAGGGATGAGTGTGCAATCCTAAATACAACATCCAATCAAAAACTTAACACAATAATATATCATTTAATTCCAACATAAGATAGAGGTAAAAAAGCAACAAGGCAAACACAAACCACAAAAAAAGCACCCAAAATTCAATGCACAAAAATATGTTACCTAGGATTCACAACCAAGAGGGCATTCAAAGCTACCACTCAACCAACATCTGCCACCTTGCACTGCTTGATGCTGCGTTCCTATGTTTACCCTAGACTCTTTTCTTCTATTACCTGTGTGTTGCTTGAAACCAAATCTACAACCTCTCTTTAAAGGCAAGGGAAGAAGAACAAGAAGGAAGCCAAACACCTCCACTCACCCCTACTTAGGAGTAAAACCAAGAGCATTTTTTGGATGGCCAACAAACACCATTCAAAGGTCATTCACGTGGATAAAAAGAGACAATAAGGCACCTAATAAAGACAAGACGAATCCACCATGCTAATAAAACAACCACAACCTCCATAAAGGAGGAAAAAACCTCAAAAACAAGAAAAAGACAAACTCTAAAGCAATTAAACAATTCATTAGATTAATGTGAAGCCAACATTAGATTAGTCTATCCTTGATTAATCAAACCTTTTGATTAATATAAATCTAACATTAGCAAAGATCAAATATTTCTCATACAAACATAGCAAATACTTTATTCTAATCTTAAGAAGCAACTTAGATTAAATCTATCTAATATAAAGAAACCATTTAATCACACATGCAAGGAAGATAATCAAAACCATCATGTCCAAGAACAAATGCACTCTCGATGTTTCATACCATTGTTTTATCCTCAAGTGAGTGGCTCCTTATTTAAGATAGACTTAAGCTATCACCGACTCATGTTAAGGAGACTCATTGCAGGAAACTTTCCTGGTCCAATGGTATGAACATGAGCATAAGCAAACCATAATGCACCTACATGAAAGGGTATTCATTCATGTTACCCTGAGTTGTTTTATGAACAAGTCATCATCATCATTTTCCCTTCAATATGGTCTCTCATTCCTTGTGGCCAATTCTCTTGTCCACCCATGAGAGTACCTGATCCTGCAACCAAGAAGAGCATCAATAGTACCATGTCCTTGCATAAAAATATACATCAACATAGCATATATCCATCAAAAGTATCAAAGCTAAGCATTAAACATCATTCGTTAATACATAGTCCAACTTAAGTAGCAAGTCCTACCAAGGTGGGTCATGACATACTACCCCCTTGGACTAAACACAGTCCATTGTGTTTCCTACAAATATTACATTTAATATTTATTCAAACAAATAAGGAAAATATATTTTCATTTCATCCACTTTCTCCCAAGTGGTATTTTTCTTTGAATATTGGTCCCATTGGACCCTACACTATTCTAGAGTTTGTTTCCTCATTGCTTTGGAATGAAACTCTAGAATATTCACTGGCCTCACTTCAATGACCGATGGATCTATCACCTACAATTTTGAGACATCCCACACATGATTAGGATCAACAATGTACTTCCTAAGCAGGGATATGTGGAAAGAGTCATGGATATTTGATAGGTTGGGTGGTAAGGCAAGTCTATAAGCCACTAGACTGATATTTTTAGTGATCTCAAAGGGCCCAAAAAAATGAGGATCCAACTTAGAAGACTTGATGGCACTCTTCATGGGTTTGACTCTTAGGAAAACTCTATCTCCCATAGAGAATTCTCTAGGTGAATGCTTCAAATCAGCGTAGCTCTTCTAATGATCGGTGGCTTCCTTAAGCCTTTTCTTGATCATCTTAAGTTGCTCCTCCATATCTCTGATCACATCTGGTCCAATGATAACCTGATCCTCTGGGTTATCCTAAGATAGAGGAGTTATGCATCTCCTACCATACAAGGCTTCAAATAGGGCCATTTTCAAGGAAGCATGGTATCCATTGTTATATGCAAACTCAACTAGATGTAAAAATTCTTCCCATCGAGACTTTTGGTCCATGCAATACATGCAGAGCATGTCTTCCAAGATTTGGTTCACCCTTTCTATTTGACCATCTATTTTTGGATGATATGCAGAGCTAATATTTAACTTTGTGCCAATTGCATGATGAAGGGCCTACCAAAACTTAGATGTAAATCTGGAGTCCCTATCTAAAATGATCATCTTAGGAAAACCATGCAACCTAAAAATCTCTTTGGTGAATCTATTGGCCACTATCAAGGCATCATCCTTGGTGTTTCTTGGAATAAAATGAGTAACCTTGGTCAATCTATCGACCACTACTAGGATTATGTCATGTTGGTACCTGGTCTTAGGTAAACCCACTATGAAGTCCATAGATATCACCTACCATTTTCGTATTGGTATGTCATGTGGGTATAATTGTCTAACTGGATGTCTATGCTCAACTTTCACCTTCTGGCATTCCAAACATCGAGCCACAAAATTAGTGATATCTTTCTTCATTCTCGACCAATAGAAGGTCTTCTTCATGTTCTCCCTCATATTTACCCCTCCTAGGTGAGTAGAGTAAGGAGATCTATGCACCTCTTGCATGATCAATTTCCTTAAATCACCAATTTTAGGGATCACCACCCTATCCTTAAAACATAAAAGTCCATCCTTTATGCCAAAATCCTTATTCTCTTTAAAATTTCCTTCCATATTGGCCTGAATTTCACTACAAAACTAGTCCTGTGCTTGCATTTCCCTGACTTGGTCCATTAAGTCCATGTGACATCGGGTCAAAGTGGCTATATGCCTTCTTCTACTCAAGGCATCAACAACCTTATTTTCCTTGCCCTTGATATATTCTATACCAAAATCATATTCTGCTAAGAACTCGATCCACCTTCTTTATCGTGCATTGAGCATTGGTTGGGTAAAGATGTACCTCAAGCTCTGATGGTCGATCCTTAACTCAAAAGGCTTCCCTAGTAGATAATACTACCAAATCTTAAGAGCGTGCACTACAATTGCTAGTTCCAAATCATGTGTAGCATAGTTGACCTCATGCTTCTTGAGTTTCCTTGACTCATACGCTATGACTGAATCATCCTAGGATAGAACTCCTCCCAAACCTTCCAAAGAAGCATTAGTGTAGACTAAAAAATTCCCTTGTGGGTCTAGAATCTTGAGAATAGGTGTAGTAGTAAGCTTCTATTTAAGTAACTCAAAAGTAGCTTTGCACTTGTCCATCCATTTATATTCCTTTCCTTTTCTTTGAAGGTTAGTTATGGAATAGGCTATCTTGGAGTAATCCTTTACAAATCACCTATAATACCCTATCATGCCCATGAAGCTCCACACTTTAGGCACATTAGTGGGTGGTGGCCAACTCAAAATGACCTCTATCTTCTTTGGATCTACTACTATCCCTTCAATAGATATAATATGTCCTAGGTATTATACCTCAAGAACATAAAAATCACATTTTGATAGATTCCCATAGAGTTGGTTCCTTCTCAACAACCCAAGCACAATCCTTAAATGCTTATCATGCTCTTCCTTATTCTAGGAATATATCAGAATATCATCCAAGAATACTAAGATAAACTAATCTAGATGCTCCTTGAACACATTGTTCATCAGATTCATGAATGTTATCAAGGCATTGGTCAGTCCAAAAGGTAAGACTGTAAACTCATAATGCCCATACCTAGTCTTGAAAGTAGTCTTGTGAGTATCCTCCTCATGGATTCTTAGCTGATGGTATCTTGATTTCAAGTCAATATTTGAGAATATGGTGGCACCCTTGAGTTGATCAAACAAATCCTCAATCCTGGGTAAAGGGTACCTATTCTTAATAGTTGCTTTGTTCAACATTCTATAATCTATGCACAACCTTAGCGAACCATCCTTATTTTTGACAAAAATAATTAGTGCACCCCATGGTGATACACTAGGTTTAATCAACCCCTTTTCTAACAACCCCTGAAGTTGCACCTTTAACTCTTACATCTCAATAGGATTCATCTTATAAGGAGTCTAATGGATAGGTTCTGAACCTGGTAGAAGTTCGATAGTGAAGTCAAATTCTCGCTTAGGTGGTAGCCTTGGAAGATCTTTAGGAAAAACATCCCTAAACTCTTACAATATTGGGTGTTCCTTAAACAATTCTTCCTTCCTATCATCCTTGATCTTGTGGTTCAATTTAATGACATAGACCATACCACCTTTCCTAATAGCTTTCTTTAGCTACATTGTAGAGATCATCTGAGGGTGGAAAGACCCTTGCTCACTATGTACTCTTAGTCTCTGCTTGTCTTTACTTGAAAAGTCTATCCATCTATCTTGAAAATTAATTATGGCTTCATGAGCCCTTAACCAGTCCATTCCCAAGATGATGTCAAAGGCATGTAGTGGTGCTACATATAAGTGCCATAGGGTAGAGCCATTGGGTAGGGTGATCTCGACTATGGGAAAATATTGATCCACTGAGTAGGTCTGTCTAGACCCATACTCGACTTTCCACCCTTGTGCCAAAAATCTTGGTCTTTCTAGAAAATCCTTGACTATACTAGAAGAAATGAAACTATCCGTAGCTCCACTATCTATCAAAATCTTAACTTTCTTATCAAACAACTTACCATTTAGAATCATAGGTGTGGCTTGGCCATCTAGATTCTTGTTTCTAGTTGCTGCATAGATTCTGTGGTTGGGTTCTTCAATCTTCTTGCTTGGTCCTACTCAATTTGGATACTTGTTTGCATAGTGAGGTCCCCCACAATCATAGCATCCACCTTTGGGACCTAGGTGTCTTTCCTATTTCTTTTCCCCTATCTTCTCGATTTGATATGGTTCAGGTTATTTTTGTGCTTGAGGGGTACCATTATCCTTCCTCTTCTAGAATTTCTTCTTGGAATTCCCTTGTTTTCCATCATTTTTATTTTCCATATTTGGATTATCTTTGCTTTTCTTACTCTGTTCTTGTTCCCAATTCATAAAACCAACACTCTTCCTTTTCCTTAAGGCTTGTCGATCTCTTTCTAATAATATTGCATAGTTAAAGTGGGTCTTATTCATCTATAGGTTGGACTCAGCTTGATGAGCCATATCATATACCTTTTGTAGAGTCTCAGGCTTATGCATGTTTACTACCGATCTTATCTTAGGATCCATTCCCAAGATAAACTTATGTACCTTCATATGCTCATCCTGCTCGTAGAGCGGTACATACTTAAGCAGTTTTACAAATTTTTGGTAGTAAACCTCTATTGTCATTGTTCCTTGGAGAAGTGTGGAAAATTCCTTGAATTTCTCCACATAATGTTGTTTAGTGAGGAATATTTTCTTAAAGGCCTTCACAAACCCTTCCCATGATAGGTTAATAGCCTCAATTTTTTGACTAGATTTAAAAGTGTTCCACCATTCTAACCTAATCTCTTGCAAATGGAGAGTGGCCCAATAGGTTTGGGTCACTAAAGAATAGTTTTTCATGGAGAAATAGGTCTCCATCTCATTCAACCAAGCTTCAGCTGAATCACCCCATTCTTTCCAATGAATTTAGAGGTCTTAACATTCTTCAAATCCTTAGCTAATTCTACCTCTATAAGATCCCTAACCTCTTGCTCATATGAAGGAGGGTTTCCTTCCTATCTAACCTTAGGATTTCTATTTTAACTCACTATAGTTTCCAACATCTATCTCTTTTGATCCATTTGTTCTCTCTATTGCTCTATTTGCTCTTGCAAAAGTGAGACAATAGTAGTGAGGTTCTCCACCTCTCTACTAGAATTCCTTAAACTTTCTCCTAGGGGTCTAGCCTCAACACTATCCTACCTAGCCTATCTTGGTGGTATGGAAGATCCTCTTCTTCCTCTCCTTAAGTTTGGTGCCATAGTTTCCTAGCCACACAAAATTCCTAGGTTAGGTTGTAGTTCTCCTTCACATTGCCTCCTACCTACTAGTTAGTCACATCTTCCATATGTACTAACAACTAAATACTATCATCCACTGATAGTACTCAAATTACCATCTTCTAAGTCATCCATCAAGTCAAAATATCTCTAAGTCCTTTCTAGGGAAGCTTCTAGTCCTATGACCTAGAGCTCTGATACCAACTGTAACAACCCCAAAAGCTAACCAACTCGAGAGAGATTTTTTTTTTAAAAAGAACTTATTAAGGTTCTTAGAAGTATCCATGGAATACATATATTGACTAGACATACCCACATTTTGATTCTAAGATATTGTAGACATCACTCGAGTGGATAGGAGAGGCCAAGCTCTTATAGGTAATTAGGGTTTACCTTGTATACCTTTGTGGTATAGAGGATGATTTTAAAAAGGTCTCCCCATTTTTTTGGTATTCTCCATGAATGTAGACTTCTTGACCTTAGCATTAGGATTATCCCTTCTCAACCTTTAGAGAGGGGGACACCAATTCCTTCTTCTAGCCATAAGTCAGTCTATGTTGGGTCCATTAGGCATAATACCTTAGTCTAGTTTAACTGCACCTCCATGGTGATCCCTTAAAATTCATGCTTATCTTCCCCATATCCATGATGGATCTCTAAGCAACAATCACTCTACGTGATTGTCTTCTCATGGACACATGAACTAGGTGTTGCTACCCCACAATAGCCCAAGTTGAAAAGGAGAGTTTTAGACAAGGTTACCTTTAGAGCCCTTCCCAAAGAAACCCCTAAGCCCAAGAATAACTCTCTCTCTCTCACTCTACAAGCATTAAAACAAAAGCATCTTCTAGGTAGGAAGAAAAACTATTTATCTTAAGCTTGCAATAAAAACCTTTAGATCATAGCATTAGCATGGATAAGAACCATAAAAACCATATAACAACATGGCACCATATAGTCATCCAATAAAATATCTAGATTACACAAAGAATAGTCTTTTGCTTCTATTACAATAAATCCTCTTTCACCAAGAGTGATTTTCAACAATACAACAAGAATAATTGAAGTATTAACTTAGCATGATCTGAACATCTTCTTCCTTTGGCCTCCATGGTAGTTTGATAGGAAGGTGGGGATCAAAACAACTCATATGCAGGTATGAATGCATTTCTATATGATTCATTGCATAACAACCACAAGCAAAAGAAGCCCATACTTCTTTCCCAAAATATTTTCCACAAATATTTTAAATCCCAAGCCCTTGCATTTCTATATAAATCAATTCAATATAGCAAACACAAGCAAAATAAGCCCATACTTCTTTCCAAAATATTTTCCACAAATATTAAATTCCAAAGCTATACATTTCTAATTCAATATAGCAAAATACAAGTAAGAAGCCCATACTTCTTTCCAAAATATATTTCACAAATATCAAATTCCAAAGCTAATAAACCATTCATAGATTGTATCTAATCTTGAAAAGGTTATCTCCACAAATTAATCCATTATATCTATCATTGGATCAAACTAAAGGTTAGATCAATAAATTCCACCATTATATTATTACTAAATCTAAAGTTCTAACAATTGATCTTTTGAAAGATTATTTAAAGGTTAATCCATTATTAAGTCAATTCCAAAACTAAATCCTTTGTTAGCTTAAATATTAAATTAACCCATCATTTGGTTAAGTAGAAAAATTAGAGATTAAGTAATCAATTTACCATTTGCAAGTCTTATCATTCGTTTGAAAGACTAAAGATTAATCTATCATTTGATTAATTAATAATCTAAAGAGAGATGAATTAATCATTAGATTAATTTCCAAGCTAATCTATCATTAGATTAATTAATAATCTAAATATTATAAAGAATTAATCATTAGATTAATTTCCAAACTAATCTATCATTTGATTAATTAATAATCTAAAGATTAAAATAAATTAATCATTAGATTAATTGCCAAACTAATCTATCATTTGATTAATTAATAATCTAAAGATAATAAAGAAATAATCATTAGATTAATTGCCAAACTAATCTATCATTTGATTAATTAATAATCTAAAGATTATAATGAATTAACCATTAGATTAATTGCCAAACTAATCTATCATTTGATTAATTAATAATCTAAAGATTATAAAGAATTAATCTAGCATTAGATTAATACTAAACTGCAATAATCCAACCTTAGATTAAAGAAGCATCCATCCATGGTTTCAAAATTAGATCTAGACTGAGCGGTTTTTTCTCACACCAAGTATGCATCCAAATATAAAAAATTCTCCACTTTCCACAACTCATCTTAGACCTTTAATTATTGCATCAATTGTTTTTTTTTAAACCATTCCATAGTGCAAAATCATTTGGTAGTGAGAATGTAGTAAAAATTAAGCTTAGTTTATTGGGCTCAATGCGCTTACAAGAATTCTTACCCATTGTCTTTGACTCTCTATATACAATCTCTAAATTATTCTTTTCCTTAGAGCTAATGTTTTTATTTTAGATTTTCTTTCTTCTAAAAATGTTTCCAAAAGTGTTCTTGTTCCATTATTTTATTCTAGATATCATTGATTTAATTTGTTTTGAAAGTGTATACAACTCACAGTTTCTTGAAGAATTCCATGTTTGCGCTATCATAACAATAAATTGAGGATGGTATTCCCACATCTACTCATATTTAAAATATAATATTTTTTAATTCACTTACAACCATTTTAACTCTTATTAGCTAGTGATCATAACCAATCCTTGTCAAGGTATTTATTTTAGCACAAGTCCCTTCATCTAACCAATGATTTGAGAGTATGCATCTATCTATTTTTTTTGCTATCATGTTATGGCATGTCTTATTATTGATCAATGTATAGTTGTCCTCTTCAACTCAACCTCCCATAGATCCTTATTTTGAATAAAAGCTAAGAAATCTCTCATACTTTTGGTTATTTTCCTAATTCCCCTAAATTTTTCATCCAACTTGGTTATGGTATTAAAATCATCTCTGATCATAAATCAAGTTTATTGATCTTTAATTCTCATAAAGGCTTCAATCCCACTCTATACTTTTGATCTACCTAATTGAGTTGTATGTTCATAGACATTGATAAGGATAAAATTAATATCTACAAAGTATCATGTGACTAATGAGGCTAGCCAATACTTAATTTCATGAATAGTTTCATATTAGCTTCTAACTAGATTCCAATATGGTAGGAATCCTCCTATTGATCCTAAATATATAACATCCCATTCACATTTTGCCCATGCTATTTTCATAGTTTTGGAAACTTCTTCCTTTATCACTTTAATTTCCTAGATACAAAGAATCTCAAGATTATTACTTAAAGAAAGGTCCCTAATACACCTATACTTTGAAGGGGCATTAGCACCCCTTATATTTCATAATATAGTAATCATATCTCATAAGAAGCTATTGGTACTTCTTATGAATTATTGATATGATTTTGTTGTTTGGTGAAGAGAAGTTCAACTTAGATTGTGTTCCTTTATCTATGTTTGTTCTTGCTTCCTTGGCTCTTGCTTGATATTTTGAAGGATTTCCTCTTTTTCCTTGCTAGTATCGAGGGTAGGTATTATTCTATTCCTCAATATTCTTTCACAAATTTCCTTTTTATTAGATTTATCCTCTTCTGGATCTACTAAGGAAGATTTTGATTTAGCTTGCCCATTATTTTTGTATTTCCTTGTTAATAGTATAGGTATTAATTACATCAAATATTACATTTTCTCTACCAATTTCTTTCTCCTCAATGGTGCATGGTAATTCAAAAGAGTTTTTAAAGTATAATGAGGCATATTCCTTAGGTTCAATAGGAATGTTCATATATAAATAACATTCAAATTGAGTAGATGATTGCTTGTTAATATTATGATCTTGTTGTAGCATATCCTCTAAGCTATGATCTATTCTTTCATAGGCTAAACCCCAAAAGAATTGGTGTTTCTTCTAACATCCTTAATTACTGTTCTCAACTATTGATCTAATTTTATCTATTTAGACCTACTTTTTGGAAGTTGAAAATTATCCTCATTCTTATCCGTTTGTAAGTTTCTCTTGCAGGTTTTTACATATGTTTCTGCTAGTGATATCTCAATATACCCCATATCATAACGTACTCTACGTATAAAAAATATATCTTTATAACCCATGGTTTGGATCCATAACTTATCCCTATACTTAAGAATAATTGATTCTAATAATGGTTTATTGATATCAATAAAGATCAATATTTGGGCATAAATAGCCAATACTCCATATTTTGTAGTTTCTAAAATATCAATAAATTCTCCTAGAATGTTGCATATTGCCTTGAAGGTATCCATTTCCTATAATTCAATGGACAACCCATACATCCTGACCCAAACTAGTATTAGGAATATATTTGCATTTTCATATGCAAAGCCTTCATACCAATAGGTAAGAAAGAGTTTTGCTCTTCACATAAACCAAAAATCCCACTGAGGATTCTATCTCTTTTCTCTCTGGAACATAACATTAATAGAAAGAAACTATGAGGAAGAAAGGATAGACTCACTCCTTGAGATTTCCATCTCATATCAATACATTTTTCTTAGAGCCAAAGCCCCTGGTCAAGACCCATTCAATTTATCAATAACTGCTTTATTTTTGAGCAACAAGGATTCTTGCTCTATGAGGTCCTCCTTAACCTCTACTACTAAGGTTGATTCTAAAAATTTAATCGTAAATCGATCAATGGTTAGGACACTATAAATTTTTTTGGTAAGTGGTTGGAATTATATTAAGTGGGTTTTAAATGGTGCCCAAAACCAGATACATAAGCATATGACAAAAGTGCGTAGAGAAGCACCCTAGCCGCTCCATGGACCAAATCATAGAAAGAACATACCCACGTAGGGGTTGATCAACAGAAAACGTAAAACCAAAATAAAGAACCCACATAGGGGCTAAGGAGAAAATAAAGCATGACCAAAATAGAACCCACGTAGAGGTCAAAATATTTAAGCCACCAATCCCATGTAGGGGAACAAAACTTAAAAGAAAAAGCAACCCAACTCTAATCATCGATAATCTCTTCAGCTGTAGAACTCTTTTGGCCCTAATTCTTGATCAACAATTTTAGGGAGGCACTGATGGTATCCATGCTACTAATGATGCTACTGAGAATGGCATTGTGGAACTCTCAGGGCCCATTGTGCATATCCAGGTCGATGGTAGCAACATTAAGAACATTTTGAGAAAAATATTGACGCCAGATGGATAAATTTCTGTGACTAGCCCCAATATTTACAAGTAAATCAGCAGATTTGTTAGCTTCCCTATACACATGGCAGGTTGTAGTGTTGCTAAAATTTTGCATCAAAACCTTAGCTTCTTGAATAATAGTGTGCACATTCCATGAGGGAATTTTATCATTGATAATAGAGTTTGTAACATTCATGGAGTCACCTTCTATTTGTAGATTTCTTGTGTAATATTTGAGAACTTCTAGCCCTCTCCACAATGCACGAGCTTCAACATAATGGTTAGTTTGGATGCCCAAAAATTTAGCATAGGCCATGATGAGTTGACCAGTGTGATCCCTGACCAGACCTCCGACACCCGCAGCCCCTAGATTACCTTTGGAAGCACCATCATAATTGAGTTTAAGCCATCCTTCAGGAGGAGGAGTCCAATGAGCACCTAATATAGGATGAGGAATAGAAGGAGAATGGCTTGGACTATAGGGAATACTGAGGGACTAAAAAAGAGTGGACTCAAGGGCAGACTCAAGTGGTTTGGTGCATAGGAAAAGATTAGAATTTTCAATAGCAAATGATATGTATTTATTTGCAACAGATATGGAGTCCCTGAGGATGTTAGAAAAGATTCTACTATTTCTCTCAAGCTAGATCTACCACAAAATATGATGAAGATAAACTTTCCACAAAGAAGACAACCTAGAATTTTTACAAGGCATGGGCCATTGATAGAAAAAGAGAGCCAGGGAGTTGGGATGGACCCAAGAAATGTGAAAAGTGGACATAACATGATTCAAGGTAGAGTGGAAAAAAGAACATTCTATAAAAAGGTGATTGATAGATTCCCAGGATGCCAAACAAAGATGGCATCTATTCGGAACAACCATTCCTCTCTTCATGAGATTATCTGTAGTGAGGATCCTATTTTGGATGGCTAACTAGGAGAAAATAACAAATTTAGGTATGAGGTGTTTAAGCCAAACTAGATTGAAAGGAATGGGAGAAGCTTGGGGATTAAAAGTCAAAAAATGATGAGTAGATTTAATAGAAAAAATGCCAAAGTCAATTTATTTCTAAAAGGGGTGCCATGAAACATACCAAAAGGAATTGCATTTACCATCAGTAAGGTTGATAAGTCTATGAATGCATTTGAAATTTAAGTATCAACATTTTCAATGTGAAGCTCTTTCCATCATTTGGATTGGATTGAAAAGTCTATGAAATCAGCCACCTTCATGCCTATGAGAGTATCCAGCAAAGGTTGTAGCATTGAGACTCCATTGTTCTCACTAAGAGGTTGATTGGAGATCCATCTGTCTGACCAAAAATTTATCCTATGCCCTATTCCAAGCTACCATCTGGTTCCCTTTTGAATAAGGAACCTGGTTTGAAGAATGGATTTCCAAAAAGTGGACCCAATTTTGGGAATATTTTCATCCATAAAATTCTAGGTGTGAGTGTATTTTTTATTGATGATGGAAATCCATTCGAGATTGCAATTGGTAAAAACCCTCCAAGCCTGCTTGGCCAACAAAGCCATGTTCATATTGTTGATTCTTTTGAGGCCCAACCCTCCTTTAATTTTGGGTAAACAAACCTTTTTCCAGTTGACCAGATGAAATTTTTTTCTATCCTCTGAACCTGTCCAAAGGAATCTCTTTTGAATTTGCTCAATTTTGTTGTAGACAACAACATGAGATTTGAAAACTGACATGAAATAAACAGGAATACTTTGAAGACATGCCATAGTGAGAGTAGCTTTGGCTGCTTGGGATAGAAGGGTCCCTTTCCAACCTGTAAGTTTTTTATTGATTCTTTTGATAACATTGCTCCACATGGACTCTTTGGGGCAACTAGTGAATAGGGGAAGCCCCAAGTAGATAGTGGGAAGCTCAAAGATTATGCACTGAAGAATACGAGTAATCTTGATCTATCTAGGTAGAGGGGTATTGAGAAATAAAACTTTACTCTTGGTATAGTTGATATTTTGCCCTACAACCTCTTCATGAAGATCTAAAATACCTTTGATCATCTTTGCTTCCCAAACTAAAGCATGGGTGGCTAAAATAATGTCATAAAAAAACTACTGATGAGAAAGGGATGATGAAAAATATAGGGGATAAGGGATCCTTCTGCCTAAGGCCTCTATTGATAGGGAAGTAACCAACTACAAATACATTGACTAACACAAAAAACCAAGGGCTATAAATAAAACCTTGAAGAAGTTGGATCCATTCCTTGTGAAACCTGAACTTGAGAAGAACAAGTATAAATTCTCGGTTGAACCTGTCAAAAGCTTTATTCATGTCAATTTTAAGGACCAGGGTAGCTTTTTTGTTGTTGGAAATAGAATGGAGGACTTCATGAAGAGTTATGATACCATCAGTTATAGATCTTCCTTTGACTGAACTGCCTTGGCAGGGATCTATGATGTGGGGAAGAAATTCTTTCACTCTGAAAGCCATAGCTTTGGTTAGGATTTTATACAGCACATTACACAAACTAATGGGTCTAAAGTCCACCATAGATTTACACACATGCCCTTTAGGAACAAGAGCTATGAAAGTGGAGTTTATACCTTTGGGGATGGACTTAGTATGTTGGAGTTCACTGATAGCCTTGCATACATCTTCCCCAAAAATGTCCCAAAAGGTTTGAAAAAACCTGGGGGAGAAACCATCAGGCCTAGGGGCTTTATCAGGGTGCATAGTGAATAAATCTTGCTTGATCTCATCTGAAGAGAGAGGCTTGATGAGTGAGGAATTCATTTATGGAGTGACTAGTGCAAGAATGTGGCTGAGTAACTTATTCTTAGCTCGGTCAAAATTTTGAGAATGGGTTCCCAAAATATCTTCAAAAAAAGAAGAGGCTTCATCTCGAATTTTGAAAATATCCCTAGTAGTGGAGCCATCAGTGAGGCATTAATTTTTTTTGTTTGGTCACCTCTGGTCAACTCCCTAATTTTGTTTGAACTTCTATGCCTGAGGGTGGAAGCATGGAAAAACTTTGTATTTGAATCACCCTCTTTGATCCAAAGGGCTCTAGATTTTTGCCTCCAAAACATATCTTCTTTACCCAGAATGTTATGGTACTCTGCTAGTAGTTGTTTCTCCTCAACTCTGATTTGGTCACTCAGTTGGCCATTCTAAATTTGTTGTTCAATGCTTTTTATTTTATCCATAATCTACTTTTTGCTTTCAAAAATATTTCCAAAAACATCCCTATTCCAGATTTTGAGATTTTCCTTGACAAACTTGAGTTTCTGAGAAACTTGAGAAATGAAAGAACTAAAAAAAATATGCTACCACCAATCCAAGATTCTATTATGAATATCAGGGTGTCACGTCTACATGGCTTCAAATCTAAAGGGAGTCTTGAATTTGGGACCTTTGTCAACTTAAAAAAAAAAGGGATAGTTAGCAGAGCCAATTCTCAAGAGACAAATGAGAGTAGCATCCCCCATAGTAGGAATAGCCTCTTGGGAAAGGAAAAATATATCGAGCTTAACTTGGATATGCTGATTCCCAATTCTCCTATTACTCCAAGTGTATTTTTCTCCTTTAATTTGAATATCCATTAATTTACTGTCGGTTACAAAA
Organism: Wollemia nobilis; assembly: GCA_028583015.1. Taxonomy (NCBI): domain Eukaryota; kingdom Viridiplantae; phylum Streptophyta; class Pinopsida; order Araucariales; family Araucariaceae; genus Wollemia; species Wollemia nobilis. Next base: position 1,415,339 of record JAQPPZ010002395.1, on the reverse strand, counting down.
TTGTGGAAGTCTTCAATGCTTCTGGACGGAGTGATATTTCCCCCTTGCTTATCTGATGGAAAAAGAGGGGAATTAAAATCTCCAACAAGGATCCATGGAAGATTTTGGAAAGCATTCCTCATGTGTCTCAAAGTATCCCATAAGGTATTTCTATTGGTTGGGTTATTTGGGGCATAAACATTTGATAAAACCCATGAGTAATTACTGTCTTTACAGTGGAACAAAATGTTTAGAACCCTGTCAAATGAAGAGATAATTCTACCTTCCACTTTACTGGGATCCCATAGGTAAATTAAACCCCTTGAAGTGCCTTGGGCAGGGCTAAAACTAAAATCACTATTTTTCCAAATAGATTTGGCAATTTTTTGGACCTTGTTTTGGTCAATCTTTGTTTCTTGCATAATCATGATAGTGGGCTTGTACTCCTTCCTCAAAGTGCATGCAAGTCTCTGCTTGACAACACTATTGAGGCCTCTCACATTCCATGAGAGGATCCTCATTTAGATATTTTGGAAACTTTTTTGCCTCCCTTTGATTGTTGTAAGGCAGGTTTGGGTCTTTTTTATTCATCTTTCCCTTGACTGTAAAAGTCTTGGAAGAGAGTTTTTTGAATGCCATTGGCAATTTCATTATCTATTTTTTTTTTCTGGTCATTTATGGAAGGTCTTCCTTTTTCTTCTCACTATCGACATCCACAGAGGATTTCTTATAACTTCGGGTGTTAATAGGGCTAAACTCAGGTTTGTCTGAGTTAGGGTTACAACTTTCAGAGTCAGCATTGATGTCGATATTGATAGGATTCAGACTACAATTTTCAATATGTCCTTCGGGGGTAGGTGGGAGTTTAGAAGAAATATGGGAAGGTCCAGATATGGATGGGGAATGGGTTTCTCCTTGGGCAGCAATGCCGGGGCCAATGGGTATAGACTCATGCAACAAGGATTCATCAAAGGGAGCAGATTCAAAAATAAAATTTTCTCCTAAAATATAAATTTTTTTGGGGAAATCAAAGGGATATCTAACCTTAGTTTGGTCATCCACCAGATCTGAAACTTCAACTTGCTTCCCCTTAAGCGTAGCCGAACTTGGATTCTTCTTTTGATAAGACCCAATGCGGTTCTGCCTTCCTTGGACCCTATCACCTTGATGCCCAACAAAGTTTCTGGAGCTATCCATTTCTTTAGAAGGTTTGAGATATGGGCACTGAGCTTTGAGGTGCCCTTGAGTCTGGCACTCAATACAAAATGTGGGTTTATTCTCATATTCTATTGCCTAGCATCTACGATAGGAGTCATAGACCAGGTTAATATGGGTAGGTAGTTGAGAATCCAAATTTGCATTTACGTAGATTCTTGCATGAATCATGTGAGTTCAAGCTTTAGTGATAGGATCGATAACTACTAATTCTCCAATGTGTTTAGCAATGCCCTGTAAGATGTCTTCATGCCAAAACTGAATAGGCAGATCTGGAAGGCAAACCCAAATAGGAGCGTAGTTGATACTTTGAGTTTTAGGGTTGAAACCTTCACCCCACTTTTGTAAAAAAAATATTTTTTCGACCATAAAACCAGGGCCCACATGTGAGAATTCGAGAGACATCATCTTGGTTATTAAGGTGGATAAAAAAAAAACTTCGAGATAGGGGAACTAACTCCATGTTACCTAGGGTTCTCCACTTAGGAAAAGCCCACCACCGTATGGACTCCATGTCAGGTCTACCTCCAATAAATTTCCCAACCAGAGTGTGGGACTCAAGAAAAAGATATTCAGTCATGGTCTCATCAAGGATAACCAGATCTTCACCATTGGGAAGTAAGGTGTTGATATTGCTTTTTTTGAAAACAGATTTCTCCCGCCCTTTCAATTTTTTAGCAAAGGTGAGCAAGGGAGAAACAAAATCTTTGGGGACCCCGCTCTGTTTGTCCGAAGGGTCTTTTCCTCGAAAAGGTTTTGCATTCCCTAAAACCCCGCACCATCTAGTTTTAAATCGAGGCCCACTTTCTCGCTGTCGCATGCATTACCTATCTCTGATGAGTTTTGAGGGGCAGATCCACCTGTAGAGATTTGAAAATTTGTATTCCCACATTTCCCTCGCTCTCCTGAAGTCATTCAACCACCTAAAATTGCTCATTCGCTTGCCATCACCTTCGATATTGCTAAACCTAGATGAAACCCTTAAATAGTTACTTGCATATAATGAAATTTAATTAGAAGAATGCATGTCGGAAGGACACTATAACTTGATATATATTGAAATTTACCAATATATCCTAGAGCAATTATATTATTTTAAAATAAACCTACAATAAAGTGCATATAGAACTTAAAAAATAATGAAAAGATATATGAAACTTAGCCAAAAAATTCTATGTCCAAATAGAATATCTTCACGCTGATTCCCTAGCCCTACAATGCTCCTCCCATCATCTAAACACCAACTGAAAGATATTTGCAATTTTGTTTCCCATGACTTGAAAATCGTTACTACCCTTGTTCCAGATAGATGACTTCATAAAATCGTATCTATCTCAATACTACTTAGATTCTTTCGTATGACTACTCATTTTAAAGCTCTTTAAATTCCATACAAATTGGTCTAATTATCATCTAAATCTGATAACCCTTCGTAAAAAAATATCTCTTAAAAAATGAAATATTTTTTCTAAAAAAAATTGTTTTTTTTTTTGAAAAAATTGAAAAAAACTTGTATTAAAACATTGATCAGTTACAATTGGGATAAGACACATCCCACCCGAAAACAAAGAAAGCACATGATTACAAGAGAAGAGGAATATTTGCACTAGATCCAAATCTCTTGAACCAATACCAAGCTAGCTGAGAGAGCTGATAGGTCTATTACAACAACTTATCGCGAAAACACGCAGCAAACACCAACTTCACCTCTGTCCGCGAAAAAGCTACAAGTCGTGAAATCGCGACACAAGACTCCTCTGACCGCAAAAATTCAACCTGTCACGAAATCGCGACATGTCACGAAATCGTGACAAAAATCCATCCTTGGCCGCGATGGAGCAACATGTCGCGATATCGCGACAAAAATCCACCAGCGGCCACAACGACGCAACATGTCACGATATCGTGACAACTTTCCTCCCTTGGCCGTGATGACGCAACATGTCGCGATATTGCGACAATTTTCCTCCTTTGGCCGCGCCGGCGCAACATGTCGTGATATCGCGACAACTTTCCCTTGGCGGCAGCGATGGCGCAACATGTCGCGAAATCGTGACAACTTTCCTCCCTTGGCCGCGATGGCGCAACATGTCGCGAAATCGTGACAACTTTCCCTCCGCGGCAACGACGGTGCAACATGTCATGATATTGCGACAACTTTCCTCCCTTGGCCGCGACGGCACAACATGTCGCGATATCGCGACAACTTTCCTCCCTTGGCCGCGACGGTGCAACATGTCGCGATATCGCGACAACTTTTCCTCGACGGCCGCGACGGCGCAACATGTCACGATATCACGACAACTTTCCCACATCGGCCGCAACAGCGCAACATGTCGCGATATCGCGACAACTTTCCCTCGGCGGTAGCGACGGTGCAACATGTCGCGATATCGCGACAACTGTCCTCCTTTGGCTGCGATGGTGCAACATGTTGCGATATCGCGACAACTTTTCCTCGACGGCCGCAAAGGTGCAACATGTCGCGATATTGCGACAACTTTCCCGCATCGGCCGCGACAGCGCAACATGTCGCAATATTGCGACAACTTTTCTCCAGCAGCCGCGACGACGCAACATGTCGCGATATCGTGACAGCTTACCGCCAATGGCCGCGATGGCACAACAGGTGACGAAATCGCAACAAAAACTACCCTTAGATTTTTCATTGATCATTGTCTCAAGGATCTTTCAAGGCCCTGCCTAATCACCTCATCTTCAATAGGCATGTCACTGTGCAGCTGCACCCCTACCTCTTTCGCAGCACCCATCTTAGCTAAGAAATCGGCCGCTTTGTTTAAATCTCTGCTCACATATACTGGAATCACATCATCTAATTCTCTCCATAATTTCTTGATTTGAGAGACCAGAATCCTCAACCTCCAAGCGTTCAACGAAAAGTTCCTCATGCAGTCTAGAGCTCCAACCAGAATTTGAAAATCAGATTCAAGAATTATCCTCCTATAACCCTTAACTACCTAAATAGAGGCAGATTTGATAGCAATGGCTTCTGCTTCATTATTTGTGGCTCTACCCAAACCCTGCAGTTCCCAATAAAGCACTGATCCCTCATGATTCCGGCAGTTCTAAAAAAAATTGTTATAACATTACTTTTGTTCTAAAAACTTGTCTTCATATATTTATATCTCTCAGTAATTTGAATTCTTTTATATAATCATTTATTTCAAAACTTTTTAAATTCTACACAGAATGATTTTCTTAACACTTTTCCTAAATATATATATATATATATAAATAATAAAAAAACATATACTTGCCGATTTCAAATACCTTTCCGTCTCTTTTTTTCAAGTAATAATTAAAATACAAATCAGATCCCAATGCATCAATCTCCATATTTTACAGCTAATAAAGCCTGTTAACTCATGACGCTTCTCTCATCTTCAATACTAAAATATCCATGCTATTTAGTTAATGTCGTTTTCCTTACTGCTTCGAAAGAAAAGTCTCATAATTTTGCCGGTGTGAGTCCGAGGCCACACTTCTTCCTAACACTTAGCTTTTGGAAAAGTAAAGGAAAGAAATAATTTTTTATTAAATAATAGGTAAAAATCGTTTGGTTATGTGTTAAATTTTTTAGTAATAAGTTTAGTTTTTTATAAGAGGTATGGGAATGCTTAACCCTCAACCTTGGTTGTAGGGGTTTCTTACATTATCCTTAAAAAAATAATTTTAGGGTGACAATGTAACAGTTTGGGGTTTGGCTCTTCTTCGAGAGGTCTAAGGTTCAAATTGGAGCGGGTGACAACGCAATAGTTTGGGGTTTGGCTCTTTTTCAAAAGGTTTGAGGTTCAAATCGGAGCGTGTGGGATTGTATGTTAATGTTCTATTAATAATTTTAACTCTCGGGTCATGGCTGGAGTAGGAATGCTCAACCTTGAGTGTTGGTTGTAGGGGTTTTTCACACTAAGAAAAAAAATAAAAAAAATAATAAATTATAGTCTTAAGGACATCGCAACGGTGCGGGTTTTGGGTCTTCTTTGGTAGATCCAAAGTTCAAACAGTCGCATGTGTGTGGTTGTGTTAAATTCTCTATTGATAAGCTCAACTATCCTCGTATGAGAGGTCATGATGGGATAAGGATGCCAAGCCCTGAGCGTCAGTTCGGGCTTTGGGTCTTCTTTGGTAGATCCAAAGTTTAAAGTGTCGCATGTGTGTGGCTGTGTTAAATTCCCTATTGATAAGCTTAGCTCTCCCCGTATAAGAGGTCATGATGGGATAGGGATGCCTAGTCCTGAGCGTCGGTTCGGGCTTTGGCTTTTCTTTGGTCGATCCAAAGTTCAAACTGTCGCATGTGTGGCTGTGTTAAATTCTATATAAGCTCAACCCTTTTTGTATGAGAGGTCATGGTAGGGTAGGATAGGGATGCCCAGCCCAGCCCTGAGCATTGGTTCGAGCTTTGGGTCTTCTTTGGTAGATCTAAAGTTCAAACCATCTCATGTGTGTGATTGTGTTAAATTCCCAAAGCTGAGCTCTCCCCATATGAGAGGTCACTGTGGGATAAGGATGCCCAACCCTCAATGTCGGTTCGAGATTTGGATCTTTAGATCCAAAGTTCAAACCGTCGCATGTGTGTAACTATGTTAAATTCTCCGTTGATAAGATCAACTCTTCCCGTATGAGAGGTCATGGTCGGATAGAGCATCGATTGTAGGGATTTATCGCACTAACAAAAAAAATAAAAAAGTCCTTGAAAGACAATGCAATGGTGTGTAGCTCTCGGCCTTACAAAAGGTCAAGTCATGGTCGGGATGAAAATGCTCAGCCCTAAATAAGAGTGTTTCATGCTAACCAAAAATAAATAAATTGTATTACTCAAAAAAATTATAGAATCGCGAACAACTCAAGGTTTGGGCCTTAAATAATAATTAAAAAAACCATATAATTATTTAAATTTTGTTTTGGAGAGACACTTTATATTGTTTGACTATTTAGACTATTAAGGTCAAATAAAGAAACTGTACCATCATACCTTCAATTGCACTTTATCTTACTTCAACAATTATTTATCTATATTAAATTAAAATATATACTTATAATTTTATAAGATTTTCAAATCCTAAGGATACTTTAAACCTGTATTAAGCACTAATCTTCATCGTTAATCCTGAGGATACTTTAAACGTGTATTAAGCACTTTATTGTCCCTCCTTTGGAGAGCAAGTGCAAAAAGGAAAAATATAATTTTTAGTTTTTCGAGTAAAAATTAAATTAATAAAAACCTGCAAATTAAATTAAAATATATAATTATAATTTTATTTGTTAAAATTAAAATTTAATTTTTTAAAATATTTTAAATAATTAAATTAAAATTTTAATAAATAAAATTATAATTATATATTTTAATTTAATTTTCAAGTTTTTATTAAATAATTAAATTAAAATATATTATTATAATTTTATTTATTAAAATTTAAATTCTAAATATTTTATTTTTAAATCTTTATCACTCATCCTTAAGATACTTTAAAAGTGTATTAACCACTTTGTTAAAATCTTTATCATTAATCCTCAAAATACTTTAAAATCTTTATCATTAATCCTCAAGATACTTTAAACGTCTTAAGCACTTTGTTCCTATCATTTATCGAGTTTAAATGTCTTAAGCACTTTGTTCTCCCTCCTTTGAAGGACAAGTGAAAGGAAAGAAAAGGAAAAGTATCATTCTTAGTTTTTAGGTAAAGACTAAATAAAATTTGAGTTTTCAAAGAATAAATTAAAACAATGTACTTGGTCTTGACAACAACTAAACTAATAAGGAGAATGATAACCACAAGAAAGAGCTGGAAGGGTGCGTTCCCAACATGGATGGAATCTCCTTTGCCGACCTCCCAAGAGGTCGGCTGCCTTCCGAATAAGTTTTCTTCACCAAAGCTAAAGATATTATAAAAGTAAAGCAAAGCACCCAAGGCAAAGGATTCACTTGGAAAAGAAAACATTGGCTTGCCTGCCTCTCCTTTCCGTCACTTAATTTAATTAGAGATTCCCTGAGGTATAAAAGTTTAGCAGGTTTGTAGCCAACAACAATATAGACTTGGCTCAATCCCATAAACACTGAGAAGCTCCAAGCTTTGTACAGCAAACAAATAAAAATGGGTGATCAGTCCCCCTCTTCTGATTCGGACGATAACAAATCCTCCATTTCTCTGGATTTTCGTAGATTGTTTGGAAGAGAAAACTCCATGCATAAACTTTTGGGCGGAGGGAAAGGTCTCAAGATTACCCATTTGTGATTTTGTTTAGTTATTTATTCCACTTCTGTATTTGTAACCATTGTTGTTGTGTGTAGTGGCTGATGTGATGCTATGGAGAAACAAGAAAGCTTCCGCAATGACTCTCAGCATGGTTACCTTCCTGTGGGTGCTTTTCGAGTGCCTGGACTATCATCTGCTTACCTTCGTTTCCCATGTTCTCATTCTTTCCATCCTCACCATGTTTGTGTGGTCCAAAGGATCAACCTTCCTTAAAAGGTATATCGCCAGTAAAATACTTAAATCTCCATGTTTTTATATATATATTTATATGTTGTAGGTGAATTGAAAAAGGCAAGGCAATTCTTCAAAGGAGGTTTTTGGTTAGAATTTCCAACTATCAAAGGCAACTTGCATTGCGTGAGTTGGAGAAGGTAGGACAATCCTCTAAGGAAGGTTCCAGGTTTGAATCTCCACCTACCAAAGGCAACGTGTTGTAGGTGAGTTGGAGAGGGTAGGGCAATCTTCTCAGGAAGGTCCTTGGTTTGAATCTTCAATTACCAAAGGTAACATGTTGTAGGTTAAAATTCAAATATAAAATATATTTGAATTTTAACCAAAAATCTCTTGCAGGTTTGAATCTTCACCTACCAAAGGTAACATGTTGTAGGTTAAAAATCTCCACCTATCAAAGGCAACTTGTTGTAGGTAAGTTGGTGAGTTGGAGAAAGTAGGACAATCCTTTAAAGAAGGTTGTGGTTGCTTAGGTGAGTTGTAGAGGGTAGGGCAATCCTCCAAGAAAGATCCGTGGTTCGAATCTCCACCTATCAAAAGCAACTTCAGTGATTTTGATGCGGAAGGAACTTCCGAAAGATTTTGGCTGTATAGAACCCCTTGATCATAGTTTCTTAGACCAACGAATGATTTTGGTGGTGTAAAACCCCTTAGTCATTATTTCTTAGACCATGGCGACCCTGCAAAAGATTTTTGGTTAAAATTCAAATATAAAATATATATATTACTTATGAACGACTGAATTTGGTTTTGTTTATTTGTTGGGTGTAGATCTCCACCGACGATTCCAGAGGTCAAGTTTTCTGAGGAAGTATTCCTCCACTTTGCGTCGGCTGCGAGAGTGAAAGCTAATATTTTGTGCGCCTTTTTGCATGAAGTGTCTTCAGGAAAAGACTTGAAGAAATTGGTCCTGGTAAGTCTAGTTTAAATTCACGATCTTATTGGCATCAGTGTATTGTTGGAACTTTGATTTGAATCCATGAAATGGAATGGATGCAGACCCTTGGTTTTTTATGGATTTTCTCTGTAATTGGCGGTTTGTGCAACTTTCTGACCCTCGCTTATATTGGTAAGAGAGCTATCATTCTGAAATTCGTTTTCTAAGGGGAATTTATGTGAGCTATCATTCTGAATTTCGTTTTCTAAGGGGAATTTATGTGAGCCTTAATACCAAATAAATTGAATTTTGTTGCTGTTTTCTGGTTTTGGACAGTGTTTGTGTGGATTCAGATTGTGCCTGTGCTTTATGAGAAAAACGAAGATAAACTGGATGCTTGGGCAAATGTGGCCACAGTGGAAATGAAAAAGCATTTTCGGGCTTTTGATAACAAGTTTCTGAGCAGGATTCCACGGCGTCCGGCGTCGAAGCCTAAGAAAGTGAAATGAAGATAAAGCCACGCCTGATATCTTATATAAAGTAAAGATAGTTATCCTGCTTCATTAGCTCCTGCTCTAAAGCTTGGCTAAACAGTGTGGCCCTTCAATTTCATTTGCTGCCATTTTTTTAATTTTTTTAAATTTTTTTTTTTTTGTCATGTAACATTAGGATTCTAAGATTTTTCATGAAATAATCCTAAGACATGAAATGTCTAGAGTCTAAGAAGATTTACTGCTTAGTGTTTTCTGCTTCTCTTCCAAGTTTGGAAGCTGTCATGAGAAAAGGTTGTTGGGAGATTTCACTGTTGCTTATAATTTTATTTTAAATAATATTTGAAGGTTGTTTAGAGTCTGTTTGTAATATTCCTCTTAGTCTAAGAGCTATGCGATTACAATCTTAAGAAATTTATGTAATTTAATTAGTTTATGAATGATTTAGTAATCACTAAAATATCATCTTTCATGTATAAAAATGTTTTATTTGTTAAGACTATCAATCACCACTTTGGTAAAATTATGTTTGTTATGTTATAGAAAGTCTTTGAAACATTTTATTGATACAACTTAGCATTTTTAATCAAATATCCTATAAGGATAAGATTTCTCATAGTATTAAGACATTTGGCCTTTAAATTTTTAAGTTATATAAATAATTGAACATAAATTTGGCCGTATCTTTGTTTATACATGAATAAAAGAAATATTAGAAATATTTTTTATTTTACAGTAACAAAAAATAATAATTATAATGATTATAGATATTTATTTATCATGACACATTTTCATGGATCTTAATGACATTTTATCAATTCATCATTTCAAATTGTTTGTCTATATCCAATTAGTCAATATATAGAAAAAATACAATTAGCCAATATATACATTTTAATTGGTTATACAATTAGTAGACATTTTTTATTAAATACACAACTATATAAAAAAAATCCATCTATTCAAATTGTTTGTCTATATCCAATTAGCCAATATATACATTTTAATTGGTTATATGGGATTGAAATCACTCACATTATCAAATTACATCGTGAGAACCTTACCATAATATTTCAACAAACCACATAGTGGTATTCTAACTGATAATTATGCATATTTCACTTGGCAAGATTTGAGTCTGGATCTTTGCTTTCGAAGCCCATGCTTATAACCACTTGATCTCATGTAATTTTGTTAAAATAATAATGTTAATCTATGGGATTGAAACCTTGGTCTAGGGTTTGAAATTATTTCCCCATAGATTGACCTAAATCTACTGATCAAGTGATCAAAATACTTCACTTTTGGAAAACGTACAGAAATAAAGTGTTGATTTTTATAACACCAAAAAGGAGCTAAATATATATATATAAAAAGAAGCAAAAATTAGATTTATGGGCATCATGATCATCTACCCTACCCACATCTAAGTATAATTATAAGATAAGAGAAATACTAATAATATAGTAAAAACTTAAGTGAAGAGTACCTATGATGTATTGTAAAGTTTACTTTGTAGCCTTCTAGCAGATCTCATAAGATTCTTGCATGTAGTATTAATAGTAAAGGTGATGTTAATTTAAATTTGATAAACTAAATAATCTCAAACACATATCTAGCAACATTAACATCAATCAATGGGAAAATATACTCAGTGTCAATATTTACTATAATCTCAAATAAAATGTAACCCAAGTAATAATGATGCTAAAATGTTGAAATATGTGAGGGTTAAGCTTCATTTGATGTCATCACCCATTTTAATAAAATATGTTGGGAGGCATGTGTGGTCATAAAATAGCCTTGCATGATGTCATCATCCATTGTGGTTGTGATAGGAGGTGCATGAAACACATAAAGGGGACCAACTCTTTTATGAAATAATAGAGGCATATGTGGTTCTGAAGAGCACATATTCCAAGGGGATTAGAGGGCTCTCTTAAGGAATTGAAACAAATTTCTTGATTTCAAACCCCATCCCATTTTTTTTTGACAATCACATGAGCACCAAGATTGATGATATATGTCAAGATGACATGATATACATTGATGATGTGGCACCTAATGATGTCATCCCAATTTTACAAACAAATGTTAACTTGAAACTCAGTGATATGAAATACTATAATTATATGAAACTTTTTGATGACATATCATATGATAACATGGAACATTATATTATTTTAGATGATGACATGGTAGGTGATGTGGGTACTCACTGATGTGGTACATGATGATATGGAAAGGGATGATGGGTAGGTGGTGACATTATAGGGAATGTCATATCACAAGCTAACATAGCATATTGAACACCACATGGTGGATATAAAAAGGTTTGACAAATCACATTGTACCAACTCATCAAACCCATTGACCATAATATTTTATAGTTAGAAATAGACTTGGAAAAGCATAAATTTCAAAGCAAATCAAGTGACATAGTCTAGTTTACAAATTGTAGAGCAAATAAAAGCATGAAAAATGACGTAGTTTGGTTCATTGTTACACAACCCAGTAGAATACATGGTTAAAATCTAGTGGCAACCCCTTGTTTTAGATAGTGATAAGTACCATCACTCCATTTGTTGATATGTTATCTAGTCAGTTCTTAGTTAATGTTCCTTCTTCCACCTACACAATGATATATAAAAACCTCCCATTGAAAATATGTACTAATTTAAAAAAAAAATCAAAGGTTTTGGAGGTATATTGTATAACTTTTGTCCCAAAATTTTAGCAACCATAACTTTGTAGATGAAAGCATTTTGAGATATTTTTTAATTCATACAATTTTTTTAGATATCTACATTGGAAATATTATTTCTAGTTATAACTATATAATATTTTGTATTTTGGTAGGAAGTTTATGGATCCACATTTGCACTTGTTAGATGGTCTAAACTATACCACTTGGAAAATCAAGATTGAAGCTTTGCTCCAATGTAAGGGGTTACTCAAGTGTGTGAATGAGAAGTCTCTATAGACTGATTCTAAAGAGAGATTTTTTCTTCATGGATAAGAAGCATGATGATATTGGTGTAATAACTCTTCATGTCAATAAGATCTATGACACCCATGTTAGCACCACTATAGATCCCACGAAATTACTTGACAAATTTCATGGGTTATATAGTCATATTGACTCCACATAAATAAATAGCTTAGAGGTAGAGTTTAGTACCTTGAAAATGTACTCTTTTGTTACTATTTATGAGTATATTAGTCAATTTAAGAAATTTCAAGATGATATACATACTACTAGATAAATTCCAAAGGAGATAAGAAAGGAATAAGAAGTTGCAAAAGGTGAGAAAAATATTGAACCTATCATCATTGTGTTCAACAATATCTTGAATTCATATGGGATAATTATTATGATACTTGAGATGCTTCATGTCTATTTTTCAACTTCTACTCCTATTGATGAAGTGTTTAAATGCCTTCTCCACCATCAAAATTCAAGACACCAATGTAAATCTTATCCTCTAATTGGTCAAGCTCATGCAAAATAAGTGATTAAGAGCAAAATTGATAGGAAGCCAAAGCAAATTGAGAAGAAGCCAAAGAATTCCTTCAAAAGTCCAACTTGTGATTTCGTAATAAGGAAGGAGACACAATTTTTTTTTTTAAATTTGCACGAAGAAGCTTGAGAAAACATCCAAAAATGGATTTTAATGCTTATCTCTTCAATGTATAGGACGAGAACATTCATAATGGTGAAACCTCACAAGCTCATGTACTTGTTTATCCAACATATTGGACATCCACATATCCTAATGAATGGATTGCACATTCAAGGGAAAAAATGAATATGGATAATTATAAATACTTTTTTACTTATTACAACACATTATATTCAAGAAAGCATGTTGTCATTGGAGGTTATTATATTAAAGTTAATGTTTAATTTACCCCTTATTTATCCTTGACATCATGTACTTGTTTATCCAACATATTGGACATCCACATATCCTAATGAATGGATTGCACAAGGGAAAAAATGAATATGGATAATTATAAATACTTTTTTACTTATTACAACACATTATATTCAAGAAAGCATGTTGTCATTGGAGGTTATTATATTAAAGTTAATGTGTACTTTACCCCTTATTTCTCCTTGACATGTGTCTTGTGTTTCTTCACTTGGTGACATGTGTCATATTTTACCTTTGTTATAAAGGCATTGTAATATGTTATTCAATAGTGAGTTTTTGTGCCAACATTTAGCCAACAAAAAAAACCTAGTTATTCTAGACAAAAAAAAATATATTACGATACATTTATAACAAATACCAAAGATGACACATACAACCAAGTGAAGAAACACAAGACACATATCAAGGATAAATAAGGGGTAAATTACACATTAATTTTAAAATATTCTTCCTTGTATATGATAAACTATGGAGAGTTTAGCATTGTATTTTTTTCTTTTGATATAATTCTTCATGTTTTTATTATTGAACCCAATCTTCTTTTTATTAATGTGCAACCTTACAAATAAAAAGGTAGAGATTTATATTGATCAGTGGGTGATAAAAGACATTGATTATGGATTCAAGATAGTTCCCTCTAGGTATCATGATGACTTAGATAAAATGTACAAAGTGGGGGATAAACCAACTTCTTCCACTCGTTTTCCTTAGAAGAGATATTTTGTAGCCTTGGATGATAAATATTAGTGATGGTATCATAGTGTTAGGCATATTAGATATGAGTAACTAAGGTACATGTGTCATCATGATATGGATATTATAATTTCAAGCATTTCTTATTTAAGTAGTGCATATGAGGGATGTATTTTGGAAAGCATCACACAAAGTTCTTTTAAAAAGGTATAGTGAGTCATCCCATATGAACCTTAGAGCTCATTCATAGTGATATATATGAACCTAGGAGTAAACCTCTATTTTTAGTAATAGGTATTTTCTTCTTTTCACTAATGATTTTGCTCTCTATGTATGATTGTATACTATTACACCAAATATGAGTCTATTGAAAAATTCAATACTTTCAAAGAATTATTTGAGAATTAGCTAGAAAGAAATATCAAGTGGCTATATATAGATAAGGGATGCAATTACATGAGCAATATTGTATTAGAAATTGATGAATTTTCATAGTATTTTCTATCAAAGGACTATTCTTTATACTCTAGAGCAGAATGAGATAGTAGAGAGGGAAAATAGTGTAATTATGGAGATGGCTTGTTACATGATTCATGTGAAGGGATGGAGTATAAATTTTAGGGTGAATCAATGACTTGCATAGCATACATCATCAATCAATTTCCTAATGGAGTAGTTTAGGTTATGACACCCTTGAGAGGTTTGAAAGTAATAAGCTTGATGTGTCCAAATTTTTTATCTTTGGGTTAATATGTGATCATATAACTAAATATCTTCAAAAGAAGGAATCACAAAAGAATTATAGATGCATTTCTATGGGGTATTTAAAAAAATCTAAGGCATATCATATTTATGATCCTTAATAGAATTAGGTTCTTATTTGGAGAGATGTAATTTTTAATGATGTTCTTCTAGTAGCTTCATATAATTCTCCACTTGAGCTTTTGTCAATAGTCCTCTATTTATTTACTTAATCTACTATATTATTCAAAGATTCTTATTGACTATACCTATTATATATTTTTCTTCATCTTCAAGTGAAGGCCCAATGTTTATAGATTTATCCCCTCCCATGTTTATACTTTCCATGGAGCAACACCAGTAGGTATATTTTGGTCCTTGCTATCAAAGGTTAATAGTTCTAGAGATCTTCTCACCTACTCCTAGGCTAAGGGTAAATCAAATGCCATGCTTGATGAGTATAAGTCTTTGCTGAATAATCAAACATGAAAGCTTGTTCCTCTTTTAATTGGTTTATAGGACCAAGTATACTTCAAATAGAAGGGTTTAGAAGCATAAGGAATACCTTTTTGCTAAGGGTTTCTCTAAAAAGGAGGTAATTGAATCCTCAAAGACATTTACCTTGGTTGCTCAAATGGATTTTTTTGGATAATTATATCTATAGTCACTCCCTATGACTGGAAGGTACATCAAATGGAAATGAATAGTGCCTTTATTCATGGTGAGATTTAGGAATACATTTACATGTAGAGAACTCTTGGTTTTAGGATTGAGGGTTCTACCTGCTTGGTATGTGGATTGGCTATCCTTTTATGGACTTAAGTAGGCACTACATGCTTGATATAAGAAGGTATAATTATTTTTCAATTGTAGATTTTGATAATGTATGGCTGAATGTGTTGTTTACATCAAATATTATATGGGAAGGCTTTGTTGATTGTACTATATGTGGATAATATTCTTATTACATGCAACTTACCTATCTTGATTTTGGACATGAATTCATGGATTTATGATATATTTTATAAGATATATTTGGGGTTTTTGCACTATTTATTGGGTATTCTAATTGGTTAAACTTTCTAGAATCACTGTCTAATAGCTAACAATTTAATATGGAGGAATTTAAGTCTACTTAGACTCCATTTGCTCCTTGATTTAAGCTTTGATTTAATGCATAACCCATTTTATGGATGCCATTATATATCTATCTCTTGAGGGATGTCTTATTTACCTCATTCACATACAATTGGATATTGGATTTATTGTTAGCTACTATTCTAGTTACATGAAGGTACCTTGAGAGTCACTAGATTATGGCTAAGAGGATTCTTCAATAGATCAAGGTACACATCATATATATATTCATTATTCAATTTATATACCATTGATTTTGAGAGTGTTTTTAGATGTAAATTGGGTTGGTGATTTGGGTTAGTAATTTTCAACCACATGTTTGTCTTCTATCTTGGTTTTGAATCTATTTCATAATTCTCCAGATGAGAATCCACTATTTTTTAGTCTTCTATAGAAATATAATATTGTGCTTCAAATGAGGCAACCAAGAATCTTGGATGGATGCTTATTATTATAGATCAAGTGGTAATATCTTAGCCTTATTCATTCACTCTTTAGTGTGATAATCAAAACACCACTTGAATTTTTCATAATCTAGTATTTCATGAGTAGACCAAATATATTGATACTTTGATGCACTATATGCAATGGATTTATGCCCATGGGATGATTTATATATTTTTTGTACTTTCAAAAAATCAAGTAGTGGATATATTAACCAAGGTCATTCCTAATATTCCTTTTGTGTGCATGGGGAAGTTACTTGGTGTAGGAGAGTGTCCCTTAAGAAGGGATGAATGATAAGGGTCTCTTTCCATATCCCTTATTTGACTTAAGAGGGGATTTTAAAATAAGTGACAATTAATATTAATTTATATCCATGGTCAAAATTGTACTATATTATTTGTATATGCTTTGTGGTCCATTGTACACATATTGCATAGTTGAATATTTTATATTTAACCTAAATATTGATTCCTTAACCATGACTTAAAGGTATCTTGTAATTGGGTATAAATACCCCCTCATTTCAACCATTTTGTTATGGGTTTGATTTTATTTTATTTTTATTTAGTGTGATTATTTGGTGTTCATAGACACCCTATTATATTATGTATATTGTTATTTATGTGTTATTTTGAACAGTTATGGTAATGTGTTGATTCCGTTCATTTCTAGAAAGTATTATAAAATTCAACATAGAAATACAGTAAAGGATGACTAATCTATCATCTTAAACTAATATTGATGTTATAGCATCATAACCTAAATAAAGTGTAAATACTATAAATAATAAAATAGATAATTGAAAGTATAATTATAAGAATTTCGTTGTTGTGATGTTTAATGTATAAATCATGCTCATAGTCACAATGTTAGAATCCATAATTAAAAAAGAACTTGTAGAACATCTCATACTATACTCATGGTGCCTTGTTAAGCAAACAAAAGTATTTATTGAGTTTGTAAACTTGTAACAACCCATGAACTCGACCTAAGGGAGAGAGCTAATATTTTTTACAAGGATTAACTCACAAAGAAGATCCAATATTTTCATCAATATAAGGTATAACCACTTTTGAGTTCATTGTCACTATAGACAACACTCAAGTGGATAGGAGTGGCCAACTTCCTATAATTTCTTAGGATTCACTTTTCTAATATCACCATTAGAAAAGACACCATCAATGGTTCCCCCATTTTCCATACATTCACATGTATATGACAACTTGACCATGACGTAGGGATTACCCTTTAAGGCCCATAATACTTAAAGGTGACACCTATTCCCTAACCCTACATACTATCATCTATGTAGGATTTCAATGGCATGATGCCTTAGTGATTAGTTAGTTTCATCTCTCCATGAACTAACTAATACCATTACCACTCACCTGATAATGATCATGGTCACACTTGCCTATATAAAAGGTACCACCACTATACTACTATGTGAATGATCTGATGGAT
The DNA here is from genome assembly GCA_028583015.1 of Wollemia nobilis. Lineage (NCBI taxonomy): Eukaryota > Viridiplantae > Streptophyta > Pinopsida > Araucariales > Araucariaceae > Wollemia > Wollemia nobilis. Next base: position 1,397,851 of record JAQPPZ010002395.1, on the reverse strand, counting down.
TGTCCCATACCAATACACCTCACCTCATCACCCAAGCCTCATTGCCAAGGTTTTTCATTCATAATTACCTAGTTGAATTATCTACCCACAACTCACTAGGATTGGGTACAACTTGACTCTAGGAATTACTAATATGGTGCTACTAACATGCCCAAAATAACCTCCTTCCAACCCAAGGGTCCTAAACAACATTTATGACTATTTTTCCAAAATAAAATAGAGTGTTATATTAAATCATAATCAAATTCAACATAACATATTGCTAAGGACTAAGAATTTATGTACTATAAGAGAATCATTCCAAATTCCATACCAACATTAACTTATCATTGATAAAGAGGATTTTTCTACTACTTCCACTATAATACTAGGAATTTACATAAATTCTAGTTATCATAAAAGCAAGTAAAGCAACATCTATAAATTTAAATTATAATTCCATTAACTACTTTCCTTAATATTCCTTCAACATATAATAATTACAAAACATCTACCTTGCTATCAATAACTTATTTCCAATATCTACATGAAAGAGTGAATCAACATCTAGAAGATTCATAACCATTTCTTTTCATCAATTAAATTTAAAAACACAACTCTTCCATTTTGCCAATAATGATTTATTTCCAAAGAACTTAACATAAAAGAAAAACATTAAATCATATTTAATTCTTTGTACAAATCTCAAGATAATAAAAAAGAATGTTTACAAGAAATCTATTTTTTATCATATTCATAACATAGCGTAACTTATACATATGATACTTTTCAAGTATTTCTCATCTCCAATTTCAATATTACATTTCAACATTCACATACATAAATGGTCCCTAGTCTCATCTTCTTTCTCAAGGTCTTCCACTTGATAGGTCTTCTCCAACGAACTTGAATGTAAGTTTAGGGATCAAGACAACCCTTGAGTGCATATGCAAATCTAACATGCACTATGCAAGAAAAACATACAACAATGCAAGAACATGCATCATGCAAGGCAAAAACCATGTAAAAACAATGAGAGAATCCCATACTTCTCTTGGTTATGGATTTCTTAGCTACTCAAGCCTCATCCATTTCTTGAAAAAGAACTTACTATCCAATCCTTCAAATAATAATATTTCATTTCCTAAAATTTAGAATATATTCAATACATTGGAATATTACTTTACTAATAAACCAAATTATAATCTTTATTTTTCATGAAATAATATTGACTATTAAACAACACTTTATTTAATCAATATTAATAAGACAAAAATCTTCAATATTAATTAATAGTTTCATCCCTAGACCTATTAATTAATTACTTATCAATAAAATTATAAAAGTTATCAATATTATTTGTTCAATAATTATAAAACAAAAGTTATCAATAAAATTAATTAATAGTTTTATCCTATCTTAATAAATCTATTACACTTTTTTTATCAATATTAAAATATAAAAATTATCAATAATAATTAATAGTTTCATTCAGTTTAATAAAAAAATACCTAATTAGTTGATTTATGATTTACTTGCTATCACTATTACTCAACCCTTAATATAGTTATAGACTTCTTAATATTAAGGGTTCTAAACTCCACTTGTAGGCTCTTATCCTCAATTGGGTGCAATAGTCAAACAAAACTAATGCCCAAAGTGAAAACCAAAAGCTCCTAAACATTAAAAGAATTGATCTACAAGCTTTAGACCAAAACATAATATTTACTTCTCTTTCTAGCATTTTTACAAGATATTAGGCCAAGAGTTAGGTATTGATGTCTTCCCACTAAAATTTAACCAATATTTGGATGATTAGAACTATATAAAGGACAATATTTATCTTGGATTAGCTACTAGGGAACAATTTCAACCCTTAATATTCAAATATTTAGAATCTAATGAATCACCCTCCAAACACGTAAAAACATACTGTACTTACTAATTCTGAGGAACCCTAAACCTAAAAGATAAACCAAAGAACCATTACTACTCAAATAAAAACATAAATTTATAGTTTCATTTCTACTTGTCCTTAATGCTCAACAACCAAACATTAAAGACATTAACTAATATGGCACAAAAAGCATAAATGAGTAAAATGATTACATAAAAAAAAGCATGCATAATGAATACATAATATGAACATATAACATTGCTAAAGTGAAGTGCAACATACTTGGGTAAACTTATTGCACAAACAAAGAACTACAACTACCTGGAATAAAATAATGATATAAAAGATAGATCCTAGACCTGACATAGATCATAAAAATATAGTAGGAATAATTTAAGCAAGATAAAGTGTTAAAAATCTAGCATAGCAAGCATACAACTATTCTTTTGCAGTAGCTTCAATCCTTCCCTTTCTAGATCTTCTTCCTATCTAGCGATCAACAAACCCAATCTTAGTAGCCCCAAAAATCATATAATGCTCAGAGAGAAGAGGAAGATCAAGGGTTGGGAGTGGCTTATTCATTCCTCAAAATTCATGCTTTCCACCCATTCACCCATCCTCTCTCACCAACCCGTTGCACAAATAAGGTAGCATTTCAATTTTATGTTACATAAAGATTTCCAACATTACCAATTTTTCCAATGTTTTCAACTTTTCCAAAGTTTCCAAATTTCCAATACTACCAAATTTCCAATATTTTGAAATGAATTTATTTTAGCATTTAATAATTAAAGCCCCTTTTATAAAGTTTAACTTATTAAAGTTAATATTAACCTACTAATACTCTTAAGCAAAGTATTAATAATGAAATCATTCACTTATAACATTAGTTATTATTACTTTCTAATGCTAGTGTTAGTTACTAACATTAGTGTAGTATAATAATATAAAGTAAGATAATAATAATAATAATAATAATAATAGCTAGAGTCTTCGACAAGATCCCTAGAATGGCTCCCTCTGTTGCCTAGCGGGCCTTATCCTTTGCTGTCGAGAATTCAAAAACTATTCCCAGCTCCCGCCCTCACAATCCTTGGGAGGCAATTATTTTCAAAAGACTGGACCTTGGCTCCTCTTCTAGAGTTGACTCAGTGAATGGCCACAGGGAGGTCACTTGGACCAAACCTCCTTTGGGGTGGATCAAACTTAATTTTGACGGGGCTGCTAAAGGCAACCCGGGGCCCGCTGGTTCCGGGGGGCTTGTCAGGGACCATAATGGGAAGCTGATCTTGGCCTACTGTAAAAATTTGGGCCCTCAGACCAATCATTTTGCCAAAGCTCGTGGTGTGTTGAAAGGGTTGCAGGTCATATCGAATGATCCTAGGCCTTTAATTATTGAAGGCGATTCTCTAAACATTATCAACTACCTTCGTGGTTCCAAAGACCCATCATGGTGGGTCTTGAATATCATCCTCGAGGCTCGGATGCTCCTCTCTCTGTGCATCAGGTGGGAGGTGGGGCACATCTACAGAGAAGGTAACCGGGTGGCGGATCACTTGGCCAACAAAGGACTGATGACCATGTGCCCGGTTGTTTGGCATTCTCGTTTCCCAACCGAGGTGGACAGTTTGGCCAAGGCAAATATTCCCTCATGATGAAGAATTTGTATCATAGGTCTTCTCCCAAAGTTTGTTGATATATTGTCTTCGGCTATTATTCTGTTTTAATGTATTTCAAGATCAAGATTTCTAGGACTGTCCACGTCTTCTGGGGCCCTCGGGCATTTTGTATTTCCCTGTCTTTTTTTATGAACTGCTCTATTTACCTAGCCATCCGACATGAAATATCTTTTAGCAAGGCTGATTTTGTACATAAGGTTTTGGGATCCTTTATAAAAACCCACAATTAATCTATTATTATAATTACCAAAAAAAAAAAAAAAAAATAATAATAAAATTAATTACTCACTTCATAGAATTAATTTAATTAATACTAAATGTTAATATTAACCATTAAAATTGATTTATAATATATTAAAAATTAATAATACTAACATTATTATTAATACTTGATAAATTATTAGCTAAACCATTTCCATACTTCATAACATATGCAACAACACAAGGGCTCTTGTTAAAAGTTGTCCTTGCCTAGACTAAGATGCAAATAAAAATATGCACAAACAATATTTTTCCTTAAGTAAGAGGCTTTACGATAACTACAAGGTTATCACCCACCTATGAAAGGATCCCCTAAGCATAGGGTAAGGGCTCTTTTGCTTTTATAGCAACCTCCTTGCTCGATGGTGCATTTTTAATTAGACATACACACATGCAAATGCATCTATATGAGGGTTTTACCCTTGTGGCTATCAATGAGAATTCATCCATCATTTCCATTTTCTTCCAACTCTGGTGGTTATCCCATACCAATCCACCCATAAGAGTACCTAGTCCTGCAACCACAAAATCCATTAGTAGTACCATATTCTAAAGTAGCATAATCTAAATTTAAAAAGCATAAAGTACAACTATCAACTCATCTTGATAGAATAGAATAAGATCATGCATTTAATATCAACACATAAGTACATCAATTAAACACTAAGGTTAGTATTGAGATGAAGGGCCATTAGAAAACCAGTGGTATAATATCATTATAAATAAACCTAATGGATACTACATATTATATCCTCTTCTATACACCCATGAATAAATTTTATAAATCTATTTGATGAACCTCCCATGTGAAAGTTGAGATAAGGGAAAAATATCATATAAATCAAATTCTATACAAGCAACATGAGAAAAGGTCTCATTGTAGTCAATGACTTTATTTTAATAGGCCTCCTTAGTAACAAGGTAGCATTCTATCCTTTTATTAGGTCCATGATTTTTCTTGTAGACCAATTTATATCTAACAATATTTTTATCTTTTAGGTTCAAGAATAAGTTTTTAGATATTACTATTTATAGGTTATTTTTTTTAGAATGCATAGATCCCTCATAAATAGGATACATTTTGGCCTAATTATAAATCAAATAATAACTCTTTACATCAACCTTAGAGAGAAATAATTGAGACATAGGAGATTTTAAACTCATTCTTTTCAAAGGGTTGACTCAACTATCTTGAGAAGGATTTTGATTCAATAAGGTATTTAATTAGATATGTTTAAATATTTTTTAAAGTAAGAAACTGATGAATTAGAACCTTCATTAATATGGATAGTATAGGAGGAATAAATGTACTTGATAAAGGGATTAAAATTCCCATCATAATATCTTGCTAGAAGTACTTCATATGAATATATTTAATATGAGATGGATATTTAATAATATCTTTAATATATATAGATTGACAAACCAAAAGGATAGGATTTTTAATACAACTTATTATTTTTAATCAAATATCTCGTGAGGATAGGATTTTTTAAATTATTAAGATATTTGTCATTTAAATTTTTAAGTTATATAAATAATTGAACATAAATTTGGTCGTATCCTTGTCTATACATGAACAAAAGAAATATTAGATATATCTTTTATTTTACTCATATAGGATGATTTAAGTAAGGAACAAATTTTACATAATTGAAATGAAAATAGAGTAATTATGATGAGTATAGATATTTATTTATCATGATACACTTTCATGGGTTTTAATGATATTTTATATCAACATATTATTAGTTTTTAAATTGATTGAAGATTATATGCATTAGATGGTAATAAACATTTTTTTTTTTTTAATTTTAAAAAATTTTCATGCTAAATTCATAATTCAGCATAGTGAAAGTTATCTCTACCATAAACTTGGTGAAGATACACACAACTTAATCTATATAAGATGCTTATACTAGCATAAATCAATCTTATCATGTAAATTTTGAAATTTGAGGTATATGCATATTAATATGCTTGCTTTACTAATGTTCCATTAGATTATAAAACAACTAAATAGTAGTAATAGAGTACTATATATTTTCTATTAAATACACAACTATAAAAAAATCCATCTATTCAAATTGTTTGTCTATATCAAGGTTCAAACCGTGGCGTGCGCAAGTGTGTGAGGGGGTGGGTGTGTGATGGATTTGTGTTAAATTCCCTATTGATAAGTATAGCTCATGCTGTATGTCGGTCATAGGGGTTTCTCACAATAACAAAACCAAAAAAAAAAAATGTTGTTTGTCTATATCCAATTAGTCAATATATACATTTTAATTGGTTATATGGGATTGAAATGGACCTCACTCATATTACACTAACAGATTACATCATGAGCATCTTACCATAAAATTACAAACCACATAGTGGTATTCTAATTGATAATTATGCATATATCACTTGGTAAGATTTGAGTCTCGATCTTCGCTTTGGAAGCCCATGCTTATAACCACTTGATCTCATGTAATTTGGTTAAAATATTAATGTTCATCTACAAGATTGGAACCTTGGTCTAGGGTCTGAAACTCATTCCCTATAGCTTGACCTAAATCTATTGATCAAGTGATCAATATACTTTACTTTTGTAAAATGTAAAGAAATAAAGTGTTGATTTTTATAACACCAAAAAGTAGCTAAAGATATATATATATATATATATATATATATATATATATATATATATATATATATATATATATATATATATATATATATATATATATATATATATATATATAAAAGCAAAAAGTAGATTTATGGGCATCATGATCATCTACTCTATGCACATCTAAGTATACTTATAAGATAAGAGAAATACTAATAATATAGTAAACACTTAAGTGAAGAGTGCCTATAATGTATTATAAAGTTTACTTTTTAGCCTTCTAGTAGATCTCATAAGATTCTTGCATGCAATATTAATAGTAAAGGTGATGTTAATTTAAATATGATAAAATAAATAACATATCTAACCAAATATCTAGCAAAATTAACATCAATCAATGGGAAAATATACACAGCGTCAATATTTACTATAATCTCAAACAAAATGTAACCCAAATTACAATTCTTCATTGTAAAATAGTGCATGCAATCCAAAATAATAAAGTTTAAAATCATTCTTGTTGAATACCAAGTAATAATGATGCCAAAATACTGAAATATATAAGGATTAAGCTTCACTTGATGTCATAATCCATTTTTAATAAAATATGCTAAGAGGTATGTATGGTCATAAAATAGACTTGCATGAGGTCATCATCCATTGTGGTTGTAATAGGAGGTGCATGAAAGGCATAAAGGGGACCAACTCATTTATGAAATAATAAAGGCATATATGGTTCTAAAGAGCACATATTCCAAGGAGATTAGAGGGTTCTCATAAGGTATTGCAACATAGATTTCTTGAGTTCAAACCCCATCCCATTCCTTTTGATGACAATCACATGATCACCAAGATTGATGACATATGTCAATATGACATGATATACATTGATGATGTGGCACCTAATGATGTCATCCCATTTTACAAAAAAATGTTAACTTGAAACTCAATGATATGGAATACTATGATTACATGGAAATTTTTGATGACATGGCATATGATGACATGGAACACAATATTATTTTAGATGATGACATGGTAGGTGATGTGTGTACTCACTGAAATGGTACATGATGACATGGAAAGGGGTGATGGGGTAGGTGGTGACATGATAGGGGATGTCACATCACAAGCTAATATAGCATATTGAACGCCACATTGTGGATATAAAAAGGTTTGACAAATCACATTGTACCAACTCATAAAATCCATTGACCATAATATTTTATAGTTAGCAATAGACTTGGAAAAGCATAAATTTCAAAGCAAATCAAGTGACATAGTCTAGTTTACAAATTGTAGAGCAAATAAAAGCATGAAAAATGATGTAGTTTGGTTCATTGGTACACAACCCAATAGATTACATGGTTAAAATCTAGTGGCAACCCCTTGTTTTAGATAGTGATAAGTACCATCACTCCATTTGTTGATATGTTATCTAGTCAGTTCTTAGTTAATGTTCCTTCTTCCACCTACACAATGATATATAAAAACCTCCCATTGAAAATATGTACTAATTTTTAAAAATTTCAAAGGCTTTGGAGGTATATTGTATGACTTTTGTCCTAAAATTTTAGCAACCATAACTTTGTAGATGAAAGCATTTTGAGATATTTTTTAAGTGATACATTTTTTTTAGATATCTACATTGGAAATATCATTTCTATTCATAACTATATAATATTTTGTATTTTGGTAGGACTTTTATGGATCCACATGTGCACTTGTTATATGGTCTAAACTATACCACTTGGAAAATCAAGATTGAAGCTTTTCTCCAATGTAAGGGGTTACTCAAGTATGTGAATGAGAAGCCTCTATAGATTTATTCTAAAGAGAGAAAGTTGTTCTTCATGGATAAGAAGCATGATGATATTGGTGTAATAACTCTTCATGTCAATAAGATCTATGACACCCATGTTAGCATCACTATAGATCCCATGAAATTACTTGACAAATTTCATGGGTTATATAGTCAAATTAACTCCACATAAATAAATAGGTTAGACGTAGAGTTTAGTACCTTGAAAATGTACTCATTTTTTACTATTGATGAGTATATTATTCAATTTAAGAAGTTCCAAGATAATATACATACTACTAGAGGAATTCCAAAGGAGATAAGAAAGGAACAAGAAGTTGCAAAAGGTGAGAAAAAATTGAACCTATCATCATTGTGTTCAACAATATCTTGAATTCATATGGAATAATTATTATTATACTTGAAATGTTTCATGTATATTTTAAACTTCTCCTCCTCCTCCTATTTATGAAGTGTTCAAATGCCTCCTTCACCATAAAAATTCAAGACAACAATGTAAATCTTATCCTCTAATTGGTCAAGCTCATGAAAAAGAAGTGATTAAGAGAAAATTTGATAAGAAGCCAAAGCAAATTGAGAAGAAGCCAAAGAAGTACTTCAAAAGTCCAACTTGCGAGTCTTTAATTCGATGTTCCCTATTTTTATTCACGAACCCTGTATTGAAGTGTGCACTGTCTTCTACTCCTCCTCTGCCCCCTACGATAGAATGAGCGAGCGGATAATTCAAATTTATTTTTCGTGAGAACCTTAGCCTTTGCAAAAATTAATCACCTATATATATGTTTTGGCTCTTTGAAACATGACATCGATTCTTGGAGAATTATTATGTTTTTACCTTGTGCTTTGGTGCTTTGAAACATGACATCGGTGCTTGGAGAATTATTATGTTTTTACCTTATGCTTTGGTGCCCACCATTTAATTAAATTAAAACTTTATGCTTTGGTGCCCACCTTTCAGACTTTTGATTGTTATAATATTTTAAATCTAAATAGATTTAAATATTATAATTTTCACTTTCACCTTTGGGCCTTTTCTCAACATGAAGTCTTTGTCTTTTTTTTGTGACTACCACCATGGAAGATCAAATAATATTTTTCTTTTTCTTTGCAAGTGCCACTATGGAGAGTGCCTTGTATTTGTTTTACTCACACAACTTCTTGCTCCCACATTGCCTCATGTACCCTTTGAATATTATTCTCACCTATATTTCCTTTGACATCAATGACAACCAATGTTATCAACCAATGTCATCAACCTATGACATCAATACTTTGACATCAATGACAACACAATATACTCAAAATTTCCAACAATCTCCCCCTTTGTCATTGATGGCAACCCTTTCTAAAGATTCTTTTTCCAACCACTAGATTTCAAATTTGCTCCCCTTGACTGAATGCTCCCCCCCTTACTCAAATATCTCCTTCTTTGACATCAATGGAAAAGGGACTTATTTGGGGCTAAAGATAAGAATCTTAGCTCAGTCCCCTCCTCACCTCCTCTCCTTAAGGTAATTATTTTTCGAGTGGGAGTATCTCTACTCCCAGCATACAATGCTCTTTTTCTTTGTCAACCTTCTTTTTCAAAATTTTTGTAATCATACCCTTTTGATCCTTTTGAGTGTCCCTATTCTTGCTTGACTCTAGAAGTTTTGGAAACTCTATTCTACACCACTTGGTATTATACCCAATATTATTGCACTTGTAACACCTAATGTTGTAGTTTTTGGAAGGTGTAAATGATTTTAAGTTCCTCTTGGTGAAGCCATAATTATTTTTGTCATGAACCCTACAACGGATCACTTTATGAACAAAGTGATTACATGAGTATCAATATCCTTGAAATAAATATCCATTTTTTAATCAGTTAAAATTCCTTTTAGTGAGACCATACTCCTTTCCATAAACCCTGCAATACATAGCTTTATGACCAAAATGATTACATGAGAAACAATGCCCTTTGAAAAAATCTTGTTTTGAAACCTCTGGTCTCTTAGTCCTTTCTTTGCATTCTTTGTGATGATCCCTATTTCTTGTTTGTGCATTATTTCCTTTCTTAGTGAAGCTTTTATTCTTCAAATTTTCCGCATAAGCCATGGTTTCTTCTTCAATATTCTTCTAAAACTTCATTTTCTGTTGAACTTGAGCTCGACCCTTCTTATTTCCCTCGTCCTTCTTCAAAACCAAGTCCTATTTTTATAGATGAAGATATTTGTGCATTGATAATTTTATCGAAGGCTTTTGAACTTTTCCCAAACCTGTGCAGCTTGTCCTTAGAATATTTCAATTCCATCCTTAGAGAAACTATTTCATGTTCTAATCTCTCACATTCTAACTATTTTACCTCTAAATTTTCAACCATAACCTCTTTAAATATCATTGCCTTAGATTTTGAGTTTGTGAGATCTTGTAGAAGCTTTTATATTTCTTCCTCATATTATTGAACTTGAGCCTTCAGTTTCAAATTTTGCTTTCTAACTCGTTTCAATTCTTTGAGAGCAACAATAAGTTATTCTTCTAGATCAACTATGCTTTTTTCTTAATTTTTGAATCTTTCTCTTCTTCTTGGTCTTCAAGAGCATCTTCATACTCTTCTACTTTATCTTCAACAGGAGCATTTTAATGTCTCTTCTATTGCCAAAAATAGAATCTCTTCTTCTTCATTATCTAAGAGTCTTTCATCACTATCACTTGAAGCATTGCTTGCCTTGTTAACATATAAAATTTGCTCGTGCCTTTGAAAGAACTTCTTTTCATGCTTGCATTAACCATACTTGTTTTTCTTTTCATGCTTAATTTTATTTCTTCCTTCTTCTTATAATCATGTTTGTCTTCACTATTACTACTTCCATCTTGTGGACAATTATATGCATAGTGACCAAAGTCACCACAATTAAAGCATTTCATAGTCTTTATATCTTTATGTTTTCTTGAGCCCTTCTTATTTTTCCTCACATAGTTAGCTTCTTCATTACTGCTTGACTCATCACTTGTTTTTAGTTTCTTATATTTTATCTTCTTTGAAGCTTTGAAAGATGTCTCTTTCTTGGATTTGTGATATTTTTCTATTCTCATCTCATAAGCTGTGAGAATTCCATGTAACTCATCCATAGTCAACTTATCAATATCTCTCATATCTTCTATAGCTGAAACTTTTGCATCATACCTTATAGGGGGTGATCTTAATACTTTCTAAGAAAAATTGGAGTCTTCAATTTCAAATCCAATTCCATGCATGGTATTAACAACCTCATCAACAAGAAGTAAGTATTTAGAAATATCTTCCTCATATTTCATCTTCAACTATTCAAACATTTTCTTATGGTTTTGCAGTTTTTCCAACTTGTGTTGAGCAAGGTGCAGCAAAAGTATTGTCATTGTTGTCAACACAGTCAGACAGATCAGTTTATGAAGTGGACAGGAGTTAAGAGGTTCTTCAGAGATCAGTTGATGAAGTATACAGGAGTTAAGAAGTTCTTCAGAGTATGTACAGTGATTTTACAAAAGATAGAAGTGGCCCATTTGAGAAAAATCAAAAGAAAATCACAAGGCAGAAAACTGTCGCGATATCGCGACATGTTGAGAAGAAAGAAAATTGTTGCAATATCGCGACATGTTGGCAAGAAAGAAAAACTGTCACGATATCACGACATGTTGAGAAGAAAGAAAAACTGTCGCGATATCGTGACATGTTCGGAGAGAAAGCGCAAGCAAGCAAAACTGTCGCGATTTCATGACATGTTTGGGGAGAAGGCGCAAGCAAGAAAAACTATCGCGATTTCGTGACATGTTAGAAGAGAGAGAAGAAGAAAGAAAAATTGTCGTGATTTCATGACATGTTAGAAGAGAGAGAATAAGAAAGAAAAACTGTTGCGATTTCGTAACATGTTAGAAGAGAGAGAAGAAGAAATAAAAACTATCACGATTTCGTGACATGTTAGAAGAGAGAGAAGAAGAAAGAAAAACTGTCGCAATTTCATGACATGTTAGAAGAGAGAGAAGAAGAAAGAAAAACTATCATGATTTCGCGACATGTTAGAAGAGAGAGAAGAAGAAAGAAAAGTTGTCACGATTCTGTGACATGTTAGAAGAAAGAGAAGAAGAAAGAAAAACTGTCGCGATTTCGCGACATGTTGGAAGAGAAAATGACAAGTAGAAAAAGTGTCACGATTTCGTGACATGTTTCATTTTCGAGGTCCAAAGCGAAGAAAAGAGGAGAGAGAAAAAGGTGTCGCGATTTCGCGACATGTTTCATTTTCGCGATCCAAAGCGAAGAAAAGAGGAGAGAGAAAAAGGTGTCGCAATTTCGTGACATGTTTCATTTTTGCGGTCCAAAGCGAAGAAAATAGGAGAGAGAAAAAGGTGTCGCGATTTCGTGACATGTTTCATTTTCGCGGTCCAAAGCGAAGAGAGATTGTACGGATGAAAAAGTGTCACAATTTCGCGACATGTTGTAGGAGAGAGAGTCCGAGAGAAAAAGTGTCGCGATTTCGCGACATGTTGCAAGAGAAAGAGTTCGAGAGAAAAAGTGTCACGATTTCACGACATGTTGCAGGAGAAATATTCTGAGAGAAAAAGTGTCGCGATATCGCGGCATGTCGGGTTTTCATGAACTAAAGGCAGAGAAAGAGCAAAGGAGAGAAAGTGTCGGGATATCGCGACATGTCACATTTTCGTGACTTAAGGAGGAGAGAGAAAGTAAGAAGACAGAAGTGTCATGATATCGTGACAAAAGTAAAAAGGAAGAGTACAGAGGCGAAAGTGTCGTGATATCGCGACATGTGTTTTTGTAGGTACATGCCAAGAAAAGAAGCAAGGACGCGAAAGTGTCACGATATCGCGACATGTTGTGTTTTTATGGGTATGAACCAAGTAAAGTAGCAAGGAGGTGAAAGTGTTGCGATATCGCGACATGTGTTTTCGTGGGTGTAAAGCCGAGAAGAGGACAAAGAGGCAAAAGTATCACGATTTCGCGATAGGTCACTTTGGCACGAGCAAAGAAGAGAACCCAGCCGGATTTAGATATGTAACCGTTAACTGAAGTTACATAGCAGTTACAGGGGACGTTACAAAAGAAAAACATGCAGCTAAAATAAGAAGGCTTAATTGGAGTTATACGGCAGTTACAGGTGCAGTTGTAGAAGAAATTCATGCAGATAAAATAAGAAGAGTTAACTGAAGTCAGTACGTCAGTTACAGGTGCAGTGACAGTGAAAACGCATGCATGCACAAAAAATAAAGCGAACAGTCACTAAGGAGAATACGAACAGTCATGGTAAAGGTATATGTGTCAATTCATTGCATGTAACGTAATGCCCACCCTATATATACAAAAGGAGTTATTGACAAGTGGTAGATGAGAATATGAAAGAAACAGTTACAATTGACAAGTGACGTATGAGAAATAAAAGGAGTTATAACTGGAGTTTCAAAGTGAAAGGATTGTTATAAAAGGAGGTCTGTGTGGAGAATTAAATGAGCGGTTGAAAGAGAGCGAAAGCGCTACTCAAACTAGAGTGAAAGTGCTGCAAGAAGTGGGCTGGAAGAATGCTGTAAGAGAGTGTTAAGCAGAGCCATGAGAGCCATAAGAGTGTAGTAAGAAGCACAACAAGAGGGTTGTAAGAGGGCCGCCAAAGTGCAGTAAGCAGAGCCATAGGTATGTGCTGTGTGAACTATGGGCAATGTTGAGTGAGCAATAGATGAGTCAGGGTATTGTAAAAGTGAAGGCATTTATATGTCAATATTCAAATTTTAGAATTGAAGTCCAAGTTGGTGCTTGGAATCAGGGGTTGGTGCTCCTTCCAGTTGGTGCTGGTAAATCAGGGGTTGGTGCTCCTTTCTGTTGGTGTAGATAAATCAGGGGTTGGTGCTCCTTCCAGTTGGTGCTAGTAAATCAGGGGTTGGTGCTCCTTCCAATTGGTGCTGGTAAATTGATTGTAAAGTTGTTGCTTTGCAAAGGCTGGATTTGGATGGGAGTCCAAACAGTCTATTTTTGAGGAGTAGCCAAAACTAGTGAACCTCGATACATCTTGTGTTGTGTGTGATGCTCTCTTGTTATATTTGCTTTATGTGGTTTTAAGCTTTCATTGTTTTGGATTTAAGAGTTGAAGTTTTTAAGTTTTAAAGAGCCACACTGATTCACCCCCCCTCTCAGTGTCATTGTGAGATTAAAAATTGGTATTAGATCCAGTTTCCCTTATCAGGCTAAATCAGCTAGGGTTGATCTTGGATTAGTATGCAATGGGTAAGAAGAATAGATCCTCCTCAAATAAGGCATCTCAGTCAGTTTTAGTTCCTGTGGAAGAGAAGATTGAACTAGAAAAGATAGAAGAAGTGAATTCTAAAGTATGTGATGAAAACCTTGAGGGTGAAGTATATCTAGAAGGTGAGTTGATCGTTGCACTTGAAGAGTTGAATATAGAAAGGAAACAAAACAAAATACTGTCCAAGAAGTTGGAAGAATATGAGGATAATATTGAAGATATCTTCTTGCAAATTCATAAAGCCAAGAAAATAGAAGAAGCTTTGAAGTCACACCTAGATGATAAAAGTGATGTTTGCAGCAAACAAGAAGAGGAGATTGTTTTATTGAAGAAACAACTAGAAGAGGCCAATACAAATCTCAAATTTGAGAAGAGCACAAAGTTGCTAGATAAAATGATAAGGCAATAAAGAAACCCCATGTCTAAGCTTGGTCTTGGATATGAAGCTGAACAACCTTCATCTTCTAAATCTGTAGAGAAGAAGTCCACTGCTGATGGATCAAAGCAAGAATAGTTTGAAGCTGAAACTTCAAAAGGAAGAAAATCTCGAAGGAGATCTACAGCAAAGCAACCACAATAAAAGAGGTTCTATCACTATCACTCTATTCATAATAATGCTTTTAATGGCTATTGTTTTAGATGTAACCATTATGGTCACAAGGCAATTTATTGTGGATTGAATAAAAGATCAAAGAGTTATGCTAGTAGAAATACATCTGTTGAACACCATGTGCAATGTTTTAAATGTAATGGTCATGGGCACATAGCAAGGTTTTGTCCAAGAACCTTTTTATCCAATCTAAAGCAAGACAACAAATTTCATCAGACACAAAGAATGCAACACAGACAGGGAAGAAATCATGTGTATCAAAGAAAGGAAAATAATCATCCATCAAGGATGCACAAGAGACAACCACCCAAGAGAAATGTTCAAGTTTACGAAAAGCTTCAAAACTGTGATGCAGTTGAGAAACTCAAGCCCAAGTTCAAGAAAGGTTGGAGAAAGAAAGAAGAGAGGAAATCGTGTCTCCTTGGACTGAAGGAGATTACTCCTCTATTGCATTAAGCAAATCTAGGTAGCACATCCCTAGGGGGAGCAATGTTAAAGTTTTATTTTAATGCTCCTATGTATTTGTGTAGTTATCTAAGGATGAAAGGAAAGTAGTCGGGGAGTTGTTGTATAGCTGTCAAAGTGTGTTTTTTGTTCATATAGTTGTTTATGGTAGTGTTGTGAAGTGTGGTGATTAAATTGAGAGTTGTCATTATTGGTAGTATTGCTGTATGTCATTGTTGTACTGGTGATGGTTCTTACTGCCACTATCAAAAGTTAAGGATTATAACAGTTCAGATGATTTGGTTGGTTTTGTGGTACTATGTTTGATGCTTGCACAAAGTTGGTAGTAAAATTGTAGTGTTGGTACAGTGTTGGACAAAAGTTGGTACAAGTGTGAGTCACTTGTCAATTTTGTTGACAGATGTGAAATCAGCATTTTGAATGGGAATATTGAGGAAGAGGAAACATTTTGCACTAGGGTTTATGTTAGTAAGTCTTTCTACTTGCAGTGAGATGGTGAAACCCTTAGTTGGCTGTTTTGAGATTGATGGTTGAGTTGCTTTCATAGAGGTTGTTTTGATCAAGTTAATGCTTTACTTGATACATGATTTGGGATTACTCCATTGAGATTGATTTGAGAAACTTATTCTTTGCATTGGTGATTTATGTTGGTGGTTTTTTTGTTCAAATACCTTTGGAAGGAAAAGGATGTCTACTAGTTTCCTTTTCATGTAGTGATTGGTTGAATGCTTCAAGGTTAATCTTGAGTTGAATAATGTGGGTTAAACCTTGTCTATAAGCATTGTTGTTAAAGCCCTAATTGGTTGAGAAAATATATTGGTTGTGAAAAGAACATGAGTATCATTGTTATATGAGTTATTGCATGGTTGGCAATTATTGGGTTGTGTTTCATGTTCTTGAGAAAAGCATACTACATCTATCTTATTCTTTTGATATTGAGATTGAGTTGAGATTGAGATTGGGAGTTAAGTATAGAACATATTGAGTCTCTAAAAATTCTCTTTATGCTTCTATGAGGTTGATGAATCACATTGGGTCTCTAAAAATTCTCTTTGTGGGTTCATGCTAAGCAAGTTTTTCTTGATGAACTTGTGAGCTGATTTGGATAGGTTCTAGTGAAGACTTGTGAGCTAAATTGGACAGGTTCTAGTGAGGAATTGTGAGCTAATTTGGACAAGTTCTATGTGAGCTTGTTAAACAAGTTATGTGTGAGCCTATTGATAGAGTACAAATAACAGAGTCTCAATGGATAGAGATCCAACAGCCAACACAGTTGAAGATAGATCTGAGTGAGGATTCTTCAAGTGGAGAGAGGTCCACCAGTCAGTGCAGTAGAGAGACAGAGTCTTCTATAATATAAAAATTGAAGAGAGGTCCACCGATCAGTAGCGGATACCTTCACAATAAATTGGGAGTGGTCATGCTTCCCAAGAACTGACTAGCTATTAGGACCACATTTTCGGGGGGAGCATTTATATATTTGGTTATCTTTTTGCTCATGTTTGTAATTTTTGCTAACTGTAATAATTTGTGCTTGAGAATGTTGTGCATGGACTCAAGGGGAGTTTGCAGCAGCCCTTTGGTATTATTGTCAAATGGGGAGAAGAATTATAGGAGATTGCATGAGTGTTGCCAACAATTCCAAAGGGGGAGATTGTTGAGCAAGGTGCAGCAAAAGTATTGTCATTGTTGTCAACACAGTCAGACAGATCAGTTGATGAAGTGGACAAGAGTTAAGAAGTTCTTCAGAGATCAGTTGATGAAGTATACAAGAGTTAAGAAGTTCTTCAGAGTATGTATAGTGATTTTCCAAAATATAGAAGTGGCCCATTTGAGAAAAATCAAAAGAAAATCACAAGGTAGAAAACTGTCGCGATATCGTGACATGTTGAGAAGAAAGAAAACTGTCGTGATATCGCAACATGTTGGCAAGAAAGAAAAACTATCGCGATATCGCGACATGTTGAGAAGAAAGAAAAACTGTCGCGATATCGTGACATGTTCGGAGAGAAAGTGCAAGCAAGCAAAACTGTCGTGATTTCATGACATGTTCGGGGAGAAGGTGCAAGCAAGAAAAACTGTCGCGATTTCGTGACATGTTAGAAGAGAGAGAAGAAGAAAGAAAAACTGTCATGATTTCGTGACATGTTAGAAGAGAGAGAAGAAGAAAGAAAAACTATCACGATTTCGACATGTTAGAAGAGAGAGAAGAAGAAAGAAAAACTGTCGTGATTTCACGACATGTTAGAAGAGAGAGAAGAAGAAAGAAAAACTGTCACGATTTCATGACATGTTGGAAGAGAGAGAAGAAGAAAGAAAAACTGTTGCGATTTCACGACATGTTGGAAGAGAAAAAGACAAGTAGAAAAGGTGTCGCGATTTCATGACATGTTTCATTTTCGCGGTCCAAAGCGAAGAAAAGAGGAGAGAGAAAAAGGTGTCACGATTTCGCGACATGTTTCATTTTCATGATCCAAAGTGAAGAAAATAGGAGAGAGAAAAAGGTGTCACGATTTCACGACATGTTTCATTTTTGCGGTCCAAAGCGAAGAAAAGAGGAGAGAGAAAAATGTGTCACGATTTCGAGACATGTTTCATTTTTGCGGTCCAAAGCGAAGAGAGATTGTACAGACGAAAAAGTGTCACGATTTCGTGACATGTTGCAGGAGAGAGAGTTTGAGAGAAAAAGTGTCACGATATCGCGACATGTCGGGTTTTGTGAACTGAAGGCAGAGAAAGAGCAAAGGAGAGAAAGTGTCGCGATATTGCGACATCTCACATTTTCACGACTTAAGGAGGAGAGATAAAGTAAGAAGGCATAAGTGTCGTGATATCGTGACAAAAGTAAAAAGGAAGAGTATGGAGGCAAAAGTTTCACGATATCCTGACATGTTGTGTTTTCATGGGTACATGCCAAGAAAAGAAGCAAGGAGGTAAAAGTGTCACGATATCACGACATGTTGTGTTTTCACGGGTATGAACCAAGTAAAGCAGCAAGGAGGCAAAAGTGTCACGATATCGTGACATGTTGTGTTTTTGTGGGTGCAAAGCCGAGAAGAGGACAAAGAGGTAGAAGTGTCATGATTTCACGATAGGTCACTTTGGCATGAGCAAAGAAGAGAACCCAGCTAGATTTAGATATGTAATCGTTAACTGAAGTTACACAGCAGTTACAGGGGACGTTACAAAAGAAAAACATGCAGCTAAAATAAGAAGGCTTAACTGGAGTTATACAGTAGTTACAGGTGCAATTGTAGAATAAATTCATGGAGATAAAATTAGAAGAGTTAACTGAAGTCAGTACGTCAGTTACAGGTGCAATGATAATGAAAATGCATGCATGCATAGAAAAGAAAGCAAACAGTCACTAAGGAGAATACGAACAGTCATGGTAAAGGTATATGTGTCAATTCGTTGCATGTAACGTAATGCCCACTCTATATATACAAAAGGAGTTATTGACAAGTGGCAGATGAGAATATGAAAGAAATAGTTACAATTGACAAGTGGCATATGAGAAATAAAAGGAGTTATAACTGGAGTTTCAAAGCAAAAGGATTGTTATAAAAGGAGGTCTATGTGGAGAATTAAATGTGCGGTTGAAAGAGAGCGAAAGCACTGCTCAAACTAGAGTGAAAGTGCTGCAAGAAGTGGGCTAGAAGAATGTTGTAAGAGAGTGTTAAGCAGAGCCATGAGAGCCGTAAGAATGTAGTAAGAAGTGCAATAAGAGGGCTGTAAGAGGGCCACCAAAGTGCAGTAAGCAGAGCCATAGGTATGTGCTATGTGAACTGTGGGTAATGTTAAGTGAGCAATAGACTAGTCAGGGTCTTGTAAAAGTGAAGGCATTTATATGTCAATATTCAAATTTCAGAATTGAAGTCCAAGTTGGTGCTTGGAATCAGGGGTTGGTGCTCCTTCCAGTTGGTGCTGGTAAATCAGGGGTTGGTGCTATTTTTTTTTGGTGTAGATAAATCAGGGGTTGGTGCTCCTTCCAGTTGGTGCTGGTAAATCAGGGGTTGGTGCTCCTTCCAGTTGATGCTGGTAAATTGATTGTAAAGTTGTTGCTTTGCAAAGGCTAGATTTGGATGGGAGTCCAAACAGTCTATTTTTGAGGAGTAGACAAAACTGGTGAACCTCGGTACATCTTGTGTTGTGTGTGATGCTCTCTTGTTATATTTGATTTATGTGGTTTTAAGATTTCATTGTTTTGGATTTAAGAGTTGAAGTTTTTAAGTTTTAAAGAGCCACACTGATTCACCCCCCCTCTCAGTGTCATTGTGAGATTAACAACTTGACCTTGTTATCTCCTTCATATATTTGCTTCAATTTGTCCCATATCTCTTTTGTTGATTTGCATTGCATAGCTTTCAAAAATTTTGATTAACGTAATCCAATTAAGATTCTATTCATAGCCTTGGTATTATTCACATGTAACTACTTACCATCCTTATATGTGGAAGGAGTAGCTGTAGGCGTGAACCCATCCTCAATAGATTATCATGTTCCATATCCTTGTACCATCAAGTAAGTATTCATCCTTATACTCCAGAAAGCATAATTGTACCCATAAAATAATGGAGCCTTATTTTATGTAGAACCATTCTGAGATGCCATATGTGTTCCTATAATATCTTCCTTCAAGCTATTCATAAGGAATCCACTTTGATACCAATTGAAGAACACAAGCTTATACTGAGAGGAAGGATGAACAATATAAGATCAAATTTTACTTTTCTTTCATAAACAATATTATCCAATTTTATCAATTGCAATAGCTTTCCAAAATAATATCAACCAATATCATCAAAAACCATATTAAAAAAATGCACAAATCATCACACACATGAGAGGCACATATTTAACATGGTTCACCCAATGTGGGTTACGTCCACGGGAAAAATATTTCTTCTAAATTTCTCAATAAATCTCCTAGAAATCAATTCCCTATTACAATATTTGTGGACCTCTATCCAAAGGAGATCTCAATCCCCAATACTCTATTTTGTGGATCTCTCTCCATAGGAGAACTCTATCTCTTTGCTCTGGTTTGTGGATCTCTTTCTAGAGGATAACTCTATCCCCTCTTGCTCTGGTTTGTGGATCTCTCTCCACAGGATAACTCTATCACCTCTTGCTCTGGTTTATGGATATCTCTCCATAGGAGAATTCTATCCCCTTGGATTTAGTTTATGGATCTCTTTCCACAGGAGAAATCTCTCCCCTCTACTCTATTTTGTGTATCTCTCTCCATAGGAGAACTTTATCCCCTCTGCTCTGGTCTGCTCCAAATCCTTCTATAAACTCTATCTCAAATCTACACCAAACCTCTTCATAAGGTTAGCACAAATTTTCTCTAAATATACTCATAAATATTTGCGTCAAATCTACACCAAACCTAGTTACAAGGCTAGCATAAACATGCTCCAAATCTGCTCACAAATCTGTCTCAATGTTGTTTAAAGTCTTCTCACAAGACTTGCTTAAATATGCCTCAATATTGCTTCAAGTCTTCTCACAAGACTTGCTTAAATCTGCCTCAATACTGCTTCAAGTATTCTTACAAGACTTGCTCAAATCTACCTCAATGTTGCTTCAAGTCTTCTTACAAGACTTGCTCAAATCTACCTCAATGCTGCTTCAAGTATTTTCAAAAGACTTACTCAAATCTGCCTAAGTACTACTTCAAGTATTCTCAAAAGACTTGCTCAAATCTACCTCAATGCTATTTCAAGTTTGCTCATATCTTCCTTAGTTCTACTTACTAAATATACTCAAATATTTCCAAATCTTGCATACAAACAATGGTTATATCTCTTTCAGAAATACTTTCTTCAACTAGGCAATTCAAACATATTCTACTTAGAATTCATTTAACCTCTAGAATATATAGAGAATGATATGTACTATCAAATACCCAATATGTTCTTTACATTCACAAATATTGCTTTCATCTAATCCAATATCTACCTCTTGCAAAATCCCTTTCAAATAAAATCAAACTAGTGTATAACTTTGCTTCAAAAAATTGGTTTATCTTTCTTGCAAGTTTGCTCTCAAGGATGAAACACAATAATGCACAAATTTCCTTCACAAGATTGATCTCAAAAACTTCATAATTACTTTCAATGTCTTTCAAACCACTTCTCAAAATGTTTCACAATGATGTACAAACTTGGTCTCAATCCTAGCACAAGTACTTCCACTTTCTTTCAACAATGAAGCACAAACCATGTAGCACAACTTGTTTCACAAACCCTAGATCAAGTGTATCCAATATCATTCAACAATAGAGTTCAAAAAATCAAGCACAAATCATATCTCAAATATTTACAGCAATGCACATGAAATTAATACTTATATCTCCTCCTTATAACATCAAAAGATATGCCCAACTAAACACCTCAAATAAGGAGTAATGTTCTCATACCTCTTAGTTTGCTTTGATGAAGAAGTGTCCTCAAGAACCTGTCTCACAAACAACCAATTTTTCTTGTGCCACTTCAAGGATTAGATAGCAAAGTACTTTCTTAAAACATCCACATGAAATTTCTTTTTAAAAAAGATGTGCACAACGAAATCTAAAAATGATGCTCTATGATTCTTTTTTCTCAAATATGAAGCATTAACACTCAATAAAAACCTCTCATATTCTCCTTTCACCATGCAAGAATCACAATAAAATATCAAGCCACTATCACACCTTATTACTCCTATTCTTGCAAAATAATATTCAACACAACAAGGCACAAATTACACACATGAAATTGCCATATACACCTTATACCTCCTACTTGAAATAAAATATTTCAATGCACTTCAAAATTCCAACATGAACATTATAACATCACTTTATTTTATGCACCACACATAGCTCTAACAATCTGAATTAAAAAAACTCCACGTTGTCCCTCATTTTATTTCAAAAATTAAAACAAAATGATGGCCTTATGACTCCCTAAGCAAGCGCATACCTTAGACCTTGGTAGATATTAATTTCACAAAATCATGCCTACTTTGTTATCATCACCATGATTAGAACCTGTGCCACTTGCTAGCCCATAACCTAGCTCTAGCTAAGCCACCGTGTGGGCTAGCCACCCACAAAAAACTCAAGGTACACACACTCCGTACTATGCACTATCTCCAACATGAAACCTTCATGAACAATTTATCACATTGCCTTCATTATATATCGAAATAAAGACCTTATATTTGCCACACCGTTATGTAGGGGGTCCTTTCATTTGGGCTAGCTTCTCGGATGAGTATTTGATTCGCTGTCCCCTACTTTTATTCACGAACTCTACCTTGAAGTGTGCACCGTATTCTACTCCTTCTCTGCACCCGATGATCGAACAAGCGAGTAGATAATTTGAATTTCTTTTTTGTAAGAACCTTAGCCTTTGCAAAAATTAATCACCTATATATATGTTTTGGCTCTTTGAAACATGACGTCGGCGCTTGGAGAATTATTATATTTTTACCTTGTGCTTTGGCACTTTGAAACATGATGTCGACGCTTGGAGAATTATTATGTTTTTACCTTATGCTTTGGCGCCCACCATTTAATTAAATTAAAACTTTATGCTTTGGCACCCACCTTTCAGACTTGATTATTATAATATTTTAAATCTAAATAGATTTAAATATTATAATTTTCACTTTCACCTTTGGGCCTTTTCTCAACATGAAGTCTTTGTCTCTTTTTTTTGTGACTACCACCATGGAAGATCAAATAATATTTTTCTTTTTCTTTGCAAGTGCCACTATGGAGAGTGCCTTGTATTTGTTTTTCTCACACAACTTCTTGCTCCCACATTGCCTCATGTACCCTTTGAAGATTATTCTCACCTATATTTCCTTTAACATCAATGACAACCAATGTCATCAACCAATGTCATGAACCTATGACATCAATCCTTTGACATCAATGACAACACAATATACTCAAAATTTCCAAAAATTATAGGCTATTGGTAGAGGATACTAAAGCCTCTAAAATAAAATAAAAATTATTTTATTAATTTTTCATTGGTGGAGATGATTTTGATTGCATTAGAACCTTCATTGGTTATTATTAGGATGTTTTTTATTTCATTCTAATCACCTTTAGCTTCAACTTCTATATATTGATCCCTTTCTACATTAGTTACTCCTTCACTATTAGTAGAGACATCTATTTCTTCTAGTTTATTATCTTCTCCTTGTTCAACTTTATAAGTTTATGGCCTAGTCAACAAATACTTTTATCCTTTTTAATGAAATAAAAAAATTCCCATATACCTATTAACCCTTCTACTTCAATTACTACTTGTGCCTCACTTCATCTCTAAAAACATGGTTGTAAAATCCATAGGAAAATATTGGTTGAATAGAAGCTTGGGATAAGGATTAGACATGATCATAACTCTTTTTTATCTCCTCTAGATGATGCTTATCCAAAAATTTAGATAATTTTAAATTAAAATTTTCCATCATGATATTTCACCCTTGATGACTATATTATATCTCATTTATTGGTGTGCTAGTATCTTTTCAATGCTCCATGTATGGATGCTTGTCAATGAACTTAATATTTAATGGGTTAAATTTTTATACATATTGAAGACATACCCAAGTATTTAATGGGTTAAATATTTTTTACATATTTAAGTCATATTTCATATTATAATCCTAACATAAATAAAATTGTAAATTAGTTATGATAGAGTTTTTTACCTTTTATTCCCATGTGTATAATGCATTTAGTTTTGCCTTGCTTGCTTCCTCATCTATTTTTCTTGTTGTTTCTATGTTGGGACCTTTCCATGCACATACTTATTTATAATACCTTTTCCCTTATAGTATTCAATAAAATTGCATCTAGAACATAAGACCAATAGTTATATAATTTCCCTTCACTTCTTCTCTAGTTTACCTGCATATAACTTACTCATTAGATTTCTATTGTGCCACTTTTCTTGACCTATATAGAATCTTGATTGTCTACCCTTTAAAATAATTTTTTTCATTATATTTAAAGTAGTGTATGATATCTATAGTAAAACATAATATATAACATATAAAATAAGTTAGTAGGACTATTAAGTAAATCCATACATCCCCATACATGAAATCCTACTACTTAGGTAGAAATACCTCTTTCCCATCCAAATACCCTTATCATTTTCTTTCTCTCAAGTAAAAACCTTGGAATCTATTCTTTTCACTTTCTTGATAGTAATTTTACACACACACATGTAGATATATATATTATAGTTGGTCTTACACCCACCCCTACATGATACTTTACTGTACTCAACCTCAAAAACTAGTAATGATTTCTCATCTGGCCTACTTTGATCTAGTTGTAATATTGAAGCCCAATACTTTATTTTAGTGTAAAATAATATAAATAAAGTATTACATGTAATTAAAGCCCATATTTCCTCAAATAATTTTAATTGATAGGTAATTTTATCACTATTTAAGTGGCGTAGTCTAGGATCTTTAGATAGCCAACATAGTGTTGCACCACATGCAACATAGTTATTTGTTGCCTATGCAAATCTTTACCACTCGCTTTCCCATTATGAAATCTAACTTGGATATTATAAATTATATAATAGGATTGAACTTGTCTATATTTAAGTGAACCTTATATTTATTTCATTCTATAGACTATTTATTTGTTGTACAAAAAAATTGACCACTCCTCAATCTTCTTATATAAGTCTAGTTGACTTTGTGGCAACTAGGAGATCCACCAAATGACTTGTTCATCAAAACATAACATATGTCTTATATTTGGGAGTGATTCTTATATGATGTAAATTCCTAGCTAATTGTTAATGGTTTTTATCTCCTTATAAAATTTCTAGTGCATGTGTTAGGGCACTCTCTAATGTAGAGCACTAGAAACTATCCCAGTATTGATGACCAAATTCTACTAGTGATCCATAAATCACTCTATTATCCAAAGTTATATCAACACTTGAAATATTTCATCAATTCTCCTAGTGAGTTATTAAGTTTAACTTCTATCATTATCTCATAATAATCCTAATAAAGCTTATTAGAACTTATTTTCCTTTTGTTATCACTTTTTGGACTTTGTGTTATAGATATTCTAGTTTAGAAATGTGTGTTCTAGGTTGTTCATGACTAAGATTTGCTTTAAATGATCCCACCACTATTTTTGTTTTGAATATATATACTATTGGTATCTCTATTTGGGTTATCTCTAGCACCGTGCCACTATTCAAACTACCCTACGACTACATATCTTCTTTTCCTGTATTGATTGTCAAAGATTAGCTAATAAAATTAAATGAAAATAAATTATTCACTATTTTACTTATAAGGATCCTATAAAAATGGTTTTCTTATTACATTCAATGATCTATCCATAAATATCAATATTAGATGATTACCACATGTAGATATTTTATTAAAATCTACTATGAAGAAGGAAACTTTGCATACCCATTTGGAGAAAATACCATCTTAGGAGTTCGTAATAAATAAAATCACCTAAGTAAAGTCCACTCAAGAAAAAGTATATTAATAGTAAATTTCATTCATCTAAGATAAACCCATAGGAATAAGGATAACCTTATGCTAACCATTGGATTTGTATTTCTTGTTACAATAAATAATTATATTACTTGTGGGTAGAGGAACAATCTTCCATCAAGAATTGGTGTTCTTAATCATAGGCATAGGAACAAAATTTGTGTGTCTAACCCATCATGAATACTCTGCTCTATCAATTAATGCCAATTCATCTACATGAAGGAAACATAGTGGAATGAAGACGATCAGGACCAACTTGGGCAGGAAGCAAAAAAATTGACTTTTTAGAGGTCGAAAGGAGGAAAATAAAAATTTTGGAGGATGAAAGGATTATACAGAGGATTCAAGAATAGACAAACCTTAAAATGATGCATAAGATGTACAAAACAAAAAGGACAAAACTTTGGAATAGTTCGAGGGGATTTGGGGGGATGAACCTCTTGATAAAGGGACAGACAATGGGCCCCATCTCCAAGGAGGCTCTAAGGGACCCACACAGGAAAAGGTTTCTTTTGTTGATGCTCTCAAAGGTGGTGGGATAAAGCCTAAATAGTCTTCATCTACCCTTATACCTGAAGGTAGGAAAATGATTATTTCTAAAAGCATAATGGCCAAGTATCTTTCCACAGAGGCCTTTTCTCTCATTAAAAAGTTCATATGTGGAAAACCCAAAATGGAAAACATTAGGAAATGGGCCTTTTCCAAATGGAAGACTTTAGGAAGCATGGAGATAGTGGCTCTGTCCAAGGGTATTTTTGCTATTCATATCAACAACCATGATGATGCTAGTCATATCCTCACTGGTGGTCCATGGTTCCTTGGAAGAAGGAACCTCTTCCTATGTAGGTGGATAGAGGATTTAAATCCAAAAACCCAAAGCATAAAATATTTGTTGATCTAGGTTTGATTTCCTAATCTTCCTTTTCAGTTATAGCATGAGGAGATCCTCAAAGGCATTGCAATAATGATAGGTGACTTAGTTGATATTGATCATGCAACTCTTGCTCATTCAATAATGATACATATCAGGATTTGCATAAATTCTAACCTGGAAATAGAACTTCATACTTTCATTGAACTTGAGTATGGCTCTTATTCTTGACACCAACCTCTCAAGTATGAAAAAAAATGTGCCTTCTACATGGAGTACCACACCCAGGGTCATATCAAAAGCCAATGACCTAGTCTGAAGCCTCTAAATGCTGGAAGGATAAATAATGATTTTAGAGGTGGTTCATCCAATGGGAATCAAGGCACTAAAAACCCAATACCAAAAGGGTTCTTCAAACAAATCAAAAATAGACAACACATCCCACTCAAATGAAATGGATCTTGATAAGTGGAGACAAGGCAAGAAATCAAACCTCCTCTGGAAAAATAAAATTAGATCTTCACGTCTCCTTCAGAATAGGACAATGTTCCCTATTTGCTAATACAAATAAATATCAAGTTCTTTTGGATGATTCAATATCCCATGAGGATGATAGAGAAGGAACTATGGGTCTTGAGCTTGAACTCCCTAAAAGTCTAGATTCCCCCTCAAGATTGGGGCCATCCCACATTTCGCTAGATTATCCTTCTAAAAATCCTAATAAAGATGGTACTAGGAAGAAAAATCCCACCAGAGAATAATTAACATAAAAAATATCTAGCCCTGCTAAGAACTAGACCAATACTGGATGTTCTATCACTGTCATTGAATAAATTGTTCCATAAAAATTCAGTCCAAAAAAAACAAGAAGTTCCATGAAGTCACCTATTGATTGTGGAAGCAACAAGAAGAGAGGAAGAATTTCAGCTAATGAACAGTGGAAAATAGGAACTCAGGCAGACATAGAAAATGGAATTCAAAAAAATTTATTTCCTCCAGTTTTCAACCAACCCAAAGATGATAGCAAAAGTACTAAACCCCTCAACCTCAAGGAAAGGGGGTCAGGAATATAAATAAACCTTACAAATGAATATCCTCTCATGGAATGTGAGGGGTCTTAATGGGCTAAAAAGAGTGGTTAGTTCATTAAGAAGAGAGTTAAATCCCACAATATTCATAATGCAAGAAACTAAAACTGGTGCAAGTAGCTCTATTAAAATAGTAAAGAAAATATGGAAGAGAGGAGAAGCAGTTTTTAGTCATGCAAGAGGCTCTTCAGGAGGCCTAATGTGCTTATGGGATTTGAGAAAAATAAAAGGTAGTTTGATTCAGTCAAGCGATAGAATAAAAAGTGTGCTATTACATGATAGGGATAATTATGCTCCAAACACATTACCAGGAAGGGCTCAATTGTGGGACACATTAAGCAACATAAAATATTATTTTCACAACATTCCTTGGATTGTAGCAGGGGATTTCAATACTCCCCTCTACCCCTCGGATAAAAAATGAGGAACAAGTTTCCCTCTCAAGAGCATGGAAGACTTTAATGAGTTTGTCAATTCAAATAATCTCATGGATGTAAAACTCAAGGATGCTAAATTTACTTGGAGCAATAGAATATTGGGAAACCAACTTATCCAAGTGAAATTGGACATGTTTTTTCTCTCTCAGAAAGCTGTACAAATGTTTGGATATGATAGCCTCCACTATTTACCCAAGATAGTATCTGATCACAGCCCTCTCCTGATGGAGATTGAGAAAGACAATCCTTTGAAAAAGTCATTCAGGTTTGAAGCAATGTGGATCCACCATCCCAATCTCAAAAAAAAAATTTCACAGTGGTGGCAACAGGTAGGACAATGATGTCCTTGATATAAAATAGTAAAAAAACTCAGACATGTAAAAGAAAATATCAAATTTTGGAAGAAAGAAGTGTTTGGAAACTTATTTGCAAACAAGTAGTCAATAAAATATAGGCTTGCAATCATAAAGAAGAAGATTCAGGATGGATAGAGCAATGGGCACATTAGGTTAGAAGAAATAAACATCCTTTCTGAATACCATAATATCCTAGCCTATGAAGAAAATTTTTGGTGATAAAAGTCAAGAGCCTTATGTCTTAAGGAGGGGGATTCAAACACTAAATTCTTTCATATGTCAACTTTGAGAAACAAGAGTAACAACAAAATTAAGAAACATGTAAAAAGTAACATGTCTTCCACTTTAGACATTACAGAAATAAGAACTGAGGTTATTTCATACTTTAGGTCCCTCCTTAGATGATGGAGAGACAAAATTTCTCAAACCAATTCTTATTCAAAAACTTGGAAAAGGATCCTCCACAAACCCTCATTCTATGGCTATATAGCCAAAAACCCTAAAAACTGAAATGAGTTGGATGGGGCCCAAAATTTGGGTGCGCATCCCTCTTACAATAGACAAGCCAAAAATAAAGTTTCACGTCCTAAATATAAATACATTAGGAGATATTAACCTTCAAATAGCTCAAAAAGCATAAAAAAGTAGGTAAGAAATTTTAAAACCTAATTTCGAGGAACTAGCTCCCTGTCAAATTTCATGTCAATCGGAGCTATGGTTGAGAAGTTATGGCCCCGACAATTTCATTGGATGCTCCTGCATCATCGGAGAATGTAATCCTTTCTCTGATTCTGTGAGAGACTCTATTCTCTACCACATTCCCCAATCCATTATAGAGGAAGTCAATATCAAGCTTGTATCCCCTTTTTCTGATGATGAAGTAAAACAATATCTCTTTTCTATGAGTCCTGAAAAAGCTCCTAATTTGGATGGTTTTACTCCTCATTTCTTTAAAAATTTTTGGGATATTGTTGGACAAGATATTTGCTCCACTATAAAGGAATTTCAATCCTCCAAGTGCATCCCACGTAGTTACAACTCCAATTTCATTTCCCTGATTCCAAAAGGCCCTACTTCCAAATCGATGATGGATTATAGGTTTGTAAGTCTATGCAATGTGATTTATAAGATCCTTACCAAATCCATTGCCAATAGGATGAAGGAAGTTTTGCCCAACCTCATTGATATGTGTCAAGGAAGTTCTATCCAAGGTAGATCTATTTTATATGGCATCATAACTATTCACAAAGCCTTGCATTCTATGTCCCAGACCAAGAAACCTACCTTCATCCTCAAGCTTGACATGAACAAGGCTTATGATAGAATCAACTGGGAATTCCTTATAGCTATTCTTATCAAATTTAGCTTTCACCCTAATTGGGTTGATCTGATTAAAGGATGCATTTCCAAACCTTGGTTTTCTGTTATCATCAATGGATCCACATCAAGTTATTTCCAGAGTAGTAGAGGAATAAGACAAGGAGATCCCAAATCTCCCTTACTATTCATTATTGTAGCTGAAGCACTTGGAAGGACCATCAAGGCTACTTGCAAATCAAGACTCATATTAGGAATCGAAGCAACATCCCAGACCAATCCAGTCATACATAAATAATTTATGGATAATACCACCATCTCTACCTTTGTATCCATTTTTGAATCCAAGGTAATCAAATATATTTTTCTTTTATATGAGGAAGTGGCTGGTCAAAAAGTCAATTTCAATAAAATCAAGATACATTTCTTTAACACTTATTTTTAGAGGTAAATCAAAATAGCCAGAATTTTAGAATGCTCTATGTCTTCCTTTCCTACAACCTACTTGAGACTTCCTCCGTTCACTGGAAATCCTTTAGACTCAATGTGGAATAATGTGATGGAAAGGATTTAGAAGAAATTGGTGGGATGGAAAGGAAACCTCTTATCTAAAGTTTCCAAAGCCATTATTACTATGGCTTCTCTTCAAAACATCCCTGTCTACTTTTTATTTGTCTTCAAGTCTCCTGTGATGATCTACCACATAATAGAAAAAAATTAGAAAATATTTCTTTGGTCTGGGAAAAAAAATAAACAACACTTTCATCTTTTTGCCTAGGATAAGGTGTGTAGACCCAAGGATAAGGGAGGAATTGGTCTCAAGAGAGTCCATCTATTAAATTTAGCCCTCATGGATAAACAAGCTTGGCACTTGGTTACCAATGCTAGTAATGAATGGATAACTATAGTCAAGATAAAATACTTACAGGGAATATATTTCCTTAGTGAAACAACCCCCACTAGAGGATATGCCTTTTGGAAATCCATAATGAACACCAGATATCTACTGAAGAAAGGTATAATGTGGAAGTTAGGGGACAAATGCCATATAGATTTTTGGATGATAAGTGGATTAGAGAAGAATCCCTTATTGAATATTCTAAACTTTTTATTTTGAAATATTACACTTACATCAAGTTTGGTTAAAAAGTCTTTGATTTTTTGAGCTTCCAGAACAATAGGAGCAACTAGAAACCTATCAAAAGCAACACTCACCCGACAGAGTCTACTTCTTTGGAATCCTTGCTGAATTCCACCATAATTCCTTCTGGTAACCCCAAGTACCAACTATTATGGTAGCCCACTGAGAGTGGATATTTTTTAGTTAAATATTCTTACCAATTAATCCTAAATCCTAAGGAACCTTCATTTCCTTGTCATCTTGTTTGGCCCAAAATCCTCATCCCTAAGATTTCCTTTTTTTCCTAGTTGGTCATTCAAGAGGGAATCCTAAATATTGATAATTTTCTCAAAAGAGGTATTATCTTCCCTAATAGATGTTATATATGTTTATCTTATTAGGAGTCCCCTATTCACCTCTTCCTCACCTACCCTTTTTCCTCTTCCATCCTCAACAAAATCCTCCAAAATTTACACATCATATGGGCCAAACCTTGTTCCATTGTTGAGATCTTCCTTCAATGGCCTACTCCATTTCATAACCCCTACCTCAAATTCCTCTAGAAAACCTACCTCCACCATTTTATTTTGCAAATATACCCTGAGAGGAATCGTAGAATCTTTTCCAACAACAAGATGGTTCTTGACTTGATTACTAGCAAAATCCCATCATTTGCAAAAGAAAATGCTCTCCTTATTCCTCCCTCCACCCATCCTACTTCTAGATTCAAGGCTTCCTTAGGTTGTTCCTTGAACTTCCCTCTTGCATAAATCCCAAACGAACCTCTATCCAATGTCACAACTATCTCTAAGTGGAATCATCCACTGAATGAATGGTTTAAGTTGAAATTTTATGGAGCTGCCAAGGGAAACCTGAAAAGGGCGGGTGTAGGATGTATTCTAAGGATCACTATGGAAATATCATTTTCACCTTCACTAAATGCCTAGGGGTCCAAACTAACCATGTTGAAGAAGCTAAAGCTAAGTGGAGAGGTCCCTCACAAAAATTATCTTGGCAAGTTAATTATTGAAGGATATTCTCTTAACATAATCAGTTACCTAAGGAACAATAGTAATCCTTCAGGGAGGGTCAGGGATTACATTGAGGAAGCAAGGATTTTAATTCTAAATCAACAGGAGACTATATTTCAATATACTTTCAAATAAGCCAACAAGGTATCTGAGAAATTGGTAAATCATGGAGTCAACATAACTAGCTTGATCACTTGGACAGATGGCCTCTTGTAAGTGGTTAGTGACATCATGGACCAATAAAGAACATAGAATGCCAATAGAAATGAAGATTAATCAAATGGGTATATTTGGTTTACCAATGATCCACCTTAAAATTCTTATTTCCTTAATTTTTGGTCTCAACAAGTTTTTCCCAAGCATCAAACATTCAACGTTTTCAATGTTTTTTTCCAATAAAGCATTGTTTTTAGCCATAAGAGTAGAAACATCCACACTTTCCTTAGTTTTCACTTCCAATATCACACTTTTCAAGGCTAGGATCCTAACCAGAGAGTCCACACTAGTAGTGTCCACATGAACCCACCCTCCATCAATTACTTTCATTGCACGTGTCATCATCATTTTCTCCCCCATCATAGCCACATCCTCCAACCTATCTCTTCCACTTCCCAATGCCCACCACCATAATAACTACTATTTCACATGGTCCTTCTTGGTGGTTTGGAGAATCTTAGAATTCAAAATTAACTTTTTTCTCATGGCAAGATTTAAGAAAGGTAGAAAACCCCAAGTTGATAGAGATAATATCCAAGGCAATATCCAGAAGGTTCAACTCCTCCTAAAAGCTAGTTTCACTATGCATGCATGTTTTGTTCATTTTAAGAACCCATCTGGTAATTCCAGTTTCAATATTCCTAAATATTTTCTATGATCCTCCATCATTTCCTTCATTAAGCGCCCTTTATATTGGCCCAAAATAAGTTTTTTCAAGACAAAAACCTTGGAGTTGGAACCCATTCCAGAGGTCGTTCTTGCTGAGAGAGGTTTTATTCTATTTAAAAAAAAAATAGGAGATGAGCTTGAAATTACTATGGTGATTCTAGAAATTTGGGATGGGGGCAAGGTCAACGTTCATGACAAGGATTACATAATTGACATTAAACTTCTAGTTGAGCTCACTGGACAACCTGCTAAAGGGCAGTTAATCCGCCATGAAAAGCACAATTGGGAAGCTGAGTTAAAGGAATTCAAGGACCAAAGAAAGCTCTACAAGAAAGAAAATATGGGAATGCATCGTGTTGATCTTACCTTCCCATGGAATAAGGTAATGAAGTATGTCATGGAGTACATAATCGTAGATGACCCTGAGAAAATTTTATGTAGCTTCCATTTTACCTTTGTAAACCATTTTAGGGATGTCAACCCTATCAGCATCCCCTAGTTCATGTTGAATTCTATCAGTTATTCCATAGAGACTTGCAAGAAGAAGAAGGGATATGACCTCCCTTCCCACCAAGGACTTTTTAAAGTTTTCTACAATCACTGGCTGGTTCATAGCCCTAATGGCTTAACCCTTCTTGCTACCCAGAATGTTGCTCCTTAAGGAAAACCTAGCCCTTCCTAAGTCAAATAAAGCCCATCATCATCCTCTACCTATTTTCTAACCATGTTTACCAAGAAGAGAGCGATTGTGGAGGCAGTCAGAGGGGTGCTTGCGAAGAATAAAATTAAGAGTGAGGAACCTGAGGGAGTTGTAAGGTTTTCACATCACCTGAGAAACAAGTTCATTCAAGACAAGCATAAAATTCTAGAAATTGATTTTGATGAGGATGACCATGATGATATAGCTCAACTTTTACAACATTTCATTATCACAATTACCTCCATTTGTATTTCTCAACTAAAAAACAATATTTCCTAATTGAATGATCTGGTGGACTCTCTCATAGAGCTTCACAATGCCTTACATATCCTATTTTTCATGAAAATTTCACTGGGGTAACTCTAGAGGACACAAATGCATCTAAGGTCAACACCGAGGACAAGGGCAAGGATGATGTAAAGGATAGCACAAAGGATAGAGGTGCCAAAGTAAGCGAGGAGGGGTATGTCTCCCTTTCTTTGTTAGTTGTTGGTTTTGGGGCTTCCTTGGGTGGGATATTTTTTCTTTGGCATTTTGTTTTTGTTGCTCTTTCCTATTTGGGGTTGCATCCCCCTATTTTCTTCTATTTCTATTTTTTTCAGCATCCTTAAGTTGTGGTTGTAAGCAGGTTTTGGGGTTTCCTATCAAAATCCATTTTGAATGAAAGGTTAAATTATATAAAAAAATGAAGCATAGACTTATTTAATTGATTATTTTATTTATTTTTGCCTAAAATGGTTACATTTTATACTTTTCAAAAATTGTCTTAAACATTTTCTTTGTATGAGTTTAAATAGAGAGAGTAACTACTTCACTTCATCCTCTAAGTTTATTTGTGAAGAAGGTATTGGAACATCTACTCTAGCTTGGAGGTTCTACCTTAGAAAATACATTTGAATAATCTCAAATAAAATGACTACTATCTTATAGAATTTATAAAAATTATTGTAAACCATTAGAGATGATCAGTTTGTTACTTATAGTTCTTTTCATTTTCTCCTCTGGTAGTGTGGATATATTCCTAATTTTTTTTTAAATGATTAACATTTTTTTCTATCCTAAAATTATTCTTAGTTCATTCACATACTACCTCTTTAACTAGTCCTTGTAAACCTCCTTAGTTTCCACCTTCTTTATTGCATTGACCTCTTGATCCACTTATTTCGTAATCTTTGAAGTTTGCCTTCCTAGATCATATCTACCAAGATATATTCCTTATAATGGCTAATCATAAGTTTGAATTATAATCTAGACACACTAATCATGAAGTGAGTTCTTTAAATCATACACATTAGTCACAATAACCCATGAAATAGCAAGTATTATGATATTATGAAGTATAATTGTGGTAAAATACATCCAAGAGTAAAAGAGAGTTGTTCATTCGTTGGGGATTTCTATGAAGTAGTTTGTGTATATGGAGGCTCTACCAAAATTACACTAGAACCTTTTCTAGAAGTCAAATAACTAACAAACAATATTGGATTAGTTTCATTCCTATCTATTTATAATTCAATGAGGGGGTCTTCTTCCTTTTTTATTCTATGATTTCTTGCATTGTGAAGTGCAAAAAAAGATCATACATCCAAGAAATAAAATACTAAAAGATAAAAAATATGTGAAATCACAAAGATTAAGAATAATATATGTAAAAAGTGAATAATGGTGCCCTTTTATTAACAATAATATCTATTTATTTCCATGAGGTTACAATAAAATCCCTTTTAGGGATGTGCTACTAATATTGATACAATGATTTACAACAAAGATATTTTGGATGCAATGCACAGGATCTTCTTCACACCCATGAACTATCTTGAAGAGAGTTTCTTGTGACCTCCGTAAGGGGTGATGATATTGAGTTATTGTTCCTTACAAAAAACCTGTAGTCTGCACACAAGGAAAATAAAGTGATTAGTAGCATGTGCGGATGTAATGATAAATGAAAGCAATAAATAACTAAAACATGATAAATGCATACATAAATTAAAACCTACTTATGCTAAAACAATGAATAGAAATGTTGCTAAAACTTATTGTGCAAAGAAATAGTAAAATAGATCTAAACCCTAGAGGTCATCTGTATGCAGGATGACCATACCTGTAGGCCATATATAAGTGATATGGCTACAAATATGTAAGTCCTTTTCTCGAGACCTATGCAGGGGTGAATCTAGGTACAATCCATGGTATTTTTTGTAGATTGGTGCGCTTCGTGGAAGTAGTTCTATCAGCAGTAGAAGCAAGAATATTGGATCACGAAGAGGGTATGAATGTAGTTTCAATATCTAAAGTGATCCAATGCCATAATGTCCAAAAGTGAGAGGGTTTGAATATTTGAAAGCGTTAATTCTTTGGATGTGAAAGCTTGTGGTGAAAATCCAGCAACACTTCATTGCTTGAAAACTTGACAACTCAATATCTTAAAATTTAGAAAAACTAGGGGTTCAAATTGAGGGGTGAGTGCTATTATGTAGATTCCTCGAAAGAAGTCTAACAATAGTACCACCCTATGCATGAAAAAGCAAAGAGGTAGTTCACATTAATAAAATAAAATTCATATCTTCAAAACCTCAATGTAAACTAATTTTTTCATGTAGTTGTTCTAATTTGGGCTCATGCACACATTGAATTGTGATGCAAGTTCATGCATAGGTTTAACTGGTAGTTTAGACTACCAGTTATGTCCCAATTTTTTTAAAATTTTCTTTTAGTACGATTGTATCGGGGTGGGATGACCCTGACTAGGAGTCGTCCCTTGGTAGGATGGCCTCTGGAGGGAGGATATCCCTTGGAGGGATAACTAGGGTTGTAAGGGAAATATCTCTTATTTGAGTGGTGAAAACCACTATTTAAGCCCTAGGGCTACCCAAGGTGGGCCATATGGTCTTCAAGGAGTCCATATAGGTATTATCCTTAATATGACATATTTTAGGTGTCTATAGATGCCCCTTTTTGGGATGCATTGTATGAAAGCACAACATAAAGTAAAAATAGATGATCCAAAGTAAAATTGAAGGTTGATGATGTTCATTGATCTGATCAATGTTAGATACCCCAATCATTGAAAGAGCATGAATTTTTGAATCATTTCTTTTGACAAGTTGAAGAGCTTGGTTTTAGGAAAACCTTTCAGCCAAGTGTTCATAGCTTTGATGTATAATTGATCTTGGCACACTTTTTAGTCATGAGAAGACATTGGCTTTGTATGTCTATAGGCCTCATGATTCGAGAATGCAAAGCATTTATTTTTTTAGAATTTTTTCTTGTTGTCTATCCCAAGTAAGAAAGGCATCATTTTATTTGGAAATGAGTCTTGAACGAATGCGATTTGCACAATTGAGAGTTTTAATTATTGACTTGATTATGAATTTTATGATTATATGACTACCCCCTCAAACGAAGAGTCGATGGGAAAATGGAAAACATGATGAAAGCAATGATTCACTTGACCAAGATGATTTGATTTGGGTTTTATAGGACTATTACAAAAATTTAGAGGGCTCATGTTCTCATTACAACCTTGATTTTGACCATTTTATTGCTAGTTTTGGTGAGTGATCTTATGGTAATTTACTCATCCTACCAACTTGCATGGAAAATCAATCACTGCAATCACAAGGTTTATAGAGTAAATCACTAGATACAAGATTTGATTGAATTTTTTTTGTATGTGAGTGGTATTATGGTAATTTACTCATCCTACCGAATTGCATGGACAACCAATTGCTACAATCGCTAGGTGTATAGAGTAAATCACTAGATATGAGATTCATTCAAATTTTGTGAATGAATGTGACCAAAGGGGTTATGTGCCTTTGGAGCCTTTTGGATTGATTTGACCAAAGGGGTTAAGTTCCTTTGGGGATTTTTTATTGAAATTGATCAAAGGGGTTAGGTTTTGTTAGGGCTTTTTGATGTTGACCAAAGGAATTTGGGTACTTTTGGAGCCTTTTGATTGAAATTTGAACAAAGGAGTTAGGTTCCTTTAGGACCTTTTGACGTTTATCAAAGGAATTTGAGTACCTTTGGAGCCTTTTGATTAAAAATTTGACCAAAGGGGTTTGGTTTCTTTGGGGTGTTTTTATATTGACCAATAGAATTTGGGTACCTTTGGAGCCTTTTGATTTAATTTGACCAAAGGAAGTCAAGTTCCTTTGGAGATTTTTTGATTTCATATTGACCAAAGGGTGTAAGGTCCTTTGGAGCTTTTATTTATGGGTTATCTCTCTCTTTTGCAAATCTAGTGGTCATATCTTGGTGGGATAGTTGCATCAATTGCAACCATTTGACCCTGAGATGATCATACAGATTTAAAATTATAAAAGGAAAATTAGCTCTTGTCTAACATCATTTGTACAACTGACAATTGGAGAAAAATGAGGCTTAGAAGGAGGAGAATAAATTTCTAAGTGAAGTGCTACTAAATTGTTGATCAAATTCCACCAAGGACCTACCCAAGACCTTGACTGCTAGAGGAGTCGAAATGATAAAGGTAAACACTGTATTCTCACCTTTGTTACCTCACAAAATAAAATGAACCACACTAATTAATGTTAGGAATGAACCGCATCAAAAATAATTAAGGCAAGAAACCCACCTTAGATCAAGATAAAGTGTAGTTTGTTTGTTTGCTTTGAAAATTCTACTTTATTTTGTGCTTTTTTTTTGCTAGGGCATGGGATCTTGATTTGAAGTTGCCCTAATTGGAGGTCATATCTGGGTGAGATGGTCCCTCGTGTGATACTAGAGGTCATATTAGGATGAGAAAGTTGTGGTTAAAAACCCAAAAATCATAAATATGACCAGTGTGGAGGTCATATCGACACAATATGACCTTGTATAGAGACCATATTGGTATGAGATGACTCCACTGTTTAGTAATTTTTATGTGTGTTTTTTTTCATTTTATTTTTTTCTCTGAATTGATTGTCAAATTTTTAATTTATGTATTCAATATGTGAAGGCCTATCATAGGTATCCCATAATATATAAGATAGTGCATGATGCACTTAGTAATGACGATTGGGAGTGGCTTGAGGCCATTGGTCTTAAGTAAGTGGTGATGCTAGATGCAGTGACTGTAGATCAGGCCTACCTTATAGCCTTGATTGATCATTGGGATAGTTGAACCAAAAAATTTCATATTTCAATAGGTGAAATGATAATAACCCTAGAAGACATATATAGGATACACTATGTTTCAATTGAGGGATGGCCCATTGTCTCTACACTGAATGGCCAATGAAAGAGAGTACTACAAAGGATTTTTGGTGAGGACTAGGAGGTTGTTGAGCATAGATTGGATAGTGATGAGGTGCTAGTGGAGGTATGGTATGAGGCCAATGTGATCACTACTAGGCATGTGGGGTTGATGTCACTTATGTTGAACATACGACTGCCTAACTTGTCAGGAGCTAGGTTCCCATGGAACTTGCTTGATCTAGTATAGGATTTAGTTGAGTGAACCATTGAGGAGCCATTGATTATGTCTTGGGGGACTATGCTCCTAGCTCATTTGTATTATGAGCTCTATGAGATTCACCAATGATGTAGGATTGGATTGGGTTGCAATTATCTATTGTAGACATGGAGTTGGAAGCACATATAAGTGGATAGACCAGAGGGACTCCCTTGGTTAGGGTGGATGCAAATAGTGGATCAAGAGATTGGCTATGGGATGTGATGGAAAAATATCAATATGTGGGTCAGAGTTGAACCCACTTGGGTAGAATTACTCATTATATGAATTCTTTTGAGAGATTGAGGCTAGAGCATGTGACATGGTGGCCATACATACATTGCCCACCTCAAATAGAGGTAGATGAGGTGCATTAGGCATGAGCGATGGGTGATAGGTAAAAATGGTATAAAGTGTGAATTCATACAATACTCTCATATTTACTGGTAGTTTGAGGTTCATCACAATATACTTGACAAGCCCATCATTTACCGGTATTGGGATGATGAGGTAGACTTGAATTGGCCTTGTTTAGAGATAGTGGGTGAGAATTTAAACCAACTAGTGGTAGATCAAAGTGTGGATGATGTAAGTACTATGGCCAATTATGATGCATGGTGGGTGACTCAACTATGGTAGGGTGGTGGACCTATGGGTGGATAGGCTAGAGAGGCAGGGGATGAGGCCATCATGTAGGCTAAGGATAAGTTATGAGTCCATCATTGGATGGAGGGGGAGTGGGGTCAGACCTCAGAGAGAGGGGACAAGCCACAAAATGAGGTTAAGGATGATGAGGATCCCTAGAATGTGGATGCTTGAATCAAATAGTATGTTTGATCACTAAAGACACAACTAGTAGAGTAGGATACCACATTTGTAGTTCTACAGAGCTAGTTGGACAAGGAGAGATAGTGGGAGATAAGCTTCTCTAAGGAGAATAACCTTTTAAACGTATAGTTGTAGAGCTCTTAGGAGGAGATGGATTGGGTGACAACAAAGCAAGATGATCTATGGATATGAGTGGTAGATTTGATCATGGCTCAAGGATAGGTAGGTACCAGGTATCTTGGCTACAGGGGATGCAGTAGACCTATAGGTTGAGGTAGGTAGATTGTAGATGCTACTAAGTGACTATCATGTTTGACATTAATTTTATGGAGCCTATATCTAGGATTTGGAGGATAGGGTAGGCATGCTTGGCGAATACCTAACTGATCACTCTTCAGTAGGAGGATCTCAACCGAGCCAATGTAGTGAGTTGAGGTAGCATTCTGTGAGGCTACAAACTCCTATGTTGATAGTTAGACCAAAGATTTTAGTAGCCAGTGGTTTAAGTAAGCCTCGTAGAGATGAGGTAGAGGGCGATGATGATTCTAGGGGTGTAGGCCCTACTTTAATTGAACTCATGGGTTGTCCTCTTTTTGTATGT
Source organism: Wollemia nobilis (assembly GCA_028583015.1). Classification (NCBI taxonomy): domain Eukaryota; kingdom Viridiplantae; phylum Streptophyta; class Pinopsida; order Araucariales; family Araucariaceae; genus Wollemia; species Wollemia nobilis. Next base: position 1,357,012 of record JAQPPZ010002395.1, on the reverse strand, counting down.
GAGGTCTGAGAACCCACTTTATTGTAGCCTATAGGTATTTTTGTATCATGATGTACCAGATTTTACCATATATATATGATATATCTTTTATTGTGGCCTATCATGTGATTATTGCATATTTTTATTTTATGCATGGATGCACTTTATGAATGCAATTTGTAGATGATGGATGTATGCATAGATGTATGTATAGATGTATGCATAGGGATGATGTACTAATAACATTATGATGAAAAATTTGTTTTTTAATGTTTATATGCTAAAATATAATGAATGAATCTAAGATGTAAAACAAACTAAATGTAAGCACCATAGAATGTATTAAAGTCATGAATAAAAATTTTAACCTTTTCACAAAAGTCATACATTTGAAAGTCAACCATATATAATATAATAAAAATGTAAATAATGGATGGATGACCAATAAGATGCTATAAGGAAACACATGGTTTTCATGAGACTCAAAAACCCTAGTTGATTGGTCAAAAGATGTATATTGACTACACGAGACTCTGAAAGATACACGTTTGTGAGGAAGACCTAGATATTCAATATCCATGTATGTGCATGTGATGTACATTAATGATGCAAAATACTACCCCATTGCTAGGTATGTTTCATTCAACCTATTTGTGTGATGAAGATCATCTCATGGTCATTATGATCCTAATTTTGGATGTAGTTGGACTTGAATCATAAGAAATACAAGCCACCAAAATCTAGTTCATATGCAAGATGACATTGATATGTACAAAATAAGGTTTATAATGTGATAGATATATCACCATGCGTAAGGCTTCCCCATTTCCAAGTGGGTTTCATTCATTCCATTGTTGTAATGGAGATAACCTCATAGCTTTGGAATAACCAAGGATTCCAAGGATTCAAGCTCATTACCCCCTTCTTTTCATTTTATTTCTATGGGATACTTGATCATTTTTTGATGAGTAGCAAGGGGATTTATTTTCTTAATGGTGAAAATCACTTTTCCTTTTTTTTTTTATACTTGCTCATTTTTTTGGGAGAAAGGCATTATTACTTTGGGTAGGGGGGAGCTTGACATTTTGTCAATTCTCAGCATCCTAGACCATGGACATAATAGGATAAGCAAGGGAAACCTTTCGTTTAAGGGGTAAGGAATACTTTGTAGTTTCATCCTTCCTTGCTCAAACTTAGATTTTAACGTGTTAATTTCTTTGGAATTTTGAGATATGCAAGGTGATATCAAAGAAAGACCCTACCTTCAAAAATAAAAATGGATTTTCTACATGATCTGAAAGGAATGGCTTAATGATCGAAAAACCTAGTGAACACCCTATAGTAAGTTCTTGGTTGTGTTGAAAAACACAGTTACTCAAAAAAGAGAAATGCGGATGATATGATGTGTGAAATGTGGGGATTCTCCCTATGATATTTTTATAAACTAAAAGGTGTGCATAAAATAGTTAGTTGATGTATAAACATCATTGTTGATGTTCATCTAGTATCTACCCTATCTTAAGAGGACCCCTTAATAAGAAAAAGCTCATAAGAAAAAAACACAAATGATGATGATGAAAAATGTTGATTAAGAAAGATGATAATAATACAGGTGCAGTGCCAGAACCTAGCATGCAAGAAAAAAACTAGGACTAATGCTAATGTAATAAAAGAATATGCCTAATGCAATTTAGCAAATGCAACAACATGAAATGCATGGTGAAATGCAATGCAAATGAAAATGCAATATTTTTTGTGTTTTTGTAATTTTTTTTTTGTTTTTATTTTTTTGATTTTTTTATGCATTGTGTGTTATTTATAAAATTCCCATAAGTGGAGATTATTAAGAGGTTCAAGTTTCTCAACACCCTCAAGAGAAGCTAAACTATAAGTCCCAAACCCTATATTCTACATGATGATAAATGGGCCTAACCAATTTACCACAAATTTACCTCGCAAGTGTAGTGGAAAGTTGGAGTTCTACTAATTTTATTTAAGCATAATGTCCCTAAATTTAAAGTCCCTAATATAGAATTTCATATCATAATATCACTTAAGGTGATCTTGATAAATGCATAGATGCTCAAGAGTGTTAATGCATCATTCATCAAGAAGGTTCAATTTATCAAGGTGAGCTTATCACATAGTATCATCATCGATGAACCCTTAGAGTGATATGTGCAATGAAGAAATTTCCAATTCTAGAGGCATAATGGCCTCAACGTCATATACTAGAAAGAAAGGAGTTGCCCTAGTCGACGTCCTAATGCTAGTTCTATAAACCCATAATGCAAGAGGTAATTGAAGATGCCAATATTTATGATTATCTTTGATAGTCTTCTTGAGAATGATAATGACAGTTTTATTTTATACCTTTCCTTACCCATTGGCTTGCAAATAATAGGGCATAAAAAATTTGTCTTGAATGTTATACTTTGCAGTCAAAGCTCACACATATTTGTTCTTGAATGTAGACCTATTATCCGATAATCTTGGATGGAGTGCCAAAATGATATATGATATTATGGAGTATGAACTCTACAATTCTTGGTCCAATCATAGTGGTAAGAGGAATTGCTTCCACCCATTTGGTAAAGTAATCTATGGTAATTAAGATAAACGTGTGATGCCCTAAATATGGGGGTGATATTTTCCCAACTAAATCAAAATACCACTACAAAAAAGTCCATATCAAATGAATTGGTTGCAAGGCCTAAGAAGGTACATGCAAAAAATTAGCATGATGCTATCATCTCATGCACTTCTTGACATAAGCGCAACAATATTTCTCCATAGTAGACCAATAATAGCCCATTTAGAGGATGAAATTAGCAATAGCCATACTTCTAATATGGCCTCCACAAGTACCATAGTGAGCTTACAAAATTGCCCAAGCAGATTCTTGGGGCTTTAGACAATGAAGGAGAAGACCATCATAGCCTTGATACAAGATGTCTCCTAACAAGACATATTTTATTGTTTTTTTCTTGAATGTTTATTTTGTGGCATGTGATAATTCCAAAGGGATATTACCAAGCTTTAATAAATCTTTGAGTTGGGTAAACCAATATTGATATTGCTAATTCTCAACTAAATGAACTATTTGTTCCTTTTGAGATTCATCTCACATGAATGCCAGTTGGGAGATAACCTTAAAGCATTGTGTTGTTATCAAAAGGACCATTTGAGATTAAATACCTCCAGGAAGTATGTTTCAAAAAGTCATGTATGTGTTAGCTTTTGAGGATATATTAGTAGGAGAGATCTAATACAGATCCTATAAGACGAAAAAAGTGAGTCTGCAATATGACTGAAATATACTAAAAATAGAAAGTGGTGAAAATAAAATGCAATATGGAGGATATGGTCACTCCATTAATATAAGATAAATAACTACATTGTGCTTCATACAGGAGCTCTACTACTAATCTCTACTACAATTCTCTTGATATCTATATGTTGAATCTTATGATCTATCACTAGGACCTTTATATAGGAAAATAGATTCCTTGTCCAACACTCTACCTAGTTGTACAAGTGGACATCTTGCACATTACAACATGCACATTGATACTTGTGCATTTATTATATTATTTGAATTAAGTATCTAACTTCCCCCTAATTTAATCTCTACTCTAACTATGTACCAAAAATGGTACATTTACATGATCCAAATGATGTAATATACTCTAACTCTAACACCCCCTCGTATTACATTATTTGGGTATTGAAGATTTAAATATTCAATATGGATCTTCTTCTTTGTCTTGGACATTGTATTCTTCTTATCTATTATTTGTAACCTATTCAAGCAAGTAGTTAGTGTCTTCATAACCTAGTGTTCTTGCTAAAAGAGCTTTTATTTCATAATCATCTATAGAATATTCCAGTTCTTCAATTTCTTCTATCCATCCTCCTTTGGTTTCTTATTTGTTAGTATCTTCATATAGTTTTGTTGCTTCTTCAGATTGCACTTGGATAAGTAAGACATAATATTTTTGACCTCTCATATTTATGATTTTGATTCTTCTCTGCTTACCTTTGTGGTATATTGGTTCTTTATTTTCTTCAACCTATTCCTCAGGAAATGAATCAGTATTTTTAAATACAACAATGTCTTGTGAGATTTCCATTGAATCTACTATATATGTATTTCCATGGATTGATATTGTTGCTTCTATCTCACTTTGTTTTATAATAAGACATGTTTCGATCCTTTTCATATATCTGAAATTGACTGTCCAATTACTTTCTACTAATTTGCATACTGAAATGAGATTGAATGTTAGACCAGGAACATATAGTACTTTTTGTAGTAGAAAGTTTGGAAATGATTTTCTTGGTGTTACACATCCATATCCATGTATAGGATAAGTTTGGCTATCTACAATTCTTAGTTTGTAGCCATTAGTAATTTCAAGACATTCAAATTATTGAAAATTTCTAGTCATGTGATGACTAGCTCCTGAGTCAATGTGCCATGTATTCTTTTGCTTTGTTGAGTTTTCCATGCTAGAATTATTTTTTCATTTATGGCATGATATAGAGTGTGTGTTTTGTTCTTGTTTCTTTGTGTAAAAATATGTTCCTTCACAGAAACTTGGTAGTAGTCTACCTTAATCTTGATCTGGTAAGACCCCCTATTTTGGTTTAGTTTTGGTAGGCTTCTTTATATCTCCCTAATTTAAGATAGTTTATTTAATATAATCGTTGTAGGATTTGTATAGACATTATGATTCCCAACTGGATTAAGTACTTGATAATTTTTGATGAATTCTATTATCATCAAGTTTTGTATAATGCCTTATGACTCCCCGGTTATTTTGGATATGTTGAATAATAGATAAAGTGCTTTTGAGAATAGCAATTCAATTTTGAGTTGATTTTATAATGTTTTGTAAATAGAAAAAATCAACTTCTATTACACCTTATTACTCCTATTGAACTTAAGCACTTTCTAATTTGATGAGGTTCTATTGGTTGGATTTCTTTTGTCTCTTTAATATGGTTTGAGACAAGTATGCCAATTTATTTCCAACTCTTGATTTTCCTTAACAGACCTTATTTATAGATTTTTATATTTAATATTTAATGTTTCTAAATTCCAATTACCTACTTTGATGTAGTATTCCTTATAACTCCCTTATATGGAATATTAGAAAACAATATAATATTTGCAATAATAGGGTTTTTAATTTTCAAGTTGAAATCCTTATTCCTCCTACTTTATTAGTTATAAATATAAATATTCTAGAATATGCTTGCTTAATATATTACTAATTCTAAGTGAATGAATTGCAATAGTAAACATAATGTGCCCTTATAACTCCACTATATCCTTAGTCTAAAGCAATCAATAAATAGTATAAGATTATGAGTGCTAGGTGTTGTCTAATTTTTCTTTTATCCTGAATAGTCCAGCGACAAATATAGGACTGCAGACTCTAAGTATGGCTTAATGTGGTTATTGGGAAGATCCATTTTGTATTTTGATTATAAGGGTTTGGAGATAGAACCAGCCCATTTTGACTATGTAAAAGGTTTGTGGACCTTATAACCACATCTACCTAATACCAAAAAAAATAAATAGTATAGGATTTACCTTCGTATTCCTTTGCATTTATGCTATGAGGTGGAAAATTTGAATCCTTTGAAATTGTAGTTAATGCCTCATTTTACTGGAGATAAACTCTCCCTTACATAGCACTTCTTTTCTCTATAATCAAAACTGATATTTATTTAAAAATGCTCAGTATTATCCCCTGCAAATTGGATGTTGGTATGGCTGGTTTTTTGACGTATTCCTTCCATGAATGAGATGTTAAATTGTTGATATAATGAGGTATTGCATTTGTTGATCGTATGACAACTTCTTAAATACTAGATTTCTCCTTCAAATGGTGCATAGGATTGAATTAGCCTTCTTCTTCTGAATATGTTTTACATCATTCAATGCTAGTATTCTCTTTGACCTTCGACACTTTTACTTATTCAATATGGACATATTAAATAGGATTTCTTCCTTGTGACTTTCAGACTAGTGTCACTTGAACGTTACTTAGTAGGCGTTGATATTCCAATGTATACAATGATGAGTTTTGTGGTAACCTCCCAATGACTTGTAACTCCTCTTGGATGAGTGTTGTATTATTTATGAATGTTGGATTCTTAGAGCTCTTGTGCCAAGTGACACTCATGGCTTGTGCATATAAACCTTTATTTTAACACTCCAACTATGGACGTTGATGCCCTATACTTACCTATATATTTGAAATGTGTGTTGGCTTACTATGTTTCTTAAAATACAAGCAATACCTCTTCTTAGTTCACATGCTATCTTAATGAGGATAATGAATGGCATTGGTTGTATTGCTTATTGGTTCTATGACACTCTCAATGGTGGTCCTATGGAAACTTATTTTGCTCTTCAGTGGTGGTCATTCTGTCCAAGTAGAAACCTTGGGTATAACACTTCTTCCTTTGTATATCTACACCTATAATATGTTGTTTGTATATATTTTATAATAGCTAATTGCTAGCCTTTTTTATTGGCTTTGATAGTGCTTCTATGTAGATAATCTCCCTCTATATGCTACCCTTTTCTCTATGTATACTCAAATGGTAATGGCTTCTTAATAGATCCAATGTTGCAGGTGACATACTTGCTTCTAAGGCTAGATTGGACGTGGAGAAATGATATTTTTAAACACCTTGGTTCTTAGATGTGTGAACTCTTCGATGGATCCTTCCTCTTGCTCAAACTCCACTCTTCAACCTACAATATATGACATCTACGTTGCTTCCTATAAATATGATTACTTTTGTCCTTTCAAAGGAACAAAAAAGGTGCATTGTAATAGTGAGATTTGAACCAATATGAAGGAACTTTTTATTAAATACTTCTTCCCCCTTTTAAAACGCTTCCTTGGATATTTTAATGATAGTTAATCCAAGCTAATGAGATGTTTTTGAAGTAAGGATTTATGCACTCTGCACTTAAATGAAATCCTTATATTATCCTTGAATCTTGAGACTCGCCAAGTCTCAATTTGAGGCTTCCTTAAAGGATATTAATGGTGGTTTCCTTCTCCACATTTTTTCTTAGTGGTGGATTCCTTTGGCCATGCAATGCTGCAGATTTTTGTGCTATTTTTGTACCTTTAACAACACAAACCAATTTCTTGAGAGTAACTAGTAAAATATCAACTAGTATAGTGCTTAACGGCTTAATAACACATTTTTAATGATAATAAACTCTCAGAATGAATTCTAATGCACTCAATAATCTTCCACAATTCTTAATAGTAATCTATAAAGAAACCTTAATGAATATTCTATAATTTTCACTACAATCAATATTGTAGGACGTAGTTTTCTTGCTTTCTATATAGATAATAGGTAGATGCTAATTTTATTTCTTTTGAAAATATCCAACTCCTATTAATGTGTAAATATATCTTAAAATGAATTCTCCTTTTTGCACTTTCTGGAAGACTATAATATGAGTCTTTCTTCTTGCAACCTTAATCCAAATATGGTGCTTAATGGAATTTTATAATGAACCCTAATTTTAGTTTAACTAATTGCAATCTAGTTTCTTACCTTTAGTGGCTTCTGTAATAGACGTAGATCTTGGTATTTTGTTTCACCAAGTTATTGCCTTGTAGTGGATGAATTCGTAGCTTCTTGTTGGATATCTAGAATAGGTTCCTGCTTCACCAAACAGTGGTTTTAAAATTTTTGTCTTGAGCCTTAGGTTTGATGGCTTGATCCTTCTAGTGATATTCTACCTTTTGATCTATATTCAAAGAACTCCTTTATCTAAAATTGTACCTTCTTATTGTGAGAGAAAATCTCCAAATCTCCTAGATTTTGTGTGCTTCTTTTGTATGAATCTTCCTTCAATATTCTTGTCAAATTTTGACTTCAAATATGATCTTCTTCTCAATATAATGATTGTCTTGAGGTCTTCACTGGATTGTTCTTCTTGATTTGGAACTCCTTGCCAAATTCTTCTTCTCTTGGGCTTGTTGTTGGATGGTGACAACTGTCCCAAGTCCTTCACTATCAAGAGCTTTATCCTCGATAGTGGATTTCTCCAATGAGTTATCCTAGGAACTATTTTAATGATGCTTCTATGAGCTCTACAATAAGGCTCTCCAAACCTTCTTCTTTTTTTCTTGATACTTCTCCTAGGTATTATATCTTGCAACTTATCTAGTATTCCAACTAAGAAATTTTCTTCAACCTTTTTCTTATGGAAGTGTTGGTGATGAGATCTTCTTCTTAGATCTCTAATTTCGTTGCTTCTGGATTATGGAATGGGACTTCATTGGTCCTTTCACTTTCTTCTACAATTTGTAGGATTTTATGAAGATCACCAATCTCCTATTTCTTAAACTCTTCTCTAAAGTCTTCTTCAAAAAATATTTTATGGAGTCTTCTTATGAATCAGGAACTTTGTCTTTTGAATCAAGAATTCTTTTCTAAATTTTCCTTTAGAATTAAGGCTTCTATGGCATTCTTTTCTGGATCAAGGCTTTTTTGGCCTTTTCTTTTCCAAGGATTCTCTGGCCTTTTCTTCTTCAAGGTTTCTCTAGCCTTTTCTTCTTCTAGGATTCTATGGCCTTTTTTTCTTCAAGGCTTCTCTAGCCTTTTTTTCTTCAAGGCTTCTCTAACCTATTCTTCTTCTAGGCTTCTCTGGCCTATTCTTATCCTAGGCTTCTTCTTCTACACTCTACATGTATTGATCTTGAATGGAGATCACCAATCTCTTATCTCCTCCTTGACTCATCTTATGGAGTCTCTTCTTCCTTGAGTCTACTATAAGGCTACTATGGCCTTTTTATTCACTTTTACACTTTGTAGGATTGCAACTCTTATAATGGAATATTTCTTGAGGTATTTGAAATCTTCAATCTTCTCCTTGTTTCTGTAAGTGCTAGAATTATTCTATGAAGATATTATTCCTAACTCCCTTGTAGGAAGATTCTTAACCTTTTTTTTTAATCTCCTTTTCTTGCAACAAGTTGTTAGAAACTAGAATGAAAGAACTTATAAATCTAGAGATAATAATATTTACTAGTTGATTTGTCAATCTAGTGGTATGAATGTTGAGTCCTAGTATTCACGAGTTTTTTTGCAACTCTGTGGAAAGAATCTAGCTATATGTATTATTAGAATTTCTATAACTGAGATTTTATTTCAGTCCTCACTTGTGATTCTCTCCCTATTCCTATTGACCTACTAGACTTCTCTTAACATGACTGTTACAAGTGGCGGTGCACACTGGCGAGTCCAATTTCCAAACGTCCAAAGAGGAACTATGATGGATGTATACCCTTCTATTCCTATATTGATTTATTGTGGATCTATTACCGTTGTTAGCTTTTGAGGATATATGCAATGGGAGAGATCTAATACAAGTCCTAATAAGATAAAAGAAAGTGACTATGCACTATGCAATATGATTGAAATATACTAAAAATAGAAAGTGGTGAAAATACAATGCAATATGGAGGATATGGTCACTCTATTAATATAAGCTAAATAACTACATTGTGCTCCATACAAGAGCTCGACCACTAATCTCTACTACAATGCTCTTGATATCTATATGTTGCATCTTATGATATATCACTATGAGGCCCTTTATATAGAAAAATAGATTCCTTGGCCAACACTCTACCTAGCTATACAAGTGGACACCTTGCTTATTACAACATGCACATTAATGCTTGTGCATTTATTACATATCTTGAAGTAAGTAGCTAACTTACCCCTCAAGTAATATCTACTCTATGTACCAAAAGTGGTACATTTACATCATCTAAATGATGTAATATACTCTAAATCTAATAGTATGTGAGAGAACCATTCTTGATATGATTCAATATAAATCATGTGGACAACTTCATCATCTTTTAAAGCCTTATGCAAAATTTCTTATTGTGAGAGTATTTTTATGTGAATGGTTGTAATATCATCCTAAGGATTCTACAGAATTAAGGATCCCAAGGAAGCCATAGTATCTGCAAAACAATTAAATGTACGAGAGACTGCATCGATATTGTACCATTCCAATTTAGCTAATAGCTTATTCAGGGCTTTGTAAGACTACAATATTGGAAACTGACATTGGTAGCTTTCCTTGACTTGGTTAACAATGAGTAAGGAATCACCAAAGATATATAGCTTCTTTATTTTCATGGTGGTAGCTACTTGAAGGTCCAAAAGGAGGGCCTTGTATTTAGTATTATTGTTGATGCATGGGAAATTGAGTTTGAATGAAAGGGGCATAAGAGCCCCTTGTGGTGTGAAAAACATGATTCATGCACCACCCATTGATAACATTTGGAAGCATCAAAGAAAAACATCATATCAAATTTATTTTTAGGTTATTTTGGTTCTGTCAAATTTAATAATGTAAACATTGCATCATCGGGTAAATCGATGGTAAGAGGTTGATTGTCAGAAAGAGGAGCCTTCACTAGTTGATCAAAAATTACTTGATCTTTTATGGAATTTTTACTTATGAATTCAAGGTCAAATTCTACCAACAACATGATCCTTTTTTTGGTACGACTATTATGGTATGACTAACTCATCGTGTACTACAAAGGTTTTTCTTTGGACACGACATAGATTTTTTGATTAAGCATGTAATAACATAACTTCTTAGTTGTAAAGACCACTTCTAGGTAAAGCTTCTCAACGTATGTGTACTTAAGCTCATAGGTAATTGGGGTGTGACTGATATAATAAGCAACTTACTCTTTATTTACTTCATTATTTTGGGCCAACATAGTCCCTAAAGCAATTTTGATAGTTGATATGTATAGTAGAAAATGGTACACCAAGTTGAGGTAGAGCTAAAATTGGTGGGGATACCAGGTACTATTTAATATTGTCAAAGACCTTTTGACACTCATCATCCCAAATGAATGGGACCATTTTTTGTAATAAGTGATTCATTGGTCAACATTTATCCAAAAGTTACACTATGAAGCATCAGATAGATGCTACCTTCCCTTGTAAGTTGTGAAGCTGCTTAAGATTGGTAGGGGGAGGCATTTTGAGTATCACCTTAACTTTGGTGAGATAAACTTTGATACCTCATTTTGAGACTTAAAACCCAAGATTTTTCTATATGTGACTCCGAAGACACACTTATTGGGGTTAAGTCTAACATTATGCTTGATGAGACGATCAAAGACCTTCCTTAGAACATCTACATGCTCATGACACAATAGAGATTTAGCTAGTAAATCATCTATGTAATCCTCTATGATTTTGTGCTTGTAGTCATGAAATATGTATGTCATGATCCACTGATATGTTGCACTAGAATTTTTAGACCAAATGGCATGTATTTGTAATATAAAGTCCACCAAAACATGGTAAAGGTGATCTTGGTTTGATCTTTGGGATTGAACCAAATTTAATTGTAGCCTGAGAAACCATCCATGAGGGATAACATTTCATGTCCTACAATTGCATTGAATATAGCATCAATGTTAGGAAGGGGGAATTAATCCTTAGGAGTCACTTTGTTAAGATCATAAGATAATGTGCATATGCAAATCCTCCCATTGGGTTTTCCTACGGGTACCATGTTCGAGATCCAATCAAGATAATCGATGGGTTGAATGAATCCAAAAAATTTTGAATTTTATATTTAACCATTAATGCAATCGTTGGATGCATATTTCTAAGATTTTTCTTAACTGGTTTAAATTTTGGATCGAGCATTATATTGTGAATGACCAAAATTGGATCAAGACCTGACATATCTTTATAAGACCAAGCAAAGGCTTCTCTCTTCTCTTTCAAGAGAGCTATGATATTGGCTTATTTCTATAGGGATAGACTATGTTCTAACTTAGAATTTTTAGGAGTTGTTGGATTGATGTTGATATCCATGTTAATTGCTTTCTCAACTAACATGTGAGATCCCTCCTCAAGATGATGAGGCATAGGAATAAAATGGATGTTGTTAGCTAGATTTGGATAATCAATCATTTCATCAGGTTTGATCTCAACTTGACAAACATATTTAGATGGCCATTTGGAGAAATTAAATTGTTGTAACATCTCTTCATAAGGGAAGAACTCTATAGGTGATGGTGGAATAATGGTACAATCAAAATATATGGCCTCATGATTAAGGTACAAAGTTTTGAAGGGTCACTAGGATTATGAAGTAGCATGGTTAGGTCAATGTAAATCATATTGATGGATGGTAGATGGTTTCCATTCATGGGTGTATTAGCCTATCAAATATGGGTGGCCTCAAGTGCATCAAATGTGGTTGAGGTGGTGATGGAATAACTGGATGAGGCCTAGGAGGATCCAGGAAGATTAGATATTTTTGGTTGTAGTAGCTACCATAAAATGGGCATCCTACCAGGAAACTGATGAAGGTAGAATTTTTCAAGATCATTGAGGGACCCAATAACAATTGATTCATCTTCCAAGATATTTAAAGCAATGGATATTACATCAACCTTATGCTAGGATGAATCAATGGATATGTCATCATGATCTTGATAAGATTCATCATCCTCTTCGATCCAATCATCCTAAATGTTATTAACTAGGCCAAAATATTCTTGCTCATTGGTCTCTTGTTTTGTATCAGAGATCCAACCACTTGTGTATTCTTAATTAGAGGATGAAATAGGGTTTTCACAAGCCTGATCATTAAGACAATGAATGTGGCTAAAACTAAGATACACTGAACTTATCTCATTCTTATCTTCTTCAGATGCATCATTATAAGAGTAAGAGGACTAAAAAAAAACTATTATGATGGGAATATGATCTCCTAGAAAAAGTAAATAGCCTAGGTTGATGTAATCATTCTCATCAATCTCATCTTCAAAGCCTATGGTAAGGTGTTGAAGGGAGTCTACAAGGATTTCATTCGATATATGCATGGAATACCCAAAGTCAAACTTATTTATAGGGAGCTAATATTATGGCTAATAAGGTATCTGAAGACCCTATTCATAATAACCAAGACCATTCCTATGCTAGTGGAAGTGGTAAAAGTACCGCAAGAAAAATTTTAGATGTGACAGATAATTGACATTCCCTAAAAATGGCTCAGCATCATCCACCACCATAGGGTATAGACTTGTAGAATCATCAAAAACCCCATAAAAAAGTTTTTTTGGTTTGAGGGCACCCCAAGGGCACAATGGTACTAATGGGTAGTTATGACAAGCGAGACCTTCCCATGTCCTACATAAAATCAATGAGTGGAGTAAATATGACATTTTGCACTAGATACTTAATGAGTCTAGGATTGGCCAAATGAATCATGACCTACAATAGGGTGGATGATGGGGTTATGGCTTGATATGACTCTTTCATAGCAATATCTGATTCTTACTCATCCATAAGAGTTGGAGGACCTTCTAGTAAAATGTTGGAAATGGATGGTGGGGCCTCCTTGATTGGATCCTTCAATATTTTCTTACTCAGAGGATATGAGGATGAAGAAGGGATATCAATATAAGCCAACGTCAATGGCAAATATGGAGATGGTTCAATGACTAACCATGGTGCTAGATCTAAAATATTGATGGAATCATTAGGTTTTATGTCTAGATGTGTAGATGATAAGGTAGATTCTTGCAGGTGGTGCACCATATTGCAATACTTGAAGGGCTCTATATTTGTATTAACTACATGAACTTGCTCTTCATGTATATACTTAAGAAACTAATGCAAAAATGGATGGGATACACTTCATGTACTTCATACAAGTTCTCTATATCATTACATCCTCCAATACATGGCACAATGTAGGAATAGTCTCTAAGCCAACCTAAATAGGAAGGACTAGTGTGTTGATGGTGGAGCATAAAGCATCGTTAAATTCTCAGAGGGTGAATGTAGATACTACAATGTGTGAGGTTGAAATACTAAGATGGTGTAGGACATTAGTTGTAATGATATTTATGGAGTAACTTGTGTCAATCAAGACCCACTTATAGGAAATCTAATTTACACTAGCAATGATGTGTAATGAAGGATCATGTCTAGTAGTGGGAGTTACCTTGATATCGTGATCATGAAATATAATGATAAGCTCCTTGAAATGTTGAATGTGCTTCATAAAATTAATAAACAAGTTGGGATCCTAGGGCTGCAATTCAACTAATTTCAAAATATCCATGAGAGCTTCTTTGTGTGGTTGTGACTATTGTATGAGCTCATAAATGAAGAGTCTGGTTGATTTCAGCTGTAGAATTTGGGTAAGCCTACTTTTGATTGTTACCACCAGGTGATGTGGAGGACCTTAGGATTTTTTGGTGGTAAAGGCTATGATGTGGAAGGGGTATTTGTTAGAGATATAGGTGGTGTAGCTTGATTTGGATACCATTTGTTTTGTATTACAATATTAATTATCCCTACAAATCCTTGATTGGGTGGGGATATATGGATTTCATTGACCTATTGGATTTGATCTACCTACATCTCATATGTAAGTAAGGGATCCTTAAATATACCTATCTACTAATTATTGGTCATGAGAGGATTATCGATTTGAAGTTCATTCTTGTACAGCTTATCCTATACTTTGTTATTAAATGTGAAACATAACTGAATTTCATGACCATTTTGTCAATGATAAGAATAGTATAGGTACTCTCGATACCACTTAGGTTTGGATTTATTAGTCTCCAAGGGGTGGATCTATAGCAAGTTGATAGCCTTTGCCTCACATAATTGATTAAAAAGTGATGCTAAGGACTTAGGCAATGGCATATAATTGTGAGGCAGGTGGTGTTGTTGCTTCGACCCCTGATTATGTTGAGGTTGATTTTACTATGTAGGAGGAAGCTGGTCTTGATAATTGGTTTGGTGTGGTGTATTTTGGTTTACAGGCCCTAGAACATTCAAGACAACTTTGATTAACCACTAAGGTCTTTTTTTGAGCATGGTTGCATTTTGGGTTTTGGTTCCATTTCTTCTTTTAAAGTTTGATTTTCCCTTCATGTACCTTAATATCCTCTATAACCTTAGCCCGAGCTAGGGATTCCTTGAATATATGATATTACTAGAGTTGTATCAACAATGAAATATATTTTGAATAACTTCTTGTGAATATACGAGTTAGATCTATCATAGGTAAGGTAAATGATAACTTTGAAATTATCGCTCATCACCTATTACCATAGTCCAAGACTGGTTCATCATCAAATTGGCAAAGATTATATAAATGACTCAAGATTGCTTTCTTCTTTACGCTAAATGAAAAGTGTTCCATGAATGCATTTACAAGATATTCAAAGCTATGAATATTGTGCCTTGGCAAATGATTATACCACTCTAAGGCTGGTCCTAAGAGTATTATCAAGAATGTTCTCAACAATAAGGTATCATCATACCAAAGTTGAAAGCAAAGGTTCATGAAACTAGTGACATGCTTTTGTGCATCACCATATTTAAAATTATCTAACTTAGGCATTCCAAAATACATCAGATATGGAGAATATGAGATAGAAGGATGGAGTGGTTGGTTACAAAGTTGACTCAGTATGGGTTTCTTGTAACCCATTATTGAAGCTTGTTTTTCCAATGACCTAATGTGCTCAATGAGCACCTTGTAAGCTTCAGATGAAATGATCACATATCCTCACATTTGACCTTGAGAAGGAGGTGGAAGATGTCTAATAGGGTGAGGTGGTTTATTGTGGTCATCAACAAAATCCTCGTAAAGTGACTCAGGGTACCTCTGATCCTGATACTTTGACTATAAGTCCTCATAGACCTCATGCTTCTGTTGAGAATTATTTATTTGACATTGTTGGGGCCTATGGTGTTGAGGGTGTGCATGAGGAGGATGATTTTTTTTGGTTCTAGGTGGTAGCTTTTGATGGTGTACCATGCGATTCTAATAGATTTACTACTTATAGGTACTTGGTGTAGGAACAAACTCATGCATGGATTTTTGCAATCTCTCTTTCAACCTTTGCTGACTCAACTGATATTACTATCCAAGCATTACTTATCCAATAATAACTAGTTCAAAAATACCTATTTATCAAAATTCTTCCTAAAGGCTTGATCTAACCAGTCAGTAGTGTGGGACTGATTGACCTTTGTATTAATACAAAGGGACTTGTCTTGCTATGTAGCCCCAGAAGTTATCTATTTCCCATGATTGAGGGAAGCTACGTTAACTTGGTATCCAGGCTTATATGTAAGCTTGACATACTTAGATGGTGTAGAAGTAGAATATGCTTATGTGTAATACTCTACTTGAGTAGGGGAATTATAAAAATCTCCCTCCTCATCATTGATAAGGATTGTATGAGGACATGGATTTTTGAGTAGGATGACGAGTTTCACACCTATCTAAATGGGCATTTTGCCAATTCATCCATGGATAATAAAGTGGAGTGGCTTCACCATATAACATCATCCATGGAGTGTACTCTTGATCATGCATTGAATGGTGCATAGAGTGAGTCAAAATGTGAACTTAGAATACCGACCTATTGGGAACCTCTTTGTGCTAAAGGTTTTATCTATGTGAAGTACATAAATTATCTCGACCATGGAGGTCATCACTTTGATCACACTGAGGATTGG
Source organism: Wollemia nobilis (assembly GCA_028583015.1). Lineage (NCBI taxonomy): Eukaryota > Viridiplantae > Streptophyta > Pinopsida > Araucariales > Araucariaceae > Wollemia > Wollemia nobilis. Next base: position 1,340,425 of record JAQPPZ010002395.1, on the reverse strand, counting down.
TAGATGCATCCTAAATGGGTATTTCATCCACTTTAGACTCTATAAAAACCATGATGCCATTCAAGAATGGTCATATCCTCTAGACTGATGTGGAGGTGCTCCATGCCTCCTTGATTTTTTTGTGGCACTAGCTCTTGATCGAGATTGTCCATGTGTGGTTACCATGGTCTTGATTAAAAAACAAAAAAATACACAAGAAAACAATGTGATTATCTGATTTAAGTTTTAATTATGATTCCTTATAACTGTTTAATGCATTTTGATGTTGGAAACATCTATTCCGATGAAACTAAGGGTAAAAAAAATAGAAAAATACTAAAATCTAGTTTGAGCACACCCCCCTATTGGGAAATGTAACTCAACTGAAAAAAAAATGGCTTTCTATTAAACTTGTGGGAAAAAATTACCCCTTAAAGGGGTCACACTATCTAATGTCTTGGTACTAGTGAAGCCTCACTTTTCCTTAACCCTCATGTTTAAGGTATGGATAGTAACTAAAGTTGCATACATTGATTATTTTAAATATCCCTATGGTAAGAGAGGTTTGCTAACCTTTCCACTTTAGGTGCACCCAAGAGTAGGGGTCCTCCTGGTGATGAAGTCCAGGAAGCCACTCATTTTTACCACTAAGTTTCTATGGTGTGAGCCAATGGGTGGAGATGAAGCCCACCGGTTTTGGTCTTGATTAACAGTTGGTGATGAAATACAAATTGTTAATGTTAAAGTGAAATGTTGTGTGTGGGGTTATTTTATTTTATGCAAAAGAAATTATAATCACAAATAATTCCATGCTCTTTCATGAATGCATAAAAATAATGTTTTGAATTTAGATTTCTAAATAATAGATGTTTAATTTTTAGAAACCTATAAGATGCAGAACCATACATGAGTAGCATGTGGGTAGGCAACAAAAAATTAAACCAAAAAGTAGTAGATAAGGGGTCATATCACATAGATATAACTGCAGATAAGGGTCATCTTGCACAAAGATGGTCACTTGTAGGGGACAGTCTCACAAAGATATGGTTGTAAATAGGGGTTACTTGGACTAGAGATAGTCATATATAGAGACCTAATACTTATGATTTCTACATCTAAATCTCTGCAACCTAATTTTTTTTTGCAATTTTACTCATAAACATAAAGAGATAGAATAGACGTACTCACCTTGAAAGCCTATGTTTGATGAAGATCAAACTGTATAATTTTTTTGCTCTTTGATATGAGGTTGTCATTCTTAGGGATGGTTGCAAAATAGAGGCCATGTCTATGGTAGACAATCATATAATAAGGGTCATATCTATGGAAAATTATTAGGCCTGCAACCTGTAATAAAAAAACAGATAGTAATTAGTCAATGAATAATAATTAGGGACTAGGTCCCACCATGATCACCACTGAAGTGTAGAAAAATACCATACATCCAAGCAATGAAATATTGAAAGATAGCAAATATGTGAAACCACAAATATTAAGAACAAGATATGTAAAAAGTGAATAATGGTACCCTTTTATTAATAATAATATATGTTCCTTTCCATGAGGTTACAATAAAATCCCTCTTAAGGATGTGCTACCAATCTTGATACAATGATTTACAACAAAGATATTTCACATGTAATGCACAAGATATTCTTCACACCCATGAATTTTCTTGAAGAGAGTTTCTTGTAGCCTCCACAAGGGGTGATGATATTGTGTTTTTGTGCTCTTCCTTCCTCATAGAAAACTTGTAGTCTTCACACAAGGAAAACAAAGAGATTAGTAGCACGTGTGGATGTAATGATAAATGAAAGCGATAAATAAATAAAATAATATAAATGCATACATAAATTAAAATCTACTTATGCTAAAAAAATGAATAGAAATGCTACTAAAACATATTATGCAAATAAAAAGTAAAACAAATCTAAACCTTGGAGGTCATACCTATGTAGAATGATCATACCTACAAGTTGTCTTTGAGTGAGATGACTGCTAATATGTAAGTCCTTTTCTCAAGTCCAATGTGGAGGTGACTCTAGGTGTGATTCGTGGTATTTTTGGTAATTGGTGCACTTCATGGAAGTAGCTTGATGGTTTCTATTAGCAACAAAATCAAGAATACTGGATCATGAAGAGGGTACGAATGTAGTTTCAATCTCTAAAGTGATCTGATGCCATAAATTACAAAAGTAAGAGGGTTTGAATATTTGAAATCATGAACCCTTTGGATGTGAAAGCTCGTGGTGAAAATCTAGCAACACTTATTTGCTTGAAAACTTGACAACTCAATATATTAAAACTCAGAAAAACTAGGGGTTCAAATTGAGGTATGAGTGCCATTATGTAGATTCCTCGAAATAAGTCTAACAATAGCACCACTCTGTGCATGAAAAAATAAAGAGTTAGTTTACATTAAGAAAAGTGAATGCCTATCTTTGAAATATCAATGCAAACTAATTTTATCATGCAGTTGTTCTAATTCAAGCTCATGCACATGCTGACTTGTGGTGCAAGTTCATGCATGAGTTTAACTGGTAATTTTAACTACCAATTATGTCCTAATATTTTTTAAATTTTTCTTCTAGCACGGCCATATTAGGTTGGGATGGCCTTGAATTGGTGTCATCCCTTTGTAGGATGGCCCCTTGAGGCCATCCCTTGGAGGGATGACCAAGGTTGTAAATGGAAACATCCCTTTTTTGAGAGGTGAAAACCACTTTTTAATCCCTAGGGCTTCCCAAAGTGGATCATATGGTCTTCAGGGAGTCCATATAGGTAGCCTCCTCAATATGATGCATTTAAGGTGTCTACACATTGATTTTATGTTAGACTAGATTCTTAATTTATGTATTTTTGCAAGCATTTTAATAGTTCTATATCATATTATATGTATCACTTGAGTAAATCTATTTTAGATTTGTTATTATCAATGAACTTATATTATTTATTGATCAATTTTTATTAAGTTTCTAGGTCCTAAAAAGAAGTTTTATAAATCATGATCTCAGCCCCTAAGTGCACAAGCGGTCACATCATCCTATGGCTATACTTCTTTTTATGTATTTGTATCTCTATTAATGCCATCAACTTTCTATGGATTTGTCAAGTCGTAAAAGGGATTTGATCTAGTCAAAAAATACCTTCAAAATTCCATCATCTCTAGTTTTCAATATATTGGTGAGTATCTATATTATTTTATCTTTATATGTTATCTTAACCTTTCTATTATGCTTTGTTGATAACATGGTTATGTACTTGAGTGACCATAGTATCATTCATCATTATGCTTACAATAAGGAGTTGATAATCAACATCAAGAAATCATCTTTGCATTAGTGTTTTAGTCTCTTGGTCTTTTATATTCTTCTTATTCTCATAGTTATATTTTTCTAATATTTATCAAGATCTTAAATGGACCAAGGGCCTAGTTAAGGTAGCTCATGATTAATTATTAATAATTTTTATTCTTTTGTATATAATTCTACCTATCAAGATCAAAATTATAAAGTCTTTCTAAACACTCATAGATCTAAAACATCCTTCAAAATTATCACCAAATACAAGAATGAGATACTTATTATTATCATCTTTTCTTTATTTTTGCAATAGGGAATTTAAAGGTTTTATAGGCTATCTTTTAAATCTTAATTTATTATGTTTAGTTTATGAAAACTATTATGGAAACTCAAATAGCACATTATTTTCTATATTTTTTTGTTGAATTCTAAAGAGGCATTGAAATTACATTTTTCATTGCTCATATTAGGAACATTAAGCATGCTACATACATTACTCCATATTCTATACTTGATCTAACTATCTAAAAATTAAAAGATATTTTATAACAAGTTTTTACATAGTTGTAGGATATTTAGAATTCTATTTGCATATTATATATATATATATATATGCATTATTTAGCATAAGTGCACCTCTATTAATACAATCTAGTATCTATGCATGCATTAGAAGTAAGACATGGGTAGGTGTTATTGTAGATTTAGATTAAAACGTAATTTAATTTTATACATTGTATCAAACTCTCTATAAACTGTATAACTATTAATTTCTTTAATTAATTTTATCTATTTTATGGTTGATAAAATATTGCATTTGTAATAAAATAAAAGGGGTATATAAGACACATTACTTTTCCCTAAATCATGTGCATTTGAAAGTAGAAGAAAAAAAATTGCATTTCGTTGTTATTGCAATTAAATATGAAAAGAATTAAATTCATTATTCTTTTTTTTTATCGGTAAAAAAGAGGGACTGCATTAATGTAAGGGTTTTGGAAGAGACCCCAAAACCTTTGTACATCCAAAATAAAACTTGATTACATTAGGCTTACCAACCAACATAGAAAATTCTATAAAAAATAATGATAAACCTAGAGTACAAAAACTAGATGATTTTTAAATAGTAGGGATGATCCCATCCCAAGGGTCAATCCCAACCCAGGATGGGACACCACAGTCAGGGCAGCACCATCAGTTATAGTCAAGGGTGGTGTGGGCCTCCTCTACATCCATGAGGATAACACTGAGCTACACGTGAGTAGCACCAAGGTCATTCACAACCTGCTAGAGGAAATTCCCTTGAGACTTGAAAAATTTGATAACCTGTAGGAGGACAGTCCCTTGGGAATTGACAGTTATGATAGCCACATAAAGGGTGGCTACAGATCTAGCTAGGTGATTAAGAATAGTATTGCATAGAGTAATCTTATCTTTGAAAGCATTAAACAATCCCAAATCTATCCTTTTATCCACTCGAGTAGAAGTTTTAACTGCATCAATTGATTTCGTTGGAGAAGAATCATAATTTTTGTTTGGCTAACTAGTTTTGGTAGGGGAAACTGTATCAGTTTTAAGTTTTTTAAGATGCGAGGAGGCACACATACAAGGAGGGTTAGGATTTTGAAGAAATTTTGATGAAGAGTGCTTCACAACTCTTGGCTTGTGCTCAAGGACTTCTAAGCCTTTGGTTTTGATTGAAGGAGTAGCATGGGAGGGAAGTCAAGATCCAAATCATCGCTAGGGATTTTTTGGATGTCAATTTTAGTTTTGGAGCTACCAACAGATTTGGCAGGGGTCAGATAGGAGGGGGAACAAGAAGGGGGGTTGAAGGGGTAGATGGTGGGAGGTTAGGAGGGGTGGGCTTAGAGGGGCTAGGGGTAGATAAAGAGGGGCTAGGGGTAAACTAGGAAGGGCTAGGGGAGGTGAGGTGGGAGGGAATAAGATAGGCAAGGGGAATTGTGGGAGGGAGGGAGGTTTATGGGGCAAGGGGGGAGGGGGGCATCATCGATATAATATCTATGGGAAAAGGTATTGACAACATGCTTGTAGAGGATATAGTGCAAGCCTTGATAAATATAATAGTGAGCTTTACCAATGCAAAAATTTGTGATAGATAGCTTAATTTATCTATAGAGGTAGTCAAGGATGTTAATTTTCCTATTACCTCTAAAGTGGTTTAGGAAAGCAATGTGGAAGCTTTGCAAAGTACAATAAATTTTATCAATAGTGAAAAACTGAAGTATAGGAATCATTACATGGTCCTAGATATTAGGGAGATTAGTTATTTCAATGCCCTCATTAGTGGTGAGGAGATACTTACCTTAGTCTGGGAAGAACTCCAACTCTACTACCATCCAGTATTTATCTTTGCAAATGCTTCTCCCATATGTAGGAAGCTCGATCACCTCCATGGTAAATTGCACATAGATGGTAAACTCCAAGCCATGAACGAAGACACAACCATCCTCCTAGGAATTAAAAATGGCATTTGTAATGTCCTACTCATTGCTAGCAAATTTTTTAAGGAATGGGAGACAAGTGTGAAGGATATCCTCGATCATAGGGTTTAGATTCAGGCTCACCGATTCAAGGATTGCCATGGGAAAAATAGTATAGGTGGTTCTAAACTTAGGATGCGAAGGGTGTAAGTGAGATTAAGTGAAATAGAAAGTACCTGGATACAACTTTAGTTTAACACTCCAACCATCATTCATGCCAAAAAGACCAATATTTAGGGTGTAAGGAAGTGATGCAAGGTATGAAGGGCGGTAATTCATGGGATGTGTGACTATTAGCATTGCTTGAGCACTGTGTAGGGAAGATATGATGGTGAAGTAGTGATAATCATTGGCATGGTGGATAAACATAGAATAGGGAGTTGAAGAATCTGAGTTCATATTTTCGTAGTGATTTCCAAAGGTGGTGCAAATATGGATGCACTTGGAATCATACTCGATATTAGGTAAGCACATGTGACAAGGCCTAGTTCTAAAGTTTTCAAGGTGGTGATTGGATAGGTCCTAAGAATTAAGATCATTAGGAAAAAAATGTGATTGAGGTGATGCAAGAAATCATGGGTCTAGCATCTAGCATGATGCAAACATTGGGACTCGATGAAAGTAGTAAAAAAGGTTGATGGTGGATGATTAATGATGATCGAGGGGGTAGGGGTATGGGTGGGTAGGGTGCACATGAATCGACAAGGGGGAGGAGGTGGAGAGGTGGCATAAGCTGAAATAAAAAAGGTGACATGTGGGTGGAGGAAGCAGTGACAAGTGGTCAGTGACACCGACCAAGGGTCCAGACACCCAGGAAGAGGGTTGGGGATCAGGGATGACCAATGCGGTCCCGTGATACAATTTTAATAAATTCTACAAGAAAATCATTATACCAAATATTAATACACCTTATAGAGTGGCCCAAATTGTCCAGCAAGTTTGTAGCTCCATTGGGTTTTATGAACACATGCTATACAATAGTCTCAAATAATTGAGGAGAAGCCATCTAACTTCAGAGATAATGTTCCTTACTCACCATGTAGGGTTCTTATTCATTTTGGAATAATTTATAATGTTTAGCGAGTCTCCTTCAACCACTAAATTACATTGAAAATTGCTTGTGATTACTAATCCTCAATAAAGAGCTTTGGCTTTCATAGCATGATTGGTGAGGGTGCCAAGATTCTCATCATAGGCAAGGATTATGTTTTCTTCATGAGTTTTAATGAATTTACCTCCACCAGCTAGTCAAGAATTATCTCTAGAGGAGCCATAAAAATTTAACTTAAGCCAACCTAGCAAGGGAGGGGTCCATTTTGAGTTAGCTTTGGGGTTGGGGTGAGTGGGTTGAGTGATGGGGTCCATATAAAGGTGGAGAATTGAGGTAGTGGAAGTTTTAATGCTAGGGATTGGGGGTCTAGAGCATAGACACAAGGAAACATTTTTGATGGTGTAACTAAGGATCCTATTGGCAATAATGGAGGTATCCCTAGGAGAGCTTGAGAAAGCATGATTTTTATGCTCTAGCCAAATTTACTACAAAAAATTATGGAGGTACAAAGACCACAAGGATTTAATTTTGGGATTTTTTGAAGGGGTTTGACCATTGGTTAAAAAGGTTGATCATTATGCAAGGATGGGTCTAGGAAATATTGAATATGGTAAGGATTGAGCTCATGATCAAGTCAGCATAGAAACACTTGAGAAAGATATGACTTACTAATTCCCACTCAAACATATAGAGATATCATCTGTTGGGGAGCTAAAGCCCATGGTGTATGAGGTTATCCAAATTTAGGATTTTTTTTTGAGTAGCTAACTAGGAAAAGAACCCAATTTTAGGGATGATGTTCTTAAGCCATATGGCCTTAACGAGGATGATGCAATTGATGGGTTGATCAATCAGAAGGTAGGTAAATTTGATCGTGAATTCACCATCATCACATTCTTTCCAAATAGGAGTATCAGGGGTTAGATCAGGTATGGGAGTGATGAAGGGATGGATAAAGCAGGTTAGGATAGAGGTAGTGTTGTGGATTTTGGCAGGTAGGGAGGATGTGGGGATGGTTTTCCAAGTGGGTCTTCCAGAGGATAAATCTATGATTTTGGTAACCTTGCACTCGAAGAGAGTGTAAGTGAAGGGTTTAATTGGGATGAGGGTGGGATCAACAATGAGGGATTGGTCAAGGATCCAAGGGTCAAGCCAAAATTCAATGGTATACCCATTGGAGAACTACCATCTAATACCTTTAGAGATAATATCTTTAGTTTGTATGATTGAGTTCTAGAAGGCAGATCCGATAGGGGGGTCATACTTCATGAGATTAAAATGCTACATGTATTTTATTTTTACAATATATACCCGTTCCAATTTTGCATTATTCATAATTTTCCATACCTTTTTGGCAATGAGGAAGCTTCATCTTGCTGATTCTTCTCAGGCCAAGCCCCCCTTGATATTTGGATCGACAAACTCTATCCCAAGCAACAAGGTGATATCTTTTTTTATTTTCTGGTAAATTCATTATTCTTAACTAATTTTTGTTTCAAATAATAAAAAAGTATTACTTTTCTTATAATTAATTCAACACTTGTTTTTTACTTGAGACTTTTGCATTAATTTTTAAATTTATATGCTTGTTCTTGGATTAGCATCTACAAAGGCCATATTCTATTCATAGATTAAACATAAACTAGACCTAGGAACCCCATTTAGCCTTAAAATAATATTCAATCCATATTTTAGGTGCCATTTCACACACTTGAGAGTGACATCAATCCATCCCATAACTTCATTTAACATCATACATTTTGGCAAACCCAATGTGAACACCACATGGTCCATAAATTCTATAGGTTTTAAACATAAAACTTTTAATTATAAAAAATAAAGTAGATTAGAGGGTAAATAGGTAGAGGAATGTGAGGATTTAGTTTGGGATGGAATTTGGAAGAATCTCTCTGAATGGAGAAAAGAAGAAGAAGAATTAAACCAAGGAAATCACCCATCAAATAAGATTTTCTCTCCCTTTATTCTCTCATCTCACTGTAAACTTCTGCCTCTTATGGAAAATTATGCTTTAAGATCTAAAAAAAGGTAAATTAGATAATATATTTGGGAAAATTCAAAATGGATTGAGCTTTGAATCCAATCAAACTCAGGTTCTTCAAAAAGTAGGATCTTCTATCTAAAAATAGCCCAAAAAGAGCTAAGAAAGAAATCATCTCTAGTGAACAAAGGTCTATTTATGGGGTACTTAGAGTAGGACAATCCCTTGAGTTAGGTAATTCATGATAATACCATCTCTAGATATTAGAGGATTGGGAGTTCCTCACAAAAATATAGTCCTTAAAAGACTTATTAAACTTCAAAAGCTTGCTATTATCTTGATCCATAAATTCATGTTATCGGTAGGAAAGGAAACATCTATTCTTAATTTGCTCCCACCAAGATGGAAGTTTTGGGATAGATTCAAATGGAAAATCAAGGGGTGTTATCTTGGGAAGGAAATATTTTTACCATTTAATTGAATACTTATTTTTAGAAGCAAGAGTAGTATCCAAATTCCACTCCAAAGAGTTAGCGAAAACTATAACTATTGTGAATATGTATGGTCTATATAGAGATAGGTAAGGTTTTTGGGATGAATTTTTTGGCCAAGATATTCTTAAAAAGGATAATTTAGTGGTGGGAGGGGATTTAAACTTTGTTACAAAAATAAATAAAATATGGGGATAATAGGCCAAAATGGATCCACCAACTAATTTTTTCCTTCACAAAATTCATAATGCTATACTTTGTGATATAGAACCAACAAATCTTACTCCTACATGGAGGAACAATCGATTTGGAATTCATGGGATATCTAAAATATTGGACAAATTTATAGTTTTAGAAAATCTCTTAACTTTCTCTAGTAAGATGAGAACTTGGAGAGATCAAGAGGGAGGACTAGATCATTCTCCAATCATTTTACAACTATAAAAGGAAGAGTATAAACCACTATGAACTTTCAAATTCAATCCCATTAGGCTAAGGGATGAAGAATTTCAAAACATAGTAAGAACATAATGGAGGCATTATAACCCAACCTCATAAGAGATAATCATATTTTAGTTTACAAGTAATATTAGGAGAATAAAATTAATCACATTAGGTTGCGCTAAAGAAAAATACTAGGAAGCAAAGGCAAGACTCACTAAAATTTAATTTGCTCTAAATTAAATTTACAATACTAGATGTAACGATTTTTTTTCAAAATTGAAATCATGCAAGTCAAAGAATTAGAAAAAAGAAGAGAGAATTGTTAGAATGGGAGGAGGCAAAATGGATAATGAAAATAAAGGATTTATGGCTAGAATAGGGGGATGAAAATATAATTTGTTTTTAAAATTATGCTAAACAAAGGAAATATACTAACACAATTTGGGAAATGAAAGAGGAGAATAGAAACACTTTGATAAGATTCTAGGAATTGACACCATTAGCTGTAAATTACTTCAAAGACTTGTATAAAAATATAAATAGAGTAAACAGAGTAGAGATAATCAAAGTAGTTCTAAATTTACCCAATATGGTCAATGAGGAACAAAAAGAAGCTTTTTTGTTAGAAATAACCATGGAGGAGTTACAATCAATAGTCAAATCATTCCAAAAAGGGAAAAGTCTAGATCAAGATGGATAGACAATTGATTTTTCTTTGGATTTTTATGAAACTTTGGAGTAGTATCTTTTAAAAGTGATAGAAGAATCAGGGATTAAGGGATAATTTCTAGGATCCATAAACTCCACCTTCTTGGCTTTGATTCCAAAAAAACAATCCCGAATATTTTTAGAATTATAGATCTATCTCTTTATGTAATACCCTCTATAAAATCATCTCAAATATTATAGCTAATAGAATTAAAGGGTCTTCTTAGATAATTGTTTAGAGTAAAAATTTAGGTTTTTAAGTAAAAGGTGAATTCATGAAGCAATAGGGGTGTCTTGAGAAGGACTACATTCAATAAAGACAAGGAAGCAACAAGCAGTGGTAATAAAATTGGATCTAGAAAAAGCTTTTGATAAATTAAATTGGTTATATATCAAGTTGAGCCTAATTCAAATTGGATGTAGCATTCTCTTTGTTATGCTTATCAATGGTTTAGCTTCCAATATTTTCAAGGCTTATAGAAGTCTATGACAAGGGTCTCCTCTTTCTTCTCTCATTTTTATTTTGGTAGTAGAAGGTTTGAGTAGAATGATCAAGGAATAGAAAAGATAGGAAATGATCAAGGGTATCAAAATTGATAACTCTTTGAAGGTAACCTATTTTTTCTTTGTAGATGATGTTTTACTTTTTGGAAACAGGACATTGAATGAAACCTTAAAGTATAAATAAGTGTTGGAATTATATTTTATGGCTATAGAAATAAAAATAAATATATAAATAACATAAATATCCTTCAATAGATTTCAACTAGGGTAAATAGAAGCAATAATGAGAATTTTTGGTTTCAAGCAAGGGATAAAATATTTAGAATTTTATCTAAAACCTAATGACTATGGGTACTAGGATTGGATTTGGTTATCTACCAAAATAGAGAAGATGATCAACACTTGGTGCACTAGGTGATTATAATTGGAGGGTTATCTTACATTGGTAAAATCAATTTTGGAAGAAACCCCAATCTATTGGCACTCCTTGGCTTACATTCCCATAACAATAGTAGAGAAATTAAGAAAGAAGTGTTTCCAATTTCTTTGGTTAGGGAAAAAACAAAAGGATGCAATGACACTAGTTAAATGGAACAAAATAGCTAAACCAAAATTAGATGGAGGATGGGGCCTCAAGAATATACATCATATTGAAAAATCTTTAGCTACAAAAAATGACAAAGGATTATGGTAGGAAGTAATTCAAGAGAGATATTTAGGAACCATGTTATTTGTATATTGGATTAGACTACAAAATAAGTTGGTTTCAAAAGCCACAATTATTTGAAAAAAACTAATGAGAGATTTTCCATTAATTGGAAATATCTTGGCTTGGAAATAAGGAATGGAAAGGAAGTAAGGATATGCAAATATTATTGGCTAGGAAGCAAAGGAGACTATCAACTTCCACAAAACATAATAAATAATTTCTATAGAAAAGGAAATATGGTATTGGTATGGGTGGTATTATTAGAGAGTACTAATTTATGGAAACAAGAATGAATTATAGTAGAAGAATTAGAACTAGGAGGAAATGATGCACATATTTGGCATGACTATACAAAGGAATTGAAAAGAGCAAATAGAAGACTAAATCAACAAAGTGATTGTCTAATATGGTTCAAGAACCTATAAAATAGGAAATACATAGTTAGATAAGGATATAAGGTAAGCTTTGATGATGGAGTAGAATGTGGAAGGTAAAGGCTCCTATAAAAACTAGAATCTTTGTGTGGTTAGCTCTATCTAAAAATGTACTAACATGGGATGTTCTTCAAAGGAGGTCTTGTAAAGGACCAACTCATTATGTCATGTGTACAAAGTAAGAAGAAAAAATATACCATATTATGATTCATTTCCCTTTCACAAGAGGAGTGTGGAAATCAATTATGCCTACGACTCATGGGAAAGGATAGTGACCTGGTAGGAATCTTCTAAATAATATGCAATAATGGTTCAAAGAAAGAGAATTAAAGGAGTGTATATGTGTCTTTTTTATAGTGGGATGGGGATTATGGTTGGTTAGAAATGCTAGGTTGTTTGAAGGTAAGAAAATTCTAGTGATTCAAGTACAAATGTAGACTAAATTTATTTTTTAAAGTCTAAAAATCTCTCCAAAACCAAAACTGAGCAAACATATAGGAACACTAATAGTGGATCTTATGAAACCATGGGTATTCTTTGATGGAGTTTGCTAAGGCAGCCCAGGTATGTGTGGGGTAGAGGAGCACTTTATTTAAATAAAAATCATAAGACCACTTTTAAGGTAGGTTTAGGTGAAGGAACAAATACTAGGGTAGAATGGAAAGCATTGGTCCTCTTGATGAGAATTGCAGTGGCACAAGGAATTATGACTATATAGATTTTTGGAGATTCAAAATTAGTGATAAGTTGGTTTGCAAATCATGTTAATATGAAAAAATTTCTCCTCGATCCTTTTAATGAGTAAGAGAAATTATTAAAACCTTCTATAACATAAATTTCATAGAAGAAAATCTGTAGGGAACTAAATGTAGAAGCAAATGGTCTTTCAAAAGATGGTTTGAACCTTCCAATAGGCACTTGGAAAATGGAATATGTGGTTAGAGGACTTAGGGTTTTCTCATAGTCCTCCTCTTATTAACAATCATATCAAGATATGTTATTAGCAACAACTAATAAAAAAAAGTGTTTTGAAAGGGACCCTTGCCTTTATTTTTTAGAAAGACAAGCTTCAGAATAGTGTATCTTCAGAATTGAAACCAAAGTCCTCCTAATTTTTAGTACTCAAGTAAGATTCATTCAAGAATAGTGACTGATCAAGATGTTATTCTTTCTTTCCACATGTCAAAACTATTTTTAGGATTATATTTCTAGATTGTAAGTTGATTATAACATATTTAGAAGTAAGGCCAATACTTGTCTCATTTTAGTTTTATGTAGCTAAAATTCTTGAGGGTACTTCATACCCATAGCATTGTAATTATTTTCAAACTCAGAAATAAAAATCAAAGTTTTTTCTAGGAAAAAATATTAGAGGATTAATTCATAATTTTTTTTTTCTCTCTCTTTCTTCTCTAGCAACTTTTCTTTATCTTCATCTATTTGGTGCATTTATCATTCTTGGCTAAGTAATGTTTCCCTTAAAGTGCCTAGTGAATTAAGTGGTTATATACACTAATATATTGGCCTTAAATAAACCAACGGTGTTTCCACACACCATATTGCCATAAAAATACCCACTTTGCTCCCATTTACCACTTCCCTTCCATATACTCATTCTTGTACTTGCAAATAATTTCTCTTCCATGTACTAATGGTTGTATTAAAAAGTATTTATATATAGAAAGCTTTGGGCATATTAGGCGGACTTGATATATAGAGATATTTGAGGTGTATTAGAAGACTTGGTATAGAGAAAGGTATACTAATAATGTTAGAGACATATGGTTTCTTCTATTTTTCTTTTCTCTATAATATTTACCTTCTAAAAACTAAAATGTAAAGAATCTAAAAGAACACAAAACTAGATCACATAAAATATATATTCAACTTCTTGAATGATATCATTTAATTATTGATTAAGATGGTTGAAAAGAGGTTCATTAGGAGTGTAGCCCCTAAGATTGACCATCCTCTTCCAATTAAATAATATTTAAAAAAAAACTACCAAAGTAGCTATTTTTTTTAAGCAAAAAACCCCTTGTGGGGCCGCCTTGGTCTGAGAGACCACGAAAAAGGGGTTCTACACTGTCAAATTCACTCGGGAGTCGCACCCGACCCTGCCCGCACCAACATTATCAATTGGATTTTGGATACCCAATTCAGATTTTTGGTAGGGTGGAGATTTGAACCTGACCTCTCTTGGAGGATTTACCTCTCCTCTCCAACTCACCTACAACACCTGGGTAAACTAATTTATAGTGGAAAACACCCCTTTCGAGGTGCCACTTTCAATAGGTTGGGCATAGGAGGAATGGAGCCTTGTTGGCCTCTACCAACACATAGGACATTCCTAACTATACCATATATCTGCAGGATGGAGACAAGGGGAATGGAACCTGGGTCGGCCTCTACCAGCACCTAGGGCATTTACCACTACACTACAACAAGCAGATCCTACCAAAGTAGCTATTATAATCCTAATTTTATAGAAAATAAAGATATGACAACTCATCCCCATCCAATATGACCAAATATGATAAATGAAGGATAACCTTCAAGTTGCATGATGTTTAAAAAATATTTATATAGCTTAAACTTCTCAAGAGATAACATTCCATTGAAATTCCAATATCCATGTTACCAATTTCTGACCAACTTCTTCAAAACCTTGATGATGTTTAATAAAATTCTTTAGGATTAGTGAATACCACCATATCAATACTCGACCAAGTTATCCCAATTACATATATACCACCATCAATAATAGTTTTAACTAAAGTAGGTGAGATAAATAATATATATATATATATATATATAATGCATCTCAAAATCCTATGTACCCTTTCTTGAAGAATTACTCTAACCCCTTAAAGTTAAGACAAATAATATTTATTTAACATATCAATCAGGTACAAGATAGGTTTATAAATTTTCCAACAAAACAAATCCTTATACATTAAGTTCTTTAAATATATCATCAATTAAAACATCAACCTTAATCAAATTACCCCAACATCTCAAAATATTGTTTCAACTATTATTTTTCTTCATCACAAAAAGAAACTAATTGAGGATTTTAGGGACACTTAATGGGGTTTCTATATCATCATATCATAAAAAATATTTCAAATTATTTTTATAAGCATATCAATTTTGGTGTTCAAAAATATCATTTGAGTCTACTCTTTTGAATCATAACTGAACATCTATAGATATAAAAACCCCCATTATACAAATGGAGTAGCTAAAAAAGCAAATGGCTACCATTCAAAACCTAGCTTTGATTCAAATGTATTATTACAAAGACCTTTAAAACTAACATTAAGATCTAACAATAGCTTGTAGATTCTTCCCTCTAAACCTTAAAATCCCTATGTTCCAACTCTACAAGGGGAAGGAATATCTCGTAAACCACCCCAAGTTGTTTCATATAGCTTTTTGCAACATTGCTTATGAAAGGGGTTACTCAAAATATTTTCCAATAACTTAACCAATATAGAATTTAAGTGTTACTATCAAATACCAATGTTATATTTCATAGTAGTTTCTAGAAACAAATGCAATCAACACATTACCCAACATTGTTGAAAAATAAATACTCACAAATTATTGCACATGGTATATGGGGGTGTCCATGGACACCAAATAATATCATTATCAAAGTATAAAATTATACTCCAACCAATAATTAAATGGTTGGTATGATGGGGTATTTATACCCAAATATAAGTTACCTTTAGGTCAAGGTTAAGTAACATACCTTTAGATTAAAAATAATAAAATATTATAAAAATAATGTTTTCAAGGTTTACAAGGGCCCAAAGGTGTTATGTGTACAACATAATACAAAATTTGGTCATGGCATCAAGATAATATTAACCACTGTGTATTCCAACTTCCTCTTAAGCTAAATTAGATCCATGTAGAGAGACCCTTGTTTGTCATCCTATCTTAAGGCACACTCTTCGATGGCAAGTAGTTCTATATGCACAAAAAATATACTTCGAGCATAAACTATCTACTATTTTCTTTGTTGAAGGTATAAAAATAGGATCAAGCATCACATATACATGAAGTCATATTAGAAAATGCATCTAAATAATAATATATTTATTCCACCAATGAAATACTATATTGCAAACAAACTAGATGGTGCTATGATTATCACACCAAAGAGTGACTAGAAAAGCCTAAGGAAATCCATTTGTTCTAAAATTATGAGCATCCATAAATTATGATTAATTGACTCATTTGTAGCATAATATTTAAATTTTATAGAATACTGATATATGGTCTATTAGCATCTATAACACCAATAATAAGGCTATATTCAAATGGATAACAAAGCCTATGGTGGACTATTACTCATCCAGATCACCAACCTAATCAACATTTAAAATTCATGTCAAAATCAAAGGGAAACCAACTGAGTAATGAATAATCACCTAATAATTCCCTCTCATGTATCTAGGAAATATCTTAATCATAGTCCACTGTTCTCTTGGGCGAGTTGCATGTACCTAGAAAAATAGATGATAGAAAAGGCTATAATAGACCATGTGTGAGTAAGACACATAAATCCTCCCATAAGAGAACAATATTGAGTATCATCCACCAAAGAAGTTATACAATCATCCCAAATATTCAATCCTAAAAAAAATGGTTAGCCCTTAGCTTGAGAATATGTAACAGGATATTAATATTGAGTAACCTTTAAGATCAATGCTCAAGAAGGACCATATTAGTATCACTATAGAAACAAAATAGGTTGAGCATCCTTCAAAAGCATATTAAACCACTTGGGTGTTAGATGAACTAGGAAATAATAAATTGAAATATATGGGAAAGAAATATTAGAAGCCAATACTAAGAAATTTAACTCAAAACCACTATTCACTTCATCATGTAATTCTAATTCACTCTAAACTAATATGTCCTACTCAATATACCTTGAATCTAGAACTAAATGTGTTACAAGTGGTGCTACTCATAAATGGGTTAAATCTATAGGTAATAGACCTTCAATAAAATATGAAGATGAAGAAAATACTCTAATAGGAGTAGAACCTGCCAAATATCTGAATAAAATTTTGAATACAAATTAGTCAAAGTATTAGAAGAGTCTTCCACAAATATCTTAGATAGTAAACTAGGAGAAGCAACTAGAACCTAATAAAAAATGACATCTCTCTTAATCAAAACTAATGAATCTAAGGGTAATAAAATAAAATATTCCCTTGAGGTATTCAAATATCCCACAAAGATGCATTTATGAATATTTGATATCTTCTTCTAAATATATTTGGATATACGAGCCTATGCTAAAGTTCCAAAGATATAAAATTGAGATATATCAGGCATACCTCCTATCAACCTCTCAAGAGGTGTCATACCTTGAAAAACTCTAGTAAAAATACTAATGATGATGTATGTTGTAGAAGTGATGTCCTCACCATAGAAGTTTTTCTCTATACCCTCAGCATGAATACTACACCATGCTATCTCCATTAATACCTCATTCTTCCTTCTAGTCACGATGTGCTATTCAAGAGTATAATTAACAATCCTTTGATATATTATCCCTTAAAGAGTCAAAAACCTTGAAATTCATTGATCATGTATTCAATTCCCCTATCTAACCTAATACACTTGGTTCTCCTATCCAAATTATTTTATGTAAGAGACTTAAAGACCTTTAATATATCAAATACCTTATGCTTAGTGTAATTGTATACAACCACACATATCAAGAAAATTCATCAATAAAAATAAGAAAACATCTATTTTTAATAGGTATGATACACCCATAGGTCTGCAAACATTGTTGTATATGATATCCAAAAAGAGAGTAGCCAATATTGTATTCCATTTTGGAAAAGTCTCCTTATAATGCTTCCTAAGTAGCTTACATCCATAGAATACACCATTGGGAGGGGAGATATGTTTAAGTCTAGTGGCCATATGAAAAATGACTTATATATCTCAAGGATTCATAGTTGAGGTGACCAAAACTATGATGCAATCTCTAACTCTCATCATTAGCATGTGCGACCATGGCCACAAAATATTTTTCGTAGGAGAATAAATAATTGGAGTCAACCGTGCTCCCAACTTATAAATTTATTCTAGCTCATCACAATAAATAAAATCAAGTTTAAAACCCATTGTCTATATCTTTAATTACCCAATGATTAGGCCAAGATTCTACTTTCTTATTTATATGAGTAATGTGTTAAATAGACAAGAAATTAGCATAAAAATTAGGGGACCTCATAAAAATAAAATATCCAATGTTGGTCTATCCACATATTGAAACCTACAAAGAATATTCATATCCAATAATATTTAGTGTACCATTGTAGGAGATATTTGTGCTTTTCCATATTCCTTGTTACCCAAAAACCTATAATCCACTAATCAAAATAAGTGGATATCAAATATGTAGAATAAAAAAATTCATGTTCCTATGATATATTTCCATCAAAGTTTTTTTCACCTTTTTCATAGAAGAGAGCAACATCAACACCCCTTTTTTTCTCCTTCCTCAAGATTCTAGGTATGGATTTGACCAAACTCTGCTTTATGTCTTTCCTTCTTGCAATACTCATGTGTTGCATTTTTGAAGGGCTTTTGAGGCTTATTTTAATTATATTTTGACCTTTTGTCACTTTAATATTTGGAAATAGCCTCTTTTTGAAGGGCCTAATTGATGAAAAATAACCTTTATGCCTTTTTCTTATAGCATGATGATGGAAGAAGTAATTAAATACCTCATCAATTAGTGGTGCAAGAAAACTAAGGAAGTCAACTCAAAGCATATAAAACATAATAAAAATTATCTCATGTCTCTCTAAAAAATTATTGAATACTACATATCCACCCCTTACCACATATACTACTACATATCTTGTTCCAGAAATGGCCCAAGACCTATACCAATCCCTAACTTAATTTTCTTTGGAATTCTTGATTACACCACTACCTGTGGATAATTTGGCTAGAGAAAAATAATAGGATTTTCAATGGGATTGCTAAATACCCGTGCTTTATATTCCTACAAATTACCACTTTTGCTACTGAGAATGCCCAACTTGTCTCATCCACTGATGCCCCTAAACTAGGTCTTGAGTCTCATTTATTCACTCACTTAAAACTCACTAACCTCTCAATTGGTATGTCTAATTCTATTTTGATAGGTCTAGTATCAAGTGGACCACTCCTCTTGCAGAGTGGATCAAGTTTAATTTTGATAGTACAACTAAGAGAAATCCTAGAGAATTGGGTGACAGAGGTAGAGTAAATAATGATCGAGGGAAAAATATTTTTGCCTATGTTGAAAACATTGGCCTTCAAGCTAACAATATGGCTAAAGAAAGAGCTCTCTATCAAGGGTTACTTATCTTGGATGGACTCAATTTTGACAATATTATTTTTGAAGAAGATTCCTTATCCGTCATCAACTGCCTCAAAGCCACCCAATATCCATCGTGGAATTTGTGCAACATTATTGGTGAATGCAAAAGACTTATAAGTATTGCAATATCATTATCCAACATGTATGTAAAGAAGGTAATATGACAGTCAATTGGCTACCTAACATATGCATCAAATAAGAGACCCTCCATGTATGGAAAACAGACTTTCTACAACACCTCAGTATGACCACTATCAATGATGATATTTTTCTTCTATAAATTAGGTCACACGATGAATTGTAATTCCTTAAGAAGAATCAACTTTTCCACTTATATTGATCATAGTTTGCTCCACAATCCAATGCAAAAGGATTACATATTTCTGAACAATCCTATGATGCTAGAGGTTTTGGAAAACCAAATGTTTTTTCCCTATGCTGGACTAAGAAACCAGATCCAGTTAGGATTCACCCAAAATAACCACCTTGTTGTTGAGGAGTACACCTTAGATTTGATTGTCATTTAATTCAAGTTGCATTGGATTTTCAAATTTGAAATTGTGGAAGTGACAATGTTATGGAAATGGTGGATTAGTTCTCCCTCTTGGGTCTGTTCTTCCCATTTGCTGCATGTTTTCTTGGGTTTGTTCTACCTAGGTTACCTTAGTTTATTTTAGTCTTATCCTTTTTTCTGGTCTATTTTGTCTTGAGACCAGTGGGTTTTCTCCCTTCTTCATTTTGTAAAAGGTTTAGGGATCCTTTCAAAATCCTTTCTACTAA
The DNA here is from genome assembly GCA_028583015.1 of Wollemia nobilis. NCBI lineage: Eukaryota > Viridiplantae > Streptophyta > Pinopsida > Araucariales > Araucariaceae > Wollemia > Wollemia nobilis. Next base: position 1,320,109 of record JAQPPZ010002395.1, on the reverse strand, counting down.
TAACAAAAACATTGAATACTACATTGAATAGTTCAATATTATCCTTATCCATAACTTCTTGAGCTTCTCCTATTAGTTAAGGTATTCCTATTGCAGTCTAGATATCTTCTTGTTATTTCTTGAAATGACTAATTTAGTCATCATTAGTATAAAAAGATTCAATAGTTAAAGCATTAAGCTCAACCTACAACCTATTAATATTTGTAGAACTTATGTGATCATATAGCCTCTAAAACCTATTAAGTAACTTCTTAGGATCCCTAATATTGTGAACATGGGTGTCATAGATCTTGTCAACATGAAGAGATATAACACTATACTTAACATGATAAAATAACTCAAATTTCTCCTCTTAGGGTGATGGATTTTTAAGCCTTGATACTAATATAAAAATCACTGTATAAATTCCACAGGATCAAATATAATATAGCCACAATACAATAAGATCAAGATAATAATATAAGTAGAATAATATGAGTAAATTAATTTGTAAATCTAGGCTTATAATATATCAAATAACATTCACTAATATGAAAGTAAATAGCCTAAATCATACATGTAAAAACATGTAGCATGAATTACAATATTGTAGACACCAAAACAACACCAATCCGATTATGTGACTACAAGCACTGACCGAATTGGCATACATACCCCCTAGGGCAACCTCCAGAGGTTAAACAATGGTCCTAACCACTCCCAAATCATTTTTGGAAGGTCAAAGGTCATTTTTGCACCTTTTAAGCACTTTGCTCCCTATTCGTCCCACCCTGGGATGATTAGAATCCTATTCGTCCCACCCCGAGATGATTAGCAACAATCGCTCCAGGGTGGGATGATTAGCAAGTTTGATTGGCAAAAAGTCAAACCTTGACAAATGGCAGCCCAAATCCGCCACCTAACTCCACCTTCAAGGCATGGGAGTGTGAGGGACAATTTCAAAATCAGATAGGCTTCAGTCGAGCCTGCCCTCAATCAAGGAGGCCCTAAATCAAGGAGGAATCTTCCCTCCCCCCTAAGAAGGCATGGTGAGCCAAGTGGCACCCTCGCATGCGCATTCAAAGGAGACCCTTGGGTCTATAAAAAGGTGAGCCTCCTCACCCCAAAAGGAAAATAGAGCTTGAGCATTTGGAGCAATGAAGTGCTACAAAACTATACCCCCATTCCTCTTTGTGCTTCCTACATCCCTAATCTCTCTCTTTTGGAAGAGAGGTTATCGGGTGAACACTAGGAACGTAATACAGATCCAAAACCCAAGAAATCAGCCATAATCCCACCCCAAACTCATTGACACAACCCCCTAGGAGGTTTTGGACCCATCCCACTTGGATTGGTGTCAAAACTAGGCCCTAAACGGTGGGCGTCCCACCCCGGGCGCCCTCGAACTATTGCAGTCCTAATCGCCCCACCTCGGAGTGATTAGAAATTTGTGCATGATTTCTTTACTATTATTTTTGCATTCTCTTTTATTTAATGTACTTATGCTGTTGTCCAAGTTTCATTGCTTTTTGACATGATTTGACTTGGTTTCTGTCATTTTTATGCGTTTACTAACCTACAGGGAGTGCCTTCGGATACAGGATGACCTGGGTAGAATCTTCCAAATATGACCTTCTGGGTCATCTCAAAATGCTATTTTTAGTCTAACCACAAGTTTGTAGGAGTTTTGGAGGCCTCTGGATGGGACATTTGCAAGGTCACTTTTTACAAGTTTTGTTGCAGTCCCCAACGTCCCACCCCGGAGTGATTAGAAATTTATGCATGATTTCCTTACTATTATTTTTAAAATAGGTCCCTGATGATATCCTAATGCCTTTTGTAAATTTTCATTGCATTCTGACATGATTTGACTGTAGTTTTATCATTTTTATGTGTTAACTATCTCGCAGGGTGCCCTTATCACATACAAGAAAATTTGGGTAGGATAGGCAGATTCTGAGCATCTAGGTAGTCTTAAAATCACATATAATTCCTAACTTGTGAGTTTTAGGTGATTTGGATGAGCGTAGGTGGGACATTGGAGTGCTCACCTTGGAGAGGCCCCCAACGGGCAAACGCGCATAACGGGGCCGTCCGACGTCGCTTCAATGCAAAATCAGGTGATACCAACTCTAGATGTTGTCCTTTACATTCATATGTCATTTTGTAATCGATCTATCAACCTTATCACTGATATTCCACAAGCGCCCACTGGAGGCCTTGGGGATTGCATGTTTTTCTAGATACGCATATGCTATTAATGATTTGTTGTCTTTCTATGCATAGGATCTCACCACTAAGAATACTAGAGGGGTATCAAGGAATTATGAACACATGGACACAAGCGACGGCAACCTTTAGCCCACCCACTTCGAATGTGGGCACGCGAAAGACGCTGGAAGCATACCGTCTGATCTTGGAAGCATGGCTTCATCCATGCATCCATTGATGTAACAAATTGTATCACATGTTCTGAGCCCTAGAGGGGGGATGTATTGTAATTGGATCAAAAGCAATATCAATAAAAGAGGCCCCGCTTTGTTTGCTTACATCTTGTTTCTGCGTCATTTCCTTCATGCATTCGTAGGACTTAGCATCTGTATCCATTTTTGTTTGCATCATATTGGTATGCTGTATTTCTGCGTCACTTTCAGTGGCGATCATGGTGGGACCCTATCCCCTACTATTAGGATCAAGTTTTTGATCCAAATTTTGTGGTTTTTCTTTGCAGGTGTTACTCATTCGAGCATTGGACTGCTACTCGTGCCACCCCGGGACGAATACATATTCATCCCACCCTATGATGAATGCAGACCTGCTATTCATCCCACCCCGGGATGATTAGAACTCTATGTATTTTTTGAGCAGAAACTCAGAGGCATCTGGTTTGGACAGAGAAGAGGTAGGCCTTCTGAACATCCTCTGTGTTTTTCTACTTTCTGTTTCTGCAAATTTCTGCTTTCTTTGCTTTATTTTTAGACACTTGCATAGAAAGGTTAAGTAGTTTGTTTTCCTTTCTTACAATAAAAAATAAAAATAAAAAACATAGAGTAAATTAAATGGAAGGAACTTGATTAGGAATGCATTCTTCTCTGGTTTGCTTGCATGATACTTGCACAAATGGCAAGTCCTCATTATAGGTTTCAGTTCTAGGTAGGTTTTGTGATTTCCTTTTTGCTACTAATGGTTTCTGAAAGATAAAACATACTTTAAAGCATTGCATTAGTGAAAATCATCTTTTGCTGTATGTTTTCTTTCTTTACACAATTAAAAGGAACCACACACACACCACCTAATAAAATTGACATCAAGGAGTTGGTCTTAATACCCCAACACTTGATCAAGACCAACGGTGGATTTCATCACCACCTTGGCTTGGATTTTGCATACATATACCCTGATCATGACTATTTCTAGACGTAAATCCTGATGAATGCTGACCAAGTGTAGCGGGGGTGATTCCCCATGCATGAGGATAAGTCTTCTATGGTAGGTGTCAAAAATAGAGTGATCCCCCTTCCGTACCGCCTATGTTCCACTTACTGTTCTGCTCTCGCGTACCAATAGTTTCCCTCACGTAAGGGCGGGTATATTGAGAGGTTTGGTATAATGGCCTGGCAATGGTATATTGAAGGGGTGACCATTTTGGAGATACAAGAGCCCTCATTATGCATGTATAACAAAGTTTTCTTTACAAGAGTTACATAACAAAAATCAAACACACTGAACTAGATCTAGGACACACATTTAATCTGTAAATGAGATAATCATTTCTTTGCTTGTGTGGTCCCCTTTTGTTTGGTATAGCATAAAAATTATAAAGGAGATAAAAATATACATATCTTTTTAGAAAAACCACCACCATGGTGTATACCCGTAGCCAAGCCCAATCATGGGCAGAAGCTACGGAAAGTATACAAGGAGGCACAAGTCACCTCCGTTATAGCCCCAAGGACTTGGTTATACCACCTTGGCAGCTTGACCCACAACATAGTCCACACTATGCCACTACAGAAAAGGACTATAGAGGCACCCCTTTGAGGGGCACTCCCGTTCAACACAGACCCTCTCAGGAGGAGTACACACATGGGAAGGCCCCCTTAGACACTCATTATGAGTGGCCACTACGCGATGAAGTGCTAGAGCAACATAGGGTTCATAAGGAGGGGCCACATGATTATATCATTCCCCCTCCACCCCTCATTACTATTAGAACTAATAGGCCAAATCTAGAGCGCAAGGCTCTTCAGATAGGGCGATCCAACTCTACCCGTCCCTTTCACATGTATGAAAGGGAGCATGAGGAAAACCAATATATTCCTCAAGAGCAATACACCATGCGGGAGCAATGCACCTCCGCACCTGCTGATTATCAAGATCACCTATTGAGGCCAGAGCCTCGGGTGAATGCTGCTAACCTCGATAGAGGAAAGTGACCCATAGAGATCTCGGATCACCATGACCGAGATAGATATGTAGGGGAGGCATCTAGGCCTCCTAGACCTAGGATGATGAAACAAATCAACTTGGCATTTGCCAAACATGTCACCCACCAAGCGCAAATCATGCAGCTTAGGCAAGATCAGCAATAGTTAGAACAACTATATCATCTTAACAAAGAGCGCATTCAGTGCCAGACAGATGAGTTGCTCCAGAACACTATGCATGAGAGGATTCCAACCCCTCGCATGCATAAGACAAAAATTTATGAGAGGCACAACCCCTTAGTACGAGACAGGTCTCCACGACCTTATCAAGCATTGCCTCCAAGACCTCCTAGACCTGAGCGGGAGGCCACTCCTAGAACCAATGATGGGCGCCTTCCTCGAGCACCCGTCCATGTTTATAGGTCATGCCCAGAAACTCCTCACGAGGCCTATGAGGAATTTGAGCGAGAAGAAGAGTGGGCTGAAATGCCCTACCAAGGCAGGGGGCGTTATCCGGCTACCCCTCCATAGGCCTCAAGTTCCTCGCAATTCACAATGGGAACAAACCAAAGAAGAGGAAATCAAATCCTTCGATGCATACAAAGCACTGCTAGAGCACTTAGAGTCTATGGAGACCAAGACTTCAGGGCCCCAAAAGCCCACCTTACGCCAACTCCATAGTCACCCTGTGCATCCTTTAGTTCCGGCACCCCCATACCCCGACCACTTCAAAATGCCTCAATTGGCAATTTTTAGAGGGGATGAGGATGCCCAAGAGCACGTAACAAGGTTCCTGAGTCAATGCTTTGGCATTCAAGACAATGATGCATTGCTTCTGAGAATGTTTATAACCACGTTCGCAGGCCCTGCCTCGGATTGGTTTACCCAATTGCCAAAGCATAGCATCAACAATCTAGACCAGCTAGTGGATGCGTTCCTTGAATGTTTTGCCTTCAACACCAAGAAGAAGGCATCCTTAAGCGACCTAGCTGGCCTTAAGCAATATGATGATGAGACCATGGCTGCTTATGGGAATCGATGGAGGACATTGCTTTCAAAGCTACCTTACCTCCCTCCCATGGCCGACATGACTCAAATGTTTTCAAAGAGTTGCTTAAGGTCGATCTCCGTGCTATTGCAGCTGCAACAATATGCCACCCTCGAAGAAGCCCTGGCGCAAGCTAGGATAATTGAGGAGATCAAAATACAAGACGATGAGATTGCTAAGTCGCGCAAGAAAGAGTGGCCCAAAAATGCTAAAATTGGGCCCATGCAACCGAAACCCGCCGTGGTCAATCAGGTTGCCATAGCTATACCAAAGCCTGCACAAATGACACAGCCCCCAAAGGCTAATTATCAGGCAGTTCCTCTTGATAACTATGAAAAGGAAAATCATAAACAAGAGCAAAATCAGTAGCATCACCCTAGGTGACAATTCACACAATTCACGAGTCTAGAGACTCCTTGTTTGATCGCTTGTTCATGGCAAACCTGATAAACTTGCCAGAAAGTCGACCCATAGACCCCAACATGCCAAAAACCAAGGGCTATAGGGAAGACTTATATTGTAGATTTCATCGACAGAAAGGACACGAGATCTCCACTTGTTGGAAATTCAAAAACTTAGTGCAGGACTTGATAGACAACAAAACGCTCATGGTAGATAATCCCGTAGCGCTGAGCAACCAACAGATGGAGGTCTTCAAAGACCCCCTGCCTGCCCATGATGCGCAGGCAAAGACTTTACAAGTGAATGAGGTAACACAAAACTGCCCCATGCAAGGATACGTAGGGATGATAAGCATCGTGACACGGAACAAAAGATACCCAAACACGGTCGCACCCGCTGCAGCTACAGGAGATGTTCCATCAATGTCACAACCTCCACAACACCCTACACAACCTCCCTCGCCTAGACCAGTGGCCATGATTCGGACTAAACTTACTCAAATTTTAAGGACCACGTCGGCTAGGCTCTCCATTTATGAGCTCATCCAACAATCACCGCCCCATCGGGAGGCTCTGATGGAGATACTCAAAGCCATTGAGCTACAACCCCATGAAGCCAATTCTTTCAACAATTTTGTGGGACATGTGAGACGATGCATAGAACCAGTCATAACCTTCAAGGAAGATGAACTAAAACTGGTGACTAGTGATATGGTGGATCCACCCCTGCACGTCATTGCATGGGTCAATGAGATTCCATTCAAGAGGGTGTTGTTGGACACTGGCTCGTCCAACAACATAATCATGATAGCGGCATTAAAACACCTTAAGCTGCCAACATCCCACATTGTGGCATCCACTTACACTCTTCGAGCATTCAACGACGTGTTATGCTCGATGGTTGGCACAATTGTCCTGCCCATCCAAGTAGGACAAAAGACCATTCCTACATTGTGTCACATCCTTGAGGGTGAGATGGCCTACAATATCTTGCTAGGCCGGCCTTGGATCAGGGACATGAAGTGTGTCCCTTCGATAGCCCATCAATGCCTCAAGTACACATATGAAGGGCAAGTACATGTAGTCCCAACAGACTTAGAGCCCTTTAAGTTTTGCAATGCGATGCAGTTGATGCCACAATCGACCCTCCCATCGACACATTTGGACTTTCAATTGAATCCGTCCACACAAGGTCCGATTCCGCCTACATCCTCACTGTTGAGTCCCTCAACTCACCAACCTGGCCCATCTTCATCATCTATTCCTTCACCAACGATGCCACCTATGGTGGCCACATCGAAGGACAATGGGAAGAAGCCCCTAGAGGAGGTACCACCATTAGTCTCAACCATCTCTATCGAAGAGGTGCCCAACCAAATGGAAGTCGAGACACCTGGTTCACCCAACATGGAGTGGACTCAGGGAGAACTCCCATTCCCCCCCCTCAACCATCGATGATTACCATTGAGATGGCCAATACGGGCCTAGGGGAGTACCTAGTGTGGAACATTGTGGCAACACCCACGCTCGAATCCATGCAAGACATGGGGAGACCTCGCCTCCCCATCGGCACTATCGTCCCTTTAGGTTACCCACCAAATTAGACCAATTTTGTATATGGGGGCCTCGAGAATGGCATTGAACCCTACCTACAAGAGGAAGAGGACGAAGAGCCATTTGCTGAGAATGTTGACTATCTGTCCAACCCGGACTTCGCCTTGAAATACCTAGACCAATGTAATTGGCATGGATATGGATTGGGCAGATACGAACAAGGAATGCGCATTCTTTGTCAACCGAGATACCAGATGCCATATGATAAATTAGGAGTAGGGTTCAACCACCCTTTGTCCCTCGACATCTTGGTAGAAACCATGCAAGGCTTAGGTCTAGGCAATAGGGATGGGTTGGCACAAGATCCATATGCCAATCCCAACACTACATACACATTGGGGGATTATTTCCCATTGTTAACAACAAACCTTGTTGACCTCAACAACCCCTCCCCTTTGATCGAGGAAGGGGAAAGTTCAAGAAGTAACCTCCAAGAAGGATATGAACAAAATCAAGGGGGTCTTCTGAAGATGAGTCAGATTATGAGGTAGCACCTTGGGACCCTTTTGAGTCCGATAGCAATCACTCGTAGGTGACACCCATTGACGACTATCAGGAGGACTTCATGGCAATGTTCCCCTTTAATGTTCCAATCGAGCAATTGCTACCTCTAGAGAATCCAACCCTCCCACAGAGAGCGAAACAACCCAAAAGGGACCAAATCAACTTGCTCGAACAAAATGAGCCTCCCATGCCGGCCATAAGGCCAAGTGATCCACCGGAGGAAGAAGATCCAAATATCTTCTTCAACATCGACTACCCATGTGCCAATTTTTGGTTTTCGTAGAGAGTGAGGATAGTGATCAAGAAATGCCTAGTGGGAGGCTATACCAGCCAGAGGGGCACATAGTTGTCAAAGCCAATGAAGGCCTATGGATCTTCGATAGCGACTATGAGGATGAGACTGAGATGGCATATCTCAACCATATGAGGCAACAGGAATACCCCATAGACATCGATGATATGTTTGAACATTTAAATATGGGACCAAGGCATAGGTGGCATTTAAACCAAGCACAGTTAAACCAAGTGCTTCATCCACCACTTCGGGCATACAGGGAGCACCTCCCACCTAGAGACCCTATAGGGCCATCAGTGCCTAGGGCAGACCCTATCCTTCTATCTGCACATAGGGTCGATCCTTTTGTGCCAATACCCACAGAGCCAGATCCGGGGTACAAGGATCACCAAGGATGTCCGAATCAACACCCACGTGGTAATGGAGACCAAATTCATTCCATCAACATGATCTCCATTGATTTAACCACCCCCATCCGCAATCCAGCCGATCCAACATGACCATTGTATCTAGACCTAGATGCCATAGACTGGGATCACGTTGACTCACCACCATCCCCATCAGAGTACTAGCCTTGCGGTGAGATGTTCCATTTCACCCCAGGATAGACTCAGGATATCTTCCATGTTGAAGAGGAACCCGACGTTCCCAACGTAGATCTAAATTCAGCAAATGATATCCACCTGATCCCAACTCCACACCAGTTGGAGGACGGATCCCACATGTCAATCGAAGAGATGATTGACGTAGACATCGACTTCGATCCAATGAATCCACAAATCATCAAGCTAGGGGTAAGTCTATCCCCCAAAGAGCAAGCCGATTACATTGCCCTTCTCAAAGAGAAGAAGGAGGTTTTTGCATGGTCCTACAAAGACATGTCGGGGCTAGACCCACAGCTAGTCATGCATAATCTAACACTTGATCCGACAATCAAGCCAATCAAGCAAAAGCTACGTAAGATGCACCCAACAGTGGCCTTAATGGTCAAATATGAGCTACAAAAGCTATTGGATGCACAGTTTGTCATCTACGTAGATTACCCACCATGGCTGTCCAACATGGTACCCATCAAAAAGCCTAACGGGAGGATTCGCATATGCACCGATTTTTGAGATTTAAACAAAGCAAGTCCCAAGGATGATTTTCCCTTGCCTAGCATCGATGCATTGGTAGACGCTACAGCAGGCCATGAAATGCTTTCCCTCATGGATGGTTTCTCGGGATACAACCAGATTCGTATCAATCCCGATGATCAACTAAAAATGGCGTTCACGACACCTTGGGGGACATTTTGTTATAAGGTCATGCCCTTTGGCCTTAAAAACGTTGGTGCCACCTACCAACGCGCTATGACATACATCTTCCACGATCACATGCATAAAACTTTGGAAGATTATATGGATGATCTATTGGCCAAATCTCTTTTGTGCCAAAATCATCTCGATGACCTACGCAAGATCCTTGATCGCCTCATCGAACACAAGGTTAGGCTAAACCCCAAGAAGTGCGTATTTGGCGTCACATCTAGAAAACTCTTGGGTTTCATAGTCTCAAAATGAGGCATCGAGGTAGATCCAAATAAAGTCAAGGAAATCCTTGAAATGCTTCCCCCAACCACCATCAGGTAGCTCAGAAGCTTGCAGGGTAAGGTCACGTCGATCAAGCGCTTCATAGCATAGTTATCTAACAAGTGCCGACCCATGAATAAATTATTACACAAGGGGGTAGCATTTCATTGGGATGACGAGTGCCAATCAGACATTCGACGACATCAAACAATACTTGGCTTCATCGCCAGTATTGGCACCACCTAGACCAGGAGTGTCATTCTATTTATACATCTCAGCTATTGAGGTGGCACTGGGCGCCATGCTAGCCCAAAAAAATGAATTACATAAAGAACAGGCTAATTATTATCTTAGCCGCACCCTGGTCAGTTATGAACTTAACTATGCATACGTTGAGAAGCTATGCTTGGCGGTGGTATTTGCCACCAAAAAGCTATGCCATTACATGTTGAGCAATACGACGTATGTTGTGTCTAAGGAGAATCCATTGTGGTACATGATGAGTCGTACTTATCATAGTAGTCACACGGCAAAATGGATCATGTTGTTGACGGAGTTTGACATCGAATTCATTGGACAAAAGTCCATCAAAGGTCAAGTCATCGCCGATCAACTAGCAAAGGCTCCTCTCAAAGATGATCAGCCTCTGACCGTAGAGCTGCCCGATGATGGGGTCTTCCATGTCTCAGAATCGCCATATTCTGATGAGCCTGAGTCACAGGCCAACATAACCTTATTTTTTTATGGTTCTAAATGTGAGCAAGGGGGTGGCATAGGAATCATGTTTTTCACACCGCAAGGGGCTCCAATGCCTTTATCATTTAAACTTGATTTCCCATGCACCAATAACAATGTTGAATACGAAGCCTTGCTCATAGGTCTTCAGACAACCATCACCATGAACATCAAATGCTTGAATATCTTTGGTGATTCGCTATTAATTGTCAACCAAGTGAAAGGGGTATTCCAATGCAAATGCCCAGTTCTGCAGGCCTACAAAGCCCTTGTGGATAAATTCTTGGCAAAGCTTGAATGGTACGACATCGAGGCACTCCCTCGATCATCGAATCATTTTGCAGACACTATGGCCTCTTTGGGGTCACTAATCCCGCAAGACATTTCTGGTGAGATGACAACCATTCAAGTCAAAACGTTATCACAATCCATGATGGAGCATGCAAGCTCTGACATAACGCCAGGAATCCACCTGATCCAGATTGAACCATCTCAAGATAGGTTCTCTCGAATCCATGATAGTCTAAATCACGCCAACTAGGGGTCTTTGTTCTCTCCAACCCCTCTTAATAGCAACACAACGCTATTTTTACAAGTTCTTTCCCGCTCAGCTTTTGCTAGGGATGAACTTCAAGAGGGATCGGCCGTTCATACCATCGAGGTTTTTGATCAGCAGGATTGGTACACACCCATAAGAGACTATCTCAAGTTAGGTAGCCTCCCACTTGGATTGTCGCACACCACAAAAAGATCATTCAAACAGAAAGCGGCAAAACATGTCTTGCTAGGAGACATTTTATACCGTCGAAGCTACGAAGGAATCCTCCTCCATTGCTTGGACCAGCAGGAGTCCACTTGGGCGATCACCCAAGCGCATGATGGTACATGCGGTGGCCACTTCAGTGGTATGGCCATCGCAAAGCGCATTCTTCGCATGGGCTATTATTGGCCATCTTTAGAGCGAGATTGTTGCGCATATGTGTGAAAGTGCGTGAAGTGTCAACACCATGCTAACTTGACACACGTACCTTCTCAGGCCTTGCAACCGATCCAATCGGCTTGGCCATTTTTGTAGTGGGGCTTAGATCTCATCGAAAATATCTCCCCTACGTCATCAGGTCATCACACGTTTATCATAACGGCCATAGAGTACTTCACTAAGTGGGTGGAAGCAATTCCGCTTACCTCTACGACTGGGCCCCGCATTACGGAGTTCATTTTACATAACATCATATGTCATTTTGGTATTCCATCCAAGATCATCTCGGATAATGGGACATCATTTAAGAACAAATATGTGCGTGCTTTGACAACAAAGTACAAAATTCAGCACAATTTTTTGACACCTTATTATCCGCAGGCAAATGGGCAAGCAGAGGCGTCAAACAAAATGCTAGTTGCCATCCTTAAAAAGATGGTCGTAGATAGTCATAAGGATTGGCACATCCAAATACCACTTGCCCTATGGGCTTATCGCACTAGCATTCGGACGCCCACTGGGGCAACTCCATTTTCGCTAGTGTATGGCTCCGAGGCAGTCATGCCTCTCGAGTTGGAAATACCCTCCCTATGCATATCAATGCAAGAGTTCATCGATGATGACACTGCATGGTAGACCCGGTTAGACCAGCTTACGTTACTCGATGAACGATGCGTCAATGCTCTCGAGCATTTACGTATCTATCAAGAGCGACTTAAGAAAGCATACAACATGAAAGTTCACCTGAGGGACTTTTAGGTGGGTGACCTGGTCTTAAAAGAGAACCAACAAAATTCTAACTTGCCGCCCCATTTAAGGGACAAGTTCATGGCAAATTGGTTAGGTCCCTATGTAATCGATAGTAAAATAGGACCTGGAACATACCGGCTCGCCTCTCTTGAAGGAATCAAGGAACTAGAACCCTTGAACATCAGTCATTTGAGGCCATTCAACATTTAGAGAGCCATCGCCCACTCCAAAAGCTCCAAGGGTTCCCACAATCGCTTGGTCAACCTAAAATGCCCCAAAGGTATCCATAATCCCTTTGTTCAAACCAAAAGCTCCAAGGGTTCCCACAATCGCTTGGTCAACCAAAAATGCCCCAAAGGTATCTATAATCCCTTTGGTCAAACCAAAAGCTCCAAGGGTTCTCACAATCGCTTGGTCAACCAAAAATGCCCCAAAGGTATCTATAATCCCTTTGGTCAAACCAAAAGCTCCAAGGGTTCCCACAATCACTTGGTCAACCCCAAAATGCCCCAAAGGTATCCATAATCCCTTTGGTCAAACCAAAAGCTCCAAGGGTTCCCATAATCACTTGGTCAACCCAAAATGCCCCAAAGGTATCTATAATCCCTTTGGTCAAACCAAAAGCTCCAAGGGTTCCCACAATCACTTGGTCAACCCCAAAATGCCCCAAAGGTATCCATAATCCCTTTGGTCAAACCAAAAGCTCCAAGGGTTCCCATAATCGCTTGGTCAACCTAAAATGCCCCAAAGGTATCTATAATCCCTTTGGTCAAACCAAAAGCTCCAAGGGTTCCCACAATCGCTTGGTCAACCAAAAATGCCCCAAAGGTATCTATAATCCCTTTGGTCAAACCAAAAGCTCCAAGGGTTCCCACAATCACTTGGTCAACCCAAAATGCCCCAAAGGTATCTATAATCCCTTTGGTCAAACCAAAAGCTCCAAGGGTTCCCACAATCGCTTGGTCAACCTAAAATGCCCCAAAGGTATCTATAATCCCTTTGGTCAAACCAAAAGCTCCAAGGGTTCCCACAATCGCTTGGTCAACCCAAAATGCCCCAAAGGTATCCATAATCCCTTTGGTCAAACCAAAATCTCCAAGGGTTCCCACAATTGCTTGGTCAACCCAAAATGCCCCAAAGGTATCTATAATCCCTTTGGTCAAACCAAAAGCTCCAAGGGTTCCCACAATCGCTTGGTCAACCCAAAATGCCCCAAAGGTATCTATAATCCCTTTGGTCAAACCAAAAGCTCCAAGGGTTCCCACAATCGCTTGGTCAACCTAAAATGCCCCAAAGGTATCCATAATCCCTTTGGTCAAACCAAAAGCTCCAAGGGTTCCCACAATCGCTTGGTCAACCCAAAATGCCCCAAAGGTATCTATAATCTCTTTGGTCAAACCAAAAGCTCCAAGGGTTCCCACAATCACTTGGTCAACCTAAAATGCCCCAAAGGTATCTATAATCCCTTTGGTCAAACCAAAAGCTCCAAGGGTTCCCATAATCGCTTGGTCACCCAAAATGCCCCAAAGGTATCTATAATCCCTTTGGTCAAAACCTCCAAGGATCCGTAAGAATCACTTGGTCCGCACCCATTCGGGTTAAACCATCCATAACAAATATTCAAAAACAACAGATAATCAAAAATAACAAAAAAAATTGCATCTCACTTTCATGCATAATCTTAAAAATAAAAAAAAAAAAAAAAACATCATTCATTCCATTTTGTAAAGATCCATCAAGAATAACGCCCTTCACATTTTTGCCATATCATAGTCAGTTGTCTTCTAATGTCTTTAGGGTTTTTGTCATTCAGTTGTCTTTAGATTTCTAGTCAAATGTTGTACAAAGTCAGACCGATTTTTACAAGGTAGAGTTTTACTTGGATCATGCCTTGTTACATAGCATCCCAACACAAGCTTAAAACACATAAAAATTCCCAAGTTGTGTGAACGAAAGATGAAACCTACAAAGCGGTCTAGGGTACCTTAAGCAAAAATGTTATCCTGCTCATCCCCCTGTGTGAATGGTTCAAGAATGCTGAGAATTGATAGAAGGACAAGCTCTTCCCCATCCAATTCCCCATAATAAATAGTGGTTTTCACCACTATCAAAAATTCCAAACACCCTTGATCCCTATTAAGTTTACTCCCCCGAGGAGGTAGTATCAGGCTAAAGGATTCCTTCCAGAATAGTTTCTAAAATTCCAAACACCTTTGATCCCCAAAGTCGTAAGGATTCGTACTACACGTCCCTGAGAAGGATGGGTAGTCATCCCCAAGGCCTAAAAGGATCAATGCCATTCACAAAGCAAAATCCCAAAAGTTCACTATCAAAATTCCCAAACACCTTTGATCCCCAAAGTCATAAGGATTCGTACTACACGCCCCTGAGAAGGATGGGTAGTCATCCCCAAGGCCTAAAAGATCAATGCCATTCCAAAGCAAAATCCCAAAAGTTCACCATCAAAATTCCCAAACACCTTTGATCCCCAAAGTCGTAAGGATTCGTACTACATGCCCCTGAGAAGGATGGGTAGTCATCCCCAAGGCCTAAAGGATCAATGCCATTCACAAGCCAAAATCCCACAAGCTCAACTTTGAAATCAAAATTCAAAATCTAAATCCTCAAAAGGCAACAATAAAAAATAATAGTGGTTATCACCACTACTCAAACCCCTTGCTCAAGAGAAGAAAAAAGAGAAAAATAAATAGTGATTTTCATCACTATATATGAGAGCAAGTATCTCAACAAATTGAACAATCGAAAGATGCCTGAGCTTGAATCCCTAGAATTCTCAGCATTTGAAAAACCATTTAGGTGATCCTCATTACGGGTTTGGTGGATAGCCTACCTGGCAATGGCGGTATCCTAAACACATGATGATACGTCTATCACATTAGCTTTGCATGTGTGTAGACCAATGTTTGCATGTGGATGAGCTAGCTTATGGTATCCTAGATTGCACCGTAGATTAATCCTACTACATACAACAAAGGAGTTAGTGGAGCTAATTAGGTGATCCTCAGTATAGGTTTGGTGGACAGCCTACCTGGCACTGGCGGTATCCTTATGAATACCACATAAACGAACTCAATCGCACACACAAGGATGTGAAATAACTTGGTCAAACTCAAGTCTGATTCGTACCTTGTTCGAAAGTCTTGTAAGATAATGTACAGTCTTGACTAGTTAGTTAAAGCATCTGAGTCTCAGAAAAACCTTAACTACATTCTAAAACAATTGTTGTACATTTCATTACTTACATCACCATCGAAAAATACAAAACAAAAATTACAAATGCAAAGTTATTCCATAAAGCAATCACATAGTACAGAAAGCCAATAAATCCTGTACAGTCTATGGTGCCACCGCCTATATACCAACAAATCATTCCATCCATTCCATATGCATACATCTATATCATATAGTTAAAATCATCCGTAGTCATAATAGCATATGCATACATCAACATAAATAAATGTGCATAAAAGAACAATAAACCATGACAAGGATATAATCAAACCAAAAAGAGTCATGTATATATATCAAGTCAAAATGCCCTCAGGCTACAATAAGCAGGTCCTATGACCTCACAAAAACCAAAAACTCAAAATCCCCAAAGCCTAGGGAGTCGGCCACCATGATCATGCAGGATCGGTGTGACTGGAACTACCCCCAGTAGTATGGGTCCTATGGGACCTCTCAGGGTGGCTGCTGCCAACCCTCACACCTGCCCACCAACACTACCCTCACCTAGCCACCTACGATGAGATGATGTAGACTGCTCAGTCTCACTACCTCTCGTACGATGTGACGAACCACCTCCATCGAGCATAGGCAACTATCCACCGAGGTGGACAACCTCCATCTCTAACTCTACCTAGTACCGACCCCACTCTATATCTCATTGATGATACATAGCCAGTGCACTATCTTGCTATGCCAAGAGGAGATCCCCCCTCTACCCTCCACCAAAGCATCTCTATGCTCCTCCTCCCATATCCGTAGGAGACCCTCCAATCATGCTATCTCAGCATGAAGCCCAGCCTCCACATCCCCTAAGATAGCCTGAGGCATGGGCACCTCTGGGATAGCTTGTTGCTCTAGCACCCACTACTCCGGGACATCCTATACATCCAGCTGCTCCAGAACCCCCGAATCATCTCCATCATTGATGAATTCATCGACCTCCACCATGTCAACATCATCAAGCGGAGCCCCCAACCCTCCACTAGTGCCTCTGCACCCCCACCTCCTATTGTTGTAGTATCCATGCCTCCTAGAGGCCCCTCACTCCGCCATCATCGCATAATCCACCACCGATCATACTCTACAGTCACCTCGACATCATCCACGTTGGGTACATCAATAACTGCATCAGACCCCTCGCCCAGTGGCTCAATGGTAGGCCAGACTAGAGTCCTCTCATCATCATGAATAGATCAAGGGATCACCAGGAAATCCTTGGCACACCCCAAACTACCACATCACCCAAACATATGGGAAGTACTCCTACTCTGTCCCATGCCGCCCAATCAACCACCTACCCCTATGCACACATCGGAGCCACTCTCCAGCCTCAAGCCAGGCTGGACAGTCCTTGTACGACCACCAGAACACCTGCCCTAGCATTAGACGAGAGAAGGCATCAGTATAGTGACCTACATCACCTGCCCACCATCGACTCTGTCCATGCTCCTCCGACCTCCGCCATAAATTGGCATAGCCAATTTCTCGATCCACCATCTCACCTCGGGTGGTCCAAGGCAAACCTTGCGACCACTCCACAACTATGTGCTGCCACCCCAACACTGCAAGAGATAGCTGCACCCGATCCCCTTTCGCCTTCGATAGCGGACCTCGTACAACTCATCGTACAACTGTGCCAATAACGTCTGACCCCATCTCATAATAAGTGTAAGCTGGAGCATGTAGGACACTCCACCAATGTGAACACCAACTCAAGTAGGTTCCAAGGGAACCTCACACCTGAGGAGTCAGGAAGCAGCATATTGGAAATGAGGGTCATGAGCAAAGCATGCCTCACCCCTAATACACCCTTCTCCAGCCACCACCGCACTAGAATACCGCCTATCTGGCAGTCAACCTCTGCCCTCTCCATAGCCCTCTCCACCCCCCTCTCCACCGTCGGACCAAAACATCATGTCAATACCGCTGTCCGCTGGTCACGGTGGGTCATCCGGATAGGAAGCCCATCTATCAAAATCCGTAGAATCTGATACACATCCTCTAGAGTAACAGTCATCTCCCCTGTTGGGAGATGAAAAGTGTTGGTGTGGGGATCCCACAGATTGATTAGGGCAATCAAATATGCTCGATCCCCCACCATAGGCTCCAGATGCATCACGTGCTTGAGCCCAAGGGCATCAAGCCACTCCCAATCCACAACTATTAGGGCATCTCGGGCATCAAAGAAAACAGTCGGCTGCCAGTACCGACTCTTCACAACCTAAAACATAAAAAAAATGATATTAAGTACATACGTAATCTAAAAAAAAATAGTAAAATAAAACTGTACAAAAAATCATATTAGGGTTTATACCTTAATGTGAAAAAAAAACCAAAAACAAAATAAAACATATTAGGGTTTCAACCTTAATATGGCAAAAACAAAAACATAGCAAAACATATTAGGGTTTCAACCTTAATATGGCAAAAACAAAAACAAAATAAATAATATTAGGGTTACATACTTAATATGAACAAAAACAACAAAATAAAGAGAAGGAACATCATACCGGTCTCGCCTCGGCTCCTCCACTCGAAGATCCGGTTCTCGCACTCATGATGTCCGTGAAATTTTAGCAGCGCTCCGCTACGCACACTCGCACTCCTCCTCACTACTCCAAATCACCAAGAAAAAAATATTGCAAATGAGCCCAAAACCTAGTTTTGGTCCTTATATAGGCTGTTAGGCCTGTAATCGTTCCACCCTGGGATGAGCGCTCTAGTTAGCGCTCGTCCCACCCTGGGATGATTACAAAATTGGTATTCGTCCCACCCTAGGATGATTACAGAGCAAGAAATAAAGCAACAAAAACTGCATCCAAAAAATACACCAAAAATAGCAATAAATCTGCCGAACAAAGGTGCCTTTGCACCTGACATTCATGGCATGAAAAACCACCGTCGGGGTCACAAATACTCACTATCCTACTCCCTAAGAAGGCTAGCATAGCCGGACCACTCCACGGGAAGGAGGATTTTTGATAATTTCTACCCCAATCGGCATCACAAAAAAGGGTCAAAACCCACCAAAAATAGGTCCGATGGTTGGAAAACTACAATAAGCGTTCAATGAAAAACAACTGAAGGCACCCTCACAAACGTCATCTTGGGTCAAGCGACTCATCGCTTTTCTCATTTTTGGTCATTCCCTCATCGATTCGTCGCTTGAGGGGGTAGTCACACTTAGTCACCAATCAACAAATACACACCCAATCAAGGAAATGGCATGCATTCAAAGAATCATTGACAAAGACAATCACGCTCCTGCTTGGGGCAGCAAACAAGCAATAATCACAAGCTAAACAAACACTTGGCATTCTGGAAGCATGAAGAAAATGTTCCTCGGACAAAAGGTTGCGCCCTTTGCCTATTCATGTCTGAACAATGTCCAAGATCAAGTACACCTCACTGAAAAAGGTTACACTTGAGTTAAGCTCCTTAGCTCGTCAGAAGCAAGGATTCAAGAATGCGTGCCCTTTCCATACTTGGGGCATCAAAATTTGGTTAGGTTACTGAGAAACCCTAATCATTAAGTGCTTTGGTCATCTATTTTTGCTTAGCACTGTGCCACACATAGCGCATCCCAAAAAGGGGCATCTGTAGACACCAAAACAACACCAATCTGATTATGTGACTACAAGCACTGACCGAATTGGCATACATACCCCCTAGGGCAGCCTCCAGAGGTTAAACAGTGGTCCTAACCACTCCCAAATCAGTTTTGGAAGGTCAGAGGTCAGTTTTGCACCTTTTAAGCACTTTGCTCCCTATTCGTCCCACCCTGGGATGATTAGAATCCTATTCGTCCCACCCCGGGATGATTAGCAGCAATCGCTCCAGGGTGGGACGATTAGCAGGTTTGACTGGCAAAAATTCAAACCTTGAAAAATGGCAGCCCAAATCCGCCACCTAACTCTGCCTTCAAGGCATGCAATTGCGAGGGACGATTTCAAATCAGAGAGACTTCAGTCAAGCCTACCTCAATCAAGGAGGCCCTAAATCAGGGAGGAATCTTCTCTCCCCCAAAAATGCATGGTGAGCCAAGTGGCGCCCTCGCATGTGCATTCAAAGGAGACCCTTAGGTCTATAAAAATGTGAGCCTCCTCACCCCAAAAGGAGAACAGAGCTGGAGCATTTGGAGCAACGAAGTGTTGCCAAACTATACCCCCATTCCTCTTTGTGCTTCCTACATCCCTAATTTCTCTTTTGGAAGAGAGGTTATCGAGTGAACACTAGGAATGCAATCCAGACCCAAAACCCAAGCAATCAGCCACAATCCCACCCCAAACTCATCGACACAACCCCCTAGGAGGTTTTTGACCCATCCCACTTGGATTGGTGTCAAAACTAGGCCCTAAACGGTGGGCGTCCCACCCCCGGGTGCCCCCTGAACTATTGCAGTCCTAATCGCCCCACCCCAGAGTGATTAGAAATCTGTGCATGATTTATTTATTGTTATTTTTGCATTCTCTTTTATTTAATGTACTTATGTTGTTGTCCAAGTTTCATTGCTTTCTGACATGATTTGACCTGGTTTCTGTCATTTTTATGCGTTTACTAACCTGCAGGGAGCACCTTCGGATACAGGATGACCTGGGTAGAATATGCCAAATATGACCTTCTGGGTCATCTCAAAATGCTGTTTTTAGTCTAACCACAAGTTTGCAGGAGTTTTGGAGGCCTCTGGATGGGACATTTGCAAGGTCACTTTTTGCAAGTTTTGTTGCAGTCCCCAGCGTCCCACCCCAGAGTGATTAGAAATTTATGCATGATTTCCTTACTATTATTTTTTCAATAGGTCCTTGATGATATCCTAATGCCTCTATTAAATTTTCATTGCATTCTGACATGATTTGACTATAGTTTTATCATTTTTATGTGTTAACTAGCTTGCAGGGTGCCCCTGTCACATACAGGAAAATATGGGTAGGATAGGCAGATTCTGAGCATCTGGGTAGTCTTAAAATCACATATAATGCCTAACCCATGAGTTTCAGGTGATTTGGATGAGCGTAGGTGGGACATTGGAGTGCTCACCTTGGAGAGGCCCCCGACGGGCAAACGCGCATAACGGGGCCGTCCGATGCCGCTTCGATGCAAAATCAGGTGATACCAACTCTAGATGTTGTCCTTTACATTCATATGTCATTCTGTAATCGATCTATCAACCTTATCACTGATATTCCACAAGCGCCCGCTGGAGGCCTTGGGGATTGCATGTTTTTCTAGATACGCATATGCTATTAATGATTTGTTGTCTTTCTGTGCATAGGATCTCACCACCAAGAATACCAGAGGGGCAGCAAGGAATGATGAACACATGGACACAAGTGGCGACAACCTTTAGCCCACCCACTTCGAATGTGGGCACGCGAAAGACGCTGGAAGCGTACCGTCCGATCTTGGAAGCGCGACTTCATCCATGCATCCATTGATGTAACAAATTGTATCACATGTTCTGAGCCCTAGAGGGGGGATGTATTGTAATTGGATCAAAAGCAATATCAATAAAAGAGGCCCCACTTTGTTTTCTTACATCTTGTTTCTGCGTCATTTCCTTCATGCATTCGTAGGACTTAGCATCTATATCTATTTTTGTTTGCATCATATCGGTACGCTGTATTTCTATGTCACTTTCAAATATAAATTTCTCAAATGTATGTAGTATTTATTACTCCTATTTCTCTTACAAATAAAACACTTGAGTATATACTCTTTATGACTATATGAATCAATTCTTATATATTTCTATGGAGTTATATATAGCCATAGTAGAATTTCTCTTTGGATACTTGACTATTCCTTTCCATATGCCAAGTATCATGACTCTTGGATTCTCTACTTGACACTTGCATACACATGAATCTATCTTGTATGCACACCTAGACATGACTCTTCACTTAGCACACTCTAATCTAAAGACACTTGTGCACACTTACATATAAGACACTTGTGCACATAGACTCACATTACACTTGCACACTCACTCACATGACACTTGTGCATTTCCTGCATATTATTACATTACATAAAATATTACTCACACTTTAAACTAAGACTCAATCCTAATATAATATTTATAAGATGTACCATGAAGGTACCATGGGGGTACATTAGCATGTACCAAATAATGTAATATTCTCCAACACCCCCATGTATTACATTATTTGGTTTTTGAAGACTTTAGTCTTCAATCATAGTCTTTTTTCTTAAGTGAGTTTGCAATGGATTTGATCTTTACCTTGATCTTGATCTTGTTCTTCTTCTTGCTTGACTTTATCTTTGAATTCAAGTTCATGTTCTTCAGTCTTTGTAGCTTCGAGATTACAAGTTTCTTGAACTTTCTCATTGTCATCAGATTCTTGCATAAGAACCTTTCCTTTAACTTTGTCTTTATAATCATATGATACTTTATTTTCCTGTATAGAGACTTATAAACACTCACTTAAAGCATCGTAATATAATATTGAGTTAGATGAACTTGAAATATCAATATTACAAGAAGAATGGAATATCTTTTTCAAAAATGATTTATTTATTTTCAATTTCTTCCCAAAATATTCAATCAACTCATTATGTGATCAATTTTCATAATTTTCATGCTTCGGGAATGCCAAGTGTTTGATCAATTTTGTGATTATTGCTTGTTTGCTGCCCCAAGCAGGAGCGTGATTGTCTTTGTCAATGATTCTTTGAATGCATGCTATTGCCGTGATTGGGTGTGTGTTTGTTGATTGGTGACTTAAGTGTGACTACCCCCTCAAGCGATGAATCGATGAAGGAATTACTGACATGAGGAAAGCGACGAGTCGCTTGACCCAAGATGACTTAAGTGAGGGTGCCTTCAGATGTTTTCCGTTTAATGCTCGAGCAGTTTCTCAATTGTTTTGACCTATTTTTGGTGGGTGTGAACCCATTTTGGGATGCCATTTGGGGTTAACATTAGCAAAAATCCGTCTTCCCGTGGAGCGGTCCGGCTATGGTAGCCTTCTTAGGGAATAGGATAACGACAAGGTAGACCCCGACATCAGTTTTCTTATGCCAAGAGGTTAAGTGCAAGAACACTTTTGTCCGGCAATTTTTAGTGTTTTTGTTGGCATTTGTCATTTTTATATTTTGGTTGTTTTGTTGTGTTTGTTTGTTTTTTTTTTTTTTTTTGTGGCATGTTTTTATGTATGTGTTTGATGTATGCAGAGGCGATTATGAATGTGATGTTTCTAATTTGTATGATGTATGGATAGGGAATGAATGAAATGAGGTGTTGATGATGTGTCGATGCACCATAGACTTTACAAGATTTGACTGACTTGCTATACTAATGGGATGACTATGTGGAATGACTTGGTATGTGATAACTGTGTGTTTTTGTATTTTGCATATATTTTGATGATGATGTATGGAATAAAATGTGACAGTTGTTTGAAAATGTAGTTAAGCTTTTCTGAGATTCAGATATTTTAACTAACTAACCAAGACTGTTCGCAAATCTGAGTTGTCTTAAAAAGCTTACTCTCATTCCCATGTAGTGAAGGGACAATCAATTGGCAGATATGAGTTGTCAAAAGAACTCACTCGCACTCCTATGTCATGCATGAAAAGCTGAGTGGTAGTTCTGAGTTGTCATGCGCCGAGGTCTGACTTTTTGCTGGTCAAACCTGGCATTCGTCCCACCCCGAAGCAAGCGCTGGTAATCATCTCTGGGTGAGACGAGTACAAATCCATACTCGTCCTTGGGTAGGACGAGTACAAGTTCGCACTCGTCCCCGGGTGGGACGAATAAGAAATAAAGTGTCTAAAAGGTGCCAAACTGATTTTTGACTTGCAAAACTGCTGTGTAAGTGGTTAGAACCACTGTTTAACCTCTGGGGGGTATGTGTGTTAATGTGATCAGTGTTTGTAGTCACATAATCGGATTGGTGCTGTTTTGGTGTCTACAGATGCCCCTTTTTGGGAAGCGTTGTGCAAGGCACAACGCCGAGCAAAAATAGATAACCAAAGCACTAATGATTAGGGTTTCTCAATAACCTAACCAACTCTTGATGCCCCAAGCATGGAAAGGGCATGCATTCTTGAATCCTTGCTTCCGACGAGCTAAGGAATTTGATTTCAAGTATTAACCTATTTTGGTGAGGTGTGACTTGAGCTTGGACATTGATCAGCCATGAATAGGCAAAGGGCGCAACCTTTTATCCACTGGGGAACCTTGTGTTCATGCTTCGGGAATGCCAAGTGTTTGATCAATTTTGTGATTATTGCTTGTTTGCTGCCCCAAGCAGGAGCGTGATTGTCTTTGTCAATGATTCTTTGAATGCATGCTATTGCCGTGATTGGGTGTGTGTTTGTTGATTGGTGACTTAAGTGTGACTACCCCCTCAAGCGACGAATCGATGAAGGAATGATTGACATGAGAAAAGCGACGAGTCGCTTGACCCAAGATGACTTAAGTGAGGGTGCCTTCAGATGTTTTCCGTTTAATGCTCGAGCAGTTTCTCGATTTTTTTGACCTATTTTTGGTGGGTGTGAACCCATTTTGGGATGCCATTTGGGGGTAACATTGGCAAAAATCCGTCTTCCCGTGGAGCGGTCCGGCTATGGTAGCCTTCTTGGGGAGTAGGATAACGACAAGGTAGACCCCGACATCAGTTTTCTTATGCCAAGAGGTTAAGTGCAAGAGCACTTTTGTCCGGCAATTTTTAGTGTTTTTGTTGGCATTTGTCATTTTTATATTTTGGTTGTTTTGTTGTGTTTGTTTGTTTTTTTTTTTTTTTTTTGTGTGCGTGTTTTTATGTATGTGTTTGATGTATGCAGAGGCGATTATGAATGTGATGTTTCTAATTTGTATGATGTATGGATAGGGAATGAATGAAATGAGGTGTTGATGATGTGTCGATGCACCATAGACTGTACAAGATTTGACTGACTTGCTATACTAATGGGATGACTTTGTGGAATGACTTGGCATGTGATAACTGTGTGTTTTTGTATTTTGCATATATTTTGATGGTGATGTATGGAATAAAATGTGACAGTTGTTTTTAAAATGTAGTTAAGCTTTTCTTAGATTCAGATATTTTAACTAACTAGCCAAGACTGTACATTTATCTCGCAAGACTTTTGAACAAGGTCTAAATCCGACTTGAATTTAACCAAGTTATTTCACATCCCTGTGTGTGCAATTGAGTTCGTTTATGTGTTATTCATCGGGATACCGCCAGTGCCGGATGGGCTTTCAACCGAACCTCGTATCGAGGATCACCTAATTAGCTCCACTAACTCCTTTATTGTATTTAGTCGGATTAATCTGCGATGCTATCTAGGATACCATAAGCTAGCTCATCCACATGCAAACATTGATCTATACACAAGTTAATGTGACAGATATATCGTCATGCGGGAGGTTTACTATCGAGTGACCGATAGGCTATCAACCAAATCGGTATCGAAGCTTGCCTCATGACTCGTCGAAATGCTGAGAATTCCAGGGATTCAAGTTCGACTCCTTGCTTTTCTTCAATTGTATTGGGATACTTGCTCTTTATAGTGATAAGATCACTGTTTATTTTTGTTTTATTGATGTTTTTTTTTTTTTTTTTTCTGAGCAAGGGATAGAAATATGGAGTGACGAGAATCACTATTGTACGTGCCTTTTGATGTGTGCACTGTAGGATGTCAATTTTGAATGTTTTGACGTTTTGCAAATTTTTGATGTTTTTGCAACTTTTGAGAACTTGGGATTCATGGGGAATTGGGTAGGGAGGATGCTTGTCCTTTTGCCAACTCTCAGCATTTCTAGGGTCATTCGCACAGGGGGATAAGCAAGATAGTCGTTTCGCTTATGGTGACCTGGATTACGGTGCAGGTTTCATCTTTCGTTCACACAACTTAGGAATTTTTTATATGTGTGTTAATTTGTGTTGGGATGCTACGTAACAAGGTGTGATCCAAGTAAAACTTTCCCGTGTAAAATCTGCTTAACTGTGTACAGCTTTTGGCTAGAAATTTAAAGACATCTGAATGACGAAAACCCTATATACATTAGGAAACAACTGACTATGCTAAAATAAAAAGGTGATATGCTGGATGTATGCGTTTATGGAAATGGATTTGAGGTGGAAATGATGGAATTGCCAAGTAATGACAGCCTATGGTGCTTTTGACTTGTATGACCTATCGAAGTATGCAAGGGATGGATGCAATGTTTAATGCAACCTATATTTTTGTATTTTGATTTTTATGAAAATGCATGCAAATGTTTTGGTGATTTCATTTTTTTTTTTTATGAGAATGTATGGAAAATGCAAATGTTTTTGTGATTTTGTTTTTTTTATGAGAATGCATGTAATTGAAATGCAATTGTTTTTGTGATTTTGATTTTTGTTTTTTTTTTTTTTTTATGAGTATGCATGGAATTGAAATGCAATTGTTTTTGTAATTTTGATGTGTTATGAGAATGCATGGAATTGAAATGCAAATGTTTTTGTGATTTTGATTTTTGTGTTGTTTTTGTTGATTTTTGAATACTTATGTTGACCAAGCAGTTATGGTAACTCTTGGAGCTTTTGGGTTGACCAAGCGATTGTGGTAATCCTTGGAGCTTTTGTCTTGACCAAAGGGTTTATAGATACCTTTGGGGCATTTAGGGTTTGACCAAGCGATTATGAAAATCCCTGGAGCTTTTAGGGTGACCAAGTGATTGTGATAATCCTTGGAGCTTTTTTGGGATGACCAAGCGATTGCGATAATCCTTGGAGCTTTTTGGGATGACCAAGAGATTGCGATAATCCTTGGAGCTTTTTGGGATGACCAAGCGATTACGATAATCCTTGGAGCTTTTGGGGATGACCAAGAGATTGCGATAATCCTTGGAGCTTTTTGGGATGACCAAGCGATTGCGATAATCCTTGGAGCTTTTGGGATGACCAAGAGATTGCGATAATCCTTGGAGCTTTTGGGATGACCAAGAGATTGCGATAATCCTTGGAGCTTTTGGGATGACCAAGAGATTGCGATAATCCTTGGAGCTTTTTGGGATGACCAAGCGATTGCGATAATCCTTGGAGCTTTTGGGATGACCAAGCGATTGCGATAATCCTTGGAGCTTTTGGTTTGACCAAAGGGTTTATGGACACCTTTGGAGCGTTTGGTTTGACCAAAGGGTTTATGGACACCTTTGGAGCATTTGGTTTGACCAAAGGGTTTATGGACACCTTTGGAGCGTTTGGTGTAACCCACTGGCTCTTCAGGGAATAGAGGTACCCCCAGCGTGATGATCTTTGTGCACCGGATCTGGCTCTGTAGGAATTGGCACGAATGGATCGGCCTTATGCACGGATAGGAGGGCAGGGTCCGCCCTCGGCACCGATGGTGCTATGATATCTCTGGGTGGAAGGTGCTCGCGATCTTCCCAAAGGAGTGGGATCAACATGTGATGCCAGTGGGCTGGGTCTATGCGCCACTCATGCCCTAGTCTTATGCCTAGTTGGGCCATTAGTTCGTCATGGGTGACAGGGTGATTGTGCCGTCGTGCATGATTGAGATAAGCCATCTCAGTTTCATCTTCGTAATCATTGTCAGTGATCCAAAGGCCCTCGTTGGCCTCGATAGCTGTCTGTGACATGTTAAGCTCTTCTTGTTCGAGCAGATTGATGTGGTCCTCATGGAGTTGTTTCGCGCTTTGTGGGGGGACCTAATTTTTTGGCAATGGCACGGGCTCGATGGGAGCCTCCAAAGGGAGTAATGTTAGGAGAATTTTGTGATGCTCATCCATCGGGACCACCTGTGAATTAATGCTGTCGAAATCGAATGGGTCCCATGGCGCTATTGCATATGCTGACTCGTCTTTGGCGAGAGAGTCAGGCTTATCAGAATCTGGTGATTCTAAGATATGGAAGACCTCATCATCAGGTAGCTCTACAACTAGGGGTTGATCCTCTTTGAGAGGAGTTTCACGTGAGTTGGGCTTTTGTGGCCCCAAAATCTTGGTCTCTACCGACTCTAAGTGCTTGGGCAAGCGCATTGCTTGTATCGAGGGATTTGAGCTCCTCCTCGTTTGATTTGTTCCCATTGCAAGTTGTGGGAAACTTGATGCCTTGGGAGGGGTGGCTGGATAGCACCCCCATGCTTTGGTATTTCGTTTTAGTCCACTCTTTTTCTAGCTCAAGTTCCTCAGAGGCTTCTTGAAGAATTTTTGGGGGTGGTCCATGAACCTGGGTGGGCGCCTGAAGAAGGCACCCGTCATTGGTCTTAGGATTGGCCTCCCGCTCAAGTCTAGGAGGCATCGAGGGCAACGTTTGATAAGGTCGTAGAGACCTGTCTTGCACCCGCTTGTGTTTCTCATAATGTTTTGTCTTATGCATGCGAGGGGTTGGAGTCTTCGCCCGCATAGTGTGTTGTAACAACTCATCCTCCCGGCTCGAAGGCACTCTTGATTTAAAAGATATTGTTGCTCTAACCGTTGTTGTTCCAGCTCAAGTATCGTGAGTTGCATCCGACGTGCAATATGCTTGGCAGATTCTAAGATAGTTGGTCCTGTCGTCTCATGTCTAGAAGGCCTAGATGCCTCTCCTAGATATCTATCTCGGTCATGGTGATCCGAGATCTCTATAGGTCGCCTCCTCTCGTTGGGGGTAGCGGCATTCCCCCGAGGCTTTGGCCTCAATAGGTAATCCCGAAAGCTAGCAATTGCGGAGGCGTGTTGCTCCTGCGATGTATATTGTTCTTGAGGAAGGTAAGGGTTTTCCTCATGCTCTCTTTTGTAAGTGAAAGAGGAACGGGAAGAGTTGGCTCGCCCCCGCCCGAGGAGCCTTGTGCTCTGTATTTGTCCTTGTAGTCCTGACAACTAGAGGGGGTGAAGGAGGGATAGTGTAATCATGTGGTTCCTCCCGTCGAACCCTATGTTGACCTAGTGCTTCATTGCATGGTGACCACTCATAGCGAGCATCTAAGGGAGCTCTCCTACGGATGTACCCCTCATGGGAGGATGCGTGCTGGGTGCTATGCTGAACAGGAGTGCCCCTAGAAGAGGTGCCCCTATAGTCCCTTTCCGTTAAGGTGTGTAGGGGACTGCCTTGTGTGTTAGGTCGCCAAGGTGGTATGACCAAATCCTGGGGACTATAACGGATGCGACTCGTGTTTCTTTGGACATTCGTCGCAGCGTCTGCCCATGAGTGGGCTTGACTACGGGTGAATACCATGGCGATGTCTCTCTAAAAACCCTAAAAATTGAAATGATTCAGATGGGGCCCAAAATTGGTGTGCGCATCCCTCTTATAGTAGATAAGACAAAAATGAAGTCTCAAGTCCTAACTCTAAATACATTAGGAGATATTGACATCCGAACAACTCAAAAAGTGCAAAAAATTGCGTGCCCAATTTTAAAACCTAATTTTGGGGCACTAGATGATGGAATTTGGCCCCAAAAACTGACTTTTCTGGGCAAATAGAATTCTAAGGAATTATATTTGTTTAAAATTATCCCAACTAACTCCCTGTAAAATTTCAAGTCAATCGGAGCTACGGTTGAGAAGTTATGGCCCCGGCAAGATGCACTAAAATTTAGAGAAAAATATAAAATTTCCCATATTTTGTTGGATGGTCCTGCATCACTTATGGGAACCTTAGGGCGCTTTTGGGTTGACCAAAGGGTTCATGGACACCTTTGGGGCATTTTGGGGTGACCAAGCGATTGCAGGAATCCTTGGAGCTTTTGGAGCGAGTGACAAAATGCATAGATTTTTATCTTTGTTTATGATTTTTTTTTATTTTTGATTTTTTTTTGTCTAAACAGAAAATAGCATACACACACAAGCAATGATTATCTCTTTTAAAGATTAATAGTGTGCCCTAAATCTGGTTTAGTGTGTTTTTGTTGTTTGTTTTGTTTTTTGAAGATTTTTGTGAAACGTTTAAATGCAAGTATGAAGGCTCTTATGACTCCCAATATGGTCGCCCCTTCAATATACCATTGTCGGACCGATATACCAACCTCTCTATATACCCGCCCTTACGTGAGGGAGACTATAGGTACGTGAGAGCAGATGATACGTGGAACATAGGCGGTACGGAAGGGGAATCGCTCTATTTATGACACCTACCATAGAAGACTTATCCTCGCGTGTCGGGAATCACCCCAAGCTACACTCGGTCAGCTTTTGTCAGGATTTACGTCTAGCAACAGTCGCGATCGAGGTAATGGATGCAATATATCAAGCCAAAGTGATAATGGAATCCACCTTTGGTCTTGTTCAAGGGTTGGGGTTTTACGACCAACGCCTTGGTTTAAAATGCCTCGTGATGTGTGGGGTTCGTTTTAATTGTGCAAAATTGAAACAGGCAAACGAAAAGAAATCTTTCCCTAAGCCATACAAACTGAAAACCATAAAACAAAAAAAACAAAAATTTGACAGAAGCTGTAAAAACCCCTACCTCTTCTCTGCCTAACAGGATGTCTCTAATTTGCTCTAAAAATTGCACAAAATTATAATCGTCCCCGGGTGGAGCGAATAACGCACCGTAATCGTCCCAGGGTGGAACGAATAGTTTATTCGTCCGGGGTGAGACGAGTACCAATTCTCGTAATCGTCACGTGCAGAGACGAATAACAGTCCGAGGTTAAAAAAATAGGTACTTGTAAAAACAAGCAATTTTAGATCAGTAAATTAACCTAAAAAAAATAGAGGACAGTCGTCCCACCGTGATCGCCATTGAAAACACGAGATTCCGAAAACAAAAAGGAAAAACTAAACGAAATCGTATTAAAAGGAAGGAACACAAATGAATGAACACAAGATATAAGAACAATATGAAATGTAGCCCTTTTTTTATTGATATTCTTTTCAATTCGTGTTACAATACGTCTCCTTCCTTTTTAGGGGATAGGAGCGTTAGATATTGTTCTCTACAACTTGCTTCAGAATTCCTCTTCCGCGTGCCCACATATAAAATGGGCGAACCAAAACGTTGTCGCCGCTTGCGTTGACAAAGGTCGATTCCTCGCTGCTCCTTCAATAGACCTGAAATCTACGTTCAAAGAAACAAACAAAGAATCAGTAGCACCTGTGTATGAAAAATAAAAGATAAATCTAACTATAGCTGAAATGAATCTAAATGCACTAAAAACTTGATAAATGCATAAACATGAAACTAGCTAAAATACTATAAATGAAGTAAAGCGGGGAGGTGCCCGAAGGCAAACCACCCGCGGATAAAACCTTGCTTCGACACCAATCCGCTTGAGATGGGTCCGAAACCTGATGTGATGTGTTGTCGTCAAATTGATAGAATATTGTGGTCAAAATATTGGGGTTTGGGCGCAAATCGCAAGTAAGTGAATTAACAGCACTTCGTTGCTCAGAATGCTCCTGCTCGGTATCTCCTTTGGGTGAGGAAACTCACCATTTTATAGACCCAAGGGGTCTCTTTGAATTAACATGCAAAAGTGTTTCTTTGCATGAATGCTTTTGTTTGTGAAGAGAAGACTTCTTCTTGATCAAGGGCTTCTTAACTGCCTCTGTGCATGTCTTTGTGTGTTTTAGAAAAGCTCACTTGCACTCCCATGCAATGAAGGGATAACTAAGTGGCAAATCTGAGTTGTCTTAAAAATCTTACTCTCATTCCCATGCAGTGAAGGGAAAGTCAATTGGCAGATATGAGTTGTCAAAAGAACTCACTCGCACTCCTATGTCATGCATGAAAAGCTGAGTGGTAGTTCTGAGTTGTCATGCGCTGAGGTCTGACTTTTTGTCGGTCAAACCCGGCATTCGTCCCACCCGTAAGCGAGCGCTAGTAATCGTCCCCGGGTGAAACGAGTACAAATCCATACTCGTCCTTGGGTAGGACGAGTACAAATTCGCACTCGTCCCCGGGTGGGACGAATAAGAAATAAAGTGTCTAAAAGGTGCCAAACTAATTTTTGACTTGCAAAACTGCTGTGTAAGTGGTTAGAACCACTGTTTAACCTCTGGGGGCTACCCTGGGGGCTGTGTGTGTTAATGTGATCAGTGTTTGTAGTCACATAATCGGATTGGTTTCATATTTTCTTATTTATGAAACTTAAGTGTAAGCAATTCCATATACATTATGCTACCAATATCTAAAGGTATCATAATACTATATTTTCCATTATCAATTGCTTCAACAATTCTTGCATGTAAATAGTATTCAAATATTTCAAAATTTTCATCTATAGCTTCACTATAGATTAACTTTGAGACTAGATCTATCTTTCCTTTATATTTTTCAATCAAATTCTTGATCCCAAATTTTATGACATTTATTTTTTCTTTTCTAATCATAGCCTCCATATTGTTATCCAAAAAGTTTGTAGATTTTAATTCCTTTGAAGCAAATTTTAAATAATTCAAATTTTCTAAATTTAAGTTCCTATGAAGTAGTAATCCTTATGTCTCCCTAATGTTTAGAAACTAAGAAAATAAAATTTACAAATTTTATTTTTCCTAAGTTTTTGGTGTAGAAATCCTTTTGACTCCCAAATAACTAAATTTGCAAATATTTTGTTTTTCAATTTCTTTTTTCAAATAATAGTAAACCAAAAAATACATTTCAAAAAACTTTAAAAATATTTAAGCAAACTAATTTCAATACCTTATCACTCCACTCTTAATCAAATAATTCAATAGATAAATATTTAACTTAAGTAACTTAATAATTCAACTTAAAAAAATTAATCAAAATACTAAAAATTAAATAATCCTAAAAAATACTATCACTCCAAAAGAACTTAAATAACATTACTAACACTTATTAACATCATATTATCAATAATTCATAAAAACTTATTACTCCTATAAAAATATAAAACCTTAGAATACAAAATTTATCTCTTTAGGAAACTAGCTTGGAGTTAAGGATGGTGAGTGAAAAAGAGGTGAGCGAGATTTCGACGATCGGGGCACTAGTGAACGAAAGGCAGAAAGATGGGGACAAGGGCGAGCACTCATCAAAAGAACCTTTTGTGAATGAGAAACATCAAGGAGAAAGCAGAGACATAGGTAAAGGCTCATGGTCGTGAGAAAAATCTAACGCAGAAACATCAAATGAAAATGTCCCAGGAGCGGGAGGAGAAGGGAAAGGTGGTCGCAGAGGCAAATATCTGCTTGATAAAAACTTTCCAAAGGATAAGGCAACCAGTAATTCATCTTTCAAATAAATGTTGTGAGGTAAACCTAAACCTAGGTCCTTGATCAAAAATGCTTTCTTAACTCATGGATACAATGTTCTATGCTCTAAACAAGTCATATTAGAATATGCTAGTCGGGATTAATTCTTCCTAATAGGGAAATTTATCGATGGGAGACTAGACATGGACTCACTTTAGCATTGAGCAATGACAAAATGGAAAACCAAAGGATGCCTTGAGCTATCAGCTATGACCAATATTTTCTTCATGATCCACCTCAATACCTAGGAAGACACCGATAGCATCCTATCAGGAGGTCCTTGGTTCTTTGGGAGAAGAAGTCTGTTCTTGTGAAAGTGGGCAGAAGACTTTAATCCAAAATTACAGAGTATAAATTATACCCCCATTTGGGTGTGGTTCCCAAATCTGCCACCATACTTCTTCTATGAAGATGCTCTCTAGGGGATAGCCTGAACTATAAGGGAACTGGTAGCCATTGACCCAACAACTAGGGCTCGATCACAATTGACACATGCATTTGCATTAATGTTAATCTAGAAACTCAACTTTCAAGCTAGATAAATCTAATCTATGGTACCTACAAGTGAAGTCAATTGTTGGAGTATAAGAACAAGCCAATATTTTTCTCTGAGTGCCAAATGCAGGGGAACCTATCATTGCAATGCCTAAACCACAAGAACATGCAGGTAGTGATTCATACTATAGCCAAAATAGACTAGGGTGAAAGTTAAAATGTGAAAGCAAGAGCAAGCGTGAACCAGTATACTAAGGGCAAATGGCAGGCTTTCCCCATCCAAGCAATGACAAGTAAAAGTTAAGTAATCTACTTACCATTACCAACAAATTTATTTTGCTCAACAATTCTAGTCAAAATAATAAAATCCAAGATGAGGAATCCCCTTGTGAGGAAATCCTAGACCCAAAATATACTTCTCTCTTTGAAGCTACAGATGTCTGTGCTTAAGAAAACCTCACCCTGTCCCCATATCGACGCTCTTCCCCCACCTTCACTAATGGTTGTGCTCACCTGCCATCTCCTCTCAGACCCTCCCAAGCCCCATCTCCCCACCCTTCGTCTTCCCCACCCGGTATGGTTGGGACACCCCATTCTCCACCCATATCCCCTGAAGCTGAGGCTGATAGTGACATCCCACCCCAAGAGTCCCAAAAATAGTGGAGCCCCAAACAAACCAAAAGTTAGAAGAAATATTAGATTGCTGTGGGAGGTGATAGAAAGAAGGACAGACCCTCAGGAGTAGATATTAGAAATAGAGATGCAACTAAATATATAGGTAACGAAACTCAAAAGACCCTATTTCAATATCTAGAGATAACAAACAAAGAAGAAATAAAGAGAACCAAAACCCCCGCATCTTAGGGCAAGGGGGTCATAAAACCCTCCAAGAGTTCCAAATGAAAGTTCTCTCCTAAAATGTGAGAGGAATGAATGGGGTAGCCAAACAAATATTGGTTGTTGCCATGAGAAAGGAATTGAATCCTACTATTTTACTTATCCAAGAAACCAAACTCGGTGACTACTAGTCCCCTAGAGTTGCCAAACCATATGGAGGAAATGTGAATTTGCTTACACTCCAGCTCAGGGCACCTCAGGTGGCCTTATTTTCCTTTGGAACCTTGCAAAGTTGAAGGACATGTCATCTCAGGGGATGAGCGCTTAGCCAACATCCTCTTTCAAGAATCCAATGCCCAACTCTCATGGGTCCTGACCAATGTGTACGCCCCCAATACCCCTCAAGGTAGAAGTATCCTTTGGAAAAACCTCACCAAGATGAGACAAGCATTTAGGGACATCCCTTGGATATTAGTAGGGGAATTCAATACCCCCTCCACCCTTAGGAAAAGAGAGGCGGGAATATCATGGCTTCCAGAATCATATATGATTTTGCATAGTTTTTCAACTCTAATGAACTAATGGACGTTCAGTTTAAAGGGTACCAATTCACCTAGACCAACATAAGGACTGGTGGTGACCTCATCCAAGAAATATTAGACCACTTCTTGTTGTCCCAAGAAGTGATCTTGGCCTTCGGGAATGCCATTTTGTAGGCCCATACAAAAATAAGGTCTGATCACAGTCCACTGATGTTTGAAACTACCAACAAACCTCAGTTCAAAATCCCCTTCCATTTTGAATCTATGTGGACCCAACACCCAGACCTCAAAAACCAGATTGTTGAGTGGTGGGGGAAAAAACACACAGGTACTGCCATTAACCAGGTTATGCAGAAACTTAGAGCAATCAAAGGCAAGTTAAGAGTGTGGAATAGAGAGACTTTAGAAAATATCTTTGACAATAAAAACAACATCAAAACAAACTCAATCAAATTGAGGACATGTTCCAACAGGGACAAGGGAACGATAATATTAGAGCTGAAGAGAGGATTTTCCTCTCAAAATATCACAACACCCTATGAAAGGAAGCAATGTTTTAGTGCCAAAAACCAAGAGTGTTGTGGCTTAAGGAGGGAGATTCTAATTTAAATTTTTTCCACATATCTACCCTCAGATAGAGAGGAGCCAACAAAATTAAGTCCCTCACTAGCCAAGATAGGACCTACACTTTTTATATTTACCAAATTCGATATGAGGCTATCAACCACTTCAAATCCCTCCTTGGGACCCCTTCTCACCCCCCCTAGATAGACCATTGACACCCTTCTTGAGAACATCCTTAGATCCATCACTAAAGCCATGAACTCCCTTCTTCTCAGCCCTCT
This sequence comes from Wollemia nobilis, assembly GCA_028583015.1. NCBI lineage: Eukaryota > Viridiplantae > Streptophyta > Pinopsida > Araucariales > Araucariaceae > Wollemia > Wollemia nobilis. The sequence goes on along the minus strand of JAQPPZ010002395.1, from coordinate 1,284,661 downwards.
CAGCCCCAAAGAGATCCATCAAGTCCTCTTTTGTATGCAACCAGATAATGCTCTTGACCCTGATGGGTTCCCTCCCAAATTTTTCTAAACTTACTAGGACATTATTGGGCCTTGTTGAGTGTTAATTTTACTCGATTGTGAAATTACACTCTCCCTTAGGGTTAGGATCCCAAAACCCTCTCTTGCAAATAAGTTAAACAAACAACTTCTCCAAGGTCTTTGCTATATTAGCATTTGCATATGTGTATTAGTAGTCTCAATAAAGATATATCAATTCAATGCTTGGAATACCTTAGTGATTGCAAGTAACTATAAACAAGGGGCAATGTTGGTTTATTTTACCATGCTACTTTAATGATTGTTTATGAAACCAAATGAAAATAAATGTGAATTGGCCCTCATATGACCACGATGTAGTCCCTTAATTCCTTTTATCTTAAATTATTTTAAGATAGATTTTATCTTCCTTGATTAAGTGGATTTTAAACAAGTTTTATCTTGTATTAAATCCTACTGTAGGCATGAAATAGAAAATTGAATCTATCTATGAATGTAAACTTAAAATGATGAAAATATCCATTAAATTTAGCTTTTATCATGAAGATAAAGAAATCCTTTGATGTAATTGATAAATTGTTCCTCTTTGATGAAATTAATTTTCGAAAAAATATACCAATTTATTGCTTGAAAATAAAGGCATCATAATGTCATGATGAATTATCCTTCTTAAATGAAATTAATTTTCATAAAGAAGAAGTAATTTCATGTTTTAAAACCAAGACCTTTGATGTAATGATAAATTATCCTTCTTCGTTGAAAACATAATTTTCATAAAAAAAAATACATTTATTGCTCCGAAAATAATGACCCACGATGAGGATATTTGCTCACATCGTAACATGATCTTGTTGGGCCTAGTCGAACCATTCCATTCACTACTCGGCCAGGTTGATTTCTCGATGCCGTCAAACCAAAAATACCACTGAACTCACCCACTGTATACTCTCACTGATCGCGTCCCAAATGTAGAGGTGTACTCTATTTTAGGTGTTCTCATCATCGTAGCTGCCCTCTACAAGTTCGGGTTATATTTCGGTGTTGCCACGAACACCATCGCCTATCTGTCACTATAGTGTTGTTGTTTTGATCTGGCATTAACTATTGTTCGGTAAAATTTGTCATTGTCCCTTGTCATCGACGTGTTCCCACTATCCAGCCATCGCAAACTATCGTCATCCATTTTCATACTATTGTGGTGTGGTACTTCATCCCACGAATTCGTCCATGCTATGTCGAGCATTCCGTTAGTGTGAGCTTTATTTTACTTATGATTAACGTAATCGGCGGTCGTGATATTCGATGTACTGTCACCTATCCTCCAGGGCATTAGCCTCTCAAATTGCTGCCCTCGTAGACGTCTTCCACCTGGTTCCCCATGTATCCACATAATCCACGTGTGGGTCTTCATTGGCGTCGAATGGTTCTCGTTGAATATTTTCATCATTATCGTCGAATTCACCTTTCACTGAAACTCCCCTTGTCACACGTCGAAGGGTCCCTACTGTGAGTCTACGTTCTTGTCGTGTTTTCATTCTCTTCTTCACCTACATCGTAGACCACGCTTCCGTATTAGTTACTAAATCAAACTAATATTGAAAAGTCAATTTAAAGCTCTTTATAAACATGAAAGGCCATTTCTTTGCGTTTAAGTGTTTATTAATATTTGTAAAGAGGAAAGCCTTTTTAATATTTAATAAAGCATATATAATAAAAAAAAACTTTATTGTTGTATATATATATATTATTACTATATATAAAATATAATAATAATATACATATTTTTATATGTTTTTTTTAATTTAATTTATTTTTATTTATATATAACATATAAAAATATATTATATATAATTATTTTTTGTGCTTTTCAAGATCAATCAAATTAAAGCAAAAGTTTTTTACTATTAAGACTCAAAAAGGTAAGAAACCTTTACTTTAAACATTAACGAAAAACATTAAACCCACAACACACACTAAAACCTATCAAATTCACCCAAGACACTAAAATACTCCACAAAGCTTTCAACAAAGAAATACAAACGAGAAACTTTTTACAAACAACGAGAAGACCCCCCCAAGAACAAGGAACCTCGAAGTCCCCCTAGCGAGCTCATGGCTAAGGTCATATCAATAATTTGCACTCAAAAACAAACAAGACTCTTAACATCAAAATTTTAAAAGGTGGGTCCCCAATATTTGGGGGCTAGTTGTGGAGCAACCACAACAAGCCTGACCTATGCCTAGCCATTTTTGAAATGCAAGCCAACGGTTTCATCCCCAAGGACATCAAGTCCACTTTCCTTGCCCTCATTCCCAAGGGGCCCAATTCCAAGTCTCTATCCGATTACCGCCCCATTAGCCTATGCAATGTCATTTACAAAGTCTTGTCCAAAGCCTTGGCCAACAGACTTACCAACATCCTCCCATCCATCATCAATCCTTGCCAAGGTAGTACTATCAAAGGCCATAACATTGTTGACGGAGTCATCACTATCCATGAGATTATCCATTCAACCCATAAGTCTAATAGGTCAGCTTTTTTCCTCAAATTGGACATGAAGAAGGCTTTTGACAGAGTGGACAGTGAGTTTCTGACCAGAATCCTCCTTAAGTTTGAATTTCATGAGAAGTGGGTCAATCTGATTTCTAGTTGCATTTCCTCATCCTGGTTCTCAGTTTTGGTCAACGGTTCAACAATAGGGTATTTTCTCAGTTCAAGAGGACTGAGGCAAGGAGACCCCCTTTCCCCTATCTTATTCATAATTTTGGTTGTGAGCCTAGGAAGAGCTGTCAAGTCTACCCGCTCTAGAGGAATGATTTCCAACATCAAGGTCACTTCCAAACTCCCACCTTCTACCCACCAGTAGTTTGTGGATGACACCTTGTAGGCCACCTTTGCCTCAGTTTCTAAGGCTAGGACCATCAAAGGTATTCTCAGCCTTTATGAAGAAGCTACAGGCCAAAAGGTTAATTTTAGCAAAAGTAAATTGTACTTCATCAACACCCCAACAATTAGATAGGCCAAAATTATAGGTATTATGGGTTGTGCAATCGTTGATCTCCAAACCACTTATTTGGGGCTCCCTATGTTCTAGGGAAGGGAAATCAATACCATGTGGAATAGTGTCATAGAAAGAATCTACAAGGAGTTGGCATGATGGAGAGGGGTCCTCCTCTCCCAAGCAAGTAAAGCCACTTTAGTTAAGTTCATCCTTCAAAGCATTTTGGCGTTCTTTCTTTCTGTTTTCAAAATCCCAAATATTGTGGGAGAGAGCATAGAGAAGATTCAAAAGCACTTCCTCTAGGAAGGAATGGATAACCAATGGAAATTTTACTTAATGGCCTAGGATAAGATTTACTCCTCAAAGGATAGAGGTGGTCTAGGCCTACGCAGAATCAGCCTCATGAACCAGGCCCTCCTAGCCAAACAGACATGGAGGGTGGTTACCAATATTGATCTGGAATGGGTCTCCATCATTAAAAGAAGGCACCTCCAAAAAAATCCTTTTAGGGATGAAGAGATGCCCACCTACGGATCCTAATTTTTGTGATCAATTTCCCAAACCAAACATCTCATCCAGAAGGAGGAGATATGGTACCTCGATAATGACACGAACATCAACTTTTGGAATGACTCTTGGGCTAGGGATGAGCCCCTCATTATATACCTAGTCATTACACCAATCAATCACCTGACTGGTCGCATATTTGAGGACAAAGTTGCAGACTTTATCTCTAGTGCCCACAATAGCCATAGGTGGAAGGTGATTCAATTGAGAATCAGTAATGCCACTCTTGATAGAGCTAAGTTTACCCTCCAATCCATCCTTAGGGTAAAATTTGTCCCTTAGACCCAGGTGGCAGATAGGCTATGTTAGAAAGATACCAACGACGGGTAGTTCTTAGTGAAGTCTACTTACTAGATAGGGGACTCCCTCCCTAGGAACCTCATCCCCACCAACACTCCCACCATTGTTAGATCCATTTGGCTGAAGCATCTTTTCTTGAAAATTACCCATTTCTACTGGCTCGTGGTTCACAATAGAATTTTAACCATAAACAACCTGATCAAAAGAGGCATCATTGTCCCCAACATATTTTACCTATATACCCAGGCTTGGGAGTCCAATAAGCACTTACTCATTAATTTTTCATTCACCATGGAGGTTTTTTCTTCCCTGACCAGCAGGTTCAAGGTGAGCTGGGCCTAGACCAAGACTATCTCCGAGGTGATCACCTAGTGGCCCAATCCCTTCAGAAACCCAAGGCTCAAGTTTCTATGGAAAGCTTTTATGCATTTATTAAATTTGGTTAGAACAAAACAATCACACTTTCAACGATAATCCTAGGAGCCCCGAAGCTGTTGTCAATAGAACACTATCCTTTGCCATGGAAAATGCTAGCATCATCCCTATTTTGGATATCATTGATTGTGGTGGTGAGATAGCTATGCTCAACAACGTGGGCATATATTCTCAATGTTCCAAGCCTCAAAAACCCCCTAGCTCTTGAAGAAATTCCAAATGGATTCCCCCTCCCCTTGGGTGGTTCAAAGCCAATTTTGATGGATTGTCCAAAGGCAACCCAGGAGATGCAGGGGCCAGGGGGATCATAAGAGATCACATGGGAAATATCATTATGGATTTCACAGAGAATGTAGGGATTCAAACTAATAACTATGTAGAAGCATGAGATCTTTGGAGGTGCATCCATGTTAGCAAACATATGGCCAATCCCATCATCTTTGAGGGGGATCATCTCATTGTGGTTAATCACATCACCAACAATAGCAATGGTGGTTGGAACATACCCAACATCATCCAAGATTACCAGATATCTCTTGGGCAACACCCTCAAAGCATGAATTGTCACGTTTTCAGGGAGGCTAACAAGGTGGCTGACCTTCTGGCCAACATGGCAGCCAACCAAACCAACCTATCCATTTGGGAAGAAGCATTCCCTCAAGAAGTCTTAAAAACAACCAATCATGATGCAAGGTACATTCATCAAATGCAGTGTTAGCTACCACAGCGTTAGTAGAATGAGAAGAAAAAATCCCAATAGCTCTAGGAAGACTATTTTAGGTAGATGGGTTGCCTCTGAATGTAATGGTCTCTGGTTTTTTCTGTGTTGTAATTTTAGTTATATACTACACTGTGGATGGAAGGGGAAGATCCCTGAATTTTGGTTTCAAATTTGTTGCTTTTTTGTAACTATTGGCACTGGATATGCCCTATGTAATAGGGACATGCCCCTTCAACCTGATCAAAAAATAATTTTTTTTTACCTACCAAAAAAAAGAAAACCTTAGAATATAAAACCCTAAATTTAATATCTCAAATGTTATCTTATTTAAATGCTTATCTTCACGACTCTATACTATGAATATTGCCTCAAAAAGAACTTGTGTGACGTCCCTTTATTAAGCTAATAACATTGATGTGAGTCCTATAAGGAGTTACAAGGATGAAATAGCTAGGTAATCATGAATATGGAAGGAGTTGCAATGATGAAATAGCTATATTCTTATGAATTGATACACCTTGAATGATGAGGATTGGTATTCCATAAATAGTAAGTGGTGGAGAACAGATCTAGAATTCAAGACAGGAAACAAAATAACAAGAGCCAAATTTCTTCTCCAATAGCTTAGGAAGAATTTTACAAAGAATATACAGCAATCTGCCATTTGCCAACCCCCTCTCATTACAATCCATGGGTTTTTATCGAGGTCCCGATCCTCTGTGTTTTCAAACTTCCCACGATCTGCAATTGCCACCTAGAACAATACTGGAAAGTTGCATTGATGAGACTCTGGGTGAGGTGCGCGACTGGCTGCCATACCCAACAAAATCTTCTTCTCGATCTACTACTTGCTGTTAGTTGCTATAAATGCGTCTCTAGATATCCTGCGTGAGTGGCCAACATGCATGTTGGAATCTTCCTCTAAAACTGCTGCTTCACTATCGCTAACTTGTCGCGCATGAACGGACGCCTTTATGAAAGCTTGGAGTGCGTGTTTTTCTTTTTGGTCGCGATATCGTGACATGTCACGATATCGCAACAATTTCCTTTCTGTGCTTTCTCTCTCCTGCTCCCGTCATGATATCGCGACATTCCTTCCTTCTTGTCTTCTCGCTTCCACTTCGATCGTGATATCGTGACATGTCGCGATATCGCGATGTTTTTCTATTTCACCGCCGTTCTTTAGTTTTGGTCGCAAAATCACATGTCACGATTTTGCGACCTTTCGTTCTCCGTGCCTTTTCTCCCTGCGTTGGTCACAAAATCGTGACATGTCACGATTTCGCAACCTTCGATCTTCCGTGCCTTTGCCTTCCCTGCTTCGGTCACGATTTCACGACCTTGTGTCTTTCAGCCTTTGCTTCCCTGCCTTGGGTCATGATTTCACGACATGTTCTCCAGAAATACCCAACAAACTTTGTATCTCTGTAAAAAACTATGCTTTTTGGTAGACCGTGAAGTCATACCACTTCCTTGAAAAATAACCCTGCAATGTGAACCGCATCACTTGTTTTCGCGAGGGAATAAAATGTGCCATCTTGGAGAATCTGTCAACCACCACAAATACGAGTCATTTCCCCTCTGTGTTCTCGGAAACCCAAGAATGAAATCCATGCTAATGTCCTCCCATGGCCTCTCGGAGTGCAGGTACTGGCTGGTATAATCCTGTGTTCTGCCTCACGCCTTTTGCCGTCTAGCATATTCTGCAACTTTTCACAAAATTTTTAACATATTGTTACAGTTGCGGCCAGTAGTAGTCCTCACTCACCAGGGCAATGGTCTTATCCCGACCAAAATGTCCAGCCAGTCCCCCGCTGTGCTTTTCCTTGATTAAGTTCTCCCGCATGGAACTCCTTGGAATGCATAATTTAATTCCCCTGAATAAAATTCCATCTTGGATTATAAAATCCAACCACTTTGTCCTGTCCATAGTAACAGGTGCCAAGCAAGCCGTCCAGGCTTCTGCAAAGTCAGGATCTTTAGGATATAGACCCTTCAGTTCTTCGAATCCTACCACTTCCACTGTCATTTCAATCAACAGATTTTGCCTTCTACTTAAGGCATCTACAACTCTATTTGATTTTTTGCTTTTGTGCTTTAACACAAAGGTATAGCTTTGAGGAAACTCAACCCACTTCAAGTGCCTTTGATTCAGTTTTGTTTGGCTGTTAATGTACTGTAATACCTGATGATCAGCAAATAGAACAAACTCTTTTGGCAACAAATAATGCCTCCACTTCTTAAGAGCCTGAACTATAGCATAAAATTCCTGGTCATAAACTGAATACTTTTTTTGAGCATCATTGAGCTTCTCACTAAAATAAGCAACAGGTCTGCCTTCCTGACTCAGTACATCCCCTATTACACTACCACTGGCATCACAGTCTACCTGAAATACTTTGTTAAAGTCTAGAAGTGCCAAAACAGGCTGTTCTGTGACCTTTTTCTTTAATGCATCAAAGCTCCTTTCCGCCCCTAAGGTCCACTTAAATTCTTTTTTATTCCCTCTCATTGTTTCTGTGAGGGGTGCACAAATGCTGCTGAAATTTCTAATGAATTTTCTGTAAAAGCTGGCTAGACCATGAAATGATCTTACCTCTGTTGTGCTTCTCGGGGTAGGCCATTCGATGATAGCTCTCACCTTTTTTGGGTCCATTTTTAGACCTTCTTCTGAGATGACAAATCCTAGGTACACTAACTCCTTTACAAAATTACACTTTTTCAGATTTATTAATAACTGCTCCTCCCGCAGCTTCTCAAAAACTCTTCTGATGTGCATCAGGTGCTCCTCCAAGGTTCTGCTAAATATTAATATGTCATCTAAATAGACAATGACAAATTTGCCTAGGAACTCTTTTAGTACCTCATTCATCAACCGCATGAAGGTACTTGATGCATTGGATAGCCCAAATGGCATGACCAACCATTCATACAAACCCTCTCTGGTCTTGAAGGTTGTCTTCCACTCATCCCATTATCTGACACGGATCTGATGGTAACCACTCTTGAGATCAATCTTGGTGAAGTACTTGGCTCCACTCAAATAGTCCATTACGTCATCCATTCTTGGCAATGAAAATCTGTATTTTATTGTGATCTTGTTGATGGCTCAAGATTCTGTACACATTCTCCACTCTCCATATTTCTTTGGCACTAGCACTGCAGGTACTGCGCATGGACTTAAGCTTTCTCGAATCAGTCCCTTCTCTAGCAACTCCTAGACCTACCTATTTAGCTCTTCAGTTTCTACAGGCGTCATTCTATGTGCAGCTTTATTGGGCAAGCTTGATCCTGGCACAAAATCGATATGGTGACTGATCTTCCTTACTGGGGGTAAACCCTTAGGCAAATTATCAGATATAACATCTATAAATTCCTCCAATAGATCTAGGACCTCTGTTGGGGTATTTTTGCATTCTATATCCCTGACTCTAGGAATCAATGCATAACACATATGTTCATGTTTTAAATCATCTAAAAATTTTCTCCCGTCAACCAAGCAAATTTTGGCACTGCCACATACCTTTTCTTCCACCTCCTTTAGGGGTTTCAGCTTATGACGCGTTCCATTCTTTGTTACGGAATAGGTGTTGGCACGGCCATCATGAACCGCACACTGTCAAACTGCCATGGCCTTCCCAACGACAAATGGCATGCATCCATGGGCGAGAATGTCGCACGGGACCTCATCACGGTAATTCCCAATACTGAATTTTACCAGGCACTGTTCATTGACCAAAACCTTATGGTATTTCTGCAACCACACGATTCGATATGGATGCGGGTGTCTCTTCCTCTCCAATTGTAGCTTTGTAACCATTCCATCTGAAACCAGGTTATCCATGCTACCGTTGTCAATAATAATATTGCAAATCTTACCCGCGCATTTACACCTTATGTAGAATAATATTTTCCTTTGATATGTGGCCCCCTCTTCATTCAGCAGGACTCTTCTTGCAATCATTACTTCTCCTCTCTCAGCTTCTTTAGAATGCTCAGATCCAACATCTTCATCAGCGACTACGACTCTGGAATTTCCTACCGGCCTCCTATTATTCCTTTCTCGTTGCTATGGACACTCGTATTGGTGATGTCCCTCTTCTCCACATTGGAAAAAAGTTCCACGAAATCTTCCTCTTCCCTGGCCATGTCCAGCTCTGCCCCTTCCCCCTCGGTAATCATTATTCTGATTACGAGGACGGTAGATATTTTCTCTCCTTTGTTCCTGATTGCTGCTTCCTTCTCCATTCTTATGAGAATCTTCATTCCTTCTTCCATTGGTCCTTCCACTAGTTCTTCTACCATGACCTCTTCCTCTTTGCTTGTTCTCAAACCTCCTATTGAGATTTTCTTCAACCTTTAGGGCAAATTGGTAAGCGTCCTCTATGGTGGTCATCCGGACTAGACTTAATTCTTCCTGAATACTTGCTCATAACCCATTAATGTAACAGGCTACCTTCTCCTTGTTGGCCTCTGAATGGTCTGTTCTGATCATAATCTTATGAAACTCTTTTGTGTATTCTTTTACAGACTTACTTGATTGCCTCAACCCTTGCATTTTCTTTAGCAGGTCTAGCTCATAATCACCAGGGATGAACTTCCTTTTTAGCTTTTCTGCCATTCGTTTCCATTTTGTTATTCTCTCTTTTCCTCTTTTATTTCACTCCAATTGCACTCCCTTCCACAAAATTCTGGCATGACCTTTCAGTTTGGTCTTTGCGAATCTAACCCTATCAGGATCCTCAACCTCCTCGTACTCAAAGTACTCTTCCAGATCGTTGATCCAGTCGATCAATTCCTTTGGATCAAGGTTCCCAAAATACATGGAAACCTCCATCTTCGGCCTCTTCCCAATATAGGATATGGCTTTGTACAGTCTGGCCTAAGCAGGATCTACTGCTTCTTCTTCTTCTTTAGGCTGGTCTTCTTCTTTGTCATCTTCCTCTTCACTACCTTCATCTCTTCTTGGTTCCAATCTTCTACGCATTTCTTCTTGCAGGGCTTGCATTTGCCGCTGCAAAGCTCGGACATCTTCCGCTATCGCCATGCCTCTCCCACCAACAGGGTTTATTATTGGAGGTATTATGTTCACCCAATCACAAGCCCTTCCACAGATCCTGGTGTAACTGCCTCACATCCAAAAATCTGTTACACACTCAGGAACTTCTGGCTCTGATACCACTTGGTGGAGAACAGATCTAGAATTCAAGACAGGAAACAAAATAACAAGAGCCAAATTTCTTCTCCAATAGCTTAGGAAGAATTTTACAAAGAATATACAGCAATATGCCATTTGCCAACCCTCTCTCATTACAATCCATGGGTTTTTATCGAGGTCTTGATCCTCTATGTTTTCAAACTTCCCACAATATGCAATTGCCACCTAGAGCAATACTGGAAATTTGCATTGATGAGACTCTGGGTGAGGTGCACGACTGGCTGCCATACCCAATGAAATCTTCTTCTCGATCTGCTGCTTGCTGTTAGTTGCTATAAACACGTCTCTAGATATCCTGTGCGAGTGGCCAACATGCCTGTTGGAATATTCCTCTAAAATTGTTGCTTCACTGTCGCTAACTTGTCATGCACGAAGGGACGCATTTATGAAAGCTTGGAGTGCGTGTTTTTCTGTTTGGTCGTGATATCGCGACAATTTCCTTTCTATGCTTTCTCTCTCCTACTCCCGTCGTGATATCGCGACATGTCACGATATCGCGACATTCCTTCCTTCTTGTCTTCTCGCTTCCACTTCGGTCGCGATATCGTGACATGTCATGATATTGCGATGTTTTTCTATTTCGCCACCGTTCTTCAGTTTCGATCACGAAATCGCGACATGTCACAATTTTGCAACCTTCCATTCTCTGCGCCTTTGCTCCCTGTGTTGGTTGCGAAATCGTGACATGTCATGATTTCGTGACCTTTGGTATTTCGCACCTTTGCCTTCCCTGCTTTGGTCGCGATTTCATGACCTTGTGTCTTTCAGCCTTTGCTTCCCTACCTTGGGTCACGATTTTGCGACCTTGTGTCTTCCGACCTTTGCTTCCCTGCCTTGGGTCATGATTTTGTGACCTTGTGTCTTTCGGCCTTTGCTTCCTTGCCTTGGGTCACGATTTCGCGACCTTGTGTCTTCTGGCCTTTGTTTCCCTGCCTTGGGTCGTGAATTCGCGACATGTCGTGAAATCGTGACATTCTGTCTGCTGCTTCCCTATCTCCTGTTTTGGTCACGATATCATGACACTTTTTGTGTCGCGATATCATGACACATATTTTTCTTTGCAACACTTAGAAAAAAATAACAACAAAAAGTTTGGTTGATGCTCGATTGCTTTGCTGCCCTCGGATGCTCCTGCATCAGTAAGTTAAAGGAATCATTCACAAGACAACAATGGTGGTACCTTGAATGTGAAGGTTCGAGTGATCATGTTCATTGCTAGATGAGTGGTAATGACCTTAGTTAGCCCATAGAGGTGTGGTAACTAAGCATCAAGGATTTATGCCTAAATAACCTACATATATGGAATTATGGTAAGGTTATGGAATAGGCCTTCCCCTTTAACCGGTATGGTCATTAAAGGATAATTCCTGTGGTTACATTATCCTTTATCGATGAGGATATAGGAAATGTGGGGGAACCACTATGGCATCATTCTAAATGATGAGGTTTAGTAAGTTGAACCTTAGAAAATATGAGATGTTAGCCACTCCTATCCTCTAAGTGTCATTTTTCGTGACATTGAACTCAAACATGGTAAAACCATTAGGATGGTAATAAATTTTTTTAAAACCAAAACTCTGCAAAAGGCTTCTGATTTGGCTAGATAAGAATAGACCAATATTCAAACAAAAAATTTCTTCTTCAACTATTCAAGGTTGATCGAGGTAGAGAGGTAGGAGATCAAGACAAGAAAGAGTGCAGGGTTTATGAAATGGAATAAGAAATAGAACAATAAGAGCAAAGGGAACCCAAATTTTTAGAGCAAGAATAATAGGAACCAAGGGAAAAATAAGAAGAAATTCTAGAAAAAATATAGTTCTAACCCTCATCCTCTAAAGTAGAATGAGTCATCCTAGAAAGAAGGGATAGGGAATAAAATCCAGGAGATATCCTAGATATCTCGAATGGGTTTCTACATATGTGGGATCCCAATTATACCAAGAAGTGACCCCAATGGGTAGAGACGAGTAATAGAGTAGAGGATCGAATAGATTGAATATATGCTACTATCAAGAATCAAAAATTGGATGGACAAGAAACACCTATGTTACTAAATGGTAAGTTATCTAGAAAGGATGTTAAATTTTTAATGAATATTGGATCTATGAATAGTTTTATTGCCATATGTATTATCAAGGATATGCCAAAAAGACCTGGATCTTTGGCACAAGAGTGAAAAGTTGATTATGATTCTAGATAGACCTACTCAATGGATTAATGTTTACCTACAAATTAGATAACCTTAACCAATGGATCCACTATATGGAACTTGTATGTAACATCACTCTATGCTTTTGATAATATCCTAGGTATGGATTGGTTGAATGCTCATGGAGCCTTAATCAACTTCCAAGATAGGTGGATGGATTACATCAATAAGGATAATAGGAGGGTAAGAGTTCAAAGTAGGCAAGGGTCTTTTCAACCCCATTTATTATCAGCTATGTAGCTAAATAAAGCCATTAAAAGAGGTGGTATGTTGTATGTAGTCAAGATTAATGGCAATATTGGTGAAAAATAAGACGAGGAAATGTTTAAGAAACATCTAGTTTTACATGAATTTAGGGATGCATTTCCTAAATATATCCTAAACATACCATCCTGATGGGAATTTAACTTCACTATTGAGTTAATGCTAGGGGCTGAACCTATTGCAAGGATATCTTATACAATGACCCTAATTGAGTTGCAAGAATTAAAGGGGCAACTTTAATATTTGTTAGAAAAAGGTTTGATCAAACCTCATATGTCACCTTAAGGTCTGTCAATATTATTTATGAAAAATAAGGATGTTTCCTTGAGTTTGTGCATAGATTATAGGATGCTGAATAAGGCAACCATCAAAAATAGTTATCCTTTACCAAGGATTGATGACCTCTTCGATCAGCTAAATGATGCTACTATATTTTCAAAAATAGACTTAAGATCTAAATATCATTAGTTAAGGATACAAAAAAAGGACACTCATAAAATAGCCTTTAAGACTAGATATGGATATTATGAGTTCACATTGTTTCCATTTGGGCTAACAAATGCATTGACAAATTTTATGAATTTTATAAAAAATGTGTTTAGGAGATATCTAGATCGATTTATTTTGGTATTTAGATGATATCTTGATATATTATCACACCAAGGATGAACATGACCAGCATTTAAGGTTAGTGTTGGAGGTGTTGAGGAAAAACCAATTATATGGAAATTTGTCCAAGTGTGAGTTCTATACCTCACAGGTGCAGTATTTGGGACATTTCATCTTAGTAGAAGGAATTTCCATAGATCCTAAAAATATTGAGGCTATATTAAGTTGGCTTGCACTAACAAATGTGTCAAAAGTTAGGAGCTTCATGGGAATCAGTGGTTATTTTAGGTATTTTGTGAAGTATTATTCAAAGATTACCTACTCTATCACCAACCTTTAGATAAAAAGGAGAGGAGTTCAAATGTATGGATAAGTGTTAGGCCACATTTAAGACTCTAAAGAATAACCTAACCATGGCATCAATTCTCAAGACACTATATATTCTTGGGAATTTCATTGTGTGTACCGATGCTTCCTTCGAAGGTTTGGATGGGGTGTTGTCCCAGTAAGAGGGTACAATGACATATGAGTATAGAAAAATCAAGAAGCTTGAGTTTAATTATACTACACACAACCTGGAATTGACAATATTTATGCATACATTAGAGGTTTGAAGATATTAGTTTTTCGGAAAACCATTTGTGCTAAGTACAAACCATAAAATTCTAAGGTATATTTTTACCAAAACTATGTTGAATGTAAGATAGAGAAGATGGATTAAGTTCTTAGAAAAATGCAACTTTGGTATTGAGTGTATCAAATGGAAATAAAATAAAATTGTATATGCCTTGAGTAGGAGAAGGCACATAACAACATTGACCCATAGTCATATAGACTTGATGGACAAATTCAAAGAAATGTAACTATAGGATTAGTATTGCATGGAAATCCACATTAAAATTGAGAGAAATATATTTTTTTAAGCAAAAAACCCCTTGTGGGGTCGCCTTGGTCTAAGAGACCATGAACAGGGGGTTCTACACCATCAAAGTCACCCAGCGGTTGCACCCAGCCCTGCCCGCACAAACATTATCAATTGGATTTTGGGTACCCAATTCAGATTTTTGGTAGGGTGGAGATTCAAACCTGGGACCTCCCTTGGAGGATTGCCCTCTCCTCTCCAACTCACCTACAACACCGGGGTAAAATTGAGAGAAATATTGAAGAGAATAAGGATTTAAACATAAAATATGGACTTTTATGCTTCAAGGATAGGGTTGTCATACAAAAAAATGGCAAATTAAGAAGATTTATTATGAAAGAGGTACATAGTTATCCCTATTATGCTCATCCAAGAGGGTAAATAATAGGGAAAAACATGAAAAAGACCTTCTATTAGTTAGGAATAAAGTAGGATATCACTAGATTTATTACAAAATGTTTAGAATACTAGAAGGCTAAGGCAAAATATTGACATCCAATAGGGAAATTATACCCACGTGATATACCTAAATGGTAGGTAATATCTATGGATTTTATTGTTGGTTTACCTAAGACTAGCTACCAACATGATTCAATATTGGTAGTGGTTGATAAGTTGATAAAGGATGCACATTTCATACCCAGGAATATCAAGGAATAGACACCAATGGTGGAGAAAATATTTTCCAAATAAAATTTTAGGTTACATGGTTTTCCTTAGATGATCATATTAAATAGGGATTCTAGGTTCCCATTATAATTTGGGTAGGCTCTTCACCATGTAGTGGGAACTAAGTTAAACATCAATTATGCATATCATCCAAAAATAGATGGTCAAACAAAGAGGGTAAACCAAGTTTTAAAGAACATGATTTGCATGTACTACATAGACCAAAAGTGCAAGTGGGAAACCTTTTTGCATCTTGTTGAATTTGCATATAATAATAGGTATCATGCATCCTTGGTAATGGACCTGTTTGAAGCATTTTATGGTAGAATATGCAAAAACACCTCTATAATGGGACAATATAGAGGATCATGTGGTGATAAAACCAAAAAATATCAAAGATATGGGGTAATAACCAAGTGTAATATGGCTTAGGCTCAAGGAAATGGTCAATCGCGAGAAGAGCTATGCTGATATGAAAAGATCACCAAGAGAATTCTCTATGGAGGATAAATTTTTCTTTGGGGTAAGACCCATGAAAAGTGCCATAAAATCAACTAAGCTGGATCCTCACTATGTTGGGCCTTTTGAGATCATTTATAAGATTAGTCTAGTAGCCTATAGGCTCCTTGCCACTCAACCTGTTGAAGATCCATAATACTTTTCCCATATCCTTGCATAGAAAATATGTTGTTGATCCTTCTCATGTTTGGAATGTTTCTAAATTGCAAATGGAAAATCCCTCATCCATTGACGTGAGACTAGTAGGGATCCTAGGATTTCATTCCAAGAAGCTAAGGAAATGAACCCTAGATCAATATAAGGTCTAGTGGGACCATTATTCTAAAAATTGTGCAACATGAAAAGATGTTAAAGAAATAAGAAAGCAATTTTCATATTTATTTGAATGAAATATATGTATGCTCATTGAAGAAAACATAGATGACTATTAGTCCAAGGGGGGAGTATGTAATGGTGTTTCTTGGAAAAACTTGATTTTGATACTGAATTATGTATTATTATGGGGATATCTAATACATGTTCTTATTTCTATGTTATTTATAATGAGTTGGTATTGCATTTTATGCTTTTTTAAAAAATATAAGGAGAATGTGGTATTGATGATGAAATTTATGTATGCAAGGCCGTGTATTCTCACTGGTGGATTGACATGGAATATCCACTAGAGTAGAAATAAGAATTGATGGCAATGACTTATTTATTTGATGACTCCAGGGTAAAAAGTATACCCTTCATTTAGATACATTGCATATATTATTGTTGTTTGAAAACACATTGGGTCATGAGATTGCTTTTGGCAAAGAATTCATCTTTAGTAGGTAGGGTATAACATCCCAATTATCTTAAAAATCCACCTACTTAAGGAAAAAACAATGTGGTATGTGGTGGTTTTAAAAAAGGACTTTATTTTTCTTGAGTTTATTTGGAAGCATAAATGGATGAAATAATCCAACAAAGTAATAATTTGTTTTGTAACATTAATACTTGAAATATTAGTTTCAATATTCATAATTAATATTATCAATTGATACTAATTGATAAGCAAATTAATATGATTTCTAGAAGTAAAAATATTATGGTTGAGTTACTATATTAATTCATGAAGTTGCGTTAACTACTACTTTGATTATCTAATATTGAAACATTAAGGAATTTAACATTATGGTTTTGACATTATTAAAAAATAATAATATTATTTACTTAACCATGCTTTTATTAAGCAAAGATAGTCTTCATGATCATTTTAATCTCTCCAACATTCATTATAGAATGTTACAAGCTAGGAAGTGGCCAAATCGACTGGAGTCATCATGCAATAAATGCTCGATTTTTCAAGAAAGTACCCTTAGGGTATTTGAAAGAAGGTTTTGATGAGTTTTGGGAATTTTTTTGGGACACATTTTGGGAATGGGAAGTAAGGATCGTGTTGTAACAACCCCAATTGTTACTACTCATCCACTTCAATTTTTTTTTATATACATATTTTTATATTCCAAGGAGTAGGGGACAATCATGATCTAAGATAGAGTTATTCCAAGAGGACTATAAGTTATCAAGTCAATAACAATCAAGAGCTACTAAGAATTGGTTAGAGTCACTCTTGAGTAGAGGTGACCAGCTTCTAACATCCTTCATACCACACCGATGATATGAATACATTCCTTGAAGATGGAGAACCACACCAATGGTTAACCATCATAGATGAAGTAACCACACCAATGGTTCATCATCAATATTAGTTCCTATCGTCATCTCCATGATGGTTCCACTAAGATAAAAGAATCACTACATATGATCAAACTTACAAAAGCCTTGGAATAATCATCTTAAGCATGATTATCTTCCCTTATCCCTCATAAGATTTATTTGATCATATTTTCATTTAAGGCATCCCTTTGGTTATATATCTGATTTATTGAATCTTCTTACTAGAAGGTATTTGTATCATCATCATGGGATCACCTACTCCACATCTACATTCAAGCACTAACTCAGAATATAAGGCTTTGCTTGAGCTACAACTCAAGACTTAATTGCCATCTATGGTCTCCAACCCACTTCGAGATCCAACTCGGTTTATATCATATTAGTTATCCATTTACATTCATAATTTATCTCATCAACAACATATTAGAAAATAAATACATCATTCATATGAATTAACCAAGCAAACCACAAATGATAGTGACATAGTGTTTATCCTGAGAACCCTCACGGGGAATAAACACAACCTCCAAAATATGTCTTTCCTCTCATTTCATAAACTTAGAGTGTCATAATTACAATATAGGAAAGCATCTCATGGATAATTCTCTAAATCAGTTATACAATTGCAAGATATAAATTTATCTCTTGTCAAATTAAGATGCAAATAAGGAAACACCAATTTCCTTTATCTAAGTCATCAATATAATTTATATAAGAATCTCTCAGATTCTTACACCTCCATGTTTATGAATGATCCTTAGATACATATTAAGGAGAAATATCTTCAATTATCAAAGAGGAAATCCCATAAATTCCCTCAAGAATATATTCCACATTCATTATCTCATATTGATACATCATCAATCAATAATTTAATGAATTAAAGCCCCATACCTTTAATTCATGAAACAAAAATATATTTTTATTTAGCACTTCTTCATTATTCAAACAATTATGTTCTCTACATAATTCATTATTAAATGCAAAATATATCTCTTCCACTATAATTAAACCTAGCATATGTCTACAAATTTTCTACACTTTTACTACAAATTTGGACTATAATAGTCATGAATTTTTCTACCAAAATTTACTTCCATATAGTAATTGAATTACCACCAAATTTGTCTTTGATGGCATATCACTTTTCCAAAATTTCATTTAGTGACATCATATTTAAGTAGAAGTTGATTTACAAATTTTCCAGTATTTGTCACAATTTTCCTATCAAAATTGAATCGATATTGTTCAATATTTAATCAAATATTTCACCATGGAATTTTATTGAATAATATTTAATCAAATGTTTCACCACAGAATTTGATTGAATAATCCTATGTAATCCTTTGAATTTTTGAAGGATTAATTTAATTAAATAGTTTTTACCATAATTTTAAAATTTCCTTTTGTTTATACATTGGATTCACCAATGGTCTTATTCTAAGGCACAATGGTCATAATATTTGTGATACATTAAACGACAAATGGTTACATCATGCATAGTCATTTACCTCCAACGGTCAAGATTATATTAAATTAAACGAATAGTCGGTAGTAGTTATTTACCTCCAATGGTTAGGATTGATACGGTTGTGATTAACACAACGATCTCAAAAGGGTTTAAAAAATGATAGACCAACTGACAACCATTCATTCAGTCTACAACCTACTGATGATAAATTTATATAGTCAACAATTAACAATGATTCAAATAGTCAACATGAATCATCAATTACATGATTTATTTAGCCATGCAATAGAATAGTGCCTCAAAGGTTTCAACTCTCAACCACCACCACTTGGTGGTCGATAAGTAATGGGAGACTTTATCCCTTTAAATAATAATGAAGGTTCCAACAGGCCCCATGTGGGACACCATTTAGTAGATTTTTTATGAATCCCCTCCTGCGCGAAGTTAAACACATAATGGAGTGCATAGGGAGGGCGTAAAGTTAATGAATTTCCCAAGACCGTTCATTTATAGGTGCTACAACTAATCTAGGATATCTAACCTGCTAATGGAGGATACTAATTAAAATTTGAGACAGGTTTTAGCATAGTGCAAAGTGCCACGTTCTCTTGAAATATAACATTTGAACGTTGAATTGGGGGCTACCAAATCTTGTAGACGAATATTAAATATTCAATGCAATTATGGAGATTTTTCCCTTCATTGGTCCATATCTAAAGCTATGGGGACTCCTACAACAATATTTCATCATTGTCAACACCTAAGGAAGGTCAATGGAGGTTTGAATTAGGTGCTACCAAACTTAGATGGTGAATGAATATTTTCCAAGATTCATTTTAGCATTTGAATGATGGAGAAATCACCAATAGAGGTTTTCCAAAACCAAGGTATTATCGTCTCCACTAGGGCAAGGCCACACATAGAATTATTACACATTTAATGCTTAAGGAAGACCATTGGCATATGCAAAAACTTATCTAGTATGCATTTCTATCAATCATAGGAGGAGGAAGCATGATTTTAGTAGACTTATGATTGACTCTACTGTGATTTCCAATAGGAATTCCATTAGATTTCGATGCAAGAAGAGGAGGTTGATTTTGAGTAAGGTTTTATTCACATGGTACATCACTACTGTGAATGGGCATGAATCCTCAAGTAGATTTGCTTGACATATCTACTGTCAACAAGCAATTGTGGATAATAATGACCATAACCGATTTGTTGTATACACACTAGTTGAGGTCTGCATAACATAAACTAAAAGAGATAGACAAATCTACTTTAAGAAGAGTCAATCAGTGTGTATTGTGCATATTGATTACTGTGCAAACTCAACAAATAAACCACTTACAAAAGTAGCTTCTAGACATGGCTTAATACATGGAATTCATAAAATACATCCCACATACATTGTGTGGCAAATGTATTTAGGTTATAAAATCATCCTTGCACATGATAGAAGTAACCATCACATGGTGGTTGTGGAGGTTTAACTATGTAGAAAAGGGTTTACTGGTTGAATTTTGAATGGTTAATTTACTATTCGAACATTTACAACTGGATTGCTAACTTAAACCTATGTTATGGCCTCCAAATACTTAAATTTGATAAGAAAAACAAATCTTAACAACTTCAACATCTTTTAATAAGGTACTATAACCCCTTGGCTTCCAAATACGTAAATCGATAAGCAAATAAAGCTTATCCAACAAGCTTTTAACAAGGAACTATAATCTTTTTAGTTAAATAATAAATGAAGGAAACTATAAGTCTTAAATTAAATAACCATTTAAATTAAATAACAAATGAAGCTACGAAACGAATCTTTTAACTAACATAGTAACTTCATCCTCATGAAACATACTTCAAAAAAGATATAGGAAATCGCCAACCTAAATTCCTATAAGGTTGGTCTCTCTCAATCTCCTTCTTGATTGACTCCTACTAGCCTTCAAAGATTACCTCTTTTTACAACTAAGAAATCTCTCAAGCCTTCTGGTTTCTAATCCACCAAGGTGGAGAGCATACTCCCTAAGCTCCTAGATTTCCTAGCTCCCTTTCTTCTCAAGAGGCTCTCTATTTATAGGAGAACTCCACCTCTCATGAGCCAACTATTGGCCTATTAAAATATTATGAAAGAGGTGTTATAATTAAATATTATATTAATTTCCACTACCCCCATGTGATTGGGAATCAATTTATTAATTTTAAATTTGGGGAAAAATCCAAGAGAGGTGGGTGCATGCCCCTTCTTGTTTTTGTGTCCCCCTTATGGCCAACATCCTACATTCTTGACCATATTTAAAAATAGAGGGAGAATCTCTCTTTTCTTTCCACCAATTAGATTAGGCCATGAGATGAATAAAATAATCATTAAACATTAAATAATACTAGTGCCCAATTTGGTCTAGTAGAAATTGGAAATTTTATTGTATTCAAAATTAAATGCAATAATCCTAATCAATAATGATTAATTAACTTTCATAACAATTAGTTTTCTTCTAAAACCCTTCAAAATCCCTTAGTTGGAATTTTGTAAAATTCTTTAGGGTCTACGACCCCTTTTTGATGGACATTAATTGATCCCCATGATCAATTTATATCATTTTGACAAGGTGATGCAGGAGCATCCAGTAGCAGTAGGGCAATCTTGCATCAACAAAAAGAAAACAAAAATTTTCTAAGTGTTTTGCCTTGGTGTTTGTCAGTCGCCAGTTGGGCATGAAAGTAGAATTTAAAATTTTGTCAGCCGCCAGTTGAGCGGGAAAGTAGAATTTAAAATTTTGTTAGCCGCCAGTTGGGCGGGAAAGTAGAATTTAAAATTTTTTCAGCCACCCATTGTGCGAGAAAGTAGAATTTAAATTTTCAGCCACCAGTTGGGTGGGAAAGTAGAATTTAAAATTTTGTCAGCCGCCAGTTGGGCGGGAAAGTAGAATTTAAAATTTTGTCAGCCGCTAGTTGGGTGGGAAAGTAGATTTTAAAAGGGGATTTTGGATATGGAAAGAGGGTCTTCGATCTAGGATTGGGATCCAATATTGAACAAGTCTGGCATTGTAATTTTTGCCCCTTTGGGCTGACATGATTAAAATAATTCTGATTTAACTCGACATTTTTTTATTTGTGTTTGTTGATCTTCATCACAAGGTTCAAGGGGAATGGATCGTGACATACACCCCACCTTGGATTAAACATAGTCCTCTATGTTTCATATCATTCCTATATTAATGAGTGTATAAGCTTACTAATCTAATATTTATCCATTACAAGACAATTTGATTCATCAACTTCCTTTAATTTCTAGCATTTTGTTCTTTATGGAAAGTAACATATTCCATCCATGAGAGTTCCTGGACTTGAAAAAATATGAAACATTAGTAGTGCCATCTCCTTAAAGCAATAAAACATCTATTTTACATAGAAACAAGAATTGAAGACATCATTAATATATTTTATCACAAAAATTATAGCTTTAAAATCATCTATTACTGCACAATCAACTGAACTAAAGAACTGCAATTATAGAATCTAAATATTTATTAATTACGTCCTTGCCAAAATCTTTGGAATACCTACCATACATCCCTATAGCTTACAAAGTGGTGGATTTATTCCCAATGAACGGATCCTAAGTTTGTTCATTGGTCCTTTCACCACTCTGTGTTGTGCCTATACTTTCAGCTAGAGAAGGTGGTGGAGCAATTATTCCAGTGGCTACTCGACCTCTATTTTGGGTAGTTATCCAAGCTCTACATGTGGTTCTCCCTTACCCATGTAGTGTACTAATAGCTAGTTGTGGTGGGGTGAGTAAACCATGGTTCACTAATGTATCAAAATAGGATACCAAGAATGTAGCACTATATTATTCCCTTGCTTGGCGTAGCTGTGGATTTTTTGTATATAAGGTTGCCATTGCTGTTGTTATTCAATTATTTATTTGTACTATCTCTAATTTGAGCCTATCTCAATCTGCTATGTTAGCATCTATTTCAACCTCTAGCGTCATCCTTTATTGTGTCCATAAATATTCTTGGGCATGTTCTCCTTGTACGTGTTGTCTAGGAGACTCCTTTGTATTATCTACAGTCTTAGTTGCTCTACTAGCTTCTTCCATAACTATATCTTTCTCTGTAACAACATTTTCATCCTACTTAGATCCGATACTACTAGAGATAAATTCCTTATTTTTAGGGTATATGCATCAATAGATCGGTAATCAAAAGCAATAGGATCATGAAGCACACAATGGGATTTATTTCACTCATAACCAATATCATCTAGGCAAATCCTGACATATATATAATCGTATTAGATGTCATGAGTAGTTGATAATTTTTAATCCTTTCTTCGATGTTAGAATAAAATCCTATAAGTTATTATGTGCACTCAATCTATTTTCTCTTATATCATTGGACTAGAATTACTCCATCAATCAAAGTGATTATATGTTTTGATTTTCGATATATCGATCATATCCATTCATTTAATCGATCATATCTTGATGATCTCGAGGTGGATCATTTAACTTTCATGATGTATATCTTATTCATCTTGATTGTCTTACCGATGATTCTATTTTGACTAATCAAAGGCTCATTATACCTCTTCAATTCTTGAGGTAATGCGTGTCCCTACATAACATCCATTAACTTTACATAAATTTCCATCAACGTCCCTTTGATGGTTCTATTAATCATTTTCATACACACTTATTTGGGTATCTTATCCTTAAGTACCATCTTCAAATCTAGTCATTATTTCTATGTTGACAATGGTCGTATTCATGCGTATCAAACATATGATGTCATCTCAGTGTGGTGTATCAATAATTACCCACTACTAACTCAGATGAAATACAATTAGGTTTAGCTATTTTTAGTTAATCTTGTATCTTATTAATTGTATCATCGATGTTCAGTTCTACATCAGTTTCCTATATGTAGGTTTTAATACCACATGCACCATAAAAGAAACTATTCTATATTTAAATATCGTATAACACATTATTAAACTTGACCACCATATGAGTGGTTGAGTCATTTATTACTCTGTTGTGGCAGTGGTGTTGGTATTAATTCTGAAGCTCAAGCATGTGTGGTGATATCTCAGGTGATGGTATTTTGACCATGACCATGGCTTCCAAAGTGAAGTTTTTCCCCTTACCTTACCTTCCTTCACCATGGCTAAGATTTTTAACTCCTTCCTATGGAAAATAGCCATATTTGTATCTAGATATTGCTTCGTATCTTCAATCAATAATATAAAACATTATTTTGTTGATCTCTTGATCTTATCTAACTAAATTTTTAGTAGTTAGTTTTCAATTTCTATGAACTAACTTGTATTCCCACAAGATGCTAAACATTTAGTTCTTAATCATACAATATTTCATTTCTAGGTATGACTATAGCCATTTAGCCTAGATTTTTTTTAGCAACTAGCATGTTGTCATAATAGTTTTACAACCATGGCTCATGTGAGCAATCATTAGATTTGAACCAACCTATGGTTCTTTTTACCCATATATTTTACTAACCTAGATCTAAATAGAATCTATTAGTTATCCTGGGCTTTGATACCAACTGTAACAACCCCAATTGTTACTACTCATTCACTTCAATTTTTATTTTTTTAAACATATTTTTATATTTCAAGGAGTAGGGGACATAATCATGATCTAAGATAGAGTTATTCTAAGAGGACTGTAATTTATCAAGGCAACAATAATCAAGACCTATTAAGACTTGGTCAGAGTCACTCTTGAGTAGAAGTGATCAGCTCCTACCATCCTTCATACCACACCGACGATATGAATACATGCATTGAAGATGGAAAACCACACCAATGGTTAACCATGATAGATGAAGTAATTGTTGGTCATCAAATCTGCACAGGAAAGGACTTTCGGTGGGGTTTGCATGCCCTGGACCTGCGACCAACGTTGAAAGGCCGGGGGGAAGAGATGCCCCTCGTGCTAATCTTTGGAGAAAGGCCAGCTCCTATTCTAATCTACTTTTGGGATTTGAGACAAGAGTGCAGGAAAGAAATAAACAGAGTAACGGTTAGAGAAAGAAATAAAAATGGTAAGGGTTAGAAGATGATGATTTAAGGTGGGGAAGAATAGGAAGCACAATCACTCACTAATAACTCAAATAGCAGCAAATAACACCAATAATATATGAAAGAAACGTGGTACTCGCTTTCCTATGTATCCTCTGGGCGAGTTCATAGGGTTCTCTTTTCTCTCTCGCTGGAATTCAGGGTTCAGAGTAGCAACGATTAAGACAAGGGAATAACAAAAACCATGACCCACCAGGCAGCATAAAAGAAAGCTTATATGATGTTTTTCCTCTCCTATGTATCCTTTAGGGCGAATTTTAGGGTACAGTCCCCAATCGCACACCGTATTCAAGATTCAGAGTCTCAGTATACGAGTGCAGACAGACAAAAGAATTAAGCACAGAAGGCAGCATACAAGAGAGAAATGGAGTACACAAATCTTTAGTATTAGATGTAGGACATCAAGTTACAATAGCTTTCTAGCAGAAAGTTCCCCTCCTTTTTACATTGCAAATCCTAGGTTTTTATAGAGGACCCACCCATTTGGATCATTATTACAAAAATGGCGGAGTACACCCTCGAGCCCTGAGAAATCAGCTCCTCGCTGCGGCTGCGGATGATCTCTCAAATCGGCTACCAAAACTGGTAACAGTGACCGAGTCAGCCAAAGAAAGACACATTAAATGAGCCACATGGGTGTCCTTGGATTGCAGGTGCGATGCTCGAGTGGCGGCCATGCTTGCCGAGCTCTTCTTCTCGGGCTGATACTTCGCATCCAATTGCCAAAAATGTGTAGCGGGCTTATCAAGCAAGAAAATGTGCATTTATGAGGCTTTCTGATTGCCTTGAAAAAATACCCAACTTGGGAAGCGTTCTTGGGAAGCGCCTCGCTGATTTCTACTTCACAAAACTACTTCGAGGGCGTGGAGTGCCAAAGCCAATCCTCCTCTATCCTTCGTTGCTTCGCTGGCAAAACTGCTTTGCTGATGGGTTGGGACAAACACTTCGGGCCGATATTTTGAAATGGTGGTTCGGGGGAGTTTTGGCCGAAGCACTTTCTTGACTTATAATTCTTCGGGAGAAATCTAGCCGAAGTGGATTTTAGAAATACTTCGAGCTCGAAGTATTTTCTTTGCCTTAGCCGATTCGGGCTACCTTTTCTTCTTCGATGAACTTTCTTGGATGCCGCTTTGCACACTCTTCACCCGAAGTAGTTGCTGTGAATGCTTCAGGTGTGAAGTGTTTCCTTCGGACCTTTTCAAAAACGTTCTTTCCCGAAGTGATGATTTGAAGCGCTTCGGGCTTGAAGCTCTTTTCTTTTTATTTTTTCCACCAGGGGGCGATAGGGAAAACCAAAATTGCTATAACTCAAAAACATAAGAAAACTTTCAACAAAACAAATATTATACAAAGTTTCAATTTTTTTTCCCCTTGGTGGAATGTGACAATATTGTCAACATTCTTGGTGGCTCACAGGACAATGAGCTCGTCTTGATGGTAGAACCCTCAACTTTTATCCATTGGGCTAGAGTTACCTCCAGACCCTTCTCCTTGTTCTTTTTCTAGGGGCGCTTCCACTCCTACCGCCATTACTTCTGCTACGTCCTCAGCTGTTGGTAGTGGGGCTAGATGGACGCAGATGTCTTTTAAGGTTCGGCAAACCTGAGACTAGATGCTTTTTGTGAACAGCTCCTGATCCTCCAGGGATTTGACCAAAGCATGGAATCTATCGATCTGCCTGATTTCTACATGCTGGGACCTGGTCTGCAGATCATTTAGGGAAGCGATGATTCTATAGTATTTCAATATGTAATCAGTAACCTACTTCTCTATTATTGGTTTGGCCCACTCGTCTATCTCTAAAATGTCACCTTCAAACTACTGCCACTTTGGCATGATTTCTTCCTTGGCTAAGGGCTTCCCATCATTATTCATGAAGCTCGGGAAACCTAAGGAGAAGAGGTCCTCGAAGTAGCCCATTGACGCACGCCTCTCACTTTCAAATGCATCCAATAGGATTTTTGCCTTTTGTGCTTTCTTGGCTATGGAGAAAAAGGTGCAAACTGTGGCCTGGGCCGTTGACCAATCCCTTGTTGTCTGACTCATCGCTGCGAGCTTCAAATATTGATACCTTGCACCCTGGACCTTAAGGGCCAGCTTGAGTTGGGCTCTAACATTCTTAATGACTTCTTCGATGATTGGCCCTCCTTCGACAACAGTAACCTGGGCTTCTATGGTGTAAACTAAAATTAAAAGGGCACTGGCAGCCCGAGACCTAAAATTCTTGAGCAGATATGAGCGAATCTCCTTGATTTTGCTCTTGTAAAATAGCCCTAGGCCTTCCTTCTCATGCAGTTGGATCTGAGCTTGCAAGATCTTACTTTCAAGTTCCTTGGCCCTTAAATCATTTTTGGCCTACCTTTGTGCTTGATTCTTAGTTGTGCACTTCAACTGGGCTATCCACAACTTTAGGGCATGTGCTTCTTTCTACATCAGTTTGCACTGCTCCTTGACCTCTACCAATTTGGAGTGAGCCCTTGCTAGTTCCTCCTCCAGCTTGATGTTAGCATTCTCGGCTTTGAACTTGTGCTTGTTGGCAATTTTGGCGTGTGCCTTGAAGGTCTCGATTCCAATGTGCATAGAGGTAGACTCCTTGTCCACGTTTAGATGTTCCAAGTCCTCTTTATCCTGATATTCATAGTCCACTGGAGTCATTTCATCCAGGGGCTTCTGGACTTTGGGTATCTTCTTTACTTTATGCAACTTTCTCGCCTTGAAATTGAAGACGACACATTTCTCAACTTGAGCGAGCGAGCGCCCTCTCTTCTTTCTTGCCTCTTTTAACATTCTCTCTGTGTTCTATCGGGCTTGGAGTTTTTTGGCCAAGGGGGATTCCCATATTGAGGACAGCTCGGAGTCGAATGCGGTTGGGTCTACAGCCGAGGGATTGAACAAATATAAGGAGTTGAAGGGGATAGCCTCACCTGAAGGCTCGACAACAAGGGTGATGGGGGCTTCGGTGAGGGGGAGCACATTATGTATAATGGAGGAATGAGCCTCAGGGTTTGGCATTGGACTGTTAGCTTCACCCTGGTTGATGACTGAAGGGTTGGTGGTGTGGCTAGGTGAAGTAACTTCGACAGGTTTGTCCTGGAAGAGCGGCCATGGTGACCTCTTGGGTGATTGGTCTTTGTTCCTCTTGGGCCTCGGTACTCTCGACTTCAATGACTTCCACGAGTTCCTCCATGTCAATGACATCTACGTTTGGGATCGTTTTGGCACTTGGTGGAGTTTCTCCATTGTTTACTTCGGTCGAGCTCGATATTGATCTTTCGACAGGAGCGCTCGGAGTGCCTGTACGCAGTCGCTTTGGGAAGTTCGGGGGTGCCTATGTAGGTTCTCGCTCCTTTCTTTTCCTCCTCTTGAGGGGTTTCTCTGATTCCTCTATTGCTATCTCAAGATATTTGGATGGACTTTGTAAAATAGCTTTTGGTACAACCCTAGCTGCTTTTTCTTTGGGGACATTATCAGTCCTCCCGGGGACTTTGTCTGAACTTGGGGTGGCCGGTGGAACGAAATCGGTGAAAGACAAGGGTTTCTAAGACCCAATATTGGTCTGATACACAATTACGAATTCCCTGTCCATTGTTAGAAGCTCGTAAGAATTCATCTTTCGACGATGGACTCTCATAATCCACCATTCTCTTAACTGCTCCTCATCCCATTTTTTTAACTCCTCTTTTAAATCGTCCCTTGCTTTTTTCCAGAAAGTGGAGTCAGGAGTTGGGAATGGGTACTGGTCTGGGTCAAATTTGACCTCCATAGGATAGAAGTCATGCCAAGGAGGCAATGTCCTCATCTCCTCTAAGTGCCACTCCAGGTCCGTACCATTGGGGTTATTCCTCTGCTCTAAAATTTTGGGGCGAGGACAGACATGGAAGTTTTTGCTTTTCAAATGGTCTCTCATCACCCCAAATGGGTTGTAGAGCCACCTCTGTGGTATTTGAAGTAGACCAAAATCGACAAGCTTCTCCTCCAGGTATATATTCTGCTTCAGGGTGAAGACTTCGATCACTCCCATATTGAAGGGGAAGTCACAGGTGTGTGCCCACTTTCGTTCATGGTCGTAGGTTTCATCAGTCACGTCGCTTTGTCGAGCAACTTCTAGGGAAAATTGGTACTCCAAAGGGAAAAATGGCAGCAAGAAGGTCTTCCCTGTGAATTTGAAAAGGCGGATCACAAGCCCTTGTGTCAATTGAAACACGTCCCCTATTCTCTCTAGTACAACTTTATCTCTAACGCAGAGAGGCACCCGAGGGCTAGACCCTGTCAGAATGTGCATCGTAGGTCCCAAAAAACTGCTGATTGAAATGGTAATAGGACTCTGACCTCAGCAAGAGACGGGTCCACTGATATACAGGCAAAGGGATTCCATCCTTCTCGACTGGTGAAACATCACAATGGTTAAGGGGTTTATGTACATGAAAGAAGAAAAGCCAAACCAAGAAGGAAAAAGGCTGGAAGTGCGACTCCTTGCTAGCATCCTTCATGGATGTCAACTACATATGCAGATTTCGGGCCACCCATTCTGCCCAATCGAAGAAAACTGGGTTGGTTTTCGACCGCGAAGCGTTAAGGGCATAGAACTCTCCTTTGGAAATGCACTTGGCTAGCGACACCTGCCATGGGTATACCAAAGTATCGCTTGACAAGCCCCCCACCCACACAATGATAGAGAATATATCTATGTTCTTGAAGGCGTCCAAGGGTAGGGGCATCTAGGGTCGCTTGCTGGAAGAAAGTCCACTTTTGAGGTTTTCATGTAAAAAGCTCAATATGAAGGGGTTAGCAGTGAACTTATTCATTTGTTCGCTCAGGCTGACATTGCGAATGGTATAGCCTTTTGGTGGCCTTTTTTGTGGTGCGAACACTTCCTGCACATCCTCCTTCAGAATGGAAAACAATTTTTTACCCAAGGCGTCCAACACCTGCCTAGTTTGTGGTTGGTAGTTCTGAGTGATGGCGTACATGAGCTCGGGGTAGTGATGTGTAGGAAGGAGTAGGTACCAATATATGTGGGAATAATACACCATAGCCCTCTTGTTCTCCATTGAGAGCCTACTTTTCATGAAGTCGATGGTATACCAGAGCTCGGCCACGGTTCTTGAGAGCTCTAGGTCTCTGATTTTTGCCCACTTATTGACAGGTGGTTCTATGCTGGGCTCGTCATCAGACTCTTCCCTTTCTTCCATCACTTGTTTTCCTAGCCGTGGGGGAGGATTGACCCTCCTAGGTCTCTGTTTCTTTTCTTCTATGACTCTCGCCTTCTCTAGAACCGTCGTCTCTGGCTCTTTCCCTTTCTGAGTGGGGTTCTTCCTTCCCATTGTGAACGATCGCAGAAGAATAACTTATGATGTAGGAGAGTTTAGCACCTCAAAGCAGGGATGGGATAATCATAGCAAATAGCAGAGCCTTTGATGCAAAAGCTCTCCATGGTGACAGAATGCAAATTCAACTCTCACACTTGCAAATGGTTTGTCCTTAATGGGCATCTGCATTTTATAGCTTTGGAGGGCAACTTTCGGCATTTATGGCAACCACCGTAATTACTTTGTGGGCCTGGCCTGAAAGTATCATTGTGGCATCTGATTGGCCATATAGCGATGTCGTACATGGGGCCATGCAATTTGACAATTGGATTCACTGCCATCGGGTACCCTGGCGTAGCTTTTTTGGTTAACAAACTGCCTTGGGATGAGTGCTACTTCTTTCATATTGAGTTCATCTACTTCGACCCCCTTTTGAGGTTGCTATCGACACGTTCCTTGAGGCACATCCTAAATGTGTCCGCCTCGCATGCGCAGTTTGGCAATATAGGGTTGGCGAAGAAATACTTCTCCGCGAAGTTCTTCTTCGGGCTAATTTTCTTCATTTCAGGCCCGAAGTTCTCCTTCACCACGTTGTTGCTCTGGTTCACGACTACTGCCAACCGAAACCCATTTCATTGATGAGGGCCTCACCAAGAATTACTTTGGACAACACCTTCGACACATTTCTTTAGCGAAGCATTTTCCACGTCCTTGTTTTGCATGCAGTTTGGTTCTAAGAGGATGAACTACTTCACGGTGAACCTCCTTTCGTCGTCTACTTCAGACCGAAACCCCCAAAAGGTGATTTCGATCATGCTTTGTGAAGCTGAAGCCAAGAACCTGGCTTTTGCGATTGAAGTGGTGCCTGCTCGTCGCGATCTTTCAAACAGAGTACAGACAAAGAACTGAAAACCTTATATACAAAGATATATACAAAATTATATATATATATATATATATATATATATATATATATATATATATATATATATATATATATATATATATATATATATATTTTAAAGAGAGAGCACATAGCTCAATGATTGAAGGTCTTCAGGTGAAGACCATTGACGGAGATTGGTAAAACCTGGCCATTTGCATCTTTGAGGATGAAGGAATTGGCCGAATTCACTTTTACTATTTCAAACGGTTCGTCCTAGAATGCATCCATTTTGTCATGATTCCAGGCTTGGCCTTCCATGAATCCCACCTCCATACCAGGTCTCCTACTTTGAATGAGCGATCGAATGATTTCCTTTTGAACCATTCTCGGGTGACCTCAGCATGTCGTGCGAAGTTCTGGTAGGCCTTTTCATGTTCATCTTCTAGTTGTAGTAGCTGGACTAGGGGTTCCTCCATCGGGTTGGCTTCATCTTCTTCTAGCAACTGTAATGTAGGGATCTTGAGGTGAGTGGGTAGGATGGCCTCCTTGCCGTAGACCAGAGCATAAGGCGAGGTCTTGATTGACCTTTTTATAGAAACCTGATCAGCCCGCAAGGCCCGATCCAGAAGGAGGTGCCAAGTTATTTTGTTTTGATCGATCAGATTTCTTAGTATCCTCAACAGGGTTTTGTTGGTGGATTCTGCTAATCCATTGCCTTGGGGGTAATAGTTGGAAGACACCTTGTGATATATCCCATACTTTTATAGGAACTCGTTGATCTTTGCACCCATGAAACCAGGACTATTATCTGTAATAATTGCTTTGGGGATATCGAAGCATGTTATCAATCCTTCCAGGAAGGTGACAACAGTATCTTGATCGACATGTTTTGTGGGGACTGCCTCGGCCCACCTGGTGAAGTAATCAGTTGCAGTCAGAATGAATTTGTGTCCAACGGAGGAGTTTGGTGATATGGCCCCTACGAAATCTAGTCCCCATTGCTGAAAGGGGGCTTCCACTTGTATCGATCGGAGTGGCATCAAAGCATTTCTGCTTCGGTTGATGAATCTCTGGCATTGCTCGCACCTTTGGCAAACGAAGAAGGCATCGACAAAGAGTGTGGGCCAATAGTAACCCGCCTTGATTATCTTTAGCATCGTCACTCTTCTAGCAAAGTGTCCTCCAAATAGTCCTAAATGAAATTTGCCCAGGATTCTCCTCTTATCATCATCTTTTATGCATCTAAGGAGGACGTCGTCGATGTTCCTAAAAAATAGGCCTTCTGGGCGCATAGCGTATTGGGCGGACCGCATCTTGAAATGCCTTCATTGCGAAGCATTCAGATGCGAGGGGCATCTACCAATGCTAAAATATTCCACTATTTCACTGACCCAATCTTTCTTGGCCTCTTCCTGATTAGCGAGGCATTATCCTGTTGGCAAGTCTTCTGACTGACAGTCTGTTATTTCGGCCGTTGCATTCATCGCCAGCTCTTGACATAGTGCGTGACCATGAACCAGTTTGGTGGGATTGATCTCAATATCGAACTCTTGGATTTTGCTTAACCAACCAGCCCTCTTGCTTCCCAGTTCCCCTTGAATAATGAAACTACGCACATCGGGGTGAATGATGAAGACTGTGGTTTGACTCTAAGAAATGAACAGTTTGAATTTCCTGAGAGACTTCATTACTACATGCACTTGATGCTTTATGAAATTGTACTTTTGTTCATGGGGATTAATTATCTGGCTGAGGAACGCAATGGGATGTTCCTCTCCATCTTCCCCCTTTTACGTCAAGACCGCGGCGTAGCTTTGAGGTTCTCCTATTGCATACAGGATAAAATTTCGACTGTAGTCGGGGTTGATCAAGACCGGTGCCTGAACAATTCGGGCCTTGATTTCTTTGAATGCTTTTCTCCTCTCTTCTGTCTAGATGAATTTTACGCCCTTCTTTAAAAGCTTAGACATTGGCTTAATGATCTGGGTGAAGTCAGGGACAAACTTCCTTACGAAGTTAATTTGACCGAAGAAAGATTGAAGGCCATTTTTATCCGCTGGGATTGGGAGTTTCATCAGAGCTTTGGCTCTATCAGGATCCACGACGAGACCCTTTTTTGAAATTGCATGTCTCAGTAGCTTTCCTTCGCTGACTGCGAAGATAGACTTTTTTGGATTGATTGAAATGCCAAACTCTCGACATTTTTCAAAAATTTGTTGAAGATGCTCTGGGTGGTTTTCTCTCCTTCGGGAGCAGACGGTCATGTCATCTAAATAGATAACGATAACCTTGTTCAGAAGCTTGCCAAAAGCTAGATCCATCGCCCTCTGGAAAGTAGCTCCCGCATTTGAGAGGCCAAAAGGCATTCGCTAGTAGGCGAATGTGCCCCACTTGGTTGTAAATGTGGTCTTATGCTGGTCTTCATCCCTGAACCAGATTTGATTATATCCAGAGAAACCATCAAGTAGGGAGAATCATTGAGCTTCGACCACTGAATGCAAGATCTGATCGATCTACGGGAGAGGATAGTGGTCTTTGAGGGAAGCATGATTCAGGTTGCATAAGTCCACGCATAATCAGATGTCTCCGTTATTTTTCCTGACAAGGACCAAGTTCGCTACCCAGGAAGAATGCTTGATGGGATAAATGATCTTTGCTTCGAGCATTTTTAGCAGTTCGACCTTCATCAGGACCTTGATCTTTGGATTAACTGGCCTTTGTTTCTATCAAAAAGGTTTGGCCCCTTCTTGTAATTTGATTGTATGTTGAATCAGTTGTTGATAATATCCCTTGAGGTCATGATAAGACCAAGCCATGATATCTAGATACTTTTTACACAAACATTGGATTTGCTCTATTTCTTTCGAAATACAATCAATCCTGACATTTATTACTTTCCTAGGTTCCAGTTCTAAATCTTGATATTGCTGTGCGTTGATCTAAATACTATGGGAAAGCGATTGATCATTTTGATCGAAAAGGCTTTCAAGCGTGATCAATCCTTTGGGAACGTCATTGTTCTTCAACTAGACCAATCCTTCATATTCTTCCTCATCCGGGCTTCGGTCTTCGACTGTAGCGGCTTCTTGGATCATGAAATTGATGATCTACTCGTCGTTGTCAAAAACTTGCCAGTGTAAATCTCTGTTGGTGACAGAGGGTCTATAGATCATCCTTACAGCCTTCGGCTTATGCACCACATCATCCACTGGAGAATATCGGGCTACGATGGATGCCAAGACATCTACATGTCAATTCTTTTCTCGTGGAACTAACTATAGATTGAGGGATTCAAACTGGTCAAACAGGTCCCATACCCTATTGTAGTATGATTTAAGATAGTGCTTATTTGAAGAGCATTTGTTGGTGACCTGGTTGCAAACTAGTTCAGAATCTTCGAAGATTTGGAGATGCCTTATGCCTAACTTGTCAGCTTTCTTGAGTCCCAAGAACAAGGCTTCATACTCTGCTACATTGTTGGTGCATCTCCATGTCAATCGGTAGCAATATTCCTTTTGCTCACCGGATGACGAAATCAAAAGGATTCCTGCCTCGACGTCGTTTTTGCATCGGGCATCGTCGAAGAACAATTTCCACAGTCCTTCTTGAGCAGAAACCTTCCCCTCCATTTTGGCTGGTTTCTCAGACTTGGCAATGGTGTAACACCCCACCTCAGTCTCTATCATGGCATTGAAATTTTCCAATGAAAATTCATCTTCACAACATAATTGTGCGAGGGGTTCCTAGACCAGATCCACTTGCTCTAGCTCCTCCGTGATCGTATGCACAGGGCCACTGCTCTCTTCTTTGGACATCTTCTAAACCAGGAATGTAGAAGGATTTTCATTATAGATCTTCACCTTCTTCCCTTTGAAGGGGATCTCCAGATGAGTGTAGTCCATGGACAGATATCCGCACAGCTTTGTCATGAATTCCCTCGACAGGCACATGCTGAAGTAGGGCTCAAGGTCCACGACTACCACCTCTTGTATGACTATGATTTGAGGTGTCTTATGTAGCTGAATAGGAATATCTTTGATGACACCTACAGTATTTACTGGGGTACCGTCCAACTAGAGGACTCAGTGACTACTTCGTGTGTATTCCATGCCTATTTCCTCGCATACTACCTTTGGAATTACTATCGTCGTAGCTCCAGAATCTATCATATAGTTATGCATGATATATCCTTCCATTTGTAAGGATAAGTAGAACGGTGGTGGTCTATTTTTCCTCATGATGGATGCATACAGGGTCTACACCAGGGTGAGCGGTTCTACCTTCTTTGTATTAATCCTCTTCAAGGATTCTTGCAACAGGTCCACTTGTCTAGGAAGTTGTAGAGCACCATACAGACTGATTTTTGCTGGAATACTCTTCAATTCTTCTACGATGTTGTAGGCTGGGGAGTTATGCACCTTAGGTTCCTTTCTTGGTTCGTACTTGGTGCGATATTGCTCTGTCGCTTCGACCCTTTGTCGCTTGGTGAGCGAGGGAAACTTGAGCTTCTCCTTAGCCTGTTCTTTAGATTCCACCTGAGGTGGTTCGAAAATGGCCTTTTGGGCATTTTCCTTGACTGGAGCTGGTGGAGGAGCTTCGCTCAGGGCCGAATAGGATGGTTGTCCCTTCTCAAATTGAGCATGTACCTTCAAAGGAGCCATCTGAGTAGCATCCACCTCTATTGATATTTTACCTCCCCTAGTAAGGACTGCGACTAGCTCTTCCTCGCCAATGGACAAGTTATGATCCAATTGTCTGATGACATTGACTTGGCCACCTTGACCGCTGCTTGTTAGTGTCTGCATGTAGTGTTGATGCAACATGCATGTATTCTCCTTGTGAGGATCATTACATGTAGAGCACCAATATACATGATCGAAAGTGCCTGGGGCTTCATCTATCGTAGCATTTCTTGTCAAAGCTTTTCCTTGATGGACTGCTTGATCTTTGGTAAGTGTAGGCATGGGATAAGACCTTCTTGGTATAAACTCTTGTTGTGCTTGCTTCTTCTTGACAACGGTCATGTTGTTGGACAAGTTCTGCACTGTGGCATTTAATGATTACGTTTCTTGTAGTATTTTGGCTTGCATATCATCGGCCTTGGGAACTGATGGTAAAGAAGCCATAGTCGGTATCAGAGGTAGGGCAGGATGTTGGAGGGGTGCCGACAACATTGGAAATGTTGGAGTGATAGTGGGGGGCGTAGTTGAAAATGTGGGGAAATGTATTTGTGGAGTGATGATCTATGACACAACAGGATTCGGGTTCCAGGATGAGACCAGATATGCAGGGATTGCAGGAATCTGTGGAGCGACTGCGCTCGCGTAGTGGGATTGAAGGAACTCGGGGAGTATGGGCATTGGCATCCTCTGAGGGAGTTTACCCACAACTATGAGGTCCGTTTCTACTTTCTTGGCTAACCCATACAACTTTGGAAAGGTATTGACATTTGAGTACCTTATCATAAGACCTATATCAGGGTTAAAGGCTCGAAGGAAGTAGTATGCCGTGGCTTCGTCCATTGGGCGAAGTCCAACTGGGACTCTTTGCCAGGTTCGCACGAACCTAACATTGAAGTCCGTAATCTCTTCTTGTGGATGTCTTTGGATTGAAGTGAATTGTTGTAGAAGAGAAGTTGGATCAGCAGACTCATTGAAGCCTTGCATCAACTGCTCGGCTAACTGGTCCCATCCTATAATAGTTCTGGGTGGCAGAGATTTGTACCAATAGAGGAGTTTTCCTCTAAGGGAGAGAACCAGGAGCTTCACCATCACTTGCTCTTCTGTGATATCATGGATTGCCGCCAGGGAAATGATGTCCTGGATATGCTCTAGAGCAGTCTTTCTAGTTTCGTCAAACGCCAAGAGCTTTTTGATTGCAGCAGGTGGAACTTGCCCTTGGCCTGTGAGATTTAATGGTGACGAAGAATTCCATGCTGGAAATAGTCTGGGCGGTAGTTGCTACTGCATTTGCTGCTATTGTTGTTGTTATTGCTATTGTTGGGCCATATTTGTGCCTGGGTTCTGTGGAATAGAGGTCCTTGAAGTCCATCTTGGGTTACTCATCGAAAGGCAAATGGGAAAGGAGGCACTAGGATGCTTCAGTGAGTTGGGAGGATTTGGAGGAAAACTAGATGCTGTGCTGTCGGAAGTTAGGCCTTGCTCGTCAACAGTAGCCTCTTGGGAGGATGTTCCACATAAGATATATTCGGGGGTAACTAACCTAGAGCGTTCCCCAAAGGTGTTAATATCAAGCTCAAAGAACTCGATTTCCTCTCCTCTATTCCTAACTCTCCATCTTGTTTGCATGAAGGCATAGCTTTAGTACTGGTCTTTACGACTTGAAGATTTTTAGGTAAAACAGAGTTGCCAGATGCTAAGAGTCTCTTAGTAATGAGAGCATCGATTCTCACTACTACTCAGAAGATGAGACTGACCATATCTCATCGAGAACTTTGTTAGGACTACTGGCTCTGGTGAAGACAGGCTAGAAATTTTCTCAAATATGGGACCTTGGGTCCCACCGAGCGTGCCAGAAACTGTTGGTCATCAAATCCGCACAGGAAAGGACTTTCGATGGGGTTTGCGCACCCTGTACCTGTGACCAATGTTTAAAGGCCAGGGGGAATAGATGCCCCTCGTGCCAATCTTCAAAGAAATGCCGACTCCTATACTAATCTACTTTTGAGGTTTGAGACAAGAGTGTAGGAAAGAAATAAACAGAGTAAGGGTTAGAGAAAGAAATAAAAAGGGTAAGGGTTAGAATATGATGATTTAAGGTGGGGAAGAACAGGAAGCAAAATCACTCACTAATAACTCGAATAGCAGCAAATAACACCAAGAATAGATGAAAGAAACATGATACTCGCTTTCCTATGTATCCTCTGGGTGAGTTCACAGGGTTCTCCTTTCTCTCTCACTAGAATTCAGGGTTCAGAGTAGTAGCG
Source organism: Wollemia nobilis (assembly GCA_028583015.1). Taxonomy (NCBI): domain Eukaryota; kingdom Viridiplantae; phylum Streptophyta; class Pinopsida; order Araucariales; family Araucariaceae; genus Wollemia; species Wollemia nobilis. Next base: position 1,246,730 of record JAQPPZ010002395.1, on the reverse strand, counting down.
ATTAAGACAAGGGAATAACAAAAACCACGACCCACCAGGCAGCATAAAAGAAAGCTTATATGATGTTTTTCCTCTCCTATGTATCCTTCAGGGCGAATTTTAGGGTACAGTCCCAAATCACACACCGGATTTAGGATTCAGAGTCTTAGTATACGAGTGTAGATAGACAAAAGAATTAAGCACAGAAGGCAGCATACAAGAGAGAAATGGAGTGCAAAAATCTTTAGTATTAGACGCAGGACATCAAGTTATAGCAGCTTTCTAGCAGAAAGTTCCCCCAATTTTTACATTGCAAAGCCTAGGTTTTTATAAAGAACCCGCCCCTCTGGATAATTATTACAAAAATGATGGAGTACACCCTCGGGCCCTGAGAAATCGGCTCCTCGCTGCTACTGTGGATGATCTCTCAAATCGGCTACCAAAATTGGTAACGGTGACCGAGTCAGTTAGGGAAATACGCATTAAATGAGCCACCTAGGTGTCCTTGGATTGCAGGTGCGGTGCTCGAGTGGCGGCCATGCTTGTCGGGCTCTTCTTCTCGGGCTGATACTTCGCATCCAATTGCCAAAAATGTGCAGCGGGCTTATCAAGCAAGAAAATGTGCATTTATGAGGCTTTCTGATTGCCTTGAGAAAATAACCAACTTGGGAAGCATTCTTGGGAAGCGCCTCATTGATTTCTACTTCACAAAACTACTTCGAGGGCATGGAGTGCCAAAGCCAATCCTCCTCTATCCTTCGTTGCTTCGCTGGCAAAACTGCTTTGCTGATGGGTTGGGACAAACACTTCGGGTCGATCTTTTGAAATGGTGGTTCGGGGGAGTTTTGGTCGAAGCACTTTCTTGACTTATACTACTTCGGGAGAAATCTAGCCGAAGTGGATTTTAGAAATACTTCGGACTCGAAGTATTTTCTTTGCCTTAGCCGATTTGGGCTACCTTTTCTTCTTCGGCGAACTTGCTTGGATGCTGCTTCGCAAAATCTTCACCCGAAGTAGTTGCTGTGAATGCTTTAGGTGTGAAGTGTTTCCTTCGGACCTTTTCGACAAAGTTCTCGCCCGAAGTGATGATTTGAAGTGCTTCAGGCCTGAAGCTCTTTTATTTTTATTTTGTCCACCAGGGGGCGATAGGGAAAACCAAAATTGCTATAACTCAAAAACAAAAGAAAACTTTCAACAAAACAAATATTATACAAAGTTTCAATTTTTTTCCCCCTGGTGGAATGTGACAATATTGTCAACAATAACCACACCAATGGTTCATCATCAATATTAGTTCCTACCCTCATCTCCATGATGGGGACACTAAAATAAAATAATCACTACATATGATCAAACTTACACAAGCCTTGAAATAATCATCTTAAGCATGATTATATTTCCTTATCCCTCATAATATTTATTTTATCATCTTTTCATTTAAGGCATCCCTTTGGTCATATATATGATTTATTGAATCCTATTACCATAAGGTATTTTTATCATCATCATGGAAAAACCTACTCCACGTCTACATTTGAGCACCAACTCAGAATGTAAGGCTTTGCTTGAGCTACAACTCAAGCCTAAATTGCCATATGTGGGCTCCAACCCACTCCGAGATCCAACTCGGTTTATATCATATTAGTTATCCATTTACATATCATTACTTTAGTCTTTACATATTTTAATATCTATAAGTGTTTGTATAGTCATTATCACCCCACAATTCCATTCACATTACCATATTAATGAAGTACCATTAACATATCTTAGAGGAAGGTATATGAACCAATGCACTGTATCCTTTAATGGCTACACATCAATTATACATTAAATCTACTTCTCATAGAAAGGTAAATACATGCAATAATCATTGATACTAAATTAAATACACATTCACCATTTATCTAATAATCAACACATTAGAATAAAATGCAACATTCATAATTTATCTCATCAACAACATATTAGAAAGTAAATGCATCATTCATATGAATTAACAAAGCAAACCACAAATGATAGTGACACATTGTTTATCCTAGGAACCCTCATAGAGAATAAACCCAACCTCCAAAATATGTCTTTCCTCTCATTTTATAAACTTAGAGTGTCATAATTACAGTATAGGAAGGCATCTCATGGATACTTCTGTAAATCAGTTACACAATTACAAGAGATCAAGTCGTCTCTTATCAAATCAAGATGCAAATAAGGAAACATCAATTTTCTTTCTCTAAGTTATCAATATAATTTATATAAGAATCTCTTAGATTCTTACACCTCCATGTTTATGAATGATCCTAGGATACATATAAAGGAGAAATATCTTCAATTATCAAAGAGGAAATCCCATAAATTTCCTCAAGAATGAATTCCACATTCATTCTCTCATATTGATACATCATTAGTCCATCATTTAATGAATTAAAGTCCCATACCTTTAATTCATGAAACAACAATCTCTATTTATTTAATAAACCAAAGGCACTTCTTCATTATTCAAACAACTATGTTCTCTACATAATTCATTATTAAATGTAAACTATATCTATTCCACTACAATTAAACCAACCTAGCCTATTTCTACAAATTTTCTACAGTTTTACTACAAATTTGGACTAGAATAGTCATCAAATTTTCTACCAAATGTTCTTCCATATATTAATTGAATTACCACCAAATTGATCTTTGATGGCATATCATTATTCCTAAATATCATTTAGTGACATCATATATATATTTTTTATTATTAGCGGGTTTTATAAGGTATCCAAAACCTTATATACAATTTGTAAGGAGGATCCTATGAAGGTTCGATTCCCTACAGAACAAGCCAAAATTAGGCCAAACACATGGTCCATACGCTAAAAAATAGTTTAGATTATTACAACACCACCCATGGGTACAAACAGAAAGTGTGAGGTTCTACAACCTGTCCTTTTGCAAGTGTCAATGTGCCACCTTAGCATATTAGTGTAATAAGGTCCCACAATTCGCCTTGCATTGTGAGACATCGTGATCCTTGAAATCATGGCACTATTCAACATTAGTAACTGCAAGTTCACTACAAGAATCAATGATGAATTGAGGAAGGTTGCCCTACCACGTCACCAGGGATTGGATAATTAACCCAAATTTTACCATTGTATTTGTCGCCCGATTGTCTTCCATATACACATGTTGAATACACCTATTGTTAATCATCCTTAACTAGATAATGGACTCTTTGATTATTTGTTGTACATTCCAAGGTGGATGTGAGACCTCTTTCAAATAATTTATAGTGTTTAGCGAGTCTTCCTCAATTATCAGGTACTGGATATTGATCTTAATAGCCATTTAGATGCCTCAAAAATCTGCTCGAGCTTATGCAAAATTGTTATATTTGACTCCAAGTTTTTCCACATAAACAAGGATAAGATGACCTCTGTCATTCCTGATTATGCCTCCACAACTCGTGTCACTAGGATTACTTTTTGATGCACCATAGAAATTTAATTTGAACAATTGAGGGGGAGTGGGAATCCAAGATACAAGGGATCTGTCCACAACAACCTGGGAATGACCAGAAAACTCAAAATATAGGCTAGCATAATGTGCCACTTGAATCTGAAATGATGATGAAGGACAATCTTCAAAAGACATGATATTGGCATTTTCGAAGGTAAAATTCACAATTCTCAAACAGACCGAATCTGGATCTAGGAACGAAAATCAAAAAGCTCAATTATTCCTTTACAACCAAAGTTACCACATAAAATGAGGAAGAATGATCGACCACCAAAACTTCAAGTAGGTGGACTTAAAGGGGTTTGGCCACTGGGTAATAAGATCACTGATAGATTGAGGAGCAACCCAAGAGATGGAAATATTTGATAGGATCATGGATAGGACAAGGCCAGAAAAATGGCACTCTAGAAACATATGATTAACTTACTCCCATGCAGATTTACATAAATAACATCTATTGGGGAGGATCATACCATGGGTTATCAAGTTATCGGTGGTGAGTCGTCTATTTTTAGCTGCTAGCAAAAAAAATGGGTAATTTTGGGAATAAGGTTTTTGATCCAGATACTATTGGAAGGAAACTAATAATATTTAGATTCATTCATAGCCATATATGTTGTCTTAACTAAGAAATTCCTAGATTGGCTAAATTGCCAAAAGAGAGTATCAAGTGGCCTGGTACTTGGGATCAAGTGAGTTTAAATATGCTCAGCTAAATGAAGATGAGCTGAGAGAAGCTCAGGGGAATCTAGGTCAGCAAGGATATTAACCTAGCGGGGGACCATAGCTTCATTATTGAAAAAATTTTCAACTTTGGGATCAAAAATCAGATCGATGATAGGTTTAAGAATACTTACAAATTGATCCCAAATCAAGGGTTGAGCTATAATCCATGAGTCTTCCCGAATATTATTCATGATCCATATCCAAGCTTCTAGCATCCACCTCTTTGAATGATAGATCGGTTTTGGCACACCAAGTTCCATAATGCAGAACCAACAGGCATGATGGAATTGTCCATCAATGACTATTGCCTGAGGTATTTGTTATTAATAATATCAATCCATTGGGCCAGGTAGTTAGATAATATCTTCCAAGCCTATTTTGAAATTATATCCATATTCATCTGGTGAAACGTCCTCAGACCAAGTCCTCCCCTGCACTTTGGAAGATAGACCTTATCCCAAGAAATAAGGGGAAATCTACTTTTATTCTCTTCTCCTGACCATAGGAAATTCTGCTAAAGTTGTTCAAGCTTATTACATATAGAAATCAGAGCTCGAAATAGGAACATAAAGTATATTGACATACTTTGAAGACTAGATTGGACTAGATTGAACTTCCCTACACTATTGAGAAGGGCTCCTTTCTAGCCAGCAAGCTTCTTCATAACCCTCTGAATGCCACCATCCCACATCCTCACAGATGGTTACCTTTGGAATAAAGTAAGGCCAAGGTAAGTTGTAGGTAGTTCAAAAATGGCACATCCCAGGATCTGAGCTATTCTGACTTGTCTATCAGCTGGAGTATTTATGAACTAAATGCTACTTTTCAAATAATTTATTCTTTGTATGGCATCCCTCTCATAAGCTTCTAATATAGATTTGATAACTTTGGCTTCAGGGATATTGGAGAGGTTGGCTAAAATTGTGTCATCAACAAATTGTTAATGGGACACTGGAGGTATCTTGGTTGAAGCCTTGATCCCTGAGATGCCACTCTAGGAGCATGTTGCATTAAGTGCTCTTCCTAATATGTTCACCACAAGGATGAACAAGAAGGGTGACATCGGATCCCCTTGCCTTATTCCCCTTTTGCTCCTAAAATATCCTGCAACTGCACCATTCATTATAACTGAAAACTAGGTAGAGGATATGTAGGATTTAATCAATATAATCCATATGTGGTGAAAATCAAACCAGGATAGGACAATAGTAAGAAACTCCCAAGAAACTTTATCAAAATATTTACTGATATCTAATTTTAAGAAGAAACTTGGGGACTTATTGACCATAACAGTATGGATAAGCTCATGGACATTGATCACATTATCCTAATTATCATTCCTTGGATAGAGATGCCCTGACACTTATCAATGATTTTAGGTATAATGAGCTTCATTCTATTCACCATGGCTTTTGTAAGGATTTTGTATAACACATTGCACAAGCTGATAGGACGAAAATTGGATATGGATCAACATTCATGAGATTTCGAGATAAGAGCAAGGAATGTGGATTTCAGCTCTCTAGGGATAAACTTGGTTCATTGTATTTATAAAATGGTTTCACAAACATCATATCCAATGATATCCCAACAATATTGAAAAAAATAAGAGGAAAACCGTTAGGGCCAGGGGCTTTGTTAGCTGTCATTGAAAACAAAGATTCTTTAATTTCATCACAAGAGAATGGCTACATTAGGAGATCATTATCAGATTGAGACACCAGGTATGAGATGTGTTGAAGAAGGTATTATGACACCTCGGTCGGGTAAGCCTGAGATGGGCCTAGGATATTACGAAAATGTTCCACTACCTTATTCCAAATTTCTTTGGGGTCTTCAATCAGCAATCCATATTCTCTATGGAGGAATCTGATCTTATTTTCTCCTCTATGTCTCATTATGGTGGCATGGAAAAACTTTGTGTTTTGATTGCCTTCCCTAAACCACAAGGCTCTAGAATTTTACCAGTAGAATGTTTCTTCCCTGGCCAACAAGTTATGAAATTCACATAATAGTACTTTTTCTTGCCATCAAACTTCATCAGTAGCATTGCTATTCTAAACCAACTTTTCTATTTCTTTTAGCTGGGATCAAATTACTTGTTGTGATTCAAAAATATTTCTAAAAACCTCCTTATTCTATTTCTTGAGTTGGATCTTAAGGATTTTGAGCTTCGTACAAACTTTAAAGGCACTCATACCATAAACAGGTTAACTTCACCACTTAATGATTTTTGTCTTGAAATCCAAATGTTGAAGCCAAATGGACTCAAACCTAAAAGGAGATCTAAAATTCTTATCCAACCTGGAAAACTCTAAGAGAAGCGGATTATGGTTAGAGGCTACCCTTGGAAATGACGATAAAGTAGCATCACCAAAGATTGGGATTGCTTCTCTAGATATTATAACTCTATCAAGTCTCATTTGTATGAGTTGGTCCCCTGTGCACTGGTTAGTCCAAGTAAATAGAGAATCCTGAAGCTCAATGTCCATGAGTTCATTACAGTCGATGGATTCAAAAATAGTGACATTATATTTAACTAGAATTTGATTTACAAATATTCTAGTATATCACAATTTTCCTACCAAAATTGAATCCATATTGTTCAATCTTTAATCAAATATTTCACCATGGAATTTTATTGAATAATATTTAAGGAAATGTTTCGCCATTGAATTTTATTGACTAACCCTATGTAACCCTTTAAATTGTTGAAGGATTAATTTAATTAAATAGTTTTTACCATGATTTAAATATTTTCCTTCTATTTATACATTGGATTCACCAATGGTCTTATTATAAGTCCCAATGGTCATAACCTTTGTGATACATTAAACTACCAACAGATACATCATGCATAGTCATTTACCTCCAATGGTCAGGATTATATTAAATTAAATGGTTGTTCAGTAGTTGTTATTTACCTCCAACGGTCAGGATTGCTACCATTGTGATTAACACAATGATCTCAAAAGGTTTTAACATCGGTAGACCAATTGATGACCATTCATTCAGTCTACAACCCACTGACGAGAAATTTATATAGTCAACAACTAACGATAATTCAAACACACTTACGAGAAATATATATAGTCAAAAACTGATGATAATTCAAATAGTTAATAGACTTCATCAATTACATGAGCGGTTTAGCCATGCAATAGGATAGTACCTCCAAGGTTTCAACTATGGACCACCATCACTTGGTGGTCGAGAAGTAATGGGAGATTTTCTTCCTTTAAATGATAATGAGGGTTTTAATAGGTCCCATGTGGGATACCATTTAGTATATTTTTCATAAATCCCCTCATGCATGAAGTTAAATGTAGAACAAAGTGCATAGGAAGGGCATAAAGTTAATGAACCTCATAAGACCATTCATTCATAGGTACTATAACTAATCAAGGATATCCGACCTACTGGAAGAGGATACCAATTGCAATTGAGAGAGGATTTAGCATAGTGTAATGTACCATGTCCTCCTAAAACATGATATTTAAACATCGAACCGGGGGCTACCAAATCTTGTAGATAGAGATTAAATCTTCAATATGATTATGGAGATTTTCCCCTTTTATTGGTCTACATCTAAAGCTATGAGGACCCCTACAACCATATTTCATAACTTTTAGTGTCTAAGGAAGGTTAATGGAGGGTTGAATTAGGTGCTACCAAACTTATATGGTGAATGAATGTTTTCCAAGACTCATTTTAGCATTCATATGGTGGAGAAATCACCAATCAAGGTTTTCCAGAACCAAGGTATTATTGTCTCTACCAGGCTAAGGCCACACATAGAATTCATACACATTGAATTCTCAAGGGAGACCATTGGCAGATGCAAAACCTTATATAGTATGCATTTATATTAATCACAGGAGGAGAAAGCACGATTTTAGCAAACTTATGATTGACTCTACTGTGATTTCCAATAGGAATTCCATTATATCTCGATGCAAGAAGAGAAGATCAATTTTGAGTAAGGTTTTGTTCACACGACACATCACTACTACGAATGAGTGTGAATCCTCAACTAGATTTACTCAAAATATCTACTATTAGAAAGTAATTGTGGATGATAAGGACCATAACCGGTTTGCTGTATACACACTAGCTCATGTCTGCTTAACATAAACTAAAAGAGATAAACATCCCCATTTTAAGAAGAGTTAGTCAGTGTGTATTGCATATATCAATTACTATGCAAACTCATCAAATAAACCACTTCCAAAAGTCGCTTCTAGACATGACTTAACACAATGAATTCAAGAAACACATCCCATAAACATTGTGTGACAGATGTATTCAAGTTATAAAACCATCGTCGCACATGATATAAGTAACCATAGCACAATGGTTGTGGAGGTTTTACTATGTAGAAAAGGGTTGACTGGTTGACTTGTGAATGGTTAGTTTACTATTCGAACATTTACAACTGGCTTGCCGACTTAAAACTATGTTATGGCCTCCAAATACTTAAAATTTATAAGCAAAATAAAGCTTAACAACTTCAACAACTTTTAATGAGGTACTATAACCCCTTGGCTTCCAAATACATAAATAGATAAGAAAATAAAACTTATCCAACAAGATTTTTACGAGGAACTATAATCCCTTTAGTTAAATAATAAATGAAGGAAACTATAACTCTTAAATTAAATAACCCTTTAATTTAAATAACAAATGAAGCTACGAAATGAAGATTTTTCTAGCATAGTAACTTCATCCTCATGAAATATCCTTCAAGAAAGAAATAGGAAATCACCAACCTAAAATCGTGTAAGGTTGGTCTCTCTCAAGCTCCTTGATTGACTCCTACTAGCCTTTCAAAATTACCTCTTTCTACAACTAATAAATCTCTCAAGCCTTCTGGTTTCTTATCCACCAAGACGGAGAGCATACTCCCTAAGATCCTAGATTTCCTAGCTCCCTTTATTCTCAAGAGGCTCTCTATTTATAGGAGAAATCCACCTCTCATGAGTCAACTAGTGTCCTATTAAAATATTATGAAAGAGGTGTTATATTATATATTATATTCATTCCCACCACCCCCATGTGATTGGGAATCAATTTATTCATTTTTAATTTGGGGAAAATTCCAAGAGAGGTGGGTGCATGCCCCTTCTTGTTTTTGTGTCCTCCTTATGGCCAACATCCTACATTCTTGACCATATTTAATAATAAAGGGATAATCTCTCTTTTCTTTGTTCCAATTAGATTAGAACATGTGATGAATAAAATAATCATTAAACATTAAATAATACTGGTGCCTAATTTGGTCCAATAGAAATTGGACTTTTAATTGTATTCAAAATTAAATGCAATTATCCTAATCAATAATTATTAACTAACTTTCATAACAATTACTTTTTTTCTAAAACCCTTCAAAATACTTTAGTTGGAATTTTGTAGATTTCTTTAGGGTCTAAGACCCCTTTTTGTTGGACATTAATTGATCCCCATGATCAATTAATATCCTTTTGACAAGGTTTGATGGGGAAAAATCATGATACATGCAAGGATGAATCGAAAGGCTCATCAAATTTAGCATTGAGAGGTAATTAACTCTGCAGCTTTATCTCTTTTAGATGACTCTATAATCATGCTTGCTTTTGCTCTACTCTTTAGCTATCATTTGGTTGTGCATGTCATGCTCTTTCCTTTTGTATGGTTAAGTGAGACCTTATGGTGCTTTATCTGAAGATTCTCCTGGTGAGATGCTACTACTTTTGGATTTCAATTTAGCTCTAGTTTGGTAGATATTATCTTTCTATGTCATGGTTTCTTTGTTTACATTGATTTTGATTCAATGGTTGTAATCATGAGTGTTGTACCTTTTAGGGTATTTTCTTACATGAGTTTGATTAGAGTGCTTGTTGTAGCCTTTGAACATGTTACCTATTAGAATTTTTTAATCCTTCATATATGCCATACATCTTGGAAAATGACTGAGTAGAACCTATGGTGGTATATGGAATATCTATTGTGCATCATATTTCCCTTTTTCATGCTTTGATTGTTGTGTATGATGTTGATCTCCATTTCCTAGGCTAATACTTTATTTTGTTAGGCCTCTTTTTGCTTAATGATTGAGGTTAATCTTCCTCTTTGGTAGTATTGTTGAGCTTGATTAGAGATGATTTTCTTTTAACCTTGTTAGAAATATTGAGTTGTCATTGATGTCAAAGGAAAAAATATCTTCAAGGATGAAATATTGAGTTTTCATTAATAATAAAGGCAGAGATATCTTTAGATGTGTTAAAGGCAAAAATATATTTAATGGATTAAATGGTAAAATTATCATAAAGGCAGAGATATACTTTAATATTTAAATATTAAGGTGGAGGGTTCTATTTAAATCAAAAGGATTTAAATATATAAAAGTTTGAAAAAGTGCAAGGTCATATTTAAATCAAAGGATTTAAATATAATTCAATAGTTTAATATTTTAAGGTTAAAAGGTTGGACGACCTCCTTGAGAACACCAATGTAAAGTTTTAAAATTCAAATATTTAAAATACTAAGGCCGACCTCCTTAGGTGCTAAATAAAATGCATATTTAAAAGGCTATAAAATTCATTTTTGTGTGGGGAAAATTTGAATCTCCTTAGTAAAAAAATCGAGCAACAGGTAGAAGAGGAGGAGAAGAGTACATTTGGTAGCAGTGAGCAAAAAATAAAATTTATAATATTTATGCTATGAATTTAGTCTCATTTGGGTGGCTAGCCCAGCCGGTTGTAGAGCTTGCACTAAGGCACTGTATAGCAGGAGGTTGCAGGATCGAATCCACGTAGTGTCGTTTTTATATTATTTGATAGAATGAAGAAGGATTTAAATAATTTGGGCCGTGAATTTTTATTCCACCCATCGAAGTAGCCTATTTTGTCTCCTAGTCTATGCTAGGGCGCTGTGTTGGCAATGTTGGCAATTTTGGGTACTTTGGGTACATTGCCTTTGCTCAAGTGTATAAGTTGTCATTGATGTCAAGAAGCTCTTGAAGGAATTTGATTTGATGTCAAATAATTTGTTTTGATGAAGGTTACGGCATGACGGTTTCAAAGGTCTTTTGCAAACCCCAAGTTGGCGAGGTTTAGAGATTACGGGTGGATGCATTGGTTTAATGCATTTGGGTCCAGGAGGAAGTATTTATTTAAATAATTAAAAACCTTGTTAAGGTTCCATTTAATTATTTTTAAATAAATAAATTATTATTTGCAATGGGTTCTCCTAATCCATGGCGCAAATGTTTTAAGTTGTGGGCACTAGCAAAGACCTCCGCCGACGTGTTAAACTCCTCGTCGACGTCAAAGAGCTTATGGTAAATTGCATATAAATCTCCCTCGACGAAAACAAAGATTCATCCCATCCGAATTTTGAAAGGAGTTGCTCGTTGTAAATTCGACTGTGTCTTCGCTGATTTTTGTGGATCCGCTGTTCGTTTGTCTGCACTCGTCGTTTGTCGAATCCGTCATAAAGTTTATTGTCGTCGTGTCGTAGCAGAGGAAAGGAAGGGACTGTGGTTTCATTTTATCCCTGGTGCAGAAGGATCAAGGTTAACGACATGAGGTTTAAACCTCATCGGGTGCCTTTGGCGCACCGGTAGCGGCTAGGCTGTTGGCGCGCTACCCAAACGGGAGGTTTCGCGTTCGAATATCATGAAAGGGTTTTTTGTCGTGAAGTGGACGCAGCAGGTGGTGTTAGAATTCGTGCGCAAATTTCTCCATAGCGATTTTTGATGTGGCTAAGGTATTTTCGAAATTAATTTTTGCTAAGTGTTTTTGCGGATGGAGGAAGTTTGTTAGAGGGAAAAACGGCTTAGGAGTTATAAGGAGTTTAAAGCTTGTTTGTATTTTGATAAAAGATTCTTTTTGAAGATGTTGTTGAAATTTCTTATTGCATTCTTATGAGAGATAAATTTTATTTGTGATAAGACTATAAGGGAGAAATAAGGTGTATAAGGGTTAAATCTTTCTTGTAATGTTGAGAGTGCTTTTGGTTGTTTATGGAAATGAAAGCATGATGTTTTAAGGTCAATTGCTTCTTGTGTGAAGTTGTGAAACCTTAAGTGGGCAGCTTTGAGATTGATATTTGCTTTCATTAAATTGGTAATAATCAAGCTATTCTTTACTTGGTTAAAGTGTTGAGCTTACTCCTTTATTGATGATTTGAAAAGTTGTGTGTGCTATTGTGAGTTGAGTTGGTGGATGCTTTTGTTCAAACAATATTGGAGAGAAAAGGAGTTCTACTTGTTTCCTTTTCTAATGTTGATTGTGAAATGCTTCAAGGTTGTGTTTTGAGCTGAATGGTGTTGATTGAACCTTGTTTGATGAGCATTGTTGTTGAAGCCCTAATTGATGGTGAAAAGAACATGAGTATCATTGTTATGTGATTCTTTGCATAGTTGGCAATTGTTGGAGTTTCATGTTCTTGAAAGAAAGCATTCTATCCTATCCATTTCAGATATTGAGTTGAGTTTTCAGATTTGAGATTGAGTTTGAGTTGAGTTTTTAGATTTGAGATTGAGTTTGAGTTGAGTTTTCAGATTTGAGATTGAGTTTGAGTTGAGTTTTCAGATTTGAGATTGAGTTTGAGCTGAGTTGATTTGAGTTGAGTTTTGAGATTGGGAGTTGAGTATAGAACATATTGAGTCTCTAACAATTCTCTTTATGCTTCTATGAGTTTGACAAATCACATTGGGTCTCTAACAATTCACCTTGTGATTTCCTACTAAGAAAGTTTTTTTGGTGAGCTTGCTGAGGTTTTGGACAGGTTTCGGTGGGGACTTGTGAGCAGTTTTGGACAGGTTCCGGTGGGGACTTGTGAGCAGGTTTTGGACAGGTTCCGATGGGGACTTGTGAGCAAGTTTTGGACAAGTTTCGATGGGGACTTGTGAGCAGATTTGGACAGGTCCTAGCAGAGGACTTGTGAGCTGAGTTTTGATAGTTCTATCAGAGAACTTGAGGATAGAGGAGCACTTGGTTCTTTGAGAAGAACCTGAGGACAGATTTGGCAAGTCTTTGAGAAGGCTTGTGTGTAGAGGATTGATTTGTTCAAGTGTTGGACAGATCTAATAGACAGAGGAAGACTTGTACTAGACCGACTGACTGTGTTTGGTACGGAGTTGCTTGAGCTACTATGGACGTGATCATAGAAGGCGAGAGGTCTCTTAGGCTAAGCATTGAGGATAGGAGGTCTTCGATGGAAAGGAGTTCCACGTGCTGGCAAGAGGTAGAGGCGAGTTGATCTTCCGAGGGATCATTTCCAGAGCGAGAGGGGAAGGTATCTCCTTTGAGCGAGAGGCTCATAAATTTAAATTAGAGGGGAAGGTATCTCCTTTGAGCGAGAGGCTCATAAATTCAGATAGAGGGGAAGGTATCTCCTTTGAGCAGAGGCTCATAAATTCTGATTGGGGGAAGGTATCTCCTTTGGGCCGAGGCTCATAAACATTGTAATTGGGAAGGATTCCCAAAGAACTTTGAGATAACTTTTAGAGAAAATTTTTGTGGACGTAGCCCATCCATTATGGGTGAACCACGTTAAAATTGGTGTCACTTTGTGGATGATATTGTGCATTGCTTTGATATTGCTTTGGGTATATTGCTTTACTGTTTTGAAGTATAAAGGAAAAAGTAAAAAGAGGTCTTATACTATTCACCCCCCTCTCAGTATAAGCTTGTGTTCTTCAATTGGTATCAGAGCGGTGCCTTCGAAAAGTTTAACAACTTGAAGGAAAAGCTAGTAAAGAACACAATGGATCATTCAAGTGGCAATGTAGCACCTATTCTTGATGGGTCAGATTTTGGTCTTTGGAGTGCAAGGATGAAGGTTCATCTAATGGCACTTGGTAATGAGGTATGGGAAGTGATTGAAGATGAGTACACTATTCCTGTACATGGTCCTAATACTAAAGAAGAAAGGCTCCTACATCACAGCAATTCAAAAGCAATGAATGCAATCCTGAAAGGCTTACAGAAAGCGAGATCTCACCAAAGTGATTCACTACAAGACAGCTAGTGAAATGTGGAAACAGTTGAAGGTGGTTCATACAGGTGATACAAATGTCAAAAAAGCCAAGTTAAGACACTTCAAAGGTATGTTTGAACAACTCAAGATGAATGATGATGAAAATATTAGTGACTACATGCTTCGTATGGATGAGGTTGTTAACTCCATGAAAGACTTAGGTCTTGAGCTTGCTGAAAATGATGTTTGTGATAAGATTTTAAGATCTCTTCCTAATAGATTTAGTGAAAATATTTTTGCTATTGAGGAAGCTAAAGATTTGGATAAGTTGAAAAAGGATGAGCTCCATAGTATACTTGCAGCATTTGAGTTGAGAACTCAAGTGAAGGTTGATGTCAAGAAAGAGGCGACTTTCAAGGCTACCAAGGAATCCAAGGGTAAACGACTTCAAGATAGTGATGAGTCTTCTAGTGATGAAGAGGCATATTACAACAATAAATGCAAGTTATCTAGAAAACACAAAAGTATGAAAAATATAAGATGTTTCAATTGTGGAAAGTTTGGTCATTATGCTACTAAGCTGTACTATTCCCAAGAATGAAAGTGATGAAGATAAACAGGATTCTAAGAGTAAGGATTATGAAAAGCACAAGCATCACAGGAAGATCAAAGATGAGCACAACAATCAAGGAAAGAGGTATTCTCACAAGCACAAGAAGATTTTCTACCTAGACAAAGCAAGTAAGTGTTCTAGTAGTGATAGTGAAAGTTCTTCAAGTGATAATGAAAATGAGATGTTGTTCATATCAGAAAAGAGGAAGAACCGAAACATAGATTCATTATCATGAAATGTCTTAGATGTGGAAATTTTGGTCACCTTGAGGATGATTGCACAAATAATGATTTGGTTTCTAGTATGTATGAGGATGCTTCAGAAAACTATAAGGAAGATGCATGTATGGTTTTTGAAAAGGGTAGCACCTCTAGTGATAAGAAATCTGAAAAAGGCTTTGATGATTCAAAAAGCAAACAAATAGAGGAAGTTATAGAGGAAGGTGAAATAGATCTTGAAGGTGAACTTATTAGTGCTCTTAGTGCTTTGAAAAAGGAAAGAAAGAAGAATGCTAGACTCAAGGATAAGTTAGATGAATGTTGTATGGAGAGAGATGATCTTATAGAAAGTCTTGACTTCTCTATAGCTAAGACACAAGAACTCAAGGATGAGTTAGAGTCTAAGGTTCTTGAGTATAGTGAGTTAGAACAGAAAATGGCTTCTTTGAAAGAGGAAACTAAAGAGTACAAGGATAAGCTTTACAGGTTTCAAGATAGCTCCAAAAAGGTTAAGTCACTCATCAAAGGTCAAAGAAAGACAACGGATAAAACAGGCCTTGGTTTTGTTAAGCCACACAAGGAACAAGCTGGAGAGTCTAGTAAGAGACTCCAAAAAGAAAGAGAGTTCCGATGAGGAAAGTACTTCAGATCAGGAGTCCTTGAATGATAGATGCACAGAAATAGAAAATAGAATTCAGAATGAGAAGAAGAAGTTTTCAGGACCCAAGAGGTCAAATAAAGGAAAGTTTCAAGGCGAGATGTTTTGCTTGTCACGAGTTTGGTCACATGGCTTCACATTGCATGGCTCAAGTGAAGAAGGTAAATGACAATTTCAGAAGTGCTAGTTTCTTTCAAGGGTATTGCTACTCTTGTAAATAGTTTGGGCACAAGGCAGTCTATTGCAAGGTAAATAACAGGAACAGGTTTGATCAAAATAGGTTTGGTCAGAATAGGTTTGGTCAGAACAGGTTTGGCCAGAACAGGTTTGGTCAGAACAGGTGGATTCAAAGATCAGGTTTACCTCAGAGAAACAACATCATCAAGTGTTTCAAGTGCAACAATGAAGGTCACATAATCAGACAGTGTAGAGCTGAAATTCCAGAATACAGGAACAGGAACAGTGGCATGATCAGGTCCAAGGATCAAGACATGGACAAGAACAGGGATGAGAACAAGAACAAGAACAGTGACAAGAACAGGAATATGGACAAAGAGTTCAAGAGAAGGCCCGAAAAGGAAGTTATAGACGTTGATGATGATCAATGCCTAATGGGAGTTTTACTCCCACCCCAGAATTAATCACCTCATCAGGAGGTGGGGGAGGGACTAAGCTAAGAGGCTCATTCTTAGTCTCGAGCCCCAAAGGTGGCCCTTTGCCATTGATGACAAAGGGGGAGAGATATGAGTAAGGGGGAGAGCTTCAAAGTGAAGAGGAAAGCTTCAAGTCAGGGGGAGCAAAACTTCAAAGGAATATTCTCAGTTGTGGGCACAGTTTCTCAGTTGTTAGCATAGTTGGTTTCAGTTTTGGCTCTTGAGAAGTGTTTTCGGTAAAGGTTTGCCATCAATGACAAAGGGGGAGATTGTTGGCAATTTTGGGTACTTTGGGTACATTGCCTTTGCTCAAGTGTATAAGTTGTCATTGATGTCAAGAAGCTCTTGAAGGAATTTGATTTGATGTGAAATAATTTGTTTTGATGAAGGTTATGGCATGACGGTTTCAAAGGTCTTTTGCAAACCCCAAGTTGGCAGGTTTAGAGATTACGGGTGGATGCATTGGTTTAATGCATTTGGGTCCAGGAGGAAGTATTTATTTAAATAATTAAAAACCTTGTTAAGGTTCCATTTAATTATTTTTAAATAAATAAATTATTATTTGCAATGGGTTCTCCTAATCCATGGCGCAAATGTTTTAAGATTGTGGGCGCTAGCAAAGACCTCCGTCGACGTGTTAAACTCCTCATCGACGTCAAAGAGCTTATGGTAAATTGCATATAAATCTCCCTCGATGAAAACAAAGATTCATCCCATCCGAATTTTGAAAGGAGTTGCTCATTGTAAATTTGACTGTGTCTTCGCTGATTTTCGTGGATCCACTGTTCGTTTGTCTGCACTCGCCGTTTGTCGAATCCATCATAAAGTTTATTGTCGTCGTGTCATGATAGAGGAAAGGAAGGGACTATGGTTTCATTTTATCCCTGGTGCAGAAGGATCAAGGTTAACAACGTGAGGTTTAAACCTCACCGGGTGCCTTTGGCGCACCGGTAGCGGCTAGGCTATTGGCACGCTACCCGAACGGGAGGTTCCGCGTTCGAATATCGTGAAAGGGTTTTTTGTCATGAAGTGGACGCAGCGGGTGGTGTTAGAATTCATGCGCAAATTTCCCCATAGCGATTTTTGATGTGGCTAAGGTATTTTTGAAATTAATTTTTGCTAAGTGTTTTTGCGGATGGAGGAAGTTTGTTAGAGGAAAAAAATAGCTTAGGAGTTATAAGGAGTTTAAAGCTTGTTTGTATTTTGATAAAAG
This sequence comes from Wollemia nobilis, assembly GCA_028583015.1. NCBI lineage: Eukaryota > Viridiplantae > Streptophyta > Pinopsida > Araucariales > Araucariaceae > Wollemia > Wollemia nobilis. Next base: position 1,229,197 of record JAQPPZ010002395.1, on the reverse strand, counting down.
ATTCTTTTTGAAGATGTTGTTGAAATTTCTTATTGCATTCTTATGAGAGATAAATTTTATTTGTGATAAGACTATAAGGGAGAAATAAGGTGTATAAGGGTTAAATATTTCTTGTAATGTTGAGAGTGCTTTTGGTTGTTTATGGAAATGAAAGCATGATGTTTTAAGGTCAATTGCTTCTTGTGTGAAGTTGTGAAACCTTAAGTGGGCAGCTTTGAGATTGATATTTTCTTTCATTAAATTGGTAATAATCAAGCTATTCTTTACTTGGTTAAAGTGTTGAGCTTACTCCTTTATTGATGATTTGAAAAGTTGTGTGTGCTATTGTGAGTTGAGTTGGTGGATGCTTTTGTTCAAACAATATTGGAGAGAAAAGGAGTTCTACTTGTTTCCTTTTCTAATGTTGATTGTGAAATGCTTCAAGGTTGTGTTTTGAGCTGAATGGTGTTGATTGAACCTTGTTTGATGAGCATTGTTGTTGAAGCCCTAATTGATGGTGAAAAGAACATGAGTATCATTGTTATGTGATTCTTTGCATAGTTGGCAATTGTTGGAGTTTCATGTTCTTGAAAGAAAGCATTCTATCCTATCCATTTCAGATATTGAGTTGAGTTTTCAGATTTGAGATTGAGTTTGAGTTGAGTTTTTTAGATTTGAGATTGAGTTTGAGTTGAGTTTTCAGATTTGAGATTGAGTTTGAGTTGAGTTTTCAGATTTGAGATTGAGTTTGAGCTGAGTTGATTTGAGTTGAGTTTTGAGATTGGGAGTTGAGTATAGAACATATTGAGTCTCTAACAATTCTCTTTATGCTTCTATGAGTTTGAAAAATCACATTGGGTCTCTAACAATTCACCTTGTGATTTCCTACTAAGAAAGTTTTTCTTGGTGAGCTTGCTTGAGGTTTTGGACGAGGTTCCGGTGGGGACTTGTGAGCAGGTTTTGGACAAGTTTCGGTGGGGACTTGTGAGCAGGTTTTGGATAGGTTCTGATGGGGACTTGTGAGCGAGTTTTGGACAGGTTTCGGTGGGGACTTGTGAGCATATTTGGACAGGTCCTAGCGAGAGGACTTGTGAGCTGAGTTTTGATAGTTCTATTAGAGAACTTGAGGACGGAGGAGCACTAGTTATTTGAGAAGAACCTGAGGACAAATTTGACAAGTCTTTGAGAAGGCTTGTATGTAGAGGATTGATTTGTTCAAGAGTTGGACAGATCTGATATACGAGAGGAAGACTTGTACTAGACCGACTGACTGTGTTTGGTACAGAGTTCTTTGAGTCTGCTGTGGACGTGATCATAGAAGGCGAGAGGTCTCTTAGGCTAAGCATTGAGGACAGGAGGTCTTCGATGGAAAGGAGTTCCATGTGCTGGCAAGAGGTAGAGGCGAGTTGATCTTCCGAGGGATCATTTCCAGAGCGAGAGGGGAAGGTATCTCCTTTGAGCGAGAGGCTCATAAATTTAGATTGAGAGGGAAGGTATCTCCTTTGAGCGAGAGGCTCATAAATTCAGATAGAGGGGAAGGTATCTCCTTTGAGCGAGAGGCTCATAAATTATGATTGGGGGAAGGTATCTCCTTTGGGCCGAGGCTCATAAACATTGTAATTGGGAAGGATTCCCAAAGAACTTTGAGATAACTTTTAGAGAAAAGTTTTGTGGACGTAGCCCGGCCATTCCGGGTGAACCACGTTAAAATTGGTGTCACTTTGTGGATGATATTGTGCATTGCTTTGATATTGCTTTGGGTATATTGCTTTACTGTTTTGAAGTATAAAGGAAAAAATAAAAATAGGTCTTATACTGTTCACCCCCCCTCTCAGTATAAGCTTGTGTTCTTCAGGCAAAAGTCGAGAGAGAGAATCTCCTCCGTGCATGTTTTGTGGTTTTTCCTATGTGAGGTAAGGGAGAAATTTTTATTTGATTTAATTCAGTGGGAGATATAAGGTGTGTCATGATTATATTTTGCATAATTTGAGTGGGAGATATAAGGTGTGTAATTATTATTTTAAAATGAATTTGTTCTTACTATAAAAGGGAGTTACAAGGTATGAGGTTGTTATTTTTAAAAGTTGTATTTTTGCATGTTATAAAAGGAGATATAAAGGGTTTTTGTTATTAGTAAAGCTTTATATTGTGGGTTTCAATAGGGAGATATAAAGAGTGATTTTTAAGCTTTATTGTATATGTTTTTGATAAGGGATTTTAAAGTGATTGATTTGATATCTAATCAAGAAAAGAAAAAGAGAATTGCTAATCAGATTTTGAGGGGACAAACAAAAGAAAATTTATTTTTGTCAAGACAGGTTTGGAAGGCTCTTGCAAAATAAGATCATCATCATTAAGGTATATTTAGAGGTATGGTGATTTAATTTCTTTCTCAAAGTGGTTTTGGTTAAGGAATTTTTTTTTTTTATCATATAGTGGGAGGTATAAGGAATTATTGGATGTGCATTGATTTGATTGAAATTGGGAGTAAATATGCAAGGATTTAGAGATCAGATTTGAGAGTAAATTTGTGCATTTTTCATGATTGATTTTGGGAGTAGATGAAAAGGACATATTGTGCATTGTGTTTGTTTTTAAATAAATTGTGTAAATCAAAAATTACCAAGTCAATTATCAAGTGCTAGACTAAAGCTACCTTTTGATGTGATGAATGTGAGATATGTGAAAGTGATAGACTTAATGAATGTGAAGAACATATTGGGCATTTTTTAGTGCATATAATTCTCTATATGTTCATAGAGTTAAAATATTTCTGGGTAGAATATGTTTGAATTTCTTTAGTTGAGGAAAGCACATTGAAGAATAGATGAAGAACTTGATGACATCATTATGCAAGATTTGGGAATAGATGAGCATTGTTTTATAAACAATATTTGGGAATAGATAGGCATTATTTTGTATGCAATATTTAGGAATAGATGAGCATTTTTTTGTATGCAATATTTGGGAATAGATGAGCATTGTATGCATGCAATATTTAGGAGTATATGAGCAGTGTTTGTAAGAAGATTTTGGATTAGATTGTTGAGCACATTTATGGGTAGGTTTTGTAGCAGTCTTGAGCACTCTTGTGGGCATGTTTTGTGAGCAAATTTGAGCAATTTTTGTAAGAATATTTGAGCAGGTTTTGTGATAAGATTTGAACAAATATTATGAGTAAATTTGAGAGCTAATTTGAGCAGATTTATGAGTAGGATTTGTGAGCAGGATATGAAGCTTATTTGAGCAGAGTTGTGAGTAGTATTATGAGAATATTTTGGTGTTGATATGAGAAATAGTTGTGAGCAGTATTGTGATTAGGTTTAGGAGTAAATATAAGCAGTATTTAGAGCAGAGGGGACTAGTGTCTCCTATGGATTGGTGCCCATAAATCAGTAGAGGGTATTGGTATATCATGTGGATTTGTATCTATGAACTAAAGTAGAGGGGATTGGTATCTCTTGTGGATTGGTTTCCATAAACCAGTAGAGGGTATTGGTGTATCCTATGGATTGGTGTCCATGAACTTGAGAGGGGATTGGTATCTACTATGGATTGGTGTCCAAGAACTTGAGATGGGATTGGTGTCTCTTGTGGATTGGTGTCCACAAAATTGAGAGGGGATTGGTGTCTCCTATGGATTGGTGTACATGAACCAATAGATGGGATTAGTGTCTTATGTGGATTGGTGTCCACAAAATTTAGAGGGTATTGGTATCTATTGTGAATTGATTTCCATGAGCTTGAGAGAGGATTGGTGTCTCCAATGGATTAGTGTCCACAAACTTGAGAGGGAATTGGTGTCTCGAATGGATTGGTGTCTATGAACTTGATAGGGGATTGGTGTCTCCTATGAATTGATGTCCACAAATATTGTAATAGGGGATTGGCATCTCCTGTGGGTTGGAGCCCACAAAATTTGTTGAGAAATTTATTAAAAATATTTCTCTTTGGATGTAGCCCACATTGGGTAAACCACATTAAATTTGTGCCTCTTATGTGTGTGGTGATTTGTGTATTATTTCATTATTACAATTGATGATATTTAAAGTTATTACTTTGGAAAGTAAAAGTTTTATCTTATACTGTTCACCCCTTTTTAGTATTAGTTTGTGTTATTCAATTGGTATCAGAGCAAATTCCTTCGTGAAATCCTAATAGCTTGAAGGAAGATCTTACAAGAACACAAATGGCACATTACGAAGGATTTTCATAAAATAGAGATCCATTTTTTGATGGAACTATGATTTCTAGAGTGTGAGGACGAGGATTTATTTGATGGCACATGGATATGATATATGGCAATCCATGGATAATGGGTTCACAGTACCTAAAAATCCTCCCATAGATGCAAATGGTAAGAAACCATATGAAAATAATGCCAAGGAAATGAATGTAATATTAAGTGATTATGTGAATAAAATTTTGTGAAAGTTATGCAATGCACTTCAAAAAAACAAATATGGTACAAGTTCCAGATAACATATGAAGGAGATGACAAGGTTAAGATAGCAAAATTTCAAACCCACAGGAGGAGGTTTGAAGATTTGAATATGAAATATGAGGAAGATATTGCTAGGTATCTACTTCATGTTGATGAGGTTGTCAACACCATTTATGGAATTGGAGAAAGTATTGAAGAATCAAAGATTATTCAAAAAATATTAAGGTTACTTCCCATGAGGTTTGATGCAAAGGTTTCAACAATTGAAGAAATGAAGGATCTCAAAACTTTGAACATGGATGAGCTACATGGGATTCTCACAACCTATGATATGAGGACAAAAAAATATCAAACATCCAAATGAGAGGTATAATTCAAATCTTCAAAGAAGGCAAATAATAAATAACAATAATCAAGTGAAGGATCAAGTAGTGGAGAAGAATCTAACTTTGTGCAAAGAAATATAAAGGGTATAAGAAAAAACAAAGGTATGCAGCCTATGAAATGTTTTAATTATGGTAACTTTGATCACTATGCATCTAATTGTCCACAAGCTTGAAGTAGTAGCAGTGAAGAAGAAAAGTAATATAAGAAAAAGAAAGAAAGAAAATTTAATCATGAAAAGAAAAATAGGTATGGTCAAAATAAGCATGAGAAGATATTTCAAAGACACAAGAAATTTTTTTATGTTGAATAAGCAAGAAGTTCTTCCAACAACAATGATGAAAGCCTCACCGATAGTGAAAGAGAATAAATCTTATTTTTTTGTATAGAAGAGAAAGAAGATGATCCTATTGTTGAATACCAAGAAGAAGAGGAAGATTCATAAGATGAAGAGGAAGCCACAATTGACATATAATAAGAACTCATTATTACTCTTGAAGAGTTGAAAAGGGTTAGAAAGAATAACTCAAGATTGAAGGCTCAAGTACAAGAGGATGAGATAACAAAGGCAAAGCTTATACAAGATCTCACCAACTTAAAATTTAAGGTTGAAGAGGTAAGGAAAATTGAATAAGGTATGGCTAAGAAGTTAAAGGTAAAAGAGCTAGAATGTGAAAGACTAGAACATGAAGTTGTCACTCTAAGGAAGGGACTTGAAAAGTTTAATGATAAGATATATCAGTTTAGGAAAAGTGCAAAAAACTTGGATGATATTATCAAAGCACAAAGATCTCCATTTATCAGGGTTGGAATTGGATTTGAATAAGGTCAAGAGAAATAAAAGGGGGATTCAAGATCAAAAGAAATAGAAGCATAAAATAAAGTAATTGAAGAAGATCCCAAGATCTATGCTGAAATTTAAAAAAATGGAAGCATCAATGAGGAAGAAAATAATGCACCATCATGGAACATGGATCATCACTGAAAAAGCAAAGAAAGAACCATACAAAATATTCTCCAAGGCAATTAGATAGCTTTCACTATCTATTTCATTGTTATTGTTTCTCATGTAACAATTTTGGTCATAAAGCTGTAAATTGTAGGGTCCATGCTATGGATGATTTTGGCTTCACAAAGAGAAATTTCAATAAATTTTCACCTCCTATGGACTACAATGTCATGGATTACAAATGTAACAATTTTGGGTATATAGATAGATGGTGTAGAACAATGTTCCCTAAATTTCCAAAACCAAGAAAAATGGAGAATGGTCAAAAAGTTCAAAAGGGTATGATTTCCAAAGTTTAAAGAAATAAAATGAAACAAGAAGAGGAACATAGTAATTTGGGATATTCAATCCCATACCATAATTAAAGCCTCCAAAAAAGGATGTGATGAGGGGGTTGTGTTTAGTGTCTTATATTTCAGCCCCAAGGAGCCCTTTGTCATTGATGTTAAATGGGGAGAATGTTTAGTAAGGGGGAGAAGCTAGTAAGGGGAAGCAGCTTGTGATCCTGTTCAATAAAGGTCAATTTCATAATAGGGTTGCCATCAATGACAAAGGGGAAGATTGTTAGAAATATTGATTTGTCATTGATGTCAAACGTAAAAAATTATTCAAGGATGAAATGTTGAGTTGTCATTAATAATAAAGGTAGAGATATATTCAAAGGTGTCAAAGGCAGAAATATCTTCAAAGGATGAAATGGTAAAATTATCATAAAGGCAGAGATACACTTTAATATTTAAATGAAATATTTAAATATTAATGTGAAGGGTTATATTTAAATCAAGAGGATTTAAATATATAAAAGTTTGAAAAAGTGGAAGGTCATATTTAAATCAAAGGATTTAAATATAATTTAGAATTTTAATATTTAAAGTTTAAAAGGTTGGACGAACTCCTTTAGAACACCAATGCAAAGTTCAAAAATTCAAATATTTAAAATACTAAGGTCAACCTCCTTGGGAGCTAAATAAAATGCATAGCCAATATCTTTGGGTGCTAAATAAAATGCTTATGAAGGAGATGACAAGGTTAATATAGCAAAACTTTAAACCCATAGGAGGATGTTTAAAGACTTGAAGATGAAATATGAATAAGATATTTCTAGGTATCTACTTCATGTTGATGAGGTTGTCAACACCATTTTTTGACTTGGAGAAAGTATTGAAGAGTCTAATATTGTTCAAAAAATATTGAGTTCACTTTCCATGAGCTTTGATGCAAAGGTTTAAGCAATTGAAGAAATGAAGGATATCAAAACTTTGAACATGGATGAGCTACATGGGATTCTCACAGCCAATGAGATGAGGATAGAAAAATATCAAACATCAAAATGAGAGGCAACATTCAAAGCTTCAAATAAGGCAAAGAATAAAGAACAAAAATCAAGTGAAGGATCAAGCAGTGGAGAAGAAGCTAACTTTGTGCAAAGAAATATAAAGGGTGCAAGAAAACACAAAGGTATGCAGTCTATGAAATGTTTTAATTGTGGTAATTTTGGTCACTATGCATCTAATTGTCCACAAGCTAGAATTAGTAGCAGTGAAGAAGAAAAGGAATATAATAAAAAGAAAGAAATAAATTTTTTATCATGAAAAGAAAAATAGGTATGGTCAAAAAAATCATGAGACAAATATATTTCAAAGATACAAGAAAAGTTTTTATTTTGAAGAAGAAAGTAGTTCTTCCAGTGGCAATGATGAAAGCCTCATTGATAGTGAAAGAGAAGAAATATTATTTTTGGTTATAGAAGAGAAAGAAGATGATCATGTTGTTGAAGACCAAGAAGAAGAGGAAGATTCATAAGATGAAGAGGAATCCATAGTTGACATAGAAGAGGAACTCATTGTTGCTCTTGAAGAGTTGAAAAGGGTTAGAAAGAAGAACTCAAGATTGAAGGCTCAAGTACAAGAGGATGAGAGAACAAATTCAAAGCTTATACAAGATCTCACCAACTTAAAAGTTAAGGTTGAAGAGGTAAGGGAAATTGTAGAAGGTATGGCTGAGCAGTTAAAGGAAAAAGAGCTAGAATGTGAAATACTAGAACATGAAGTTGTCACTCTAATGAAGGGACTTGAAAATTTTAATGATAAGATATATCAATTTAGAAAAATCTCAAAAAACTTGGATGATATTATCAAAGCACGTATATCTACATTTATCAAGGCTGGACTTGGTTTTAAATAAGGTCAAGAGAAATAAAATGGGGAGTCAAGCTCAAAATAAATAGAAGCATCAAAGAAAGTAATTAAAGAAGAGCCCAAGACCTATGCTGAAATGTTGAAAAATGGAAGCATCAATGAGGAAGAAAACAATGCACCATCAAGGAATAGGACCATAACAAAAAAATCAAAGAAAGAACCATGCAAAAATATCCTCCAAGACAATCAGACAAGTTTCACTATCTCTTTCATGGTTATTGTTTCTCATGTAACCATTTTGGTCATAAAGTTGTAAATTGTAGGGTCCATGCTATGGATGATTTTGGCTTCGAATTTCAATTAATTTTCACCTCCTATGGACTACAATGTAATGTTTTACAAATGTAACAATTTAGGGTATACATCTAGATGGTGTAGAATAGTGTTCCCTATATTTCTGAAAAAAATGAGAATGGTCAAAAAGTTCAAAAGGGTATGATTTCCAAAGTTTGAAGAAAGAAAATGAAACAAGAAGAGAAGCATAGTAATTTGGGATTTTCACTCCCATACCATAATTACAACCTCAAGAAAAGGATGTGGTGAGGGGGTTGTGTTTAGTGTCTTATATTTTAGCCCCAAGGAGCTCTTTGCCATTGATGTCAAAGGGGGAGAGTTTTTATTAAGGGGGAGCAACTAGTAAGGGGGAGCAACTTGTGATCCTATTCAGTAAAGGTTAGTTTCATAATAGGGTTTCCATCAATGGTAAATGGGAAGATTGTTAGAAATATTGAGTTATCATTGATGTCAAAGGTAGAAATATATTCAAGGATGAAATGTTGAGTTGTCATTAATAATAAAGGCAAAGATATCTTTAGAGGTGTCAAAGGCAGAAATATCTTCAAAGGATGAAATGGTAAAATTATCATAAATGTAGAGATATACTTTAATATTTAAATGAAATATTTAATTATTAAGTTGGAAGGTTATATTTAAATCAAAAGGATTTAAATATATAAAATTTTGACAGAGTGGAAGGTCATATTTAAATCAAAGGATTTAAATATAATTCAGGAGTTTAATATTTAAAGGTTAAAAGGTTGGACGACCTCCTTGAGAACACTAATACAAAGTTAAATAAAATGCATAGCTGACCTCCTTAGGTGCTAAATAAAATGCATAGCCGACCTCTTTGGGTGCTAAATAAAATGCATATTTAAAAGGCTATCGAATTTATTTTGGCGTGTAAAAAATTTGAATCTCCTTCATGAGAAAATCGAGCGGTAGGTAGAAGAGGAGGATAAGAGCATGTTTGGTGGCAGTGAGAAAAAAAGAGAATTTATAATATTTATGTTGCAAATTTAGTCTCATCTGAGTGGCTTGCCCAGCTGGTTGCCGACCTTGCGCTAAGTTATTGTATAGTAGGAGGTTGCAGGGTCGAATTCGTGCAATGCTATTTTTATTTTAGTTGATAGAACAAAGAAGGGTTTAAATAATTAGGGTAGAAAATTTTTATTCCACTCATCGAGGTAGCTCGTTTGGTCACCTAGCCTATGATAGGGTGCTATGCTGGCAAAAATTGAGAGATCGAATCTCCTCTGTGTGCATTTGGTGGTTTTTGCTATGCGAGGTAAGGGTAAAAATTTTATTTAATTTAATTGAGTGGGATATATAAGGTGTGTCATGATTATATTTTGCATACTTTTAGTGGGAGATATAAGGTGTGTAATGATAATTTAAAATGAATTTTTGCATGCTATAAAAGGAAGTTATAAGGTATGAGGTTGTTATTTTTAAAAGTTGCATTTTTGCATGTTATAAAAGGAGATATAAAGGGTTTTTGTTATTAATAAAGCTTTATATTGTGAGTTTTAAAAATGGAGATATAAAGCGTGATTTTTAAGCTTTATTGTGTTTGTTTTTGATAAGGTATTTTAAAGTGATTGATTTTATATCTAATCAAGAAAAGAAAAAGAGAATTGCTAATCAGATTTTGAGGGGACAAACAAAAGAAAAATTATTTTTGTCAAGATAGGTTTGGAAGGCTCTTGCAAAAGAAGATCATCATCATTAAGGCAAATTTAGAGGTATGGTGATTTAATTCCTTTCTCAAAGTGGTTTTGGTTAAGGAAAAAAAAATTGTTGTCATATAGTGGGAGGTATAAGGAATTATTGGATGTGCATTGATTTGATTGAAATTGGGAGTAAATATGCAAGGATTAAGAGATCAGATTTGAGAGAAAATTTGTGCATTGTTCATGATTGATTTTTGGAGTAAATGAAAAGGACATATTTGTGCATTGTGATTGGTTTTGAAGAAAAGGTGCAAATCAACAATTACCAGGTAAGTTATCAAGTGCTAGACTAAAGCTACCATTTGATGTAATAAATGTGAGACATGTGAAAGTGATAAACTTAATGAATGTGAAGAACATATTGGGTATTTGTTAGTACATATCATTCTCTATATGTTCATGAAGATAATTTTTTTTTGGGTAGAATATGTTTGAATTGCTTTAGTTGAGGAAAGCATATTGAATAATATGTGAAGAACTTGATGACATCATTATGCAAGATTTGGAATATTTGGGAATAGATGAGCATTGCATGCATGTAATATTTGGGAGTATATGAGTAGTGTTTATAAGCATGTTTTGGATTAGATTGTTGAGCATATTTATGAGTAGGTTTTGGAGCAGTGTTGAGCACTTTTGTGAGCAGGTTTTATGAGCAGATATTGTGAGAAAATTTGAGCAAAGTTGTAAGCAAGATTTGTGAGCATGTTATGGACCTAATTTGAGTAGATTTGTGAGAAAAATTATGAGCATATTTTAGAGTTGAGTTGAGAAAGAGTTGTGATCAGTATTGTGATCAAGTTTAGGAGTATATCTGAGCAATATTTAGAGCAGAGAGGATTGGTGTCTCATGTGAGTTGGTGCTCATGAACCAGCAGAGGGGATTTATGTCTCTTGTGGATTGGTATCCATGAACCATAGTAGAGGGTATTGGTGTCTCTTGTGGGTTGGTACCCATAAATCAGAAAAGGGGATTGGTGTCTCATATGGATTGGTGTCCATGAACTTGAGAGGGGATTGGTGTCTCCTATGGATTGGTGTCCACAAAATTGAGAGGGTATTTGTGTATCCTATGGATTGGTGTCCATAAACTTGATAAGATATTGGTGTCCATGAACTAGTAGAGGGGATTGGTGTCTCCTATGGATTCGTGTCCACGAACCAACAGAGGGTATTGGTGTCTCATATGGATTGGTGTCCACAAACTTGATAGGGGATTGGTGTCTTTTGTGGATTGGTGTCCACAAAATTTGAGATGGGATTGGTGTATCTTATGGATTGGTGTCCACAAAATTGAGATGGGATTGGTGTCTCCTGTAGATTGGTGTCCAAAAACTTGAGAGGGGATTGGTGTCTTTAGTGAATTGGTGTCCACAAACTTGAGAGGAGATTGGTGTCTCTTGTGGATTGGTGTCCATAAAATTGAGAGGGGATTGGTGTCTCCTATGGATTGGTGTCCACAAAAATTGTAATAGGGGATTGGTATCTCCTGTGGGTTGGACCCCACAAAATTTATTGAGAAATTTATAAACAATATTTTTTTGTGGATGTAGTCCACATTGGGTGAACCACATTAAATCTATGCCTCTTATGCGCATGGTGATTTATGCATTGTTTCATTATTGCAATTGATGATATTTGAAGTTATTACTTTGGAAATAAAAGTAAATATTTTATCTTATATTTTTCACCCGTCCTCTCAGTATAAGCTTGTGTTCTTCAAAACCATGCTTAGGGAGTAGTTCTTGGGAGATTTTCCTTTATTGTATGCTTGGAATATTTGCTAGTAATTTATTTTTTGATTGTCTGAGCTACCAATACATTAAGTTGACATTGTATTATTATAATTAAGTGAATGGAAAAATTAGGCTTTCTAGTAAGTAAAGGAATGATTCAATTGGAAGAAATATTAGAAGGATGAATGAAACTTTTCTTATGAAAACTAGAATGAGAAAGTGTTGTTTATATTATTTTCAAAAGAAAGGATAGAGCTTTTCATGAAGTATTTTTAGATTAAAGTAAGGATAAATTATTTATTTTAATGTTTCTTTATGGAAATGCTAGTGTTGTAAGGAAAGTTATAATCTTCTATAGTTTGTTGATTAAATTAAATTTGGTAAAAGAAAGAGAAAATATTTGGTTTAGAAAAGAATGGTTATAATTATTTATTGAGGCTTGAGTAGGTAGGAAAACCATTTTAGAGAGAAGTATGCGATTCTCTCCTTGTTTGTTAAAATATTTTGTGCATGATTGTTTGCAATTAATAGAGCATGTTAAGTAGAAAAGTATAGGATTCTCTTCTTATTTTTTTAAAATGTATTGTGCATGTTTGTTTGTAATTACATAGAGCATGTTAAGATAAGAAGAATGAGATTCTCTCTTTGTTTGTTTAAAATATATTGTGCATGTTTCTTGCAAATACATAAAGCATATTAAGTTGCATTGCATAAAGAGTCATCCTAATCCCTAAGTGTTCCTAAAGTTCATGGGGAATTCCTTTCATTAAGAAGATCATGAAAATAAGGTGGTGTAGAGACCATTTAGGTGGATTGTCTCAAATGTACCTTGGAATGAAAAGTTTTTATGTAAATGAGAGTTTTCTTGTATTACTTAGATGATACTTCCAAATTTATTAGAAAAATAGAAGTTTTTGTAAGATGGAGAATGATTGGTTGTTGAGGCAAAACAAGGGATGTTTTGAATTATGACCTCTATCTTGCAAAGTGATCCTATCATTGAAAAGAGAAAATATATGTTATCTTTGTGATCTATTTATGATGAGATGTTTTATATGATCATTAAGTGGAGATGTTAGCATTGTGATTATATGATTATGTTTTCTAAATAAATTTTTCTTTTACACAACTTATAATAGCACTATGATCCTATGGTTTTAAAATTTATGAGATGCTCCTTAGTGGTAGCACTATGTTGGAGCTTATGTTTAATTTGAGATGTGATATTTTATTTTATTTTAAATATTCGATATTGTGTTATAGTTTAAGCATGTTGCTTTCATTTGAAGCATTTATTTCTAGAAAGAGTTGGTATATACTATTCAAATGCTATCTTGGATCTTGGATTAAGGAGGGATTCTTGGGTTAGATATAGAACTTCTTTTAGACCTTAAGTCAAGGAATTAGACTAATGATGATGCAATAACTAGATATATGTGAGTCCTATAAGGAGTTACAAGGATGCAATAGCTAAGTACTCATTAATCTGGAAGGATTTGTGATGATGAAGTAGCTAGTTTCTTGTAAATTGATACACCTTGAACAACGAGGATTGGGTGTTCTATAACTAGTAAGTTAAAGGAATCATTCACAAGATATCAGTAGTGGAACCTTGAATATGAAGGCTCGAGTGATCATATTCATTGCTAGATGAGTGGTAATAAACCTAGTTAGCTCATAGAGGTGTGGTTACTAAGTACCAAGGCTTTATGCCTAAAAAACCTACATAGATATAATTATGATAAGGTTATGTAATATGCATCCCCATTTAAGTGATATGGTCCTTAAAGGATAATCCCTATGTTGTGGTCACATTGTCCTATACCGATGAGGGTATAGGAAACATGGGGGGACACTTTGACATCATTTTAAATGATGGGGTTTAGTAAGGTGAACCCTAGAAAATATGATTGGTCACTCCTGTCCACTAAGTGTTATTTGTAGTGACATTGAATATTGGGACTCTTATTAACCTTGCTTTTGAAAAAAATCTATCTCTTTCAGTTTGGTTTTGGTGGATTTTTACAAATAGATGGTAGAGTTCAACTTCACTTTAAATGATATTTTTTTCTTTGTTTATGATAGTGATAGTAGTAGCTCCAAATGATAATATATCTATATCATAGTATCTCCAAATGGTAGATCTATATGGTAATATATTTAGAAAATATCTCTAAATGGTAGTAGCTCTAGAAAATGAATTTAGTTGGTAGTATCTCCAAATGATAACAACTCCAAAATGACATAAAATCTTGACTATAGTGGTTCTAAATGGAAACTTTAGATGGTAGCAACTCTAAAAAATAGTAGCTTTAGATGACAACATGTTTTGTTCATTGTTCTTTTGTAGAGGAAAATAGTCAATTTTGTAATAGCAACTCTTATAACACAAACTAATTTTTTCTTAGACAACTCTACAACTCCTCTAAGATGAAATAAATATTTGTAACACTTGCAAACACAAATAGTAATAAAGAGAAGAAAACAGTTTCTTCTCCAACTGGAAGGTCTTCTTATTTAAACTTGCATCTACTTTTTTATTTCTCTAATACTAGTATGTAATTAAAAAATCTAAGAGGTGTCTCCTACTCCTTAAAAATTGGACCACCTTCACAAGTGGAAGCTTCATTATTATATCATTATACTCTAATACCAAATACTAGAGACACAAAATAGATTTATATACTATGATCAAAATTTTAATTGATGTGATAGAAGTATAAATACATGTGATATCAAGAAGGTACAAGGTTTGGAGTTGTAGCTACTTTCCAACCAAACATATGGTGAATACATAATATTCACAATATTAAAAACTATAATTTTATTTAAAATATAAATAAATCTACCTTCATTATTTCCACCAGTGCCAGGTGGAGCATCACTCACACGACGGTCGGATGGTGGAAAGAAAATAAATTAAAAGGTAAGCCTAAGTTTAACCCTAGGTAGGACATAAGAAGTAGTTTTTATTCAACACAGGTGGGGGAGATACTAACATGCCCCTCCTTCGCCATTCCTTTGGTAGCAAACACAGAGGTTTAAACATCATCCATTTCCATCTTCTACCATGAAAATGTTTATGGGAGAAAATGTTAGAATTTCCCAAGAATAGACATGCAAAGCATTACAAGAACTATGAAGAGAAGAGTAGAACTGATTTATTATTCCAAGGATCAACTTTGTATAAATAGAAAAGTTGATCATTGAGAGTCGTTGGATTACAACAACTCAACAAATCTAAACTAGTCTAAATTGAGAGTTCACCTAACTCATGAAAGAGTGGTAACTCAAGTAAGTATATCCTAGTAGAACTTAAGAGAATAAATATTTATTCTAATAGATAATATCCAAGGAGCCCAAAATTCAATTTTTGAGGTAAGGTATAACTATCATCTACTTAAATGTTCAACAGGGGTGAAATCAGGATAAACTAATTAAACCAGTATAATCAATGTTACAAAATATTGGCAATCTAGGTGCTCATGCCAAAATAGTAAGGGTAGAATAAAACCTAAGTTTAGTATCAAAGGATGTACCTCAATGACTAACATAGCTCTTCATTCAACAATGTTGGTGTAGTAAGAGGGGCAACTTACCTATTTAGCCACTATAAAATTAGTATCGACTATGTTGGTTTTACAATCAAGGGTAAAAGATCCTAAAAGGTTGTAAAAATCCTTCAAAAATCTAAGACACAAGACTTAAGCATATATTACACTAGATAAAACAAGGTATCTTAAAATTCCTTAATACAACAAGTTTTACAGAAGTCTTACCTCAAAAGAATTGAAGCATGGCTATGAGTAAGATTTATCCCACCTTGTAATCAATTCTGGATGTCTTCCAATTTCACCTTCCATCGATCCTCCAAGATCTCCATTCTTTGAAATTGCCTCCAATGAATCCCCCATACCATACTTCTTCGACCTTTTTAATAAGGAGAAACTCATCTACCCCTATGCCAAAGTCAAAATTGGACATAAAATCTTATCTACCAACATTAATGGCTTATCCACTTCAAGACGGACATGGTAGATATTTACATATAATAATGATTCTTTTTCAAAATAATAACTCCTTTCTATTTAAAACAAACATTTTTTTCTTTATTTAAAAGTAGTCTTTAAATATTCTTTTCTTTATTTAAAATAATAGTCTTTCTTTATTAAAAATAAATATTATTTTCTTTATTTAAAACAATAGTCTTTATTTATTAAAAAAAAAATTATTTTCTTTATTTGAAATATTACTCTTTCGTTATTAAAAATAAAGATTAATTTCTTTATTTAAAATAATAGTCTTTCGTTATTAAAAATAAATAAATATTTTATTCTATTAAAATAAAATCATTCTTAATTTTAAATAAAACATTATATCCTATTCCTATGAAAACCCTTTTACTTAAACATTCCCTTTTCAAGTACCCCATCCTTGGGGGTCGATTCTACCTCTTCCACCCATGGATGCACCTGACATTGTTCATTGACAACAAGTTATCAGTAGCATTTTCTTCAAATATGAACCAATTAAAAAATGTATAATCATTCAAAGTATCCATACGAGACATCAATTAATCATTTATCAATACATAGTCTCTTGAGAAAAAGTCTTGCCAAGGTGGGGTATACATACTACCCCCTTGGGTTAGACACTGTCCTATGTGTCTCCTGCAAAAATATTATTGCTACACATAATTAGGTAAACAAGGATAATATCCATCTTATTTCATTAAATTTGACAAAATTTTATCATCCCTTGATAATATCAATACTACACTCACCCTAAATGAGGTGAAATTTTAAATACTAAGCAACAAAAAAATAACATCCTTCTTTAAATCTATTTAGAAAGAGGTTTTTTTCCTATTTTCTTGCATCTTTGCACCTGCAAGGCAAGAGAAATAAGAAAACTATGCAATTTCTACATAATGCATCTCCTTAGGTTACCAATTTTGGATAAGAATATACCCAATATTTAAAGCATAAGGATCCATCCTACATGCTGAAACCTTATTCTCTTCAGTATTTCTTCCATTTTTGTCCAAATTCCATTGCAAATCTCATCTTGATATCACATTTCCATGAATTGATATATTAAATCCATGTGGTTTTAGGTTAAACAATTATATGTTTTTTTAAGGGCTTGAAGCTGAGCAGGATTTCCTTGTTTCTTAATCATAGGATTCACTCCCTATATGGATCTTTATGCCTTCAAGTGCTTAATAAACTCAAAATTTGGTACATTATTTAACAAATTAGAAAGAGGATCTCATATCCTTCTCAAGAATAGATTTCCTATCTACTCTCTCTACAAAGTAAGCTCAAATCCTAAGAATAGAACACTACATCTATTCCTTTATGTATGATTAACTTAACCAAGAATAGCTACTTTACCTATTCATTCTCATTAAGTATGATCAACTTAACCAAGAATAGTTATTTCAACTATTTATTCCCATTAAGTATGATCTAACTTAACAAAAAATAGTTGTTTCACCCATTCCTTCTCAATAAGTACAATCAACTTAACCAAGAATAGTCACTTCACTTATTCCTTCTCATTAAGTATGATTAATTTAACCAAGAATAGTCACTTCACCTATTCCTTCTCATTAAGTACAATCAAATTAACCAAGAATAGTTGTTTCATCTATTCCTTATCATTAAGTATGATTAACTTGACCAAGAATAGTCATTTCACCTATTCCTTCTCATTAAGTATGATAAAATTAACCAAGAATATTCACTTCACTTATTCCTTCTCATTAATTATGATTAACTTAAACAATAATAGTTTTTTCACCTATTCCTTCTCATTAAGTATGATATAACTTAACTAGGAATAGCCATTTCACCTATTATTTCTCATTAAGTATGATATAACTTAACTAGGAATAGCCATTTCACCTATTCCTTCTCATTAAGTATGATCAAATTAACCAAGAATAGCCATTTCACCTATTCATTCTCATTAAGTATGATCAACTTAACCAAGAATAGTTATTTCACCTATTCCTTCTCATTAAGTACAATTAACTTAACAAAGAATAGTCACTTCACCTATTTCTTCTCATTAAGTATGATCAACTTAACCAAGAATATTTGTTTCACTTATTCCTTCTCATTAAGTGTGATTAACTTAACCAAGAATAGTTGTTTCACCTATTCCTTCTTATTAAGTATGATCAACTAAACCAATCATAACTTCACCTTGTATTTCTCATCAAGTATGATTAACTTAATCAAGAATAGTCGTTTCACCTATTCCTTCTCATTAAGTATGATTAAATTAACAAAAAATAGTCGCTACATGTATTCCTTCTCATTAAGTATGATTAAATTAACCAAGAATAGTTGTTTCTCCTATTCCTTCTCATTAAGTATGATTAACTTAATAAATAATAGTCACTTCACCTATTCTTTGTCATTAATTACAATCAACTTAACCAAAAATAGTCATGTCACCTATTCCTTCTCATTAAGTATGATCAAATTAACCAGGAATAGTAATTTATTTAAGGCTTAAAAAAAACCATTCCTCTAAAGTTTTATTTCTAGATTTGGAGTCATACCATCATTCAAAAGCTATTTTGTGTACATGAAGAGTAACCCTACTATTTGGATTACTAATGAGTAACTCTTCAAGAAAAAGGATACGTTTCCATTTCATACAACCATACCTTAGCTGATTATATCAATCAATTTGGATACCTTGATATTCTTGGATAGCTCTACCTCTATATAAGATTTTATTTCAAGATATTTTGTAGCAAGATCTTCTTCTTGCCAACCCTTAAAATTTTTATTCTAGGAAATTGATTAATAACTTCCAATCATTGCTTTTGTTGGTTTATCTGTTCCCTCTATTTTTAGTAACTAAACTACAATTGTGAAGTTTTCTACCTCTATTGAAATTTCTTCTAAAATTTTATTTTAGGATATAACTTTTAGCTTTATCATGTCTAGCTAGCCTTATATTTTAATAAGATCCTCTTCTTATCCTCCTTATCTTGGTGTTATTCCTCTTTACCACATCAAGGAGTTGGATAAGCTATGATTACTTTCAATTTTACTTTCCAAAGGTTAGTTATATCTCTCATAACTAACTTAGATCAATAATGGTCACTATCACACTTGTATCCCTATAAGGTTATCTTGGTTGAAACTATTATTATATTTTTAGAAGTAATTTGGGTTATGTTTTCCTTTCTGCAAGGTGCCATTCTCCTTAACCTAAAGGAGTTGAGTTTAGTTCTTTTATCTTTACAAAATAATGCATTTCATCTTATTTCATTCACTAATGGCTAAGGTTATGTTTTCTTTATGCAAGATACTATACCATAGTAAAGCTACATTTTCTAGGATTGATCTCTAAGCAATATTTAGATTATCATAGGAAGTTTCTAGTCTGTCATACCTAGATATTTTCTAGGAAATCTTATAGTCTAATGATTATGTGCTTTGATTTCAAAGCAAATGGAAGTTCAAGGTCTTCCCAAAGTTATTTTAAACTAAGAAATGACCTGAATATGAAGATACCTAAATCCTTAGTATATTAAAAGGAAGTCTCTAGTCCATCATAACTATAGTATGAAACCATCTAGGCCTATGACCTATAGCTATGATACAAAATGTAGCAACCCAAAAATCCAACCAACTAGAGAGAGATTTATTTTGTAAATGTTATGGATCTATATCACCCCACCTTACATACATCAATTTATGAAGGTGTACGCCCATCCCTACACCGCACACAAATCTGTATGTGTAGGTATACTGTGTACTACAAAGGTCACTAAGGAGAAGTAGTGAAACTAGGTTTTACCTAAAGTTTTCTTCTCCAAAGGATCCCATAGTACCTTATTCAACTCCATCTCTAACTCTAATGCATAAAAGTTATTTGTACTAACTAGGAGAAGATCCCAAGCATCACTAAAATGATAACTTACCAAACAACATTTATATTTAACTAACAACAAACAAAAGATATACTCCAATAATCTAAGATTTATTAACTATAAGATCAAGAGAAAGATATTTAATCACAAATAATACAACATAAACCCCAGGAAAAACTCTTATGGGAAAACCCCACCTCAAATAATTCTTTATTACATAAATGTAGTTATCTCAATACAAGGAATCCCATAATTTTTTTTCCCAAACATATGTCAATACAATGTATAAGAACCTCGTAGTTCTCAAGTCTCCACCATGAATTGATATTTTAATCCATGTTACATAAATAACAAAGGAATTCTATAATGGATTCTACATTCGTTTCTCTATGGGTAGCTTCTTTCTTCTAATATTTTTAAAGGAGTAGCATATCCTAAAGATCTAATGTATCCATAATATTAGTACCAATTTTTACATAGAATCATTCCATTTGTTTTAGCTAAGAGCCCATACTCTTAACCAAGCAACCACATATCAAACCATATTTTCTTAACTAACTAGGAGACCATACTCCTAATCAATTAAGTACTTATTAGATCATATTTCCTTAACTAAGATCTCATACTCCTAATAAATTAAGTACTTATCAAATCATATTTCCTTAATTAACTAGGAGACCATACTCCTAATCAATTAAGTACTTATCAATTCATATTTACTTAACTAAATAGAAGCCTATACTCCTAATCAATTAAGTACTTATCAACCATTTTTTTTAACTAATTAAGAGCCCTTACCCATAATCAATAAAGTACTTATCATAATTGAGACAACTGTAATCAATACAATATCTACTATTAAATTTCCACTTTATTCTAAGTAAAAGTATATTTCTTCTCTTATTTAATATAAAAGCATATCCTTCCTACTTCAAGCTTATTTAGATAAATATATTTTTCAAGATATAAGTATAGTCTTTTAAAATTAATATATCAGTTTACACATATTCCTTGGTATTCAAACATCTATTCTTTAATTAATTAAAACATCTATCATTCAATGTTCAAGCATCTATTCTTTCATCTATTGAAACACCTATCTTTGACATTCAAACATCTATTCTTTATATCTATATTTTATTTAATTTAATCAAGCCAATCTATTCCTTAAAACATATTCTTTCAATTAAGAACGCTCATTCCTGCAATTAAATGTATCCATGGCCTAAACAATATTTATACTATATTCTTTCAATTAAATATAATTCATGGTTCTTTCAATTAAATACAATATTTATTTTTTCATTCAACTAAAAACTATTTTCTTTCATTTCAATGTAATCTATTTTCTTTCATTTAAATACAATCTATATTATTTCATTTAAGTGCAAACTATTCTTTCATTTCAATATAATCTATTTTATTTCATTTAAATACAATCTATATTATTTCATTTAAACACAAACTATATTCTTTCATTTCAATATGATCTATTTTATTTCATTTAAATACAATCTCTATTATTTCATTTAAATATAAACTATATTATTTAATTTCAATATAATCGATTTTCTTTCATTTAAATACAATGTATATTATTTCATTTAAATACAAACTATATTCTTTCATTTCAATATAATCTATTTTCTTTCATTTAAATACAATCTATATTATTTCATTTAAATACAAACTATATTCTTTCTTTTCATTTAATTAAACTATCTTTTATTTTATTTAAAATATAAGCAACATCGACAATGGCCATATTAAAGTTGATTTCCATTCATAAAAAAAATAAGCTAATATCAAAAAGAAAACTTTAATTTTTATTTTCCACAGTAGTCCAAATTACAAACTATATTTTCATTTAAAATATAAACCATTTAATATAATGAAACCCTAGTTTCATTATTTCCGTGGGTGGCCCCTTACCAACTATAATTTTATTTGAAATATAAATCATTTAATATAATGAAACCCTAGTTTCATTATTTCTACCAATGGTCCATTACAAACTATAATTTTATTTAAAACATAAATAAATCTACCTTCATTATTTCCACCAGTTAAGCTTCACTCACATGATAATTGGATGGTGGAAAGGAAAAAAATTAAAAGGTAAGCCTAATTTTATGATAGAAATATTGAGAAGCAATATTAAAACCAAGAAACTAGATATGCAAAGCATTACTAAAAATATCAAGAACTGATTGATTATTCCATGGGATCAACTTTGTATAAATAGCAAAGTTGATCAATGTGAGTCGTTGGATTACAACAACTCAACAAATCTGAACTAGTCTAAACTAAGAGTTCACCTACCTCATGGAAGAGTGGTAACTCAAGTTAGACTATCCTAGTAGAACTTAAGAGAACTAAATATTTATTCTAACACCCCCCTTAAGTGATACTAGGGGTGAAAGTAACAATAGGAGATGAGTCCCAACAACAAGGCCTGATGAGGTACTCATGTACAAATACTGGTGCTACCCAAAAAAAATGAGTCCCGATAGAAAGGCCTTATTAGGTACTCATGTACAACATAAATTTACATTTTGGAGAGATGGTGAAAAAACCACATGGGAAAAAACCATCTTCCTAAGAAGAAGAAGAAGAAGAAGAGAAGAGAGGTGAAAACCTTTATGCATCCTCCTAATGTAACTGCCTTACCCCAAGTTTCTCATGCAAATGAATGTAACATGGAGAAGCAAAGGATTTGGTGAAGATGTCTACAATTTGATTTTCTATGGGAATAAACTCTAAGCTTAGATCCCCTTGCTGAATATGTTGCCGAATGAAGTGCATGTGAATCTCAATGTGCTTGGTGCGCTGATGCTCAACTGGATTTCGAGCAATATGAATTGTGCTTTGATTGTCACACCAAAGGGTAATAGGTTTGTCATGGAAAAAACCAAATTCCCTCATTATCTGATGAAGCCAAAGAGCTTCTTGACTAGCCAAAATTGTTGCCCTGTATTCTGCCTCTATAGATGATAATGCTACTGCTTGTTGTTTTTTGCATGACCAAGCAATAGGTGAAGAACCAAGACAAAAAACATAGCCAGAGGTGGAACATCTATCTTCAACTGAACCTGCCCAATCAGAATCTGTGTAACCAATGATATCCATGGATCCGCCCTCATATAAGAGCCCAAAGTGAGTGGTTCCCTACAAGTAGCGGAGGATTCTCTTTGTTGCTTGCCAATGACTAAAATGAGGTTGATGGGAGAATCTAGATATTAAGCCAACAACATAGGAAATATCTGGGTGAGTATGAGTGAGGTACAATAGACTTCCTACAAGCTATCTATAGAGAGTAGCATCACATTGAGGGGACTTGCAGGAAGTAGTTAGAGTGACTCCAGACTGAAAGGGTGTGGAAGAAGGCTTGCAATCAGTCATCTTAAACCATTGAAGAAGATCTAGAGTATACTTCTATTGACATAAAGAAATCCTTGCATCTATTTGAGTTATCTGAAACCCAAGGAAGTAATGAGCTAAACCCAGATCAACCATCTCAAATTTCTCAGAAAGGGAGTTTTTGATAGTCTGGATGTGAGAAATGGCACTACCAGTGAGTAGTAGATCATCAACATAGAGAACAAGGATGGTGATGTTTTCTTCATCTCTCCAAATGTAGACTATTGCATCAGACTCACAATGAGAAAATCCTGAGGAAAGAAGGAAGGAGTCCATTTTTTCATACCAAGCTCGAGGAGCTTGTTTGAGACCATAGAGAGATTTCCTTAGTCTACAAACAAGGGAGGAGTCTTGAATAAATCCAGTAGGTTGCTCCATAAATATTTCTTCCTTTAAGTCTCCATGTAAGAAAGCACTTTTAACATCCATCTGAAAAACATGCCACTTTTGTGAAGCAACAAGTGCAAGGACCAGCCGGACAGAATCCATTTTTGCAACAAGGGCAAAGGTTTCAGAATAGTCAATACCTTCAACTTGAGAGAAACCTTTAGCTACCAAGCGAGCTTTGTGTTTGTCAATTGTTCCATCAACTGCATACTTGGTTCGGTAAATCCACTTGCAACGAACTAATTTTCTTCCTTTGGGAAGAGGGACTAGATCCCAAGTGTTGTTTTTGATCAAGGAAGAAAATTCATTTTCCATGGCATCATCCCATTCTTTTATCCCAGTGGCTTCTTTAAAGGATTGAGGATCTGTAGAAATGGATTGACAGACAAGACCAGAACCCATGGAGTGGCTTAGTCTGGATGATGGAAGATCTTGGATGTAAGGAGTGGCCTCTTGAACTATGGTGCGGGCCCATTTTGGCATTGTGGAAGGAGTAATGTGGGTGGCAGGAGATTGAGTTGGAGTTTGAAGTATAGGATCCTCACTTTGGTCATCTATCTCAAGGATGGGATCTTCATTATATTGAGGCTCAAATATGGGAGATGGCTCAAGAGAATCAATGTTGGAAGAAGATGATTGAGGATCTTTATAAGGGAATGTTTCATCAAATTGAACATTTCTATGAAAAAAGACCTCATGAGTGGTAGGATCAAGGAGCTTGTAGGCTTTCATATCCTCACAATAACCAACAAAGATAAGTTTCTTGCTTTTTTTTTCTAGAGCCTTCCTCTTTTTCTTTGGGATGTGGGCCCAAGCAGTACACCCAAAAACTTTGAAAAAAGATACATCAGGTTTTGAGCTAGTCCATGCTTCCTCGGGAGTCAAATGGCCAAGAGCTTTATGTGGTGTGCGGTTTTGAATATAATTTGCATAGTTAATTGCCTCAACCAAAAAATTGTTGGAAGATCTCTTGAGTGGAGCATACAGTTTGCCATTTCTTTTAAATATCTATTTTTCCTTTCTGCAATGCCATTTTTTTGTGGATTATGGGAGACTGAATGTTGATGAATTATGCCATGAGTTGAGAGAAATTTGGAGAACTCATTGCTGAAGTATTCCCCCCATTATCAGTACGAATCTGCTTGATTTTGCATGTGGCCTGATTTTCAACTAAGGCCTTGAAAATTTTGAAGTGGGATAGAACATCACTTTTGTATTTTAGAAAGTAGACCCAAGTTCTTCTTGAAAAATTATCAATGAAGGTTAAGGCATATTTTTCTCCTTTGAAAGAAGGCTCCAGGAAGACCATCAAGTCACTATGGATTAACTCTAGTGGGGATGAAGCTTTTTGTGAACTACTTGGGTGAAAAGGATCTTGATGTTGTTTCCCAAGAGCACATCCAGGACAAACTCCATCAATAGAAGAGACTTTTGGCAACCCTGTTACCATTTCATGAGTATTCAACTCCCTTAAATAGCTATAACTGAGATGTCCAAACCTTTCATGCCAAATTTTGCTTTCAAGGTCTCCATGAGCAACAAAATAGGATGCTCCTTCTGAATATTTGAATCCCTTGAAGTGAAATAGGTGAGCTCTATGATCAATGTCACCTTTTTCTATGAGGGAGTATGGTTCTTGAAAGTCTCTTATCTCAACTCTTGTTGGTGAAAATATAATTGTTTTGCCTTGTGCAGAAGTACAAATATGATAGATAGAGAGAATATTTGTAGCAATATTGGGAACATAGAGAACATTATTTAAATGACCACCATCAATGATTATGTCACCTTTTCCTTTGATAGGGATAAAATATGAGTCACCAACTTCAATGTTGTAAGTGGTGCATGAGGAGAGAGAAGTAAATGACTCTTTTGAAGATGTCATATGATGAGTTGCTCCTGAATCTAGAACCCAATATTTTGATGAAATCTTAGTAGATTTTCCTTGAACATTTAAGGCCTTTCCAATGTGTTTCTTTGTGTCTATTTTGTGATCCTTCATTGTTGCCTCAAGTTGTTGTAGTCTCTTCCAACATTTTCTCACAGAATGACCATCTTTCTTGCAATGAGTACAAGTTATAGGTGCTTTGTCTTTCTTTTTGAATGTGTCTTTGGAGTTGGAAGCTACTAAGGCTTTTGAGGAGGAGGGAGAGATCTCATATTTTGAAAGCTTCATTTCCTCTCTAGTTAGCCTATCACAAAACTCCTCTAAAGTGGGCATTTTAAAACTTGTTCCAAGAGCATATTTTGTAGACAAAAAAGTGGTTGCAAAAATTTGAAATGCTCCATTTAATTTGGAAAGAATAAGATAGATGCATTCTTCTTCTATTTTATTCTTGCCACTACCTTTTAATTGAGTGAGGACTTCTTTGAACTTGGTGAGGAAATCAACAATAGTGTTGAAGTCTTCAGGAGATAGAGTTGTTAACTCTGCTTCTAGCTGCATTGATCTTATTTGATCCACTTTACCAAACAAGTTTTTAAGTTTTTCCCAACTCTCAAATGGAGTTTTACATTCAGATATGTGAAACCATAAGCTTTCACTTACATTTGTGGTTATAATACCCATTGTTTCATACATCTTTCCTTTATGAACAAATATTTCATATTCTTTATCAAATGTAGGTTGTTTTTCTTCTAGCAAATGTGTGAGACCTTTTTGAGAGATAAGATTTAATATCCTGGGTTTCCATGTGTGATAGTTATGGGGAGTGAGTGGGTCAATTGTATTGAGCGAACTCATATTGCCCAGAGATAATTGCCAACCCCCCTCCAAAGAAGGACTTCCCAAAAATAATTCAGCAAGAAGCAGCACCACCAGAAAACCTTTTGAATCAAGGTAGCAAAAACCAGACCTTTATACCGAACTCTTCAATATACCCACCCTTACGTGAGGGAAACTATAAGTATATGAGGATATTGATACGTGGAACATAGGTGTTTTGAAACCAGAATAACCTGCCAGACCTTTATACCGAACTTCTCAATGACCCGCCCTTACGTGAGGGAGACTATAGGTATATGAGGAGAACGATACATGGAACATAGGCGATTATAAAATGAGATGCTTTGAGATATTACAAGTATGAGAATATGCTTGTATATTTGTGCTTGCTTGTATATATTAGGTGCTCTATGAGAATCTTGATCATGTGTGCTTGCTTGTATATGAAAGTGTTTATCAATGGAACATAGAGTGCAACAAAAAATCAAGTAGAAAGTGGAGCTGAAAGAATTCACTAAGACCAAAATATGCAGCAACAATCCCCCCTTTTGAACCAAGCAACAAGTGGTGCTAAAAGAATGCACCAAGACCCCCCCTCAATTTTTTATTTTTATTTTTTGTTTTACAATTTGAAGAAGAGCCTATGGTCTTGATAAGAAGTGATGACCTACAAACTCAAAGAAGAATTTTATTTATAATGGAGGAGTCTGTCACTCTTTCAGAGAAATTACATTGCTTGAATAAAATAAATTAGTCATCTAGAGAAATAGTACAACTTCACTGGGTGAAAAAAAAAGAGAAATGTTTTGCATATGAGTAATTTTGGAAGACAAATCACGCTGGTAGAATGAATTCTCTCTTTGTTGCAATATTGCACACATATGAGGTAAAGTTTTACAGCATCGCATCTCCACTTTCAAAGACCACCAGTGCTGCATTAAATCCTACAAGCGACTTCATTTAGACATAAGCATCTCAAAACAAGAAAACCTGATCCTGAGGTGGTCGCTATCAAACGGAGTCACCTTGAATGGATCGATGGCTCTTTTGTGAGTGCAGCTACTAGAATGATATCTACTCATAATGCAACATGCACCAAAGGATAGTAAAATACCCAGTCACCAAATATTATCAAAAATTTCTCCTTCCCTGAGTAGTTACAGGTACAAAGAGAAAACACGAACACTATTCCAAGTCGCTGAGCAGATGAAGATAGGCTAGAGGAATATTGAAATAAATTGGTTCCTCTAACCTCAATTTTTAGAAGCTCTTCATAAAAAAATCGATGAAGTTCATTGCAATATTTGAGGTAGTGAGGCAAGCACGCTTTATGATCTTCTAGAAGAAATAACTTATGTGGTCATTGGGTATCCGACAGTTCACTACTCTCTAAACTGAACTCTTGCATGAACTCAACATCGAGAAGGAGACAATCCTCTCAAAAAAAAAAATAATTGCCAACTTCATAGATTAGACTTGAAGTTACCAATAGCCAACTGATAGTACTCATGGTGGGAACCAAAAGTCACGTTCTAATGGCATGATATTTAGTCGATGAAGTATTTAATAAAGAAATACTTTCTCTTTGATGTTGTAATGGTAGCAAAAACCATTAAAATAAATAAATCCTCTAGCAACAGGAATATAATTGCGCTATACTTCCACCTTGAATTTGTAATGACAGTAAAATAATTATTGGGCAAACGTTCGATGGCAAAGGGAAATCGTGCCTTTAAAGCCAATTACACCAATAATAGGAATAGAACATAAAATATTGTTACCCAGTTACTGAAGATAGAGTCACCTCATGCAGATGTTAGAAAGAATTGCCAACATCACAATGCACCATCCGATAAAAAGCATGTTCACGCACCATTTGAGAGAATTGTCAATCATGAGGTGCTCAGGCTTGAGAGAATGTTTTCTCACTTTTCGATGCTTGATAAGCGAAAAAAATCATCACGTGAAATGATATTCCTACACTTCTATAAAGAGCTGTAATTTATATTGGAGAGGGTAGTGTCTTCAAAAACATTATATAACACCATATAGAAAAGAGGGAACAAAAATAGTAGTTGCCTATTCTATATTTTCTTCAAAAAATAGCAAAGAAAGAATAACACCCTGCTTTCATCCTTCATAACAATTGGAATAATGATCTAGTTCTTAGACACAATATGGGAGTATAGATCAAAAATAGTAGTTGCCTATTCTATATTTTCTTCAAAAAATACCAAAGAAAGAATAACACCCTGCTTTCATCCTTCATAAAAATTGGAATAATGATCTAGTTCTTAGACACAATATGGGAGTATAGATCAAAAATAGTAGTTGCCTATTCTATATTTTCTTCAAAAAATAGCAAAGAAAGAATAACACCCTGCTTTCATCCTTCATAACAATTGGAATAATGATCTAGTTCTTAGACACAATATGGGAGTACAGATCAAAAATAGTAGTTGCCTATTATATATTTTCTTCAAAAAATAGCAAAGAAAGAATAACACCCTGCTTTCATCCTTCATAACAATTGGAATAATGATCTAGTTCTTAGACACAATATGGGAGTATAGATCAAAAATAGTAGTTGCCTATTCTATATTTTCTTCAAAAAATAGCAAAGAAAGAATAACACCCTGCTTTCATCCTTTATAACAATTGGAATAATGATCTAGTTCTTAGAAACAATATGGGAGTATAGATAAAAAAAAAATGACTGTTTAATATATTTCAAATAAGCTAAAATAGTCAGAGAAGACTTATCCAAAAATAGAGGATAAGCTAAACCAGATCTATGAAAATTTGAATGCTCACAAAACTAGCCCTACTCTGATACCATGATAGAAATATTGAGAATCAATATTAACACAAAGAAACTAGATATGCAAAGCATTACTAAAAATATCAAGAACTAATTGATTATTCCATGGGATCAACTTTGTATAAATAGCAAAGTTGACCAATGTGAGTCATTGGATTACAACAACTCAACACATTTGAACTAGTCTAGACTAAGAGTTCACCTGACTCATGGAAGAGTGGTAACTCAGGTTATACTATCCTAGTAGAACTTAAGAGAACAAATATTTATTCTAACAATTTAACCTTAGGAAAAACATAAGCGGTGATATTTATTCAACACAAGTGATGGAAAGACTAACATACCCCTCCTTCACCATTCCTATAGTGATGAACACAGAGGTTTAAACACCATCCATTTACCTCATTTGTCATGAAAAATTTGAGGGAGATAATAGCCAAGGAGCTTGAAATTATATTATTGATACAAGGTAGAACTATCATCTACTTAAATGTTCAGCAAGGGTGAAATCAAGAGCAACTAATTAAACTAGTGTAATCAATATTATAGAAGCTTGGCAATCTAGATTAAAACCTAAGTTTAGTGTTAAAGGATGTCCCTCGATGACTAACATCGCTCTTAATTCAATGACGTTGGTGCAATAAGAGGGGCAACTTTCTTGTCTTAGGTGTAATTGGATTAGTGTCGATTGCACTGGTTTTACAATCGAGGGTAAAATCTCCTAAAATCTATAAAAAGACTTCTAAAATCTAAGCCACCAGGCTTAAGCATAGACAATACTAGATCAAACAAGGTATCTTAAAATTCTTTGACACGACTAGTTTTACAAAAGTCTTACCTTAGAAGCATCAAATCATGGCTATGAGTAAGATTGATCCCACCTTGTAATCAATTTTGGGTGTCTTCCAACTTCACTTTTTGTCAATCCTCTATATACTCCCCCATTCTCTGAAATTACCTCCAAAAAATTCCCTATCCCATACTTCTTTGGCATTTTTAACAAGGAGAAACTCATCTACCCTTGTGCTAAAGTCCAAATTGGACATAAAATCTTATCTACCAACATTAATAATTTATCCACTTCAAGGCGGCCATGGTAGATATTTAAGTATAATAATGATTTTTTTTCAAAATAATAACTCCTTTCTATTTAAAATAAACATTATTTTCTTTATTATAGTCTTTCATTAAATGAATAATAATTCTTTTCTTTATTTAAAAGTAGTCTTTAAATATTATTTTCTTTATTTAAAATAATAGTTTTTCTTTATTAAAAATAAATATTTTTTTATTTATTTAAAATAAGTCTTTCGTTATTAAAATAAATAAACATTTTATTCTATTAAAATAAAATCATATTTAACCAGGTGTTGTAGGTGAGTTGGAGAGGAGAAGGCAATCCTCCAAGGGAGGTCCCAGGTTCAAATCTCCACCCTACCAAAAAGCTGAATTGGGTATCCAAAATCCAATTGATAATGTTGGTGCGGGCAAGGTCGGGTGCAAATCCCGGGTGACTTTGACAATGTAGACCCCTTGTTCCTGGTTTCTCAGACTAAGGCGGATCCACAAGGAGTTTTTCACTTAAAAAAAAAAATCATATTTTATTTTAAATAAAACGTTATATCTTATTCCTATGAAAACCCTTTTTATTAAACATTCCCTTTTCAAGTAACCCATCCATGGGGGTTGATTCCACCTCTTCCACGCATGAATGCACCTGACATTTTTTATCAACAACAAGTTAGCAGTACAATTTTCTTTAAAGATGAACCAATTGAGCAATGTATAATCATTCAAAGTATCCATACTAAGCATTAACTAGTCATTTATTAATACATAGTCTCTTGGGCAAAAGTCTTGCCAAGGTGGGGTATGACATACTACCCCCTTGGGTTAGACACTATCTCATGTTTCTCCTCCAAAAATGTTATTGCTACACATAATTAGGTAAACAATGATAATTTCCATCGTATTTCATTAAATTTGACATATCATCCCTTAATAATATCAATAATACACTCACCCTACATGAGATGCAATTTTAAACACTGAGCAACAAAACAATAACATCCTTCTTTAAATATATCTAGAAGGAGGTCTTGTTCCTATTATCTTACATCTTTATACCTGCAAGGCAAGATAAATAAGAAAAATATACACTTTCTACATAACACATCTCCTTAGGTTACCAATTTTGGGTTAAAAAACCCATATTTAAAGCATAAGGGTCCATCCTACATGTTGAAACCTTATTCTATTTAAGATATCTTCCATTTATACCCAAATTCCATTGCAAATCTCATATCAATATCGCATTTCCCTAACTTGATCTATTAAATCCATGTGGCTTTAGGTTAAACAAATATAGGTATTTTTTAAGGGCTTGAAGCTAAGCAGGATTTTCTTATTTCCTAATCATAGGATTTTCTCCCTAGATGGATCTTTATGCCTTCAAGTGATTTCTAAACTCAAAATTTGGTACATTATTTAACAAATTAGAGAGAGGATCCCATACCCCTCTCAAGAGTAGATTTCTTATCTACTCTATTTGCTACGTAAGCTCAAATCCTAAGAATATAACACTACAACTATTCCTTTAAGTACGATTAACTTAACCAAGAATAGTCACTTTACCTATTCCTTCTCATTAAGTAAGATCAACTTAACCAAGCATAGTTGTTTCACCTATTCCTTGCCATTAAGTATGATTTATTAACCAAGAATAGTCATTTCACTTATAACTTCTTATTAAGTATGATCAACTTAAGCAAGAATATCCACTTCACCTATTCCTTCTTATTAAGTATGATTACCTTAACCAAGAATAGTCAATTCACCTATTCCTTCTTATTAAGTACGATCACCAAGATTAGTTGTTTCACATATTCCTTCTCATTAAGTATGATTAATTTGACCAAGAATAGTTATTTCACCTATTCCTTCTCATTAAGTATAATAAACTTAACCAAGAATAGTCTCTTCACCTATTCCTTCTCATTAAGTATGATTAACTTAACCAGAAATAGTTGTTTTACCTATTACTTCTCATTAAGTATGATTTAACTTAACCAAGAATAGCCACTTCACCTATTCCTTCTCATTAGGTACAATCAACTTAACCAAAAATAGTCATTTCACCTATTCCTTCTCATTAAGTATGATCAACTTAGCCAAAAAATGTTATTTCACTCATTACTTTTCCTTAAGTATGATTAACTTAACCAAGAATAGTTGTTTCACCTATTCCTTCTCATTATGTATGATCAACTTAACCAGGAATATTTTTCACATATTCCTTCTCATTAAGTATGATTAACTTAACCAAGAATAGTCGTTTCACCTATTCCTTCTCATTAAGTATGATCAACTTAACCATGAATAACCACTTCACCTATTCTTTCTCATTAAGTATGATTAACTTAACCAAGAATAGTCATTTCACCTATTCTTTCTCATCAATTATGATTAACTTAACCAAAAATAGTTGCTTCACGTATTCCTTCTAATTAAGTATGATTAACTTAACCAAGAATAGTTGTTTCTCCTATTCTTTCTCATTATGTATTATTAAATTAATGAATAATAGTCGCTTCACCTATTCCTTATCATTAAGTATGATCAAATTAACCAAGAATAATTGCTTCACCTATTCCTTATCATTAAGTATGATCAACTTATCCAAAAATAGTCATTTCACCAATTCATTCTCATTAAGTATGATTAACTTAACCAAAAATAGTCATTTCACCTATTCATTCTCATTAAGTATGATTAACTTAACCAAGAATAGTCGTTTATTTAAGGCTTGAACAAAACCATTCCTCTAAAGTTTTATTGCTCACTTTAGATTTATACCATCATTCAAAAACTATTTTGTGCACATGAAGGGTAACCCTAATATTTGGGTTACTACTGAGTAATTTTTCAAGATAAATGTTATGTTTCTAATTTGTACAACCATACCTTGGTTGATTATACCAATCAATTTAGAACCTTAATATTCTTGGCTAGCTCTACCTCTATACAAGATTTTACTTTCAAGATATTTTGTAGCAGGATGTTCTTCCTACCAACCCTAAAAAACTTTCATTTTGGGAACTTGATTAATAACTTCCAATCATTGCTTTTGTTGGTTTATCTATTCCCTCTATTTGTAGTAACTAAACTACAATTGTGAGGTTTTCTACCTCTATTGAAATTTATTCCAAAATTTTCTTTTACGGTCTAGATTTTAGCTTTAACATATCTAGCTAGCCTTATATTTTGAGAAGATCCTCTTCTTATCCTCCTTATCTTGGTGTCATTCCTCTTTATAAAATTAAGGAGTAAGATAAGCTATAATTAATTTTAATTGTATTTTCCAAAGGTTAGTTATATCTTTCATAACTAACTTAGATCAATAATTGTCACTGTCAGACTTGTATCCCTATAATATCATCTTGGTTACAACTATTATTATCTTTTTGGAAGTAATTTGGGTCATGCTTGCATTTCTACAAGGTACCATTCTTCTTAACCCAAAGAAGTTGAGTTTAGTTCTTTTATCTTTATGAACTAACTCATTTCATATTATTTCATTTTCTAATGTCTAAGGTTATTCTTTCTTATGCAAGATACTATACCAAAGTAAAGATACCTTTCCTATGATCGATATACTCCATTCATCTAATATTTATTAATTATAAGATCAAGACAGATATTTAATCACACATAACATATAATATACCCTAGGAAAAACTGTTATGGGAAAACCCAACCTCAAATACTTCTTTATTGCATAAATTTAGCTATATCAATACAAGGAATTCGATAGTTATTTTTCCTCAAACATATGTCAATACAATGTATAAGAACCTCGTAGTTCTCAAGTATCCATCATGAATTGACCTTTTAATCCACGTTAAATAAATAACAAGGGAATCCTATAATGGATTCTACATTTGTTTCTCTAGAGGTAGCTTCTTACTTCTAGTATTTTTAAAGGAGTAGCATATCCTAAAGGTCTAATGTATCCATAACATCAATACCAATTTTTGCATAAGAATAATTCTATTTGTTTAAGCTAAGAGCCCATACTCTTAACCAACAACCACATAGTAAACCATCTTTCTTTAAGTAACTAGAAGGCCATACTTCTAATCAATTAATTAATTATTATATCATTTTCCTTAACTAACTATGAGCCCATACTCTTGATAAATTAAGTACATATCAAATAATCTTTCATTAACTAACTAGGAGACCATACTCCTAATCAATTAAGTACTTATCAAATCATATTTCCTTAACTAACTAGGAGCCCATACTCCTAATCAATTAAGTACTTATTAGCCACTTTACTTAATTAATTATGACCCCTTATGCTTAATCAATTAAGTACTTATCAACCACTTTTATTAATTAATTAAGAGCCCTTATCCTTAATCAATTAACTACTTATCATAATTGAGACAACTCTAATCAATACAATATCTACTATTATATTTCCACTTCATTCTAACTAAAATTATATTCCTTATCTTATTTAATCTAAAGAGTATATCCTTCTGTCATGACCCTCCCTAGCTGACTTTATGGCACAAAGAAACAATGTATTAACCTATGGTGTGGTGATACCTAGTTTGAACAACTGAACCAACTATATGATGTTTAGTTGATTTAGAAGGGCATGTTATCACTAACATATTTCCAAGTGTGCAGGATCAGGTACACTCGCAGGTGGATAAGGCAAAAATGAGGGTACCAAAAATGAGGGTACCTAAGATCAGGGGAAATGATGATTAAGGTACTCAGAGGTAACATGGATAGATAGCTTCATATAGGTATGCATTTTTGGAAGGGATAATAATCGATGACTAATCATCTTGAGCCTTAGTTAATAGCCTAGTAGCTATCATAAAATATCTGGCTAAGATAGGTGATTGGGTTGATGGAAATATTCTCTCTTTGTTGTTTTATAAATTTATTTACTCTCTACTCCATCATGGTTTGAGTAGCATAATGTTGGAACTTCTATAGGAAAACAACTGCAAAATGTATGTGAATGCATAAAGCAAACTATCTTTTTGAAGTAAAGAAAGAGCATCATTTTTATGAAGAAAAGCAAATTAAATTTATATGCTAAATGAAGATTCATTTAAAAGAATTAATGAAATTTTGATTAAATAATGATTGATTTAATTAAGCTCATTAGTAAACTTCATTTTATTTAGTGAATGAGAGTTATTTTAAATTAATTAAAGGTGTTCATTTTAATGATAATGGAGAATTCATTAAAAGACTTTAATTAATTGAAATAAACAAAAAAAATCCATTTAAGAAATAGATGTCTTTTATTTTAAAGAAAGAGCAATTATGAAATTGTTTAAATAAAAGAATTATATTTTAATGGTGATAAATATCACATAAATTATATTTTTTTTAAATGTGTATTGTTCTTCTTTTGAAAAAAAGGATAATATAAAATATATAAATATCCCATTCCCCTGTAGAGTGTAAGCTACGAAAATAATCTAGGGTGGCTACTAAGTTTCCAAAGATGGAAATTATAGGAAGAAGAATTCCTTATCGCCAGAGGAAGGGATGAAGCATTGAAGGAAGAGGGGGCTCGAGGAAGGGCTCAAGGTTTGAGAAAGGATGGTAGACGAGCCACTTGGAGGAAGGAAGCACGTAAGGTGTTAGATAGAAAAATGGGAACGAAAAGAAAAAGAGGACGACGGGAGGATGAAGGGGAGTAGGGCATAGACCAAGGACCAAGGAAAAGAGAGAAACACACCACAAGTAAGGGAGATGCAGTCGATATGCCACCAAATTCTATTCCATAGGAGTATTAAGGTTGAATTTTTTTAGACTTTAATATGTTTTCTTTTACATGCGTTGGTATGGTGAAAAACGTAGTTCGAAGCCTAGTTATACTCCCTATAGTGTGAGAAGCCATTGGTAAGTATTGAAACCACTTGCGTCTATGTTTTGAGAGCATTGTAATGCATGTTTAAAGGGCACTGTGTTTTTTAAGATCCTATTGGTATTTTTTAAAAGCATTGTGAGTGTGTTGAAAACACTGTATTTCTTTAAGAGCCTGCAAGTGTCTTGAAGATGTGTTTTTAGAGTTTGTTAGTTTTTTTAAAGAGCACTATGAGTGTCTTGAATACACTACGAGTATAAGAGCCTATGAGTGTTTTTAAGAGCCTGGTTAAAGTTTTTAATAACACCATGAGTCTAATAGCATGTGAGTTGTTGAAGATGTCATGAGTTTAAAAGCCCTTTTAGTGCTTTGAGAGCACTATGATTTCAAGAGCATTGGGTGTGTCTAGAGAACATTGTGGAAATTCGAGTGCACTATGTGCCTAAGACTTCTGCATCCAAAGAGAGAGGGAGCACCTTATTTAGAAACATCTGCTATAGTAGGAAAGCCATTGTGGTTCCAAGAGGGAGTGTTGCACTTGGGAGCACCACCTGTAGGGAGAACACCCCCATGGGTTTAAGAAAGGGTTGTGTCTAGAAAACTCTACTTAGAAAAACCATTTGCATATGTGGGGAACTCTGATGCTACGTGAGCTCGGTCCTATTGGAAATTTTGCCACATTAAATTTTTTGATAAACTTTGGCCTAAGTATGGAGCTTTAAAGTGGCGAAGAGCATGCAGAGGTGTTCAGGTTTTTGTGGGCCATAAATGGGGGAGAAAAAAGGGATGAAATAAGCTTTGGATATTTTATCATTGCAGATCTTCTCACTAGCTTTTCGACGATATATTATAATAGGCGATCGGGTCAGCGGGTTATGGCCCCGGGAAGTAGGACCAGGAAGCTCAATTTCAGGCCAAAAATTTAATAAGTGTCGGGCCCAGCCCAAATGCGCTCATCCTATCGACTGCGCTTATCCTCCCGACT
Source organism: Wollemia nobilis (assembly GCA_028583015.1). Lineage (NCBI taxonomy): Eukaryota > Viridiplantae > Streptophyta > Pinopsida > Araucariales > Araucariaceae > Wollemia > Wollemia nobilis. Next base: position 1,192,293 of record JAQPPZ010002395.1, on the reverse strand, counting down.
GTACCCATTCTCTCGACTGTGCTCATACAAAGGCCCAAAATTTTCTAAGTGTTGGGTGCGCAACCTGACTTCGTAGTGAAGTCAGGTTGTGCCCTTAATTTTGTGCACACTTGGGGAGCCAAAGTGCAGAGAGCTGAACATAAATTTTGCTAAGTATGAGAGCGCAACCCGAATTCATTGCGAAGTCAGGGTGCACCCTCAAGACAGTGCGTAGCAAGGAATGCAAAGTGCGAAGCCAGATAGGGGGTGAGCAGAATTTGACTAAGTCTGGGGGTGCAACCCGACTTCGCAGTAAAGTCAGGGTGCGCCCTTCTTCCTGGACACAGTTGGGAAAGCAGTGTGCAGAAAATTGGTTAAGTGTTGGGGTGCAACCCGACTTCATAGTGAAGTCAAGGTGCGCTCCCCTTTTGGTGCGCAATCCAAACAACTAGAAAATTATCCAAGTACCAGTGCACAACCCGACTTTGCAGTGAAGTTAGAGTGTGCCCTTTGACCGATGCATAGTTGGGTAAGATTCACCAAGCAATCCAAAAATTGACTAAGGCACAGAGGCCTCCCCAACTGCATTTTTTCCCACCTACGCTGCCCGATAGCGCTCTGATCCTAGGTGAAGTTGGATAAACTACCTTTCAAGGCAGACATGTGTCACTCATCTAAATTCGACAAGTGTCCAACCTTGGGATTCGAGCTAAGATATGACAAGATAAAGGACGAGCATGGGCTGCACCACCTACACCAGCTGCCCCTATTTAAGCTAATGAGAAGTTTCACCTACCGCAGCTACCCGCATTCTTGCTGACCAAAGGTTTGATCGAATGCACTGCCACGTAGTTGTACAGATTTCAAGGAGACCTTGTTGCAAGTACAGTCCTTGTCGACAGGAGTCAACATCAACAGCTCTTTCATCGCTTTTGTCAGCTTTTTTTAGCTCTGGGATTTCATGCCCAAGATTGTAATTAGGGGGAAACTGTGCTATAAATATCCACACCACATAATTGTAAAAATGGGGGGACATATTGCTAGAGGACTTTGCTATGATGGACCACCTTCTAATTAATTCAAAGCATCCTTGGATCTGCTTCTTGTCTCTATCTTGTATGTTGCCTCTCCTTGTCATTTCTGCCTCATGTTTCTTATTTCATTGCTTACTATTGTACTAAACTCTAGACTCTAGTATTTGATGATTAAGTATTCCTAGAATGCATAGATAGAGGATACATAGGATAGAATCGCAGGCACCTTTTATGCTGCCTTCTGCTAGTATTTCTGCTTCATGTCCATTTATATTTCTGTCTGTTTGAATTCTGAATTCTAGATTTGGGCATTGGTGATTAATTGGATATGGAATACTAAATAGAAGGATGCATAGGGTAGAATAGTAGCCACAGTTTTTGTTATACGCTTTGTTTTAATTGTTGTTGGTTTGGATGCAAATTTGTGATCATGCTGCTTGTTCTCCCCCCACTCGAAACGCATGATATTTACATCTCTTTCCTTTTCCCTTATCTTTTTCAATATCTTTCTAGTTCCCTTTACCCCCTTTTTTTTAATCTCTTTCTTGCAACCTTATCTAAAACCCCAAAGTAGGTTAGGAAAGGAGCCAGCATTCTTCGGAGATCGGCACGGGGGGCATCCCTTCCTCATGGCCTTTCATTTTTGGTCTATAGGTCTAGGGCGCATTGACACACCAAGTCCTTCCCAGGTGGTGGATCCATGGCCAACAGGTCCCTTTAGAGACAGTTAGTGGTGATAGAGGTGAAATCCTAGTGCCTGTTTTACTCTATGTTACCTTGTTGAACTCTTGGCTTGGCAGTCCCTTAATCACTCTACAGAGGTTGTTCAATATTCACCATGAAGGGTGTTAGCCTTTGGTTATAAATATTGTATTAGAAAGGTTCATTGTGTAACTTTAATTAAATAGAGACCTTAGATTTATGTAAAATACAATGGAGGGTTTTAATTAAACCAAAACCTACAATTTATATGGAACATAATGAAGGATTTTAATTAAACTAGAACCTTTGATTAATTTTAATTATCTTAGGAGTTTTTAATTAAAAAGGGAACCTTTGATTAATGTTAGTTATCTTAGGAGTTTTTAATTAAAAGAGAACCTTTACTTTATGTTGATTATCTTAGGATTTTTAACTATAAAGGAAACCTTTGATTAATGTTAATTATATTAGGAGTTTTTAATTAAAAAGGGAACCTTTGATTTATGTTGATTATATTAGGGTTTTTAATTAAAAAGGGAACCTTTGATTAATGTTATTATCTTAGGGTTTTTAATTAAAAGGGAACCTTTGATTAATGTTTATTATCTTAGGGTTTTTAATTAAAAAGGGAACCTTTGATTTATTGGATTTTTTTTTTTAAATAAAGGGGTAAAAATTTATTGATAAAAAGTCTGGATTACAGAGTACAACTGAGCTTCCAACCAGGACTCAAATAAACAGCCAAACAGGCTAAAACCACTAGACTAGAATGACACCCAAAAAATACAACAAGAACAAACCACATTAAGTTTGTACATCCTTGTGGATCAACTCCCACAAGCGTTGAGAGTCCCCAGATGGGAGACTCTCCCAATTACCGATACTCCAAGGATCTAATAGCTCAGAAGCCCTTTTGGCCAGGTAATCAGTAACCACATTCCATTCCCTTGGAATGTGCATAAAGGATATAAATTCGAACTCTTCACTCATTCTGAGAATCTGAATGGCTACAGAGGCCAACTGCCAATTAACTTCCTCCACCCTTTTACTATTTAAAATATTAACCACAATTTGAGAGTCAGACTCACAGATAATCCTATGCCATCCAAGAGAAAACCCCCTCTACAAGGCCTCAAGAATTGCAAGAGCTTCCATAAAATTGTTGGAGTGAACACATTTATAAATGGAAAAGAAAAAACTAACACCACCAGTAGAATCTCTCCCAAAATCGCCAATGCCAGCATGTCCAGGATTACCCCTGGACAATCCATCAATATTAATTTTTAAAACTCCTCTAGGGGGTGGCCTCCACCTACCATCTCTCCTAACCTTCTTTTTGAGCTGAGGAACCCTACTAGGGCTAGAAGAGTTCACACCATCCCCAAAGAGACCAAGGGCTTGTTGTACCTTCTCCTCCCTAGAATCCAAAAGAGGGTCCACATCACATTTTCTATGGATGGTTTCCTGAACCATATATAGGATCCTTTGCCAGATCTGTTGAATAGCCAAATAACTACCCTAAAATATGCATCGGTTTTGTTCGAGCCAAATTTTCTATATGATGCAAGAAGGGCCCAAATTCTAAGCCATTCGAAGGAAGGGGGCCTTGGCCGGAGGTCTACACAGACTACTCCAAAACTCCACCAGGGATAGTACATGAAAACATGGATGGTTCCAAGCACTCCACCAACGATGCCAAATGTCTCTGGAAAAGGAGCATTAGAAAAATAAATGAGAAGAATCATCCTCATTCTTACTGCAAAGGACACAAAAAGAGGGACCCTGAAATCCCCTCTTCCTCACATTATCCCAAGTGAGGCATTTATTATGAGCTACCAAAAAAAGAAAGAAGTTACATTTTGGCCAGGCAAATTTTTTCCACACCTTTTTCCACCAAGTGATAGGAAGACTCCCATACTTTTGCTTATCAAGAACCTGATAACCATAGGCTACCGAGTAGGTTCCCTTAGGATCAGGGTTCCAAGCCAGAATATCTTTAACCCTCAATGAAGAACAAGGCCTCCCATTAAGAATAAGAGCAAACACCTCTCTGTCCTTGGCCAGTCCCCCCTGGGGCCATTCTTGCAGATATTTCCACCTGTACATCTCCATATTTCCAAAAGATTAGATTTTTTTAAATCTCTCCACACGAGACCATCCTGCTTCCAAGAAAAAAATTCTTAGGGAACGTAACCTAGGATATTGATTCAATATAGGAGGGTGACCATCCCAAGAATCCTCCCAAAAAAGAGCATTTGATCCCTAATTACAAATCCAGAACAAACCATGCTTGATTAAATTAGCTCCTCTTTTTAGAGTGTCCCAAATAATTGAACCTTTCCCAACCAAGCTGACTCTAGGGATCTCAACCTCAGAAATACCTCTCAAGTATTTACAAGATAATATTTTAGCCCAAATATGATCTTGAGAGGTACACCATCTCCAATAAATTTTTGTAGCCAAAGCCTACCCAAAAAGAGTTGTTTGTTGCAACCCAAGGCCTCCCTCTTGCACCGGCCTACATATAGAATCCCACCTAACCAAAATCCATTTAGATTGATCAAGTTTTTCAGACCATAAAAATTGTCTTGACAAAGCATCCATGTCCTTGATGAAGTGAGAGGGAGCTATTTGTACAAAACATCTATAAATGGGTAAAGCTTGAACAACAAATTTTAAAAGCAACACTCTACCTGTAGTGGATAGCCATCTAAAAGTCTAGTGATTCACCTTCCTTCTAAACTTATCAAGCATAGACTACCAAGAAGATCTAGGTAGAGGATGAGATGAAATTGGAATACCAAGATAAATGAAGGGGGGAGTCCCAACCTGGAATCTTAGAATGCGAGCAATCCTAGCTTGAATAAGAGGAGGGGTATTGAAGAAGAAAATAGAAGACTTGTCCTCATTAATCAACTATCCAGAAGCACCAAGATATATGTCAAGAAACTATCTAATATTTCCAGTTTCCCTGATAGTGGCAACTCCCAACAGATCGAGTATCATCAAAAAATTGAAGGTGGGAAAGAGGTGGCAAACTACTATCCCACTTCCACCCCTGAATGAGACCCTGCATGACTTGAGACTTGAGAAATATTCCCAACCCTTCTGCCATAATGATAAACAAATAAGGAGATAAAGGATCTCCTTGCCTCAATCCCCTTGAGGCCTCAAAAAGCTCTGATGGCTCATTATTAACAAGAACAAAGAATGAGGAAGAAGAAATACAACTCATCACCCATCTAATCCATTCCTCCTCAAATCCAAAAGTAGCAAGAACTTTTTGAAGAAAGGACCATCTGACCCGATCATAGGCTTTGGCCATGTCCAACTTAATGAACATAGTTTTCTCCTTAGAAGTTTCCATAGATTGAATAGCTTTTGTAGCAATAAAAACCCCATCCAAGATTTGTCATCCAGCAAAAAACCCTCCTTGCTCCTCAGAGATGATTTTTCTCAACCATATCTTCAACCTCTCAGCAATAATTTTTTTGATGATCTTATACACAACATTGTAGAGAGCAATAGGCCTGAACATATCCAAGGAATTTGCTCCCTCTTTTTTGGGTATAAGAACCACAAAGGTAGCATTTAGGGCCCTTAGCATCTATTTGTTCTTTTGGGACTCATGGACCACCTCCAAAAGATCAAATTTGATTAAATCCCAAAAATCTTGATAAAACTCAATCGAGAATCCATCTAGGCCTAGGGCTTTTCCTTTTTTCATATTGAATACAACATTTTCCAACTCCTCAAGGGAAATTGGACCCATCAAGTGCTCATTCATCTCTCTAGAAATAATCACTGGAATACAATTTAGAATAATCTTTTCATTCTCATCATCTGATAGGGAGTCCTCCTTGAAGAGAGAGGAAAAATACCTCCTAGTCTCTTCTAAAATATCCCTGAAAGAAGAGAGCAGGGCACCCTGAGAATTCATAAGAGAGGTAATCAGGTTACCATTACGGTGAGCCTTAACTAAGTTATAAAAGAAGGTTGTGTTCCTATCCCATTCCTAAAGCCAATCTACTCGAGATTTTTGTTTCTAAAAAATTCTTCCCTCAGTTCCCATTCAGCAAGGTCTTTCACAACCTCAAATTCCTCAATAAGAAGCTCCTTCATGAATCCCTGATCTCTAATATTCCTTGAAGCTTCTTCCATCCTCCTAAGAGCTGCCAGCTTAGCCAAGGAAAGGTTCCCAAAATTTAGTCTATTCCATCTCTTCAATTTATGTTTTACAAATTGTAGTCACTTCATAAAGGAATACATAGTGGTGCCATGAGGAGGTTTTCCAGTGGTCCACCAGCCTCGCATGAAATCATGAAGCTTAGGATCATGAAGCCACATAAGTTGAAACTTAAAGGAGGGATTATTTTTTAGCCCTAACTCCAAAGCAGAGAGTTTGATAGGCCAATGATCAGATCCCCTACCCTCCAGAATCATAGAACTAGCACTTATGTTATTACCCATCCAATAACTGGATATCAAAAACCTATCTAGTCTCTCTAAGATGGAAGCTTCCCCACACCTTCTATTGTGCCAAGTAAATATCCCATTATCTGGCTTGATTTCAACCAAGTTTAGGGCCTAGATATGAGCACTGAAGATAGAAGAAAAAGGCTCGAGACGGTCCACCCCACCACGTTTCTCCTCCATACAAGTGATAGAGTTGAAGTCTCCGACCAAAATCCATGGGTATAGGGGAACCAAACTTCTCACAAAGCAAATGTGCTCCCACAAATTCACTTTACCATTGTAATCAATAGGAGCATACACATTTGTAAGTAGGATGGTTTCACCAGATTCATTATCATGCCCGACCATTGAAATAGACCATCTACTGGAAATCCAAGTAAGAGGGGATATCTTAACCGGATCCCATAAACAAGCGACACCACCAACATATCCACATGCACCAATACATTGGAATTACCCCCTTCTCCATAAATTGGGAGCAATATTGAACATACTATCAATAGCTAATTTAGTCTCCTAAATAAACACCACATCCGAAGAATGCACACGAACCAAATCATGAACAACTTTTTGTCTAGGGATGTTGTTCAACCCCCTTACATTCCATGAGAGGATAATCATTTTTGGGGGTTATAAAAATGGGAGTCCAATGTTCTCACCAAGCCTGACTCCACCAAAGTCTCCCCCATTAACTTAATTTTATCCTAGTCCTTCTTTCGACCCACATTCATATTCTTATCTAAATTTTTTTCAATTATTTTTTGTTGCAATCCCAACACCGTAGGAGTTTTGCAGTCCAAGGATGACTGCATCGAGTGCCTGAGAAGGAGAGGGCATAACTAAATTTGTACCACTTTCCAAAATAGTTTTCCTTATAGGGCTAGACCCAACCATGTCCCCTATACTCAGATCCAAAGCCCTTTGTTCTTCATTTAAATCCCCTAGATCTGATTCCTTAAGTTTCCCCTCAAGAAGAGACATCTGATTTGGCCTTGTTATATTTGCATTAGGTAGCGACATTTCAGGTATCTCCATGCACTGATCAAGATCATCTAATATTTCAAAATGGTTGAGTAGAGCATTTTGTTGGCTATCCTTAAGGTCTTTTTTTGCCCTTCGTCCTCTATTTTAGGATTTTACTAGAACAAAACCTTCCTTATCCCATTCCCCTTCCTTTATCGGGGCTTTTCCTTTATCCAAAATTTGTCCAGACCAAGAGGGCCTAGGATTTGAATCCATAGGCGAGATAAACTTAGGGCATTTTATTTGTAGGTGGCCATATTCATGGTAAATCCGACAACAAAATGGAAGAGCTTCATAGTCAAGTTTTTGAACCCATGTAGTTGATCCAAATTGTATTTCAATAGAATCTGGAATAGGATTATTTAAGTCAATTTCAACACAAATATGAGCAATAGAGATTACCTTTTTATCCATTGTCTATTGTGACGGTCCAACCGGATTCCCAAGTAGAAGGGAAATCTTATGCAAGATATAAGTTCTCCAGAATTCCAATGGGAGCCATGGAAGCCACACCCATTCTAGAACTCGTGATGGCCGCTCCTCTGATGGGTTGAAACCCACATGCCAGGGTTTAAGAAATAGTCCCACTTGGTTATAGAAATAAGGACCCCCTTCAAATGCTTTGTTATGATCTGCAATACAAGAGAAAACCACCATAAAATAGTTGTTCGCACTCAGCATCACCTCCACATCGCCTTCAGGATTCCAAGTCTTCCTAACCCAAGCCTCCACAAAGGGGAGAGAAATTCGGATGCCCAAAAATTTACCAATAAGGGCATGTTTGGTTAGATACTCCACATATTCTGCCACCGAGTCTGGTTGAACCACTAGAACTGGTCTGGCTTCACATAGTTCCAAACATCCATTGTTCTTTAACAAGCGGTTCCTAACATGCATTGGAAAATCCTGTTCCTTCCAGCCATTTTTAGATGAAAAAACATCACGAGCATGCACTCTCTGTGCCGGAACCGATGCCATCATGACATTCCTCCAATTTTTTAGACCTCCTCCGAAAGCTGCTACCATCCCCGTAGAGCAGGTTTTCTTCATCAAACCCTAGCAGAGTAGTTTTTCCTCATTAAGAACTTACTTTTCCAAAAGGGAACCTTTGATTAATGTTGATTATCTTAGGAGATTTTAATTAAAAAGGAACCTTTGATTAATGTTGATTATCTTAGGGTTTTTAATTAAAAAGGAACCTTTGATTAATGTTGATTATCTTAGGAGATTTTAATTAAAAAGGATGTAGATTTATTCTTTGAATTAAAGTTATGGGGCTTTGATTTAGGGAATGAATGAATGATTGTTTAAAGGTTAAAGGTATGTGACTTTAATGCTTTAAAACAGTAATTGATTTGATTGGAATTTTAATTAAAAAGGATGTAGATTTATTCTTTGAATTAAAGTTATGGGGCTTTGATTTAGGGAATGAATGAATGATTGTTTAAAGGTTAAAGGTATGTGACTTTAATGCTTTAAAATAGTAATTGATTTGATTGGAATTTGTGAATTAAAAAGGATGTAGATTTATTCTTTGAATTGAAGTTATGGGGCTTTGATTTAGGGAATGAAAAGAAAAGGATTGTTTTAGAGGTTAAAGGTATGGGACTTTAATGCTTTAAGACATGAATGGATTTGATTAAGTTAGACCTTGATCTAAGTAGTACATGTTGGATGACTCTCTAAAGGAACTTGAGAGGTGAAGATAAAAGTAAAGGGACTTTTATAATATCCATTATGCATTAGATGGTTGGAAACTTAATTGAATTTTGTATAGTTGCAATTTGGTAAAGTAAATGAATAGATGCATTTAAAGGTATGCCTATCCTGAACCATGAGTACCCTGATCCCCTACTACCCTCAAATAATCAATGGGAAGCAAGGAGAAGCCAGGAGTTCATTGGAAGCAAAGTATAGGTAATTGTATTTTATGTTGCTTTACTTATGCTCAAATAGACTAGAATTGTGGGGAGATATCCCCAATGCAGTTACTATAATATTCTTTAAAGTAAGAAGGATTTACCATGCAAATTCTAATGCAATAACTATTTATTGGTTTAGAGAAGGTACTTTTACTTTATTTCTATATTTGGTTGTGCTATGTAGTTGATTCTCTTTTAGTGTTAATCCTTCTTTATTTTTTGGATGCTTAGTGATTACTCCTTGGTGTTGTAGTATCTAGTTGTATTATTGTTTGGTTGCTTGATGATAGAAATCTAAGAGTAGAGTTCTAGGGTGAACTCAGAGGTGACCTAAGGGAATTGAGAACCCCTTAGGGTGAACATAGGTGACCTAAGGGAATTGAGAACCCCTTAGGGTGAACATAGGAGACCTAAGGGAATTGAGACCCCCTTAGGGAGATAAAGGACTAAGTTGTGGAGAGACTACATCTGAGTTAAGATAGCTCATCATGGAGATGAGATAGATAGCTTAACTCATAATACTCATAGCATACCTACACATAATGATTTGTGTATGGTATGGATATGCATGTATACCTTCGATGGACTGAGGGTGATAAGTCTAGCTCATCAAGAATGATGGGATAGATGGGCTTATTTGTAGTAACACATGATACGCCTACATAGATGGACTTGTGTTAGGGTACTTCGTGAGATGTAGCTTTCAGGAAAACTTAGGGGATTGAAACTTTAGGCAAATAGTAGTTTGGTTAGGGGTCCATGAAGGGTTCATGTACCTCTCTCCATAGTAAAAAAAAAACTTTTTCTATTTTTGTATTTTTTTGTTTGTGTGTTTTTGGGTCATTACATTTGGTATCATAGCTCTAGGTATGAGGGTATAGAGCTTCTATGTGTGCTAAATGGAATTAGATGTATCCAATGAAGGCTTGCTTAAGGTAAAGGCTAAATTTGGGATGATCTAGGATACCCTATTTGCTAGGATCTAATGGGAATTAACCCCAAGGGAGCATGGATGTTAGGATACCTTAGTATGGGCTTTGGTATCAGTGACACATCCTAGCCTAGGATATTACCCTAGTTAGATTGTTAATGCATCTAGCAAGAAGAACTTTGTATTATGGCTTGAATTAGAGATACAACTTATGATGAAACTATAATCTAATCTTCTTTCTTGGATGGAATCAGGTTAAGATGCCACCTAAGACTATAAGAGGGAGGCCTACACCTAGAAAAACTCAACAAAGTGATGTTGAAGAAGAAAACTAGGATGGGGAACCAAAAAACCCCAATAGGGAGGTAGAAGACCTCATCGCTATGGTCATTGCTATGCAGGATCAGATAAGACAATTGTTAGAAATAGTTATGAACTAGAATTCACAAGTTTAAGGTTCAGAGATTGGTCTAGATAGTGGACTAACTATAGAACAAGTGCAAGCCAGAGCCTTAGTAGAAAAGGAAATAGCTAGGGACATGAAAAATATCAGTATCTCCAAGTTTTATGGAGAGGGTGATGGGGATGCAACGGAAGCTTGGCTGAGAGAAGCAGAGGTTCACTTTATGGTAAAAGGCTACTCATCAGGAACCCAAACACTTTGGGCTATGATTAACCTGGAAGGGGCCACTCTGGAATGGTGGGAGACCCACTATGAGGAAACTAATATTGAACCCATTGACACCCCATGGGAAGAATTTATAAACATATTTAAGAAGAGGTTCCTAATAGAGCATTTCTATGCCTTGAAGTTTGAAGAATTTGCTAGTCTAAGACAAGGAACCAACATAGTAGAGGTGTACTATAAGAAGCTAGTAAGATTGTTTAAATATGTACCTATTTATAATGAGAAAATGTGGGTTCATAAGTTTACTCTGGGATTGGAGTCTAGGTTGAAGCATGATGTAGACATGCAGGAACCTAAAACATTGCAAAAGGCATATGACCTAGCAAAGAAAGTAGAGTCACACTTCTATTATAAATATGACACTCTACCCGAGCAAGCTCGATAGGAGCTAAAGAAAAGGAATAGTAATGGGTTTGTAAAGTGGGAGGTTGAGCAAGAGCGAAAATCTAAGAACCCCCAAAATCTTGAGAAGAAACCTTATGGAAATCAGAAGAAGTTCAAGAAGAAATTTTGTAAGAAGGATAACAAACCCAATAACATGAAACCTCAACCATAGAAGTCGCAAGCTCCAACTCCAGCAGTTAAAAGTGAGAATGAGAAACCTAAAAAATAGCAAGGACCCAAGGAAGGGTGCTACAATTTTCGGGGACCTCATTACTATAATCAGTGTCCATATCGAGCAGGGACTAGCATAACTAATGCAAAATGGAAGGAACCAGAACATCAGATTTATGCCACAATCGGGAAGCAGAAGCTAGAGGGACAAGCCACCCCATTACTTGTGAAAGGTAAGGTTTTCAATAAGCAAGTAAACATTTTGATAGATAGTGGAGCCACTGATAGTTTTATTTCATCTAGTCTAGCAAGGACTATGTCGAAAAGGCCTGGATATTTGGCTCAAGGGTGGAAGGTTGAGTACGGTTCTGGGTAGACTTACTCGGTGAACCAGTGTTATCCTATGGTAGAAATCACTCTATCTAGTGGGACTATGGAAGGTTGTTTATATGTAGCTCCCTTACACGCCTTTGATGTGATCCTAGGGATGGATTGGCTACAGGCTCATAAAGCCTTGGTCAATTTTCAAGATCGATGGATTGAGTATTTAGAAGAAGGTGGAAGGAGACTAAGAGTTCATAGCGAGCAAGGGGCGTTTGAACCGTAGATGTTGTCCTCTATGCAATTGAAAAAGGCCCTAAAGAGAGGAGGAATAGTGTATGTAGTAAAACTTAATGAAGTGGAAGACTATGAGAAAGGAGAAATACTAAGACAACATCTGATCTTATAGGATTTTTAGGATGTATTTCTAGAGGACTTACCTGGGCTACCTCTGGTATGGGAATTTGACTTCACAATTGAACTCATGATGGGAGTCGAGCCTATTCATAGATCCTCGTATAGGATGAACCCTATTGAAATGCAAGAACTGAAGGTTCAATTGCAAGGATTTTTGGAAAAGGGTTTGATAAAACCAAGTGTGTCACCATGGGGTGCACCGGTATTGTTCATGAAAAAGGATGGTTCGTTAAGATTGTGTATTGATTACAGGATGCTAAATAAAGCTACAATCAAGAATCGGTATCCTTTACCTAGGATTGAAGATTTATTTGATCAATTAAAATATGCCAAGGTGTTTACTAAGATCGATTTGAGGTCAGGGTATCACCAGTTAAGGATTCATGAGGAAGACACTCACAAGATGACATTTAAGACTAGGTATGGGCATTATGAGTTTACGGTTCTACCCTTTGGATTGACTAATGCCCTAGCTGCTTTCATGAACTTAATGAATAATGTGTTCAGAAGACACTTGGACCAGTTTGTCTTGGTATTCCTAGATGATATCCTTATATACTCTCGAGATAGAGAAGAGCACGATAAGCATCTTAGGATCATGTTAGACTTGTTAAGGAAGAATCAACTTTATGGAAATCTAGCTAAGAGTGAATTCTATGTTCTAGAGGTACGATATCTTGGACACATCATATCAACAAAGGGGATTGTTGTGGATCCAGAGAAGATAGAGGCTATTCTGAATTGGCCACCCCCTACTAATGTGATTGAAGTGCGAAGTTTCATGGGATTAATGGGCTACTATAGACGTTATATAAAGGACTACTCCAAGATTGTTGGACCCATAACTAACCTTCAGAAGAAGGGAAAGGAATTCAAGTGGTCAGAAAAGTGTGAGGCTGCCTTTGCACTACTAAAGCATAAGCTTACTATGACACCAATACTAAAGGTTCTCGATCCCCAGGGGGACTTTTCAGTGTGCACTGATGCATCAATAGATGGGTTGGGTGGGGTACTCTCACAAGAGGATTCAGTAGTGGCATATACTTCAAGGAAGCTCAAAAAGCATGAAGTTAATTATGCTACGCATGATTTAGAGCTAGTTGTAGTGGTGCATGCTTTAAAGGTTTGGTGCCACTACTTGGTGGGAAGACCCTTTGAATTAAAAACCGACCATCAAAGTCTATGATACATATTCACTCAACCAATACTCAATGCGAGACAAAGAAGATGGGTGGAATTTCTCATTGAGTATGATTTTGAGATTGAGTACATAAAAGGAAAAGAGAATAAAGTAGTTGATGCTTTGAGTAGGAGAAAATATATAGCAACCATAACTAGAATTCACATGGACCTGATGGATCGAGTAAGACAGGAGCAATCTCAGGATGAGTATTGCCAAGGAATTCGAGTTAAGATGAATAGAGATCCTAAAGGAAATAAGGAATTTAGTGTGAAATATGACTTTCTATGTTATAAGGGAAGGGTCATCATACCAAATATGGGTGATTTAAGGAACTTGATAATGCAAGAAGCCCATAGATCTCCTTATTCTGCTCATCCGAGAGGAGCCAAAATGTGGGAAAACATGAAGAGAACCTTATTTTGGGTAGGAATGAAGAAGGACATCATGGATTTTGTTGCTCGATGCCTCGAATGTCAGAAAGTTAAGGCAGAATGCCAACATCCCATAGGAAAACTATATCTGCATGATATACCTATGCAAAAATGGTAGGTTATATCCATGGATTTTATAGTGGGTTTACCCAAGACTCGGTACCAACATGATGCCATATTTGTAGTGGTCAAAAAATTGACTAAGGTTACCCATTTCATATCGAGAAATACCAAGGATGATGCTCAGGTGGTGGCTAGCAGATTCATCAAAGAGGTATTCTGATTGCATGGATTTCTTGAGGTAATTATCTTAGATAGAGACTCCAAATTCACTTCTGAATTTTAGAAATCCCTTCATAGTGCAGTTGGTACTAAATTGAATATGAGTTCAGCATACCACCCTAAAATAGATGGCCAAACGGAGTGGGTAAACCAAGTTTTGGAAGACATGCTCCACATGTACTGCATGGATCACAAGTCTCATTGGGAAGATTGTCTACCATTGGTAGAGTTTGCCTACAATAATGGACATCACTCCTCACTAGGAATGGCACCTTTCGATGCCTTGTATGGGTGAAAGTGTAGAACACCATTGTCTTGGGATAACCTAGAGGACCGAGTTGTGATTGGTCTAAAAATGGTTAGGGTGATGGAAGATCAGCTAAAGGAAATTAGGCAAAGGCTTAAAGAAGCTATGGATAGGCATAAGAGTTATGCAGATCTAAAAATGACTCCAAGAGAGTATTCTATTGGAGATAAGGTGTTCTTAAGGGTAAAGCCAAAGAAGAGTGCTATCAAATCCATGAAGTTGGATCCACATTTTGTGGGACCCTTTGAGATCATAGAAAATATCAGTCTGATTGCATACCAACTTGCATTACCACCTAATCTATCCAAAATCCATGACACCTTCCACATATCCTTGCTTAGGAAATATGTTGCTGACCCTGAACATGTGTGGGATGTTTCTAATTTGTATATGGTAAATCTAGAGGCCATTGAAGTACTATCGGTGAAGATTCTTGAGTTTCATTCCAAGTCTCTATGGAATCGGACTCTCGAATAGTGTAAGGTCTAGTGGGACCAGTTCTCTGAGAAAAATACCACTTGGGAGAAAGTGGAGGTTATGCAAAAACATTTTCCCTTTCTGTTTGAAACTTTATGATGTAATAACTTTTACTTTCTGTTAAAAACAAAGGAAAACTGGAAACACCGAGGATGATGTTTAATTCTAGTGGGGGAGGATGTCATGACCCTCCCTAGCTGACTTTATGGCACAAAGAAACAATGTATTAACCTATGGTGTGGTGATACCTAGTTTGAACAATTGAACCAACTATATGATGTTTAGTTGATTTAGAAGGGCATGTTATCACTAACATATTGCCAAGTGTGCAGGATCAGGTACACTCATAGGTGGAGAAGGTAGAAGCATCCACCAGAAATGAGGGTACCTAAGATCAGGGGAAATGATGATTAAGGTACTCGAAGGTAACATGGATAGATACCTTCATATAGGTATGCATTTTCGGAAGGGATAATCATCGATGATTGATCACCTTGAGCCTTAGTTGATAGCCTAGTAGCTATCATAAAATCTCTGGCTAAGATAGGTGATTGGGTTGATGGAAAGATTCCCTCTTTGTTGTTTTATAAATTTGTTTGCTCTCTATTGCATCATGGTTTGAGTAGCATAATGTTGGAACTTCTATAGGAAAACAACTGCAAAATGTATGTGGATGCATAAAGCAAACTGTCTTGTTGAAGTAAAGAAAGAGCATCATTTTTATGAAGAAAAGCAAATTAAATTTATATGCTAAATGAAGATTCATTTAAAATAATTAATGAAGTTTTGATTAAATAATGATTGATTTAATTAAGCTCATTAGTAAACTTCATTTTATTTAGTGAATGAGAGTTCTTTTAAATTAATTAAAGGTGTTCATTTTAATGATAATGGAGAAGTCATTAAAAGACCTTAATTAATTGAAATAAACAAAAAAAAATCCATTTAAGAAATAGATGTCTTTTATTTTAAAGAAAGAGCAATTATGAAATTGTTTAAATAAAAGAAGTATATTTTAATGGTGATAAATATCACATAAATGATATTTGTTTAAAAGGGTACCATTCTTCTTTTAAAAAAAAGGATAATATAAAATATATAAATATCCCATTCCCCTGTAGAGTGTAAGCTATGAAAATAATCTAGGGTGGCTACTAAGTTTCCAAATATGGAAATTATAGGAAGAAGGATTCCTTACCGCTAGAGGAAGGGATGAAGCATTGAAGGAAGAGGGGGCTCGAGGAAGGGCTCAAGGTCCGAGAAAGGATGGTGGATGGGCCACCTGGAGGAAGGAAGCATGTAAGGTGCTAGAGAGGAAAAGGGGAATGAAAGGAAAAAGAGGATGATGGGAGGATGAAGGAAGGGAGCAGGGCATAGACCAGGGACCAAGGAAAAGAGAGGAATGCACTACAAGCAAGGGAGAGGCAGTCGAGATGCCACCAAATTCCATTCTGTAGGAGTATTAAGGTTGGAGTGTTTTAGACTTTAACCTATTTTCTTTTACATGCGTTGGTATGGTGAAAATGTAGTTCGAAGCCTAGTTATACTCCCTATAGCATGAGAAGCCATTGGTAAGGATTGAAACCACCTACGTCTATGTTTTGAGAGCACTGTAATGTGTGTTTAAAGGGTGTTGTGCTTGGGTGAAAAGCACTGTGAGTGTCTTGAAAATGTTGTGTTTCTTTAAGAGCCTATTGGTGTTTTTGAAAAGCACTGTGAGTGTCTTGGAAATATTGTGTTTCTTTAGAGCCTGTTAGTGTTTTTAAAGAGCCTATGAGTGTCTTGAAGATGTGTTTTTAGAGCCTGTTAGTGTTTTTAAAGAGCACTACGAGTGTCTTGAAGATGCTATGAGTCTAAGAGCCTATGAGTGTTGTTAAGATCCTGGTTAAAGTTTTTAATAGCATCGTGAGTCTAAGAGCCTATGAGTGGTTGAAGACATCATGAGTTTAAAAGCCTTGTTAGTGCTTTGAGAGCACTGTGAGTTCAAGAGCGTTGGGTGTGTCTAGAGAGCATTGTGGGAATTTGAGCGCACTGTGTGCCTAAGACTTTCATATCCAAAGAGAGAGGGAGCACCCTATTTAGAAATATCTGCTATAGTGGGAAATCCATCATGGTTCCAAGAGGGAGTGTTGCGCTTGGGAGCACCACCTGTAGGGAGAACACCCTCATGGGTTTAAGAAAGGGTTGCATCTAGAAAACTCTACTTAGCAAAACCATCTACATATGTGGGGAACTCTGATGCTACGTGAGCTTGGTCCCTTTGGGGATAGTTAGTGGTGACAGAGGTGAAAGCCTAGCACCTATTTTACTCTATGTTACCTTGTTGAAATCTCGGCTTGGTAGTCCCTTAATCGCTCTATAGAGGTTGTTCAGTATTCTCCATGAAGGGCGTTAGCCTTTGGTTATAAATCTTGTATTAGAAAGGTTCACTGTGTAACTTTAATTAAATAGAGACCTTAGATTTATGTAAAATACAATGGAGGGTTTTAATTAAACCAGAACCTTGGATTTATATGGAACATAATGAAGGATTTTAATTAAACTAGAACCTTTGATTAATGTTAATTATCTTAGGAGTTTTTAATTAAAAAGGAACCTTTGATTAATGTTAATTATCTTAGGAGTTTTTAATTAAAAAGAGAACCTTTGATTTATGTTGATTATCTTAGGGTTTTTAATTAAAAAGGAACCTTTGATTAATGTTGATTATCTTAGGAGTTTTTAATTAAAAAGGAACCTTTGATTAATGTTGATTATCTTAGGGTTTTTAATTAAAAATGGGAACCTTTGATTTATGTTGATTATCTTAGGGTTTTTAATTAAAAATGGAACCTTTGATTAATGTTGATTATCTTAGGGTTTTTAATTAAAAAGGGAACCTTTGATTAATGTTGATTATCTTAGGAGTTTTTAATTAAAAAGGGAACCTTTGATTAATGTTGATTATCTTAGGGTTTTTAATTAAAAAGGAACCTTTGATTAATGTTGATTATCTTAGGGGATTTTAATTAAAAAGAGTAGATTTATTATTTGAATTAAAGTTATGGGGTTTGATTTAGGGAATGAATGAATGATTGTTTAAAGGTTAAAGGTATGTGACTTTAATCTTTTAGTAATTGATTTGATTGAATTTGGAATTAAAAAGGATGTAGATTTATTCTTTGAATTAAAGTTATGGGGCTTTGATTTAGGGAATGAATGAATGATTGTTTAAAGGTTAAAGGTATGTGACTTTAATGCTTTAAAATACAATAATTGATTTGATTGGAATTTGTGAATTAAAAAGGATGTAGATTTATTCTTTGAATTGAAGTTATGGGGCTTTGATTTAGGGAATGAAAAGAAAAGGATTGTTTTAGAGGTTAAAGGTATGGGACTTTAATGCTTTAAGACATGAATGGATTTGATTAAGTTAGACCTTGATCTAAGTAGTACATGTTGGATGACTCTCTAAAGGAACTTGAGAGGTGAAGATAAAAGTAAAGGGACTTTTATAATATCCATTATGCATTAGATGGTTGGAAACTTAATTGAATTTTGTATAGTTGCAATTTGGCAAAGTAAATGAATAGATGCATTTAAAGGCATGCCTATCCTGAACCATGAGTACCCTGATCCCCTACTACCCTCAAAGAATCAATGGGAAGCAAGGAGAAGCCAGGAGTTCATTGGAAGCAAAGTATAGGTAATTGTATTTTATGTTGCTTTACTTATGCTCAAATAGACTAGAATTGTGGGGAGATATCCCCAATGCAATTACTGTAATATTCTTTAAAGTAAGAAGGATTTACCATGCAAATTCTAATGCAATAATTATTTATTGGTTTAGAGAAGGTACTTTTACTTTATTTCTGTATTTGGTTGTGCTATGTAGTTGATTCTCTTTTAGTGTTAATCCTTCTTTATTTTTTGGATGCTTAGTGATTACTCCTTGGTGTTGTAGTATCTAGTTGTATTATTGTTTGGTTGCTTGATGATAGAAATCGAAGAGTAGAGTTCTAGGGTGAACTCAGAGGTGACCTAAGGGAATTGAGAACCCCTTAGGGTGAACATAGGTGACCTAAGGGAATTGAGAACCCCTTAGGGTGAACATAGGAGACCTAAGGGAATTGAGACCCCCTTAGGGAGATAAAGGACTAAGTTGTGGAGAGACTACATCTGAGTTAAGATAGCTCATCGTGGAGATGAGATAGATAGCTTAACTCGCAATACTCATAGCATACCTACACATAATGATTTGTGTATGGTATGGAGATGCATGTATACCTTCGATGGACTGAGGGTGATAAGTCTAGCTCATCAAGAATGATGGGATAGATGGGCTTATTTGTAGTAACACATGATACGCCTACACAGACGGACTTGTGTTAGGGTACTTCGTGAGATGTAGCTTTCAGGAAAACTTAGGGGATTGAAACTTTAGGCAAATAGTAGTTTGGTTAGGGGTCCATGAATGGTTCATGTACCTAAAATATGTTTAGACCTATATGTTTAGACCCATATGGGCTGTTTTTGGGATAATATATTTGAAGCCATGGTATTATAAAACCCCTTATTGTGTTGTTGGTATATGAAACAACACTTGAATGAGGGGTTTTGAAAAGGTAATGTTTGGATACCCCCCAAGGGGGGAATGCAATATACAATAAATTTAATCGCAAGTGAAAAGAGAGCGATTGTATTGGAGATGATCAAGTTTATACAATTAGGAGATATTATTGTTGGATTTTTTCCCAAAAAGGTTTCCCAAGATACATTCTTGTGTAATGTGTTATTATTCTCTATTTTTATTTGATTTTATAATTACTACTTTTTTAGATTTTGTTTTATTAGGGTGTTATTTCTCTTCATTTGGTATCATAGCTAGTTTGTAGCTTGGTTCGAGGAGAAAGGGTTTCAACCCTAGGATAAATTGATTCTTGACTAGGAGTAGTGCATGGAATAATTGGTAAAGAAAAAATGATAGGAAGCACACGAGTAGAGATATGGTGAGCTTTGGCAATGATATATCCAATGAGCTTCGACAATGAAATATCTAGTGAGCTTTGATAGTGAAATATTTGGTGAGATTCAATAGTGATAGATCTTGTGAGCTTTGGTTGTGGTAGAGCTGGTGAGATTTGGTAGTGGTAGATCTGGTGAGCTTTAACAATGATAGAGCTAGTGAGCTTTGATAATGATAGATCTGATGAGCTTCGATAGTGGTATAGTTGGTGAGATTTTATAGTAGTAGAACTGGTGAGATTCAGTAGTGATAGAGCTAGTGAGATTTAGCAATGATATATTTGGTGAGCTTCAGTAGTGGTAGATCTTGTGAGCTTCTATAGTGGTAGATCTTGTGAGCTTCGACAGTGGTAGAGCTGGTGAACTTCAACAACGATAGATTTGGTGAACTTTAGTAGTAGTAGAGCTGGTGAGCTTTGGCAATGGTAGAGCTGTTGAGCTTCAGCACTGGTAGAACTAAATTTTAAGGCTATAACTACTTGTTCTAGTGGTTTTATTACAAATTTATTGAAATTTTTTTGAGATGGTTTATTGGTTTTACCACAAGTTTTTGGGCAAGTATTAACTGTTGTAACTAGTGTAGCTTGTACTTAAAGATAGCTTGTACCTAAAGAAGATACTATAACTGGTGTATTTGTGTCAAAAAGAGAGAAGTGTGGATTCTAGTGGTGTTTTCCTGGTGTAATGTTCTCAGAGTTAGCTCTAGTAATATTTATAATGTTTTTAAAGTATTTTTTTATACTATTTTGTTACCTTACTGGTATGTGATTGAGGGTAATAGGTGAAACTAATACATTTAGATATTGCACATGCAATGGGAGTAGTTAGCAGATATATTTCCAGTACAAGCAAGAAAAATTGGACTACTATAAATAGGATCTTCAGATACTTGCATGGAACCATAAATTTTGCTATGGTCATGGTTGCCCTTGATAGTTGACAATGGTAGTTTTCAGACCCTGTGGAAAGTATTCAATAAGTGGGAGAATTTTGGAATATGTTAAATATTTTCCATGTTATTCTGGTAAGTTAACATATGTTTAGACCCATATGGGTTGTTTTTAAATTAATATATTTGAACCCATGGTATTGTAAAACCCCTTTTTGTGTACACCAACGGGCAGCCAAGATTAAAAAAATGATGAAGGATTATGATTATGATTTGATAAGTGAGATGGATCATATTAAATGAGTGGTTGGTATTAATATGTGATGGGCAACTAAGATTTATTCATATATATATAAATATAAATATATAAAATATTTATATTTATATATAAATAAATATACATATATATAAATAAATGATGAATGTCTATGATTTGATGATGAGTGGATGATAAGTGGTTAGGATTTGGTGTCTACAGATTCCCCTTTTTGTATTGATTTGCGTGAAATACAATGTGGTACAAAAATAAGAGACACCTGGTTTGGTGGAATGGATGCTTTTCTTAGGGCGCAAGAAGACTATAAAAACAAAAATTATGGTTGTAGCTTACCCTCTCAATTGATGAATGATTTAAGAATAAATCTCATGATCCAATTGATAGAAATATGGATGATGAGTTGAATGTGAATGATGCAATAATTTATTATTTTTGCCCCAACAGAAAAAGAAATTTTTGAGTAGATGATGCAACGAATGTGCATGATGTATCTTGATGTGGGAAATCAAAATCAAATTTGGTTACCCCAAGTTTGGTATGATTTTGTGTTGTTGGAAAATATACCTTTTGGCATCATTGACATACAAAATGATGAAGATGCAAAATTAGAAAGTCAAGGAATCAATCATCTTAGGGGCCTATTATCCCTAGTGACTGGCTCTAATTCTTGAATGTAAAAATAAATGATGTAAATTCAATGAATCAATCATCCTAGGGGTCTATTATCCCTAGTGACTAGCTCTAATTCCTGAATGTAAAAATAATTATGTAGTAAAATTCATTCATGTTTGTAACCCCACAGAGAGGGCATCAATGACATCCTTGGAAAAATTTGTGTAAGTGTAGTCACACTCAAAAAATATGGGACCAAAATAATTTTGTTTTTGAAAAAGAGGATGTTGGATGATGATATAAGCGAGTGTCATTATAGTGATCTATCCATCCTACCAAATTACATGGATAACCAATCACTACAATCACTAAGGAAATAAAGTAAACCACTATATTCAAGTTTCACTTGATAATGTGAGTGAATTTGACAATGTGGAATGAAAATGCATTGATGAGTGAATTTGGAAATGTTGAATGAATATATATGAATTTGAATTAATATGGCAATGCATTGATTGGAAAATTCAATGATTTTGTGAAATTTGGAATTGTTTTGGGACATATGAAGCAATTTTGGGTATTTTTCATGACTTTTAATCATAATCAAGAATTAAATGCTCAAATCAATGCATGTTATCACAAAATGTGATATAATGAAGTGATGAATGTTTGGCATAGTGAATGTGGTAGTTTTGTGAAATTTTGGATTATTTTGAGGCATTTTGAAGATTTTTAAATGTTTTCATGGCTTTTGGTTGCAAACGAAAATTAAATGCCCATATCAGTACATGTTATCACAAAATGTAATGAAATTATGTAATGTATGCACGAATGAATTTTATGGTGGTTTTATGGGGTTTTGCTACATTTTGAAACCCTTTTGGTACCTTTTATAACATTTTAAGAAAAAACACCAAATTGCATCCATATCTGCATAGACACAAGAGGGTGTCTGCCATTCTGTAGATGCAAGAAGGTATTTGAGTGCACCAGGCAAACACCCTAGGGTGTTTGAGCATATCAAAATTAGCTATAAAATGAATTAAGGGGTAAAATTTTATTTCATTATTGTGATTGAGAGTTCGAGAAGTGGCATCTAAGTGAAGTAGAGTGAAAGAGTTTGGTGATGGTGATGGAGGGAGAGGATGTGATGGTAGGAGTTGATGCACATGTGGTAAAATTAGATTCTCATAGCTCTGTTGTTTGATTTTACAATACTTTTTTTGAGCCATGTATATATAAATCCCATTAGGCATATAATTCTCTCAAGTGGATGATGTTTAGTGGCTCAATTTATTCTACCCCCTTTAGACTAGCAAGCCTATAAATTCCTTGATTCATATTTTGTGTGATAATGTATGGACCTAACCAATTATTCATGAATTTATCATGAAGATGAAATAATACATTGGTGTTTTTCTTATTTTCTTTAAGGACAAGATCTCCTAATTAGAATTTACATAGATAGACTTTGGCATTGTAAGCATTCTTTAAATGATATTTATATACTTGTAAATGCTCCAAGGTATTGATTTATCTTTCATTAAGGAGTGTGAGTTGGTGAAGATGTGCTTGTCTAGTAGTATTGTCATCTATGAATTCTTGTAATGAGATGCGTAGTAAAGGAATCTTGAGCTCAAGAGGTATGATTGCTTCAACACCATAGACCAATGAGAATAGTGTTGCCTCGATAGGCATGTGAATGCTCATTCGATAAACCCATAATACTAAGGAGATCTAAGTAGCAAATCCCAATAATTTTCTTTGACTAGTTTCTTGAGAATAGCAATCAAGGTCTTATTGGTTGCCTCAGATTTTAAATTTATCTGTGGTTGTAAGGAGTCGAGAAACTATGTTAGATATTATATTTTCATAAAGTTCTCAAAATTCCTTGTTTTTGAAACACTTGTCATTATCAAAGAATATTTTTTGATGGGATACCAAAGCGATAGATGATATGTTGAAGTATAAACTCCACAATTTGATGTCCTGTCATACTGGTTAGAGGGATTACCTCAATCCACTTTGTGAAGTATTCAATGGCAGTGATGATGAATGTGTGTTATCCTAAGGAAGGAGAAATTTTTTTACCAATCAAGTCGATACCCCATTGTGAAAAGGAAAAAATACTTTGAATATATTGTAATTCTTGTGATGACTCATGAGTAAAATTAGCATGTTGTTGACATTGTTGATATTTATTGATAAAAGTGTAGCAGTCACATTCCATGGTGGGCCAATAATAACCCATGCATCAAATACACTTTGTGATGGTATCCCACTAAATTTACCACCACAAGTACCATCATAAGCTTCAAATATTGCTCTTTGGGCCTCTACAGGATTATGACAATGGAGGACTCCATCATAACCACATATATACAATACATCCCCCACGAGAGTGAAATAAGCTACATTTTGCTTGAAAGTACATTTGAAAGTTTATGATATATTTTATGGGAGTGTTCCAAACTTGAGGAAGTATTTTACTTGATTAAGACAAGGCCCATATGGTTTGATGTGGATAAAGCAACATCCTTCTTATCTTTAGATTCAACACAAAAAATTGTAGATTTAAAAATTATTATGACAATTAATGGTTGTACCTCTCCTATGAAGTTCTTTGGAATCAGTTATCCTAGAGAGACCATCACATTTGTAAATATATTAGTCGAATGAGGTAAACTATCAATCTCATACCAATAAAATTTTACAAGTAATTTCATTGGTACTTCATGATAAAGATAACAAAAATGATCAACACGAAGATAAATATAATAAAATAAAGCAGATAATAGGTATATGCACATCAAATGAATAAAATAATATATTATCAAATGATGGAGCCTTGATATCCACTTTATACATAGATGTACCCCAAATCAAGGGTTATAAAATAATATTTACTTTAGTACAATAAATTTCAATAGGAGGCGTAAAACCCTTGATCAAACAATAATAGTGTCTTCATATATTCTTCACTCCAAACAAGGGTGAGTGGGATTGTGTATCCCTA
This sequence comes from Wollemia nobilis, assembly GCA_028583015.1. Taxonomy (NCBI): domain Eukaryota; kingdom Viridiplantae; phylum Streptophyta; class Pinopsida; order Araucariales; family Araucariaceae; genus Wollemia; species Wollemia nobilis. Next base: position 1,167,767 of record JAQPPZ010002395.1, on the reverse strand, counting down.
TGGGGCCACTCTAAGTTGTAACAAGAATCAATAGAGGTATCTCCTACACTTGCATATAAATCACAATATAGAACGGATCAATAGTACATGTGAGAGATCCACTGGGTGAGGCCCTTTATAAAATAGATCTACAAACCCTAAGTGCAATATTGATGAAATGTAAACTAAGTACAGGAAAACATAAGTAAGAATAAATAACAACCTTATCAATACCTAAGTTCATTGGATCTACACTTTTTTTGGTTTGATCTGATAACGTGTGAACACTTGCAAGCATCCAAGGGTTTGGTGAATGCAATGCGACAAGTGACGAACACTCTACAACATTTGGGTATGGTTGTGGATGCCCTACAATGTTCTAAAAATACTCTTTAGAATTCGAGGAACACCTTGGAGTGTTTTTGGGCTGTGGAGAATGCTCTACAAAATTTGAATCTAGTTCACAGATGTCTCAAAGGTCAAATGATGGATACGATGGCGATCAGAGTTCATGTGAATGTAAGAAGGAAATATGATAACAAAATTCTAGGGCTCATGAGATGATGGATGATTCAATATTCATTCATGATAAGTGAATTATATTTTTATGACTACCCTTGATTCATATTAGGGTTTTGATGACACCAATGGGTGGTCGATATTAAAACATGATGAAGGGTTGTGATTACGATTTGATAAGTGACATGGATCATGTTAAATGAGTGGCTAATATTAAGATGTGAAGGGTGGTTGATATATATATATATATATATATATATATATATATATATATATGATGATGATGAATGACAATGATTTGATGATGAGTGGATGACAAGTGGCTAGTATTTGGAGTCTACAACAATCTATATTATTTCATTTAAATACAAACTATAAGATTTATTTTCATTTAATTAAACTATATTTTATTTTATTTAAAATATAAGTAAAATCTACAACAACCATATTAAAGTTCATTTCCATTCATAAAAAAACAAGCTAATATAAAAAAGAAAACTTTAATTTTTATCTTCCACAATGGTCCAAATTACCAGCTATAATTTTATAATCTAGATAAAATATTATTTTTTGATATGCATGAACAATTTCAATCAATGTAAAATATTATAAAATTAGATCTAGGTAGTTTTTTTATATGTATTGGAAACTGCAATTCATATTAGATCTAGATAAAATATTTTAAAATTTAAATCCAAATAAAACATCATCATCATCATCATCATTATTACTATTATTATGTTTATTGCTCACAAAACTTACAATGCTCCTACATCAAAGCCTCACCACATATATTATCAAATGAACATGATCCTCTCCACTTAGAATTAGTCATTTCCCTAGTTCGTTAATATAGAAATTAATAAATATAAGGGATGATATGTACTTTTAATTAACCTTATGTCACTCCTAAAGAATAATTTAAGGCTTGGTTATGTTCTAGTTCTAGTTTAAACCTCCTCATAAAGTATATAAACCACTGCTCTACACTTTTTTTGGTATGACTAAACCATTCATTCTATTTCATAGTTTAATTGTAAGAACAATATCAAAAATCTTTCTTGAAGTTCACAAAATAGCAATAGTCTTATTTTTTTAATTCTATTTTTCAATGATATGTCTCAAAGTGATAATGTGATCTATTATCAAGTGTTTTGGTTTGAATCATGATTATGTTTTTTTATTCTCTCTTTTTGGTTCTATCTACTTGTTGATTCTACTCTCAACCATACTTCCAAACAACTTTTCAAAGAGGGGATTGACCATAATGGTCTAATAGTTTGTAGGATTGTTTATGTCTCCACTTTTGAAAAGAGGTAATGTTAGACTTATTCTTTAATCCCTTGGAAATCATGTTATATAATGGTCTTGATACCCTCTTGATATGTAGTTCTAATTTTACCTATAGTTCATCCATATCACAAGCCTTATCTATCCCTAGAATTTCAATACCTTCCTTGACATCCCTTCAGGTAAATAAATTTGTTGTTGTGATGAACGTAGGAGGGATTATTTCTTCTTTCTCTCATTTATACTATTAGTTTGCATATTCTAGTCATTATATTGGTGTATTATTATTATTTATTTGTTAATTTTGTTGAAGTTCCTCATAGAATAACTCTATGCTATTTTTCCCTAAATAAATTAATTCTTCTTATATTGCACTTGTATACTCATCCTTTTTTGCTTTTAACATCCATTAATACAAAAATTTGTTGTCCTCTTCTTTACCTAGTACTTTCATGACTCCCTTTGTTATATTAAAATGTTTATCATACCATGCATTTTTTGGAAAATTATTTTTGTTCTTCTTCCTTACATTAGAAAAATTTCTCTATTTTAATGCTCCTAAATTATATTTTTAACTCATGGCTCTTGATTCCTTTCTCTCTTGTTTCTTTTTATTCCCTATACAAAAAAAAAACTCCCTTGATTATTAGATTATTCTATTAGGTTATGATGATCTTTCCCTTTATTTATGATTGTTGATTGGGTTGGAACTTTCTATTTGTTTATTTATTTCCAACCATGATAGTTTTATATACACTAAGTTGAGAACTGATTTTAATTTTATTTGGGAGTCTTTAATCTTTAATATATTCTCTAAAAAACTTTCTAAATAATTGATATAGTTGACAATGCTTTCCCATTATAATTTGTATGTGTATACTTTCCATATTTGGTCCATTTAATTTTACCATTGTATATGATCAATGCATGTATGCCACATAGGATCAATAGTTCTTGAACAAAATGGTTGATGATTCCTTTGTCCTCTATGTTAAAAAACTAAACTAAAGTACGCATTTCAAGAAAATATAGGTAACATCATAGGAAAGTCCTTACTAGAAGGAAGGATAACCTAGTTGGAAGTATGAATGCCCTAGTTAATAAGAGGAATAACAACTATATGGAAAACCATATATAGGTAGTAGATATTACACCAAACATTATTATCAAGGATGAGATGATTGAGCATGATATAATGATTATTAAAACTAGAGGGTTAATATGTAAGTTCCATGGACATTGGCTAGGTTTTTTTGAGATTAAAAAATAGATCAAGTGGAAGTGGGGATTGAATTCAAATTACTCAAAAAAATTTCTTCTAAAAGGAATTTTTTTTGTTATCTTCTCTAGTTTAGAAACAAGTGATAAAATTATGGATGGAACCCCTTGGTTTAGCTATAAATATGCATTATATTTAAAACCATGGAGTGGAACTTTATCTATAGAGGTAAAGAATATTAAAAGGCTTATGATGTGGTTTAGGCTTTTGGGAGTTTATTATCAACTCATTAAAAAGGAGATTTTAAAGAATATTGGAAATACTCTAGGGAATTTCATATAGGAGGTGTTGGGCAAAACATTGGTTAATTTTCTATGGTTTAATTCATTACCTCCATTTAATTTTCAACCTAGGATAACTCGTAAACTTTTGAGTGTCATGCACAATATATGCCTGTAGTGTGGGGAATGAATCCTTATGCACCTATTTAGTTTGGTGGGGGTGTTTGTGCATTTTTATTTTAGCCAAACCAAATAAAATAAAGTGTAGAAAAATAAATAAATAAACTAAAACTAAAGCTAAAATTAAAATGCAGAAATAAAAGTACAAGAAATAAATGTGCAGGAAAATAAACACACAACTAAATTAAAATAAAGTAGGAAATAAAATAGGAAACTAATATATTGAAAATAAATAATAGAAATTAAAATGGGGAGGACTACTACAGAGAGTGGGCCCAGGCTCCCATAGGTAGTTTGCTCGGTTAATTACATAAATATTGCTTTCAAAAAAATAAGAGTATTTGCAACTCTATAGAATAAAAGAAAATAGAATTATTCCATTGACTGTGTAAAAAAATCCTCTTTGTATTCATCTGGTCTATGTTCTTATATAAAACGCAGCCAGATCTCATTATACTAATAGATTTGTCTATTTTTAATAACTTAACATGATTTGTTACAATATGTTTATACATAGATATTATTCTCCTATTTAAAACCATGCTCGTTCACTAAAAGGATAAATATAGTAATCCTTAGGTGTACATAACAATCTAATCCTAAAAATAATGCTTTAAAATCTTACATGGTCAACTGATCAATCGGTCAACTTTTAATAATTAGAATAAAAGTGCTTTATTCTATTATAATCATAAAAATATAATATGCATAAGAATATGAATATTTTTCCTTTATCTTTTGTGCAACAATCTCCTTCAAAAGTGCATGGTCAATTGGTCAATCGGTCAATGTTGAATTGGTCAACTAGTCAACATTGACTTGGTCAACTGGTCAAATCATCAATAGGATTCAGGCACCAGGAGATAGGTCGAGAGTTGTAGACACCTAAAACATGTCATGTGTAGGGGACTACTCATATGGGCATCCTAACAGACCATATAAATGATCTTGGACCATTTCAATACAAATAAATGGTTTTAACCACTCAATTTAGGTAGAGTTGGCCTACTCAGCCTTAGCTGCGATTGACACCCATGGCTAACAGAGCTAGCTATGCCTCAGATCCACGACTAGCCATGAAACTATTTTGAACTCTCGATCCAAGCAAAATTTAGTTACAATGGCTATGGCAATGGATTGCAAGTGTTTTTTGGTGAGGAAACATCTATAACCTTCCTCCCAACTATTCCAACCTCCTGGTTCTTGATCTTGGATTCCCAAGCAAGCCAATATTATGAATTGAGAGTGCTATAAGACCTCCCTTAAAATTGGAGGAAAATCTAGAAGAGCTCTCATTTGAACGTAGTGAAGCTTTGTCGAATTGTGGAGTTATTTGTAAACCCTTTGGGAGTGCTTACTTGATGCCACTTTGTAAATCATGATTGCATTCAAAGCTATGGAGGATACAAGAATCTAATGAGATCAATCATCCCATTTAAGCCTCTTTTGCAACCAATTTAGAGAATTCACATCGCAAATCTATGCAAGAACATAAAGGTAACCCTTGATCATCAATTCCACTAAGGAGATTAAATATTCAAGCCTTGATTACAAGAGCAAGAGGATTTTCTCCTCAGCTACGGCTAACTATACCAATTGCACTTCAAACCCGTGATGAGGGTCTGATCCTTGATTTACTTTGCTTTAGCCATATATTTCCTCTTTCAAGCATGCATTTAGGTGGATTTGACTTATATTAGCTTTCATTTATGTATTTGTATGGTTAAATTTTTTGGAATTAGAGGTAGATTTGCTTCCATTTTCCTTGTATTTGTCAATATAGACTAGTTTTATTGAATTTAATGCATTTTAAGTTTTAATGGTTAATTAGGTTGTCTAATTGCTATTTTTCCTACTTTATTTTAGGATTTATAACAATCTAGAGTTTTCATGCACATCTTTACTATTTTACATTCTTTCTTGCTATTTTTTTCATCATTTATGCAATTGCCTATCAAGTGCCTCATCAAGAGAGGCCTTCTTTTCTATTAGCCCCTTTTATGTTGTTTCTTGAATATAGGTTTAGAGGATCTGAGCATTTCAAGGTATTATTGGCAACATATTCCTCCAATAATGTGAGAAGAAGGCTATATTTGGCCTTGAGCAGTTTGTGTCCATTCTAGAGAGTCTACAAATTACACCAATCCTTGTTTAGGGGCCTCAAAATATTGTATCAACGATTTGGGTATCCCTAAGAGGGATGTATTTGTAATTGGGATTTGGAAAATATTTAAAAAGATAAACCTTACTTTCTTGTTAAATTAATTGTTGTCCATATTTTGATGCTTAATGCTAGATGTTAATTGATGCACTAGATAGGTGTTTGCTTTTTAGATCATGATAGATGTCGATCATGATGGAAACCTTGCAAAATTTTAGATAACTGATAGTTTCTTGAATTTTTTTTGTTGTAGGTGTTAGTCACACTTAAAAATCATGGTGCATAGTCTTTGCCATGCATAACAACTATGACTAGTAGCAGAGCAGAAAATTAGACAGTTAACAACTTGTCTCTCCATCGAACAAGGATTCCAAGTAACTCGGGTCCTCTATGTTTTTTTATTTTTACTATTTACTTGTCATTAGATAATTAAATCATCTAGAGAAATAGTAAGAAGGAAAATAATTCATGAAAATTTAATATCATCTGTTAGCCACGGTTGACAACCGCAACTAGCACTATTAGTTGTGTTTGTAAACTGCGGCTAAGTTCTTGCACTGCAACTTTATCCTGCGGTCAACACTATTACCTATGGTTTTGTCTTGTAGCTAAAAAATCAAATATTGTTTGTAGATTTTACCTATTGTGGCCCAATCAGAGGTCAATTAGAGCATTTAAGTTGCATTCTCTGAACTTCATTTAGATAAATTACATGCATCTTTCTTAATTTGAAACATTTTTATCTTAGGCATGTAAGAAAGAGCATGTATGCTTGGTGTTGCATTTTTATTTTTTTAAGTAAATCTAAAATGAACACACACACACACACACACACCATGTAGCATCTAAAATTTGGTGAATTGGAAGTCATATCCAACCACTAGTAGAGTCCAACGACGGTGACAATTATTTCCATCCGTTGGCTCAACTCCCGTGAATCTTTTTCTTTTAGTCAATACCAACTCCAAGATCTATCCTAACCATGCAAAATAGCACACATTCCTCTTTTTAGGGGTGTATCACTGCACATGAGGTGTTGGGTGAGTATCAGTAAAACCTATGCTCCCTGCCTGGGTGTGGATTTCATATCCATATTTCACGGGGTTTACGTGACCATGATTTTCATTGCTGGTTGTCGAGCTACAAGCATACATGTGAAATCCAATTAAACTAAATGAGTATATCATCAAAAATTTCAAACACGATGAGAGTAGTTAATATTTTCAACAAATTTCAAACACATCAAACTAGTGTAGGGCTCACAAAGAACTTTTAAAAGAGATAATCATCTATGTTTGCTTTGTTTGCTTTAAAATCTATATATGAGATAATACACATCATGGTTGTTCTACGAAGAGGCCAATCTCAATGCAAAATCAAGGTCAAAGTTGAAGCTCCACCTAATGCACAACACAAATGCATCGAATCCTCAATCACAAGATCCTCCCAAATAATGTTCGACGAGTATTAGAGGGGATAACTCTATGCATAGGGCTTCTCATCAGAATACCCTAAATAGAGGAGGTAATGTAAACTTCTCGCAAGATATATCTAAGCATGGAAGATCCCAATAGGGGGTATTCGGGCATGGGATCCTATATCATGTTTGATGTGTAGTCGTTATACCATCATTAATTCTCAATGAATCTGTCAATCCAGGGCAGTGTACAAGGCTATCTACGGGAGAAGAAGTGAAACATCTATAACTTAGGTCAATCTAGGGCAACAAGTCTTATTGGTGGAATAGGTTTGGTGGGGGGTTTTGGAACATTCCTATCTCTAAATTGCATGAATTAAATCTTAATCTAAGTTGCAGAATTGGAAACTAATCACTAACTGCAGAAATGAAGTCCTAATTACAATTGCAGAATAAGACCTAATTATATTACAGAATTAACAGTTGCAGAATTGAAAGTCTGATTCTAATTACAGAAATAAAATCTAATTACTTTTGCAGTAATGAAAGTCTAGATATAATGTGGAAATAAAAACTATCAAAATTCTGTAACAGAAGGTCGTCAATCCTCTATTCAGATTTTGACAGCAAAACATAAAAATGCAAGAAATTGCTGAAAAACAGTAAATGCTGAAAATAACAGTCTGAAAATAAAGTGAAAGCTTGCCTGAAAGTAAGATTGCAACTAAAACATTAAGCACAAGATTTATCTTAGCATAAATAAACTAATACTGCAAATATTGTCAACTATTCATAAGCAATTTACATAACAAGTTCTACAACTCATTCTGCTGTAGCAAAATCAGAATAAAAACCTGTTCTGTTAGTCCTCCTCCTAGGTCTGGAAGTGGCCAGCCTCTTTGTCTAGAAGAAGGTGTAAGTATCTCTCTCTTTCTAAATCTTAATCACATTCATTTACAAGTAATTTGAAATAGAACTGGTGCACTTTATTGATCAAAAGACATGATTACAAGAATTTTGCTGAAAAACTATTACAGGACTGTAACAGTCAATTCCTAGTTATACTCTGTATTTAGCTTCCTTACTCTATTTTTTATCTATCTTCTATTTCTCTACCTCTCTCTCTACACACAGCTCAACCTGAATGGGAGCAATATTTATAGCTATCCTATGATCTGATTACAAACAAAGAATATCTCAAAAGATCTAATCCTAAAATGCTGCAACAAATTCTGGTTTTATCTTAGAAGAGGACTAAAACCTGATATTTCCCTTAATGATGGATTTGGTCGGCAATGATGGCAAAGACAGATGGAGGATATTTCTCTTTACTTTTTCCAACCTTTATTTCCCTTTTTTCACCTTCAAAAACCGGTCAAAAAGGTCAAAAACACATTCTGTTCTTCATTCCGAAGATAAGTGGCTTCATTCCGAAGACAGTGCAGTTTTCATTCCGAAGATCGCTCATTCCGAAGATACTACATTCTCATTCTGAAGATCGCTCATTTTGAAGATATTGCATGCTTCATTTCGAAGATCCGCTCATTTTGAAGACGCTGTTTTCTTCATTCCGAAGATCCGCTCATTCCAAAGATGTGTTTTCTTCATTTTGAAGATATCTGTTCATTTCGAAGATGCTTCGGAATGAACAAATGTATGCTTTCCATTGGTTTCTTCTGCATCTCTCAGGTGGGTTATCTCTTAAGATCAAATTCTAATGGTCTTCATCCCTTTCCTCATGTGAATTCCATGCCTTGCTATTTATGGACAGCTGGCTGGAATTTATATGGGAAAGACCAGTTTTTTTTGCATAGCAACAGTTTGCTTGCACTGTTGCCAGATTTAGGTGAAGTAAATGCTTGAAACAAATCAGAATATGATTAGTGAAATGCTGCTATTATTCTAAGCATATCCCATTGTAGAAAATCATAAAAAAAAGAGCACAAAACTATGCAAAAAGCTGTAAAATCAACATATAATATTTCAAATACATTGATCATGCAAAATGGTTAATATACAGCATATTAAATCAACTTAACTAATATATCAAATAAAACATAAGAGTTTATAGGCATTTTTAGTGTACAAAACATGTTATAATTGAGGCATTTCCAGGCCTCATCATTTTCCCCCCAACTTATATTAATGCATGCCCTCATGCATTCTGTTGGGCTATGGAATCACATATGTCCATGTTTAGATTCCATGACCTCGTAGAATAACTTCTTGCCTATGTAATATCCCCCTGTTTTCCTGAATGTTTCGAGCCAATATTCAAATTGTTCATCATGCTGTTCATTTTCCTCAAAGTAAAATGGAACTCGGAGTAATGATGGTTGGAGGCCTCGAACCAGGGACCTATCCGATTATCTTTGCATGATCTGGATCAGGTTGGACTACACCTTCTGCTCTTCTTCTGGACCACTCTAGATTGATGGGGGAGATAGGTTCTCTTTTCCTTAAAGACATGGAAAGTTCATTCCATCTGTCTCTACATACTGACAATGCTGGAAAGAAATTATGATCACAAAAATTGTTAAATCTGGTCACACAGTCCCTTAAATTGTTCAAGTACATTCTCTTGATATCATCTTTGTTCATCATTGAGAAGTGCTGCTGAGTGATATTTAAGTGATTTGGCTGGATTGCTCTGACTAACAACTCAGCCCTTGTTTCAACCACTTTATTCTGCCTTTTCTCATGATCCCAATAAAGCTGATTTTGCAAGGTAGACATAAATGCTCTCAATCGAACATCTCCAATGTAGATTTGAGGATGAGACTCAACTTCCTCTGGTATGAAGAAACTATGCAAAAACAGTTCACACAGGAGATTTTTCTGCTCAAAAGGACTGTCAAAATATGCCTCTAGAAAATATTCAATAGTGTCCAATTTGTATGGAAGGTTTGAAGTAATCCTCATGACCTGCCATCTAAGGTATTTCTCCTTCAAAATAAGGCTGTAAAATCTGGCTAGCCGTCTAAATTGGACTAAAAACTCAGCAATTTGGCACAAGTCAGATACCTTTTCTTTCAATGCCTAAATTTTTGTCCTTGGCTTCTAGCTGTTTTGCCTCCAGTTTGAATTTTTCAATTTTACTGGCAAGCTGTTCATATCTAATCATCCAGCTAGCTATGTCTGCATTGTACTACTCTAGGGACACAGTATTAGGTGGTCTTACTACAGGGGGAATCCTAGGTACTAGATTTTTCTGAACTCCTTTTTCTGCCACTTCCATTGGCTGTTCATCTGTCAATATCTCTACTTGCACCCCCTTATTTGCTATTTCTATGGGGTTGTCATCAGATAGTATTTCTACTTGTACCCCCTTATCTGCTGTTTCTATTGGAAGTGTAACAAGTTGAAATGTAGGGACCTTAGTTGGAGTACTTACTTGAGAATTTTCTTGCTATTGGGACTGTTCCTGTGTTGGTGACTCATTTTCAACATCCTCTACGATATTTCTCACCATTTTTGAAGCATCTTTAGAACAAGAAGGCACTGCTTCAGAATGAACAGGCACTTATTTATAATGAAGGAGTGTTGTTTTAGGATGAACTTCTATATCTTCCTCAACAGAGTCATCTGCTCTTGATAAACCCAGAAGCAATTGAGCCAAACTATCTTCATCATGGGATACAGCTGGCTATTTTTCATATTATGACAACTTTTTTAGTTCTGCCACTTCCTACTGAAGTTCTGCAATTTTTCTTGCTTGCATCTCAATGATGATTTCTTTCTTTGTGATCCATTTGGTCTGTGTTTTGACAACACTTCTTACTGCCCTCAGCTGCTCAGTGATGTTTTCCTCTTCTGTTTCTGCTTCATAAGTTGATATAGACAAATTAGTTGCAGTTGGTTGTTCACCCAAATCTTCTTCTGCTGCAATAGTTTGTTCTTATTCAGGAGGCTCTGTGAAACTGTCTATAAGGATATCTACCATATCTTTAGCCTGTTGAATTGTAGCCTCCTCCAAACCAACTTGCTCAGTTTCTACCTCAACCATCTATTCAGGGAATTCTGGAAAGTTATCAGATGCTGGTTGTATTTCTGTGACATCTGGGCTACTTGGTCTATCTTCTTCCTCCATGATCTGTTCTGCAGTTTCTTTCAAATGGATTCTTGTAGACCTCCTAGTTCCAGATGCAAACTTCTTCTTTTTGCTCTGTTTTCTAGTGACAGCAAGGGTCATGGGGTCAGTATTTGATGCCTCTGTTTCCCTTGTTTCACTTCTCTGTTTTGACAAGTCAGTTACAGCTTCAACAAACTAAACTTTCTTTTGTTTTTCTGCTCTACTGCTAGCTCCAGATCCTCTTTTCCTTTGTCTCTTAGCCTGTGAAGTTGAAGGCTCAGGAGCAAGGTTTTCTGCTGCTGCTATGGGGTGTATTTCTATAACTGCTTCAGGGGCATCTTCTGCAGCCTCTTCTACAGCATTCTCTGCAACATTTTCTGCAGCAGCTTCTGCAATATTTTTTGCAGCAGCTGTTTCCTCTTCTGCAGCAACATCAACAGTACTTGGCTCCTCTTCTTCTTCACTTTCATCCCCAAAAATGACATCATTTAGGTTAGAGTAAAACCTGTCAAAACTCCTAGGGTTTCCTCTAAAATGATGTTGGCAAACTAATTTGATAAGGCCATGATGGCGAAGGCTCCCTTTACCCTCCTGATATCTTTTTGCCATATTCTTTAATTCTTGATAAAAATACAGGGGAAGATTAACCCTAACTTCTGGTTGTTGTCTACCATGTCTGAGATGGTTTAAAATTCGTAGATGATGCCCTGATAACAGTACATACTGCCCTTCACAGGTCAAAAAATTAATCACCCAGGTGGCTACTTCATCCCAGGGTTCTTGTAGGCTGGCCCTTTTTAACCCTTTGCATGTGTTGTTATGGGTTAAGTATTCAGGTTCCCTATCATTTTCTTCTACAAACTGATTAACTACATTTGCTAATGTGTTCTTGCCAGATCTAGTAATTGAAATTCCCTCTAATGACAGCTCTATAATCTGACTTAAAATTTCAGGGCTTACCTCAATAGACATGCCATTGACATGTGCTCTGTTGTTTCTGAATGTATGGGCAAACATGCTAGCTAAATATTCAGAAGACCCATTACATTTGTCCAGAAACGTCATAAACCCTCCGTCTTCAAAAATCTGCACAATTTTCGGATTTTCTCGGAGGAAATTGGTATCTGCAGGCTCTATTCTGATTTTTTGCCCCATTTTTCTCTGTTTAAAATTTGTACATTGCGACTGCTGTTCTATTGTAGGATTTCTGGCTGTTTCCTGTTGCAAATTTGTAGAGTTTTTAGTTAGAACCCTCGTTGCCCTGTTTCGAGTCTTCTTCTTCGGAATGAGCCGTATTCTGTGCACTTTACCTCGCAACACGTCTTCAAAAAGAAAGATGGCACACATATCTACTTCTGCACTGTACACCTGTTTGTTGATAATTGCATGGATGTCCTTGTCGTCAGATCCACCTCATCAGTTTTGTAGATTCTCACGTGCATGTTAATTGACATTAAAAACTGGTGGCATATGGTTGCAGATTCTCCGTATTTCCAATGAGTGCAAAAACAGACCATGTGTTGATTGACACGTGTCCCTTCCTCGCATGCAACTAAGAAAAAATCTTAATTTTGTCGTACCTTGTTTTCTTGGACGCCACGTGGAAATGTTCTTTCCTAAAATGCAAATAAAATTTCATTCCGAAGATTATGACTTCATTCCGAAGACAAATCTTCATTCCGAAGAAAAATCCTCATTCCTAAGATTATGACTTCATTCCGAAGATAGATCTTCGTTCCGAAGATGATGCAACAAGTCGTCATTCTGAAGGCCAAGTTTCATTCTGAAGACAAATTGTCATTTCAAAGACAATTTTTCTTTCTGAAGACAAGATGCAACATTCACTTTTCTGTCATTCTGAAGACAATTTCATTCCGAAGATAATACATCAGGCACTATTTTTGGCATTCTTGTTCCGAAGATTAGGCAGAAATCAATATTGTCATTCTTAAAACATGTTTTTAAGTATGCCAACTCTTATGAATACCTTTTATGCTAATGGTTAATTGTCACATACTATATACCAATCATTTTACAATGAAGAAATGTAAGAAATATATACCTGATAAAAATAGTTAATGCCAGTTTTGAAGAATGACTGCTTTTGTTGATATTCTACTGAGATTTTTTGCAACATTTCAAAACAAGTGCACTAGGTGAATTTGTACAATGATGGTTCAAAAATTTCTCAAGGTTATGCATGCCAGAAAACTGGTTTTCATGCATACCAACCCAGTAGTGCCTTAAAAAGGTTTTCACTGTTGATTTATTCATTTTTCTCTTTTTTTTTTTTCTTGATCCTGACTATGCCCATGAAGGAATTTCATGATTTCCCCTGAAACCATGCCCATGAAGGAATTCATACTCAGAATTTATTCATTTTTTTGTTTTTGATTTTTTTGATTTTTTTGTATTTTCTGTTTTCTTGAAATCCACTGATCATATTGATTGTTTTGAAGTGGAAGAAGGAATCTCTTCCACCTGTTGTGTATCCAAACTGTCAAGTTGCTGCAAGAACTCTTCTTTAGTCAGAGGTGTATGGTATACCCTGAGGCGATGTCCATTCACTACCAAATTTCTTCGTGACCCATCAATGGGGGATAAACGAGCTGCTCCATTGTTGAATACCTCTTCAATCCAGTAAGGTCCCAACCATCTAGTTTTTAGTTTTCCAAGGAAGTCTTCATATTGAGAATCGAACAGTAAAGCCCAATCTCCTTGTTGAAGTTTCCTCTGCTGAATGTGACTGTCATGCCACAGATTCCTCTGCTCCTGAATTACTTCAGTTTGGTGCAGAGCATCCAATCTAAGTTCATCCAATGCATTCAGTTGTAGAATCCTGTCTATCTGTGCCTGCGATAAGTCAATTCCAATTTCCAGTGCTGTGCACAATGTTAGTAACTCAAATTCAATAGGTAAAAGAGGCTTTTTGCCAAAGACTAGTTCATAAGGTGTGAATCCAGTAGTGGACTTCCAAGTGGTATTGTAGGCCCAAACTGCTTCACGTAATTTTTCTAGCCAATTTTTCCTATGAAAAGCTACTGTTTTTGTCAAGATGCGTTCTAGTTCCCTGTTTGTTACTTCAACTTGGCCATTTGCTTGTGGGTGGTAGGGTGATGATTTCCTATGTTTGATTTCATATAATTCTGTAAATACTTTTATGACTTTGGATGCAAATTGGGGTCCTTGGTCTGTGGTGATAGACCGTGGAGCTCCAAATCTCTAAAAAATTTGAGTGTACAAGAAATCAGCGATCTTTTCTTCATGAGCATGTTTGAAAGCACGCACCTCTACCCACTTTGTCAGGTAATCAGTGCATACCAGAATATGCACCTTTCCTTAAGAAGGTGGATCAATAGGTCCTACAAAATCAAGCCCCCACTTCTCAAATGGTTCTAAAACCATTTGAGGCTGCAGTGGCATCTCATTTGTATGAGTGGGTTTCCCCATTCTTTGGCATGCATCACAATGCCTGATGTACTTTTTCACATCCTTGTGAAGAGATGGCCAATAATATCCTATCCCCAAGATTTTTCTAACTGTGTTTTTTACGGAATAGTGTCCACCTGAGGGTTCATCATGACAAGCTCTAAGGATATCATATACTTCATCCTTTCGGATGCACCTATGTAACACATGGTCAGGACTGCACTTGAAAAGCATACCCTTAATCCATTCAAAAGAACTCTGTTTGATCAATTGTTTTTTTTGTTTTGAGGTGAAATGTGAAGGAAATTTCCCTGTGACCAAATAATTGGCTATATCTGCAAACCAAGGTGATTGAACTGATATAGCAAATAGTTTTTCATCAGGAAAAGTGTCATCAACTAATTCCCCTTCATCTGTGTTCTGCAACCTGGACAAGAAATCTGCAACAACATTAGCTTTTCCTGGTTTGTTGATTATGGTGATATCAAATTCTTGCAACAATAGCAACCAACGAATAATTCTTGCACTTACCATAGGTTTATTCATCAAATACTTAATGGCTGTATGATCTGTGTGAATAAATATTTGATAACCTGTGATATAATGCCTGAATTTGTTGATGGCATAAATCACTGCTAGGAATTATTTCTCAGTTGTATAATTTTTCTCTGCTCCTATCAAGTTTTTGCTAATGTTGTAGATGGTATAATGTTCACCATTATCAATTTGTCCTAATGCTGCTCCAATTGCTTGTATTGGAGGCATCAGTTTGAATGTGAAATGGTAATGTCCAATTAGGTCCTCTAAGCACAGGTGGAGTTATCAATTTCTCTTTCAGAGCTTCAAATGCTTCCTGACACTTTGCAGTCTAGGAGAATTCAGAATCTTTAGTCAATAAGGCAAATAGTGGACTGGCTATTGTACTAAAGTTGGGAATAAACCTGCAGTAAAAACCAATGTGTCCTAGGAAACTTCTGACATTAGTCTGAGTTTTAGGAGGAAGGAGGTTCTTGATAATTTCAACTTTCTTTGGATCAACTTGGATCCCTTCAGGAGAGATGTGATGACCAAGAACTATCCCTTCCTTCATCATCATGAAGCATTTATCTGGATTTAAGGATAAGTGGTATGTTTCATAGCGAGTTAAGACTTTGTCAATATTTTCCAATGTAAAATCAAAAGTTTGTCCACATACTGTGAAATCATCCATGTAAATTTCAACACTTTTGGTGGTTAGATCAGCAAAAATTGCTGGGACTGCTCATTGAAAATTTGTTGGGGCATTACACAAACCAAAAGGTAAAACCCTATAGGCAAATGTTCCCCATGGACATGTAAAAGTTGTCTTTTATTGATCTTCAGGTGCAATCTGAATTTGATTATACCCATTGAATCCATCAAGAAAACAAAAGTATCTTTTTCTAGCAAGAGTATCTAACACTTGATCTATGAAAGGTAATGGAAAATGGTCTTTGTATGTCACCTTATTCAATTCTTTGTAATCTACACATACTCTCATTTTTCCAATTTTCTTAGGAACTATTACCAATGGAGAAACCCATTGACTATCGTAAATTGGGTAAATGAATCCTACTTCCAGGAGTTTTTCAATTTCTTCCTTCACAATATCTCTTAAGGCAGGATTCAATCTTCTTTGAAATTGTCTGATTGGCTTGACTTCTTCGGTATAGATCTTATGGGTACATATATCAGGATGAACTCCTGACATATCTTTGTAGTTCCAAGCAAAAGCATGAACATGCTTTTGCAAAACAACTATCAATTTTTCTTCCTCTTCCCTAGTAAGCTGGTTGTAGATATTCAAAAATTTGCCTTGGCTGGACTTCTATTTGTTTTGTATTTAGAAGGACTGAATTCACTCCTTCATACTTGGTGATTAAGGGATTAAGAGGACATTGCTGTGATTGGAGAAACGAAGCAGTTTCTGTTTCATTGATGCTTGAGGGAAGCATTTCTTGTATGGAACAGTGAGAAGAAAAAATCAGATGATGGTGCCATCCATGTGATAGTGAAATAGAGTTTCCTTGTGATAGCACGAGATGATTCATCTTAGATTTTTGATTCTCCTCATTACTTATCATTTGTTGGATATTTGTTGCTTCCTCTTCTAAACCTTGTTCATGCAGAACATTCATCAGGATTGTTTCATTTTCTAAGTTTTCTGTGTCACTAAGGTCTTCTGTGTGTTCTCTTACTACTAAGGTAGCTAGTGTAGAGATGACCTCTTCCGGTTCCTCATATGAGTTAGAAAACCATAACTGACCTGAAAATTTGCTAGATGGTTTTGCAGGAGGATATAAAGAAATTTTTTTCAGCTCAATACCATTTGAAATGGTCATATTTCCATATCTGCAGTCTATGAAGGCTGCTGCAGTTGCAAGCCAAGGTCTTCCCAAAATAATGGGATATCCATGTGCTGAATTTCTTGGTCATAAAACTAGAAAATTTGCAGGGAATTCCCAAGAAGAAACTTCTATAGGGACATCTTCAATGATTCCTTCAGGTTTTGCTACTGACCTATCAACCATTTCTAAAACTCGTAAATGTGGGGTCGAGATGTTTGAGTCAGTAATCGTTCCATTGTATCTTTAGTCATGACATTTATTACAGCTCCTAGATCCACTAAAACATTTGATATTGGTACTGAACCTATGGTGACTATGATAATCGGGCTTCTTGGATCACTATACTTTGGAGGTAGTAGTTTTCCAGATAAGAGATCAACTATCTTTCCTTCAACCTCGCACAGTCTTGGGGAATGCTTTCTTCTTTCTCCCTGTTCTTTTAATGCACAAATTTCGGACAAGTACTGTTAATTTTTGGTATTTCCTTAATGGCTTGCAATAAGGGTAATGAGATAGTCAATTTTTTTAGTTCTTTGACCAATTCGACTCAAAAATTTTTGGTATTGCATTAAGTCTTTCAGGATATGGAACTATCCTTTGTAATTGTTCTGCTTGTGTCTCTTTTTCTATTGTTGGATCCAATTTTTCTGTTTCTTTTGTTGGTTGGATTCTCTCTGGTTCTGATGATTCTTGCTCTTCATTATCTTTGATTTCTATTAAAACTGGTTCAGGTACAACTTTTTCTGAACGGAGTTGAATATCACTACAATCAAGAACATTAATTTCAATATTTTCTTTAGCTTCAGCCACATAGACAGGAGGTGTCTGTCTTACACTATTTGGATTAGTGATTGGCTGAGCTGGCAATTGAGGTTGCTTCACTTGCTGTGTTTGCTGTTTTTCTTGAAAATTTTGATTAGGTGCAGGCAACAAATGCTGAGTTTGACCTTGATTCCTTTGCTGCCTTGGATAGGACTGGTATTGCTGATTCCATTGTGGTTGGTTTTGCATCCAATGTGGATTAGTCTAATTTTGATTCCAAGCTGGATTGTTTTGATTCCATGAGGGGTTGTTTTGATTCTGATTCCAGGCTGGGTTACTCCAATTTGACTATGGCCATTCTTGGGAATTTGTCCATTGAGGATAATTCCAAGGACGTTGGGGTGGTTCTGATTGTCCCCAAGGCATAGTACCAGGATTATGCCCCCAATTTGTAGAAAAATGAGGGGTATTTTGATATTGAGAGAAATTTCCCCCTTGTTTTGGTCCAATATAGTTGAGTTCCTCAGTCTGGTTTTCTAACACAGTTTTGAGTTGTGGTAGCAGGTGGCATTGATCAGTTGAATGCCTTTTTGAACAGATACTACAAATGGCCGAGATGGTTGTTTTATTCAAAGGACATTCCTGCAAAGCATGTTTACTTCTACATATTGGGCAATAAATTGCCAAAGGTTTTGTGTTTTTAGCTTTTGCAGAGATTTCCCCTAAAGTAGTGTTTAAATGTACTAAGATATCAGTTTTGAAATTTGCAAGTTCCTCTATCAGGTCCTTTACATCAGTACCATTTGTGCGGCTTTTTCTTCTTCTATGCTTAGTGTGAGAGTAATTCCTACAGAGATCCATAATTTCCTCATTACTGAGAGTGGTTACATCCCCTTTTCCCATCAAATCCAGAACTTCTCTGGATTCATCTTGCAATCCTCTCAAAAAGATAGTTTTACACAATTCTGGTTCTACTAGTCCACATCTCATTTGAACAAAGGAGAACCTATCAAGGTAATCTTCCAAGGTCTCATCATCTTCCTGCTTGATTCTAAATAACTCATCTTTTCTATTCCTTACACGGCAGTATTCCTGATATTTCTCTAAAAAGACAGTCTCCATTTGATCCCAGGTTCTTATGGAATTTGGCTCTAAGCTCATGAACCAGCTCAATGCTGAATCTTTGAGAGTTGAGGGAAAAACCTTAAGTTTTTGATTGTCATTTATATAATCATAGGTCTGACACACTACCTTGAATTCAAACAAAAACTGGTCAGGATCTTCAGATACAACACCTCGAAAGGTGGGAAGTACTGAAGGTGAAATGGTCTTCATGGGAGAGTTTTGTGTTGGATTCAGATGAATATGATATTCAAATGTTCTGTATGGTTGGAGTATATCCTGATCATCCCCTTCATTATGAACATAACCATGCTGGCCATCTACATTGCCTCCTTCTGCCATAGTTTCTTATTTCTTAGGAGAAGTTAAAGCTTCCCAAATTGTTCTCTCAAGAGGTTCAAGCTTTTCTGTTGATGAGTTTGATGAATTATCTTCCTTAAGATATTATGTTGATACAATTGGTGATTTTCCTTTCTCAAAATGTCCTACTGATGGTGAGACAAGTGATTTTTCTATCAGTCTTTCAGGTAGTTCAAACACAGGTGATTCACCCCTTAGGCGTGAAGATCTCCTTAATGGGACAAGCCAAGGATCCTTTGGGGTCTCCCTAGACTTACTCATTCATGTTTACTCCTAAATGACATAAATTAAGTCAATAGTTGTTATCTTACTCTACTATTATATTCAAATTTTAACCTGAATGTTCACAATTTGGTCTGATTACAGCTATTGAACTATTTGTTTTCTTCTGACAACACTATTCCCCGGCAACGGTGCCAAAATGATGCGTAGTCATTATACCATCATTAATTCTCAATGAATCTGTCAATCCAGGGCAAGTGTACAAGGCTATCTATGGGAGAAGAAGTGAAATAGCTATAACTTAGGTCAATCTAGGGCAACAAGTCTTATTGGTGGAATCGGTTTGGTGGGGGGTTTTGGAACATTCCTATCTCTAAATTGCATGAATTAAATCTTAATCTAAGTTGCAAAATTGGAAACTAATCACTAACTACAAAAATGAAGTCCTAATTACAATTGCAGAATAAGACCTAATTATATTGCAGAATTAACAGTTACAGAATTGAAAGTCTGATTCTAATTGCAGAAAGGAAATCTAATTACTTTTGCAGTAATGAAAGTCTAGATCTAATGTGGAAATAAAAACTATCAAAATTCTGTAACAGAAGGTCGTCAATCCTTTGTTCAGATTTTGACAGCAAAACATAAAAATGCAGGAAATTGCTGAAAAATAGTAAATGCTGAAAATAACAGTCTAAAAATAAAGTGAAAGCTTGCCTGAAAGTAAGATTGCAACTAAAAAATTAAGCACAAGATTTATCTTAGCATAAATAAACTAATACTAAAAATATTGTCAACTATTCATAAGCAATTTACATAACAAGTTCTACAACTCATTCTGCTGCAAAGAAAATCAGAATAAAAACCTGTTCTGTTAGTCCTCCTCCTAGGTCTGGAAGTGGCCAGCCTCTTTGTCCAGAAGAAGGTGTAAGTCTCTCTCTCTTTCTAAATCTTAATCACATTCATTTACAAGTAATTTGAAATAGAACTGATGCACTTTATTGATCAAAATACATGATTACAAGAATTTTGCTAAAAAACTGTTACAGGACTGTAATAGTCAATTCCTAGTTATACTCTGTATTTAGCTTCCTTACTCTATTTTCTATCTATCTGCTATTTCTCTACCTCTCTCTCTACACAGCTCAACCTGAATGGGAGCAATATTTATAGCTATCCTATGATCTGATTACAAACAAAGAATATCTCAAAAGATCTAATCCTAAAATGCTGCAACAAATTCTGGTTTTATCCTAGAAGAGGACTAAAACCTGATCTTTCCCTTAATGATGGATTTGGTCGGCAATGACGGCAAAGACAGATGGAGGATATTTCTCTTTAATTTTTCCAACCTTTATTTCCCTTTTTCCGCCTTCAAAAATCGATCAAAAAGGTCAAAAACACATTTTGTTCTTCATTTCGAAGATAAGTGGCTTCATTCCGAAGACAGTGCAGTTTTCATTCCGAAGATCGCTCATTCCGAAGATACTACATTCTAATTCTGAATATCGCTCATTCCAAAGATACTGCATGCTTCATTCCGAAGATCCGCTCATTCTGAAGACGCTGCTTTCTTCATTTCGAAGATCCGCTCATTTCGAAGATGCTGTGTTTTCTTCATTCCAAAGATATCTGTTCATTCCGAAGATGCTTCGGAATGAACAAATGTATGCTTTCCATTGGTTTCTTCTGCATCTCTCAGGTGGGTTATCTCCTAAGATCAAATTCTAATGGTCTTCATCCCTTTCCTCATGTGAATTCCATGCCTTGCTATTTATGGACAGCTGGCTAGAATTTATATGGGAAAGACCAGCTTTTTGCTGCACAAAGAATAGCTTGCTTGCACTGCTGTTGCATTTAGGTGAAGTAAATGCTTGAAACAAATCAGAATATGATTAGTGAAATGCTGCTATTATTCTAAGCATATCCCATTGTAACAAATCATAAAAAAAAGAGCACAAAACTATGCAAAAAGTCTGTAAAATCAACATATAATATTTCAAATACATTGATCATGCAAAATGGTTAATATACAGCATATTAAATCAACTTAACTAACATATCAGATAAAACATAAGAGTTTATAGGTATTTTTAGTGTACAAAACATGTTATAATTGAGGCATTTCCAGGCCTCATCAATGTTTGTACACCTCATGGATCAACTGGATCCACTGAAGAGTACATTATGGAGGAAGGAACTATAACCAAATTGGTTACCATCCGTACTTGAGCTAAGGGTGGCTAAAGGCCCCTTCCAATTTAAAATAGATAAGTACAAAATCTACCCATTCAAGGGTAAGAAGAGAGGGCTGCTCCAAATGCTCCAAATCATAGGCCCACACAGACTCCAAACAATAATAAACTTGGTAAGTTCACATTTGATATGTCTAAAGTTGGATTCAATGGTACACCACCACATGAGCTATGGTGCACTAGACAACTTGATGATCTTAATAAATTCCTAGGTTAGTTAGGGTATAAACCCTCGATCACACACTCTCATTCTATGAGTTCTCATAGTAAGAGCACACGTAGGAATATCAGAGAACCAAGAGAATTCTCTAAGAATTCTCATAGCATGCATGCCTCGTCAACCCACGCGAGCAGAGATCACATACAATAGCAGAACACAAATGCCATCTATACAAACAAAGGCAAGAGTGTGGAAAATAAGTCTATTGGGGTTCAAAATAACAAATCTACCCGAACAAAGCCAACCCACCAGAGATCACATACAATCGATCATCTACATTGATTGCAAAAATTGGTGTCAAAGCAATGGTAGAGGATATTCCAAGATCAATTGGAAGATGTCTACGTAGAGTGTGAGCACCTCGAAAACAAGGATACTCAAAGATAGAGGTTTCTAAGGCAACGTATTTACAAGTAACATATGCATGAGCAATGCATACTTGACCAAAAGGAGCATGCAGAGAGAGAGGATCGATTGGCTTATGCCAATTTACCCCCTTGAAGTGAATACAGGGAGCATCCCCAAAGATGAGCTGCTTCACAGCCCAAATTGTGCCCTAAACACATTGGAACTTGTACTCACTACATGGCCCAAAATATAGTGTAGTGCCAAGCACTTGAACTTCATGGGCATATGCAGTACAAGGAAGTACCAGGAGATGAGACAGCAAGAATATCCTAAGACCTCCTTAGTTGACGTGGAATATGAGTCTAGTCCTCCACCTTGATCGAAGAAGAATATACATTCAAGAGCTCCTCAAAGACCTCTCAAAGAAGATATTTTATCTTCGAAGGCCTATAGGGCTTTGGAAGAAAATGTAAGAGTGATAGAGAAACAAAGGATGGATTACCAAAAACCAACCTTGAACAAGAGACAATGAACCTCTATGCCCTTCAGTGCCTGCTCCAGCATATCCTGATCACTTCGAGATGCCAAATCTGGAGAAATTTCAAGGAGAGGAAGATGCTGAGGAACATGTCACAAGCTTTATGGATATGTGCTTTTAGATAGAAAGCAATGATGCTCTATTTATGAGAACCTTTATCACAACCCTTTTATACCCTACCTTAGAGTGGTTCAACCAACTTAAGAGGTCCAACATAACCATTTATGAGCAACTGGCTAATGTGTTTCTTGAATGCTTCTCCTTCGATGTCAAGAAGAAGATAAACCTATCTAATTTGGCTGCTCTAATGCAATATAATGATGAGCCAATTATGGATTATGGGAAAAGATAGACATATTTGATGGCAAAGTTGTTTTCCATTTCGATCACAAAACTGACTCGAATATTTACAAAGAGTTGTGTGAAGCACATATCGCTACTACTGTAGCTGTAAAAATATCAAAAAATTTAGGCCTTGGCATAAGCCAAGGTAACTAAGGACATCAAGTTACAAGAGGGTAAATTGAAGCTCTAAAACAAGAAGTATTGGAACAAGAAGAAAACCTAAAATAAAAATCACTTGGCAAGGCTGGCCCATGTGAACAAAGTGGTTTTAAACCTGTAGAAAGGGGATAAGGGGCAACAATAGTAAAATTATCAAGCCCAACCTCCTCTTGCATGATATGACCAGTGCAAAAATAAAAATAAGAGTAAGAACAAAGAGTGACGCCCTACTCACCAGTTCACACCATTGTCATAGTTGATGACATGATCTTCCATCAACTATGCGAGGCTAAGACCATTAACTTACCAGAGATCAAGTTGCAATATCCTAACCAATTCAAACCAAAAGGGTATAGGGATGATCAATATTGCTCATACCATAGAATGAAAGGAAATGACATCTAAGGATGTTATAGTTTCAAATATGTGGTGCAAAACATGATCAAGAAAGTTGAGCTAATTGTGGACAAACCTTAGGCTCCATGCAATCAAAATATGGTGATCTTCAATAATCCCTTATCGAATCATGAGCCACCAATAAATAATGTTGGTCATGTGAATCAAGTACGGGTTGAACTGCCAACTCAAGGATTCATCGGTATGGTCAATGTTGTCACAAGATAAATGAGGCACGAGTGACTGAATATACCTCCAGATCTAATCAGAGTGCAATTTGTGCCACCATAAAGACTAATGCAAAACAATATACCATGACCACCAGCAAGATTGGTGGTGACCATTAGGAGTAGGCTCATTCAAATCCTACAAACAACTCCAGTAAAGTTATCAATATATAAACTGATACAGAAGTATTCTAAGCATAGGGAGATGCTTATGGACATATTGAGGTCTATTGAAATTTAGTCCCAGGATCCTGAAGCATTTACGAATTTTGTGGGACATGTGCAACAATGTAGTGATCTAGTGATTCAATTTCATGATCACGAGATTAAAAATGTTTCTACTACTATAGCGTACCTATCACTACATTTAATTACGTGTGTTAACTACACACCATTTAAATGGGTATTGATTGATACAAGGCCATCAATAAATATTATTACTACCAAGGCTTTGGCATATCTAAAGTTGTCAAAATTGCACATCGTACCTTCTACCTTCACCTTGAGAGCATTTAATGATGCACTATGCTTAACGATAGGTACTATAGTTCTTCCAATTCAAGTTGGACTGAAGACTATATTCGTGATGTGTCATGTAATAGAAGTTACAATTCAATATAACATCCTCTTGGGGAGGCCTTGTATTAGAGAAATGCATTGCATTCCCTCAATTTTACATCAATGTATTAAATATATACATGAGGGACAAGTTCACGTGGTTCCTTTTGATGAGGAACCATTAAAATATGTGAACCTAATAAATTTTATTGAATATTTCATTATCCCCTCAATGCACCTGGATATGCAACCAATGTCATCCATAAAACATCCAGAAGGTAAACTAAAATAAGTGTGTGCAAGACCTTCCATGATAGCACCACAACTATCAGAGCATATGACTACTTCAACAAAACCTACGACATCCATGGTGTTTAGGAACAATAAGAAGCTTAAAGCAAATTTTGGCAAGAAAGAAAAAAAGCGAGCACCCAAAGTGGCAAATATCAAGGTTCTTAGTCCCATGGACGAAGGGGATGCTCAGAACCAACTCAAAGAGGCACCTCAGTCTGCTTTGCTTACTTCATTAGTAGGGTCATCTGCATCGTAGGTGACCATCCATTTGGTTAATCCTAGGCTAGTAGAGTATATAGTGTAGAACATGACATTCATACCTTTCATCGATACTGTGCAAGACATGGGCAGACCTCAAGCCCATCGCTTTTCCATAGGGATGATAGTACCACTAGGGGTGCCACCCAATCAAAAAAATTTCATCTATGGAGGGCTAGACCAACTTGATAATAGCATGCCCATAGATGAGGATTATGATGAAATATTCTTGATGAATGTTCGTTATTTGTCTAACCCTAATTTTACCTTATGCTATTTCAAATGTTATCATTGGTATGGTTACGATATAGGCTTATTCGAGCAAGGGTATCAAACTCCTTATGAACCACAATATCAGTTACCAATCGATAGGTTCAGGTTAGCTTTTAGCAACATCTCTCGACCATTTGAACCTCAGTTTAGGGTATAATGTGGATTGGAATCCTTATCACTCTAACCCTTCATGCACACAAAGGGGTAATAGGCTGGTGATATACATCTCCATAGAGCCACATGAGATCTATCATGAACACATCATGGTAGGGGTCAATATAGTAGGCATTCCAAGAGATGACATGGAGATGGAAAGATATGAAGCTATAGATGACACTGGTATGTAGATCCAGAATCAGGGGATAACAATAGACATCGAATCAAAATTTGCTTATGATGAAGTTCAAGCAGATTCTATTATCGAAATCGATGGGCCAGAATGCAATTCTAGCAATAATAGTGATGAGAAGTCCTCAAATAATGAAGA
This sequence comes from Wollemia nobilis, assembly GCA_028583015.1. Taxonomy (NCBI): domain Eukaryota; kingdom Viridiplantae; phylum Streptophyta; class Pinopsida; order Araucariales; family Araucariaceae; genus Wollemia; species Wollemia nobilis. Next base: position 1,142,030 of record JAQPPZ010002395.1, on the reverse strand, counting down.
ATATGAGGATGAAACAAAAATGGCTTACCTTGGGCATAGACATACTACTCAACACCCAATTCCAATAGGCATGAATGAGGGAGTCTTCATAGATGATAGTGACTATGATAATGAGACCAAGATGGCCTATCTTGGGCCACAACACTTGCATTATCTTACGGATCTAGTTGACATGGAAGAATTGTATCAAACAATATTTCCTAGCCCCTGCATCCTAATCAAACCAGCTAATCTAATGAGATTTATCATAGGGTCTTCCCTGATATGGCTACATATAGAGAGCTCCTAGAGCTAAGTGATCCCATTTTACAGTCTATTCATAGACCAAATCCAAAGATCCCCATACCCCCAGAGCCACATTTCAGGTATGGAAGTTATATAAATGAAGAAGTGCATAGATGTGGTCCTGGAGATCTAATCCATTCCATGAATATGATATCCATCAATTTGACCACTCCACTTCACAACCTAATCGATCCATCCAAAACATTGTATCTTAATGTAGATGCTATTGATTAGGATCAAGCTAATTCACCACTTGAGCCTAAATATTTCTTCCCTAATGAATAAATGTTGCAACCTTTCCATTTTATGCTAGGCCTATGCACATGATGTTTATAACACTGAGGGTAACTTTAATGTAGGACCCTTAAACCTAGCGGATGACATCCACCTAATTCCTACACCTCACCAGCTTGAGGAGGGATTGCATATGTCATTAGAGGAGACCTTCGATGTGGATATTAGTGATGATCCCACTAATCCTAAGAGGGTCAAATTTGGAGAGATTTTATCTCCTTATGAGTGTGTCATCCTCATCCCTCTACTGAAATAGAGACTTGATGTTTTTTCTTGGACATATAATGATATTCCAAGAATAGATCTAAATTTTGTTACTCATAACCTTTCACTAGACCCCCTAAAAGGCCTATCAAGAAGAATCTCAAAAAAATACATCCAACAATTGCTTTAATGGTTAAATATGAATTGCAAAAGCTTTTGGATATAGAGTTCATTATCTCCATCGACTATCTGGAATGGGTATCAAACATGGTACTTGTAGGAAAACCTAATGTAAGGATCCATATTTGTATGGATTTTAGAGACCTTAACAAGGTAAAACTAAAGGATTAATTTCCATTGCCCAACATAGATGCTCTCGTAGATGCAACTACGAGTCACGAGATGCTCTCCCTTATGGATGGTTTTTTTGGTTACAATCATATTTGGATTAAAGCCGAAGACCAGCACAAAACCATGTTTACAACACCATGGGAAAAATTTTGTTATAAATTTATGCCATTCAGCCTCAAAAATATTGGTGCAACATATCAGTGGGCCATGACATACATTTTTCATGACTACAGGCACAAAATCCTTAAGGATTATATTGATGACTTTTTGGTAAAGTCATTGCTATGAGAAGAGCACGTTGAGGTCTTGATAAAGGTCTTCAATTGCCCAATAGAGCATAATGTCAGGTTGAATCCCAAGAAGTGCATATTTGGTGTGACTTAAGGAAAACTCTTGGGATTCATCATTTCTAAATGAGGGATCGAAGTTGACCCAAAAAATGTCAATGCCATATTAGAAATGCATCCTCCCACAAATATCAAAGAGCTAAGAAGCCTACAGGGAAAAGTAGCATCCATAAAGCAATTTATCGTATAAATATCAAATAAATGTTGACCCGTGAATCAACTTCTACACAAGGGGGTCCCATTCAAGTGGGATGAGGACTGTCAAACAACCTTTGCAAAAATCAAGCAATACCTAGCAATGCCACCAGTGATAGCTTCTCCAAGACCATATGTGCCTTTCTTACTATATATATCGACTACTAACTTTGCACTGGGAACCATGTTAGTCCAAAAGAACATGCAAGACAAAGAGCAAGCGATATATTAAATCAGTCGCACCTTGGTGAGTTATGAGATATGGTATGCATACATGGATAATTTGTGTTTAGCGATGGTATTTGCAATGAAGAAGTTTCATAATTACATGTTGAGTCATACGACGTATGTGATATCCAAACAAATTCCTTTGCAATATATGATGAGCAAGACTTATCATAATACACGTACCACAAAGTGGATCATACTATTGATAGAATTCGATTTGGAATTCATCAGCCAAAATTCCATCAAGGGATAGGTTATAGTTGATCAACTGGTAGAGGCACCTCTCGAGAATAGTAAGCCTCTCACCATAGAGCTTCTTGATGATTCAGTATTTGCATTATCGAAATATTCCAAACCTAAAGAACTAGATAAAAATGTTGACATGAATTTGTTCTTTGATGGTTTGAAGTGTGAGCAAGGGGGTGGTGTAGGAATCATCTTATTTATGCCACAAGGTGCTCCAATGCCCTTGTTTAATATAGACTTCCATTGTACCAATAATAATGCTAAATGTGAGGCCCTAATCCTGGGTCTCCAAATAACCATCACCATGAATATTAAAAGATTAAATATCTTTGGTAAATCCCTTCTCATTGTTAATCAGATTAAGGGACTGTTTCAATGCAGGTGTCCTATCCTAAAATCTTATAAGGATCTTGTTGACACTTATCTAGCCCAGCTAGAGTGGTACAACATTGAGCTTCATTGAACAAATTTACAAATACTATAGCATACTTGAGATCTTTAATCCCTCAAAATCCATTTATTGATTTTACTACCATTTATGTAAAGATGCTATCACAGTCCATGATGCAATGTGAGGCTTTTGATAAAAATAAATCAGTCAACATGATTCATATAGAACCAAACCATGAATGGTTCTATAAATCTAGACACTTTATCAAGAAGGACCCTGGGGGTATTTGATCTCATAGGGTCCTATAGTAAATGGCACCACCATTCACCACAAGATTGTGTCTCAATATGCATTCGCGCATAGTGAACCACAAAGGGAACAAATCATCTTGTTAGTCGAGGTAGAAGCTTATCAGAATTTAATGTCACAATTACATGACTTCCTTTAGCTTGGTTTAATCCCTCAAGGATTGTCATGTTCCATGAAATGTACATTTATATAGAAAGTGACAAAGTATGTCTTGCTAGGAGACATCTTGTATCATCGAAGCTACAATGGAGTTCTTCTTCGTTGTCTTGAGCTCCAAAAATCAGCTTGTGCAATTTCATAGGCTCATTATGGTACATGCGATGGTCATTTCAATGACATGGCCATCATCAAGTGCATCCTTTGCATGGGTTATTATTGGCCCACTATGGAGAAGGATTGCATAGCGTATGTCAAGAAATGCATTAAATGTCAACATCATGCTAATCTTATGCACTTGCCATCACATGCCTTATAGCCCATTTTGGTAGGTTGGCCATTTGCTCAGTGGGGTTTGGATCTAATTGGTAAGATCTCTCCCATGTCATCGAGTTGCATACAGTTATTATAATGGCTACTAAGTATTTTACTAAATGGGTGGAAGCAATCCCTCTAACAACGATAACTGGAGCATGTTTTGGGAATTCCATACTTTAGAATATCATAAGTCATTTTGGGATACCATCCAAAATAATCTTGGATAATGGAACGTCATTTAAGAAAAAAACTATGAGGGCTCTAATATCCAAGTACAATATTCAACATAGTTTTGTGACTCCATACTATTCATAGGAAAACGGGCAAGCTGAGGCTTCAAACGAGACAATGGTAGCCATCTTGAAAAAAATGGTATAATAAAACCACAAAGATTGGCACATCCAGCTACCCCTTGCACTATGGGTTTACAGGACTAGCGTACGGACACCCACTGGGGTACCACTGCTTTTGTTAGTATATGGCATTGATGCCATTATACCCTTAGAGTTAAAAATTCCAATGTTGCACATCGCAATGAAAGAGTTCATCGATGACAAAACTGTGTGACAAGCTCACCTTGATAAACTGACACTTCTTAATGAACATCGTGTGAATTACCTTGAGCATATTTGTGTTTATAAAGAACACCTAAAATGAGATCATAATAATAAATTCCATTTGAAAGACTTTAAAGTTGGTGATCTTGTGCTGAAGGAGAACCAACATAACTCAAACCTACCGTTGCACTTGTAAGATAAATTCACGAGCAACTGGTTATGTCCGTACATCATCTCTAAGAAGATTGGACCTGGGTACTGGAACATATCGCCTAACATCGCTTGAAGGTGTTGAAGAGCTTGAACCTCTCAACATCCTTCATCTTAAGGTATTCCATATATAAATTTTAAAAAATCAAAAAACATGGAAAATTTTCAAAATCCATAAAAATAAAAAAGTAATAAAATCTAAAAATATTGCAAATATTCAAGACTTCAAAAATATTTACATCATGCATTTCATCTTGCACATGCATTCATTTAACTGCATTGCATTTAGGAGTTTCCATCCATCACACTTGCATTAGGATAGGTTGTGTTTGTAATATTACAAACGACACCACGTTTGTATTTCAATCATGCATCTATGCATCATTATCATCCATCACCCTTGTGAGTAATTGTGTTTTTCAACCCAACCCCTCCTATTGCTATGAGGAATATACTAGGGTTTTCCAATCATTCAGCCATACCTAGTGGTCTTCTCAAATTTTATAGAAAGTTATCTTTGCTTTTGTAGATGAGGTCTATTTTTGATAGCACTTAGCATATCAGAATCCCATAACTAATCAAACACGTTAACAATCCTAATTTAGGTAAGGAAGGACAAACACTACGAAGTTATCCTGGTTGCCTTAAGAGAAAGGTTTTGTTACTTGCTCATTTTGCAAGGCGTAATGGTCTAGAGTGTGGGTCATTGGCAAAAGGACAAACTCCCCCCTACCCAAGAAATACTTTGCTTACAAAAAGGAGCAAAATACCAAAGTCAAATCAAATCCCTTGCTCAAAACAAAAGAAATACAAAAATATAAAAATAAACAATGATTTTCATCACTATATATATATGAGCAAGTATCCCGATAAAATTGAATAAAATAAGGGTGTGAAGAGCTTGAATCCCTGGAATGGTCACTATTTGAAACCATAGAGTGATACCCAATATAGCAATGGGCTAAATGAATCCCACCTAGCATTGGGGTAGGTCTAAGAAATTTACAAATGATCTAGCTTTAGGTGGCCTGTATTGCCTAGTGGTCTAGTCTAACTAAGTACAAACATGGTATCAGGTGAACATTTGAGGATCCCCAATACAAAAATGGATTGAATGAATCTCATCTGGCATTGGGGTATGCTTATGTCTCACTGAATATATTCATTTACACATACAAGGATAATGAATATCTTGGTCTTTCATAGCAAAAAAATTATCTTTCAAGAGTCTATTATAGTCATTATGCAAATTTTGATAAGTCGGCTAGGGTGTTTGAGTCTCATGGAAAACCTCAAAAATTCTCAAATAGCAACAAATCGCATCAATCAATCAATCATAAATTTGTTTTTATTAGATGTTTTCTATTAAATGATGTTTATAACATGGAATAAATACCTGAGGGATATCAACAATGATATTTAGATGGCCACTGACTATTTTGTGCATATATTTTAATTCACAATAGCTTATGAAGATAAAAAATATATCATCTCATCTCAATATGGATGTCTAATTGGTTAATTATTATGATAAGATTTATCAATTACATTCATGATTTTTATACATTGTATGGTGTCATCCATTAGATTTTTAACTTATATTGCATTCATTCCATATGTTTTAAGATTAAAGCATACTAGTTCATTTACATTAGATCATCATAATGTAAATAGTGCATTACATACATTGCATTCATCATATCATAACATCATAAATTAAATGCATACAAGTAAATCAAATTGAACATGCATTTAACATATAATATTGCATCCATATGCATACAACATAGTATTCCATCTACACATCTATATCACAATATCTAGTCACACATCCATCATCTAGCTAATGCATGTCATTCATACATCACATCATATAGCATAAAATCAACATAACATATAAGCATTGCATCCATATACATCTCATAAATATAAAACAATAAAAATGTACACATATAATGAGTCTCATAAAGTCGGATCATATATATATATATATATATATATATATATATATATATATATATATATATATATATATATATATATATATATATGTGTGTGTGTGTGTGTGTGTGTGTGTGTGTGTGTGTGTCAAAATAAAGTACATAGGCATGTGTCCAAAATACCTACAAGCTACAACTATGTAGGTCCTCAGACCTTACATTAAAAAATGATACAATATGCTCAAATAATAATCATTAAGGGCCTAAACCCCCTATCTAGGATTCTCCTCCACCAGCTCCACCCTCCCTATGATTTCAACTAGAACTAGTGCTAGTAGACCTCTATGTCCTGTGAGTCCTGTGGCTGAACCGTATGGACAACTGCCCTGTCTCCTATGTCGTGGTCCACTATGACTCTGTAGCTGTGAACCTCTTTGGCACCTCATCATTGAACAGTCTAATCTCTCCTTCTATGATAGCGATGTGATCCACATATATTGTGTGCTTCCTATTACCCTCCTCGATGAGGGTATGCAATTTTTGGATCTTTGCATCCATGTCCAAACCTGCTAGTCTCGGTATAGATGGAATGACCAGAGCAACCTATGAAGCCAAGGGATATTCCATTATAGACTAGAGAAAGTCTCACTCTATGGTCATAACATCCAGTTGATCTCGAAGAAGATCATGATGTCCAATGATCTTCTCTATCTCTATGTTTATAGTGGTAACATGTGCTTAGAGAGCTATCCTCTCCTCCTTGAATCCCTTCCAGTGTGCTTGACCCTCTACAAGATAACCTTGAGCTACCCTCAACTATGCCTATAGGGTATCCATGAATGTATCCTTCTCTAGGATCTGATTCCTTGTAGTCTAAAGTTGGGATTCCAAGCTAGCCACCCAGGCCTAGGGCTAGGATACCTCATCATATGGCTCCTACTCACCCTCCTCCTCAGCCTGGGGCTCCTCCTTTGTTGCTATAGATTCTCCCCATCTACCCTCTATCCTTTGGTGCACTCATTTCCCCCTAGAATCTAACACCTTTGTTGCCACCCCATATCTAGCTCTGCCTAGTGGGTCACCACCCTACCACAACCTAGTAGTCCACCATGCATCATACTCAACTATAGTCCCTATGTTTGAGAGCCCTAAATCTTGGTAGGTGTCATTGATGGCAAGCCGAGATTCACACAACAAACTTCACATTAATTTTCCAATAAATTGCTTAATACAGTTTTTACAGTACCATTTCCAGGCCTACAACTTTCCCCCTCAATCCCGAACTCACCATCCCTCTCTTACATTTTTCTCGAGTTTTTATCGAGGCCTCGATCCTCTAGGCAATTAATGCCCCGCCTAACAAAATCTCCAGTTCATTTTCCCTCCGACCGAGTTTTTCAAAATTTTTGCCATAAATGGGCAACTGCCCGATCCACCATGACGCTTGCATTGATGGCCTCCCTTAACCTACACCGGCCGCTTTGTTCTGACTGTCCTCTGCACTACTGTCTCCTCCATAAAGCCATCACCTGTAATTGTTGTGTTGCCAGAAGTAATAAATAAAAAAATGCGTGGCCGACACCTCCCTTATCAATTTACGTGACCCTCATCTTTGTTTTCATACACGTAGCCGACCGCGTGTAAATCTGGCCATGCCTTCTCCTTGTCACAATATATTTGATACACGTGCCCTTCACAACTGTCATGATACACGTGGCTGTCCACGTGTCAAATTCGGCCTTGCCCGGCCATCCGCTTATTCACTTTTGGCCTTGTCTTCACCTGGCCGCGATATCGCGACAGGTCACGAAATCGTGACATGTCGCGATATCGCGACCAAATGCGCCTCTTCTTTGCTGAAGCCCTTTGGGGTCACGATTTTGCGACATGTCACGATTTCGTGACCCCCCTCCCCTTTGTCTTCGCCTTGTTCTCTACCTTAACTTTTGTAGCTATCGGATGACAAGCCACGTGTCGGCCTTTAACTGGCTGCGATATCGCGATGACACTCCCCCTTTTGCCTTGCCCTGTTCTCTATCTTCTTTAACTTTGTAGCTATCGGATGACAAGCCACGTGTCGGCCTTTAATCGCGCGATATCGCGACGACACTTCCCCCTCTGCCTTTGCTTTGAGATACGTCGCGATATCGCGACGTCGCGATATCACGACGAAACTTGCCAATGTTACGTTGCAGCTTTTGAGGTCACGATTTCGTGACATGAATCGTGACATGTCACGATTTCACGACCCCTTCCCCCTTGCCTTACAAAACTTCCCCCCAAGCTGAAAATTGCTTAACAGAACTTCCCCCAAACTGAAAATAAATAAAACAAAATGCAAAGTACTTAGAAAATCTGGAAAAATTTTGGAAGATGCAAGATTGCTCTACTGTCGTCGGATGCTCCTGCATCAGACACCCGGGGTAAATCAAAAGTGATCCTCACTTCTATTTTGTTAGGGGAAGACCCAGGCGGTCAACCTCCGTTTTTGACAACCAAGTTGCATCTTCAACAGGTCTGCCCTTCCACTTTATCAAATATTCAAAATACTGTTTGTTTCTGGTGCTTCTGCCTTCACGAGTGTCTAATATTTCCTCGACCTCGTCTGTGGTTGGAGTAGATGCTAGAATTTGCCATAATTTTGTACTTGGTAACTCTGTACTCTCTCCCTCATGATATTCCACTAAATCTGAAATATTAAAAATAGGTGAAATGTCAAGCCAACTTGGCAATTCCACTTCATACGCATTTCCTGACTCCCGTTTTCCCAGTATTTTGCATGGCCCAAACTTCTTCATCTTCAATTTGTTATAAGTCTTGGCAGGGAATCTCTCCTTCCTGAGATGTACCATGACCTCATCTCCTACTTCGAACTCCTTGAACCGCCCGCTTTGGTCTGCCCTTGTCTTATATTGAGTATTCATTTTTATAATTTGTTTCCTTACTTCTTCATGCGGACTTTTCATATGTTCCACAAATTCTTCCCGCTTCGGCACTTGCACTTTTCTCTCTTATCCAACTTTCTCAGTTCGGACACATTTCTTGGGCTGTTTCCATATATTATCTGGAACGGAGATTTATTTGTGCTCTTATTGATCTGAATTGTTATACGCAAATTCCGCCTGCGGCAAAACTAAATCCCATCCCTTGGGTTGATCTGCTATCAAGCATCTCAATAAATTACCCAGGCTTCTATTTACCACCTCTGTCTGTCCATCAGTCTGTGGGTGGTATGCAGAACTGAACTTCAGATCTGTCTTCAACTTCTTCCACAAAGTTCTCCAAAAATAACCAACAAATTTTGTATCTCTATCAGAAATGATGCTCTTCGGTAGACCGTGAAGTCGTACCACTTCCTTGAAGAATAACCCTGCAATGTGGACTGCATCACTTGTTTTCTGGCATGGGATAAAGTGTGCCATCTTGGAAAATCTGTCAACTACTACAAATACAGAGTCATTTCCCCTCTGTGTTCTTGGTAATCCGAGGACGAAGTCCATGCTGACGTCCTCCCATGGCCGCTCAGGTACTGGTAACGGCTGATACAATCCCGTGTTCTATCTTCTGCCCTTTGCCATCTGGCATACTCTACAACTCTGTACAAACTTTTTCACATCTTGCTGTAGTTGCGGCCAATAGTAATTTTCACTCACCAGGGCAACTGTCTTATCCCGGCCAAAATGTCCGGCCAGTCCCCCGCTGTGTTTCTCCTTGACTAAGTTTTCCCGCATGGAACTCCTTGGAATGCATAATTTACTTCCTCTGAACAACATTCCGTCTTGGATTAGAAAATCCAACCATCTTGTCCTATCCACAATGTAGGTGTTAAGCAAGCCGTCCAGGCTTTCGCAAAGTCTGGATCTTCAGGGTACAAACCCTTCGAGTTCTTCAAATCCCACTACTTCCACTGTCATTTCAATCAATAAATTCTGCCTTCTACTCAAGGCATCTGCAACTCTGTTTGATTTCCCGCTTCTGTGCTTCAGTACAAAGGTATAGCTTTGAAGGAACTCCACCCACTTCATGTGCCTTTGGTTCAGTTTTGTTTGACTGTTAATGTATTGTAAAGCTTGATGATCAGTAAATAGAACAAACTCCTTTGGCAATAAATAATGTCTCCACTTCTTCAGAGCCTGAACTATAGCATAAAATTCTTGGTCATAAACTGAATACTTTTTTTGAGCATCATTCAGCTTCTCACTGAAATAAGCAACAGGTCTGCCTTCCTGACTTAGTACAGCCCCTATTGCACTGCCACTGGCATCACAGTCCACCTGAAATACCTTGTTAAAGTCTAGGAGTGCCAAAACAGGCTGTTCTGTGACCTTTTTCTTTAATGCATCAAAGCTCCTCTCAGCCCCTAATGTCCACTTGAACTCTTTTTTATCCCCTCTCATTGTTTCTGTGAGAGGTGCACAAATACTGCTGAAGTTCTTTATGAACTTCCTGTAAAATCTGGCTAGACCATGAAATGATCTCACTTCTGTTGTGCTTCTTGGGGTAGGCCATTCGATGATGGCTCTCACCTTCTCTGGGTCCATTTTCAGACCTTCTGCTGAGATTACAAACCCCAGGTATACTAACTCTTTCTTGACAAAATTACACTTTTTTAGATTTATTAATAACTGCTCCTCCCGCAGCTTTTCAAAAACCCTCCTGATATGCATCAGGTGTTCCTCCAGGGTTCTGCTGAATATTAATATATCATCTAAATAAACAATGACAAACTTTCCCAGAAACTCTTTCAGTACTTCATTCATCAGCCGCATGAAGGTACTTGGTGCATTGGACAGCCCAAATGGCATGACCAACCACTCATACAAGCCCTCTCTTGTCTTGAAGGCTGTCTTCCACTCATCTCCTTCTCGGATACGGATCTGATGATAACCACTTTTTAGGTCAATCTTCGTGAAGTACTCAGCTCCACTTAAACAGTCCATGATATCATCCATCCTTGGCAATGGGAATCTGTATTTGATAGTGATTTTGTTGATTTCCCGAGAGTCTGTGCACATTCTCCACTCTCCATCCTTCTTGGGTGCTAGTACTGCAGGCACTGCACATGGGCTAAGACTCTCTCTAATCAATCCTTTCTCCAGCAACTCCTGGACCTATCTGTTTAACTCCTCAGTTTCTACAGGTGTCATTCTATGTGCAACTTTATTTGGCAAGCTTGATCCTGGCACCAAATCTATATGGTGGCTGATCTTCCTTACTAGGGGTAAACCCTCAGGCACATTATCTGATACAATTTCTAGAAATTCTTCCAATAGATCTAGGACTTCTGCTGGGGTATCTTTGCATTCCTCCTCCCTAATTCTAGGAATTATTGCATAACACAAATGTTCATGCTTCAAACCGTCCAAAAATTTTCTCCCTTCAACTAGACAGATTTTGGAGCTGTTACACACCTTTTCATCCGCCTCCTTCATGGGTTTCAGCTTATGGCGTACACCATTCTTTGTCAATGAGTAGGTGTTGGCACGGCCGTCATGCACTGCACTCCGGTCGAACTGCCAGGGCCTTCCCAGCAACATATGGCAAGCATCCATAGGTAGGATGTCGCACAAGACCTCATCACAATAATTTCCAATATTAAATTTAATGGAGCACTGCTCATTGACCAAAGCTCTATGGTCCTTCTATAACCATGCGACCCGATATGGATGCGGGTGCTTCTTCCTCTCTAATTGTAACTTGGTAACCATTTCTTCTGAAACCAGGTTATCCGTGCTGCCATTATCAATAATAATATTGCAAACCTTGCCCGCGCATTTACACCTTGTGCGGAATAAACTTCTTCTCTGATCTGTGTCCTTCTCCTCATTCAATAGGACTCTTCTTACGATCATTGCTTCCCCTCTCTCCGCTTCTTTCGAATGTTCAGATTCAGCATCTTCCTCTGCCACAGTAGCTCTGGCTGGACCCTCAGGCCTCTTGTTTGTTCTTTCCCGGTGTTGTGGACACTCGAATGCTCGATGTCCTTCTTCACCATAGTGGAAACATGTCCCACGAAATACTCCTCTTCCAAACCCTCGTCTAGATCCACCCCGTCCTCTTGGGTAGCCGTTCTGATCTCGGGGCTGATAAACATCCTCTTCCCTTTGATCCTGGTTCCTACTGGCTTCACCAGTCTTCTTTGGGTCTTTATATTTTTCTCCATTGGTTCTCCCACCAGTTCTTCCACCATGGCCCCTTCCTCTTTGCTTGCCTTCAAACCGCCTATTCAGTTTTTCTTCCACCTTTAAGGCAAACTGGTAAGCATCCTCAATGGTGCTTACCCGAACTAGGCTCAGCTCTTCCTGGATACCGAGCCTCAACCCATTGATATAACGGGCTACCTTTTCTTTGTTTGCCTCTAAATGCCCAGTTCTAATAGAGATCTTGTAAAACTCCTCAGTGTATTCTTGGATAGTTTTGTTTGTCTGTCTCAAACTCTACATTTTTCTTAGCAGATCCAACTCGTAATCTGTCGAAATAAACTATCTTTTCAGCTTTTCCACCATTCTATCCCATCTTGTTATTCTCTCCTTCCCTCTTCTATTCCTCTCCAACTGTATTCCCCTCCACCAAATGCTGGCATGACCCTTCAACTTGGTCTTAGCAAATCTGACCCGATTAGGGTCTTCAACCTCCTCATATTCGAAATATTCTTCTAAGTCATTTATCCAATCAATCACCTCTTCTGGATTTAGGTTTCTCGAGTATGTAGAAACCTCCATTTTTGGTTGCTTTCCAATCTGTGAGATGGCCTTGTACAACCTGGCTTGTGCAGGATCCACAGCCTCTTCCTCTTCCTCAGATTGGTCTTCTTCTTCCACTTCGTCTTCACTTCCCTCATCCCTTTCGGGCTCGTGCCTTCTGCGTAACTCTTCTTGCAGGGCTTGAACTTGTCTCTGCAAGGCTCGAAAGTCTTCGGCCGGCACCACATTTCCTACTCCACCATGATTTCTTCGTGGAGGCATTTTTTTTTTCTTTCTTCCCTCACAAATCCTTCCACAGATCCTGGTGTAACTGCCTCTCTTTCGGCGATCTGTTACACGCTCAGGAGCTCCCGCTCTGATACCACTTGATGGCAAGCCGAGATTCACACAACAAACTTCACATTAATTTTTAGTAAATTGCTTGATACAGTTTTTACAGTGCCATTTACAGGCCTACAACTTTCCCCCTCAATCCCGAACTCACCATCCCTCTCTTACATTTTTCTCGAGTTTTTATCGAGGCCTCGATCCTCTAGGCAATTAATGCCCCGCCTAACAAAATCTCCAGTTCGTTTTCCCTCCGACCGAGTTTTTCAAAATTTTTGCCATAAATGGGCAACTGCCCGATCCACCATGACGCTTGCATTGATGGCCTCCCTTAACCTGCACCGGCCGCTTTGTTCTGACTGTCCTCTGCACTGTTGTCTCCTCCATAAAGCCATCACCTGTAATTGTTGTGTTGCCAGAAGTAATAAATAAAAAAATGCGTGGCCGACACCTCCCTTATCAATTTACGTGACCCTCATCTTTGTTTTCATACACGTAGCCGACCGCGTGTAAATCTGGCCATGCCTTCTCCTTGTCACAATATATTTGATACACGTGCCCTTCACAACTGTCATGATACACGTGGCTGCCCACGTGTCAAATTCGGCCTTGCCCGACCGTCCCCTTATTCACTTTTGGCCTTGTCTTCACCTGGCCACGATATCGCGATAGGTCACGAAATCGTGACATGTCGCGATATCGCGACCAAATGCGCCTCTTCTTTGCTGAAGCCCTTTGGGGTCGCGATTTCGTGACATGTCACGAAATCGTGACATGTCACGATTTCGTGACCCCCCTCCCCCTTTGTCTTCGCCTTGTTCTCTACCTTTCTTTAACTTTTGCAGCTATCGGATGACAAGCCACGTGTCGGCCTTTAACTGGTCGCGATATCACGACAGTCGTGATATCACGACCGTCGCGATATCGCGACCTCGTGATATCGCGACGGCACTCCCCCTTTTGCCTTGCCTTGTTCTCTATCTTTCTTTAACTCTTGTAGCTATCGGATGACAAGCCACGTGTCGGCCTTTAACTGGCCGCGATATCGCGACCTGTCATGATATCACGACGACACTTCCCCCTCCGCCTTTGCTTTGAAATACTGTCGCGATATCGCGACGTCGCGATATCGCGACGAAACTTGCCAATGTTACGTTGCAGCTTTTGAGGTCGCGATTTCGCGACCCCTTCCCCCTTGCCTTACAAAACTTCCCCCCAAGCTGAAAATTGCTTAACAAAACTTCCCCCAAACTGAAAATAAATAAAACAAAATGCAAAGTACTTAGAAAATCTGGAAAATTTTTGGAAGATGCAAGATTGCTCTACTGTCGCCGGATGCTCCTGCATCAGTCATCCTCATCCCCTAGTGGAGTCACCATAGGCTAGGCCAAGTATCTATCTACCTTAAGGTGGTGGTAAACAACTAGCTCATTTGGAAAGCCCTAACAAATCTCGAACTACCTAAGGACATGTGAGAAGTGGAAAAACTTGTGTATCTCGACCTTATGCCTAAGAAGCCATATTTCCCATCGTTCCCATCTCAGGTAGCGGTCTGCATCCTCCCATGTAGGACAATCCATGCAAGGGCACCATAGAACATGCTTTGGACATAGTCTAGTCAACTGATCCATATAGTACTGGAGATCCCCTATGCGGTACCTACTCCTAAATCCCTCAACCTACCTAGACCAACATGCAACATAAAACTAGCACTCCTCATTGATATCTCTAATAAGCAGTGGCAATACCCTAGGATGGTCAATGGTTATGTGTTAACACACCCATATTTGGAGTAGTACATTGTAGCCAACTCCCACGTGGCTCTACTGTGATCCGGTACAGCTTATCATAGAACTACACAAGTAGAGCACTCCCCCAAGATAGAATTAGAGGCTCATGTGTAGTGCTAGCTAGCAGATCCTATGTCTTAGCCATGAGGTTCCCAAGCGAACCTTGCTCCTGAAGTATTTGGTAGCATAATCTGCATGATCAACTACATCAGCATGATCGCTCTCCAAGATAATACCTATGCATGGTACCAATACTCGAT
The DNA here is from genome assembly GCA_028583015.1 of Wollemia nobilis. Classification (NCBI taxonomy): domain Eukaryota; kingdom Viridiplantae; phylum Streptophyta; class Pinopsida; order Araucariales; family Araucariaceae; genus Wollemia; species Wollemia nobilis. The sequence goes on along the minus strand of JAQPPZ010002395.1, from coordinate 1,126,918 downwards.
GTGCATATCACCATGGTTAGAGTCTAGTTGCACCTCATTGCTCCGAGCATAGAATATCCTCTTAAAAACTACATCCTTTGTCATGGTGGGAAAATATGTGATGGCCTTTCCATCGATGGGGATACGAAATATGCAGTAAAGATCCTCTAGGGTGAATGTAATCTCACCTATGGGTAGGTTAAAGGTGTTGGTCTTCACATCCCAGTGACAAACCAAGGTATTCATGTAGACCTGCTCCACCTGAATGGATGGAAGCTGCAGTACATAGCCAAAGCCAATGGCCCTAAACCAATCTTGCTTGAGATTAGTCAGTCCATCATGGATCTCATGGAGGATATCTAACTCCCTCGCTCTAGTAGTCAACCTCTGAAGAGCGATAATAATAAAAATCATTCAAATTTACAAAAAACATCAAAAATACACTTAAAAATGCAAATAAATTTAATAAAACCTTCAAAAAGGAAAAAAAATCATAAATGCTTTTAAAATGTTCAAAAAATCAAAATCTTACTTCAAAAAATTCAAAAAAATCAATTAATTCAATCAAAACAGCAAAAAATAAAAAAATGTATGGTTGCTCAACTGCGGCTTCGACTCGTGGTCAACGACAATGGCCAATTTTTTTATCATTGGAATTTGAAATCAGTCGCGGACCCCTCTGCAAATTGGGAACCGTTGCTACCACCTGCGGCTACAGGAAAGACCTTTTTCGGGGTCATTTCCCATCCCATACAAACCTGAAACCCCCAAAAAAATTAAACCCTCCCCATCTAACTAGCCTAGTTTAAACCTAACTAGGGTGAGGTTCATTGCCAATAGTTTAGTGAGTTCATTTTACTCATTAATTAATTTTGTTCATTTTAAGTTGGTAACGCAAGAGTGAGGTTGGAGGGCTACCTTCATAGCATTGGCTCCACCACTGGAGGATGCCTCTGGTTGGTCAGCCATGGGTGTAGATAAAGTTTAATAGTGTTTCATTTCAAAGTTTTAAGTTACCTATCAAAGCTCTCTCTCAACAATTGGCAATTGGAAAATAATAAATTGAAAATGATAGATTTTTATTTTATATTTCCAATTTTGCCTGTCATCGTGACTGGTAACTATGGGTGCCGAATTAGGATTCTTTGATAATGGGTCAGAGCTACGACTAAGGAATTTTACAAAAATAGCTACGTCTGACAACCACAGCTAGCATCCAACAATAAATGCCCTCAAAATTTTGCCATGAGGGGTCTCAAAATGCAAAATAAAAAATATTCAACCAACCAGAAAGTTCAAATTTTTTTAAAATAACAAAAACATTAACATAATTCAAAATTCAAATGTGTCTCATATTCAGTCATTTATTCTATACACTTGGCGGTTGCAACAACTTGTGATCCATGCAATCCAACAAGATTAATAAGTCACCATAAGGACATTTGGGGTAGAATTAGTCATTGTTCGAATTGAGATTCTTTAGTCTAGTACATCATTTCGCATGCACGTGGAATGGCATTGAAAAGACATCACAGAGTGTGGTGGAGAGCCAACTCTCTTTAACACCTCAATTCCTAGCATTAAAACTTCACTCCTGAAGAAAGCCACAACAGCTGGATTGCTCCATGAGAATGAAGATATATCTCAATTTCTCTATGATAATTTCAGCAGATCATCAAACATAGTGATTCAAAACAAGAATAATTGGAATTTCTATCATCTTGATTCTATAAGAAGACCATTATGGTTATATTGCTTCATAGGATAGAGATGTACAATTACTATTAACAGTTGAAATCATGACTGAGTTAGGCCTTGTCAAATAACAAAGTGCAAAAATATTCAATTATTCAAATCAATCATGTTGGTCAAGCGACTCATCACTTCATTTAATTGTTGTATCCTCATTGACTTATCGCTTGAGGGGTAGTCATAATATCAATAATCATAATCAAATTCAATAAGAGATCACTCGATCTTGTCAAATTGCATTCGTCTTACGAATCATTGCCAACAACTATCATAAGCTTACCCTCTAATGGGGAAAAAAGCAACTATGACAGTTAAGTTAGTAGCTCTCTACCTATCATAACGATTGTAGTGCCGACTACCCGACTGTCATGGAGCTTGAAAAAGCTTTACAATTTAAGCCTTCCCTCAGTTGGAAGCAATGATTCTAATACGCACATCCTTTTACAGGATCGGGGCATCTAATGTTGATCATATCAATGATCATCATTTGACCTACAACATGGTTTTAGAAGGTCTATTTTTTCTTAGCATTGTTCATTCTCACAATGCATCCCAAAAGGGGTATCTATAGACATATAAAACACGTCCTGTTTAGGGAACTACTCATATGGGCATCCTAAAAGACCATATGAATGATCTTGGACCATTCCAAGATAAAGCAGTGGTTTTAACCACTCAATTTAGGTAGAGTCGGCCTACTTAGCCTTAGCCGTGGTTGACACCCATGACTAATAGAGCAATCTACGCATTAGAGCTACGGTTAGCCCTAAAAATATTTTGAAACACTGAGCCAAGCCAAATTCAATTACAATGGCCATGGCAATATATTGCAAGTAGTTTTTGATGAGGAAGCATCTAGAACCTTCCTCCCAACTATTCCAACCTCTTGGTTCTTGATATTGGCTTCCCAAGTAAGCCAATATTAGGAATTGAGAGTGCTATAAGACCCCCCTTAAAATTGGGGAAAAGTCTAAAAAATCTCTCATTTGAACGTAGTGAAGCTTTGCCAAATTGTGGATTCATTTGCAAACCCTTTGGGAGTGCTTACTTGCTACCAATTTGGAAATCATGATTGCATTCAAAGCTATGGAGGATACAATAATCTAAGGAGATAAATCATCCCAATTGAGCTTCTTCCACAGCCTATTTAGAGAATTCACATCGCAAATCCATGTAATAACACAAAGGTTGTTAGTCTCACTATGACACTGAGAGGGGGGGGTGAATCAATGTAGCTCTTTATAACTTAAATATTCAACTCCTAAATCCAAAACAATGAAAACTTAAAACCAAATAAATCAAGTATAACGAGAGAGCATCACACAACACAAGATGCAACGAGGTTCACCGATTTGGCTACTCCTCAAAAATGACTATTTGGACTACCATCCAAATCTAGCCTTTGCAAAGCACAAATTTACAATCAATTTACCAACACCCACTGGAAGGAGCACCAAACCCTGATTTATCTGCACCAACAGAAAGGAGCACCAACCCCTGATTTATCTACACCAATAGAAAGGAGCACCAACCCCTGATTTACCAGCACCAATTGGAAGGAGCACCAACTCCTGATGCCAAGCACCAATTTGGACTTCAATTTTGAAACTTGAATATTGACATATAAATGCCTTCACTTTTACAAGACCTTGACTGGTCTATTGCTTACTCAACATTGCCCACAATTCACACCCTTCTCGCTCACCTGTCGCGCGCCTCTCGCTCTCTTCACAAGATCAAATCTGCTACTCTTTAATCCCTTGCGCTCAATAAATTCTCCAAGCAACACTCCTTTTATAACCATCCTTTCTCTTTGTAACTACAGTTGTAACTCCTTTTGTATATTTTGAGAAGGCATTTCGTCAAACACATTACATGCAATGAATTGACATCATATTCTCCTACCATGACTGTTCGTCTTCTCGGTCATGACTGTTCGTTTTCTCCTTTGTGCATGCATGCGTTTTGGTTTCCGAAAAATTTTTTTTTTTCTATTTTGATGACTGTTCATTTTCTCCTTCTTCGACTGTTCGTTTTCTCCACATGGGCATGCGTTTGTTTTCTCCTTCGATGACTGTTCGTTTTCTTTTCCATGACTGTTCGTTTCTATTTTGAGGCTCTTCTTGAGTCGCAAAAATGTGACATGTCGCGATATCATGACACTTTTTCCTCCTTGCATTTTCTCTTCGCTTTGGACCGTGAAAATGCAACATGTCACAATATCGCGACACTTTTTCTCTCTGCTCTTTCTGTCGCAAAAATGTAACATGTCATGATATCGCGACACTTTTTCTCCTTGCATTTTCTCTTCTATTTTGGCCGCAAAAATGCAACATGTTGCGATATCGTGACACTTTTTATTTCTTTGCTTTTTTGCTTCTCTTTTATCTTTAGCATATGGGCCACTTCGATCTTCTTGGAAAACCTATAACAACTTCACCCAAACATCAAAAACATCCTCATAAGCATTTCACTTCATTGTATATACTCTGAATAACCTCTGAACTTCTATCCACTGCATCAACCTATCTATCTGACTGTGTTGACAACAATGACAATACTGTCACTGCACCTTGCTCAACAAAGGCTACCCTTGATCATCAATTCCATGGAGGAGATTGAATATCCAAGCCCTGATTACAAGAGTAAGAGGATTTTCTCCTTAGCTATGGCTGTAAACTATGGCTAACAGTGCCAGCTATGCTTCAGACCTACAATGAGGGTTTGATCCCTTATGTCCTTTTCTTTAGCCATAGATTTCCTCTTTTAAGCATGTATTTAGGTGGATCTGACTTAGATTAGATTTCCTTTATGCATTTGTACAGTTAAATTTAGGAATTAGAGGTATATTTGCTTCCATTTTCCTTGCATTTGTCAATATAGACTAGTTTTATTGAATTTGATGCATTTCAAGTTTTAATGGTTAATTAGGTTACCTAATTGCTAGGTTTTCTACTTTCTTTATAGGATTTATAGCAATCTAGAGATTCCATGCACATATTTACTATATTACATGCTTTCTTGCTATATTTTTCATAATTTATGCAATTGCCTATCAAGTGCCTCATCAAGAGAGGCCTTCTTTGCTATTAATCCTTTTATGTTGTTTCTTGAACGTAGATTTATAGGATTTGAGCATTTGAAGGTGTTCTTGGCAACACATTCCTCCAATCGTGTGAGAAGAAGGCTATCTTTGGCCTTGACCAGTTTGTGTCCATTCTAGAGAGTTTGCAGATTACACCAATCCCCATTTAGGGGCCTCAAAATATTGCATCAATTGTATCAAGTATTTGGGTATCCCTAAGAGGGACGTATTTGTAATCAATATTTGTCAAAGATTTAATAAAAATAACCTTACTTTTAAATTCATTGTTGTCCATATTTTTATGCTTTAATGCTTGATGTTAATTGATGCACTAGTTAGGTGTATACTTTTTAGATCATGATAGGATTTAGGCACTAGGAAACAGGTCAGGAGTTAGGCACCAAAAAATAATTTGGGAGTAATGTGCCACCAATAGTTAGGAGTCGAGCACCACCAATAGTCAGGAGTTGGGTGTCGCCAATAGTCGGGAGTTGTATGCCACAAATAGTTGGGAGTCGGGTGCCTACCTTCACCATTTACCGCTATTCGTTTCAATATGTCTTCGTTCATTGCTAAGCCTAAATGGGATGTAGACTCAAAAACACCAAATTATTAGAAAAAACTTGCATTTGCACATATTTTCCACTAAAAATACTAGTCAAGCATAATACTTCATTTTCTATCAACTATATGCAAAAGCTATATAAAAATACATTTCAAATGCTAATTAAACCAATAATGATACCCATAAAAGTTTATGTAAAATGAGCATTTTTGGTGCTCATAATTCCCTCATGCTAAATATTTGTCATGCCCTCATGTCAGCCCCTCGATACATGTTTTTTTTTATAAATATGATATGGAAGGCAAGCATAAAAAATGGATGTTTACGGGAGTCAGGCATCACTCACACGAAATATGGGAGTTGGGTGCCTTCCTTTTGTAATATGGGAGATGCTTTTTTTTAAATGTTTGTGGGGTAATGACATTCATCTCATTTCTAAGGCATGCCATGTGGCTGAATTTTAATGGGAGAATTAATAATGATAAATATGGCGACATCTACTAGTATTAACATAGAAATTATTTTTAAAATAACTATACAAATAATTAATGGAAAACTCAGTACATACCTGGGTGAATTTTGTGAATCATGATATGTACAATACCTGATGGTGTGAAACGTCTACATGCAACCTGAAATTGTGATATCCTAGAAAATGAAGTTGTTGTGACCTTAATGTATCTTGGAAAATATATATATATATATATATATATATATATATATATATATATATATATATATATATATTATTTTTTAACCCATCATTTGTTCTTCCATGGAAGGAAGCATGACCAGAACATATCTTCTCAACTCTTTTTTTTTTGGCTGCCTTCATCATCCACACTACTCACCATCTTTGTTCTTCCACTAAGCATTGCTGCACCAACAATGAAGCCAATAAATTGAACACGTCATGATCAACCATCAAACTATGGGTAAATAATCAAATCACAACCACCATAGAAAATTATGAGATTTCTTTCTCCTCTAGAAATTAAATTTGCAGGCATCATCCAAAACTGCATTCAAACGAGGCCTAAAACTGATTTCATGTTTTCCCAATAATTTTCCTCCAATGGCATTCTCCAAAAAAATTCTCCAATGACATCTAAATCTTTGGATATTTCTTCTTCCAGGTCATTATTGGGAGTGAAATTCTAGCAATTTTACTTCTAAGTGCAACAACTCAAGCTCTTGGATTGTCTTCCCATTTGGAGCTGAAATTATATCACCAGGTTACATACCAATGCCACCAATCATGTTTTCACATGCAACAACAATGAAATGAACCTCCACTCCTGTATCAAGAGTTGCTACACACCTGGTTGTGCTGCACTAGGTGTATGGTGAAATTGCATTGTATTTTTAAACTGATTACCAACAACATCAGTTCCAGAATGTCTCTCCACTATGCTTGTATTGATGATATATGTTTAGCCCTACTATGCAATTTTAACAATTTGATCATGTGTCATCATCCAAAATTTTCTCTTTAGTGGAGGTCCCCATCACTAAAACTAATTCGCTCATCACAGCTCAAAACAAAGTGTATAATGAACTGGATTTATTAAAAACAATGTCATCTCCCATGATTTGTAAAAATTAGTTATACACAAAATCTATAAAATTGATTTTTTTCCAGTGATCTTTTCTACACACCTTCGGAGTGCAATAGAGAATATAAAATCTCCATGCCCATCTATGTTCCTAATAAAGAACAAAAAATTAATTGTAGCAATTTGAGCTAGTTAATTTAAAACTAGGTGGTCAAGATGGAGGTGGAGTTAGTCATCATCTCCCCTTTGTGGAGGCTTGGGTAAAGAATACTTGGAATCCTAAAGGCGATGTGGAGGTGATTCTAAGTGCGAACAACTATTTTATGGTGGTTTTCTCTTGTATTGTAGATCGTAACAAAGCATTTGAATGAGGTCCTTATTTCTATAACCAAGTGGGACTCTTTCTTAAACCCTGGAATGTGGGTTTCAACCCATCATAGGAGCGACTGTCATGGGTTCTAGTATGGGTGCGGCTTCCATGGCTCCCATTGGAATTCTAGAGAATTGATATCTTGCATAAGATTGCCCTTCTACTTGGGAAGCCGGTTGGACCATCACAACAGACAATGGATAAAAAGGTAATATTTTTTGCTCGTATTTGTGTTGAAATTGACTTAAATAATCCTATTCTAGATTCTATTGAAATACAATTTGGATCAACTACATGGGTTCAAAAACTTGACTATGAAGCTCTTCCATTTCGTTGTTGGATTTACCGTGAATATAGCCACCTACAAAGAAAATGCCCTAATTTTGTCCTGCCTGTGGCTTCATATTCTAGGCCCTCTCAGTCTGGAAAAATTTTTGTAAAGGAAAAGCCTTGATAAAGGAATGAGAACGAGATAAGGAAGGTTTTGTTCTGGTAAAATCCTGAAATAGAGGACGAAGGGCAAACAAAGACCTTAAGGATAGCCAACCAGATGCTCTACTCAACCATTTTGAAATATTAGATAATATTGATCAATGCATGGAGATACCTGAAACATCACTACCTGATGAAAATATAACAAGGCCAAATCAGATGTCTCTTCTTGAGGGGTAACTTAAGGAATCAGATCTAGGGGGTTTAAATGAAGAACAAAGGGGTTTGGATCTGAGTATAGGGGACATGGTTGGGTCTAGCCCTATAAGAGAAACTATTTTGGAAAGTGGTATAGATTTAGTTGTGCCCTCTCCTACTCAGGAACTGATGTAGTCATCCTTGGATTGCAAAACTCATACGGTGTTGGGATTGCAGCAAAAAATAATTAAAAAAATGTTTTTCGGATAAGAATATGAAGGTGGGTCGGAAGAAGGACCAGATAAAATTAAGTTAATGGGGGAGACTTTGGTGGAGAGGCTTGGTGAGAACTTTAGACTCCCATTTTTATAACCCCCAAAAATTATTATCATCTCATGGAATGTAAAGGGGTTGAACAACATCCCCAAACAAAAAGTTATTCGTGATTTGGTTCGTGTGCATTCTCTGTATGTGGTGTTTATTTAGGAGACTAAATTGGCTATTAATAGTATGTTCAATATTGATCCCAATTTGTGGAGAAGGGGGCAATGCCAGTGTATTGGTGCATGTGGATATGTTGGTGGTGTCACTTGTTTATGGGATTTGGTTAAGATATCCCCTCTTACTTGGATTTCCAGTAGATGGTCTATTTCTATGGTCGAGCATGATAATGAATCTGGTGAAACCATCCTACTTACAAATGTGTATGCTCCTATTGATTACAACGGTAAAGTGAATTTGTGGGAGAAAATTTGCTTTGTGAGAAGTTTTGTTCCCTTATACCCATGGATTTTTGTTGGAGACTTCAACTCTATCACTTGTCTAGAGGAGAAACATGGTGGAGTGGACCATCTCGAGCCTTTTTATTCTATCTTCAGTGCTCATATCTAGGTCCTAAACTTGGTTGACATCAAGTTGAATAATGGGATATTTACTTGGCACAATAGAAGGTGTGGGGAAGCTTCCATCTCAAAGAAACTAGATAGGTTTTTGATATCCAGTTATTGGATGGGTAATAATAGAAGTGCTAGTTCTATGATTCTGGAGGGTAGGGTATATGATCATTGGCCTATCGAACTCTATGCTTTGGAGTTAGGTCTAAAAAAGAATCCCTCTTTTAAGTTTCAACTTATGTGGCTTTGTGATCCTAAGCTTCATGATTTCATGCAAGGCTGGTGGACCACTGGCAAACCTCCTCATGGCATAGCTATGTATTCCTTTATGAAGCGATTACAATTTGTAAAACATAAATTGAAGAGATGGAATAGACTAGATTTTGGAAACCTTTCCTTGGCTAAGCTGGCAGCTCGTAGGAGGATGGAAGAAGATTCAAGGAAGATTAGAGATCAGGGATTCATGAAGGAGCTTCTTGTTGAGGAATCTAAGGCTGCGAAAGACCTTGTTGAATGGGAACTGAGGGAAGAAATTTTTTGGAAACAAAAAGCTCGAGTAGATTGGATTTAGGAAGGGGATAGGAACACAACCTTCTTTTATAACTCAATTAAGGCTCATTGTAATGGTAAATTGATTACCTCTCTTGTGAATTCTTAGGGTGTCCTACTCTCTTCTTTCAGGGATATTTCAGAAGAGACTAAAAGGTATTTTTCCTCTCTTCAAGGAGGACTCCCTATCAGATGATGAGAATGAAAAAATTATTCTAAACTCTATTCCAACGATTGTTTCTAGAGAGATGAATGAGCACTTGATGGGTCCAATTTCCCTTGAGGAGTTGGAAAATATTGTATTCAAGATGAAAAAGGAAAAGCCCCAGGCCCATATGGATTCCCGATTGAATTTTATCAGGATTTTTAGGATTTAGTAAAATTTTATCTTTTGGAGGTGGTCCATGAGTCCCAAAAGAACAAAAAAATGCTAAGGGCTCTAAATGCTACCTTTGTGGTGCTTATACCCAAAAAGAGGGAGAAAATTACTTGGATATGTTCAGGCCTATTGCTCTCTGCAATGTTGTGTATAAGATCATCACAAAAATTATTGTTGAGAGGTTGAAGATATGGTTGAGCAAAATCATCTTTGAGGAGCAAGGAGGGTTTGTTGTTGTTCGACAAATCTTGGATGGGGTTTTTATTGCTACAGAAGCTATTCAGTCGATGGAAAATTCTAAGAAGAAAACTATGTTCATTAATTTGGACATGGCCAAAGCCTATGATCGGGTCAGATGGTCCTTTCTTAAGAAAGTTCTTGTTGCTTTTGGATTTGAGGAGGAATGGATTAGATGGGTGATGAGCTATGTTTCTTCTTCCTGCATTTTCTGTTCTTGTTAATAATGAGCCATCAGAGCTATTTGAGGCCTCAAGGGGATTGAGGCAAGGAGATCCTTTATCTCCTTATTTGTTTATAATTATGGCAAAAGGGTTGGGAATATTTCTCAAGTCTCAAGTCATGCAGGGTCTCATTCAAGGGTGGAAGTGGGATAGTAGTTTGCCACCTCTTTCCCACCTTAAATTTATTGATGATACTACTTTGTTGGGAGTTTCCACTATTATGGAAGCTAGAAATATTAGATAGTCTCTTGAAATATATCTTGGTGCTTCTGGATAGTTGATTAATGAGGACAAGTCTTCTATTTTATTCTTCAATACCCCTCCTCTTATTCAAGCTAGGATTGCTCGCATTCTAAGATTCCAGGTTGGGACTCCCCCCTTCATTTATCTTGGTATTCCAATTTCATCTGATCCTCTACCTAGATCTTCTTGGAAGTCTATTCTTGATAAGTTTATAAGGAAGGTGAATCACTGGACTTTCATATGGCTATCCACTATAGGTAGAGTGTTTCTTTTAAAATATGTTGTTCAAGCTTTACCCATTTATAGATTTTTTGTACAAATAGCTCCCTTGCACTTCATCAAGGACATGGATTCTTTGTCAAGATAGTTTTTATGGTCTAGAAAAATTGATCAATCTAAATGGAGTTTGGTTAGGTGGTATTCTATATGTAGGTCGGTGCAATAGGGAGGCCTTGGGTTGTGACATACAACTCTTTTTGGGAAGGCTTTGACAACAAAACTTTATTGGAGATTGTGTACCTCTCAAGATCATATTTGGGCTAAAATATTATCTTGTAAATACTTGACAGATATTTCTGAGGCTGAGATTCCTAGAGTCAACTTTGTTGGGAAAGGTTAAGTTATCTGGAACACTCTAAAAAGAAGATCTAATTTAATCAAGCAAGGTTTGTTCTAGATTTGCAATCAAGGATCAAATGCTCTTTTTTGGGAGGATTCTTGGGATGGTCACCCTCCTATCTTGAATCAATATCCTAGGTTACATTCCCTAAGCATTTTTTTCTTGGAAGCAAGCTAGTCTCATGTGGAGGACTTTAAAAAAATCCAGTCTTTTGGAAATATGGAGATGTACAGGTGGAAAGATCCACAAGAATGGCCCCAGGGGGGACTGGCCAAGGACAGAGAGGTGTTTGCTCTTATTCTTATCGGGAGGCCTTGTTCTTCATTGAGGGGTAAAGATATTCTAGCTTGGAACCCTGATCTTAAGGGAACCTACTCGGTAGCCTATGGTTATCAGGTTCTTGATAAGCAAAAGTATGGGAGTCATCCTATCACTTGGTGGAAAAACGTGTGGAACAAATTTGCCTGGCCAAAATGTAACTTCTTTCTCTGGTTGGTAGCTCGTAATAAATGCCTCACTTGGGATAATGTGAGGAAGAGGGGATTTTAGGGTCCCTCTTTTTGTGTCCTTTGTAGTAAGAATGAGGATGACTCTTCTCATTTATTTTTCCAATGCTCCTTTTCTAGAGATATTTGGCACCGTTGGTGGAGTGCTTGGAACCATCCATGTTTTCATGTGCTATCCCTGGTGGAGTTTTGGAGTAGTCTGGGTAGACCTCCAGCAAAGGCTCCCTTCATCCGGGTGGTTTGGAATTTTGGCCCTTCTTGCATCATTTAGAAAATTTGGCTCAAACGGAATCGACACATATTTCAGGGCAGTTATTTGGTTGTTCAAAAGATTTGGCAAAGGATCCTGTATATGGTTCAAGGAACAATCCATAGCAAATGTGATGTGGACCCTCTTTTGGATTCTAGGGAGGAGAAGGTACATCAATCCCTTGGTCTCTTTGGGGATGGTGTGAACTCTTTTAGCCCTAGAAGGGTTCCTCAGCTCAGCAAGAAGGTTAGGAGAGATGGTATGTGGAGGCCACCCCATAGAGGAGTTTTAAAAATTAATACTGATGGATCGTCTAAGGGTAATCCTGGACATGCTGGCATTGGCGGTGTTGGGATATATTCTACTGGTGGTGTCAATTTTTTCTTTTCCATTTATAAAGGTGTTCACTCCAACAATTTTATGGAAGCTCTTGCAATTTTTGAGGCCTTGCGAAGGGGGTTTTATCTTGGCTGGCATAGGATTATCTACGAGTTTGAATCTCAAATTATGGTTAATATTTTAAATAGTAAAATGGTGGAGGAAGTTAATTGGTAGTTGGCCTCTGTAGCCGTTTAGATTCTTAGAATGAGTGAAGAGTTCAAATTTATATCCTTTGTGCACATTCCAAGGGAATGGAATGTGGTTGCTGATTACCTGGCCAAAAGGGCTTCTAAGCTATTGGATCCTTGGAGTATCGATAATTGGAAGAGTCTCCCGTCTCGAGACTCTCAACACATGTGGGAGTTGATCCACAAGGATGTACAGACTTAATGTGGTTTTTTCTTGTTGTCTTTTTCGGGTGTCATTCTAGTCTAGTGGTTTTAGCTTGTTTGGTTGTTTATTTAAGTCCTGGTTGGAAGCTCAATTGTACTCTATAATCCAGAATTTTTATCAATAAATTTTTACCCCTTTATTTTAAAAAAAAAATATGGTTCTAGGAAAAGACGATACTTTCTACCAATAAGTTGCATAAAATAAAACACCTTTTTCATATTTGCACTCAATTTGGAGCCTTATCAATAGAAGATTCTAACTGGCTGAAAATGGATACGATATATATATATATATATCTTAGGCATCGCTTCTTCATGGTGGAAGATTGACACCGTTTATTAGTGCCTTCCTCCAAGTGGAAAGAAGACACTTATGCACTAGTCTAATTGTAGGCACTATCTCCCTAGTGGAAAATAAGTACCTTTTTTGCATTACTGCACTTCTAATAGGGCACATGATGCTTGTATCTATTAGTCCTAGTTTAAGTCAACTACCTACAGATTGAACTCAAGGTCATGTCTTGCAAACTAAACACATGAAAGTAAGAAAATAGGAATTGTGGAACCTGTTCCTGATAGGCCTAGGTTTCCTAAGCTACCTATAGAAATATTCAAGGCATGATTTCTTGCAAAGCAAAAAGAAAAAACAATGTTAATAAAAATAGATTCCATATTTATTTTTTGAACCTCTTTTTTTTTTGGATTTGGAAAATAACTCCCAACCATAGAAAGGATTCACATAGTTCACTTTTTTTTTACATATCCTCATCTCTTTTTTTGAACCTTTTTTTACAATGAATGTGTGAACATTCATCAAAACTATTGGTATGGTATGGAGTCTCCCCCATGTCGATGTTTGATCTAGTATCGTAAATGTGAGGCATTTGTAAATGGAGCCTATTCATTGTTACTCGAACATCATCTTGGTACTCTACTCCACTCGTGATGTAGAATCTTTGAAATTTTCTACCATCTACTCAGGCTATAATAGTCACACACTTTATAGAAAAAATTCCCCAAGTTCTACAACCACCTTGGATTGGAAGTCTTTCACTTGATCAAGGTTATTTGGCCTACCTTTGGGTGCCTATGTTGTCAAGGTAAACTCTGCTTGCTTCACCCGTTTGGACTAGATGCTACATGATCAAGGTACACAAGATGATTCATATAGTGCTATTATGAACTCCACGTATAAATCTCACTTTACAAAATATTCATAGCCAACTCCTTGTTCATCTGCATCGCACTTCATACTATCCTACAAAACATAAAATCTAAACTAAAGGCATTAAAGTAAAATTCTAAACTAATAGCATTAAAATAAGAAAATTTTATTGAACATTGTGAACAACATTCATTGTGTTGTTGGTGGTAGTAATGAAGGTGGGGCCTCCCCCATGCCTACAACTGAACTAGTTTTTGAAAATTGAGGCATATGATAAGTTTTTTCTTTTTTTTTAGTCTGTGTCAATAATTTGATATGACTAAATTTTCATGTCTTATCCTCTACTTCATCAACTAGTATGATCTATTGCAGCATGAGAAGAGCATTTTTCCATGGCCTCAAAACCAAACTCTTTCAAACTTATTGGCAAAATGTGCAGGCTAGCAAATGACTATGTTTTTAACATGGTGTAGTAGTATTCTAAAAAAATACATGCTAGTTTCTGATTCACCTGGTCGCCTTAAGCGCAAGTGAAGAGCATACTCCTAAAAAGATGTTATTTTTAAATTCTTCTACTTTTTTCATCATTTTTTAGTGTTAATGTCATCGTTAAAATTTACCAATGTGTTGAGAATTGTTAAGCTTGTAAATTTTTTTTATCATTAAAACTGGGCTTCTTAAGGCATAATTCTTTAATGGTTTCTGTATAAATAAAAACATCCCTAATAGTAAAAAATTTCAACTATATCAGACCTAGGTTGTACCATTTCTCTAATTTTTTAAAACCATTCATAATATGATGGAATTTCTTCATTGCCTAGTTTCCTAATTTTTAAACAACACAATTTATTCCTACTTCTACACTTAATATGGTACATTAGGTTCATTCACATATTTACCTGATTAGTTGATAAATTTAAACGGTTGCCTATGATATTTAGCTCTGGTTGTGCTAGCAACTATTTTGGCCTTGTAAAAAGACCCTTGAGGGACTCATGCTTCTTAGGTAGAAAATTTATAGGTATTTTAAATGAACTTTTTAACTAACCTGCGGATCAATCACTATAGTTTTGACACTCCTCGACAATGGCACCAAAACATTGGGTAAAACATTGGTTAATTTTCTATGATTTAATTTATTACCTCCATTTAATTGTCAACCCGGGATAGCTCGTAAACTTGTGAGTGTCATGCATAGTATATGCCTATAGTGTGGGGAATGAATCCTTCTACACCTATTTAGTTTGGTGGGGGGTGTTTGTGCATTTTTATTTCAGCCAAACCAAATAAAATAAAGTGCAAAAAAATAAATAAATAAACTAAAACTAAAGCTAAAATTAAAATGCAGAAATAAAAGTACAAGAAATAAATGTGCAGGAAAATAAACACACAACTAAATTAAAATAAAGTAGGAAATAAAATAGGAAACTAATCTATTGAAAATAAATAACAAAAATTAAAATGGGGAGGACTACTACAGAGAGTGGGCCTAGGATCCCGTAGGTAGTCCGCCCGGTTAATTACATAAAGATTACTTTCAAAAAATAAGAGTATTTGCAACTCTGTAGAATAAAAGAAAATAGAATTATTCCATTGACTATGTAAAATGATCCTCCTTATATTCATCTGGCCTACGTTCTTATATAAAATGTAGCTAGATCTCGTTACAATAATAGATTTATCTATTTTTAATCACCTAACGTGATTTGTTACAATACGTTTATACATAGATATTATTCTCCTATTTAAAAGTATGTTTATTCACCAAAAGGATAAATATAGTAATCTTTAGGTGTACATAATAATCTAATCCTAAAAATAATGCTTTAAAAGCTTACATGGTCAACTGATCAACCGGTCAACTTTTAATAATTAGAATAAAAGCTTTTTATTCTATTATAATCACAAAAATATACTATACATAAGAATATGAATATTTCTCCTTCATATTTTGTGCAACAACCTCCTTCAAAAGTGTATGGTCAATTGGTCAATCGGTCAATCGGTCAACATTGATTTGGTCAACTGGTCAACATTGACTTGGTCAATCGATCAAATCATCAATGGGAGTCAAGCACCAGGAGATAGGTTTGGAGTTAGGCACTGGAAAATATGTTGAGAGTTAGGCACCAAAAAATAGGTCGGGAGTTAGGCATTAGGAAACATGTCAAGAGTCATGTGCTAGGAAACAGGTCGGGAGTCAAGCACCACCAATAGTTGAGAGTCGCTAATAGTCAGGAGTCACATGCCACCAATAGTCAAGATTTGGGTGCCTACCTTCACCATTTACCATTGTTCTTTTCAAGATGTCTTCATGCATTTCCAAGCCCAAATGAGATGTAGACTCAAAAACACTCTATTAGTAGCAAAAACCTGCATTTACACATATTTTCCACTAAAAACACTAGTCAAGCATAATACTTCATTTTCTATCAATTATATGCAAAATCTATATAAAAATACATTTCAAATTCTAATTAAACCAATAATGATGCCCTTAAAAGTGTATGTAAAATGATTATTTTTAGTGCTCATCAAGAGGTACCAACTACCAAGGAGAAAAGAAATATTGTATACACTTAAATTTGTATTACCATGAATATTTCAAAGCATATACCATAGTTCATTTGGATTAAATCTAAACCAAGAGAATGGAATCAACAAGCAGATTATAAAAATATTATCTTTTGATGTTGCAAATGGAATGAGACCAAACACTTGGTAATAAATTGTAATATGAAAATGATGAGGAAAGGGATGGAAAATTTTGGGTATGAGGAAAACTTAAATGTTAAATAAGATCATATCATAATAAAATCCAGGTCAACTCAAGGATTTTCCACTCCTAAGAAAGTGGGAAGGAAAACCCCTCTACATCATCAAATGGAAAAGCTATTATACTTCACTTAAATCAACTATTAGAAGGAAATGACTCAAGGGATGAGGAAGTAAAATATTCAAGTTGAAATATAGAAGTAGTTAAAGTTGCATAAGAAGACGGGGAGTCAAATTTTAAAACAAATGTTATCATACCCCACCTTGGAAATACTTTTGCCCAAGAGACTATGTATTGATAAATGACTAATTGATACCTAGTATGAATACTTTGAATGATTATACATTGTTTAATTGGTTCATCTTTGAATAAAATGGTACTGCTAACTTATTTTCGATGAACAGTGCCAAGTGCATCCATGTGTGGAAGAGGTGGAATCGACCCCCAAGGACAAGTTACCCTCGATTGTAAAACTAGTGTAATTAACACTAATCCAACTGTGGCTAAAACAGGTAAGTTGCCCCTCTTACTACACCAACATCGCTAAATGAAGAGTGATGTTAGTCATCGAGGGATATCCTTTGACACTAAATATAGATTTTAATCTACCCTCACAATGTCAACATGAGCACCCACATTGCCAAGCTTCTGTAACATTGATTACACTAGTTTAATTGGTTACTCTTGATTTCACCATTGTTGAATGTTTAAGTAAATTATAGTTCTACCTTGCCTCGATAATAAAATTTTGGGCTCCCTGGTTATCATCTCCTGCTCACATTTTCATGATAGAGGAGGGAAATGGATTGTGTTTAACCCTTTGTGTTCACCACTAGAGGAATGGTAAAGGAGGGGCATGTTAGTCTCTCTTCCACTTGTGTTGAATAAACATTGTCATTTATGTTCTACCTAAGGTTAAACTTAGGCTTACCTCTTAATTTATTTTCTTTCCACCATGTGAGTGAAGCTCCGCTGGAGGAAATAATGAAGGTATATTTATTTTAAAAGATTTATATTTTAAATGAAATTATAGTTGGTAACATGGACCATTGTGGAAGATAAAAATTAAAGTTTTCTTTTTTATATTAGCTCATTTTTTTATGAATGGAAACAAACTTTAATATGGTCATTGTATGTTTTGCTTATATATTAAATAAAATAAAAGATAGTTTAACTAAATGAAAAGAAAGATTATAGTTTGTATTTAAATGAAATAATATAGATTGTATTTAAATGAAAGAAAATAGATTATATATAAATGAAAAAATATAGTTTGTATTTAAATGAAATAATATAAATTGTATTTAAATGAAAGAAAATAGATAATATTTAAATGAAATAATATAGTTGAATTTAAATGAAATAATATGGATTGTATTTAAATGAAAGAAAGTAGATTACACTAAAATAAAAGAATATAGTTTGTATTTAAATGAAATTATATAGATTGTATTTAAATGAAATAAAATAGATTACATTGAAATGAAAGAATATAGTTTGTATTTAAATAAAATAATATAGATTGTATTTAAATGAAAGAAAATAGTTTTAGTTGAATGAAAGAATATAGATTATATTTAATTGAAAGAACCATGGATTATATTTAATTGAAAGAATATAGTATAAATAATGTTTAGACCATGGATATATATAATTGAAGGAATATATATCAAGGAATGGATGGTCTTAATTGAAAGAATATATTTTAAAGAATAGATTGGTTTGATTTAAGGAAATAAAAGATAGATATAAAGAATAAATGTTTGAATGTCAAAGATAGACATTTCAATAGATGAAATAATAGATGCTTGAACATAAAATGATAGAAGTTTCAATTAATTGAAGAAAAGATGTTTGAATATCAAGGAATATGTGTTTCAATTAATGAAAGGTAAACTGATATATTAAGTTTAAAATGTTATACTTATATCTTGAAGAGTATATTTGTCTAAATAAGTTTGAAGTATGAAGGATATATTTCTTAAATAGAATAAGAGAAGGAATATAATTTTAGTTAGAATTAAGTGGAAATATAATAGTAAATATTGTATTGATTAGAGTTGTTTGAATTATAATAAGTACTTAATTAATTAAGGGTAAGGGCTCTTAATCAATTAAAAGAAGTGGTTGATAAGTACTTAATTTATTAGGATTATGAGATCCTAGTTAGTTAAGGACAAATAAATTGATAAATACTTAATTGATTAGGAGTATGGTCTCCTAGTTAATTAAGAAAATATTTTTTGATAAGTACTTAATTGATTAGGAGTATGGGCTCCTAGTTAGTTAAGGAAAGATGATTTAATAAGTACTTAATTGATTAGGAGTATGGTCTCCTAGTTAGTTAAGGAAATATGGTTTGATATGTGGTTGCTTGGTTAAGAGTATGGGCTCTTAGCTGAAACAAATGGAATGATTCTTATGTAAAAATTGGTACTGATGTTATGGATACATTAGACCTTTAAGAGATGTTACTCCTTTAAAAATATTAGAAGAAAGAAGCTACCCCTAGAGAAATGAATATAGAATTTGTTATGATATTCCCTTGTTATTTTTGTAACATGGATTAAAAGATCAATTCACGATGGAGACTTGAGAATTACGAGGTTCTTATACATTGTATTGGCATATGTAAGGGGAAAAAGGAATTATGGGATTCCTTGTATTGAGATAACAAAGCTTATGCAATAAAGAGGTATTTGAGATTGGATTTTCCCATGAGGTTTTTTCCCAAGGTATATGTTGTGTTGTGTGATTAAATATATTTCTCTTGATCTTATAGTTAATAAATCTTATATTAATGGAGTATATATTTTTCTTGTTATCGATGTGAGATAAAAGGTATTTAGTAATTTATCATGTTAGTGATTCTTGGAATCTTATCATAGTTAGTAAAAGGGACTTTTATACATTAGAGTTAGAAAGGGAGTTGAATAAGGGACTATGGGGTCCCTTGGAGAAGGAAACTTTAGGTAAAATTTAGTTTCACTACTTCTCCTTAATGACATTTTTAGCACACGTAGTATACCTACATAGATAGATTTGTGTATGGTGTAGGGATGGGCGTACACCTTCATAGATTTATGTATGTAAGGTGGGGTGATATAGATCCATAGAATTTACAAAAAAAATCTCTCTCTAGTTGGTTGGATTTTTAGGTTGTTACATTTCGTATCAGAATTATAGGTCGTAGGACTAGATGTTTTTGTAGAACTCTATGTATGATGGACTAGAGACTTCCTCGAAATATTCTAAGAATTTAGTTATCTTCCTATTTAGGCCCTTGCTTAATTTTAAGCTAACATAAGGAAGACCTTGAACTTCTAGTTGCTTTGAAATTGAAGCACATAGTCATTAGACTATAATATTACCTAGATAATATCTAGGTATGATGGACTAGAATCTTCCTAGGATAAGCTAAAGATTGCTTAAAGATCGATCCTAGGAAAGGTAACTTTACTCTAGTATAGTATCTTGCGTAAAGCAAACATAACCTTAGCCATTAGTGAATGAAAGAAGATGAAATGAGTTAGTCTATAAAGATAAAATAACTAAACTCAACTCCTTTGGGTTAAGGAGAATGGCACCTTGTAGTAAGGTAAGAATGACCCAAATTACTTCGTAAAAGATAATAATGGTTGCAACCAAGATGGCATTATAGGGATACAAGTGTGGCAACAACCATTATTGATCTTAGTTATGAAATATATAACTAACCTTTGGAAAGTACAATTGAAATTAATTATAGCTTATCCAACTACTTGATTTGGTAAAGAGGAATGACACCAAGATAATGTTAGAATATTGTTAATGTGTACTATGCCAGTTTATCTTGACACTTGTCATTTTCTTTGAAACTTATCATATTTCAATATAGGCCTTCTGCCTATATATTGTAAAACATTTTATATAATATCATCTCATCAGTTTTTAATCCCAACACAGGTTCGTTCTCCTGTCTGTGTAAACCCTTGAGGGAGGATTTCCCTCATGGAAATCCCCCCTCATTTTTTTCCCCATTTTATTCTCCATGGATCAAGGAGTATGCTCTCCAAATCTATGGATTAGAAACCAAAAATATAGATTGGAGAAATAAAGGGTTTCATGGCTGCCCCTGAAGCTTTAATGCTTGGGGACATGAATTTTTTATCTATTTTTTTTTATTTTTCTTTTATGCAACTTATAATTGGTGAGCACCAAAAGAGAGTAGGAAAATCTATTTTGTACCTTATAGTCATGAACTGGAGAGCGACGATGAATCCAGGTCATGTTTGTGTGAAGTGCAACCAAAATATGTTGAGCGGACTTTCTCACAGTAAACTACTGCATCCAGAATGCGATCATGTTTAAGGTGCATTTTTGACAGAGATCGACACCTTCTAGATTGAGTTCACCATGAGGGGGGATGATATTCATGGTGAATCTAGTCAGTGACCTACGAGAGGCAACATCCTTTGAGGATGACCTGCAGAGGCAACATACCCAAAAGTGGCTGACCCTGAGGCACCCATGATGACCTTGAGGCACTTAGATGGCTGACCTAGTGGCAAAAAACCCATGGAAGTGGTTGACCCTAAGGCAATAGACCGAGATGTATACATTGTTGATCTAGAATTATTCAAATTTGGAGAGCCAAGCTCAAAAAGCATGACCCTAGACCAAATCATGTAATAAAAGAGGATGATAGAGTTCCTTTAGAGAAGTCAACATTAAGGGGGAATGTTAGAATTAAAGTGCACTATTCCTCTTTAGTTTAACACTTTTTTTCTATAGTTAGGATAGTGCACATTAAGGGGGAATGTTAGAATATTGTTAATGTGCACTATGCCAGTTTATCTTGACACTTGTCATTCTCTTTGACACTTGTCATATTTCAATATAGGCCTTTTGCCTATATATTGTAACATATTTTGTATAATATCATCTCATCAGTTTTTTATCCCAACATATAATAAGGAGAATAAGAGGATCTTATCAAAATATAAGGCCATCTAGATATGATAAATCTAAAATATAGACCCTAAAAAAAAGGAAAGAAATTTCAATAGAGGTAGAAAACTTCACAATTGTATTTTAGTTGCTGCAATAGAGGGAATGGCTAAGCCAACGAAATCAATGACCAAAAATTATTAATAAAGTTCCAAAATAAAATTTTTAAGGGTGGGAAATAATAAGATCATGCTACAAAAGATATTGGAAGCAAAAGCTCGTATAGAGGTAGAGCTAGACAAGAATATCAGGGTATCCAAATTGATTGGTATAATCAGCCAAGGTATGGTTGTACAAATTGGAAATATATCATTTTTCTTGAGGAATTACTCATTAGTAACTCAAATAGTAGGGTTACCCTCCATGTGTAAAAATTAGCTTTCGAATGATAGTATGACTTCAAAGCTAGCAATAAAACTTTAGAGGAATGGTTTTGATTAATCCTTAAACAAACAAATATTCTTGGTTAAGTTGATCGTACTTAATGAGAAGGAATAGGTGAAGTGGCTATTCTTTATTAAATTGATTGTACTTAATGAGAAAGAATAGGTGAAGTGACTATTCTTGATTAAGTTAATCATACTTAATGAGAAGGAATAAGAGAAAAAACTATTCTTGGTTAAGTTAATCATACTTAATGAAAATAAATAGGTGAATCAACTATTCTTGGTTAAGTTGATCGTACTTAATGAGAAGGAATAGGTGAAGTAATTATTCTTGCTTAAGTTTATCGTACTTAATGATAAGGAATAGTTGAAATGACTATTATTTGTTAAATTAATCATACTTAATGAGAAGGAATAGGTGAAATGACTATTATCAGTTAAGTTAATCATACTTAATGAGAAGGAATAGGTGAAACGACTATTCCTGGCTAAGTTAATCATACATAATGAGAAGAAATAGGTGAAATGACTATTCTTGGTTAAGTTGATTGTACCTAATGAGAAGAAATAAGTGAAATGACTATTCTTGGTTAAGTTGACTGTACTTAATGAGAAGGAATACATGAAAAAACTATTCTTGGTTAAGTTAATCATACTTAATGAGAAGGAATAGGTGAAGTAGCTATTCTTGGTTAAGTTGATCATACTTAATGAGAAGGAATAGGTGAAACGACTATTCTTGGTTAAGTTAATCATACTTAATGAGAAGGAATAGGTGAAATGACTATTCTTGGTTAAGTTAATCATACTTAATGAGAAGGAATAGGTGAAATGAAAATTCTTGGTTAATTTAATCGTACTTAATGAGAAGGAATAGGTGAAATGACTATTCTTGGTTAAGTTGACTGTACTTAATGAGAAGGAATAGGTGAAATGACTATTCTTGGTTAAGTTGATTGTACTTAATGAGAAGGAATAGGTAAAACAACTATTCTTTGCTAAGTAAATCATACAAAATGAGAAAAAAATGGTGAAATGACTATTCTTCGTTAAGTTAATCATACTTAATGAGAAGGAATAGGTGAAATAATTATTCATGGTTAAGTTGATCAAACTTAATGAGAAGGAATAGGTGAAATGACTATTCTTGGTTAAGTTAATCATACTTAATGAGAAGGAATAGGTGAAACAACTATTCTTGGTTAAGTTGATCATACTTAATGAGAAGAAATAGGTGAAGTGACTATTCTTGGTTAAGTTAATCATACTTAATGAGAAGGAATAGATGAAGTGACTATTATTGGTTAAGGTAATTATAATTAATGA
This sequence comes from Wollemia nobilis, assembly GCA_028583015.1. Taxonomy (NCBI): domain Eukaryota; kingdom Viridiplantae; phylum Streptophyta; class Pinopsida; order Araucariales; family Araucariaceae; genus Wollemia; species Wollemia nobilis. The sequence continues at coordinate 1,103,666 of JAQPPZ010002395.1, read as the reverse complement.
GAAGGAATAGATGAAATGACTATTATTGGATAATTTTAATCATACTTCATGAGAAGGAATAAGTTAAACAACTATGCTCGGTTAAGTTGATCATACTTAATGAGAAGGAATAGGTGAAGTGGCTATTCTTGGTTAAGTTAATTGTACTAAAAGGAATAGATGTAGATTTATATTCTTAGGAATTGAGCTTACTTAGTAGAAATAATATAGTAAGTTTATTCTTGAGATGGATATGGGATCCTCTCTCTAAATTGTTAAAGAATGTACCAGATTTTGAGTTTAGAAAGTACTTGAAGGTATAAATATCCATCTAGGGAGCGGATCCTAAGATTAGAAAACAAGGAAATCTTGCTCAGCTTCAAGCCCTTAAATAAGGCATGTAACTATTTAACCTAAAACCACATGGATTTAATAGATCAAGTCAAGGAAATGTGATCTTGAGATGATATCTGTAGTGGAATTTGAGTAAAAATAGAAGACATCCTAAAGAGAATAAGGTTGTAGCATGTAGGATGGGCACTTATACTTTAAATATTGGTTATTTTTAACTCAAAATTTATAACCTAAGGAGATGTGTTATGCAGAAAGTGTATAGTTTTCTTATATCTCTTGTCTTGTGGGTACAAAGATGCAGGAAATAGAAACACGACCTCCTTCTATATAAATTTAAAGAAGGATGTTAATGTTTTGTTGCTTAGTGTTTAAAATTGTATCTCATGTAGGGTGAGTGTAGTATTGATATTATCAGGGGATGATAAAATTTTGTCAAATTTAATATAATAATATAGACATTATCCTTGTTTGCCTAATTATGTGTAGCAATATCATTTTTTTAAGAGATACATGAGACTGTGTCTAACCCAAGGGGGCTAGTATGTCATACCCCAACTTTGCAAGACTTTTGCCCAAGAGACTATGTATTGATAAATGACTATTTGATGCCTAGTATGGATACTTTGAATGGTTATACATTATTTAATTGGTTCATCTTTGAAGAAAATGATATTGCTAACTTGTTATCGATGAATAGCGCTAGGTGCATTTGTGGGTGGAAGAGGTGGAATCGACCCCTAAGGATGAGTTGAAAAGAGAATGTTTAAAATAAAGGGTTTTCATAAGAATAGGATATAATTTTTTATTTAAAATAAAAGATGATTTTATTTTAATATAATAAAATGTTTATTTATTTTAATAACAAAAGACTATTGTTTTAAAAGGAAGAGGGAAAAAAGTAGAGAGGGGACGGTCCCGATCCCTTCCCTGCTCCCCCTCCCCTGGTTCCTGCCCAGTCCCTGGCTCTTCCCAGGTCATCCCTCCTTGGGATTTTTTATTGCAGATGATCTCCTTGAGGGAGATCCTTCTCCTCTTTTTGCACCTCTCCCAGTTGGTCAGGGTTCCCTTGTTTCAGTTCTTGGCCTGGTGCTTCCCAGGGTTCCTTGCTATTTTTGGGATCCCTTCCCCTTTTTTCCCTCAGGCTTCCCCCTAGGGTTTTCTGCAAGTTTTTGGCATGGATCTGGTTCCTTGTGGTTCTCTGGGTGGTGGGGGTGATTGGTTGGGTTTTTTACGGCTTCCTGGGGTTTCCTTTGAGGTCCTTACTACTTTGGGGGTGGTCTGGGGGGGCCTCTTTCCCCCTTTTGCTAGTGAATCCTCTCTGGGATCCTATGGCTATTGTTGGTCCCGTCCCTATGGGGAGGGCCCTCTTTGATTTCCCGCTTGGAGGCTTCTTCGTGTTGGTTCTGCTCCTTTGTGGACACCTTGGGCATTTTTTTGGCCTTGGGGGGGATTTTTCTCTACCTGGGTTGTTCCCAGCCTAAGTCCCAGTTCCTTGAAGTTTCTCCTATGTAAGGATGAGATTCTTGGCCCCTACTATTGGGGTTCTTTGGGTTTTGCTGCATTTTTCAAATCTTGGGGGATCTGATCTATGCATGCAGACCTTGGATCCCCTAGGCTAGGCTCCTAGGGATCCCATATTTGTGGTTGTTACCTCTTCCCACCTAGGATCCCTAGTCCCTGTATCCCTGGTCCCTTAACCTGTTGTCTTTTCCTGCTGGTTGTCCTGGGGGCGAGATTCTCTTGGTGGTGCTTTTTGGCTGCTTCTCGATGGGCGGGATCTCCTCTTTGCTAGTTTTTAGCTGCTTCCTACTGGGCGGGATTCCCCCTTTTTTTTGGGCAGGATGGTTTCCCACTGGGCGGGATGGTTTCCCATGGGGCGGGATTCTCCAAAACCGTTGGGCGAGTTTTTCTCATTTCCTGTTGGTTTTCTCAAGAGGCGGGATTCACTTGGTAGAGGTTTTTGTTACTTTCTGTTGGGCGGGATCTACACTGGGATGGATTTCTGCTGCTTCCCGCTGGGCGGGATTCACTCTTTGGTGGTTTTTTGACTGCTTCTCGCTAGGTGGGATTTATATTATAATGGTTTTTTGCTACTTCCTGCTGGGCAAGATTTACACGATGGTGGTTTTCAGCTGCTCCCCGCTGGGTGGGATCTTCAAACTTACCTTCCTTCAAAATTGGTGGTTTCCCACTGGGCGGGATTGTTCAAATTTACCTGTTCCCGTTAGGTGGGATTTCTGTTTGTTTTTCATTTTCAGGGTATTGGTGCCTTGGGTCCAAAATTTTGTTGTAATGGCTTATTCTCGGCATGTTATTACCATCTCTTATGTAATCAAGTTTTGGGATCTTAGTTAAAACCCACTCTAAATACAAACGCTACTTAACAAAAAAAAGACTTGTTTTAAATAAAGAAAATAATATTTATTTTTAATAAAGAAATACTATTATTTTAAATAAAGAAAAGAATATTTAAATACTTTTAAATAACAAAAAAAAAAGTTTATTTTAAATAGAAAGGAGTTATTATTTTGAAAAATAATCATTATTATACTTAAATATCTACCATGACCGTCTTTAAGTGGATAAGCCATTAATGTTGGTAGATAGGATTTTATGTCCAAGTTGGAATTTAGCACAAGGGTATATGACCTTATTTTTGTTAAAAAGGCCAAAGAAGTATGGGATGGTGGATTCGTTGGAGGCAATTTTGGAGAATGGGATATATTTTGGAGGATCGATAGAATATGAAGTTGCAAGACACCCACAATTGATTACAAGGTGGGATCAATATTACTCATAGCCATGCTTTGATGCTTCTGAGGTAAGACTTCTATAAAATTCATCATGTCAAGGAATTTTGAGATACCTTGTTTGATCTAGTATCGTCTATGCTTAAGACTTGTAGCTTATATTTTTGAAGTCTTTTTATAGCCCTTTAAGAGATTTTACCCTTGACTATAAAACCAACATAATCGACACTAATCCGATTGTGGCTAAAATAAGGAAGTTACCCCTATTATTGCACCAACATCATTGAATGAGGAGCGATGTTAGTCGTCAAGGGATATCCTTTGACACTAAACTTAGGTTTTAATCTACCCTCACTATTTTGGCATGAGCACCTAGATTGCCAAGCTTTTATAACATAGACTACACTAGTTTAATTAGTTGCTCCTAATTTCACCCTTGCTGAACATTTAAGTAGATAGTTCTACCTTGTCTCAATAATCAAATTTTGGGCTCCCTATCTATTATATTCCACAAATATTTCCATGAAAAAGGAGGGAAATAGATGGTGTTTAAACCTCTGTGTTTACCACCAGAGGAATGGCGAAGGAGGAGCATGGTAGTCTCTCTACCGCTTGTGTTGAATAAACATCACCACTTATGTTTTGTCTAAGGTTAAACTTAGGCTTACATTTTAACTTATTTCCTTTCCACCATCCAATAGTCGTGTGAGTGAAGCTCCACTAGTAGAAATAATGAATGTAGATTTATTTATATTTTAAATAAAATTATAGTTGGTAATGGATTGTCGATAAAAATAATGAAACTAGGGTTTCATTATATTAAATGATTTATATTCTAAATAAAATTATAGTTTGTAATGGGTTGTCGATGGATTGTAAATATAATATTTTATCCAGATATAATTTTATCTTCACAAGTTGGGGGAAATGGATCTATATAAATATGAACTTCTAACCTTTTAAGGATCTTCTAACAATTGAAGAACTCTCAACATATGTGTTGGTTTCATATTTATAAGCTTGGGTTTGAATGACTAAGCATTGAGTAGAGTATATGTGGTTCCAGATATTTGAGATATTGATGCAAAGTATGCATATTGATCTACTTGGATTTGAGTGATCAAGTATAAAGTAGAGTATTTGTGGTACCAAAAATTTGAGATAAAGGTGCAAAGTGTTTGTATGAATTATGGGCCTCAACTATTGAAACTAGAATTTTCTAGATCTACTTTAAGTCCTTTGTGACTTCTTGTTATTTTCTATTTGGTTGTAAAAAAATTGAGACTACCTTTTGTGGAAGATAAATATAATTTATTTTGTAATTGAAATAATAATATTTTTATCAATTCAGTGTTCATTTCTCATTATATTATTGCTTTTTTTTTAAATCTTATGTTGTGTAACTATGATCTATGCTAGTTGGAGTCTATTGGATTTATTTGACTCATTCTAGCTTCTACATAAATATTCTTTTACATGTAGATGATCTTAGTCTAATGAAAAATTCAACATAGTGTTTGAGAGAGCATTTAAATGTTTTAGGACACTTTTACAAGATAACCTAGATCATAATATTTTCCATTTATTATTTAAATTTTTATTTTAAAGGGGTCTTCTAGAAGAAGTAACAATTTTTTTTAAGGGGGTTAGTTGGAGAAATTGTAGAATGAAGAGAATTTTGGGAGGATGGAGAGAATTTTTTATATTTAAAAATAGAAACAAAGAGGTTGAAAAATGGGATTGGAAGATTATAGATTTTATTTGGACTACTAATGGAACCAATAATATTATATTGTTTGAATCATGGAATAGTAATACATCAAACTCAAAATGGAGTCAAATAGAGAGGATTAAAAAAAAAATGACTATAAGAAAATCCAAAATAAAAGAATCAATTTGATATGATATTCTTCTACTAGAAATAAACATCTCCTTAGAGGGGAAATTGCTATGGTTTTTATTCTAGAATATCTAAAAAAGGTCAAACAAATGGCCTAAAGTCATAATAGAAGATCCAAATAAAAGAATAAAAACAAAACTAAGCAAAACTGTAAATGCATGAACAAATGAAATATCAACTTGGATGATTTCCCAAATAATAACAAAGATATAAAGACGTTGTTTTAGTAAAAAGTAGATCAATAATGTGTTAGGAATAAAGAAAGAATATTATATTGCCAAAGTTAACCTTATGTACGATCACCACCAAAAGGCCTTTATAGGGGTAAACAATAATTAGAGAGAAAATATGTTCAATGCACAATTGATTTCTAATTCACACCAACATAGATGAAAGACAGTAATATGGAAGAGACCAAAAGAGGAATGAGAAGATATCATATATATCATTTTTACATGGTAGCTAAGATAGATAAGTAGATCATTTTGGGATCCAAGGCATATAGTGACACTCAATCTAACTTTTTTGATCCACTATTAATGGGTTCATTGCAAGAATGATTTAAATATGAGAAACTAGAGAAAGTAGAACTCATCATAAAAATCAACAATATAAGATTAATATTATAGAAAAAATGGTTGGATCAGTTTTGGGATTAGGAACTATAACCTTTGTAAAGTTTTTTTCCCATAGACTAATTTTAACCTCATGGATCTTTAAAAAACTTCTAATATATTTTATTCTATGAATATGTAGTAAATAATATGATCATCCTTATGTCTGTAAAATTTAAATGTTATTCTTATTAGAAAAGTTAATGTGATATAACCTTTAAATATCTTATAAAATAAATTATTTTTTTTTCCAATTCATTTGTAAATAACAAATTCATGTTTTCCCCCCATATTATGTTAAAATTACAAGGTATCCAAAAATTTTACATAGTAAAGAAAATACACTATAGTATTACACAACAAAGAAAAATCCACTATAATTTTACACAACAAAGAAAACACACTATAAGTTTATACAACAAAGAAAATACACTACAATTTTACACAACAAAAAAAATACACTACAATTTTACTAATCTTACCACACCCACTACACTCATAACAACAAACTAATTCTACCCTATAATTACAAGCACAACAAGGAATATGCAGAACTATAGTTACAAGTACACACTTTTATATAAGTAGTGAAAATAATGTTCTTACTAAGCATCATATTTCTAACATTCTCATCTTTGATTTTGAGAGGTCTCACAAGACTGTCTCTAAGTTTTAAGAAATGAGCTTTAGGAACTCCTTTTGTGAACATATCAACAAGTTGCTTTTGATTGCTATAGTACTTCAACTTTATTCTTTTATTTTGTACCATATCCTTGATAAAATGATACTTTAAATCAAAGTGTTTAGACTTGCTATAATGGATGGGATTATTTTCCAATTGAATTGAACCCATATTATCATAAAAAATGATATTGCTTCTCACCAATTTCCTCCATTACCTTTCTAAGCCACAAGGATTATGCACTAGTTAAATTGACTATAATATATTCAATTTCTATTGAGGAAAGAACAACTAATCCTTGTTTCTTTGAGCTCCATGTGATCAATCCAAAACCAAGAGAAAAATAATTGCTAGAAGTAGACTTATGGTGATCCAAGCTACTACCTCAATAATAATCACTAAAACTAGCAAGCTCTATCTTCTTATTTGCATAATAATTAATGCTAAAATCAAGAGTACCTTTCACATACCTAAATATCCTCTTGTTATCCTTCAAATGAATTTGATATGACTCGTTCATATAACTTGGAACGAAAGAAATAATATAAGAAATATCTAGTCTAATGTTAGTGAGAAACATCAAATTTCCCATTATGTTCCTATAACTTGTCACATTTACTTTCTTAGCTCCATCATCATTGCATAACACTACTCCATGAGCAATTGAAGTGGAAAAAGGTTTACATTTGTCCATACAAAACTTCTTCAACCTATTTTGTTAGGAAAAATGATCTTCACATTGATAAACCTCTATTCCAAGGATGTAATGCATCAACCCCAAATATTTCATTTCAAACTCATTCATCATAACATTTTTAAATTTTTATTTCATTTTAGAGTTTTTGCCTATATAAATTAGATAAATCACATACAAACGTACAAGAAGAATATACTTATATTCTTTCTTGGAATAGAGTAGGCTTACTCTTGCTCCTTTTAAAAACAATTTGTTGTAAGTATCCAACTATCTAGGCATACAATGCCCATGGTGCTTACTTGAGGTCATACAAGGTCTTTTTCAACTTATATATAAAGTCTTATTTACCTTTAACCTCAAAACATTGTTGTTAGGACTCTAATCCTAACTTAGCATATTATTAACTTCACTCATTTAATTATTATGGACCAATGTGTCCTTTCACAATCACAACCTTAGGTAGATTTAAATAGGCATTCCATGGGTGTTTTCAAATCATCCATCGAAGAAAAATTATTTATTTAGATCCATTGATTGGTTTACCATCAGTGAAAAAGTAATTTATTTACAAATTGTGATTTTTTTATTTCCACTTATCTGCATTTTAATCCATTCTTCCACAGTCAAAATAATTTGTAAGAACTTTGGTTCTGACCATTCTAGTATTAGAGCAATGTCCAAAAGGGACCCTTTCATAGTCATCCTCACTCGTATCATCCGTTTTTTCTCTCCTAGCCACTATACAATTGTTGTCATTGTCACTCATACACTATCCACTGTAATAATTTTTTCATCAGCAAGTCCTCCATATTACATCTACCATTTATTCTAAACATTTTACCAAGCATTACAATCATCCCAAAACATGGAGAAATAATTTAGTTTGCAAAATCAACCTTGAAAAATATTTTTCAGGTGAACAATGACGTAACTGGAAAATATCAGGTGATGTCAACGTGTTAGAGACTGAAGACAGTAATAAAATATTTTGTATATCTTTCAATCTCCGTTAGGAGTCTCGCAGGTAACCTAAATTGACAAATAAATCCCAAAACCACAAAAATCTAAGCTAAAACCAGGCATTATAATGTTTTTCGATGACAAAGTTAAAAAATCGATGATATTTTTTTTTTTCAACCTAACCTAAGGTTGATACTAATTTTCGATCGTCATAACTTATTTAGCAATGTCAGATAAACAAAATAGGAAACTTGACGTTTAAGGTTTAAGGGATAAATATCCCACATTCCTTCTATTAAGGTAAAGTTAGTGTTTAAAATCTCCAAAGGACCCCTATCAAGTTGACTAGTGTGCTAGGCATATGGACTCACACACAACTGCTTGGTGCCAGTTTTGGGCACATGGTATGACATGGATATTTCACTTTAAAATTCACTCTAAATTTGACCACCTTTTAGCCCTACCACCGTTGCTCCACTCCATAGCCACCTTCACTCTACTCCATAGCTCTTTTATCGTTGCTCTGCTTCATAGCTCTTCTGCTGCCACTCCACTCCATAGCCCTTTTTCCGCTCATAGCTGTTGAACCCAAAAAAAATTAAAATTAAAAAAAAAAAGTTAGCCACCAAAAGAATTTAAAAAAAAAAATGACTGTTCTTTTATATTTGCAAAACAGGGAAGTGAAATTGCAAAATAGAGAAGTGAAAATTGGGGTTTAAAAAAAAACCCAATTTTTTTTTCCTTTTTTGCAAATTTTTAAATTTTAATAATTTTGTAAAATCAATTGATAAATTTTTATCAATTTTATTTTTACAAAAACCATTACAAATTTCTGAATTTTGTCAAACAATTGACAAAATTCTAACCCATTACCTTGTCAAAGGGACTTAATTTTTGCAAATTACAAATCACAACACAATGACCGACGGTAGATGATCACAAGACCCTATGAAGGAAGTCATGTAGGCATTCAATACATGGAAGGATGAAATTGAAAAGAAAATAATAACAAAAGAGGATTTTCACCTATGGAAGGAAGACCATGAAAACAATATTACAAAACTAGACTTGAAAATTGGTGCCACAAACCACTCTGTCGATATGGTACAACAAAAATTAGCATTAATCCAAACTGTCCAACCTATCATAGAACAAACACAACAAACATTACTAGGGGGACCACAAACATCAATCCTACCTCAAACCACAAAATTGGATCTCCCAAATTTTGAAGGAGGTGATCCACAAATTGGATCTATCGGGCTGACCAATATTTCTCTTTATCAAATTTCAAAGAACCAAAAAGTTCGCATTTCATCCTTCCACCTAGAATGAATCGCTACTCAATGGTACCAATGGCATGAAAATACAAACTCCTACATGGACAAAGTTCACAAAAAATCTAATGGTACGATTCGGCCCAAGCAAATTTGAATATTTCATAGGGGCTCTTACCAAACTCCGTCAAACCTCTACTGTACAAGAGTACCAAGCTTAATTTGAGAAATTGACAAATCTTATATCAAGACTAGATGCATAATTATTCCAAAATTGCTTTATTAGTGGTCTAAAGGAAGAAATTTTATTAGAAGTACAAATGCTCAATCCTATGGACATGATGCACATTGTTGCGTTAGCCCAAATGGCAGAAGAAAAAATCAATAACCAACATCGACTAGGAAACCTATCTAAAGCAGACTCACAAAATACTTCCACCAACCCAAAACTAAATAAATTCATGCCAATTAAACAAATTAACCCTGAGGAAATGAAGGAAAGAAGATAAAAGGGTCTTTGTTTTCATTGTGATGAGAAATTTGTACCTAATCATAAATGTATTACACCTAAATTATATATTTTAGATGCAACTATTCCTTATCAATCAACAAACGATGAAGAGGAGATCAAGGTTGAACTAGTGGAGGATACACCTGATGATAACCCTCAAGGTCCACTAGAAATTTCTTTCAATGCCCTCACCAAAAATTCTTCTCCCCAAACTATGAAAGTCCTAGGAACCTTCAAACGACAAAATCTTATCGTACTTATTGACTCTAGTAGTACCCATAATTTCATCGATCCACGTGTGGCAAAGCAATCCAAATACTTTATATATACTTGCAATAACTTTTAAGTCATGATTGGTAATAGAGGAAGGATCACCTGTAAAGAAAAATGCCAAAATATAAATCTCACCTTGGGTGATTATACCATGAAACATGACATGTATGCAATTCCTTTAGGAGGTTTTGATATTGTCTTAGGAGTACAATGGCTAAAAACACTCGGTACAATCCAATGGGACTTTGATGACTTATGGATGAAATTCACACAAAAGGACCAAACATATACTTTTAAAGAAATAAAACTTGACCTTTCTCCACTAGAAAGCTCTCATAACCTGGAGAAAGTTTTTTGCAGAGGAGGCAATAAAATGGTTGCCCACTTATTCTCTCTCCAAGCCACTAATAAAACACAACAAATGTTTTTTTCCTATGTTTGTTTTGATCCTCCTATTCTTCCTACACATCCCCCACCAACACTTAACCTTTCCAATATCCCTGCTTACGAAACGATAATATTAAAATAGTACAAGAACATGAGCACCTACTACTTGGAAAACAAGGGATGAAGCTTCTCACTTCGAGCTTTGAGGACAAAGCTCTTTTTAAGGAGGGTGGCATGTTAGGACTCTAATCCTAACTTAGCATATTATTAACTTCACTCATTTAATTATTATGGACCAATGTGTCCTTTCACAATCACAACCTTAGGTATATTTAAATAGGTATTCCATGGGTGTTTTCAAAGCATCCATCGAAGAACAATTATTTATATAGATCCATTGATTGGTTTACCATCAATGAAAAAGTGATTCATTTACAAACTATGATTCTTGTATTTCCACTTATCTGCATTTTAATCCATTCTTCCACAATCAAAATAAGTTGTAATAACTTTGGTTCTTACCACTTGCAATGGTTGTACATACACTTATTTCAAGTACCCCTTCAAGAAGGCACTTTTCATATCCAAGTGATGGACACTCCATTTTCATTCAAATGCCATAGCAATGACCATTCTGCTTATTCCTTGCCTTGCTATAGGTGAAAATATTTCTTCATAATCAATTCCATACCTTTTTCTAGATCCTTTAGCAACAATTCTAGCATTGTCTTTCAATACTATCATTAGTGATATACTTGGTCTTGTATATCCACTTAGAATGCACACTTTTCTTACCATTGGAGAGTATCGTAAGCTCCCAAGTATCATTCTTTTGAATGGAATTGATCTCTTCTTGAATTGCTTGCACCGACACATCAATAACATAAGCATATTCAAAAAAAAAAAAATTCAAGTTAAGATATCAAAGCATAATTAACCAAATCATATTTATGATCTTCGTCATATCTATATATGTATCATCTTTTCAATATTGAAATAACTTGATCAACTTCTTGAGGTTGACCTCTTATAGGCCTCCTTTCATTTGCTATCAAGAATTTAACTTTGTGGATGATCTTGAATAGTTTTGTTCCCTTTCTTAGTCTTCATAATATCAATAATGGGTGATGAATTGCTTGAAGAACATGATGAACTCTCATAATTTTCAACCCCTAAACATGTAATTATATATCCACTTTAATTTTATACAAAGGATTTAATCCTCTTGAGAACATTCAAAGCCTCATATTTTCTCTTTAAAAATATACCCAATGCTTTTTGGAAAAATTATCAATAAAAATAATAAAATAATATGACTTACCCAAGATTTTGGTTTGCATTGGGCCAAAAATATCATAATAAACTAATTAGAATGGATGTTAGGACCTTCATACTTTTTATATTATAAACATTTCTCTAACATGCTTGCATTTGCTACAACCTTCACAAACTTCTTTGTGATATCTAAATTTGGGTAAACCAAAAACCAACTATTGAGAAGTCAACAACTTCAAGCTTTAAAATTTTAACAGGCCTTAACTAAAATGCCACAACGAATTTTTATCTTCAGTAAGAATATTTAACAAGTTGTTACAATTACCTCCAAATCTCAAAGGAAATATTTGATTGCTTGATATGAGAACAATAGTGACAACTTTTTTCCCATGGTTCTTTTCACAATGATACCCAACACTCAAAAAATAATGCTAAGAATAGAAGTGTACTAAATATTTTGAATTTGCTTTTTACCTTAATATTTATGTCCATTATGTCTTTTGTTTCCACCTCCAAAAACTTGTTATCTCCAAGCTTGATATTGGTCTTGAATTTCTTAGTAGAAAATAACTCTTTGTTACCCATCATATGGTTTGAACAACCAAAATCAAGATACCAAGTATCTTGAAGAGCTTTTTCAACCTTGTCATAATAAAATAACATGTTTTTTGAAGTAACCTCTTTCTCTTTTAATCTATTAGGAATTATTCCATCATAGATAGGAATATTATGTTTAAGGTAGTAGCCAACTACCCCTCTCTAAATGATAAGATAGTTAGGGGAGCTATCAACTACCCCTAATAAGGAAACTTAGAGTGAAGATAGATACAAACTATCACTCACAAGAACCTTAAGTCCAAGTAGTTATCATCCTCACATGGATGTTTGTTAATCCAAAATTGGCATATGCTTGTATATAAATCCTCATCATAACTAATGCAAATGTATTAAATCATTGAGTTATAACATGTGGTATTTGAGTAGGTAGAAGGAACAAAGATTTCTCATTTTGATCCTCCTCTAGCTTTGACACAAAGAAATACAAAAGAACACTTTATTTGAGAAAATAAATTTGAAGTTTAAAAAAATATATATATTTCAAGGGTAACATTACCCTATATAAAATTTTCACCTTGAAGTAAAAATTATATGGTAGATTCAATGTTTTCAAGGTAAAAAATCCCTACCAAAGGAAAAATCATTCAAGCATCAAAAAAAATTTCAATATCTTCTAAGACATATAAGGCAAAAAAACTACAAGAAACAACCAAGCCAATTTTAGCAAAGAATAGAAAAAGGGGTCATAAGTATCCCCCAAAAAATTGGATATTAAAAAAGGCATTAAATAATCCATAGAAGCTCCTTAATATTACAAAAAGATAAAGAAGTCATTGAAGCTTCTTAAATAATTGCAAGAAGAATATTTTCCCTTCAAAGGGTTGAATAACATTCCAAGAAAAATAATTACTGCATTCTAAATGAACGTAAGGGATTTGGTTCATGTATGTTTAAAGGCCCAAGCCTTTGTGAACCACCAAGTAGAAAAGTTAATGAAATTTGTATAGATACAAGTCTAAAATCAAAAGAACAATAAAAGCTCTCAAAAGGGTAAAATTTTAGAACATTCATAGAAGGGAAGGAAAAGCAAAGAATACTCTCAGAGAAGCAATCAATACACTTCAATATTTACAAGAATGAGAAGATGTGTAAAAATAATATGTCACTCATGAACTACAGTTAGAATCTTAAAAAAATAAAGCTTATATTTGGAATTAGGGAATATAGTGCCAAATATCATTGTAAAGAAGGCGAAGAATCTTCACCAAAGAAAGACCCTAAGTTAAAACATTCATAACACTCACAAGAACTCTATGTAGAACTTATAAAAACTTTCTAAATTTCACAAGCTTAAAATAAAAAAGGAGGGTGTGAGGAGCAAAAGGAAGAACTACAAATGAAATCAAAAGAAAGGTTGAGTCCCATGTTAAAAAAATAATACATCGTAGCAGAGAAGCACAAATCAAACAATAAAAAGCAAGAGCAAAATAGAATATTATTACCAAAACTTAGAGTTTCATGTCAAATGCATTTTATATTGTAGAAGATGTCCAAGTTGATAGTCAAACCACACAATAGAAATAACTCCAATGGAGGGTAACTAACCATGTTCACAAGCATTGTGACACAAAATTCCTTAGCAAGAGTATAAGCACCCGGGGAGGCATATTTTGACATGTTCCAATTGCATTGCTTTTGAAACTTGTAGCAATGACATAGCTCACATCAAGTTCCTTCTAGCTCCAACATAGCACTCATAGAACTTGACTACTCTAATACATAAAGCCTTGATTAATGTATTTTATCCATATTTTATCTTTTTATATATTCATGAGAAAAGTAAGTCAAACGTTAGTCAGAATTTCCAACATCCTCAACAAAAGGAGAAATAATATGGTGTTTTTTCTTAGCATCTAAAATAAACTCCATCAAATAAATGTAACATTTAGAACCAACAACAAAAATAGTTAGGTTTAACATAGCATTGAGTAGTAACACCAACTTTAGAAGCAACACCAACAACATTCGCATCTTTGCAGGTGATATTAATCCCCATCAAGAATTTCTAGGAGGAATTGATAAATGTGACTTGCATTTCTTTGATATTTATAGATGCAACAATAAATGTTGAGTACAATAACAAACAAGAGAAAAATGAGAGGAAAAAAATTATCAAATATCAATAAAAATCATTCAAATAAGCAACTAAAGAGAACATAATTGCCTAATATCTAATGATTAGATATTTTCATGGAAATTCATTCTAGAATAAGATATTTCACCAAATATCTACATATCAATCCTAAAAAACCTCACTGGTAAACTTGTCTAGGACATACAAGTTGCAAGCTTACTACAGTGGTAAGGGCTTTGACCTCTCTTTGAGAGATCCAAGGTTCAAACCCCACTCAGTATGAGGGGATTAGGACCCCTCATAAAAAGTTGTGTAAACTCATTGAGTCCCAACAAGGACACCACAATGGAAAAATTTATTGTGTTATCTTAACGGAGATCCAAGTTCAATTCAAGGGAAGGGTGGCCCCTAATATGCCCTTGCTTTTCAACCTCTTCAAAAAAATACTTATCTAAGACATAAAATTAGTAGGAAACCAGGCTAGGTAATTCACTGCTAGGAAATCCATCAACCTTGATAAGAAGGCAAGTAGGTACACTAGAAAATATAAAGAAAATATACATTATCTAATTTTGTTAAATAGCATGACACCTTGGAAAATGGAGCATACATTTACTTTAAAATATAAAGAGGATACTTTATAAAGTTGAAGGGACAATGGAACCTTTGAATTAAATATCCAACTGATAAAAAAACAACAAAATATCAATGCCATAAAAGAAGATGGTGATATAGTTGATGCTAATTTTTTGCATCAATAAGAAAATACTAGAGGATCGATGCTAAATAAGGTATATCTCAATCTTTCGAAAGAGAAATAACAATAAAGCAACACATAGACATGGAATCAGCTCAAGAAATTATTTGTCCCACATTGATAGTGGGTAAACTAACTAAAGGTAATAAAATATTGATTTTCTTCTTTTTTAACATAGCTAAAACAAATAAGTTAATAAAGAATTAAAGAAATTAAAATATTCTAAAGAATATTCCTTGAGGATTGAAGTGGAAGGAAAAAATCTAACAATTTTAGTTTTGCTTGATGAGACAATTTTCTCATAATCTAAAACATCAATTAGAGTTTGAGTATAGGCGTATATATAATCATCAAAAATCTCTCTTCGTGAAGAATGTAACAACCCTCCTCGCATTCCCATTGATAGTAGATAAATTTGATTGTTTATACTTACCTTTTCTATAATATGGTATTGTTGATGGTTGTTGTGCATGCAGGACCATTTATATACCCTCGATGGATAGAAGAAGGTTGAAAAAAAAGGTAAGAGGGAAGTGATGATTTGACTCGTGAGTACATGAAATCTCATGTAAATTGCATATCATATAGGTGCATCGTGAGTATCTTGCATTATGCATGTGCTTATTTTGAACATGTATCTAGTGTTTAATGTGAAATGAGGATTGCATATGGGTTTTGGTGGTGATAAAAATACTATGGACATGGGATATGCTCTTTAATAAATTAGACAATGAATTAAAGTTTTCATGTGTTTATTACTATATAAATGAAATGAAAAACCCACTTTAGATGCTTTTGTCATGATCGTTGTTGATGCACGCAATATGATTGTTTTAACTATTGTTCTTGCTTGGCATTGTGCATTTAATATGAATAATATAAGGTCCCAGGTTTTTAGAGTAAAATAATGAGGGGGAAGATATATTACTTGTATGTTGTGAGAATGAGAGATATCGGGTTCTCTAGATTATTGTTTAAAAAAACAACTGCATCTATGTAATATAGAGAGGAGAGAAGACTCATTAAAGTAATCTACATTGTATTAGTAGGTAGAATCTAGTGGAATAGATGTTTCAAAAGAAGACTTGGCATTGTAGCGAAATTTACAAGAAAGGTTATCGCTTTCAATTCTGAATTATGTGAAATAACATTTGAAATAATTTGTGTGCAAAAGAGAATGTTTGTTTTGCATTGTGAAAATATGGAAATAATTATTCAACTGAAATATAATATTTAGAAGAGTAGTATGTTCTTTGTTGTTATATCTTTCGTCAAGCCTTGTGGGGTTATATTTGTTTTTTTGAGATGTATTTGGTATTGAAATACTACTATGCATATATGGGGATTTGTTTATTAATTCATGTAATCTTTTCAATTTTGGGTGTAATGTAGTGAAGTCTTAATAAATTATATTTGCGTTAATAATAAGAAATGGTACCTAAAACAACTTGGTATTTCAAAATTAACTGAAATGCATGCTAGAGATATATTTGCACTCAATTTTTCTTACATGGTTGAATTTGTGTTGAAATGGAGCAAACTGATTTCTTTTAAGTAAACTTAGAATGCATTATAGTGTGCATATCATAAGAGAAGAGTCACATCTAATCCCCTATGTCATCACGTACATCCCTGGGTGGTGATTATGGAGGTGGAAGGACATTACTCGAGCAAGAGGATAACCAGGCACTATCATGGTGAGACAACAACAAAACTAGGAGTTTCTTTATGTACACATTTTCTAGATTGAGATAATACTCAAGAAGGTCTTCAAATTAACTCAATTGCCATGTTTGACATTTTCTATGTGCATGTATTCCGTATAGAACCTGAAGATTGAATGAAATCCAAACTTGTAATGGAGTATATAAATTGTGACTACAAAAAAGAAACCTTTATATGAAATTCTATTTATTTTGATATATATGTTATTTTCAGTGTCGTAGAAGTAATTGGTTCAATGTTATATTGGAAACCGGTTGTGTAACCAAATGCATTAAAGCAATACAAAGTATTGGCTTTACGTCATTTGAAAATCATCTTTGCATTTGAATTTAAGTGTTGACCAATATGAAGTGAAATCGTTGAAATGTGTAATTATTGTCTTTCAATGAAAATTTAATGATAGGAACGTGCTTCAGACTATCTACATACAATTTATTTGAGATAGTTCAGTTGGGTATAAACAATGTTTTGTTATGCTATTTATTTGATACAACCTTTTATTGTGAAAATTAATGGGTAATTTAATGTTCATGTCCCTTTGTATACTCGGGACCGTATTTTTAATTTGGGGATTATGTTTGTATACCGGTTATTTTTGGTTAACCAAAATATTTATTAACATGTGTTATTTGCTTGCAACTCTATGTTATTGAAATAAGTAAAACTTAGTTATATGCTCCTTGGAAAACTAACTTCAGAAAATCTGAAATGCTAGATGATAATAGAAAAAGGAAACCTACAATAGTAGTAGAATTCCATCAAATTTTGTAGTAGGCAATTTTTTGATCAAATATGTTTTGCTTTATCGGTTGCCCTATAATATTTTTGTAGAAAGGTAACCTAGATATGTGTGGGAATACGTGTTAATGAGCTCCTCAATTCCGCTTTAGAATGAAGAAGTCAAACTTTTGTAATCTATCCAAAAATGATGTGTCTGTTAAGAGACAACAAGGGCAATGATGGAAAATCATGACCATAATAAAATTGTAGCTTTGAAGAATCAAATAACTAATGTGAAGATTAAACAACTTGTGTTTAGGTTTAGTATAAACCCTAAGGGTTTAGTTAGTGAATTATGGTTGCTTATTGTGGAAAGTGTAGCAAGTGCGAATGGTAGGACCCTTCTCTTATTTTCTTTTACCTTATTCCTGTTGAGGCAGTATAAGTGAAATGTGTAGAGTGATTGTGTTAATATTTATTGGTTGGTAAATTTTAGATTATATCTAGAATTTTAATAGTAGCATTATCATTAGTTCATCATAATTTGGTAATATCATCTTAGTAGTAGATCTTCAAGGGGATATAAGTGAATTATCATAAGTTATTTAAAGGGTTTACTATTTTTAACATATAAATCCCTAAGGACCAAGAGAAAACAATTTTGTGGAAGAGACTTGAATAAAATTAAAAAATTAGTCGAGTATACCTTAGCATATAACCTTTTCAACTTGCAATTAAAATATTAATCTTCAATAACCTCTTGTTTATAATCACAAAGGATGATTATTCACGAACACCCAATAACGTTGAGATGCAGGTATGCAGACAACGAGACTCAAGAATGATCATATTTTTGTAGAGCAGGTCAGAACTAGTAACCTAGTCAGGACTAGTAATGAGGGGTGGTATGGAACGCTTCCTCTAGGTTGTTGCTTGGATAGTATAGTGATAAGTATCTATACTATTTGACTAATAGTGGGCTAGTATGGTTATGATACTAGTCCAACCATGAAGTTTGGTATGGGATAACCTATCATGAGTCATAATAAATAGCTAAGACTAAGACTAGTGTTAGGGTAATGACATGGCCCTAGTTGACTCCAGAGAATCGAACAATCATCCAGACATGAGGCATATGCACACTAACCCCTTGTTTGCAAAAGTTTGAACATGTCGACTAGTTAGGTTGGGGTTCATTAAGCTAATGAATAGGGAGAGTATGCATCCACCCTCTAGGTGTTATGGGCCCTAGAAGATAACACCAGGCATAGGTAAATACTCATGTTGGAATAAGGGGATATTAAATAATAAAGTTAAATCTACAAAATAGAAATCTCTACGAGATTTGGCCAATCTAGTCCTCTTGGGTGATTGTTTTTAGTAGTCTAGATTCTCAAAAGTGGTTGATATACCTTGTACTATTTAAATTCTATATTTTTGAATCATTGGGTGAACCATTTTTGTTATGATCAAGAAACCTCTTATTAGACTAAACAACTAAATTAAATAAAAAATTCTTTAAAATTTGCTTGGGTTGTATTATGTGTTGCAACCAGGTGAGCAAACCTAGGGTTTTTACATGTGGTATTATAGTAGAACATACCCTTATGTTGTAGGACTCTGAATAATAATTTATTTTAACAAATTTAAAATAATCAATTAACTTACTTTTATTTTCCATAGGTCTAATGGCACAAATTTTGTGAGGTGGTTCTTCGATGAATACCACAAGATCTGGGCAGGAAGAGAGAAACATAAGACCTCCAAGGGGATCATAGACATGGGCTAGGAAATAAGTTCCTCAAATAAAAATAAGAATGAAATAATTAAATGAGCCTCCACAAAATGAGTCTAATAGGGAGGAAGGAAGTTTGGCAAAAGTAGTACAACTATTACAAATCCATAACAAAAAGAGGAAATGGTTCAATAGAAATCCCACATGGCCCAACAACAAAAATTAACTAAGGACTTAACTAGGGGTAGGGAATCTATATGCAGAAAAGAGGGAGCATCCACTAGGCCTACAAGAATTGGTAGGGCTATAGTGAGTGTGGATTTGACCAAGAACTTAAAAAAGGTCGTGATTTCTAAATTTAATGGGAAGGATGATGAATATGGAACGAAAAATTGGTTGAATGAGCTTGAATCATACTTCTCTTTGATGGTTTTATCATCAAAATCTAAAACTATATTGGTTGTCATGAATATGGTAGAAGTAGCCCTAGACTAGTGGAAAACCTTTAAGAGAGGGTAGGGCATTGAAGTTGTAGATCTCAAATAGGAGGAATTTGTAAGGATTTTAGAAAAATATTCCTAACTAAGCAGTACTATGTAGAAAATTTTGGGGAATTTACTAACTTGTAGCAATAATCAATGATAGTCCAAGCCTATCATCAAAAATTTATCCAACTGCTAAAATATGCAACCCAGTATGATAACAATGAAGAGATGAAGGTCCAAAAGTTTATTTTGGGACTTCACCCTAAAATATGAACTGTGGTAAATATGCATAATCCTAAGGACCTTCCTAAATATTTTGATTTAGCTTACCAAGAAGAAG
Organism: Wollemia nobilis; assembly: GCA_028583015.1. Taxonomy (NCBI): domain Eukaryota; kingdom Viridiplantae; phylum Streptophyta; class Pinopsida; order Araucariales; family Araucariaceae; genus Wollemia; species Wollemia nobilis. The sequence continues at coordinate 1,083,553 of JAQPPZ010002395.1, read as the reverse complement.
CAAACCAAGAATATAAAAGGGTATATTTCAATTACCAAAAGCTATCTAAAAAATATAAGGATGATCTTAGGAAGCGTAAGAGCACAAGATTTATGAAGTGGGAAAAAATAGAGTAAAAATCCTAAAAGAGAGGATCAAAGTAAGCTAGGAAATAAAAACATAAGTAACTTCCAAGACAATAATTTCAGAAGGAATGGTAAGGGATATCCTAGAATAAATGATCAGATACATCAATCAGGATATGGCTAAGGAAGTTTCACCACAAGGTAGGAATGTAGATAGTAACATGGGTAGTAGTGCTCCTCCAAATGGTTGCTATGTTTGTAGAGGCCTTCATTTTTCCAATAAGTGTTCCCATAGAGTTTATCTATGCCATAAGGCACCAGAAGAAACTACCCATTGGATCTTTGCAACAACAGGTAGTCCTATACTTGATGGGTAAGTTACTCCTTTTTTGTTAAATGGTAAATTTTATGATAAGAATGTATGCATTTTGATTGATAGTGGATCTACTGATAGTTTTATTTCCACTAGTTTAGTGAGGGACATACCGAAAAGACCTAGATTTATGGCTAATGGTTGGAAAGTGGAGTATGGATCAAGGTAGACCTATCTAGTTAACCAATATTTTTTTAATCCTCACATTATCTTACCCCAAGGTAGAACCAACTAGCATTTGTATGTGGTACCTTTACACGCATTTGACATCATTCTTGGTGTTGATTGGTTGAAATTCCATAAAGCCCTCCTAAATTTTGAAGATAGATGGTTAGAGTTCATGGATGAATCTAACTAGAGAATTATAATTCATTGTGACCGTGGTTCTATTAAACCATATTTTTTGTCAGAAATGTAAGTAAATAAGGTAATAAGGAAGAAGAGAATGATCTATGTAGTCAAAATCACAAGAAATAAGAGACTAAAGCTGATTTTGACCTCTTCTAGAAGCATCTTATTTTGGGTGAGTTCAAGGATGTATTTCTAGAGGACCTACCAGGCCTACCTCCTCAAAGAGAGTTTGAATTTTCTATAGAGTTATTACCTAGAGCTACACCCATTGCTAGGGCACCATATAGGATGACCCCTATAGAGTTACAAGAACTTAAGATGCAACTTCAAGACTTGTTAGAAAAAGGGATTATCAAGCCCAATGTGTCATTGTGGGGTGCTCCTATTTTATTTGTTAAAAATAAATATGGATCCTTGATAATGTGCATAGACTATCAGATGCTAAATAAGGTTACCATCAAGAATAGATATTCTTTGCCAAGAATAGATGATATTTTTGATCAGCTGAAAGGAGCTACCATCTTCTCAAAAATTGACCTTAGATCGAGTTACCATCAACTAAGAATTTAAGAAGAAGACACACATAAAACTACTTTTATAACAAAGTATGGACAATTTGAGTTTACTATCCTACATTTTGAGTTGATTAATGCCTTAGCTGCATTCATGAATCTCATGAATAGTGTATTTCAAGAGTAGCTATACCGTTTTGTGTTTTTATTCCTTGATGATATATTAATCTATTATTGTAACAAGGAAGAGTATGAACAACATATGAGAAATGTACTTGATATCCTTAGGAGGAATCAGCTATATGATAAGTTATCAAAGTGTGAATTCTACACTTCTCAGGTGCAATATCTAGGGTATATAGTTTTTGTTTAGGAGATTACTATCGATCCCAAGAAGATTAAGGATATTATTGACTGGTATACACCCACAAATGTGACTAAGGTGCATAGTTTTATGGGGATTGCAGGTTATTACAAATGATTTATAAAAGGTTTCTCAAGAATTTCTCAACCTATCACAAACCTTCAAAGAAAAGTAAATGCTTTTAAGTGGATAGAACAGTGTGAGAAAGCCTTTCAAACTTTGAAATAAAGTTTGATGATCGCACCAATTCTATAGTTATCTAATCCTTTCAAGAATTTTACAGTGTGTACTGATGCATCTATTGAGGGATTAGGAGGGGTTCTTACCCAAGAAAACATGTTCATTACCTTCGAATTATGAAAACTTAAGAGACATGAGGTAAACTATTCCACTCATAACTTGGAGTTAGCAGCTATTATGTATGTTCTTAAGACTTGTAGGTACTTTTTTCTAGGTAAACCATTTTAACTTAAGATAGATCATCAAAGCTTAAAGTACATTTTTCTCAACCCTTTTTAAATTCTACATAGTGTCGTTGGATGGAGTTTCTAGCTTAGTATAATTTTAGCATTGAATACATCAAGGGTAAGGAGAAAAAAATTGTTAATACCTTGAGTAGGAGAGGGTGTATTACTGTAATAACAAGATTCCATTATGATATGATAGACCAGGTTAAGGAAATACAACAGAAGGATGAATTCTATCAAGAATGTAATGCTCAAATTGAGCAAGAACCTAGAAAAGATACACAATTTATATATAGAGATAATTTGTTTTACTATAAGAATAGATTGGTTGTTCCATATATGGGTGGATTGAGAGAAACTATACTATAAGAGTCACATAATACTCCTTATTATTTGCACCCAAGAGGGGTGAAGATGTGTGAGAGTATGAGAAAGGCATATTATTGGTCAAGAATGAAAAAATATATTAATAATTATGTGGCTAGGTGCTTGGAATATCATAAATTCAAAGTCAAACATTTGCACCCAACAGGTCATTTGTACCCACATGACATTCCTACGTAAAAATGGTAGGTGGTGTCAATGGAATTTGTGGTCGGATTACCTAAAACAAGATTTAGACATGATGCAATCTTGGTAGTAGTAGATAAATTAACCAAGGTTGCACATTTCATACTTGGGAATATACAGGATGATGCACCTACTATAGCAAGTAAGTTTTCTAGGGAGATAGTGAGACTACATGGATTTCTAGAAGTTATAATATTTGATAGAGATTCATGTTTTACATAAGAGTTCTGGTAAGCATTGCATGAAGCATTGGGTACCAAACTTAATTTCAATTTAACCTACAACCTTGAGACAGATGGAAAAATTGAGAGGATGAATTAGGTTTTAGAATATATGTTGAGAATGTATTGTATGGATAAACATACTAAATAGGAAGATTATTTATACCTAGTTGAGTTCGCATACAATAAAAATTATCATGCATCACTAGGTGTGGCATCGTTTGAAGCTCTATATGGAAAAATATGTAAGACTCCCTTGTCATGGGATAATCTGAAATATCGAGTAGTATTAAAAATAATTCAATAAAATTTGGAGGCCATAGATCGCCAAAAGAGCTATACGACTTCAAAATAACGCAGAGGGAATAATTTGTAGGTGATAGAGTGTTCTTAAGGGTGAAACATACTAAAAGTTCTATAAAATATTTCAAACTTGATCCTAGATATGTGGGTCTATTTGAAATTACAGCTAAAATAAACCCTATTGCCTACAAACTTGCTTTGTCATCAAGCTTATCAAAAATTCATAACATCTTTCATGTATCCCTCTTTTGGAAGTACATATGATCCTACTCACATTTGAGATGTTTCCAATTTACAAATGTCATACCTAATGAGAATTGAAGTGTGCCTTATCAAAATACTTGGTTTTAGGACCAAGAGCTTGAGAAAAAGGAATATTGAGCAGTGTCGGGTCCAATGGGACCTCTACTCAGATAGAAATACCACATGGGAGAATGTGGTTGATATGTAGAAATAGTTTTCTTATCTATTTGAGTAGACATGAACAATTTAAACTTTTTATGTGGATTTATGATGTATATGTATATATGTGTGGATGTATACCTGGACTACTAAGTAGGGTTGCTTTTGTGTATGTTTTGGTTTATGCATGGATATATAGTTGTATGTAAAATGAAACACTATGTGGATAGATTAAGTAACCAAGTTTGAATTATTGAATTATTTATGGTTAAATGATGATTTATGGACATGATGAATGATGTATGATTAATGAATGGATATTTCTATTGATGGATATGTGAAAATATATATAAATATATTTGACTTGTTTATAAATGCAATAAAACACAGGGACTATATTTTTTCTAGTGGGAGAGGATGTAACAACCCTCCTTGCATGCCCATTGATAGTAGATATAGTTGATGGTTTATAATTGCCTTTTATAGAATATGGTACTATTGATGGTTTTTGTGCATGCAGTACCAAGTATATACCTTAGATGGATAGAAGAAGGTTGACAATAAAGGTAAGAGGGAAGTGATGATTCAACTCATGAGTACATGAAAGCTCATGTAAATTACATATCATATAAGTGCATCGTTAGTGTCTTGCATTGTGCGTGTGCTTATTTTGAATATGTATCTATTGTTTGATGTGAAATAAGGCTTGCATATAGATTTTATGGTAATGAAAATGCTATGGACATGGGAGCCATTATTTAATAAATCAGACAATGAATTAAAGTGTTCATGTGTTTATTACTTTATAAAATGAAAAGAAAAACCCATTGTGGATGCTTTTGTCATGATGGTTGTTGTTGCACACAATATGATTGCTTTAACTCTTATTATTGCTTGTCATTGTGTATGTAATATAAATAATATGAGGCCCCAAGTTTTCATAGTAAAAGAATGAGGAGGAAGATATCTTACTTGCATGTTGTAAGAATGGGAGATATCGAGTTTTTTGGGTTATTATTGTGAAAAAAATTACATTTGTGTAAGATAAAGAGAGGGGAGAAGACCCATTAGATTAATTTGTATTGCATTAGCATGTAGAATCCAATGGAATAGGCATTTGGAAAGAAGACTTCGTATTGTAGTGAAATTTACAAGTAATGTTATCACTTTCAGTTCTGAACTATGTGAAATAATGTTTGAAATAATTTATGTGCAAAAGAGAATGTTTTTTTTGCATTGTAAAAAATGTGAAAATAGCTATTCAGCTAAAACATAATATTTAGAAGATTAGTATTTTCTTTGTTGCTATATCTTCCATCAAGCCTTGTGGGGTTATATCTATTTTGTTGAGATGTATTTGGTATTGAAATATTACTATGCACATATGGGAAATTGTTTATTAACACATGCAATATTTTCAATGTTGGGTGTAATGTAGTGAGGTCTTAATAAATTCTATTTGTGTTCATAGTAAAAATGGTACCTAAAACAACTTGGTATTTCAATATGAAATGAAATACATGATAGAGATAGATTTGCACTCAATTTTTCTTGCATGGTTGAATTTGTGTTGAAATGAAGCAAGTTGGTTTCTTTTAAGTAAACTTAGAATGGATTATAGTGTGCATATCATAAGAGAAAAGTCATATCTAATCCCTTGTGTCATCATCTACATCCCTAGGTGGTGATTATGGAGGTCAAAGGATGTTATTCAAGCAAGAGGATAACCAGGTGCTATGTTGGTGAAGCCAGCAACGGAACTGGAAGTTTCTTTATGTACATATTTTCTAGGTTGAGATAATACTCAAGAAGGTCTTTGGATTAACTCAGTTTTCATGTCCAATTTTTTTTGTGTGCATGTATTTTGTATAGAACCCGAAGTTTGAATAAAGTCTAAAATTGTAGTGGAGTATGTAAATTATGACTGCAAAAAAATAAATCTTTATATGAAATTCCATTTATTTTGATATATCTATTATTTGTTAGTGTTGTAGAAGTAATTGGTTTAGTGTTATATTGGACACTGGTTGTGTAACCAAATACATTAAAGCAATACAAAGTGTAGGCTTTATGTCATCTCAAAAATATCTGTGCATTTGAATTTAAGTGTTGACCAATATGAAGTGAAAATTGTGAAATATATTAAATTTTTTTCTTTCAATGGAAATTTAATAATAGGAATGTGCTTCAGGCTATCTACATACAATTTCTTTGAGACAGTTCAGTTGGATGTAAACAATGTTGTGTTATACTCTTTATTTGATACAAATTTTCTTTATGAAAATTAATGGGTAATTTAATTTTCATGTCCCTTTGTATGCTCGGGAACGTATTGTTAATTTGGGGATTGTGTTTTTATACCAATGATTGTTGGTTAACCAAAAATATTATTGACATTTGTGCTTTTCTTACGGTTCGATGTTATTTAAATAAGTAAAACTTAGTTATATGCTCCCTAGAAAACTAACTTCAGGAAATCTGAAATGCTAGATGATAACAAAAAAAGGAAATTTGCAATAGTAGTAGAATTCCATCAAATTTTGTAGTAGGTAATTCATTGACCAAATATGCTTTGCTTTGTTGGTTTCCCTATAATTTTTTGGTAGAAAGGTAACCTAGAGATGTGTGGGCATACTTGTTAATGAGCTCCTCAACACACTTTAGAATGAGGAAGTCAAAATTTTGTAATCCATCCAAAAATGATGTATCTGTTAAGAGACAATAGGGGTAGTGGTGGCAAATCATGACCATAGTAAACTTGTAGCTTTGAAGAATAAAAAAACTAATGTGAAGGTTAAACAACTTCTATTTAGGTTTGGTATAATCCCTAAGGGTTTACTTAGTGAATTATGGTTGCTTATTGTGGAAAGCATAGCAAGTGAAAATGGTAGGACCCTTCTCTTATTTTCTTTTGCCTTAAGCCTATTAAGGGAGTATAAGTGAAATGTGTAGTAATTATGTTAATATTTATTGGTTTTTAAAAGTTAGATTATATCTAAAATTTTAATAGTAGTATTACCATTAGTTCATCATAATTTGGTAATTTCATCTTAGCAGTAACTCTTCAAGTGCATATAAGGGAATTGTAATAAGCTATTTGAAGGGTTTACTATTTTTAACATATAAAACCCTTATGACCAAGAGAAAACAATTTTGTAGAAGAGACATGAATAAAATTGGAATATTAATCGAGTATACCTTAGCATATAACCTTTTCAAATTGAAATTAAAACAACCTTCAATAACCTCTTGTTTATCATCGTAAAAAATGATTATGCATGAACACCTAATTGTGGGTATACATACAACAAGACTCAAGAAGGATCGTATTTTGGTAGAATAGGTCAAAACAAGTAACCTAGTCAGAACTAGTAATGAGGGGTGGTATGTTATGCTTTCTCTAGGTAATTACTCAGGAAGTACAGTGATAAGTCTCTATACTATTTTATTAATAGTGGGCTAGTATGGTTATGAGACTAGTCTAGACATGAATTTTGGTATAGGATAAACTATCATGAGTCATAATAGACAACTAAGATTAATACCAGTTTTAGGGTAGTGATATGGCTCTAGCTAACTTCATAGAAGCATACAATCAACTAGACACCAGGTATATGCATGCTAATCCCTTGCTTGCAAAATCTTAAATATGTCGACTAGTTCAATTAGGGTTTATCAAGCAAAGGGATGGGGAGAGTATGCATCCACATTCTAGGTGTTATAGGCCCTAGAGGACAACCCCAAATTGTAGATCGATACTCATACCAGAACAAGAGGATGTTATATAATAAATATCTACAAAATGGAATTCTCTACAAGATTTGACCAATATCATCCACTTGGGTGACTGTCTGCAACAGTCTAGATTCCCAAAAGTGGTTGATATGCTTTGTATTGTTTAAATTCTATATTATTGAATCATTGGGTGAACCATATTTATTATGATCAAGAAACCTCTTACTAGACGAAACGACTAAATTAAATAAAAAAATACCTTAAAATTTGTTTGGGTTGTATTGTGTGTTGCAACCAGGTGACCAAACCTACGATTCTTTCAAAAAATCAAGTGGAAGTAAACATTTACACTTTTGTAAAGGTTTAAAAAGGTAAGGAGTGAACCAAAACTTCTAGGTATCACAAGGTAGACAAGAAGTTATTTAAGAGTATGTTGATCCAATCTAGGTTAAAATTGTTCACTTTTCAAGAGGGTCCTTCACCAACATCTAGCATAAATATGAGAAAGGCAAAGAGGAAGCAAATGAAGAATCAAATAGACACGCAAGAATACACATCACCAAAAATTAGTATAGATGAAGAGAAGCAAACTAAAAATCATAGTTATGCAACACAAGATATCAATTCCCAAGATAGTGAACAAAAGCTAGTTGATGTTGTAATACCATCAAAATTAATAAAGTATATTCAAATGATTTTCAAATAAGTTGAATATGAAAACTTCTCAACATTTTAGTGCTACTTACTCTCTATTCTTAATGATTGCTATGAAGATGTTTTTACACTACCTATTGATGTAGGGTTGATAATATACAAGGCATTAGTCACTCTTAATGTCCTTAAGGAAAATTACAAAATATAAGAGAAAATAATTGAAAGGTTAAAGGCCAAACCCATGACAACAAATACTTATTGTGACACAAGTAATATCAAGCCCTTGATGAAATATACTTGTTGTGACACAAATGATCTTCTTTAGAGGATAGATATCAATCATGATATGTGTGATTTTAAGCCCATGATTGTAGATAATCGTTGTGACTTCATTCAAATATAAGATAAAACTTGTGATACAAGTGATTTGAAGGTTGTTTTTAAAGATAAAGGTAATGCAAAAGTTGGTTTTGTTGGTCATGATAAATTCCTTATTGTCATAATTGATTGTGATAGTGATTGTGTTAGAGATAGTGATAGGATACTTTAATTTGTGTGGAAAATCATTATGATAATAAAATACTATATTTGAATAATGATGATAGAAATCAAAGTAGAGATTAAAAGGTTTTATACTTAAATGATAATAATAGAGATCAAATCAGTGATGAAGAATTTGGATTCTTTGAAAAGCATACCAAAGGTATTGGTTCTAAACTACTAAAAAATGGGATAAAATATCAAAGGATTGAGAAATAATGGTAAGGTATAGAAATTCTCATAATCCCACATATAAGGCCAAAGAATGAAGGCCTTAGATACATTGATCAAGTAAGAAACGCTGATAAATATTTATGATAATAGAAACATAAGATGAATCTCCTAGAATAAGTTTTTGTAGTTATTGTGGAAGATCTAGACATACGACAACTAGGTGTTGGAACCTACATCCATGTAAAATTTGTGGAAGTACTAAACACTCTCAAGAAAATTATTGGAATAAGGATAAAGTGACCGACAAACTATCTATTGATTGTGGATGGATGAATATCTTCCAATGGGACCAAATAAAGAAAATGTTGAATGGTTTCTACAAAAGAAGACCAAGCTTGGTGATTGAAAAACATCACAATAAGGGGAAAATGTAAGTTCATCCATGGAAATATATCTTGGAAAACTTAAGATAAATATTTTTTTTATAATCCAACAAATTCTTAGAAAATATGTACTGACAAAACTTGCAATGAAATGTTGTGAAATATTCCACAAAAAAATAATATAGGTAAGGCAATGACTGAAAGGCAGATTTATTCAATAATTTATTCTTTATGAATATATGTGGTCCCTATTCAAAAAAAAATATCAGTAAGACCACATATGATATTTTTATACTAGGATTGCATTATCAATAGTACCCCACACTCCTTAGATTTATGTAAGTGTAAAATTTGCATTGAGATGGAAGACTAATTCTTTCTAATGCTCACTATTGGCACTTTGTTATACTAGTAAGCATCAAGCTACCAAAATAAAATTAAAATTTTGTAGATTGTATCTAGTAAGCACCAGGTAACTGAAGATTTTGCAAGGGCATAAGAAAAATAAAGGACATTCATAATTAAAAAGTAAAGAAAGATAATAGTTGAAAGTTCAAAAATATGAAGACAAGTGAAGGCATATGCCTCCCTTAAGGTGAAAACATTTGTCACCATTTCATAAGAAGATGAGAATCCATAAATACCATTTAAACTAATATTCTATAAGCAAAGTGAGGCCAATCCCATAATTGCTTAAGTATTCTTGATCCATAACCATATTTGGATCATGTTGATTAAGGTGGGGAATGTTGATTAAGGGGGTGAATTTTCCTTTGTTCCAAAATATGAAGATGAAACCAAAAGTCAAAATAAGAATAATAAAACAAGAAAATAGAGCAAGAATCATGCATCTTCATGAAACCACATGGAAAAATCAAATTTGAAAGCATTGAAAAAATTCCCTTCAAGGAATTATCAACTGTAATGAAATAATGGAAGAAATTTAGGAATGATTCCATCATAGTTAGGAAATATTATGTTTAGGCTAGATACCAACTACCCCTCACTAGATGCCAAGATAGAGGAGTTATCAACTGCCCCTCATAAGGAAAATGAGAGTGAATGTAGTTACAAACTACCACTCACAAGGAACTTAAGTCCAAGTAGTTATTATCCTCACATGGATGGTAGTTAAGTCAAAACTAGAAAATGCTTGTATATAAATAGTCATCATATATAATGTAAATATATTGAAGCATTAAGTTCTAACATAAGTTACTCTTTTTCCTTCATTTGCAACTTTTACTCTATATTGTTTTTCAATATATACATACCTTTTCCATTAGTAGCATTGAACATTTCTTTTGTCAAGTCTTCCTCTTCCTCTTCCTCTTCCTCTTCCTCTAGTAGCAAGTCTAACTCTTTTTCCTTCTTTTCCTCTTTAAATTTTTTTATTTTACCCTCTACCTTGTCCTTGTCCTTGGTTGCTTGTACTAGCACCATCACTCTTTGAGATTTTTACCTTTGAGGCAAATTCTTCTCTTCACCTTCACCAAAGGTGTCTCTTCGATTTTCTCCGTGTGACATAAGAGAACCAACAAAATAATCAAACTCCAATGTTGTCAAATATTTGCTCTCTTCAATGATGATAGCAATATGGTTCCATCTTGCTGTTAGAATTCTTAACACCTTCTTCACAACAACTTTTGTCTTCATTTTTTTTCAAAAGTGACCATTTCATTAACTACATCTTTTACTCTAACACAATATTCACTTACACTTTTACATTATTGCATCCTTTAGTTCTCAAACTCTCTCTTAAAGGCCTACAATTTCACCACTTTCATTTGGTCACTACCTTAGTAAGCCTCTTGTAGAGCCTTCCAAGCATCCTTGGCTGATATTGCATTTATGATCCTTCAAAACAAGGTTTTGTCTAGAGTTGACTGAATGTGGTACAATGCCAAAGAATTCTTCTTCTTGGCCTCCTTCTTTGCTTGTCTATTATTATGTGGGATAATAGACCAATCTTTTGGCTCATATAACTAGCCTCAACAATATCCGAAAGATCTTTCTCAACCAACAATATTCTCATCTTAATGCTTTAGTAGTCATAATCTTACCCAATAAACTTTGGAATAAGAAGAAAGTTATTGTTGACCATGATCAATAGGTAAAAGGATAGTAAATATGAAAATTGTAAGATATACAAAAATTTTACACAACAAAGAAAATACATTACAATTTTAAACAACAAAGAAAAAAACACTATAATTTTATAGAGCAAAAAAACTACACTGCAGTTGTATACAGTAAAAAAACATATAAAACTGATCTTACCACATTTGCTGCACTCACAAAAAAAACAAATTGATTTTATCCTGCAATTACAATCATATATGAAAATATACACAATTACAGTTACAAATACAATTAAAAATATGTACGACTGCAATTATGAACACAAAAGTGACGGGGACGGGAAGCTTCTGGCTGGAGCTCGTCCTCACGGTTCGGAGCGACTTCTTTTTTGTGTCGTATATTCCGTCGTGAACGTCACAGAGCAAAATCTGCTGGTTGACGGCACTTTCTCTTTCAAACGAGGGAGAAATGCGCCTCCGAGCAGGGGAATGTTATATTCTATAGCCCTGGGTATTGCGGCGTTGCTGCTATGACCTCCTGGGATAGGCCATAACATTCACATTGACTTTTTGTTCTCCAAATTTAGTAGGGGTGGAGGTCTAAGGTGTTCAAATCTGGGATTTATTGAAGGTTTGGTGTTTTCAGTGGTGTAAAAGGTTTAAAATGATCGTGGCAAATGATCGTGGCATGGTGGTTGTTATAAGAACGATGCATGTGCGGAGATCTGTGTAGCTACTTCCAGGGGTGGATAGCTACTTCCAAGGATGCAGAATACTGTGACAACACTATATAAAAAAATTATAAACACAATTAAAAATATTAATAAAAAATAACGATTTCGTTTAACATCCCATTTTTAACCCATTATTATTAATAAAAGTATCATCTCATATATTAATATTACCTTAAGTTTATTTGTTGTTATATTGACTTTGTGTTGAACAGAAAGTATCTGCCATTTTTGAAAGAAAAATCTGGACAAAGACGTTGATAATTTTCAAGGACAAAAACTTTGAACAAAGGCCTGACTTTGTGTAGAAAAGAAAGTATTAGGCATTTTTAGAAAGAAAAAGGTAGAAAAGAAAGTATTAGGCATTTTTAGAAAGAAAAATCTTGTTAATGATGTATAAAGGACAAAGACATTGATAATTTTAAAGGACAAAGACATTTGAAGCATATTAAGTGAAGTTTCTTTGTTGTTATTTTGAATGTGAACAAGAGTATACGTGTGAAAGACTAATTTTATAAAAAAAATTATAAACACAATTAAAAATATTAATAAAAAATAACGATTTTGCTTAACATCGCATTTTTAACCGATTATTATTAATAAAAGTATCATCTCATATATTAATATTACCTTAAGTTTATTTGTTGTTATATTGACTTTGTGTTGAACAGAAAGTATCTGCCATTTTTTGAAAGAAAAATCTGGTCAAAGACATTGATAATTTTCAAGGACAAAAACTTAAAAGAAAGTATTAGGCATTTTTAGAAAGAAAAAGGTAGAAAAGAAAGTATTAGGCATTTTTAGAAAGAAAAATCTTGTTAATGATGTATAAAGGACAAAGACATTGATAATTTTAAAGGACAAAGACATTTGAAGCATATTAAGTGAAGTTTCGTTTGTTGTTATTTTGAATGTGAACAAGAGTATACGTGTGAAAGACTAATTTTTTGAAAAAAGTATTTGCCATTTTTTTAAAAGAAAAATATTATCAATGAAGTATAAAGGACAAAGACATTGATAAATTTCGATGGCTCTTGGCTACTTTTTATTGGGAAGACTCATATTTTTATTCTAATCCAGTTGGCGGAAGGTGTTATTCAACGTCCAACTCTAATAAAACAAACAAAATATCTGCCAATCATTTCTAAAACAAACAAATTGATAAATTTCAAATATCTGCCAATCATTTCTAAAACAAACAAATTGATAAATTTCATGGCTCTTGGCTACTTTTTATTGGGAAGACTGATATTTTTATTCACAATACAGATCTAATCCAGTTGGAGAAAGGTGGTATTCAACGTCCAATTTCAATAAAACAAATAAAATATTTGCCAATCATTTTTTAAACAAACAAATTGAAATTTCAATATTTTTTATAAGAAGATAGTTACAACAATACTATTTTTAGTAGTTGATAAGTATAGGGTTTATTCACCCACCAAACTTATTTCATTTAGTTGTTTTATAACCCTGCATGAAATGGACCACATGCTCACAGATACTTAAAAATTAATGTCAATATTTTTTAGAAGAAATTAGTTACAACAATATTAGTAGTTGATAAGTATAGGGTTTATTTATCCAGCAAACTTATTTCATTTAGTTGTTTTATAATCCTACTTGAAATGGACCATAAGTTACACATACTCAAAAAATTTAAATCAAACTACTACCTTTATAATAATTTAGGTAAGACCTTTCGCACAGTCAAAATTTGTATAATGCTCCAGGAATCTTTCCAAACTATACATGCCTTATGCGGAAACAATTAATTATTGTCGCATTACTTCATCCTACTTGCTCACACCATAATCTATATAACTTGACTATACCATGTCGAGCACGCTGAACGAAATTTGATTAAAAATAAATGGTTTTTATATGAAAAGTATTAAAGTATAAGGGTCCTACACATGCCGGTCACTCTATATTAATAAGAGAGAGATTTTTCTCACAGAACTATACCATAAGCAGGAGCATAGCATGCGCTTGATCTGTGAAAATGGCTTTAGTAGAATCAGGCGTATGGGTTCCTCCAGTTCATAGTTCAAAAAGTTTGTCACGGCAAGGATGGGAGAAATATGGCAGTAATTGTGATAATAAGCTCTGGAGTCAATTTTTCCAATCCAAAATTATTTCAGAGGGTGCAAGTAGTAACAAAGGGCTGAGGAGTAGGACGCAATCTTCAGTTCGTTCGGCAAAAATTGAAGCAACAATACATGCTCCTCGTCGCAACATTTTTACAGATAATAACGAGATAAACAAGGTAGCCTCCATCAAATACCCAAAACTTCTGGCGTGGCAAAGCGTGTCAAGGGAGCGTTGGGAAGGTGAACTTGAGGTCGATGGCTTCATTCCAGACTGGTTGGTTAGTGCATTTCCCAAGTTTTGTTTCAGTCTTTACTTTTTATGGGTGAGGTTATCTTTGAACATGCCTACTTAGATGAATGAGTATTTTGTTTGCTTGATTACACTATTGCAGGGGTTTTTTAAGTGGATTTTTCCAAAGTATTTCACAATAATCTATGTTTTATCAGTAATCATTCATAGGATGTAGATATAAGATTGAATGAAGTCCATAGTACATACTACTCCATTAGAAAAAGGGTTATCATAGTTTCTCACCAGACATGGCTTTTTCTAAATGTGCCCCTTATCCAACATTCACAAAAAGATATAAATTTTGTGAGAGACTTGCAAGGTAAGGTGCTAATAATTTTTATTATTAGATTTGTGTATATGCTGAAAATTTGAAATCTCTCTAGCTAATCTTATACAATTACTAGTTTGTTTTACTAAAATTGAGTTATTTAGTAAATATAGCTCTTTCGTATACGATCAATTGTTGATTCCAAATAATAAACTGCAAAATGCATCTTATAGAGTCGTAATTCCATATATTTGGTTTGCATGTAGAGAGGAACCTACCTCAGAAACGGACCAGGAATGTTTCATATAGGTGAATATGAATTTAAGCACGTTCTCGATGGGTACTGCACTATTACCTTCAATGGCTTTTTCTCGTTTGTTTTTAATCACATTGATCAAGGTTATTAAAATTCAATGTATTTCGGCGCTAGGTATTCCACTTTGGTCCGTCTTCAGTTCGAGAATGGGAGAGTGATAGCCGGGCATGCACAGTTAGAATCCGAGTCCTACAAGGCTGCCAAAAAACACAAGCGGCTTTGTTATCGAGAATTCTCAGTAATTCCAGAGCCATCCAACTTCTTTTCATACGTTGCAGAGATTGTTGGCCTCATCACTGGTAAATCGTTGACGGACAATGCTAATGTATCAGTCATGAGGTCTGTTCTCTCTCTGCTTGGACTTGTATGTTCATAAGTTATATAAACATAGAAAACGCATGAGCAGTTCCATGTGAAACAACATTCTCTGCATTAACTTCAATAAATGATTTGGCCTTAACAGACTAGGTGACGGGCGGGTTATATGCCTGACTGAAACTGTCAAAGGATGTATAGAAATAGATCCCAACACCCTGGAAACCATAGGGAAGTTCAACTTCTCGGACAGTCTTGGGGTAAGGAGCTTTGGGACTTTCTGGTTTATGATTTTTAACATTTGTTATATTTCTTTTTGTTAATAAGGTAGCAGGATTAAAGGTGCAAGTTCTTCTCTCATTTTTGTGGGATTTTTCATCCCTATAAGCATCTAGTCGAGGCATGTGTGGGGTAGTTGGCCCTCTTGCCTGGTTTATGAGCTTTAACATTTGTTATACTTTTTGCTAATGGGGTAGCAGGTTTAAAGGTGCAAGTCTTTAGTCGATTTTTCATCCCTATAAGCATCTAGTCGAGGCATGTGTGGGGTAGTTGGCCCTCTTGCCTGGTTTATGAGCTTTAACATTTGTTATACTTTTTGCTAATGGGGTAGCAGGTTTAAAGGTGCAAGTCTTTAGTCCCACTTATAAGTGGGGTTCCTTTTAGTCGAAATATACTTTCCAACCGATTTATGTGATGTTGTTCTTATACATACTGTTTATTTCCAATAACATATTCTTAAGATAAAATTTCATTGAAAAATAGCTTGATGGCATTTCTTAGATATAAAATATCAATGAATGTCCTTGAAGTTAAGGACAGGTGAATATGTTAAGATCTTGATAATGACGAATCTGTTTGTGATTGACACTTGGCTTTCAGGGTTTGAATCATTCGGCTCACCCTTTAGTGTCTGAAACCGAATTGATTTCATTGATTCCAGACCTCATAAGACCTGGTTATAAAATCGTCCGGATGCTAGCGAGAACGAATGAGAGAACTCTACTAGGACGTGTAAGACCATTAGACCTGATGGACTTGGCATAGCTAATAGTTAATAGCAATATCTTCCGTACCTATAACTAACCATCTTCATATATTCAAGTGAATTGCAAATGCGGTCCTTCACCTGGTTGGGTTCACTCTTTTCCTGTGACAGACAACTGTCATTGTTCCTGAAATGTCATTGGAGTATTGTAACGACAGTCTGTTAAGCGCGGATCCAAAGCTATTCAAATGGCATCCTGAATCTGGCTCATACATGCACGTCGTGTCCAGAACAACTGGAGAGACGGTCAGTTCAGCTAATAGCACTGTCTAGATGAATGTTTTTTGAACCACAAACTCACCTCATGCAAGATAAAAATGGTTGCAGGTCGCATGCGTTGAGATGCCATCATTTTGGACAGTCCACTTCATTAATGGCTACGAGGAGAAAAACGAGAATGGAAAGACAATTGCAGTTATAGCCGATTGTTGTGAATATTATAGTGAGAGTACCATACTTGACGCAATGAAGCTACAAGACTTGAGATCCTTCTCTGGTGTGGATGTCCTTCCATACTCAAGGTATTTCTTACTTTATGAAAATTCTTTTTGAAAACGAAATTTCAATCATGAAATAGGTTATTAGATTTGTATTATCACATTAATCGGTTAGAAAGTAAGAGGGTCAGTCTTTATACATGTCCAAACTGGATGTTAATAAGGATTTCAAAGAAAATTTCAATCATGAAATATGTTATTAGATTTGCATTATCACATTAATCGGTTACAAAGCAAGAGGGTCAGTTCCTACACATGTCCAAACTGGATGTTAATAAAGATAAAGAATCTCACACAATAAAACCAAGAACTTGCACGTTTAAAACCTATTACCGTTGATTAAAACCTTAACAGGATAGATATTAGGACTAGGGCTAAAACGATATTTGTTTGGTGTGATTAGAGTGGCAAGATTAAGGATACCCCTTGATGGCAGTCCTATGGGAGAAGTAGAAGATGCACTGCCTCCAAGTGAGCATGGAAGAGGCATAGACATGTGCACCGTCAATCCAAAATATAGAGGGAAGACATATCGTTATGCATACGGCTGTGGAGCACATCGTCCTTGCAATTTTATCAACACCATTACAAAGGTTAATTGAAAATCTTATGATGTTGTTGTTAGTATTATTATTCCTTAGCATTGTTGATAGATAATTCGGTGCAGATTGACTTGAAAGAGAAACTGGCGAAGAGCTGGCACGAAGAAGGAGTGATTCCGTCGGAGCCTTTCTTTGTTGAACGACCTGGAGCAGAGGCAGGAGATGACGGTATTTCCAACACTAACATTGCTGTTAATGTCTAAGGTTGAAAGTTTGTTTATTGATTTCATTTGGGATTGTATTGCAGGAGTTGCGATCTCATTGATAAGCGATAGGCACGGTGGAGGATTTGTTCTAATCTTGGATGCATCAACCTTTAAGGAAATTGGGCGAGCAAGGCTACCGTATGGACTGCCCTGGGGTGCCCATGGCTGTTGGATTCCCTCGAATTCATCGAAGCATTCTTGGCTGTTGCGAAGTGTTGATTGAATAGTTTTACTCTTGAGAGGATATGCTTTACTAAATGCTCTCACTAGTCAAAAATACCTTTGAAGATTGTTGGTGATGGCCTTACTATATGGACCTAGACGACTATATGTTTGATTTTTACAACTAATCTATATGCATTGTTTTGTTAAGTGGGTGTTGGTTTTTGGCAAAGCCTGCCATTAACCTGAATTCTCATTAAGTGATTTGGTTAAATAGGAAAAGGTAATTTTAATCGAAAGCTCTTTTTTTTAATTAATTAGAAATTTTTATTTTTAATTAAATTATTATAACTTTTCTTAAGTAATTAAGAGTCCATACTTCTAATCAATCAAATACTTATCAAACCATTTTTTTTTAATTAATTAAAGCTCATACTTCTAATCAATCAAGTGCTTATTAAAACTACTTTCTTTAACCAATTATGAGATCCTATTCCTAACCAATCAAATACTTATCAAACCCACTTTTTATTCATTTCAAAGTTTAAAACAGTCCTTTAATCTATCTATTAAAAGCTTAGTTAAGACATTTTTTCATTAACTAATAACATTTTAGCTAAACATTCTTTCACTTAGCTACTAAAAACTTAGCTAAACATTCTTTCATTTAGCTACTAAAATTTTTGCTAAACATTCTTATCCTTAACATATAAGTTTAACCATTAAAACTTTATTATCAAATCTAATATATGTTTATTCCTTTAAACTTATCAAATAAATCTATTCTTCAATATAATTTTATCCACTAAACTTATTAAAATAAATCTATTCTTCAATATAAGTTTATCCTCTAAACTTATCAAAATAAATATATTCTTTAATATAAGTTTATCCTCTAAACTTATCAAATAAATCTATTCTACAAATATAAGTTTATCCACTAAAATTTATTAAAATAAATCTATTCTTCAAGTATAAGTTTATCCACTAAACTGATTAAAATAGATCTATTCTTCAATATAATTTCATCCTCTAAACTTATCAAATAAATTTATTCTTCAAATATAAGTTTATCTACTAAACTTTATTAAACTAAATATATTCTTCAATGTAAGTTCATCCTCTAAACTTATCAAAATAAATCTATTCTTCAATATAAGTTCATCCTCTAAACTTATCAAATAAATATATTTTACAAATACAAGTTTATCCACTAAACTTATTAAAATATATCTATTCTTCAAATATAATTTTATCCACTAAACTTATTAAAATTAATCTATTCTTCAATATAATTTCATCCTCTAAAATTTTCAAATAAATATATTCTTAAAATATAAGTTTATCTTCTAAACTTATCAAAATAAATATATTTTTCATTAATTGAAACATCTATCTTTTGATTAAACACAGTATTTAATATTTCAAAGAAGATAGAGGATTTAGTCTATCTTTCACTTTAATCCAAGTACCTTCATTCAATTTAATCTATATTTTAATTAAATCAAAGTACTCATTGCTAATATTTTAAAAGTATCATAATATTGTCCTTCAGCAAAATAATTGGCCTAATAGGTCAAACTCAATCACAAAATTTTATAGGTTATCAATAGTTTCATAGAACCCACCAATTGCAGTCGCTAGCACCCATCAGTTGGTGCCTCAAAGGCTAGCTTGAGACCAACATGATCATTTACAAGTGGTCATCTACCTAAGGGCAACTCTCCCTTTTTAAACCTTTCGAGACCTACCATAGTGAAAATGTGGGATTAAATATTTCTTACATACAAAAGGGTGATGTCTTGTTTGAGAGAGCTACAAAAAGCATGAACCAGTCATGAATGCCACATGGCACCAACAACATTAAGGTGGAAATAGACTATGTTAACAATTTATTGAAATCTAAGTGTCCATGGTAGGGGTACCTCCAACTGGTGCTAAAGCGACCCTCGCTTGGTGACACCCTAACCACTAAGTGGTGGTCAACTCTAAAAAGAAGCCAAACTCCATTTAAAATAGGTACAAGCCACCACATATCCCATGTGGGATATTTATGGAGAGATCCTAAGCGCATTATCCCTACTTGTGTCTCCCTGAGCATAATTGCACCACTTACAACGGTGCACCTTGATGATGGGGGACTTTAAATTAACCACCTTCCTAAGTTAGACCTTAAGAAATAATTAATTAATGATAGCAACACAAAAATAAACTTATGCATATCCAAAATTCAATACATAGACACAAGTGCAATATCACTTAAATAGAGGTAAAATGATGAGCTCTGTTTCAAATTATAATGGTAGCAAAACAATTCAACCAAAGTTATCTCTAAAAGCGACTTGTTGCTTGGTAAACTAGTTACCATGTTGGAATAGAAGATTCTAGGTAGAAGACATCAGTGCATCGGTGGCACCAGTGGACTTAACAACCAAACCAAGGCTCCCAAAACAAAGGTAAGGGTGAAGTAATTTAAAACTATACTTAATATTCTATGGATGACCCTTCAGCGACTATCGTTGCTCTCTGATCAACGTTGCCAATGTAAAAAAAGGGATGGTTTCCTTGGGTTTACCCATAGTCGATTTAAATGATGATTGCACTAGCCTACATACCATAATAGCTCCCTTACCTTAGGTAAAGGTAACACAATAAATTATATGCCTATAATTCCCTACAATGACAAGAAACTTAACTAGAGAGATATTCTAGAAAGATTTAGAATGCAAGATAGGTGTTAGATTAATCCAACGAATCATAGGCAAAAACATAATAAAAATTAAGGTATATTCATTCTAAAAAATATTTACTCATTTATAGGATTACAAAGCCTTAACTTATGAATTCTTGTTCGGTTGATCCCATTCAACTTTAGATCTTGCCTCCCAAGGTTACCTCCTATGAAATACCTCCTCCTTTGACCTTCCCCACCACCATGCCTCCTCATATAAAAAGTTTGATCAAGGCAGGTCATGACACGTGATAATCCTGAATATAGCTTGAGCAACTGCCAACAAGGTCTACCTCTAATTTATCATTTTTTCTCCTTCAAGGGTTTAATAGATTATACCCTATGTTCTAGATAGGCAAACTTCTAATGTTACTAGATTTGAAGTAATAATAACTATAGGATTAGGGGCTACTAAGGGGTCTATTTTTACCACTTGATATTTATGAAAAATGACCACTTCAACCTGTGTCTCCAAATTGTCATCATCATCCTTCGCATTCTTCATTTGTTGTTCTTGAGCACTTTTTGTAGTTAGTGTCAATGCTCTATTAAAGTCCTCAATTTCATTTATAATTGTTGTTTCCCCTACATCATCTCTCATGTCTTAGAGTATGTCTAGCTGTAATTAAAGGGTTCTCTTCACCCCTTGAGTCTTCTTCATGTTCAAGGTTTTCTAGGGTCTCTAAAGTCCTTGTATATCTTTGATGCATTTTAAGGACTGCTACCTCTTCCTTCAACTAGGTAAATAGGGAATCCCTTTACTACAACATTCTCTAAACTTTAATTATTATGATTGTACCTCTAATTTTTCCTCTAGGATTAGGTTTCTAACCTCTCTCTCCTCCTCGTTGATTATTACTACTTCTTGTGGTACCTCATTTTTGTCAGCATTCTTCCTTGCAATAAAACTTGTCTCCTACTATCTAGGGATATATGTCCCTACACTTTGTGCTTCTATGTTATATGCTTCTATACTCTATGCTTCTACACTATGTGTTCTTATTCTCTACCTCTAGTTTCTTCATTTTTACTTGATATATATTTTCTTGGTATTTACCTACTTAGCTCTCATCAATGCATGTAGTTTGTTATCCAAGAATTCCTGTCATAACTCTCTTTCTTATTTTTGTCATAGGAAATGATTTTTGCAAATAATTTTTATGAGGCTATGATGCCTCAAAGTTCCTACATCCTCTTGAACTTACTTATCCATTGAATACAAAGATAAACACAGAAAGAATGATAGGTCTATTCTCAGTTTAAAATTTTTATTCCTATGCCATAAATACATAAAAAATTTCAAATGCTACCCTAATACTAAAGTAAATTATCCATCACAAGTGAAATATCACATGACCCATATGACCACCATGTCTGAGGATTTTGACAAACTTGTCTTCCTAATGTATTTACATATATTCTCACTATTCATTTCATACTCAAGTTTAAGGTCTTCTTTTGCAAATGATTTAAAAACTTCATAAAATGGAGGTTGTAAACCACAAAAAAATTCTCCTACATAGGGAATTTGAAAAATTTTACTCAAGGTTTTAGGTGTTTATCATGGAACCTCTAAGTGTTACTTTTCTATATTTGAGGTAGTTAGCGAATTCTTTTTGAGAATAGCGTAAAATTTATCAAATAGCCATAAAAAATCCATCCAGCTTATGGATTGGAGAATTTTTACAACTTCATGATATTGCAACAATTACATCATTGTTATCGGTTTAGCCTCTTTCTATTATTGCCCATTATTTATTGAATGTAGAACTAGAAATAGGGTATCACTACCATGCAATACAAGTTTATAAAATATTTGTTGTAGAGTGGAAAGGATGAGGGTGGTAGATTTAGTCATTATTGTTGCATATATGCAAAAGATAATTGTGTTCTCTAGGTTTCATACAATCTGTGATAGGTTCCCTTGATGGTTCCTTTTCCAATGTCCACTCCAAAGCATCTAGGTGGTCTACTTAATTACCCTTACTTGACTTTGCATTTATCACTAGTGTCAAGGCATCATAGCCTTTTCATTGTCCATTGTGTATTGCATGCTTATTGGCTATCTTTTCTTCCTCATGCCACAAGAAATCAAATCAGATAATGGTTGTATCCTTTATTTATTATTACTACATGGGAAAAATGCTTCTCAATATGTCCCTTGTGCAATGTGATTTCCCATGTCTTGTACCTTAAATCTTGTTTTATCCTTGCTAGTTAACCTTTCATCATGTGTCATTCATTCTACTCATATTTATTGTGCACAATCTTGATCATAATATTATTTTTCATTTTTTGCCTCAATGTCCACCTCAACTTATAGCTTTTTTGCTTTGATTGCATCAGTTTCTACCACTACTACAATTTTCATAAATGGTATGACATGTTGAAATGATGTGTCCTTCCCCACTTTCTAATTAGAAGCACATCTGCATGTGAAGATATCCACAATGCAACTAACTATCCGCTACCCATTCTGTAGTCTTATTCTTATGTTATTCTTTCTATAGTTTTTTGGAGCACCTCAACTATATCATAACTAAGGAAATAGGCATAAAAAATATGATCTCTTAGATTTCCAACCACTACTATAAGGCTTCCTCGATTTGTAACTGCTCTATTGTTCCTATGAGAAGACATATAGAAGTGGACTATGGATAATCTAGTCATAATATTGAGATAAACAAGAAAGAAAGGGGATGCATAACTTAATGATTTAGAGTGTGACTTTGTTTCCTTTTTGTGAACTTGATAGGGTTCTTTCTAATGCAATTTATGGTTGTGAATGTACTAAAATATATATGCAAACTCTTTTTTTAATTATAAGAGACCACCATTTCTAGTTTTTAGCCATCTTCTACCTTGGTTGCATCCTAGAATAATTTTCACAATCAAGTAATTATTTCCAAGTTGCATATGCCAAAAATTAGTTTTTATACAAAACTTGACCTAGTAGCGCCCATGAATAGGTTTTTATTACTAGGATATTTTTTCTTCAATAGACAATAGATTTCAATTAATAACTTGGTGATGCAGGAGCATCCAGTGGCAGCAGAGCAATCTTGCATCAACAAAAAAAAACAAAAAAATTCTAAGTGTTTTGCCTTTGTGTTTGTCGGCCGCCAGTTGGGCGGGAAAGTAGAATTTAAAATTTTGCATGGGCGGGAAAGTTAAATTTAATTTTTTTTTTGCATGGGCGGGAAACTTAAAAATCATGTAAAAGGGGGGAAAATAGGATTTAAAAAGGGATTTTGGATCTGAAAAAAGGGCTTCGATTGGGCTCCAAGATTGTACGATCTGGCATTGTAATTTCTACCCCTTTTGGCTGACATTAATAAAATAATTCTTTTCTATTGTGATTTAACTCCTTGGATGGTTTTGTTCATGTTTGTTCATCCTCAACAAGTCTGGCATTGTAATTTCTGCCCCTTTGGTTGGCATTATTAAAATAATTATTTTCTATTGTGATTTGGCTCCTTGGATGGTTTTGTTCATGTTTGTTCATCCTCATCAAGTGGTATCAGAGCGGGAGTTCTTGAGTGTGTAAGCAGATCACCGAACGTGAGGCAGTTTACACCAGGATCTGTGGTTTGGGTTTGGAGAAGCTAGAGCAAGATGCCCCCATGAAGGAACCGAGGTGTTGCTAGTAATGTCGTAGTGCTAGCAGAGGATTTTTGAGCTTTGTAGAGGCAAGTCCAGGCATTACAAGAAGAGTTGCGTAGAGGGTTTGACCCAAGAAGAGAGGAAAAGAGCGAAGATGAAGTCGAAGAAGAGGAAGACCAGTTTGAGGAAGAAGAAGAGGTAGTAGATCCTACCCAAGCGAGGTTGTATAGAGCCATATCCTAGATTGGGAAGAGGTCAAAGATGGAGGTTTCCACATACTCAAGAAATCTTAACCCAGAGGAGTTGATTGACTGGATCAATGACCTAGAAGAATATTTTGAATATGAAGAGGTGGAAGATCCTGATCGGGTCAAGTTTGCTAAGACCAAACTGAAGGGTCATGCTAGAATCTGGTGGAAAGGAGTACAACTTGATAGAAATAGAAGGGGAAAAGAGAGGATCACCATATGGGAATGAATGGTGGAAAAGCTGAAGAGGTAGTTTATTCCGATAGATTATGAGTTGGATCTGTTGAAGAAGATGCAAAGTTTGAGACAGTCAAGAAAGTCTATCAAAGAATACATCGAGGAGTTCTACAAGATCTTTATCTGAACCGGCCATTCTGAGGCTAACAAGGAGAAGGTAGCCCATTACATCCATGGGTTGAGAACCAGTATTCAAGAAGAGTTGAGTCTGGTTAGGATGAGCACCATTGAGGATGCTTACCAGTTTGCTCTAAAAGTTGAAGAGAAGCTGAATAGAAGGTTTGAGGGTAAGCAGAAAGGAAGAGGTCATGGAGAAATAACTGGTGGAAGAATAGATGGAGGATGAGGTGAGAAGAAAGAAGAAGCTAGCAATAATCAGGACCAGAAGGGAGATAATGCTTACAGATCTCATGGTCAGAACAACAACTACCCAAGAGGAAGAGGTAGATCTGGCCAAGGAAATGGAGGAAGAGGGTTTCATGGAACCTACTTCAACTATGGAGAAGAAGGACATCGAGCATATGAGTGTCCACAACACCAAGAGAAGCCAAATAGGAGGCCAACGGGTAATGCCAGAGCTGCTATTGCAGATGAAGGAGCTGAATCAGAGCACTCTGAGGAGGCAGAGAGAGGAGAAGTTATGGTCACAAGGAGAACCTTGTTGAATGAGGAGAAGGAACCAGACCAGAGGAAGAGCCTGTTCCGCACAAGGTGCAAATGTTCAGGTAAGGTCTGTAATGTTATTATAGATAATGGTAGTACTGATAACTTGGTCTCTGAAGAAATGGTTACTAAGTTACAACTAGAGAGGAGGAGACACCCGCATCCATACCGGATTGCATGGTTGCAGAAGGACCATAGGGCATTGGTCAATGAACAGTGCTTAGTCAAGTTTAATATTGGGAGATACAAGGATGAGGTCCTGTGTGATATCTTGCCTATGGATGCTTGCCATATGCTGTTAGGAAGACCATGGCAGTTTGATCATCGTGCAGTCCATGATGGACATGCCAACACTTACTCCCTAACAAAGGAAGGAGTGCACCATAAATTGAAGCCACTGAAGGAGATGGATGAAAAGGTATGTAATAGTGCCAAAATTTGTTTGGTTGATGGTAGGAAATTTCTAGATGATTTGAAGCATGAGCATGTGTGCTATGCATTAATTCCTAGAGTTAGGGAAGAACCAAGCAAAGATGTCCCTGTAGAAGTCTCAGGTCTGTTGGAAGACTTCTCAGATATTATATCTGATAATGTGCCAGAGGGTTTGCCACCCATGAGAAATATTAGCCATCATATTGATTTGATACCAGGAGCTAGTTTGCCAAACAAGGCTGCCCATAGGATGACTCCTATGGAGAATGAGGAACTAAACAGGCAAGTTCAGGAGCTACTAGAGAAGGGACTGATTAGGGAAAGCCTAAGTCCATGTGCAGTGCCTATAGTACTAACACCAAAGAAGGATGGAGAGTGGAGAATGTGCATAGATTCCAGAGCTATTAACAAGATCACCATCAAGTATAGGTTTCCATTGCCAAGGATGGATGACATAATGGACTATTTGAGTGGGTCCAAGTATTTTACAAAGATTGATCTGAAGAGTGGGTATCATCAGATCCGCATCAGAGAAGGAGATGAGTGGAAGACAACTTTCAAGACCAAAGAGGGTTTATATGAGTGGTTGGTCATGCCATTTGGGCTAACCAATGCACCCAACACATTCATGAGGCTTATGAATGAAGTATTGAAGGATTTTATGGGAAAGTTTGTCATTGTCTATTTGGATGACATTCTAATTTTCAGCAAGACCTTGGAGGAACATCTGAGGCACATCAGAAGAGTTCTGGAGAAGCTGAGGGAGGAACATCTACTGATAAATTTGAAGAAGTGCAGTTTTGTGAAGAAGGAGTTGGTGTACTTGGGATTTGTCATCTCAACTGAAGGTCTGAAGATGGATCCAGAGAAGGTAAGGGCTATCATTGACTGGCCTACCCCAAGGAGCGTAACTGAGGTAAGATCATTTCATGGTCTAGCAAGTTTTTACAGAAATTTTATTAGAAATTTCAGCAGTATTTGTGCACCCCTAACTGAAATAATGAGAGGGGATAAGAAAGACTTTAAGTGGACCTTAGGAGCTGATAGGAGCTTTGAGTTGTTGAAGAAGAAGGTCACTGAGCAACCTGTGTTGGCACTTCCAGATTTTAATAAGGTGTTTCAGGTAGATTGTGATGCTAGTGGTAGTGCCATAGGAGTTGTATTGAGTCAGGAAGGTAAGCTTGTTGCCTACTTTAGTGAAAAGCTTAATGATGCCAGGAAGAAATATTTTGTCTATGATCAGGAGTTTTATGCTATAGTTCAGGCTCTAAAGAAGTGGAGACACTATTTGTTTCCAAAGGAGTTTGTTTTGTATACTGATCATCAGGCTTTACAGTATATTAACAGTCAAGGGAAATTGAATCAGAGGCACTTAAAATGGGTTGAGTTTTTATAGAGCTATACCTTTGTGTTGAAGCATAGGAGTGGGAAGTCAAATAGAGTTGCAGATGCCTTAAGTAGAAGGTAGAGTTTGTTGACAACAATGAGAGTGGAAGTTGTGGGGTTTGAAGAACTTAAGAGTTTGTACCTTGAAGATCCAGATTTTGTTGAAGCTTGGAGAGCTTGTACAACACCAGTTACTCTGGATAGGACTAAGTGGTTGGATTTTATGATCCAAGATGGAATGTTGTTTAAGGGGAACCAGTTGTGCATTCCTAGGAGTTCAATGAGGGAGAATCTGGTCAAAGAGAAGCATAGTGGAGGATTGGCTGGACATTTTGGTAGAGACAAGACCATTGCC
Source organism: Wollemia nobilis (assembly GCA_028583015.1). NCBI lineage: Eukaryota > Viridiplantae > Streptophyta > Pinopsida > Araucariales > Araucariaceae > Wollemia > Wollemia nobilis. Next base: position 1,056,176 of record JAQPPZ010002395.1, on the reverse strand, counting down.
TTGGTGAGTGAGAACTACTATTGGCCACAATTACTACAAGATGTGAAGAAGTTTGTACAAAGTTGCAGAATATGCCAGATGGCCAAGGGTGTGAGGCAGAACACCGGGTTATATCAGCCATTGCCTATACTAGAGAGACCTTGGGAGGACATCAACATGGACTTTGTTCTTGGTCTGCCAAGGACACAAAGGGGAAATGACTCCATATTTGTGGTAGTTGATAGGTTTTCAAAGATGGCACATTTTATTCCCTTCCAGAAAACTAGTGATGCAGTTCATGTTGTTGGACTATTTTTCAAGGAAGTGGTACGACTTCATGGTCTACCAAAGAGTATAGTCTCCGATAGAGACACAAAGTTCATTGGGTATTTTTGGAAGACCTTGTGGAAGAAATTGAAGATAGATTTGAAGTTCAGTTCTGCATACCATCCACAGACTGATGGATAGACATAAGTGGTGAACAGGAGTTTGGGTAACCTACTGAGATGCCTGGTAGGAGATAAGCCCAAGGGATGGGATATGATTTTACCATAGGCAGAATTTACCTATAACAATTCTGTCAATAGGAGTACTGGTAAATCACCATTCCAGATTGTATATGGGAGTAGTCCAAGAAATGCTTCTGAGTTGAGGAAGTTGGATAGGGGAGAAAAGAATAGTGTTGAAGTTGAGAACTTTGCAGAGCATCTGAAGGATTTGCATGAAGAAGTAAAACAACACATCAATAAGATGAACACTCAGTACAAGATAAAGGCTGATCAAAAAAGGAGGTTTAAGGAGTTCCAGGTTGGTGATGAAGTCATGGTGCACCTGAGAAAGGAGAGGTTTCCTGCTAAAACATATAACAAGCTAAAAATGAAGAAGTTTGGACCATGCAGGATCATACAGAAAAGAGATTCAAGAAATGCATATGAGGTGGAGTTGTCGAGTGGATTGAACATATCACTTGTGTTCAATATTTTTGATTTGGTAGAGTATCATGAAGGTGACAGTTCTAAGGAACCAGTTGTAGAGTTGTGGAGTGTTTCGGCATCGGCTCCAGTGATAGAAGAGATAGAGGAAATCCTGGATACCCGCATCGATAGAAGTACAAGAAATAGGCAGTATGAAGAATATCTAGTGAAATGGAAGGGAAGGCCTGTAGAAGATTCGACTTGGTTGTCCAAGTCCGAGGTTGACCACCTTGGTTTTCCTCCAACAACAAAGAAGTGAGGTCACTTCTCAAACTTACCCTGGGTGTCTGATGCAGGAGCATCCAGTGGCAGTAGAGCAATCTTGCATCAACAAAAAAAAACAAAAAATTTCTAAGTGTTTTGCCTTTGTGTTTGTCGACCGCCAGTTGGGCGGGAAAGTAGAATTTAAAATTTTGCATGGGCGGGAAAGTTAAATTTATTTTTTTTTGCATGGGTGGGAAACTTAAAAATCATGTAAAAGGGGGGAAAATAGGATTTAAAAAGGGATTTTGGATCTAAAAAAAGGGCTTCGTTTGGGCTCCAAGATTGTACGATCTGGCATTGTAATTTCTGCCCCTTTTGGCTAGCATTAATAAAATAATTCTTTTCTATTGTGATTTAACTCCTTGGATGGTTTTGTTCATGTTTGTTCAGCCTCAACAAGTCTGGCATTGTAATTTCTGCCCCTTTGGCTGGCATTATTAAAATAATTCTTTTCTATTGTGATTTGGCTCCTTGGATGGTTTTGTTCATGTTTGTTCATCCTCATCACTTGGTTGGAAGAAGATGTTTTTCCAACCACATACATATCTAATTGTGACTAAAATTGAGCCACAAATTCATATTTATTAAGTGATTTCTTATATACTTTTAACCTATGTCCATTTGCCAACATGCATGTATCTCAATCCATCAATAGGTTGTAAACATATTACACCATTATCAAAAACATGTTCTATCTAATATGGAACTAACCAATGTATGTAAAGTTGACCTTTAAAATCATGGTAACGAGAGTCAAATAGAAGTGCCCAATTACCTAGTTGAAACTTATTGTTTTTAATGTGTTGATCATGCCATTTCTATCACTACTGCTAAATAATATCTATCTTCTAGAGAGCTTCAAGTCTATATTCATCCAGCTAATTTAATTGTATCACTCTCTAATTATGCATGTGTTAGGTCAATCCCCATCTCTAAAGGTGTACATAATGTTTGAAGCTCAAATTCGATAGGAAAGATGGGTTTCTTACCAAACACAAGTTCATATGGGCTTAAACCTATTGTGGAATTACATGTGGTATTGTATGTCCATACCACTTCATTCAATCTATTAGCCCAATCTCATTGGTGTGTGGCTATTATTTTTTTAAATATTCTCCAACTCACGATCGGTAACCTCCACATGTCCATTGGATTGGGGATGATAGGACAAATATTTTTATGCTTGAATTAGTACTACTTCATAAATGCATTGATTACCTTGGATGTGAATTGTGGTCCTTGATATGAAACAATTTCTTGAGGAACTGCATAGTGCTAAAAAAATTGTTCATACAAAAAGTCAACTTTTTTCTTCACAAGCATGAGTTAGAGCGCAAACTTCCACCCAATTTATAACATAGTTAGTACAAACTAAGATGTGTGCTTTTCCATTGAATTTTGGATCAATAAGTCCAATAAAATCAATCCCTTACTTCTCAAATAGTTTAAGCACCAGTTGAGTCTATAGAGGTATTTCATCTAAAGCAATTTGGTCATCCCTTTGGCATTGATCACATTGTTGGACATATTTTTGTACATCCCCATGCATAGTAGGTTAGTAGCAACTAGCCCTCAAGACTTTATGAATAGTATTTTTAATGAAATAATGTCCTCTAAATGGCTCATTGTGGTATGCTTGAAGTTTATCAAATACTTTATCCTCCCCTACACATCTGTGTAAAATAAAATTAGACTGTTTTCTAAACAAAAGTCCATTAGTCCATTTATAAGATAAACTTTTCTAAATTAAATGAGACTTTTGTTTATGTGAGAAGTTAGGAGGTATTTTTTCTATTGCTAAATAATTAGCAATGTTAGCAAACCATGGATAATGTGTGGATATCGTAAAAATATTTTCTTCTAAAAATGCATCTTCTGTTGGCTCGTTATCATTTGCATGCACTAATCTAGACAAGTAGTTAGCAACAACATTTTATTTTCCAAGTTTATCGATAGTAGTGACATCGAAATATTGAAGTATTAACAACCACCTAATAAGTCAACAACTAAATATTTCTTTGTTCATCAAATATTTAATAGTAGAATTATCAATATGAATAAACATTTGGTAGCCTATAATGTACTAGAAAAATTATTAATGGCATAAATTACGACCAAGAGATCTTTTTTAGTGGTTGTGTTATTTTTCTTGGCATTTTTTAAATTCTTGCTAATATAGTAAATTGCATATGGATTTCCCTCTTCTTCTTGGGCTAAAACTACTCCCAATGCAATTTTGGATGCATTGGTAAGAATGTAGAATGGGATTGAACAGTTAGGGTCTTATAGGATAGATGTAAAAATAAGTTTTTTATTGACTAAATCAAATGATTTTTTGATATTGGATGAAAAATAGGGTTTTGAAAGAGAACCTGGTCCTTTTACATGAGAGGCCTGATCATATTTGAAAATAATAACCATAGGCCAACAAATAGACTCTATCAAAAAGCAGTCATCTTTCCTCCTAGGAAATATAATGCTAAATTAACTATTAGAAGAAAAGCATTACAAAGATAACATCAAAACATATTGGTCTCAAATTAAGCATTATCCTTTAGCTCTATGAGGGTCCTATCTAGTTCCACCTCCTTTATCTTCAACTTAGCTATGTGAACCAATGAATATTTCATCCTCATCTATCTATCCTTCATTTTCTTGAAATATTGAATGCTTTTCTCCTAAGCCTTCCAAAAGACCTTGCTTGAGCTTTCCCATTGGCTAATTTTTTTATTCAGCACTTGCAATTGTTTTTAATTATATCCTCACTAGGTTCTATATAAGTTAGTGAAGGAGTGGACTACTGTTGTTTCATTTTCTTATTTTGGGCTCTTAAGACTATGTATCACTTATGTTTGGCCTGAAGATTTCCTTGTGAACTGCCTATAATTGCAACATCACCCTTTAATTTTTTCTCTGTTTGCATGATGTCCATGTATAACTCTGATCAAGTGGTTGTACCCTTTCCTAAGTACTCTATTTGCATATAAATACTTCTGCCATGAATCTTGGAACTGTATACCTCTAGGCCACCCCTATTGCTTATTTGTAAGCATCCTTTATTTATTAATATTAAAATTATATTGAGATCTTCTAGTGTTGAGATCCATGAGAAAGGACAATAAAAAATTATTGTGGATATTGTTCTTGTTTTATTAATACTAAAATAATCTTCTAGTGCTAAGATCCATGAGAAAGGACAGTAAAAAATTATTGTGGATGGTGTTCTTGTTTTATTTTCTCTTACTAAAAACAACAAATATTTTGGAGTAGAAATTGTCCATCCACTTCATTCAATTTCTGATATTAGTCATTCTAATAGGCTAACCTTTAGCCTCCAATGCAACTATTCTTTGTAATAGTAGTGGAAAATTCTCTTTCCAAGTTTTATTTTTACCACTATTCACCCACATATTGGCCATAAATTCAACAACATGATTACATTCTCTATAAATATGATCAACTACAACATCACTCATTTATTATAGTATTCTTGAAGTATCCTTTATAATGTAAGTATAAACATATTCTCTATTTTCCATAATTTCAAATCTCTAATAATGTTCAAAGAATCCCCTTGGACCATAACTTTTCAATAACTTCTATTGTATAATTGTTGGACTTCTAAAAACATAACTTTGGATGTTGCCATATGGTTGGTCTAAATTCCATAATCCTCTACATAAGCCCATAAAGTTTATCATTTCTAATTTCTCCACCCCTACCTTCTCTTCTTGGATTTCCTTTGGTTGCCCTATCATCGTTAAGGATTATCTAACCTTGTCTTGGTTTAATTCATCTTGTGTTTAGTCTTTTATGGGTTTATTCCATGATGCATGGTTTGGATTGTTTTACCTTCCATTTTTTTTTTTTTTTGAAAATTTTGAAAAAACTTGTATTAAAACAAAGATCAGTTACAAGATGGAATGAGACTTTTCCCAGCCATAGACAGAGAGAACACAAGATTACAACAGTAAAAGAAGATTTGCATTGGAGCCAAATCTCTTAAACCAAAACCTAGCTAACAGGGGAGTCGACTAATTTGAGATTCAAGCGTGGAGAGACTCCTTCCCCATTGGCCTAAGGCACGATCCAACGAGTTTCAGTGTTTGCACAATGTGAGATGTTGCTAGGGGGATCGGTTTGGTCTATTGATGTAGCTTGTCGCGATGTCGCGACACTTTTTCCTTCTTCTCGTTTGGCCGCGAAAATGCAACATGTCGCAATATCGCGACACTTTTTTCTTTTGGTCGCGAAAATGCAACATGTCGCGATATCACGACACTTTTTCCTCTTTTGGCCGTGACGATGCAACATGTCGTGATATCGTGACACTTTTTCCTCCTTTGGCCGGGACGATGCAACATGTCGCAATATCGCGACACTTTTTCTCCTTTGGCCGTGACGTTGCAACATGCCACGATATCGCGACACTTTTTCTCCTTTGGTCGCAACGAAGCAGCATGTCACGATATCATGACACTTTTTCTCTTTTTGCTGCGACAATGCAACATGTCTCGATATTGCAACACTTTTTCTCTTTTGGCTGCGACGATGCAACATGTTGCGATATCGCGACACTTTTTCTCCTCCCTTCCATTCTTTAATAGACATTATTTCTTCTCTTTTTTTATAACTCTTCATTTCTAGGAGAATGGATATTATAAATTTGAGCATGTTTTGTTGTCATTGATGTCAAGAGGTTTGTTGATGAAATTAACATCAAAAGGTTTAATGTGCTATAAAATCAAGGTAAGGTATCTTCGAAGCACTTAGGACCATGGGTTCTAAGGTAATAAATAAGAGGTTTGAAGGAGACTTAAAGACTGAAGTTTAAGGCTATGTGCAAGAAGGCAAGTGAAAAAGGACAATATTATAATATTTTTATATTATAATATATTGACCATCAGGGTCTCTCAAAGGAGATTGGATAATGCATTGGAAAAAGGGTTTATCAAAGTATTAAGTATATTATTTAATTAATTAAATTTAACCATAAGGTTAAATAATTAATTAATTAATATTTAACCTAAAGTTAAATATTAATAAAATAATATTAATTTTGAAGTGCCAAAGGTTAAATGCATGAGCACCGACGTCAAAAATAAAGGAATGGAAATATATATATAAGGCTAAATTTTAGCCTAAGTCGATGTGATTTAATTCGAAGAGCCTCGAAGGAAAGAATAGCTCGTGCGACACAACAGAAGGGAGAAGACAGGCTTGGCGTATTTCACGGGGTAGAAGTTGGTCAAAGGGAAGAGGAGGTGTGTCCCCACTCATTCAAGGTGGCAGCCAAGCTAGCAAGCAAGGCTTGCATAGCACATAGCAAGGGAGAGATCCTACGTTCGATTCGTGTTGAGGAGTTTTTGAAAAGCATCACGCATTTTGTTTTATTGTAGGCGGTAAACATTAAGGAGGAAGATGTGTATATTATAGTCATGTGGCTTGGCTAGCCCATGCGGTAGCCTTTCCAAGGCTAAGACACAGGACCAGTAGGCACCATAGGTTTGACTCTCGGTGGCAGGCAATAGGTGGAAAAGGGGATTAATTTTTGTTTGAAAATTAATTTTGCCCTAAGGTGCTATGGTGGCTAAGGTATGTGCTAGGGAGTTATAATGTGTTTAAAATTAATTTTACTTTTGCATTAAAAGGAGGTATAAGGTGATTTCTTTTTTATATAGAAATTAAGGTTGATTGCTTTGTTAACGCATTGAGACAAAAATTAAAAGTGGAGGTTTTATTTTAGAAATACATTGATACATAGATAAGAGATATAAGGTGTATGTGATTCATTTTGCTTATGTAATTGGTCAACTTTGTTGATGAAATTGGGTTTACAAAGTTAGGAGAAATAAGGTGTAAAAGTGATTTGATATTTCATTTTTTTGTATGGTAAAATATATTTTGAGAAGAGAGTTCATTGAGAAAGCATTTTTATAACTAACCTTGAAAAGTAGCACATAGAAAGGTCGTTGGTTATAAGATAGGTTTTGTGAACAATTCTTCATCAAGCAAATAAGAGGTATGGGTAAATCATCTTTTGTCTTAAAGTGATTAGAATGAGTGTGTGAAACATAAGGTGGAGTGAAAAGGATTGTTTGATAAGTATTGTTGGAAATGTATGAGCAAGTTTTGTGTACCTCATTGTTGAATGGTTTTGGAAATCTTTGAGATAGATTTTTGAGAACAATCTAAGTTGTTATTGTTGAATGAGTTTTGGGAAGTTTTGAGTGAGAACCATTTGTGTTAGGATTGCAAAATAAATTATCTTTGTGAAAATTTTGAGTGATTGTATTTGAGAATAAGATTGGTAGGTAGAATTTGTTTGAAGAGAGTTTTTCTGAAATATAATTGAGTGGTGTTTTGTATGCAATATTTGAAATTACTTGAATAGATTTTGGGCAAGTCCTTGAGGAGACTTAAGGATGGAGTTGAGTAAGATTTTTTGAAAGCTTAAGGATAGAGTTGAGTAAGCTTTTTGTGAAAGATTGAAGGTAGATTTGAGCAAGCTTTTGTGAAAGCTTAAAGGTATATTTGAGTAAGATTTTGTGAAATATTGAAGGCATATTTGAGTAAGCTTTTGTGAAAGCTTAAGGACAGAGTTGAGCAAGCTTTTGTGAAATCTTGAGGATAGAGTTGAGCAAGATTTGGTGAAAGCTTGAGGACAGAGTTGAGCAAGCTTTTGTGAAAGCTTAAGGACAAATTTGAGCAAGTATTTGACGAGACTTAAGTACAAAGTTGAGCAAGCTTTTGTGAAATCTTGAGGAAAGATTTGAGCAAGTCTTTGAGGAGACTTAAAAATAGAGTTGAGCAAGATTTTGTAAAATCTTGATGGCATATTAGAGCAAGTCTTTTAGAAGGCTTGAAGGTAGATTTGAGCAAGTTTTTGAGAAGGTTTGAAGGTAAAATAGAGCAAGTCTTTGAGAAAGCTTGAAGGAATATTGAGCAAGTCTTATGAAGACTTGGAACAACATTGAGAGTAAGTTTAATTACTTATTTTTTCAAGATTTATATTAAGACTTGAGGTAGATTTGAGACAGAGGTCCATAAAAATTGTAATAAGGAATCAATTTCCAAGAGATTTGTTGAGAAATTTTTAGCAGAAATATTTTTCTGTGGAGTATCCCACATTGGGTGAACCACGTTAAATTGGTGTCTCCATTGTGTGTGATGATTTGTGCATTGCTTTGATTATTGCTATTGATATTACCATTGATAATATTGGATAATATTGTTTGAGAAATAAAAGTGAAATTTGGTCTTATATTGTTCACTCCCCTCTTAGTATAAGCTTGTGTTCTTCAATTGGTATCAGAGCGGGTTCCTTTGGAAGAGTTTAACAGCTTGAAGGAAGTGTACAAGAACACACATGGCAAGGAAATGCAAAAGAAGAACCGTGAGACCTAAAAAGGAAGAAGAAATTAATTTTGAGACTAAGAGAAGGGAAGAAGAAAAATCAGTGAGATGTGTAGAGTGTGGTAAGCTTGATCACATGGCACTTTATTGTCCATAAAATGGGTATAATAGCAACAATGAGGAAAAGGAATTTTATTTTACTCTCAAAGAGATTTTTTCTCTAAGAGGAGAAGTGGAAACAAGATCCAACAATAGAAAATAGGCTAACTATGTAAAAAGGAATAAGAAGAAACCAAGAATACTCAAATATTTTGTGTGGTAACTTTGATCATCTTGAAGATCATTGTTCAAAAGTTGGGTATAGTAGCAGTGAAGAAGAATGTTTTGGTAACCTTGGCCACAATGCAGCTTATTGTAATGGTTTCAGTAGCAGTGAAGATGAAAAATAAAATAGGGATAGTCAAATCAGGTGTACAAAGGAAATTATACTTTCGATAATAGAAGAAAAATAAGATGCTCCTATTGAAGTAGCAATCAGTGCTTCAAGTGACAGTGATGAAAGTCTTTCAGATATTGAAGAGTATGAAGATGCTCTTGAAAACCTAGAAGAAGAGGAAGATTCATAAAAAGGAAAGGAGGAAGCCACAGTTAAGGAACTTGTTGAGTTAAAAAGGGAGAACTTAATATTGAAAGCCCAAGTACAAGAAGATAAGGAAACAAAGGCAAAGTTTCTACAAGATATCACTGATCTTAAGGTTAAGGTTGAAGAGGTAAGGAAAATTGAAGAAGGTATGACTAAAAATTTAGAGGTAAAAGTCTTAGAATGTGAAATATTAGAACATGAAGTAGTTTCACTAAGGAAGGAAGTGAAAGAGTCTAAATACAAGCTACACAGGTTTGAGAAAAGTTTAAAAGCTTTGGATAACATTACCAAAGAACAAAGATTTTTATTTATCAAAATAGGACTAGGCAATGAAGAAGATCTAGAAGTACAGAAAGGGAAATCAAGTTCAAAAGAAAAATAAGTCTCAAAGGGAATATCAAAATAAATGACTAAAGAAGAACCTAAGACTTGCATCGATGTGTTGAGAAGTAACAACATCAAAGAGGAAGGAAACAATGCACAAACAAGGAATAGGGAACATCATAAGGAAGAAAGGACTAAGAGACTAATGGGTCCAAGGCAATATTTCTTTAAAGGATGTTGCTTCTCATGTAATAGGTTTGGTCACAAGGCTATGTAGTGCAAGACACATGGAAAGAGGGAATATGGTTTCAGTTTTAGAAATTTCATAAATGGGTATCTCTTTCAAGGGTATTGTTACTCTTGTAATCATTTTTGTCATAAAGCAATTGATTGTAAGGTTCATGATAGGAATGGGTATGGATTCACCAGGAGGAACTTCAAGATATTTGCACCTTCTAAGAACCACAACATTAAGTTTTATAAGTGCAATAATGTTGGCCATATGGCCAAATGGTGCAAAATAGAATTTCTAGGGACAAGTAAGAACAGGGATATTCAAAAGAATCAAAAGAATCAGTTGAGAAAGAAGGTGGACAAAGAAAAAGAGCATTGTATTTTGGGAGTAGTTTTACTCCCACCCCAAAATTAATCACCTCAAGAAGAGGAGGTGGGAAGGGGGTTGAGCTAAGAGTCTTATCTTTAGCCCAAAAGGAGTCCCTTTGCCATTGATGTCAAATGGGGGGAGATTTGAGTTAGGGGGAGAGCATTCAGTTAATGGGAGCAGTTTCTCAAGGGAAGCAGATTTGGAAAAAGGAAAAATGATTGGTAAAATAAAGGGGTGTTACCATCAATGACAAAGGGGGAGATTGTTGGAAATTTGAGCATGTTTTGTTTTCATTGATGTCAAGAGGTTTGTTTATGAAATTAATATCAAAAGGTTTTAATGTCCTATAATTAATGTTCTATGAAAGCAAGGTAAGGTATCTCCGAAGCACTTAGGACCATGGGTTCTAAGTCAATAAATAAGAGGTTTAAAGGAGACTTGAAGACTGAAGTTTAAGGCTATGTGCAAGAAGGTAAGTTAAAAAGGATAATATTATAATATATTGGCCATCAGGGTCTCTCAAAGGAGATTGGATAATGCATTGGCAAAGGTTTTATCAAAGTATTAAGTATATTATTTAATTAACTACAAGGTTAAATAATTAATTAATTAATATTTTACGTAAATTTAAATATTAATAAAATAATATTAATTTTTAAGTGCCAAATGTTAAATGCATGAGCCCCAAAATTAAAAATAAAGGAAGGGAAATATATAAATAAAGTTAAATTTTAGCCTAAGTCGATGTGCTTTAAATTGAAGAGCCTTTGAAGGAAAGAATAGCTCGTGCGACGCGGCAGAAGGAAGAAGATAGGCTTGGCGCATTTCAAGGGGTAGCAGTTGGTCAATGGGAATATGGGGTGTGTCCTCACTCATCCAAGGTGGCAGTCAAGCTGGCAAGCAAGGCTTGCACATAATGTAGCAAGGGAGAGGTCCTGCATTCGATTCGTGTGGAGGAGTTTTTTAAAAGCACCACGTATTTTGTTTTATTACGGGCAAAAAACCTCAAGGAAGACATGCGTGTTATAGTCGTGTGTCTTGGCTAGCCCATGTGGTAGCCTTATCAAGTCTAAGGTGTAGGGCTAGTAGACACTGTGAGTTCGACTCTCGACGATAGGCAGTAGGCAGCAAAGGGGATTAATTTTTGTTTAAAATTTAATTTTGCCCCAAGGTTCTATGGTGCCTAAGGTATGTGCTAGGGAGTTATAAGGTGTTTCAAATTAATTTTATTTTTGCATTAAAAGGAGGTATAAGGTGATTTCTTTTTTATATAGAAATTAAGGTTGATTGCTTTGTTAATGCATTAAGACAAAAATTAAAAGTGGAGGTTTTATTTTGGAAATGCATTAATACAAAGTTAGGAGATATAAGGTGTATGTGATTTATTTTGCCTATGTAATTGGTCAACTTTGTTGATGAAATTGGGTTTGCAAAGTTAGGAGAAATAAGGTGTAAAAGTGATTTGATATTTTATTTTTATGTATGGTAAAATATCTTTTGAGAAGAGAGTTCATTGAGAAAGCATTTTGATAACTAACCTTGAAAAGTGGCACATAGAAAGGTGGTTGGTTATAAGACAGGTTTTGTGGATAATTCTTCATCAAGCAAATAAGAGGTATGGGTAAATCATATTTTATCTTAAAGTGATTGGAATGAGTGTGTGAAACATAAGGTGGAGTGAAAAGGATTGTTTGATAAGCATTGTTGGAAATGTATGAGCAAGTTTTGTGTACCTCATTGTTGAATGGTTTGGAAATATTTGAGATAGATTTTTGAGAACAATCTAGGCTGTTATTGCTAAATGAGTTTTGGGAAGTTTTGAGTGAGAACCATTTGTGCTAGGATTGCAAAACAAATTAAGTATCTTTGTGAGAAATTTTGAGTGATTGAATTTGAGAAGAATATTGGCAAGTAGAATTTGTTTGAAGAGAGTTTTTCTAAAATAGAATTGAGTGGTGTTTTGTATGCAATATTTGAAATTATTTGAATAGATTTTGAGTAAGTCCTTGAGGGGACTTAAGGACAGATTTGAGTAAGCTTTTGTGAAAGCTTCAGGACAGACTTGAGCAATATTTTGTGAAAGCTTGAAGGTATATTTGAGTAAGCTTTTGTGAAAGCTTGAAGGTAGATTTGAGTAAGCTTTTGTGAAAGCTTTAAGGAATATTTGAGTAAGATTTTGTGAAAGATTAAGGATAGAATTGAGCAAGATTTTGTGAAATCTTGAGGATAGATTTGAGTAAGATTTGGTGAAAGCTTGAGGAAAAAGTTGAGCAAGCTTTTGTGAAATCTTGAGGACATATTTGAGAAAGTATTTGAGGAGACTTAAGGACAGATTTGAGCAAGCTTTTGTGAAAGCTTGAGGATAGATTTGAGAAAGTCTTTGAGGAGACTTAAGGACAGAGTTGAGCAAGCTTTTTTGAAATCTTAAGGGCATATTAGAGAAAGTATTTGAGAAGAATTGAAGGTAAATTTGAGCAAGTCTTTGAGAAGGCTTGAAGGCAGAATAGATCAAGTATTTGAGAAGGCTTGAAGGTATATTTGAGCAAGTCTTGTGAAGACTTGAAACAACATTGAGAGCAGGTTTGATTATTAATTTGTTCAAGATTTGTGTTAAGGCTTGAGACATATTTAAGATAGAGGTTGATGTAGGTTTATGAGAAAAATTTTGCTAGACCTAAGATAGAGTTGGAGGATATGTGTGCTAGATTAAGGACATAGTTTAGTACATATTTGAGATAGATATTAAGTAGAGTTGAGAGAAGGATTTGGAGGTGACAAAGTAGAGGACAACAGTCTCCAATGGATAGAGATCCATTAGCCAGGGTAGTGAGGACAAAGGTCTTCTATGGAGAGAGATCCACAAGACAAAGCAGTGGGGGTAGAAGTCTTCTAGAAGATCATCAGCTAGAGCAAAGGAGATAGAGTTCTCCTATGGATAGAGATCCATGAATTAGAGCAAGAGGAAAGAGTTCTTCTATGGAGTGTGATCCACGAACCAGCTGGGAAGATAAGAGTTCTTCTATGGAAAGAGATCCATAAACCAGTTGAGGAGAAAGAGTTCTCCTGAATCAAGTTCCATGAACCAAAGAAATGGGAAAGAGTTATCCTATAGAGTGTGATCCGTGAACCAGCTAGGAAGATAGAGTTCTTCTATGGAGAGAGATCCACAAACCAATTGAAGAGAAAGAGTTCTCCTGGATCGAATTCCATGAACCATAGCAAGGGCAAATAGTTCTCCTATGGAGTGTGATACATGAACTAGCTGAGAAGATATATTTCTTCTATGGAGAGAGATCCACGAACCACTTGAGGAAAAAGAGTTCTTCTAGTTCAAGTTCCACAAACCAAATAAAAGAGGAAAGAGTTCTCCCATGGAGAGATATCCACAAATTAGAGCATAGGGGATTAGTTTCTCCTTTGGACAGAGGTCCATAAACATTGTAATAGGGAATTTATTTCCAAGAGATTTGTTGAGAAAATTTTAGTAGAAATATTTTCTCCATGGAGTAGCCCACATTGGGTGAACCACGTTAAATTGGTGCCTCCATTATGTGTGATGATTTTTGAATTGCTTTGATTACTGCTATTGATATTGCCATTGATAATATTGGATAATATTGTTTGGAAAAGAAAAGTGAAAGTTGATCTTATACTGTTCACCCCATTCTCAGTATAAGCTTGTGTTCTTCAATGGATAGATTATCTTCAATATCTACTTTGATTCTTTTGAAGACATAAACTTAATATTTCATATCATTCCTAAATATCCATTTATTCCTTTCCCACCATATATCTCATATATAGTGAGGGAGGATTAGGCTCCATAATCTTGTCAAGATTTCACTTATAAAAAGAGATCTCCATTGGTTAAACAAATCTCTAAAGGTTTATGGTATGCTCCACTTGATTGAAAGAGAATTAATTATAACATAGAAAAATTTATTCAATAACTCACTATGGTAGAATAAATGATTGATTGAATCAACATCCTTATGACACAATGAACATATATTTGGTATTTGTAACCCTCTTTTGCAAAAATTAGCTATTGTTAAAATCTTATTCAGCAAGCATAACTAAAGAAAGAAAGCATTCTTACACACAAAATCAAGGGACCAATCCTTCTTGACTAGAAAATATCCACCTCTAGAAAGAGTATGAGCATCATAGGCTAATTTGACTAAGAAGAGTCCTTTCAAAGAATGGATCCATGGCAAAGAATCCTCCTTATTTATTTGGGATATGTGTCATGACCTAAACTTGGTATACTTTTCATTTGATGGTGGAATGATTGATGATTTCATTTAATAGGTAATGAAAGATCTATGCTTATGATGATTGTGATACATTTTATCAATGGAATGATTAATGAATTCATGACCAATATCTGCAAAACATAGTTCTAATGAGAAGAAAATGGTATTGCTAATAAATTGATATGGTTGTAGGAACAGGTTCGTCATAGGTGGAAGAGTGATGCATACTATGAAATTGCATTAATGGAATATTTTATATTGAAGAACTTGTTGAATCATGATAGTTATACCATGCTATATTTTTACTTGCTATGAAGGTTTATTGCAAAAAAATAAATATGATTGTTTTTATAGCTCTATTTTAATAGAAAATGAGTGAAAGGATTTATTGTGGTTTGTAATGATGAGAAGGTTATTGTTTTTATAGCTCTATCATCACATCCTGGTTGGTATAATCATGCATTAAGAAATATAATGTCCTAAGGGTAAGGATTTTCTAGCATCAAATACCTAATGCAAGTGTAAGCTATCTTGACTAGTTGTCATCATTGCATCCTTATGAAATACCCTAATTTTATATGCATCAAGAAACCAAGCATACATGTAGAATGTAATTATGTAGGCAATTAGTCATGTAATAAAAAGAAAAAATATATTGGTGTAAATAATATGTTGTGATAGATACCTCCCATTAAGAAATTTGTGGATAGGAGGTCTTTTGACATGAATTATTGAATCAATGAACAATATTCGATATAATTTTATCTTTTGAAAAACCATTGTTGAAGCACTTTTTTAATCATTATAGGGAGCAAAAATACCTAGCTTCCTTGCTTGGTGCACCTTTTAAATACTATGGATTTGCAAAAGTGAAGTAACCTGGTAACCACTCTCTTTTGAAGAGAGGGTATTCTAGTGCTTGCAAATGCTTATTAATATGATGTAATTATTGATGTTTGTGAAACTTATACATATTCGAGTTGCTAGGTGTTTACGGGATAGGGTGATCTATAATTATGAGAATTTTGTGATGTTCATAATATGGACTTTATTAGGGTAGAGGAATCATATAGAACGCTATATCAAGGAAGGACATTTGACAAAGTTATTCCACATTGTTGGGTTTGTATCTATATTAGGCACTTTACAAGCACAGAATAACTCTATCACTCATCCTTCGTATTTATAGGGATGAATCAGATTGAAAATATATGTATGATTGAATGCAATTTTATTGAACATAGTAGAGTATGATGTTTATCCTAGTAGTTTTGTAAATAGCCAAGAGATGGGCCACATTTATGTCTAGTGTTTGGCACATCTATAAATGGTCACATAGCTTCCAATAAATATACATAAATATGGTCACCTCCCAATTGTTTACAAGATAACAAATAATATTGATGATAGTAGAAATGGTTGGTGACTTTCAAAAGGGATATTGCTAGCTCGAATCTTTAAATGCAATGTATAAACTTGCTTTTCAATTTTATGATCAACATGAGGTGCTAGCAAGTTATTTTAAGGAATGAAAGAAGCATGTTGATTTCAGCAACTTGTATATTGTTTTGAGATGTAATATTGGTGAATTATTGATTGAATTATAAATTCACCATGAAATAAGAGTCTTGGGAGAGATCTTCTAGGTTAGCTACCTAGCTAAAATGCAATCTAGAATGTATTTTTTCCTAACTAGAATCATCTTGGGTCTAAATATATCTCTTAACTCTTTATGTAGTAAGTATCAACAAGCATGATTTTAAGCAAGTGCATCATTATCCGGTCATGCAATAGGTATTCAATGCAAATAGGCACATGAGAAGGCAAATAAAATAGATTTAGACGTAGTATTTCTTGAGATGCATTATGTCAATGGGTTCTTTTAGTTTATGTTCATTAAGTGTTGCTAGACGATAGCACCTAATCCATACTGAGTTGCTAAAATGAATGGGCCTAGCCAATTAAGTTTAAATTTACCCTTAAGTTCACTATGGGTATTGGTATTTTCTAGTTTTCTTTAAGGACCAGATCCCTCATTTCAAATGACCAAGTTCTTATTCTTTTGTTATAGGCTTGTTTGAGTATTTTTTAATAGACTCAAAGGTTTTCCAAGGTATGAATCCACTTTACATCCAACAATTTCAATTGAATTAGGAAAGCATGGCATTATTCATCATTACCACCACATATTTTAGCAAAATCTAAATATATGGGATTTATAGTTTGAAAGGAAAGACAACCTTGGTCCCATAGGCATAGGGTGTTACACCAGTCGGAGTTCAAACACTAGTTTGATAGGTCCATAATGTGGGATATGACTAAACATGCCAATCCCATCCATTTTTGTTTACAATTTTACTAAGGATTCAAATAATAATTTTATTCAAGGCTTCAACTTGGCCATTACCTTGAGGATAGTAAAGTGTGGACCATTTATGTTGAATTTTGTACTTAGCACAAAATTTAGCGACATTCTTATTTTTGAACGGAGTGTATTTATCTTAGATTATGACCGAAGGGATGCCTTAATGAGATAAGATCCAATTGAGGATAAATTTAGAAACTTATATGCTAGTACAAGAGAACAAAGGCATGGCCTCAACCCATTCGGTGAAATATATGGTTATTATGATGAAGAACTTGTAGTCAATAAAAAAGGTAGGATTTATTTTTTCTATAATATCTAGATTCCATGTAGAAAAGGGCCAAGGAGAATTCAATGATTTTAGCTCCTACAATGGGTCATGGACAAGATTATCATGTTTATGATATTTATCACACTTGCAAACATAATTACAAGAGTCCTTTTCTATATAAGGCCAATAATATCCTAGTCTAAGGATATTTTTTGTCATGTCATTTCTATTTAAATGACTGCCACATATTTCATCATGGACTTCTTGAATTGAGTGCTTAGCCTCTTTTGCATTAAAAAAGTAGGGGAGGATACCACTGAAATATTGCTTGGATAAGGCATCACCAATTATAATGAAGCAACAAGCTCGTTGCTTAAAATTCTTGCATATTATAATTGAGACCTTTAGGTAATGTGCCTTTCTAAAAAAAGGTTTAAATATCTTTGATGTAAGGGTCTAGAATCTTCGATGGATTGCTAATTTTATAGCAAATATTATTCATTGTTTTTAGCTAGATATGAGGGTTTTCAATTATATAATTTATTAGATGATAGTGACTTGATCATCTGTAGGCAGGAAAATCCATATTCTAGAAGAAATGACAATGCACAATGTAGGGATTTGTACAATTTTTACTAATTGTACAATTTTGAATAAACATACAATGTGGATTTACCAAATTATACAATGTAGGGTTTACCTAATTGTACAATGTAGGGCTTGGCATAATTGTACAATGCAGGAAAATAAATAATAAGTGAAATGAATTGTAATGTGCATGAAACATAATTTGATAAAAATTACATTAGACCTTAGAAAAAATAAATAATTGTTAAATATGTGAGTTATGGGCGGTAGTTGTAAATGATGTGTTGTCTCATAAACCGCTTTGGAATGGCCTAGACAGGTATTATAAGCCCCTCATTTAATTTTTGTAGGTAGTTGGAGTTTGTTTACATTTGGTTCATGGTTGTTCATAGGCTAAGAATAATGGTGCAATGTTGTAGTTTATGTATTGTCGTGTGCAGTGTTGTATTGTACAATTGTTGTATAAGATAGCCATGAATAATATAAATCTTAATTAAGTCATATCTATGTATGCATATACAGTAATTAGAGTGTAATTTCCCTAACCGTATTATCTATGGAGTTTTATTGTTATTGCAGGTATTATTGATTCTAGATCTATGGTAGAAATGCATACCCATAACCATACAATTAGCCATGTACTATCGTATGAAATGTACAATGAAGATAGAATATGATTAATAGACATCTACAGTCATTGGCAATGATATTTATGCAATTAGTATGCAACTAGGAAAATTGTAGGATTAAATTGTTTGGCATAACAAGGGTTTTACCAAACCGTACAGTTGATTTACCAAACCGTATAGTTGGTTTATTGTCATGATCAACCTTGGTAGAACTCAATTATGAGATGAAAATGTGTTGAAGTTATTATTTCAATGCTAGTATTATTTGTATTATGGTTATGTAAAAATGCATTTGTAGCATTGGTTATGTTTTGTGAACATGGTACTATTGATGTCTTGTGTATTTGCAGGACTAAGTGCCCTTGAAGGTGGTGAGTAAGTTGACCACTGAGATTGAGGTACCAAATAAAATGGAAATGATATTGATGACTTGTTCATCGACAGATCTAGGGTAAATTATACCCTCATATAGTTGCATTTGCATATATGTGTGTTTATGCGTAAAATGGATCTAGTAAAAGGATCCCTTCAAAAAAAATTTATAGATATATAGGTTATATTAATTCTTGATCCACCTAATACCATGCTAATCATTAATATTATTATAGGTATTTTTTGAATAATAAATTATGGAAATGATAAATATTATTCCATGCTTGTGTTGGTTTTAATTAAAGTGATTAATGTCATGAATTACTAATGCATTTTGTTTTATTAATACCCCTATTGTATTTTCTAGTAAAACAATAATATATATATATATATATATATCTTTCCTTTGTCATATTGCATAGATGAGCATTTATTTTTGGTAGATGAGCATTCATTTCTGGTAGATGAGCATTTGTTTTTGGAAGTTGGGAATTTAGTTTTAAATAAGAGTGCATGAATTTTTTCATATCTCTCTGGTGCTTTTTCATACCTCATTTATTATGGAAAATTTGGCTTGAAAGGAACAACAATTATATTTGCAACACATCCAAAAACTTGGTCTCTGTTTTCTCCAAGATCTTTTCTATAGGTATCAATAATTCTAATATTATCTCTTCTCCTGATTCTCCTTGCCATAGGATTAACTCTAGGTTGGTTGTCTCTTTCAATATTTCTTCTGGTCCTCCCAGGCAGGATCCTCCAAGCATGGATAGATCAAGTATCATTTGGTCTCCTCCCCCTAAAGATGGTTCAAGCTCAACTTTGATGGCACTGCCAAGGGCAACCCAGGAAAAACTGGTTGTGGAGGTATTGTTAGAGATGAACACGCTAGGATCATCTTGGCGTATGTGGAGAACATTGGTATTCATATCAATAGTGTGGTCAAATCTAGAGCATTATTTCAGGTATTATCAGTTTTGTAAGGCCTTCACATCTAGAATATTATCATTGAATTGGATTCCTTAAATACCATAAACTATCTCAAAGTATTTTGATCTCCTGCTTGGTTCATCTTCAATCTAATCGAAGAATAAAATAATATTTTCTACAGATATAAAAATTAATCATTCAACATGTCTTAAGAGAAGGTGAAAAAGTCGTTGATATCATAGCTAACCTTGGATTGGTTGAGGAATCCTTCTGAATTTGAATCGATAGCTTTTCATAGATTTTTCTCAACACGTGTAATAACAATAAATCATCCACTCATATTTGACTTTGTGGGGTCTCATGGCAGTCTCAATCATCCTAAATCCTCCTTCATAAGACCTTGCTAGCTTCTTCGAATTACATTAGAGACTATTTTTTGGAATGTTGGAATGTCAACCCCCGCATGGCATTTTTGGATGATTCTAATGTTCAATTAATTTTATCTTTTTCTTTCGATCAAGGTTTATATAATTATGGCACCTTATCAAATTACAAAGGATGAGTTGCCAATCCCTTGTTGGCTGACTTTCATTGTGTGGAGGACCATCTCGACCCATGATTTCTTTGAAGATCAAAATTCCTGTGCTAGAGGCTTCTTCCATTTCTCCATACACTAAAATCATATCTGATAGAGGGTTTGCACCTATCCTAGATCTCCTTTAATTTCCAAGGATTTGAGTGCCAATAATTATAGTACCAAGGACACAAGTGTTAAGCCTCCATCCTCTTTGTGTAATTTTTTCATTGGTAGTATCATCCTTGGCATAAATTTTACATGAAGGATGAGATTTTCCAGGCCCAAGATGTTCCATCAATGGTCCTGCACCAACGAAGATTCCTAAATTAGTGGTATTCCAATTTGCAACCACCCTATCGATCTGGATTTCTCTTTCAGTTTATGTTGCCATAGCTATAAGCACTATCCTTAGTTGTTTTCACTTGTGATTGTACTTCAGTATTGATGTGTCCAAGCAGTGGTTTGGAAAGGTGCTCAATGTGTGGTTGGCTTCTAGAGGTGGTCTATGATGACATTTCTTGAGCCTGAGAACATGTATCTCGATGTTACAGTTGAGGAGATCCTGGGTTCCTATGGGTTTCTCCCATTTTACGTAAGTTTGGGGGAAGTGATCTCGATCTGTCCATGGAATTTATCAATTATTGGAATAACGGTAGGGTGACCCTTCGAGGAATTTCCTTTAAAGTCACCATTAATTTGCTAGCTGAAGTCATCAATTTTATCAATTATGATGACATCAACCATCATGATAAGCATTCAATGGTAGTTGAGCTTGATCATTTCAGAGATAAGGGAAAACATCTTGCCAAGGATAATAGCAGTATCATAAAGAAAGATCTTCTTGCCCCTTGGAACAAATTTCTCATTTTAATTATGCAATACTTCACCATTAATAAACCAAAATCATCCTTTAGAAGCTTCCACCTAGCTTTTCTCAACCACTTAAAGGATGTCAAGGTGATCAAAATTCTTGAGTATTTATTTTAATCCATGGAACTCTTTGTTTCCAATATCAAGGAGGGAAATTATTCTCATCCAAAGCACAAAGGTTTGCACATGATCATCTACAACCATGTAATCTAACCCCAAGCTCAAGGACCTACACTGTACATTGTGTATAGACCCGAAGATCAACCTTTTGCTTCGACCCTTAGCTAGGGGTCACCCTAGGAGGAAGACCTGGAAACTTTGAGGCAGAGGTTAAAATTGTAGATTCAGGAAAAGTAGGCAAGAAAATATCATCTTTAGCACTTTCGATTCCACACCCTCCCCTTACCACCATTTTACTAGAAGCAAATCCTTTAGGGATAAATGCAAAAGTGTAATTATCTTGGACAAAGATAATGCAATTACTAGAACGTCTCCTATGAACCATAAGAAGCAGAATATGGAAGTTTCTCCTGGCCATGTGCTCCTCCTAAAGGATGACCTTTTCCCTAGCAGGACTACTTCTCAATTGCAATATGGTTATTATTCTGACCCAATGGCCAAACTAGACGATCTTGTCAATCTGGCATTGATTTTGCTCCTCCAAGTAGTGAAGGTAATCAATAGGATTATGAACAAAAAATTGGCCATCCAGGCAATATATAATGTCTAGAATGTCGTTGGTGGGGAGCATGACCATCCTGCTGCTTCTGAAAAATTAAGGTGCTAGACTATCCTGCAACTTTGTTTCTCTATTTTTATCCATATTTGGGTTGATGGTCCTCCATCCCCTTGGTTACTGTTTTTATCCCGATCTATTGAGGTTTTATTATAGTTGGATTCCTCATTTTGTCTCTTATTTTGTAAAATATTTGGGGATCCTTTCAAAAACCCCTTTTATCAATCTAAATAAAAGAGTGCATGAGTTTTTTTAATAAAATGAGACTCAATGGAAAGACTTTGGGAAAAAAAATTGGAGGCTTTATGTAGATAAAAAGTAGGAGACAGAGGAAGAGACAAGACTTGGAGAAAAACTAGGTTGGATCTTGATGAGCTCCTTAAATTTTGTAATTATAATTTCTATGGATTTTTCTTTGGTGCAAGTAGATATATTCATGTTTAAATTGTGTTCTTTTCTTACCTGTAAGAATGTTGAGTTCTTAAGTTTGAGGAATAAGACCATTAAATCCTTTACATCTCCCTTGCTACCTATGGAGTGCATCATTTGTAAGTATTGTGAGCCATCTGTTTTGGCCCTAACTTGTTGAGTTTTGGTTCATTTTGAATCAAGCCTCAACGACCATCCTGAGTTACATTTCTTGTGTTTGTACCTTTTGAAAATTGTATATTTTCCCCTGTATTTTTTATTTCTACCTAAATTGCATCTAATATTGATGATGTACCTTTAGACAATTGATTTTGTATCTATGCACGATCTATGCCTAAAACCTATGTCAAGACAAAAGTATTTTGCTATTATCAATTATTTTAAGTTAAAAATTAATTAAAGAAGAAACCTTGATTCTTTCTTTGTCCACAACCATCAACGCCAGGTATTTGCAGGCTCTCTTGTTCAAATAACTACCTGTTACATCGATGTAGACTTGCACTCAATTATGCTCTATTGTGTAGTATCAAATACCATTTAAATACATTTTATATAAATTATGTAATCCCTAAACCTTAGCTTATCTTAATTATAACCATCGCTCGACACTTGGGGTTGCTAGAATGCTGGCAATAAATGAAGTCTGCAAGGAAGATGGTTTCCATTTTAAAATCTTGTATTAATACCACATGGTTAGTATGGGGGGCACTTAGCACCTTATTTAATAGAAATATCTCCTTAAAAATCGACCATGCTTGGTGGTCAAGGGTGTCACCCGAGTGGGGCTGCCCTTTAGTGCCAGTTGGAGGCGTTGGGTGGCTTTTGCATAGGGCCACCTAGTGATATTGATGGGGGGAATCGGTAGGAGGGACCTCCTAAGGATATTTCTCATTGTCTATTGACCGGTCTAAGACATGTAACTCGATTGTTGAATATTTTTTCTATTCGTATATGGCCCATTAACTCGGTTGATTGTTTGATTATGTTTAAACCAACCTTTTTGGATTATGCTTAAATAAGCCTTTTTGGATTATAGTCATAACCTTTTTTATTAATTGAAGAATGGATTATAGGTATTTTGGTTAATTGAAAGAAATAATTTTTTGAGGATAAGAAAGGATTATAGGTATTTTTTATTATTTGAAAGGCAAGTTTGTTATATTTTGGTAATGAAATAGAGCTTAAATATTAAAGCTTAGTTTTATTTATACAAGAGAAGAACTTGTTTTATAAAGGAACATAGTGGATAGTATTAGTGGAATTATATATTTTTGGATTGAATTAATCAATTGGGGAAAATATATAATTTTGGATTGAATTAATTGGAAAAAATTAATTAATATTATATGAGCCGGATATAGTTGAAGGTATTATCTTATCTGGTATCCCTTCGGGGTGTCATTAGGCAGGTTTTCTATTGGCAGTCAATAAGCATACATATCGAAGTTTATTCTTTGGAAGCTCTAGTAAATTGAAAATTATTATATGGTGGAAAAATAATAGAATAATTTAATAATTATTATATTATGGAGATAAAATTGGTTATTTTGGAAAATTATTATTGAAATCATTGTGGAATTAATTGGAATTGTTTAGAATATAAATGATTTATAATATTGAGAAGTAATGGGACTTCTCATATGGGATGAAATGTTTTGATTTATAGAAATGGAATTAAGCTTATGTGTTTCTATGAATGATTTATATTGGTAGGTTTATACTTTCAAATGATGATATTTGAATGCAAAATGATAAACTATTTTGGAATGAGGTTTTCCTTACATTTCAAACTAATGGGAAAATATATTGAAAGAAGTATGGGCTTATTTATGATTTAGATTGCATTTGTTGCATTTTGAAATTAATCATACATAGATGCATACATGTGGATAGAAATAGTTGGCTTGATCCCTTACACATATCCAACCTTGCACAAATATTAAGGAGGACAGATTTAGAGAGAGGAATAAATCATTCTCTTAAGAGTAATTTTTCATGTTGTCCCTCTCTATGAAAAGGATGTAATTAGTTAACTTGTAATGAGATTTTATTATATTCCGTATTGAAATGTATACTTGAAAGGAAAGGAAATAATGTATGCTTTGGTTCTATGTTAATTTAAGTATCTTTCATTATATGTAATAGAATATGGTATAATGTTCCAAATTTATGTTGGATGCAAGGAAAGTCTAAATGTATATTTTGGAAGAGAAATTTAGTTGATTTTGTATTAATCTTGTATGATTATGATTAATGAAGTCCTTAATGATGTTGCTATCATTTACATTACATTCTGAATTTATGCAATTGCAATTCTAGTGATTCATAAAGAGAGATTGAGTGATCTCTATGAATGGTATAATGAATTTTATATGATTGGAAAATGACATCTATCAAATTTTTATGCTTATGGATTAGAAGAATCCTACTAATATGTGAAGTGTTTATACATGCTAGTAATATTTGGAATCTTTTCCTAGTTAGCAAGGACTTTATTCATTAGAAGCTTAGAGAGAGAGTTAATATAAGGGATTATGGGTTCCTTTTTAGAAGGAAACTTTGGGTAACCTTGTTTCACAAATGAATGGACTATCACGCAAAGTGATAGATGCTTTGGTTGGCTCATTGCATAGATGAGACAGATAATTAAAACTTTACCTACATAGATGGACTTGTGTATGGTAAAGAAAGCATAGAAACCTTATGCCACTACACTTAGTACACCTACATAGACAGACTTATGTATGGTGTAGGGATGGGTGTACTCTTTTGATAGACAAAAAGGGATAAATTGGCTAATCACACAGATGATATGGAAAACTTAATCATAAGGTATTATTTCAATAGACATATTCATAGAATGACTTATATAAGGTGGGAAGATGTCGATCCCTAATGAGTATTAAAAACAATTCTCTCTCTCGAGTTGGTTAGTTTTCTTTTTGGGTTGTTACATTTATAAAACCATGTAGTTGATCAATTATGGCATGAATTTGCATGATTGAGCATTCTGAAGTTAGATCGATGAATTTCCAAGTGAACAATTGCAAAGTGATTATCAATTGAACAATTCCAACATACTTGGAAAAACTATACAGTTTGAGTGCTATTGTATAATATAATCGTACAATTGAATATTTGTAATTGTAAAAATGGGGAAACCATACAATTAAATATTTGTAACCATATAATTGTACATTTTGTAACTATACAGTCAACAATTGAACAGTTTGGAGTTGTACAATTGTAACTGTACAATTGTATGGTTATGTAAATTTGGGTATAAGTCACTAGAAATCATCCTAAAAGCTTTCATTATACCCCTCTCATAGGGAATACTCCTTTTGTGCTATATCATCCTCCAATTAAAGGGAAATGAGAAAATATTTGACTACTATTGCATCAGCATAACGATTACCAGACGTAGGAATGGTAGCAATGATCACTTTATCAAAGGTGGCCAATAGATAGTTGACAATATCTTTGTATGGTTTTAACTTGTCATCCTTGGTTTTATAAGTCTCATTGATTTGATTACTGACAAGTTGAGAGTCTCCACAATAGAAAATGTTATAATTTCTAGAGACTGAGCAACATAAAACCTAAGGATTATGGCTTCATATTTTATAGTATTGTTTATGCATGAAAACTAAAGCTTTAAATTATAATGATTTGTTATGAGGAGACTACAACTACCCCTACTCCTATGCCCTTAGCACATCTAACACCATAAAATTATAGGAACCATGTAGTAGGTTGCTCATCATTGAGATTGTAAATAGTTTCATCTAGAAAAATGACTTCTATATATTGATGAGCCTCTAATGGTGTTGTTGCTAAAATATTAGTTATGACTTGTCCATTTAGGGACTTTTGGTTTACCAATTCAATGTCAAAATCATTGAGGGTCATCACCCACTTATTAGTGTTACCTGAGAGGTAGGTTTTTGATATGAGATATCTTAAAGGATCTACTCAAGTTATCACAATGGTCTCTTTTTGTTGAGTATGTAATTTCTCAATTTTTGAGAGGTAAAAACTATAACTAGAAAAACTTTTTCAAAGGCGTATAAGGGTTTTCATAGTTTAATATGGTTTCACTAATGTAATAGAGTTCTCTTTCTTTATGTTGGTCACCATATTGGGCCAACATGACTCCTAGAGAATGCATAGTTGCATGATGTATAACAACAAAAATTTGAGGGGGTTTAGTGGGATAATAATTGGAGGAGATAGAAGGTAGATTTTGATGGAATCAAAAGCCTTTTGACACTCATCATCCCATTTGAATTCAATATCTTTTCTTAATAATTTAGTAAAAGGTTGACATTTATCAATGAGTTGAGAGATGATGTGCATAGTAGCTTACAACTTGCCTTGAATATTGTGTAATTATATTGGTGTCCTAGTTGGAGGCATATTTGTAATAGTAGAAATATTGATGGATCAAATTCAATTCTCGGTGGTGGTCTCGAGTCTTCTATTTTTACCCACTTCAACCTCTCTGGAGAGGTGTTCCATAGGTGCTCTTCTCCCCATGACCTCTCATTTGTGCATTGTAATTCCCCCTATGACTGTGTGGATCAAACTCAATTTTAATGGAGCCTCCAAAGGAAACCCAAGTAGAGCTAGCAGTGGAGTAATTGTTATATATGACCTCGATAAGATCATTCTAGTCTTTACCGAGAGCATTGGCATCTAGTCAAACCATGTGGCAAAAGCTTGAGCTCTTCACCAAGGTCTCTCCATCCTTAGCCACCTCCACTTCACAAATATTATTGTTGAAGGTGACTCCCTCAATATCATCAATGCAATCAAATCTACCTCTAGTCCTAGCATTGAAAATCTGTAAAACATGGTCGAGGATTAAAAGATATTGTTAGGAAATTATAGGAATATGGTCATCCAACACACTTATTGAGAAGGAAACAAAGCAGTGAATGCCATGGTAAACTTAGCACATTTTAAGGATAATCTTCGAGTGTGGTTCAACCACTTTCCTCGATGTATTTTCACTGATCACCATGAAAATTAAGCAAATATCCTCAAACTGGACCATGCAATCGAGTTGTGCTAGGTGTAATATCGATAGTAGCACACATCACTGCCTTCTCAACATATATGGTCTGACTCATCGATATCCTATGAGGAGCATTCATCGTAATCTATCCAAGCGCTACCACCAGTTGGAAGGCTTTTATCAAAATCATTAGAGTAAGTTGACCTTTATTAAGGTGTGCTTACTCAACCATAGTTAGCATCACATCATCCAAGGACAAGGCTTCACATGGCATGATGTATTCCTTGGGGTGAAAACTTCCAATTCGGGCTCTCTTCCCATTGGAGTTTATTTCACGAATCATGTCCATAAGTGGTGATGTAGATCTTACAGCATTAGCATCCACATCGGCCTTTGAAATTCCACATGATGTGATACTCTTATTGTGATGTGAGCTCATGGGAAATTTTTTTCTCCAGTATTCATTCCTAAAATAAATTATTTCCCTAGGTGGAACTCGTCATTTCCCAACAGGTTGCCATCCATCTCATGGCCTTCTACCGAGTGATAACTTAATCCTATTGGATTATTCAGGATTAGCAAGATCATGGTGATCATTCCTACGTGAATCAGAATCATGTAGTTAAATCAACGGTCAGCCCCCATTGATGGTATGTGTGATGGGGATAGCACTGGTTTCCAGTTCCAAGTGGGCATAAATACCTTTGTTTCTACTTTTCCTTGGCCTATTAAGATGGTTTTCTATTACATTGGTTTCATTCTGAGTGGTGGGTTTTGTGGGATCCCAACCAGGTGCATAATTCAATCATGGTGCTACTCAAACCTATGGTGTTACATGTTTATGTGTTAGTCAAAGATTTTTTACTCTTCACTAGTTGATGTCCTTTATCCAAAAATTCCAAGGTAACGATATTGCAGTGTTTGATGTCTTTGTAGCCTCCTGGGATAGGGGGGGTTATTGTTAAAGGACTCAAATTTAGAGTGAGTGTTCATATGATTGTTGAAGTCTCAGAGCTCCACATCGATGGTGATAATGTGCATAGGGATAAGCACACCTTATTCAGTGATCTAATGCCCTTTCACGATAAGGATAAATACCTTGACAAAGAGAAGGGTGGGATTGTACGAAATGGCCTTCCTACACCTTGGAACAGAATCATGGTTCCAATTATGGAATATATTACAGTGGATGATGTTAACACTCGTATGAGGAGTTTTCATATGACCTTCCTAAACCATATGCAGTCAGTGAAGGACATTAACATTCTAGAGTACCTGTACAAGTCCATAAAATTTCTATTGATAATATTCGTGAAGGGTCGTCCACCTATTCTAAACACCAAGATCTTCATATTTTGTTGTATCAATTTGTTGTGGAGAAATAAGCTGACAAAGCAACCCTCACAGTGATCCACACTCAAGAATCAGGAACTGTGGCTCTTGTTGTTGATATAGATATTGATTCTAATGTTGAGGTCAAAGGTGAGGCATCTTCGACCTAAACCCCTTCCCCTACAAAAACAATCCCTATAATCGCTCGTCCCGTAGCACTTCTAGAACCAATATCAATATGGAGGTGGACTTGTCAGATTCTGCTATAAAGGCAACCCCTGCATTAGCAAAGAAAATCAAGGCTAAAGGTGTTTCTACTCGCACTCATTTGGAAGAAGTTAGAAAAATGAATAAGGAGCCTTGGGTTTGCATGGTTGAGCTTTTGAGCTCTGCTTCTTCCACTCTCCTCCAAGCTAGGAATATAATTGCAACCATAAATTACGGTATCTCCCAAGGATTCGATCCTGAAACCATTATCAAGACGTCAGAACGGGATAATCTTGAAGACTGAGGACCCTGTGTTTGGTATTTTTATCTAGTTTTACTTGGTTTATGTAAATTTTATCTGAATTATGTTAAACCATGTCTTATTTATATAATTTTTTATATGGTTTCTATGTAACTGCTCAGTCGTAGTTGCTTCCTTCCTCTTCTCTAGTTCTAGCTGGGTTTTTATTTTTCTAGGTTGTCCACCCGATTCTATTTCTTGATGTCATTCGTGGCTTTTCTATCACTTACATGATTTTATTTTGGGTCTGGTCTTGAAAATGGGTTCCTCTTTTACTCTAGGTGGTGTCATCGGCTTCTTGGTTTCTTTGATGTAAACGGTTTAGGGTCCTTTAAAAACCCTCTTATCAATCAAAAAAACTTCAATTTATCGATGAAGGCTTTAAGGTAAACTTTATATTGCCTTAGACATTCAAAAATTTGTCATGATATTCCCTTGTTATGGAATGGCTAGGAGATTATCGATATAATCTTCTAAAGTATCATGTATCATGTCATGAAATATATATGTCATAGCATATTGGTAAGTTGCCCTAGCATTCTTCAAGCCAAAAGGTATGACTTGCT
Organism: Wollemia nobilis; assembly: GCA_028583015.1. Classification (NCBI taxonomy): domain Eukaryota; kingdom Viridiplantae; phylum Streptophyta; class Pinopsida; order Araucariales; family Araucariaceae; genus Wollemia; species Wollemia nobilis. The sequence goes on along the minus strand of JAQPPZ010002395.1, from coordinate 1,026,583 downwards.
AGCAAAAGGTCTCCCATGGGGTGGTAAAAGTTATCCTAGATTGATCTTCTAGTGCTATCTTAATATGATTATATTCAAAAAATCCATCCATAAGAGAGAGTATCTCATATTTAGCAAACAAATCAACAATCATGTTGATATTGGATAGAGGAAAATCATCTTTGGAATATGCTTTATATATGTCTCTAAAGTCAATGGAGATGTGAACGATGTCTTCCTTTTTAATACCGTTGACTATATTAGATATCTAATAAGAATAGTCAATGGCTTTGATAAATTTGACTTTGAGGAGCTTTTGAAGTTCCTCTTTGATGAATAAGGCTATCTTAGGGTCCATTTTCTCAATTTTTTGCTTTATTGGATTGACATCTGGTTGAACATCCAAGTGGTGTACAACAAGAGAAGGATCTAGTCTTGACATGTTTGCATAAGACCATGCAAATATGTCATAAAATATAGTTAAGCTATTCATATATGTTTTGCATTCTTCAGGAGTCAAGACTTTACCTAATTTAAGGATTCTAGGATTATCTTGAGTTTTGATATTAATATCGATTGTTTCTTCGATGAGGATGTGAGACTCATCTTCAAAATATGGGGCACAAGGAGTACTTCTAAGCTTTTAACATTTGTAAGGCATTGGAAATGTCTATTTGAACATGTGACTCTTTATTATAAGATTTATCTAGGGTAATATGATTGTTAGAAGGGTTGTGGGTCAAGGCTTCTACCTAAAAATTGTTGATGGTTGCCACTAATAGAGAATAACACCTTTTTTGGGTCACAATATCTACTAGCTCAAAATAGTGATTAGGTTCAAGATGAACAATATCTAAGGTACTTAAATTAAACATATGTATGGGAAGAAGAGACATCTTGTGGTCCTTGTCATAGTTTAATTTTGATTTGTTTATTATTGTGATATCTTCATAAGGTTCAAGAGAGTCACTTTTACTATCACTATCAAAGGATGATGAGTAGGGTTGAAACTTATTGCAATGGGGTCTATACCCTATCCCCTGTCTATAACATCCCTTCAAATTTAGCTATCAGTTTGCTTGTTTAATCTACAAGGACAAGGTACTGCTGATCAATCTATGACTGCAGGAATAGATATATCTCATGGGAAGAACAGATCAAGAGAGACGAACACCTCCTCCAGATAGTAGATGAAGAGCACCAGCGAAAGGTAAGATGGGAGATATGATGAACGACAAGATATTTGTAGTTGTGAAAAAAAAGACCCTACTAGAAATACATTCATCAAGCGGTCCATGTAGTTGCATAAATATAATCATATTTAGAGTTTTTGTGCTTTGTTTGTGGTTTGTGTATTATGTTTGTATAAATGTTTTTCTAAAATATTAATATTAAAATTTATAAAAAATAATTAATTAAATTGAAATTAAAAATTTAAATTAAATTATAATTATAAAATATATAAAAATAAGAATTAATCAAAGTGAAAGTGTTTAAAGGCTATGTGTACACAATTATGCACAATTACAAAAATGTGTTTACCACCTGCAGACAAGGAAGCCCCACAAATCACAAATTGCATGAAAATGTACAGATGTTGTTTGAGTTGTTGTTTTACCCATCTATTTAACGAAAGAGAGAAATGGATTGGAGACATGCTGCGAATTGGAATTGGAAGGTGTGGAAAATTTGGTCGATGCTTGGAAAGTTCTAGCAACATCTCAACAGGTTGGCCATTACATCTCTTCGTCTTTGTGCAAATAAGTTAAATTAAGTTTAAGTATGTCTGCTATGTTATAAAATATCATTTTCTCTTCAGTGAACATACAAATATATAGTTTGGTATCTAAAAGGTAGACAGATTTTGAATGAAATATTAGTTTAAATTTATGATTAAAGTGTAGTCGATCAATGCGTGTAATCCTGAAAGGATATTGTTAAAAAAAAATTTGACAGAAAATCAAATTACAAAAAAGGAACTATTATTTGATGTTCTTCAATAGAATTGTCTGTGAAATTGAGAGGCTCTGCTCATGACATTGGAAGTAGGCACGGCTCATGACAGAGTCGTCTGGCACATTGACATAATTTGAAATAAAGCTGAAATGATACTCTTCGTGCATGTTAATAACCACCCCGAAGTATGTCTTCGGCATACGTGTGATTGAAAAGAATATGTTTACACATTACACTTTATATAGACGTAAGCATTCCTATTTTAAATATTAATAAATATTTATTCGTCTAAAATGGTGAATGTTTTGCAACTGTAAAATCTTAGTCGTTTTTATTTATTCTCTTATTACCACTTGAAATGGAAATACTCTTCTTTGTTATGAAGTTGAAATCGTCGCGCCAATCGGACGCCGAGGAGAAAGCCTTTGTAGAACATTTATTATTATTTTATGTTGAGACTTATAAAAGATTAGAGGCCATAGCAATGTTAGTCGGTTTGGTATGCATTTTGAGGATTTAGATCATACTACTTTTTTTACTAATTGGTATTATAAGGTTTGAATTTAAGTCTCTTTTGTTAGGAATGGAGCCTAATTATGAGGAGGCTAAACAGAGAAAGTTTTTGGATTTACTGCAAGACGAGCAGGGAGAGTTTCCAGATTTACAGTATGTTAGTCTACCAGAAAAAGTTTCTAGATTTACAACAGTACAGCCAAGGAAAGTTATTTTGTTTTTATTCCAAAATTAGGTGCTGGGAACTCAGTGTTAATCTTGGAATGTATTAAGAAAAGCAGTTTTTTTTTCTATTTTTTTCTTATATATAGTTGTGAGGAAAAACAGAGTATACAATGAAAATTATTGTGTTGATTCCTTGTAAATATAGAGAGGAAATTACAGCAGATGTTTGATGTAGGTTGTAACCCTCTATTGCTTGGATTGAAAAAGAAAGGACTGAAAATTCTTGGTGGATGTAACCCACATTGGGTGAACCATGTTAAAATCTCGTTGTCTCTTCTATTGTGTGTTTGTCTTATTTTGTTAATTTTGTTGTTAAAGTTTGAAACACTATAATTGTTTTTCTATATTTTATATAGTGATTTACTCTAACAAGTGGTATCAGAGCGAGGTTTTGTTGGGTGCACTTGACAGAAGGAGAATTTTTGGATCAAGTGGGAGCAATGGCGGAAGAAGGGAGGTTTAGAGTTGAAAAATTCAATGGCCAAAACTTTCAATTTTGGAAGATGCAGATGGAGGATTACTTGTACCAGAAGGATCTTTACTTACCTCTTAAGGGGGAAACAGAGAGACCTTCAACTATGTCTGATGAGGAGTGGAGTCTCCTTGATAGAAAGGCATTGGGTACTGTGAGGTTGTGCTTGGGAGCCACCGTAGCCTTCAACATCTCCGATGAAAAGACTACCAAGGGAGTCATGGATAAGTTGGCCAAGATGTATGAGAAACCATCAGCATCAAATAAGGTATTATTAATGAAAATGTTATTTAATATGAAAATGAGTGAAGGAGGATCTGTGCAGGATCATTTAAATGAATTTAATACTATCACTAATCAATTGCATTCAGTAGGATTGAATTTTGATGATGATATTAGGGCCTTACTAATCTTATGCTCTCTTCCGAAAAATTGGAACAGTTTGGTAATGGCGGTAAGTAACTCTGCTTTGAGTTAAAATAAATTAGAATTTGATGATGTGGTTGGTGTGATACTCAGTGAGGACATGAGAAGAAAAACTACAGGAGAATCATCTAGCACCGCCTTAACTGTTGAGAATAGAGGGAGAGGAAGAGAAAGAGGCAAGAGTTCACATCATGGCAAATCCAAAGGCAAATCCAAATCACATGGATAAGGAAAGCTATAGTGTTGGCACTGTGGCAAAAAAGGTCATTTCAAGAAGGACTGTTGGCAAAGAATGGGTGATGGAAATGAAGGTAATGATAATAATGGTAACACTTCAGAAGCCAATATTATTTGGACAAATTCTACAAGATGCTTTAATCTTATCTCTTGATAGAAATAGTGATTATTGGGTAATTGATAGTGGTGCTTCATTCCATGCTACCTCACATAAGGAATACTTCATAGATTATGTTTTTGGAGATTATGGACAGGTTCTATTGGGAAATTACCAACCATGTAAAATCGTGGGTATTGGAAATACTCTGATTAAATCCCCAAATGGATGGTGAAGGATACACGGTTGCATTCAGAGAAAATGCTTGGAAAGTTACTAAAAAGGTTCATTGATAGTAGCTAGAGGTAAATTGGTGGGTACTCTTTATTTACTTACTGATTTTTCTCACTACTCCATGAATTTAGTTTCTACAGGTGAGAGTGCATCTTTGTGGCACCAAAGACTTGGCAATATGAGTGGAAAAGGTATGGAAATTTTACATTCAAGAAAGTTATTGACTAAGTTAAAAGACATTGATTTGGAATTCTGTGAGGACTGTGTTTATGGTAAAGCAAAGAGTTATATTTCTCAAGGATGACAAGGAAAGGAAGAAAGAGAGATTGGAGCTTGTGCACTCAGATGTTTGGGGGCCAGCTTAGGTAACTTCTCTTGGAAGTTCCTCTTATTATGTACTTTTTATTGATGATGCAACAAGGAAAACATAGATATATTGCATTAAGAATAAAAGTGATGTTTTTAATACCTTCAAGAATTGGAAAGCATTAGTTGAAAATGAAACTGGAAAAAGGTTAAAGTGTCTAAAGTCGGATAATGGTGGAGAATATTGCAGTAGAGAATTTGATGTGTTTTGTTCTAAAAATGGAATTAGAATAATCAAGGTAGTTCCAAGAACACCTCAAGAAAATAGGGTTGCAAAAAGAATGAATAGAACCATCATGGAGGATGCTAGGAGCATGAGAATACATGCAGGCTTACCATTATTTTTATGGGCTCATGTTGTTGATACTGTAGTATATCTGATTAATAGAGGATCATCTAGTGCCTTGGATGGAGGAATTTCGAAAGAGCTTTGGACAGGTAAACCAGTAAATTATTCTTTCCTTAAGGTATTTGGATGTGAGGCTTTTATGCATATAGACAAAGAGAACATAAATAAGTTAGATGCTAAGGCCCAAAAGTGCTATTTTATTGGTTACGGTATTTATGGCTTGGGTTACAGATTATGGGATTGTGATAACCGGCAATTCATTAGAAGTAGGGATGTCATATTTAATGAAAAAAACTTGTATAAAGATCGGTTGCAGGGAAAGAAATAGAAAGAGGAAAATACTGAATACATGGACCTTGATGGACACATAGAAAAGGTGACTCCAAAAGTGGTAGAAGATCAAAATGTACAATAGGAGCAGCAAGCACCTCAATCTCCAAAAAGTGTTGTTAGACGATCTACTAGGATAAGTAGAATTCCTCAACGTTTCTCTGATTATGTTTTGTATACTGATGTTGGTGAGCCAGAATATTTTCAAGAAGCATTACAGATGGATACCAAGAATAAGTGGGAGCTTGCAATGAATGAATAAATGGACTCTTTATTCCACAACCAAACTTGGGATTTGGTTGAGCTACCCAAAGGTAAAAGAGTTTTGACCAATAAATGGGTGTACAAGATTAAAGAGGAGAATGAAGGGCATAAGAGATACAAAGCAAGACTAGTGGTCAAGGGATTCGCTCAAAAAAAAGGTATTGATTTTGATGAGATTTTTTCTCTAGTTGTAAAAATGACCTCTATTAGAGCTATTTTGAGTCTTATAGCTATAGAAAATTTGTATCTGGAGCAATTGGATGTGAAGACAACATTTCTTCATGGTGATTTGGAGGAGGAAATTTATATGCACCAACCAGAAGGCTTTCAGGTGAAAGGTAAAGAGGATTGGGTATGTAAACTGAAAAAAAGCTTGTATGGGTTAAAACAAGTTCCTAAACAGTGGTATTTAAAAGTTGATAAGTCCATGGCTAATCAAAGGTTTGAAAGATGTCAAAGTGATCACTGTGTATATTTTAAGCATACTGGAAATGGTAACTATGTTATTTTGCTATTGTATGTGGACAACATGCTGGTTGCAGGAACAAATATGCAAGATATAAACATGCTCAAGAAGAATTTGGCTAAATCCTTTGCCATGAAGGATTTGGGAGAATCCAAACAAATCCTTGGTATGAGGATAACAAGAGACAAGGAGAGTCACCCTCTGAAATTGTCACAAGCAGAATACATTGAAAAAGTGCTTAAGATATTCAACATGAACAATGCAAAGTCTGTTGCTACTCCATTGGAAAATATGTGTGTCCCAAGACACAAAAGGAAAAAGAGCATATGGCTAAGGTTCCCTATGCATCAGCGGTTGGAAGCTTGATGTATGAAATGGTTTGTACAAGACCAAAAATTGCCCACGCAGTGGGAGTAGTGAGTAGATTTATGAGTAATCCTGGAAAAGGACATTGGCAAGCGGTAAAATGGATACTCAGGTACTTGAGAGGAACTTCAAATTATTCTTTGAATTTTGGAGGCTCTAATATATGCTTAAAAGGTTTTGTAGATTCTGATATGTCAGGTGATCTTAATGGTGGAAGGAGCACTACTGGCTACATCTTTGCTATAGGAGGAGCGGTTAGTTGGATTTCTAAACTCCAATATGTAGTTGCCCTTTCAACTACTGAAGCTGAATATGTTGCTGCTGCAGAAGCAAGCAAAGAGATGGTTTGGTTGCAAAGACTAATGGAAGAACTGGGAAAGAAGCAATAGGATAATAGGTTGTGGAGTGATAGCCAGAGTGCTATACACCTTGCGAAGAATTCAGAATTCCATTCAAAAACTAAACACATCAAACTCAGGTATCATTTCATTAGATCAGTAGTGGAATATGGATCTTTGAAATTGGGGAAAGTTCACACATCACAAAATCCTGCTGACATGCTTACAAAAGTGGTGTCAAGAGAAAAGTTGAGCTTTTGCTCAACTTTAGTTGGCCTTAAGGAATAAGAGGCCATGATGAGAATTTTTCAGTCCTTGGTTGTAGTATGGTGCAATGAAATTAGTCTCCAAGTGGGAGATTTTTAGGAATGGAGCTTAATTATGATGAGTAAACAGAGAAAGTTTCTGGATTTATTGCAGAACAGGCAGGGAGAGTTTTCAGATTTACAGTCTGTTAGTCTACCAGAAAAAATTTCCAGATTTACAACAGGACAACCAGGGAAATTTGTTTTGTTTTTATCCCAAAATTAGGTGTTGGGAACTCGGTGTTAATCTTGGAATGTATTAAGAAAAGCAATTTTTTTTTTTTTCTATTTTTTTTCTTATATATAGTTGTGAGGAAAAACAGAGTATACAATGAAAATTACTGATTCCTTGTAAATATAGAGAGGAAATTTCAGCAGATGTGAGTTGTAGGTTGTAACCCTCTATTGCTTGGATTGAGAAAAAAATGACTGAAAATTCTTGGTGAATGTAACCCACATTGGACGAACCACGTTAAAATAGTTGTCTCTTCTACTGTGTTTATCTTATTTTGTTAATTCTGCTGTTAAAGTTTAAAACATTATAATTGATTTTCTATATTTTATATAGTGATTTACTCTAAGATCTTTTTAATAAATGTCTAACAAAACTAACACTTACCAATCCACACACTTGATAATCTAATTAAAACACTTTTTAGCTAATTGGTTGTGCTGCGACATCCGTTATTATAATATATTAAAGAAAACCTTGGATACATTCGCCTAAGAGATGATCGGTCGTAGACGACCTCTCATGACGTTAAATGTTGTGTTGGCGAAGTTCTTAAATAAGGTAATAAGATATTTTCTATTACATTGCCATTCAATTGATGGATTAATGTAAATAGACAATCAATAACTTTAACATCTTTAATGCTTATTATATGTCTCTTGCATATGGGAGATTAAAAAGAGATAAAAGAATAATGATAAACTTCTAACCTTAGTATAATCGTGTAATATTAAAGACCTGAATTACAAACTTCGCCCTTCGTTCACAAAGGTTTTTGTCTAACAAATTATTTTATTTGAAATATGAGCATAGAGAAAGAAATCAAATGGTTTTAATAATGCTAAATGAAATTATTGACATTAGTATATAAAACAACTTTGAAGGGTCATATTTCGAATGGCTCAATTAATTAGAATGAGTTTCTAGTCTTTTAAACTGAAATATTTGTCCGGGTGTCAACTCTTGGAATTGTTTCCATTGTCCGATTTTATTAGGGCATATTCGAAGATCAAAAACTATCTCCCATTTTTATTAAAATTATAAAATTAATGTTAAGTAATATTATATTTTATTTATGCTAATAGCTACTAAAAATCGTGATTGTAACCATTACTTCTATATATATATATATAATATTTTCTTTCCTTTTAAATATACTTTATTTAGCTCAACGTACAAATGTTTAGCATAACTTTACGGTTAATGGATGAAAGACAGTTATCGGTAAATTTTGTATTCCTCTCATGGTTAGAACTAGAACAAATGAAATGATATTAATTGTTTAAAAAAAAACTTCATTATTTATAAACTTTTCTATGTGTTAGATCAGTCGTCAAAATGGACCCTGTTCTAGTTTCACATTTGAAATGATATTAATTGTTTAAAAAAAACTTCATTATTTATATGTGTTAGATCAGTCGTCAAAATGGACCATGTTCTAGTTTCACGTAGATATGAAATTATCTTTGTGGAAAAATTAATAGATAATAATAAATATATGCTTGATTAAGTTGACTATTGATGTGACTTATATATATTATATATATATATATATATATATATATATATATATATATATATATATATATATATAGTTGTTTAAAGTTATCAATTGATACGAATGATTTTACATGTTCTATAGAAAATTCGATCTAATGTTGTACTTGAATTAGTATGTAATGGTCTATTTATAATTGTTATGGGTTTATAATATTGTACACAAATGACTTCATATTTAAACCAATAGATTTAAGAAATTTTGGATCATAGTTGCTTTGCTTTCGATACATATTTTTTTAGAAGGATACATGATTTCCTTTAGACATCAAGTAGAAAAGAAATTCTACAATCGAGAAGGATGGTAAAAGTAAATGACTAATACGAGTAATTTTAGGAAGGACAATTACTGCGATTCGAGGGCAATTGTACTTCTAATAGGAAGGGTCAGGACAGGAAGGTAAAAGAGGGTGGTATGGGACATCACTCTTAGGCATCATACGAGTAGCACAGTGAGGGGTAACTCGTTCATTGGACAGTTGGGAGTTCACTTAGTGACAGGATGGTATGGGACGTCTCATCATCAATTGTACCATGACAAGTGATACTTGATCCCAAGCCAGGGTATTTATGGGCCCTAGTTGAATCCAGAGAAGGTGGACTCTCAATTAGACATAATGTATGTCTACGCTACACCCTTGCATGATATCTTAAAATCAGGATCTACTTTCATCCACCATGCTAAGGGGCAGAAAATTAAGCATCCACCCTCTAGGTGAAAATGGCTCTAGAGGAGAAACCCCAAACCATGAACCTAGGATCTCAGGATGAATGGATAGGTTCACTAATAGGCACTGTTCTATGGGACCTGGTCAATCTCGACCACTTGGGTGATCGTCTGTAGTGATAAATATACCCAAATGTGGGAAGTCTTACATACCTCGTATTAATAAAATATTGGGTGATGATGTTTTATAACCTTGTGAATGATCTAAAATTTTCAGTATGAAGGACTAGATTGGAAAACCAGGTGGGTAGGACTTGGGTTGTTACACCATTGACTTATCAATGATTTGAGTTCCAAATATTCTTTGACACCTTGTTTGAACCTTCTTACACCCATCCCATGATACCCTAGGTTGCATAGGATCTATTTAGGTACTTGACAGAGATTTTATATATAACAAGAAGCATATTGTTGTTCAATGGGATGGGGGTTGCTTTTGGTAATATTTTCTTTGTTAGACATTCTAGCATGAATAAAGGTACAACTTCCTATTCATACTACCTTTCCCTTCCAAGAAGGTAATCCTAAAGTTTAGGGTGAGGAAAGCAACTGGGCTAGGTCTAATATTAATAATTCTCTTAGTATATTAACATGATTAATGTTTTGGATTTTGTGGGTTTCCTCTTCCTACTTCTTAGGTTGATTACTAGTGCTTGCCTCATTGTCATTATTACCTAACCTCAAAGGTAGAGGTTTTATGACAAGTCTAGATGTACTTAAAGACAGACAAAGATGTATACTTAGTTTTTCTTTTTTTATGGATTGATAGTAAGTAAAGGGATCAAGATCTACATGAATAGTGTGAAGTTGTCCTTGGTAATCAAACTTTAAGCACTGATGATAGGTAGATGGGACTACCTACATAGCATGGATCTAGGGTCATCCTAAAATAATATTATAGTTCAAGTCACAAGTCAAAACATGAACTAAAGTGTTGAATATGTGGGGTCCTAAAGTGTTAAATATGTAGGGTCCTACTTTTATAGAGAGTATCAAGGTTTATATAACTTGTCATACTTATAATAATGACATTGGTATTTTCTAAATCTTGTATGTTTAATCCAATTCTATTGATGAGTTTAATTTTGCACACAATAATAATAGACCCATTATCAAAAAGCACTCTTTTGATAAAATTATCACTAATTTCATAGGTGATATGAAGGGGGAATTCCCCAAGCATATATGGGTACGGTACATATTCCTCGTAAAAGATACAATTGCATGATTAACAGCAAGAGTTCCTACCATGTGATTCAAGTTAGCTAGACTAATATTTTGAGGAACTATTTTTTCATTCAATAGCTTAAAGATATTTTATCTATAAACTAAAGAGATTTATAATATCTTGAGTAGAGAAATCTTATTAGGAATATCTTCAAGTTGTTGTTGTAGATTAAAGTTCTCTTTCTCTTTATGTTGGGCCTTTAAAATTAAGATTGATCTCTCAAGAGTATTTGGTTTAGATTGTATAATTAGAGTATTTGGTTTAGATTGTATAATTACAAGAGGATTGATAGGTAGATTTGATAAATGGGATTTTTATTGTTGTATTGTCACTACATGGATCAACCCAATTGTATTCTAGTTAGGTGGTGGGATATTTCAATATTGAATATTATTAGTCATCTTTTGATGATTTGGTAAAGGGTTTTGGAAAATACCCTTCATCTACAAGGTCTTGAATGAGGGCCCTAAGTGTGTTGCACCTGATATCTACAATTGGACCTTGGTTCCTAGGTCCAAAAGCCTTGATCACCATCCCATTATGAGGTCTTACATATGACATATGCACTAGATGTCCCAATACTAACTTATATAGACAAATCCACTCCTCATATATCAATCTATGTAACACCCTCGAGGGTCATGTTGAATCACTTGCCCTCCACAACTGAATCTCAAACCTAGTTGATGTCACCTACTCCCTCATCATAACCTCGCCCATATATCCCCATACAAATATGTCCTCCTCTTGTACAACCAAAATCCTATATAAAAAAAAAAAAAATCAATTCTAAGAGTGACAAAGTTAAAAATAAAATATAATATAGTTAACAACACACAAGTTTCACTTACAATAACATCTATTAGTACAATGTCTAATAAAGGTGTCATTCAAACCACAACACCTAACAAAAATACTCATTGGACTAAAGCACATATCCAAATTTTCAAACATGATTATAATGGATAGGCAAAATCAAGACATTAGTTAGCAATTTAGGAAGGGCAAAGGTACTAGACTACTAAAAACAATACTTTAATGTAAAACAATAAAAATAAAATTAGAAGGGTTTTCAAGCAAAACATTTAACAATAGGATAAGTTCCATTAGTGTCATATATGTAACAAACTCTAAATAGAACAAAACAACTTGACAATGACTTAGACAAGAAAAAGCAAAGGAAAAACATAATATGTACTATCTAGAGCATCGCAAACAAAATTCAAAAAATTACTAAGCAATCAAATAGTTTCGAGTCTTCCTTCCACCATTTAAAGGTACTAGGAATTCCAAGTAGAGGTTACTCGATAAATGGGAGAACCCTAAGTTTGAAAGGTCATACTTAGCCACAACCTCTATCTCATCTACATGCTTAACTTAATAGTGGTCCAATCAGCAATATAATTTAATTGCTCATATATGCTCGTTTAGATAGTGATAATATCAAATTTGGTAGTGACACTTTTAGACAATAGAGAGACGAGAACATGTTGATTTTTATTTTTCACCTTTCACACCATCTACTTGTTTTACCACCCAAATTCACTTTTAACCCCTATAACACCTTTCACCTTAGTCATGAATCATATCATCCATTTTAATTCTTTTTTTCACCCAATTGCTTCACTCTTATTCACGTTTACCCTAATTTCCAACTTGATTTTCATGATTTTTATAATCATAACAAAAACCTTGAATTTCAATCCATTTATCTCATCTAATTTATTGTTTTATTATTATTATTAAACCGTGGTAGCCTTTTAGCCTATGTGCAATTGATCAAATTTTATTTCTTGTGATTTTCTAGGTTATACCATAATGTGATATTTTTTCTCTACACTTTATAGTAGAACAACACCTTGTTGGAGCAAAATGTATACCATGAGAAAAGTCCAAGATCAATTGTTGTCCAGTATTTCAAAACTTTTATTCATTCCTTGCTTAATGACTTTAAAGATAGGCAATGGATAGGCCTTTCGGTAAGGATTAGCCTTAAGTTGCATTGTGTCCTAATTTATTAGCCCTTCATTTTTTTCACTAAGCTAGACTATAATGCACTCATAATTTACTATTGTACCATATAACTTATCCCCTTAGGTCCATTTCAAACTATAGCATATATGTTTTGCACTAAAGCATTGGTTTTTGAGTAAAGTGCCACATAAGTAATGCCTTTGTCGAAATATAGGAAAATTTTAAATTTTCCTCATTTTGTCCCATTCATCCCATTCCCTTACCATTATAACCCTCTACTTTGCCTTTTTCTATTGTTGATGAAGACGTCACCTATTAACCAATGTTGATATCAAGACAATTTCAAAGCAAAAAGTGTATAAATAGAGTTTCTCCAACCTTATCTCTAATAATGAAATATAAGTATAATTTGTATTTGTAGTAAGTCTAGCACTTCTTTTTAGCAAGCCACTAGGTGTAATCATGATCTCTCTTTTTCATCACCTAAAAATAATACTAAGAGGAAAGTATTGTAGACACTAGTTTTGATGTGGCACCACCTCATATATAATGTAGTGCATTGCAAGTCAAGTATGTGCACATAAAATATTGAATGTAGTAGTTTTGTGCTTTTGTAATGTTTTTTATGCTTCTAATAAAGTGTTTGATAAGTACATATAATTAGTAAGTCATGCAGGTAGCCATGAAATGAAATAAAATGTAAGAGACATGCATGACAAATGTAATGAAATAGGTGAAGAGGTTTCAGGCATGTAGTTGTGGGAGTAACTATCTCCCACATGCATAAATAGGACCTCTCATTCATTTGAGAGGGGACATGGTAAAAATATACACATGATAGATAATGGAAGGATACATAAGTGTATCAAGAGATACTTGCATTGTATACCAAACATGTATTCTTTCTTATAATAATATTTTCATTTAGCTATTATTGTAAACTATGTAAGAATTGTGTATATGATTATAGTAATTGTCATTACTATAGATAGATTGTCAAAATTATTTCCATTTGATTTAACTTTTCATGGACATATAAATTGGATCATTCGTAAAGTTTTCCTAGGTCATACCATACAAATCCAAGGTCATCTAAACAAGAAGACAAGCCATCTGAATTGAACCCAAGGCCATATAAATTGCAAATAGGGTCATCTAATTTATGTAGTGTAGGATAAAGTTGACTATGTATGTGGGTCATCTAGAATGAGAAATTAGACCATCTAAGTGTTGTTTGATTGTATGTTGATGAATTATATTATTGAATTACTTTGTCATTCGTTATATGTTCCTTTAATTATGGAATATTATTATCATGTTACATTTGATGTCGATGTCATCTAAAGTTTAAACCAATGACCGCATTGATCTTGGAGATAGGAGAGATGAATGAAAAATAACCTAATGCAAGGACATGGGCCCGACAGAGATCTGTTTTCCCTGTTTTCTTGCTTTCATTAGATTTAGCAGCATTTCAATTACTGTTTGACATAGTTAGATTTAATTTTCATGCATTTATTTGTCATATTTCAGCTTCTTTATCGCTTTATCATCATTATGGGCCTTATCTTGGAAGGCTCTTCATATGCTTTTGATGCTCTTTATATTTCTTTGTGTGCAGGTTACAATTATGTCACTCATTAGTTCCCTATCACTCATTGGTTAAGATTTGTATAATCTTATTAGTTCCCTATCACTCATCAACTATAAGAGAATTCTTAATCTTTGTAATCACTTGTTCATATAATAAATGAATCTTACTCCTAGCAAAATTATCTGGTAGAGCTCATGCCTCTACCCACTTTGTCAAATATTCAATTGCCACTACAATATATGAGCATTTCCTTCCTTTGCTTGTCTTCAAAAATTCAATAAAATATATACCTCATCTTTCAAATAATTTCTATAGTTGTGAAGGATGTAAGGGCATAGAATCCTTTTTATCCATAGGTAGGTATCACATGCACTTACATACTCTTTAACATCGTGATATAAGGTAGACCACCATAGCCCTGCCAACAACACCTTCCTTGTCATTGCATCTAGCTCCATGTGTCCTCTAGCTAGTCCTTTATGTACTTATTTCAATATCATATTGACTTCTTCCTCCATTACACATCTCCCCAAGATCCCATCAGGTCCAATTTTGTATAAAAAACCTATAATTAGCTAAAACAATGGCAATTTTATGATAATCCGATGTTTTTTTTTGTTATCATAATTTCCTCTAGTAACTCCCCTTTTGACAAATACTCCCTAATATATTTGTACCATGTCATTACTGCATTCACCATGAACAATTAGGCACCAAGAAATTCATATGGTATACCTCCTCTAGCAGGTTCTTTTGAGAGAATCCATGACAGTTGATATGTTATTATGTGTTTCTTCCTAGGTCTAATTACTATCCAAAATGTAAATTCTTGCAACACAATGAGCCACCTGCTCACTCACATGTATATCATCAGTTTGTCAATCAAATATAGCAATGCCTAAAGCTGAACATTGAAGGCAAAGGGATTGGCAAGTAGATAATGTCTAACCTTTTGTACCACATATACCATCCCTAAGGCTTTCCTCTCTATAGTGTTGTATTTCTTTTTTTTCTCTCAATGATAGTTGACTTGCAAAATAATTGGGATGATCATGCCCAAATTGGTCCTTATGAGCCACTGTGCATCCAATTAAAAAAATTGATGTGTCAACATGGACGTGAAATTCCTTATCCCACTCTAGAAATACCAAAATGGACGTGCATACCAACATCACCTTTATCTCTCCAAAGGCCTTCTAATGTTCCTTTTCCCACTTAAAAGCAACATTCTTGTGTTTTAGAGAATCCAATAGGTAGGACGCCTATGAATAGTTCCTAATGAACTCAATAATATCTAATCGTACCTAAAAATATCTTCACCAAATTGATGTCGTATGGATCTTCCATGCTCACTACGACTCATCTTTTGTTGAGGTCAATCTTCAATCCTTCCTTACTAGCAATGTGTCCCTTTAATTTATCATAAGGAACCAACAACATACACTTTCTTAGGTTTATGCTAGATGAACTCTCCTACATAGGCTCATATATTCTTCCAATACTTTCAATTGCTCATTTATCTTTTCGTACAATGACAGGTTATCCAAGAAATCCTTAAACTTTCCTATGGATATTTGGTCAAAGATATACAATATTATCCTTTGAAAAGTGGTTGGTGAGTTGCTAAACCAAAAGGCATTTGGTTATATGCATAGATTCCATTCTCCACTACAAAGGTAGTCTTAAACTTATCTTTCTCGACAATACTAATTTTATTATACCCTATGAATCCATCCAAAAATTAATAGATTGTGTGTCCTACTTCTTTAGTATCGAGTCTATAAAAGGAATGAGAAAGGGATCCTTTATAGTTATGGCATTCAAACTCTAAAATTCTACACATATGTGGATCTAGTTTGCCTCCTTTAAAGTGATTACTATAGGAGACACCCACTCATTGATGTCACTTTAAAGATAATGACTACATCCAACATCTTCTCAATTTTTAAATTCACTAGGGCTACATACTTTAGGTTCATTGGGTATGTTCATATTTACATTGGTTACACACCCTAAATTAATGGAATCCGTTACATGCACAACTCTGGTGGTATCCCTTTCAAATCCTTGTATGTTCATGCCTATACCTTCTTATATTGCAAGAAAATTTTTGAAGTTATTGCTTTTATCACTGGGTCCCATTCATCTCCACAATAAATGATATTCTATTCTTGCTCATCGAGGTTCACCTGCACCATCTTCAATGCTTCATAATTTTTGGTTTTATGTTATTTTGTCACCTTGAGTATGTCTATCAAATGCTCTAATGTCTCATCAATCACCATATCTCGCACTATGTACTCAACAAAGTTCTTTGAAAATATCTATTTTTATTTGTTTTCATCCTTCTTTGGTGTAGATTTCCTTAATTGACTACATTTGCCAACCTCTTGTACAATACTATTATTTTTCTCATGGCCTTATTCTACATGGATGCAAAAATATTGTGGCAAGAACACCTCATAGTCCTTCATCTACCAATGGAATATATTATCAAAGTCCTCCTCATCCTCTATACAATCTTGAATTTACAACACGCCTCCCTCATTCGACTCATATCCTATGTCTTCATCTGATGATGAACTTCTCAATTCATTAGATGTTGCAATATCTTGACTCATAGATTGGTTCTTAAAGTTTATCATATATTTATGTTGACTCTTATTAAATTTAAGGTATTTCTTCTCCCAATTGTATTTCACTTTTATCATCCTCATCCATCCACGTCCTAGCAATGCAGCATAAGCTGGTTTTTTATTGCAATCAAAATAAAATCCATAATAAAGTCTTGGAGTGCAATTTTTACTTTTTGATTCATCGATATGCCTTTCATTTCTATGTTGTATTGATCTGCACCATAAAATCAAAATTCTAATGATGACAAGAATGGTGCTCCAATGTCCTTCCAAGTATTTTCTGGCATTACATTCATGCTAGACCCTCCATATATGATTACTTGCATCAAATTATGATCCAATAGCTCCATGTAGATCAATGTTGATTTCTTCCCTACCTCAATGAAGCAAATAGGTTTTTATAAAAAATAATTGCTCTTTAAAAAGAGAAGAGGTTCCAGGAAGCTCATCTCATCAGGATCAATAGTTAGCCTATCCATTAACTCATCTCATCCAGGTCAAGCCTTTAGTTGATCTAGGTCAATAGCTTCTCATCCGGGTCAAGCCTCTAGCTAATCATCAACACTATGAAATCTATGTATTGATTCTTCTTGATCGTTGTCACCTCCTGATTTCTTGGTTTCACTATCTTCTTTGTGCATGTGAACTCTCCTAAATTTGCATACAACTCAAGTTTTATGCCAAGTAAACTAGACACCTTTACTTTTACTATTGTGTTCAGTATTTATTACACCAACTATTTTGTTGATGATTGTCTTATCAAAACTTCTACATGATTTGGTTTCTTCAACATCTTATCCTAGAGGAGTCTATTTATTTTTATCTTTTCTATCTCTTCCTCAATAAAATCATGTGCTACCTGCAACCACTCCTCCTTGGAAGGATTTGGGTATTGCTCGATATTCTTCACCGAAACTCTTGTCACTACGAGCACACGCTTATCTTTCTCTTGATGATTCATCAAAGCTTCTCCTATGTCAATCAAGTTAACATTTTGAGTTTTGCTAGAACTATTTTTTTTGGGTAATTCACCTCCTTGTGATTTTCTAAACTGTACCATCTACACATGTGTATTGTTATTTCTATTTGTCCCTCTTGCTTGTGGGTTTTGAAATTTTTTTGCAAAATGTCCCCTCTTGAAAAATTTTACATTTAATGATTGGTCGATTGTTTGAATTATATTGTAATCAATTATGACCACCTTGTTGATTATATTTTTGTAATTGTCTTCCTCCACAACGATGTTTTCTATGTCCTCCAATAGTCACCCCTTCTCCATTCCTCAAAGTATTTGGTTTCTCTTCATTTTCTTTTTTAAGCATTGTCATCATTTGATGTTTTGCACTCCTTAAGTTGAATGGATAGTCTTCCACTACATATCCCAACACATTGCATATATTACAATATATATTCTTTAGATAATTTATGTTTGTGTGCCCTTTTGATTTACAATTTGAGCATCACATATATGTGTTTTCTTGCTTATTCTATCCTTTCACTTCATTAATCATTCTCTCAAAAAGTCCATCGACTAAATTGCTACATGCAACTTTTCTTTATTATTGTTAGAATTGTCGCTTCAATAGTGACATAAATCATTTACAATTTGTTTGGCTTCACTTTTGAAGTTCCTACCCCTTTCATAAGCTTCTTTGTATGTTGAGGATGGTATTATCTTGATTTTTTTATATTGTGGTAATAGTCCATCAATGGACCATATTTTTAGCATTCCATTCATTGGTTGCATCTCCATCTTGTTAATGAGCTACTTCATTCATCGATTATAGGATTTTATTTCCTCATCCTCCTCTTGTATAGTGGAGTAAATTTCTATTATAATTTTTGTATCATCCCGCAATGGTCTGAAGTCCTTAAATTCATCCACTAAGCATGTTTCAGTGTTTCTCTCTTTAAGTGTCAATCAATTGTGTTTTCTCACAATGTTGGATAAAAATTGTAACCTTGCATCTAGGTCTCATACTCCATTGTCTTTCAATATCATAATAAACATCCCTATGTGATGTTTGGGTTCTTCTTTCCCCTCTCCAAAGAAAGGTGAACATTTCTATGTTCCTGCCTAGTTTGCAATATTTTCCAATTACGATGGATTTTTCTCTCATGACTCTTCCCCACTCAATGATTTCCCATACCACACTTCTCTTTATGCTTCCATTCTTGGAATTTCTTCACTCAGTGCCTCTATTATTGGCACTTCTTCAACTATCAACGCTTCTTCACCTTTTGTGTTTCCTTTAAATAGCCTTCATCTAAACTCTAGTGCACCTTTACTTTGCAACCTCCTTTGTGAATATATGTGTTGGATTTGACCTACTCATACAGGTATTCATGTACAGTTGCTCTAGTGTCTGACTCTCATCCTCTACACCCTTTGGAAAACTCCTTCCTGCTTGCTCCAACATCAACATCCACTTGTTTTATTGTGCACCCGTCTTGTTGGCATCTTGACTTACGTGAATTTTTTCTTTAGTTATTTGTTGCAACTCACTTTGCACTTTGTCTTTTGTTGTTAATAAAAATGTTTACCACCTTTCATTCTCATGACTAGATCTATCCTCCTCCTAAGGATTCCAAACATGTTCAACCTCTAATTGTCCAAGTTTTGTTCTTCTTTATTATAGTCCATGATTGACAATTAGTAGACTTCTCATAGGTTTCTCTTGAGCTCTCCTATAGTTTTATCTCCTATGTCCATGCAACTAGGAATCTGTCATCCACCTCTTTCAATATTCATGTATACTAAGTTCAAATATTCAAATAGAACTATCAATGAACAAGTTGACTCATACTTTGATTAGGCAACAATGCTAAATATAGCACAATAGTGAGGTTTCCAACAACAAGATCGAGTGACAGATTTTAGGGGACAACATGACTGTAGTCAACACTCTAAAACAAGATCATCATCATCAGCTACTTAGTTGGAAATGTCTAAGACAGTGGTTGGATTTCAATATTCAGTCAACATGACAACATCATATAAATAGTATCCTCTAGATAGCATCAATAGGTTGGCATCAATATGATAACATGATATATAGATGATACTATCCAACAAGATGGTAATTTTGGTATGATAGTTCCTCAATAATTGTCATTGATAATTGTCTATTTGCATTCGCACTCTTGACTATGATCTTCAACAAGCATTAACTAATTGTGTATTCCAACATGCAACCAAAATACCTTGCCAATGCACAATTCTATTAGTCTAGCATATTGATATCAACACACATACTTCTAACACATAAATGGAGAATATTTTTTTATTGCTAATCTGCATAGACAACATTTACAAATTACAACATCGATATTCAGACTAACATGCTCTATCAATAAAAATAATCTCCCAATATTCATATATCTCTATGGACTATACTCATACGTCTCGTTTATCTATATCATTATATGCCTATGCAACAATGAAAGGGGTATTCTTTTATAGCATAGTCCTAGCCATTGTTCATAAAAGTTTCTAGGACAAGTGGTGCATAACCAACTTCCCCCT
Organism: Wollemia nobilis; assembly: GCA_028583015.1. Lineage (NCBI taxonomy): Eukaryota > Viridiplantae > Streptophyta > Pinopsida > Araucariales > Araucariaceae > Wollemia > Wollemia nobilis. The sequence goes on along the minus strand of JAQPPZ010002395.1, from coordinate 1,006,186 downwards.
TTTCTACATACATGAGACATACCAACTTTATCTTATGTGTAATACTTGACTTATGACACTTATGATATCTAAAATATAACTTTTACATTTCATTGGCACTAACCAATCATTTCATTACATTTCACTTAGACCAAAAATTAGTGCATATTGCATTTGAATATTTTTACAGATAATATTACTTTTGTTTTTGCTTGTCTAGATCTAGTGTCTATAATCACAAAGGACACTTTGTTAATGAAATTATCTAGAAGCTTACTATGAATTCAATATCTTGAATTCATTGTCAAATTTGTATCACCTTAGAGCAAATGGAAAAATGGATGCAATAGGAAAGGTTTTGGTATCCATAATGTATAAAATATGTAGAATTAAATATGTTGATTGGGAGAAGTTATCATCAATCCTATGGGCATGCAGGACTACGTATAAACCAACAACAAACTATACATTGTTCTACTTGATGTACTGACGGGACAAAGTTGTGTCGATGGATTTTTTGGTACAAAGTATGAGAGTGGTGATACATAAAATATTGGTGACCAAGAGAACATAGAGAGGGTAATGACAATCATAAAGTTGGATGAAAAGAGGGTGATGACACAATGGGCCATGAAGGTTGCTCAATATCAATAGAAAATGTGGCATAAGCACCTAAAGAAGATGAATTTGAAAGTAAGTGACTTAATGCTAATATTTAATGGAAAATACAAATCAAGCCAAGGAAGTTGAGACCTTATGGCTTGTACCCTTCCAAGTAGATGAGGTGATGAATAATGACACAGTGAGATTGAGGAGACTAGTTGAGATACATTATCCCAAGACAGTTAATGGTTCAAAGTTGAAGTCGTATAAAGTAAAGGTATAAGTGAATTTTGTCAATTTTAAACCAAAAGATAAAGGTACAAGTACATGTAGACTGTTAGTTGCACCAAGTTAGTCTTTAAGATCCTTTCAAGGAATCTAAATACATAAATTTGGAGAGTCTAGTTGTATGAAAGAAGATGATGATGTAGAAAACATAAGTGACTATAATGACAACGAACTTGTGGAATAGCTTGCAAGGTTGTATGATGAATAAAATGCAACTAAATAAGAAATGGACATGCAACCAATAGTGTAGAAGGAAGAGTTATAGTCTAGATCCATGCAACATAGAAGTATTCATATGCATGTAATATTTCCAAATGTTGAGGAGGAATAGAGATTGAGGTCACTTAATGTCAAAACATACAACAAATGGTAGCAACGCATTTTGGACAAGAGGACTTGCCAAAACACGATCCTCAAAGCAATGGAAGTGAGCACAAGGGAATGAGTTTGCTAGAATCCATTGGATATGCATAATAAAGAATGTGCAATGAAACATAGCAGTTGTACAAACAGAGTGAGCAACTAAATATCAGAAGATTTGAATTGTAAAGTGTACACATGAGTTATTGAAGATGCAACAAGATCAACTAGTAGAAGAAGCTTTTCCGAATAAAAGGTAAGTCTGAAAGAGATCCCTGGAGGTGCACTATAGAAAAGCAACTATTAGGAACTACTAATGACTACGCATTTTAAGTTGAGTCTCTAGAAGACCATCAATTCAGCTAGCAAAACATCATCAAGAGGAGTCAGATGACACGATATTCATGAAATACCTTGGTAAACATTACCAAATGAAGACACATGAGTTAGTAACTTGAGAAATAAATATAGTAGTGTGTCCCTGAAGATTTGATAAATTATGGTGAACACCAAGAAGTAGGAAACAAGATTTTCAACCAATGGGTTATGCAAAGTTGTTGAATGTTGTGTTGTAGGAAATACATTGACAAGAAGTTTAGAATAGTTTTGAGGATGAAAAAGCAAGGATGAATATAGAAATAACAAGGTCAAATATGCCAAGCAAAATTAATAGTTCCTTGGGCAATTGGAGTTGTCTATAAATCCCTCCTAACAACTCAAGGTAGGAATTTGATTCAGACTATTCAATTAGTCTAGGTGGGCCATTAGGACCCCCTATCTGTCAAATTAGTTTGACCAAGGGAAGGTCATTTGGCCTCTTTCTTGATTATTTGTAGGGAGTAATATGCCCCAGATGACTCATAAGCCATCTAGCCATCTAGGTGGGTTGTCTAGGACACCCTCTAGTCATCCAATAGAGATAGTAGGACCCTAGATGATCCTTGGATTGTCAATATGAAGGGTCCATCCAATAGGATTAGGATTCTTTAGAGGTCATATGTAGAAACTATCTAGAGCACAATCAATCCCTAGACTATCACAACAATAAATTTGATAGTTGCATAGAACCATAGGAGATAGATGATTCATCCAAACAAGTACAAGATGATTTTTTAGAATACTGGTAGGTTGATGAAAATGAAGTAAATCCAAGAGTCAATCATGACAACGTAGATGTCAAAGAAGATAATCAATATGGGGAGGTGGATTATCCAAAATAGAATAATGATAGGTCATAGGATGACTAAGGATGCAATTAGGAAGAACATGTTATTTGGATCTACAAATTTTGTCGTTTAGGTCTATGATCCACCTAGATGAGCAATTGGAGGGGTCATCAAGATAGCCATGTCATCTCATTACCTAGATCATCCAAGGTGTAAATAGAAGAAATTCCAAATGAAGAAGTGTATAGTTTTACAATGGGTTTTTCATACGAAAGGTAGAAGCCCAATAGAAAAAGGAATGACATGCAAAATATTTAGTTGCATGTGAATCAGTTATGGAAGGTGAAGTGGCACTTAAGGAATAATTGTCGATTGTAGACCAAGCATCCCCTTTTTTTCATCTTATAAATATGTGCCATGAGCTTACACTTTCTTATTCAAACACTCAATTCCAAAGGAGGAGCAAAGAGGAGCATGTGAAAGGCATCCTTAGTGTAGAGTTCTACAAGGCATACTTCAAAGAATTTCTAAGGACAAGAATCAACCCATTATGTAGAATCAATAGAAGTAGAAATATTTTGTTGTAAAGAAGTTACATTGTAGAAGAAGACAGGTTGGAAAAGATTTTATTGAAAATCCTTCCCTATTACTAGAAAAATATACTTTACTTGTGTAGGTGGAAAATTTTCCATATCAATAAGAAGGGATTGGAGATAGAGAAAAGGAGGAAGGACTAGACAAACTTGTGCAAAAAGGAGTCCAAAGAAGAAAGGGTGATAGTCATACAATTATTATAGATAATTTTTTAACGATTGTACTAAAAACCCTACGACATAACATTTGAGCAAGAGGAGCACTAGTGCATGGAGGTGTGATGGTTGTCTAAGCTATTTGAAAAACTATCATATGGACAAGGCGAAATAGTAGAAGGATGGTCGTCTAAGTCAAGCCAATATAGGATCATGTCATCTAAGAATCACCTGTTAGAAACTATATCATCTACATGTAGGCCATCCAAGACTGAGTAATTTATAATTAGGTTATTTTGAGTCAAACTGTATGCACCATTAGAATCGTACAAATAGTTGTAATGTGAGGCATATGAAACAAGGAAACAAAGGGTACAAAGTGCGAGTATGCCACATGGAGCTACAAGTTGAATCCAAGTTAACCAAAAAATGATTGGGATAGTTGGAATTGATAGATATCAAAGGATTACAAAATTCAAATCCAAGGAAGTAAACTACAAAAGGAATGCAACAAAGGCCAAGGATTATCGAGAGGATAGAACAAGTAGTGTTGCGGAGGCATCCTCCAAGATTTGTGTCAAAGGCTATGTTGTGGTAAGGACCCCATACCTATCAAGGAGGTGTGAAATAGAGCAATATGAAAGCTAGGAAGAGTGTGCATGAGGAAGAGAGAGGGAGTGTGAAATGTACATTAAAAAATAGAGAACATGGCAGCATGAAGGAGGCCAGTCAAGATCAAGATCTAGAACTAGAAATCTGGAATATAAGCAAGCTAAAGGGAAGGAACCACTATCTTCATTGCAGCAAAGTATTTAAGGGAAGAAGAGCATTCAAATTACCTTAGAAGAAATTACCTGGACAATGAATTTTAGAGGACATGGTGGTTGGAGCATCCATAGGACCACTAGTTGAAGACAACATTTCAAAGAGCAAGAGTTCAGTTTACTTTGTAGATTCCCAATTTCGATAAGTATTTTTTAATTCATAACTCTCAAGATGTTATAGATGTATGATGCAAAGAAAAAGTGGAGTAGGGTGATGTTGGGTGACAAGGAGGTATGCATATCATTATCCCTGAATATATTTTAAATGGTATTTGGATTACCTATTGTAACACAACCGATGGAAGGAGTGGAGCCCTGTAAGTTGAAGAACTTTTTTGATAGTCAACAGAAGTTGCAAAGTTGGGTAAGCATGAAAGTCATGTATTGAAGATGCACTACCTAAAGTTGAATGAATTGAGATGTGCAATGAATGTAATCATGTCCAAGTTGTCCAAAAAACAAAAAGCCTTGAATATATCCACTTGGAAAATATCGTACATATGAAGGAGTGATAACCAAAGAAAATATGATTGGTTATCTTTCTTATCAAGATGCATATAAAACTTTCTAATGCGGTATACAAAAACATTTCATTGGCATTACATGTCATTGTGTTACTTCTAGATGCCACGATGTATGAAAATATTTATTTTCATGGACTGAAACCTCCATAAATGATACCAAAAGGAGTGCATAATGTTTTCCATTGGGTACATGTAGTCCGACTAATGAAGATTGGACTGATGGAAATATCATTAACTAGGAAGAAGGTGACAATGAAGAAGTGGAAGGCAAAAAAAAATATTTCATTGGAGTCTTTGAAAAAATATTGAGGAGATACTAATGCACTTGTTGAGGAGAGTGTAGATTCTGATAGAGTAGAGGATCGATTACCAAGTGTTGAGGGGTAAATTAGAGAGGAGAAGAGACAAAAGCAGTTGGAGAGAAAGTGATAGCAGATGGGAGAGCAACTATAGAATATGAGCCTAGATAATAGCAACAACAACAATATCATCTAGTGAGTTAAAGTATCGAAGTGTTTCCACCTTCTAGACCCCCATAAGATGTCATGGTTGGGATAGATAGCAAAATTTTTATAAGGAATTGTGGTAGGTCAATATTATAAGCTACATGGAATGACTTATGTCATACTACCACTGAGCATTTTCACACAATTAAGAGGACTATGAAAGTAGGTACTCCAGGTGCCATTGCAGGTATCAAAAAAATGGTCTTAACTAACCAAGTGAGGACAACAATCAAAAAAATCAAAAGTTGCACAAGGTGTTTGGCATGCAGGAGAAGAAGTGCAGTATCTAGAAAAACAAACTATGCATGAGCAAGCACAATAGGCACTAGTGATTTTATATGTGGATGAGAAAGTGTAAACTACAATTGATGTAATGGAGGCATCATCGCCATTATAGGAATAACCTATGATACATGGAGAAGAATATGTAGGTGATATTACAATACCAATGAATGTGGATATGTTGGAAAACTATGCCACTACACCATTGTGGCAATTAACAGAGGAAGTGGAGAGGTGTGGTCACATCCTTTGGATGTGGTACTACTAATGAAGATTGCATATACAACAACCTAGGATATGGCATAGACTTCATCAATGTCAAAAAGAATTCAAAATAAAAGGAAAAACAACCTGCATCATAGCACATATGGTGATAGAAGGGCTAGAGTAGTCAACCACCTAAAGTTGAGCCATACAAGGGTAAGGAGACAACAAATATTATTGAAAAGTGAGCTCATATAGATGAATAAAAACAACCAAAAAATTAGGAAGGAAGAATCATAATGAAGAAAATCAACCTAAAAGGTCAATATGGAGAAGACATTGAAGAGATGACCAATGAGTGACATGGAGGATGATCTAAAGCATGGTGAAACAAGTGAACATTTTCTTATTGAAGTGCCTAACATGAGACACCCTCTAGTTCATAGTGAATGGGTCAATGAATAAGTGATGCATTTATTCAAAAGGTAAGTGGATTGTTTAACAAGGTTCAGGGTGAGTTCAGTTGGATATGTTGTTGACTAGCGACTATGGCAAATGTGAATGAGCATAGAATTTTTCAAGTTGATGAGTTGGGCCCAAGACGAAAAGAAAATAAATAATTTCAAGGAGATCCATCAAATAAAGTCATGGGATTTTGGTGTTGATAGTATTAGCATTTAGACAATGTTAGAAGAGATTTGTAATAAGGAATTCCTACTTTGTATCGACATTCACCAAAAGTGTACATTGCCAAAGGACTTAGAGATATATTTTCTAAAATTTTGAGTGTCAAGAAGATTAAACTGACATCAAATTTGGTGAAATTATATGTCAAAATATACTTCTTAGCATATTTTATTCAATGGTTGGCAAAAGGTCTAGAGATATTTCAACAAATGGTTAGTAGCTTGAAGTTGAAGGAAGAAGAGCAAACCAGCCAATTGTAAATTATGGAAGGATAGCTTTAGTAGGTGCAGCAGGAAGTTGAAGCATAACTAGCAAGGATGAAGACAAATATATAGAATATGAAGTAAGCACGGGAACGACAAGATCAGTTGATTGGCCAATTGAATTTGGAGTGTTTATTGAGAGAACAAGCCCTTGAAGCAAAGATATAGAATATTACTCACTAGGACTAGTTGATTGCAAAGTTTGATGAGTAGCTTGAAGCTGCTAGGAAGGAAGTTGAACTAGCAAAGAGAGACTAACCTAAAGGCTAGAGTTGTAAAATTTGAGCAAAAGTCACATCATTATGGTTTCTAGTGGGCTTATTACCAAGCCTATGCAAAGAGGTTGAAAGAAGAAACCAAAGCCTTAAGCTACAAATTCAAGATTTAGATGCAGTACCTATGTCAACACCTCATCCACAACAAATTCAAATCCCTAAGAAGCAACAATAGTCATCCATAAGCATGTCAACCAATCTAGAGGGGAGGGAAATTGTAGGTGCTAGTTCTAATGTGGCGCCATCCCAAGCACCACCTTGTACATAATGTAGTGCATCAAAAGTCAAGTACGTGCACATGCAATTTTGAATGTAGTAGTTTTGTGCTTTTGTAATGTTTTGTTATGTGTACAATAAAGTGTTTAATAACATATGTATAATTAATAAGTCATGTAGTTAATCATGAAATGAAATGTAAGATACATGCATGATAAATGTAATGAAATAGATGATGAGGTGTCGGGTAGGTAGTTGAGGAAGTAACTACCTCCCAAATGTATAAATAGGACCCCTCATTCATTCGAGAGGGTACATGGTATAAAGATACACAGGAGAGAGTACGACAAGATGGAGAAGTGTATCATGATATGTTTGCATTGTATACCAAGTGTATTCTTGTTAATAATAATATTTCCATTCATCCATTGTTATACAAATTATGTAAACATTGTGCATGTGATTATAGTTGATTGTCATTACTAAAGATAGATTGTCCAAACTATTTGCACTTGATTCTATTTGTTGTAGACGTATATATTAGGTCATCTAGAATGTTGTTTGAGAGCGTACCATGCAAAGCCAAGGCCGTTTGAACAAGAAGACAAGTCATTTGAACTAAACCCAAGGTCATCTAAACTACAAATAGGGTCATCTAACTTGTGTTGTACAAGGTCATCAAGGAAAAAAATTACGTATATAAGCCATTTGGAGAAAGATATTGGACCATCTTAGTGTTTTTTGATTGCATGTTGATGAATTGTGTTTTTGATTTAGTAATTTTTTCTCTATTACTTCAACTACATAATACCACCACTATGCTACAAGTATGCTCTCCTGCACTACTACTTGTTGGTCTACCTGAAAATTATTTCAAGGTTTTCATTGGAAGATAATTTATTTTTATGTTTTATCTTTTCCTTGTCTTTATAGTACTTTCCAAAGGTTTTCATTCTTACATCAAGGTCAATAATGGAGGTTGTTAGTCAAGAAAAGTGTCTTTAACATCTTCAAGTTCATCATCAAAGGATCAACTTGAAGGCTCAACAATAAAGCATAGTCAACATCAAGTAAATTATATACCGAAAAGGTAGGCTCTCTAATATCTCTTATATCTTCACTTGCATTGTACTTTAGCATTATTATATCAAATGTGTATGTTGCTTGACTTCATATTTCTACCACATTTAGTTCATGCCCTAAGATTTACCCATTTACTTGTTCCGTCCAACATTCCTCATTTTTATCTATTTTAATTATTTGCACATGACTTTGGCTTGTGCTTGTGAAACTTATGCTTATAAGTGTATTATCTTCCTACACTTGTCCAATTTCTAATAAAACATTGATAAACCCAAAGCATCACCTTGTTGCTTCTAATGTAGAACCTTTAGAAATCAGTGAGAGTTCAAAATACCTTACCTCTTTAGTATCCAAGGAATCTATCAAGATTACCCTCAACCAAGGTCCATATGTAGCATGGTGGTGAGTATTCCAGTGGTTGGAGGAACAACTTAATATGACAGATTCAGTAATCAACCTAAACTATAAACATCTCCCACTTGTATAACATTTTATTTTTACGACAACTTGCTTGTACAATAGTTTCTTCCACTTGTACAACGACTGCTAAACAACAATAACTTGTACAACAACTCTTGAGCAACAATCCACTTGAACAACAACCTTCATCAGTAAGACATGTATGGTACTCCTTGTCAACACTCCCTCATACGACATTTTCAATGGCACTCCTCGTATGGCAACTTTGGACTATAACTCAATACCAAATCTACACACAAAACTTGAAAAGAATATTAAGAACCTTCAAATAAAATCAAGCATATTTACACCAACAATTGTAGAAATTATCAAAAATGTAAGAAATAAAATAATAGAGTGCTTGAGAAATACTAAAAATAAATGTAGCATACTTTATTATTCAAGAGAATTTGATATCACAGGTCTCTTCGAGGGGGCAACCTCCTTGGAAGCAAAACTTCATTACAATTTGAGAAAATAACTTGATACCTTCTATTTTCAAGCTTGCCCTTATATAGACTCTTATTAACCCTAACTCTAATACTCAAGGGTCAGTCCACATGCAAGGGAGGGACCCAAGCTAGTAACTCCTACTTATAATAAAGAAATGGATACATCCTTTTTAACTATTTATTACAATAAAATAATGATTATATCATAATACACCCATATGCACTAGGTGCCCAAGGTACCACATATATCCACACTAGACTATTACATAGTGATATTAGGATAGGGTCCTAACATGCCTTTCCCCTTCAAGAAGATTTTTCCTCAAAGCTTGAGATGAGGAAATTATTGTTGGAGTTAATGGAGTGACTCCCATGTTGCATCTTCTAGATACAATCCCCATCATTGTACTAAAACATCAGTGATGGTTTGGTTGCATAGTGTGAGCATCCATCGATCCAAAGTACTCTTGGGCTTTAAGACGACATATCCTTCATCCAACTCAAGTAGTATTGATTGAAACTATACACAACTGCCAAAGACCTTCAAAGATGAGTCATAAAAAATTGGATGTATTGTGGACAAGCGTGGCAATTGGAGCTTGTAGCCTCTGGGACCAATCCAATATAATCCCTAATATAGTCCATAGAATTTAGCTACTAAATTTTGACGACCATGAAGTTTCAATGATGATTGCTTATATGGCTACAAGCATAGGAAAACTATATCTATTGCATTAAAAATGTGTTATAAATGGTTTTTATCAACTTGTTGCATACAATTTTGTGCCATTATCAAATTTCCCTTATGTCATTGGAGAGGTAGTGCGCTCTCACGAAGAGTGGAATCTACTACTAGGACTGGAACTACCCGAAATGGATGTTGAAAGTGATGGGAAAGTGTGTCCATAAATCGCTTTATAAGGTGTCATCTTGGTGGTAGAATAATAAGAAGTATTATACCACGATTCATCCAATAGAAGTAATTTGACCCACTAATTGGGATGCTCGGATGCAAAACAAAGAAGATATGTTTCCAAGAACTTGTTAACAATTTATGTTTATCCATTTGTATAGGGATAGTATGCCAAGCTCATTTTGAGTTGTGTGCCCTAAATATTGAATAGTTCTTGCTAAACATGATTTGTGAAGGTGGGATCATGGTCAAAAACGATGGATTACAACATGCCATGAAGGCAAAAGAATAGAATTGAAAAATATTTGGGTAATCATTGAGGCCTCATAAGGGCGGGTTAGGGAACATAAGTGAGCATACTTCAAGAGACAATCCACTACCACAAGAATGAGTATTTTGTTGCAAGACTTTCAAAGCCCTTTAATAAAATCCATGGAAATAGCCATTCAAACAGTCACTAGAATAGGAAGAGGTTAGAGTGTGGTTTGCAAATAGTTTTCCCTTTCATACATTGACAAGTATCACATGCCACAAACATTTGAATATCCCATTTCATTCTTGCCTAGAAAAAGTGTGTTTGTCCCACTCATAAGTCTTTAAGAACCTAGAATGTCTTGTAGTTAAGAAGACGTGCATTTCTTGTAAAATAGATTCAAAGAATGGTAAATTTGTAAGAACAAAAAGGTGGCCTTGAAATCTCAATTTTTGCTCATCCCATGTATATCTTGGTCGAGAGCTATGATCATTTTGAAGTTATTGAATTAAATTTTGCAAGGTAGAGTCTTGGGTCACCTCTTCTTGAAACTTGTGGATCCATTGAGGAAGTGGAGTTAAAATTGCACACAAGATACTTTGGTCCTCATATTGGTGGTAAAGTGCATCAAAAACTATATTCTCATTGTCCTTATTATAAATTATTCCATAGTCATACCCCAATAGTTTGGTGACCCATTTTTTATGTTCAAGAGGTCAAACTCGTTGCTCAAGAAAGTATTTAAGTCTATGATGATATGTTTTGATTAAGAAATATCACCCAATGAGATGAGGTCTTCAAAGATTAACAGCACGTAAGATTGCCATCATCTCCTTCCCATAGGTTGATTTGTCCATGTTTTTCCATGACAATGTCTTACTAATGAAAGCCAACGGTTTGTCCCTCTTGCATAAGCATTGCACCAATTCTACTTTCCAAAGCATCACATTCAATCATAAAATATTTGGAAAAATTGGGTATTGCTAGCATAGGAGTAGATAGCATAGCTTATTTGAGGCACATGAAGGCTTGTTCGGCTAGTTTTGGCCACATAAATGAGTTTTTCTCAACATCGTGGAAATACAATTTACCCATAATCATGGACAAATTTTCAATAATAGCTGGTAAGATCGAAGAAACCTCAAAGACCTTTGAGAGTGTGAGGCTTAGGCCATCTTGTATAACAATAATTTCCTTTAGGTCCACCTTAACTCCTTCCCCTGAAACAATTTCGTCTAGATATTCCACTTTCTACATTCTAAAAGAACATTTAGACCGCCTAGCACGCAACTTATTATCAGCTAGGATTTGCAAGGTCTAGTCCAAATGTTGTAGATGTTCCTTTCATATATGATTGTAAATTAAAATATAATCAAAGAAGACCAAAATAAATTTGCACATAAGTGAAAAAAGATAGCATTCATGAGACTCTAAAAGGTGGAAGGTCCATTGGTAAGACCAAAAGGCATGACAAGAAATTCTTAGTGACCTTTATGAGTCCAAAATGTTATTTTTGAAATATCTTCCTCATTCTAATATGATAATATCCTTAACATAGTTCCAACTTGGAGAAAAAGTGAGCGCCATGGAGATCATCCAACTCATTAATGATCGGAATGGATAATTTATCTTTGATGGTAATTTTATTGAGTTTGTGGAAATCTATACATAACTGCCAAGATCTATCTTTCTACAAACCAATAGCACTAGAGAGGAATAAAGACTCATACTTGGTCAAATGATCCCTGTTGCTAGGAACTCCTCTAATATCCTTTCAATCTCAATATTTTGCTCATACAGGTACCTATAAGGACAAATGTTGGGCAGAAAATTGCCCAGAACAAGATAGATGGCATGATCGTGGGTACATCATGGTGGTAATCCTTGTGGTTCAACAAACATGGATGCATGTTTATTCACAATTAGTTCTAATTATGTTGGTTGAACTATATCTTTAGTATTTAGGGTTTGAATTGCAAATAATTGTGCCACCACCCCTTGATATGATTTCTTCCAAATATTTTCCATCCTATAGGAATTGATAAGTTGGGTAGATCCTTCGAGCATACCATGAAGAGTGTATTGCTTCCTCTACTAAGTGAATTGCATCTAAAGCTTAGAAAATCCCAGACTATGTGACCCAGTGTACGCAGCCATTGATTTCCCAACACAATGTTACATCCTTCAAAAGGAAGGACAAACATGTTAGACTTGTGCTTGTATTCGTCCATCTGCACCTTAACATTTCTACATTTTTCCTTGTATGGAAATGTTCCTCCATTGGCTACCATGACTTCAAAAGAATTGCACAATTATATGCAACAATCTACTCTTTTGGCCACTCAAGGATTAATAAAATTGTGTGTGCTACCAAAATCTTTGACCCTTGAAATGCCACACCACTTTTATGGTTTGAGGGTTGAAAATCCCTACTAGAGCATGTATCGATATCTCTAGTGGTTGGTCCTTTGTTGATTCTGTTACTTCTAACTGATACTCATATCTAAGGTCCTCTTATTCTTGAGATTTCATTGTTGATGGTTTATCCACATTGAGTAAGTATAGTTTTTGTTGCACACACTTATGACCTAGGGAGTATTTATCATCGCAGTTATAATAGAGGCCTTGTGCCCATTGGGCTTCCATTTCTTCTTGGATAAGATGTTTGATTGAAATTTTGTTGGTAGGGTTAATTTTTGTTTATGATGGAAGTGGGGGTTGAGCTTATGAAGGTTTAAAAATACACCTCTAATCTAACAATTTATTTTCATCCAATCTAACCAATCCCACTACTACCATCATGGTTTTTATTTTAAGCATTCTTACCTTAGCTCGAATATATTTCTTTAACCCACTAATGAAATAGCTTTAAAAACATTCACTCCTTGTACGGTTTACCAACATTTCAAACTATGTTTTATAGTCTCGGATTATTGTCTGTTTCACCTTGGGGGTTCCAATGAAATACTCATACCCATTGGGTCCGGAATGAGTGAGTAAATGGGTCTCAAATTTTACCCAAGTGAGATCACAGTACATATTCATCAACCATTGGTACCATTGATTTATGTTAGATTCGAAGTTGAAGGATGTTATGGTGAGCCTTTAATTGTGGAGAATATCATGAAGAGCAAAGTATTGCTCAGTCATGTGTAGCCAACTACTAGGATATTCTCTATCAAATTTAGAGAAATCAAGCTTTGACATTCTATGATAGGTGTTATTAGGCGATGCATTTCGTGCTTTACCCTCAAAACTAATTTTTTGACTCCCTAATACCATGTTATCTAGAAAAAAATGAGCAAAATGAAAAAAAAAATTACCAAACAGGAATTAGACGAAAGGACAAAATTATTTACTATTACTATGGAACATGACCCTAGAAAGTGCTCTAATACCATTTTTTAGGAACCTTCAGATAAAATGAAACACACTCATAACAATAATTACAGAAAATATTAGAAATGCAAGAAAGGAAAGAGAGCTTGAGAAACACTGAAAAGAAATGCAACAAACTTCATTAATCAAGAGAATTTGATATCACAAGCCTCTTTGAGGGGGCAACCTCCTTGGAAGCAAAGATTCATTGCAATTTGAGAAAAAAAAAACTTGATACCTTTTGTTTCCACCCTTGCCTTTATATAGATGCATACTAACCCTAACCCTAATGCTCAAGGGTCGGTCCACATGCAAGGGGAGGACTTGAGCTAGTAACTCCTACCTGTAATAAAGAAACGGATACATCCTTATTAACTCTTGCTTACAATAGAGTAATGATTACATCATAATGAGCCCATATGCACTAGGCACCCTAGGTGCCACATACACCCACACTAGACCATTACATAATAATGTTAGAATAGGGTCCTAACAAAGAACAACCTATAATTCTATTTGCTACAACAATGACATCACACAGAATGTATACATAGACATAGATGAAGGATGAATAGTATTGCATTTACTCATGCTTGTACAACACTTGCATTACAGATGATACATGGGCGATGTTTTGCACCATTAGATCCCTTGGATGGATCATAAATCTCTCGAATACAATAGACACTCATAGCACCCACACAAGCGAATGGGAGGTCCTATTTATCCTTGAGGGCTAGCGTTTAACAACAATCGTTGCCCATGACACCTCATCTAACTGCCCTCCATTGGCAAAATCTAATTACATAAATTTGTCGTACATTACAAACTTTTATCTATCAATGCTTATGTCATCAACCTTGATGTCAAACAACATTCCATTACAAAATTATATTTTATTTACATTTGTATATGCATTTGTGTGAATTCTACTTATTACACTTCGTACAATATTTCTTTTGTCAAGGCTAATTCGAATTAGCTCCTACACCATCCACATCAAAGGCATGGCTTAAGACATCGCTAAAGTGTTTGCTCAAGACAAAGGTAATGTTTTCTCAAAAATATTTGAGCTACCCATGATTTAAATAAAGACACCTAGCCACATGAAGAAGCTTTCCCTTGTAGCAAAAAGTTCAATAACTTCTAATAATTTTCTCAAGTGATAACACTACTTCAATAATTCTTTGATATTTTCTAGGAGCCACATTGAGCACCTTTTTATTGTATTAAGAAGCATTAGATTGTATTTTCTTCAAGTTCACCTCTACAAAACAATCATGTCGACTATCACTTTGTTTGGGAGAAAAATAAGATTAGACATCAAATTAACTGAAAAACTGATGGAATATTTGTCTTACAACAATTCAATCATCTTATCAATGATGAGCCCTGAAAACGCTCATATTTTTGTATAAACTTTTCATATATAATGCAGCATTATTTTTATAGAAGTGTATGTTTTATGAAAATTTTATATATATTTAATAGCAAATTACGTATGTTGTCTAATATTTGTTTTTAAGTGAATTGTGTGTAGATTCAATGATTTTTACTGCCTTTCAGCATGTTTACGTCAAGGTCCCATTCGGACCTAGCACTTTTTGTTTTATGATGGAAAATCAAAGGTAAACATAACCGCAACAAATAAAGTAATGACGCTAAGTCTGGTGCCCGACTTCTGTTTCGGTGCCCGACTTCCATTTAGCGTCTGACTCCTGTTTTGACGCTTGACTCCCGTTTGGCGCCCGACTCCCATTGAAGAAAAAGTACAACATGAACCCTATTGTCGGTAGAATAGAACAACGATTTCAACGATGGATGCAGACACGATTTCAGCGATGGATGCGGATGAAGGACAATGTCATAAAGTAGATGTCATCTATTTTTTAGCAAATACATAAATATCCATGTAAATCGATAAGTGTAATATCATACGTATTATGTTCTAATAAAAATAGAATACACTTAATTAATCTGGCAATAGATGAAATTGATTGTATATTCACTTTATCCTCCCTATTTTTGTGTATTTGTTGTAACAACAAAATCTAAAATAGATTTACCTCCAAATGTAACAAGGTATGGCTGCATATCTTATAAATATGCAAGCCACCCTTCAGAAACAAATCCCAAATTATTTTTCTATAATTTTTTTGAAGTTGCATATAATACAATTCATTTGAGTATTTTATCAATCTCAAACTAGCATCCGGTGAATGAATTAACTTGGGT
Organism: Wollemia nobilis; assembly: GCA_028583015.1. Lineage (NCBI taxonomy): Eukaryota > Viridiplantae > Streptophyta > Pinopsida > Araucariales > Araucariaceae > Wollemia > Wollemia nobilis. The sequence continues at coordinate 990,487 of JAQPPZ010002395.1, read as the reverse complement.
AGAATTTGCTGAAAGCTTGGGCCCACTCTCAATAGTATTCCTCCCACTTTTTCCTTGCTTTCTGTAATTTAATTTATTTCTTGTTTTATTGTATTTTTTGCAAATTAGTTTAATTATGTAGCTTGGGAGGAATCTGTTGGAAGTGATTCTGAAGTAGTTCAGGTTACTTTCTACAGAACTAATCCATTTTAATTTTGTATGAGTCCACCTAGAATAAGAGGACCGAACTGTCGTTTTATCAAGAGCACAAACGTTGTTTCACAAGAAGCCTCTATTTCAATTGTGCCAAATCTTGACGTTGATATCTCCCCACCACTATCTCCACCTGTGCATTGGAGTCAACATCCACTTTTTGCATAGGATCCTTCTGAACCAGACCAACAAAATCTTAGGGAAGGATCAGTGGTAGGAAGAGTTCAATCTGAGGAATATTTGTTGAACATTCAACGTTGGCAAGCAGTTGAAGATGGGACTATTTCAAACACTGATTTAGTAATCCTTCTAGAGGATAAAAGAAATGAATTAGAAGCCTTGAAAGTCTGCCCTGAAAGCAGCAGGTGTAGAAACCCTGTTTACAGACAATATGGCTGAAGTAGAAGAAGCATCCACTAGTTTTAACTTCCCCATAGAAGAGGCAAGAGGAGACCACAAGATGAAATATATCTCTCCTGCCCACCTTCCAATATTTAGAGGATTTCAATCAGAATATCTCGACCTATTTCTTTTCAAATTTGACGTTCTATGCAGGTCGGTAGACTATAAAACCGATGCTCAAAAATTAAAGTTGTTTCCCTCAACTCTAGATGATTCAACCCTGCATTGGTTCATCAGTTTAGGACATAAACAGATAACTACCTAGGAAGACATGAAAAAACTCTTCCTAGATCAGTATCAAGACTTTGGTAGGGCACGAGATTCCAGAGAAGAAGTCCTGGATATGACTCAGAAGGAAGGTGAGTCATTGGAGGAGTATTGGGATAGGTTTAGCTTTAACTTGCAAAGATCTCCCCATGCAAAACTAGGAGACAGGTCCTTGAGAAGTATCTTCTTAAAGGGGCTTACTAATGAATCTCTTGATGCATTAAACATGATTTCTGGAGGAGACATTTATCAACACCAAATATCTGATATCCGGTAGTTATGCCGAAACTACTCAAGAAGGAAGGGTAAATTAACTTCCAAAAATGTCAAACAATCAACCACAATCACCAAAATAGAGATAGGGAATATGCTAGAAGACCTCAAGAGTGAGATGTTGTCATCTCTTGCGCTTCAAATGGACACTCTTCTACTTCAGAGAAAGAAGTAGGAGAATGAGGCAACATTAGCCTATTTTTGTCCTAAATGCAGGGGAAAGCACCCCAGAAATGAATGTCTTGAGAACAAAGTTAGAGTATGCATTGTGTGTCAAAAATATCATAAAACTAAGTTGTGTCCACAATTACCAAAATCTAGAGAAGATCCTGAAGTAATGGAAGCATATTTCATGGGCAATAGGAGAAACTAGCAATAGTCTCCTATGGGAAATAACATGCCAACAGGAATGCCATCCTATGGGGGTAACAATTATCAGAACCAAGGTCAAGTTCAGCCACCCAATATGGGTTGGTGGGGACAACAACCTTGGACACATACCCCCCAAGGAGAAAATCCTTATAATCCTTACCCATGGATGCCTTATCAACAGCCTAGACCATAGTGGAGAAATCCCAATGCTTGGAGCCCAACTCCACAGCATGGAGCACAAGTCCCACTATAGCCAAGTTTGCCAGCTCCCCCTGCTTTGAGACCTGCTCAACTTCTGGCACAGCCTACGTCTAATCCAAATAATAAAACACAGCCAACATACCATATGGAGAATGAGATGTACCCCATGTATAATATCAAAGTAGATTGTAGTCCAATACAATTGAGATCAGGTAAACAGGTAGGTGTAGAAATAGCTCCTTTGTTAGAAGAGGAGGAAAAGGTAGATTTAGAAAAAGAGGAATCACCTCTTATAGAAGAAATAGAAGATGAACCAGTAGCTATAAATACTAGAGAAGGGGTTCCACCTTTCCCAAAAAGGTTGCAGGAACCCAGAAAGCCAATACAACCAGAATTTGATATTCTTTCCAGTCTAAAAAATTTGACAGTCACAATCCCTCTTTTTTAGGCCATAAGAGACATTCCCATCTATAGCAAGGCCATAAGAGAATTGTGTCTAAGAAAACCAAGAAGAAAACCAGCAAAGGCAATCAATTTGGTAGGTCAGTTAGCTGATCTTATGCTAGGAAACACCTACAACCAAAAATATTCAGACCCAGGAAGCCCTGTTTTAACTGTAAAAATTGGAGGCTATGTTTTACCCAACACATTAGTAGATCTGGGGGCTGCCATTAATGTCATGCCCAAGGATACCATGCAAAAACTCATACTGACCAACCTGAAGCCAACCAAAACTATCCTTTAGTTGGTAGATAGGTCTACAGTGCTCCCTGAGGGAATGTTGGAAGACATAACAGTCACAGTGGATGCATGGGAATACCCAACAGATTTTCTAGTGTTACAATCCAAGTCTGGGTTGGGTGGTTATCCACTCATCTTAGGTAGGCCTTGGTTGGCAATAGTTGATGCCTACATAAGTTGCAGAAATGGGCAAATGACCATTTTTGATGGTCAGAATGTGAAAAATCTGATCATCCATCCACCTGCACAATCTGTAGATTTGTTGGGAGAACCTGAATGTGGAAACCAGAACATGAGTGGTTTATCAATGATTCAATCCATCATGGCATTTGATGAGTTGGAGGATGAGAGTGATGAGGAAAGAGTGATATCAAACTTTTTTCAAGGAGAACCCTCCTGTCCTCCTCTAGAACTACCACTTGTTGGAGGTAAAAATCACCATATTAAGCAAATTGAGGTTGCACCTGGGAGGGTATTAAACATAGATGATGAGTTGACAATTGATCAATAGATCAAACTGAAAGAAACATTAGTCAAACATCAAGGTGCCTTTGCTTGGGAGTATTCAGACATGAGAGGAATAGCTCTTGAAACTTGTACTCATCGCATATATCTGGAAGATGAAGTAAAACTGGTAAGACAACCACAACGTAGGATGAATCCAACTATGAAGGAGATTGTTAAAATAGAATTGCAAAAACTCTTGACAGTTGGGTTTATCTACCCTATTTCAGATAGTGAGTGGGTATCACCTTTGGTGGTGGTGCCCAAGAAAAATGGAAAGTGGCGTATCTGTGTTGATTACAGGTCACTCAATAAAGCAACCAAGAAAGACCACTTCCCCTTACCTTTCATAGATCAGGTCCTTGACACCTTAGCAGGGAAGAAATACTTTTCTTTCCTGGATGGGTTCAGTGGATATAATCAGATTCAGATTGGGGAAGAGGATCAAGATAAGACCACGTTCACTTGTCCATGGGGAACCTTCGCTTACCGAGTTTTACCCTTTGGTTTGTGCAATGCACCTACCACATTTCAAAGGGCAGTTTTGAGCATCTTCTCTGATATGATTGGAGAAACTATGGAAGTATACATGGATGATTTCACTATTTATGGTGAAACATTTGAAGAAGCCACAAAAAATTTGGAAAGAACACTTCAGCGGTGTGAGGAAACCAATCTATCCCTAAGCAATGAGAAATATTATATGTTAATGCAGGAGGGGATAGTATTAGGACATCATATTTCTATAGATGGGATCAAGGTAGATAGAAAGAAGATAGAGGTAATCCAAAATCTGCCCACTCCCAAAACTCAGAAAGATATCCAAAGTTTCCTTGGCTCAGTTGGTTACTATAGGAGGTTTATAGCAGACTTTAGCAAAACTACTAAACCCCTAAGCACATTGTTATCAAAAGATATAGAGTTTGTCTGGACAAATGAATGTGAACAAGCATTTAACATTTTGAAAGAAAAACTGACTACTGCTCCAGTCCTGAGGGGTCCAAATTGGACCATCCCCTTTCACATATATGCAGATGCATCCAACAATGTGATAGGGTCAGTACTGGGACAGAAGGATGGTGATGATTTCTATGCCATTTATTATGTCAGTAAACATCTTACAGGTGTTGAGTTCAATTATACTATCACAAAAAAGGAATTTCTTGTAGTCATACATGCTCTTAACAAATTTTACCACTATATTACAGGTTATCAGGTTTTTGTGCACACTGATCATTCAGCTATCAGATACCTGACAAACAAACCTGGCATTAGTGGTAGAATTATCATATGGTTGTTACTTCTATAGGAATTTGATGTGACAATTGTTGACAAACCAGGTAAGGACAATGTGGTGACAGATTTCCTTTCCAGATTGACACCTCCTGATCATACAACCATAGAAGATCAATTTCCAGATGAGCATTTGTTTGCTCTTAATGAACAAATACCATGGTACGTAGATATGGCTAATTATTTAGCCACTGGTAAAGTATCCCCTGCACTTTCACCACGTGAGAAACAAACATTGATAGAGAAAAGTGCAGACTTCTCATGGATTGATGGGTGCCTATTTAAAATAGGGCCTGATCAAATCATGAGAAGATGTGTTGTTGATAATGAGATTATAGAAATACTAAAAGCTTACCATAATGAACCTTGTGGTGGCCATTTTGCAGGAAAATGAACTGCATTCAAAGTATTGCAGGTTGGATACTTCTGGCCTTCACTATTCAAAGATGCAGCCAAGCATGTGAGCCAATGTGACCAATGTCAAAGGATGGGTAGACCAACTCTCAGAGATGAAATGCCACTCCAACCACATGTGCACATTGAGCCATTTGATAAATGGGGGATGGACTTCGTAGGACCCATTAATCCATAGTCAGCAGGTAAGAGGTATATCTTAGTTTACACTGACTATGTGACCAAGTGGGTTGAAGTGCAGGTATTGCGTGATTCTAAAGAGAATACTGTAGCAAACTTCCTATTTTCATCTATCTTTACAAGATTTGGGGTTCCAAGGGAGATCACAACTGACCAAGGGCCTCAATTTACTTCAAAGTTGATCCAGGAAATCATGCAACAATATAAAATCAGGCATAACAAAACCACTCCTTACCATCCACAGGAAAATGGGCAAGTAGAGGTAACCAACCATGAATTGGAGAACATTCTCACAAATATGGTACAACAACATAGGAAAGATTGGGCCACAAGATTACCAGAAGCAGTGTGGGCTTACAGAACCACCTAGAAAACTACCACTGGTTTTACACCATTCCAGTTGGTATATGGGAAGAATGCTATGATGCCCATAGAATTTGAGATTAAGACTCTCAGAACTGCAGTAGATTTAGATTTGAATCTGGATGAGGCACAAAAGGAATGGATTCAGTAGCTTAACCAGCTGGATGAATACCGACGTGATGCTCTGCATCGAATAGAGATCATCCAGAAACAAAGAGCCAAGTGGCATGATCGTCACACCAGGCCAAAGCAGTTCAAAGTAGGGGAATGGGCATTATTGTATGACTCTCGATTCTAGGAGAGGAAAGGGAAACTCATGCAGTGTTGGATGGGGCCATATGAAGTAATTGAAATCATCAACAATGGAGTTGTTAGAGTCAAAATAATTGACGGTAGCAACATTACATTAACAGTCAATGGTCACCGACTACGGCCATATCATGTGTCTGAGACTTATATGATGAAGTCCAGATTAGGCATGGGGGAGACCCCAGTTGATTCCAATTTTAAAATTTGTTAGTAATATGTGGACATTGTCCACATGATCCAAAAACAATTATTCTTTTAAAAGTCCCACAATTTTTCTTTCTTTAGTTGTATTTTTGTTTTGTAGGAACGATGCCCTGAGTGCAATCATTAGGCAGCCTAGGAGACCTAGGCCTAATGGGCACAGGATCCATGAACCTATGCATTTCCAATTTTCTAGGAGATAAATATTTTAGTAGAAGTAGCTTATCCCCACTCGGAGGGGGATACCACATCTGAACACGTGTATGGGTGTTTGTTTTTGGTCTTCATGGAGAAAAATGCCCGAATGTTGGTTCAGGTAGCGGATGTTGATTCTATCCTTATCCTTCAAAATAGAATACCAAAATTTTGATCAGTTGTAGGCGTACACCCATGGACACATCAACAGACGTTGAAATAAAGGAGGAGCGCCTACCTTTCATTTTCTATAAGGGAAGGCGCCTGATTCCCATTTTCTGAAGAGAAAGGCGCTCGACTCCCATTTTTACGATGGAAGGCGCCCGACTCCTATATTTCAAGGAAAAGGCACCTGACTCCCATTTTTATGGTGGAAGGCACCCGACTCCCATATTTCAGGGAAAAGGCACCTGACTCCCGTATAGCGGCGGATAGACGCATGATTCCTGATTTTCCAAGGAAATGGCGCCCGAATTTCATTTTTCGGGAGAGCGACACCTAATTTCCTTGAGTTATCAAAAAAAATAAAAAAGGTTTGTAAGTACTAAAATGTTGTTTCTTTTAAGTACGACTCGATTGCTAGCAAAAGGTGCCTGCTTTCCATTTTAAGCACGATGCCCGATTGCTAACAAAAGGCGCTTGCTTTCCGTTCTAACAAGCGCCTGCGTGCTTTGATTTGAAGGAAGGCACCCGATTTCCATATAAGAAGGTGTTTGCTTTCTATTCTAACGGGTGTTTGTACCTCGTATGAATAAATATTCAGCATTGGGAAGTGGCCCGAGCCACGTCAGCATTTCATCCACGTGCATAAAGTTAAACTTCTCACGGATGAAATTATTTTAATTTTTCCATGAGAGATTTATGCACGTTCCAAGGTCATCAATGAACAATTTTCAAGGGAGGGATGTGTGTCATCCCGCGAAGACATATTTTTTTAATATTTTCTTGAAATCTTGCAGGAATCCTCAAATGAATCAAATTGCAACAACCGAGAACCAGTCAAAGGAGAAAAGTTTATCGCATGGGAAATGCGCACATCATTTTTTGTTATGGTACACATGGTCATCATAAGGCAACCAATACAAGTGCACCATGAACGTCTGTGCATCATACACGCACGAAACATAATATAGGTGCATACTTAATTTTCTATTTTGTATATATAGTTTTCATAGATGTATATTTCTATAAAATAGTGTCAGCATGATCCCCATTAATTGTCCATCCAACCATTTTGCCCCATTTGGTATTTTTCCACGTGTAAATACTCTGTTGGGAGAATACTCTTGGTCGTCATCCACTTAAAATCTAGCACACGCTTTAATGAGATCTTGCACAGATAACTATAATTATTTCTAATTACGGTAATGGAGCGCCTGCGTTCACGGATGCAAGCAATTTAAAACCATGTATTGGCAAAAATCTGTGCAAGAAAATAATAGAGTTGCAGAAGATAGAAACCAGAGTGTGAGAAATTATTGCAGATAAAACTCAGAGCCAAGGGAAAATCAAAATTCACTATGGGGGAAAAATCGACAATCATTTGTTAAGGAAAATGAGCCCAATGACTATTGAGGCATTAGTGAGGATATGCAGAATCAGTTCGAAGCTGCTATATGGATGGAATATTGTTGTTTGGTTAGCCAAAACCAAGATGAGAAAGTGGCTAAGGAGTTCACAACATCTTTGAGGGACGAGGTTGTCAGAATGCATGGACTAAAAATTCCAGTCACAGAAGCCTACATTGCCATTGTTACAGGCCTTCCTCAAACAGGAGAACGCACATAAAAGGACAATCATGCATTCTGCGTGCAATAATTCTTTGGACAACCAATTCCACATTTGACGTGCTCTAGTTTGTTAAAGCAGCACATCCCAAAATTTTGGCGACCAATCTTCAAACAGATCGCCCGGTTCTTCACATGCACGGGTAGGTTTTCTTGGCTCAATTCAAACCATTTACTTCATGGGGACAAAATCAATGTCCCCCATTATCTTGCATGTGCTCTCAAGGATGAGGCCAACCGGTACCAGGAAGGAACGACTTCTGCCTTGGCTCACCATGGGCTGATTTTGGCCTTAGTGAGACATGTTGAGGCACAAAGGGAAGTGTCTATTGAGGAAGCTGAAGGAGATAATGTTGTTCCTGAGGAGGAGGAAGAAGCAATGACACCTGAATAGAGTGAACAGTCGGCTACTAGGATATTAGAACAAATAGAGATGGCACTTGCATCCCAGCCTGAGCAAATAATATAGGATGTAGGGTAGGCTTTGTCCCCTATTTTTTCCCAATTTGATGAGGATGCAGGGTAGGCTCTATCAAGCCCTACTCACATGCCAATTTCCACAAGGACCAGGAGTAAGAGGATGAAGGCATCCATGGTCATTTATAGCTCATCAGATGATGATGATGAGGAGACTAGGGGATTAAGCAAATATGAATTTATGGCCTAGATATTGTAGGATTTGGCCAGTGGAAAGTCTCCTCAGCAAGAAATGCATACGGAGGATCTACAACAATAGCTGCAGGTATTGAAAGAACATGCATGTACTTGGGAGGCCAAGTATAAAGAAGAGCAAACTCTTTTTCAAGAGTCTAGAAAGGCAGTTGTAGTGAAGATGCAAGAGTTGTACCAAACCATCCATCAGTTGTAAGAAATGATATTAAAATTGTAGCTATAGGCCCAACAGATTGAGGTTGAATGGCCAACATGTTGGAACAATTCAAATATATTGGGTATGGAGATTAGGGTTTTAGGAATGGGAGGGAATTAGTGCCTAAAAATATTTCTAAATGGGAGTCCAAATTCTCAAGTAGGGACCCCTACAATTATAATTGATGATAGTGAGACTGAACAATCTTCACTAAATGCCCATGCAAAGTAGAATTCAGATGCAAACGGTAAGAACAAAATGCTGAGGTAAATGTGGAGCAGTCTCTAGCATCATCTCACTCTGTAGATACAAAGGTCAATCAAGAAGATGAAATTGAGGTTGAGGAGCCTCAAATTTCAGTAAAATATGAGGAAGAGATAAGGCAAGAATATGAGATTGAGGTTGAAGAGCCTCAAATTTCAGCCAAGTCTGCATAGAGGAAAATCAAAAGGTTGAAGAGCCTCATGGGTCAACACACTCTGTAGAAAAAGAATTGGAAAAGGATGCAAAAATTGAGACTGAGCAACTTCAGATAGAAAGGGAACCCTCAGTAGGTCAGTCACTAGATGACCAAAATGTGACTAATGAGTCACCTGAATAGGTACCTATAGAATAAGCATAGGTGAATCAGAAGTCTACATCTTCTAAAAATCAGGGACAAATAGTAGTAATAGAAGAGGGGAATCCCCCTGTTTCAACAATTCACATAGGCCCAAAAATATAGCCAAAGAAATTGAGATCTAAAAGGAAGGTTGTACGGGGACCTCAACGAAGACCCAGGACTAGAGCAAGGACTGCACAACTAAAAGAATTAGGCATGAATTCTGATGAAGAATGGGTAGAATATCTGAAGGTGTTTGTTGAGCAGAAAAAGAAATTTGAAAATCTCAAAGCAGACATAAAGGCAGACAAGAAAGAGTTTAGGAAGGCCTCTAAAAATGTGGCCAAGGAATCCAAGAAAGAATCCAAGACTCCTCCCAAGAAAATGAACTTTGCTCGACCAGATCAGTTCTAGGATTTGTATGGGTCAACTGGTAATCAACCTTCAAAGATGAAGGTATATTTCGAGAATATGGGACTGCTAGGTCTTGTACCACCTGCAACTCAAGCAACAACAAGCAAAGCCCCTCTGGTAGAGGAAGCAGATTCTGATGATGATGTTGAACTTGAACCAGCGGTGGCCAGATTGCCTAAGGCCAAGATTGCTAAAAAATCTAGTGTTCCATTTGGGGATGAATCAACAATCCCAAAAGGAGAAATTTTACCCCCTTACCATGAGTACTGGAAGTAAGTTGAGCCAACATTCCAGAAAGAAGCCTCAACCTTTACCGGGTATTACTTGAGGAATGTGGCAGGGAGGAAAGTTTGGACAAAGGAACAACCAGGTATAGGAGTTGGACCAAGTCATCCAACTCGGTAGTAAGCGCTTGAAACAATCGTAGCAGGAAGTGAGCACCCCTAAGGCACAAAAAGGGTGAAAACCCAGAGATAAAGAAAAATCCAAGGCCGCAACCAAGAAGAGGAAGGAGAAAAATAAGGCCTATTGGAAAGTTGTAAATGAGACTGGTAATTATCAGTATAAAGTGGCACAGGGACGTGCCAATCCTTAGGCATGGGGGAATGATGAGCCCTGAAAATGCTCATATTTTTTTATAAACTTTTCATATATAATGCGACATTATTATTATAGAATGTATGTTTTATGAAAATTTTATATATATTTAATAGCAAATTACGTATGTTGTCTAATATTTGTTTTTAAGTGAATTGTGTGTAGATTTAATGATTTTTACTACCTTTCAACATGTTTACATCAAGGTCCCATTCGGACCTGACACTTTCTATTTTATGATGGAAAATCAAAGGTAAACATAACCACAACAAATAAAGTAATGACGCTAAGTTTGGCACCCGACTCCCATTTCAGTGCTCGACTTCCATTTAACGCCCGACTCCCGTTTCGGCTCCTGACTCCCATTGAAGCAAAAGTATAACATGACCCCTATTGTCGACAGAATAGAACAACGATTTCAGCGATGGATGCGGATGCGATTTCAGCGATGGATGCGGATGAAGGACAATGTCATAAAGCAGATGTCATCTATTTTTTAGCAAATACATAAATATCCATGTAAATCGATAAGCGTAATATCAGATGTATTATATTATGATAAAAATAGAATACGCTTAATTAATCTGGCAACAGATGAAATTGATTGTATATTCACTTTATCCTCCCTATTTTTGTGTATTTGTTGTAACGGCAAAATTTGAAATAGATTTACCTCCAAATGTAATAGGGTATGGCTGCATATCTTATAAATATGCAGGCCACCCCTGAGAACCAGATCCCGGATTGTTTTTCTATAAATTTTCTGAAGCTGCATATAATACAATTCATTTGAGTGTTTTATCAATCTCAAACTAGCATCCGGTGAACGAATTGACTTAGGTGGAATCTTCTGGAAGCTTGGGCCCACTCTCAACAGTATTCCTCCCACTTTTTCCTTGCTTTCTGTTATTTCATTTATTTCCTGTTTTACTATATTTTTTGCAAATTAGTTTAATTCTGTAGCTTCCCCTATTTTCTGTAATTTTTCCAGCAAGTATGCATTTTACTTTTTGTAGTTTATTTCGGTCATGTCTTTGATAATATGAAATAGGTTAATGGTTTGGAAAACAAACAAAAACTCCAATGCAACAACACACCCCCCAAACCATAGAATCTAAGGGACTCATCTTATTAAGGAGATTTTACAGGCATATACTGTGCATGATTTTTCACAAGTTTACGAGTTGTCCCGGGTTGACAATTAAATGGAGGCAATGAATTAAACCATAGAAAATTAACCAATGTTTTGCCCAACAATCACCACAAACAGACGGTACTTGATGCAAATGCAATGAATCCTACACCTCACCAAGATAGTTGCTAAGAAAAAATATCTACTACCTTGCATAGATGACCTTTTGGACTAGCTCAAGGGTGCTTAATACTTCCACATAATTGACCTCAATCCATGTTACCATCAAGTGTCAATCAACCTTCAAGCTATCTAGAAGACAACTTTTAGACCAATGGGGGGTTGTTTGAATGGTTGGTTATGTCCTTCAACCCGATCAATTTGTCAACCACATTCATATGCCTAATACAAGACATTGTAAAGTGTTTATAGGTTCCTTTAGCATTGTTTCCTTGGATGGCATTTTAATTACACTAAGATGTAGGAGGAACATGTTGAACATGTGACAAAAGTCCTAGATATTGCAAGCTAATATGAACAATTAAACACTCAACATCTCAAAAATCTAGTACTTAGGCCACATCATCAACTTCCATGGCATCAATGTAGATTGAGAGAAGACCAAAGTCATCTAAGAATGATCTATCCTCACAAACTTGAGTGAGCTCAAAATTTTCTTGGGATTAGCAAACTCCCACCACCATTTGGTTTTAGGATTCTTGCATGTATCTTGGCCACTTAATTAGACCATGCACAATGAAGCAACATCAAATGGACTAACATCTAGCAATAGGTATTTGAAGACCTCAAAAAGTGTCTTTTCTTGATGTCAACGCTAGTCATCCTAGACCACTCATCGTTTCGAAAAATGAGCTTGATGTGGTCAACTATGCTTTTGGCACCATTTTCACTTAACATGGGCATCATCTCATCTCATACTCAAACATCTTCAACAACATGGAGCAATGGTACCCCCTTATGAGAAAGAGTCATATGCCACCATGCAAGCAATTCATTAATGGTTGCACTACATGTGTAAGGAGATCATCATTCATTCTAATCATAAGCATCTTTGGTTTTGCATATTTAAAGCTAGAGAATGCACACTAGACCTCCTACCTGACCTCCAACACAACCTCCTCCAACAACCTTGCAAGCATTTTTGCACTCTTGTGCCCATGCATCTACTAACTTGGGGAAAAAAATCCTCCTATAGAAGCAACCAAAAAATTAATTAAGGTTCTTCCCCTCCCATCGGTCCAACCATCAAACATGATATTGCAACCCTTCTTCCTCCACACCCTGCGTTGGTCTTCAAGCACAACCTTAATGTTGTCCACGGATTGTTGAAGGAGAGGGCCCCTAAGGTCATCATAAGTTGGCGCCTTAAATCCTACGCCGCAACTTGCGATGGCATCTACCATGCGCCACCAGTATGGAGACCTTGCCACATTGAAGGGAAGGTCGAAAAAATACCCAAAAATGGCAATGGTCCTCCTCGCTGCCTTATGCCTTTCCTAGTTCCACTTGGCCATACCCTCAAGCGTGGGTTGTGCCCTTGGTACGGAATGTTCAGCAAAATAGAACTCATTCGTCCCACTCCATGGGTGTGCAACTAATGGACTCAAACTCTCGTGATGAAACCAATTAAAGGTGCTCCTAATACAGTTTGTATGAGGTCAAGAAAGAGGGTTTGACATGGCATCGCTTTGTCTTCGTATGAGGTATTTTTTCTCCTCTTTGTTAGAGAGGATGGCATTACATGCATTCATAACTTCACCTGGCACCTATGAGCATATCGTGACATTTTGCCTTGATATCTCTACCAAACAGAATTTGCAACGATATATGCCTCCATGAATAAGAGACCCACGAAAATTGCAATAATCTTTCCCTTTCTTCTCCCCTTCCTTTGTATACTTCCCTTTTTCGACATTTTTTTATGAATGCACATGGAAACAAGTAGAGTTTAAACTTTAAACATTGACAGCTGAAAAAATGAGCTTGCATACATAGTTATCAGGCAGCAATATTTACTTAAAAGGAGGGGTAAAAAAAAACAGTTGAAAGAAGAAGAAAAAAACAGCCCAAACTTTGACCTGGTTTTTAAAATTTCTAGCTCAAATGCAACAGTTGGATGGCTATTGCATTTGGTTTCTTAAAGAAAGAAAATACATGATTGAAATAGAAAAAGGAAAAAAAAAAAGTTTGCAAAAGTTTTTCTTACCTCGGATGAATCCTTTGGGCAGTTGGTGGTGGTTGCCAAATTCCTTTAAACTACAAACAATCGGCTGTTAAGATGCAGTAGTATGTTTTGTTTGGTGTGGTAACAAGTAGGCAGACCCATTTCTCCAGTTTGGACGTAAAAATGAAGCAAATAAATAAATAAATAAATATATAAATAATCATACCATTTTCTCTACTCGTGTGGCTGCGACCGATTTTTTTCCTTCAGGAATCACGATTTTTTGAAAAATCAGGATTCCCGATTTTTTGGAAAAAAATTGGCAAAAATTGCCAATTTTTCCAATAAATCAGTTTCTGCTACGATTCAAATCAGAATTCCTACTGAATCGGGAAAAAAAATCAGATCAGCTTGGGATTTTCATAACTATGACGTGAATGACCAATGTTTTTGGCATATATATAAACAGTTAAGAAAATTCTCATCCAATAACACTTGTATACTTGTGTAAAATCGGATCAAATTCATCCGTATATATAACTTCAAAACTGTCAACACAACCCACATTGTGCAATTGAACCATGTCAAATGAACCTAAGCTCAAAGTTGGCATCTACACTCTTCAGATTTAAACCAATCTCTAATCAATTACAATGAACATTAACAACAAATAGGAGTTTTTAGATTCACTTGTAACTTGTAGTGTCCTCTTCCTCTCCAATTCTAAATGTGGTCTTCCACCTTATTCCTCGTCTATGCATTTGCTACCTGTAAGCTCGAGTTAGGAAAAATGTTAAATTGTTAGGAGGTGAAGTGAATATCCAGATCTCCAATGTTCTTCAGCAGAGAGGTGCATGGTGGTGCAGTTTATAGTGATCCTTACCCACACACTGTTCGTATGCATCGAGCCGCCAAGGGGGGTCGCAGGTTCGGGGGCTCTGCCTCTGACCCAAAATTTTGGCCGTTTGTACAACCGTACTTTGGGAGTGGCAACGAACAGTTTTTTGGAGTCTTCCTTTGGGAGAGGAAACGAACAGATTTTGGAGTCTTCCTTTGTTTTTCTATAAAAAGGGAATGACCCCTTGCATGTAACAGTTTAGCAAATGTAAAAGTTTGCCGAAATCAATAAAATACAGAAGCTGCCATTGCCCCGTGGTTTTACCTGCACACTGCAGGGTTTCCACGTAAAATCTGTGTTACTGTTTTTCTGTGTTATTGTTTTTGCTTGCTCGTAATATTTGTTTTCTAACAAAAATAGGTCCACATAGGATCCATGCATTTACACAGAACTGTTGCCTATCTTGTTACCTCAACACCAGGGATTGAACTTAAATTTATAAAAAATGGACAGGCCATCAATAACAACAATCTCAACACTTTTACATGCATGCTTGCTTCAAGCAACCTACTAAAAGATATAGACTCCTGATTTTCATTTTGTAGGAGAGGCGTTGTAGCTAAACTAACTTATTTTTGAAGAATTGCATCTTGTCAGTCCTTATTCTCAACACTTACTGCATGCTAAATGATTACGACATTAGAATTTGTTAAGAACAACATTCAAAAGTGACCTGAAAGTGCAATTTAAATATGGGTAGCTTGAATGATATGACTTTACTCCCTCCAATGTATTACCGTTCTAGTATTACTTGTTTTCCAAGCATATTTCTAATACAACATACTATCAAGAATGCTTGAAATCGTTCTTCACAATAGATTTTGGTTTCAGAAAAGCAAGTATGATCCCATAAGGCATCTTAAAGATATCAAGGATAAATAGATGACAAATATCTGTTGCAAGAAATTTATACCTTGTACTTTTGAACTTTATGGAATATTGAAGGGTAAGCATTTGAAACATAGAATCTAAGACTTGGCAAGCCTTCTTTTTTGACCCAAACTGAGGCTGCGAGCAAAATACAAGCAAAAAACTCGCCAATGACTTGGCAACTAAGGAAAAAATATAAAATGTAGTAAATTTCACAAAAAGAGACTCGCCCAAGACCAGAATGACTTGCTCAAGGTCACTCAGCTCATGGACTCATGACATGGAGAGTCTCAACTCTATGACTTGAAGCATATGCTTCTAAATGTTGTTGACAAATATATATGTCTGTGTATGTGCGTTGTGCATCTGAAACTAGTCAATCTAGATTAATTGAAGTAAATTATGCATCTAATTAAAACTCTTCATGTGCAGGTCCACCTTCTTACATATAATTAGAGTTGATACTTTTCAAGTCTGCTTGTAATGTAACAAACCAATTTTGTGAAATTTCTAAGTGCAGAGTTATAACATGACTTCCCAAACTATTTGATTGAATCTTGTCATCATGGTGAATTAAATCGTGCTTGTGTTGCTCCAAAAATTATTTAATGTGGCAAGTTGATGGCCTATCCTATGCACGGGCCTAAGACTGGGCCTGTTAGGATGCTCTCATAGATCAAACTTCTAATGCTCCCAGAGATTATGCTGCATTTATCTTCCCTCTCTTCTTCATAACAACAATTCTGGATGACAAATTTGTGGTTGTAATACACCAATTCTATATCAAATCTGCTTATCTGTATTTTTGCTTCAATCAACAGTATAAATGCTTGCTTGAGATCAGAACCTCTGAGTCATTCTCAAAAATACTCTCCCTGGAATAACTTCTTGCTATGTTACAACCTTTTGTAAGGCCAGAAAGCTAGTCTACACAACAATATTTGAGACAAGGAATACAAAATTATGAGATGCAATTGAAATAGCATTTTGGGCATCACATACTCAAAGATTTGATCAAAAATTGAGATACTGCTTCAGCACTTTCATAAGCCCCTTCTACACAACGACCCAAAGCCACCCCAACAACATAGTTACCTCCCAAAAACAAGCCTTCCAACTCATGCTCATGCAAGGCACTGCGTGCACTCTCTAAAAGATCAAGATGACCTATCAAAAATTGAGGGATGGCTTGTGGCCACACTTTCAAACCAAGAGTCGTAGGTGCCGGTGCATCTTCTCGTATAAGCATTTTTCTTAGGTCTCTGTCAATGGCACTCACAAGTGCACCTTCACTCTGCAAAGATTGAGAAAAATAATCTTAGAACACACCTCCAGAATTGAGGAAAAAAGACTACCTTAAAAAAGCCCTATACTTATCCTCAAGAAAATGTCTACTTGTATTATACAGGATTATCAATACAATCATGTATGGAATTTGAAGCTAATATCTGCTGAAATTAATATAGAAATGATCTCCCACAATCAAAATCCAAAACAAGTGCATACTTAATGCTGACTTTTACGTTTACTGATCAAGACACAGAGAACTGTGTCATCAAATTGCCCCACACAGAATTGTAGACTTTTATCCTCTATGCAAGGCGTATATTATTTCTCAATGTGGAACAATCATGAATCTTGTCAAGGGCAAAAAATACTTGTAATTAATATTAAAAAAATGATCTCTTTCAGTAACTAGTGCACAAAGTTTTACCAAATATCAAAATGAATTATGCCCAAAAAACATCTGGCATTAACAATGAAAATTAATGACCAGAATCTTCAAATAGTAATGAATCAAAAGGAACATTATGAGGCAGAAATCTATTTCAAATAACACACAACAAAACAATTGATTTTGACTTCTTATTTATCACTAAGAAAGAGCAAAATAACTCCAAATCAGGAACTTAAGCTCCTATGTACAATTTGCTTAAATAGATGAAGTTTCTTATTGGAGATAAATAGCAGCACCTATAGTTACTAAAAGCCTACAAATGCAATGGATGAATAATGTTAGTTCAGCAATGAAGGAAACAAATCTGGATTCCATGTATCAAATGAATGGTAATCAATAATAGGAAAGAAGATTCACGTCTTGGTTGTTGAAGTGTTGTGTAGTTTTGAGTCCCCTTGAGTTACCAATTCTGTAGTAACATGGGGTGGATATGGAGTTACCTGATGAGTTGCCGGTTTGTGGCATTATCAGGATAATTGCTAGTGCAATATATATCATTTCCAATAGCATATCCAATGAAATGCCAACTACCAATTTCTTGGGATGACTTGGATTAACCCTACCTCGGGTCACATCAAATTAATATCAAGGGGTTAAAGAATTCCCTCAAGACTCTCAAATACGTGAGGCTTGTCCTCACTCTAGGTCATTATGTGAAAATTAGAATTTAAATGAAATCCTTGTGAAAATCTATTATGAAACTTGTCAGTGAGAGATTTTTGTACCACCATTATTGCCTGAGACATTAAATTTCATTATTTTGATGTCTCTAGACACCGCTCACCAATACTTGGTGTCTCTTTCTTTGTTTTGCTATGTATAGGTGGTTGCATTGTGCACCATAGAATCTTGGGCATAATTCATGGTATTAAAACAAATGCATCAAATCCTGTAGCTTTGCCTTAGGCTGGTACTTGAGAGAAGAGTGATCCAGAAATATTGCATGGCTTTCATAATTGGTCTATTGAAAGAAAGTATACCCAAAGAGGTCCATCTTTCACAAGTTCAAGTTTAGATCTACAAGGCACCTCCAAAGGTGAATTAAGTTTGGGACATTAGTGTAACACAGCAGTGGTATTCCGCAATTGAAGGAACAGAGAAAGGATGACGGGAAATCAGCAACACATAACATCAACATGCAATTAGGAAAACAGCCAAACAGTCTTGAACTCTCCTTGGATGGCCTGCACAACACAGTTCATCACATGCCTTGACGGCCCTGCACACACAAACAAGTTAGACAGCCTTGTTCAGCATTGGACGGCCTGGTTCAGCAGTCCAGACAGTCCAGTGTCTTACTCAGACAGCATAGTCTAGAGCCAGACAGCCTTATCTATCTATCCACAGCAAACATACAATGGTGGTAATAGTCTAGACGGTCATCTACAATGATCATGCACAATGATCGCGTAAGTCTGCACAACAATGGCATACAGTTCTATAGATATCTCCTGATGCACAGACACGAACATACATACCCTTTTCAATGAATGAATGAGGAGTCTTATTTATACAACTTGGGAGGTAGTTGCACCCTCAACTTCCTCCAACTACCTACCTAACACCTCATCATTTTCTTGAATTACATTTGTCATGCATTTGACTCTTATTTCTTTTCATGTTGTCAAAAGTCTCATAATTTTCACCAAGACTAAGAGATTCGATGTCTGCACATATGATGAGCTCCATAACAGGTGGCAAAAAAGACACTATGTTCTTGACATCATTCCACCAATCATCACCTAGTATAAATTGTTTCTATCTCTTCTCATTTGTTTTGGCCTGTAACCCATCTATTCCACACACCATAGTAGAGAAAATCGGAATCAGGTAGTAAATCGGCTAGGGAAAAAATCGGCAAAAAATCAGAATCGGCAAAAAATCGGGGAAAAAATTGGCAAAAAAAACCGAAGAAAACAATTTTTTTTTTTCATGCATATTACAATGAATTAACATTATGCAAATCAAATATTGCAATAAAAGCAACAATTCAAGTCAAGACATCATACAAGGCTCAAGCTTTAAGTACACATGAAAGTGACAAAAGTTCACAAAACACATCCTGTATTGCTTATAATATGAAAAGGTACAAATTACAAAATGTGTCAAGACTCAAAATGCCTCGATAGGCCCACTATCTATTGTCTTCCTTTGCCCCTTGTCCTA
This sequence comes from Wollemia nobilis, assembly GCA_028583015.1. Lineage (NCBI taxonomy): Eukaryota > Viridiplantae > Streptophyta > Pinopsida > Araucariales > Araucariaceae > Wollemia > Wollemia nobilis. Next base: position 971,324 of record JAQPPZ010002395.1, on the reverse strand, counting down.
ACATTAGCCCTAGTCTTTGTTGTCCTAACAGCAGCAATAACAGCAATAGAAGCAGCAATGGCAATAGCAGCAGCAATGGTAGATATTAGATAACAGTAAATACAGGTAGTTTTATATTAACAATGGCATTTACAGTTCAGCATTACAGTTTCAGCATTGCAATCTACAACGTGCAAACCCTAGGCAGAATATCCTTCATGGCTGCATACAAGACTAGATTTCATCATGCCCTACGGACATATGCATCAACTCTCAAATCATGAACATCATGAACATGACGAGCAACGCCCGTCGCCACCTGTGTCGGGGGTCAAGGGAGCGGGAGCCCCCTTGCAGGGTCAAGGCACAGCGTCCCTTGCGGGGTTGAGGGGCAGCCCCGAAACCTCAACAGAAAACCCACTAAAACCATCAATGTCTGAACTAAATTTTGCTCCTCAGTTGGTCCAGCTGGTAGCAAGGTAGGAGAGAGTTTTTTGGTCTTTGCAAGAGGTCAAGAGAGGTAATTAAAAAAAACGCTTTTTTTCTATTTATCGGCCGCAACCTCTACCCACACGACTACGGCCGATTTTTTGAAAAAATTGTCAAAAAATCGCCGAACTCGCGATAAGTTGCCGAGTCACTCGTTTCGCGAATGACTCGCAATTAACTCATGATTTTGCCAATTTTTTGCTGATTTTCACAACAAAGCCACACATTGCACACCACCATGGATCATAGGGCCTCTTGGACCCCAACAATGCTCTCCAACAAAATAAAATAGTTGACATACCTAGTCTCTACAAGTTTGAGGAATTAATTCCTCTGAAAAAACCCTGAACGTGCTAAAGAGAGATGATGGTCACAAATAAACATTTGCACATCTCTAGCACTAACCACCACTTGCTTCACCCAATCAACCTTCCCTATGTTTTTCAATGCATGAACGTAAGATGTGGTCCAAAAGATGTGCCTATAGCTGCTCTAAATCATCACCCCTACAGATCTGCACACATGGGTTGCATTCGTCACCACCTGAACCACATTCATTGGAACAACCTCCTCTATAACATCCTTCAAAATATGATATTGGAAAGTTGCGTCCTTGCATTATCTAGAACAATCACCAGCTCTACAAAAGTAGGGGCCTATTTTCTATGTAACAATAATGTTTATGGGTGGCCTATGGGCAATATCAGTCCACCAATCCATGACAATAGTACACCCAGGAGTGGCCCATGTGTTCCTCAACTCTTCCTTCAACAAGTTCACTTTGGAGTAACTCTTATCAAGGAAAGCGGTCCACATTTTTGTCTCTCTTGGGAGAAGGTAAGGACCAACTTCTGCAGGTTTCTTAAATGCCTCCTTGTAATAAGGACTACGAGTAATGCCAAAGGGAATCCCATTCACAAAGAACATCTGCGAAATAGATCCATGTGCCTCATCCCGTGCGTGTACATTGATTATTTTTGGAAGTGTGCCACCAACACCCTTCCTTTATGTTGTAGAAGACCACTCTCCTACATTGTCTAGAATTGGAGTCCTAGAAGCTGAAGTAAAACAAGGAACAAGAGGGCGATAAGTGAGAGTGACAGAAGTTGTTGCAGCTACTACCACATTGCAATAGTGTCTTTCCTGTTCCACTACTAGTATCTACATATTGAGCTTGCAACATGACAATTTCAGCCTTTTCCTCAAGTGATAATTTGTCACATTACCTTGCCCCCTCTCCACTCGCATGTACAAGGTAAGCACAAACCTCAAATAATAAATGCAAACATTGCATTTCTAGTGATTTGTCCTTCCTGATTTTTTTCTCAGCAGCAGTACTGCTCCTATCTGAGTCAAAAATAGTCATAAATTGCATTAAGCGCTTGTCTCTTTTGAAAGGCCCCTTTGCATTTTGTAGCACAGTGATGGTTTTCCACGTTTGAAGGAACATGGAAGAGTAAATGATAGAAAAAATTAACCACCGGCATTTATCATAAATGTGAGAAAAGAGATTCAAAAATAAAATGGAGTAAAACTACACATTGCCATTATATTCAGTTATGAATAACAAAGATACACATCAAGTACTGCAGCACAGGATTACAGCATGTATTCTCCACAAACAAATGACTTGATTCTCCGATCCAAGATGCTACTACAAGATATATCACACGATGTACTTAGAAATGTAAGGGGCCTATATATACTACTCCCGGACAACGGGAGGCAGTTGCCAACTTCCGCAATGACTTTGTGCCTATCCCTATCATAAATTATCATACATGACATCAATTTGACAAACACTGAGTGTGCAAACTATACAAAATGACAAAATACATATACAATCAAAATTGTTTTTCATACTCGTCTCCATGCATGCTCATTCATGCTTGACCTCGTGCTCGAGGTGGCGCTTGAGGCAGCGCCATGTCAAAATTGGCTCCTACATCTGCCTTCCCATCTAGATTGGTCGATGTCCTTGTTGACGACTACTGCTACTCCTACGGGCTCTGACTTTGCTGCAATTGTGGAGTAGGCTGAACTCGAACAGGTTCAACCCCCAACCTCTGAACTGGCATCTTCAAATCATCATTATCCTGCCTTAATCTCTTGGCATAGACTCGATAACTTCCCCACTAGAAGCCATAGTGTTGTGATTTATGTTCTATTTCTCCAATTCTAGCACGCAACTCAGCTTCTTGCTTCTATGATTCTACAAGTTGTTGGTCTCTTGGTGCAATTAACTAATCATAGTGGACTACCTCTTGGGTTTTGGCTTCAAGAGCTTGTTCCCTCACCGAACATTCAAATTTCAATAGCCTAATCCGTTTATTTTGTTCCTCTTGTTTCTTCTTCATCTCCTTCACTTCTTCTTGTAATTTTGCCAAACCTGCTTTGACATCTTGCTTCAAGTGCCAAAGTCACTCCCCCACTTCATTCAGCTGAACTGCTTGTTGTTTCATCTGCAATTTCATACTATTGGCCATCTTATAGAACGTCTACAATCCAACTAACAACCACTATATCAAGTAGGCCAAGTAATTCATTTTGGCATACACAAATTCTAATTATGGTGCTAGTTTCACATTCTTCACTACCTTAAATGCAGGATACTTATCAAAAATATCTACGCCAACATAAACTCAGGGTGGGTGACGATATAGGATCGTGGCTCCTCTAGACAACTCCACTCCAATCATGGTCTACATACTGCTGCCCTCACCAAGTTCCCATGGATGAACTACGCAACTCAATGAATCTCCTCATTCTCTCCTTGGCCTGCGCCCAATGGACCAATCTACCCAATTTTGCATCCACCCTCATTGCCATAGTATCCATTAGGCACTTACCCAGAATTTGTTGCGCACTTGTCAATCATGCCTCTCAACTTCTCAAAGAAGTTGTCGACCTGATCGTTGATCATTGCAACATACACTAGGGGTTGTCTCAAATTCAATACTTTGCTGAGTATGTGCTCACTTGCATCATTATTTGCCCCAAGTTCTTCATCATCGTCCCCTATGGTGGTCTCCTTGTCTTCCCCACTAGCTTCTTCCTTTACATCCTTTTCCTTTTCTTGCAGTTGTGCTATTGGTTGATTCTTTGCTTCAACCATTTCTTCATCTCCTTCCTTCCTACAATTAAATAGGTGCCAAAGCAACACCTTTACTCTTAACACAATGGTCTGTGTTGTAGTCTATGTAGTGGTGGAGGTAATCTCGATTGGCTCCTCATCATCCAATGGAGGGGAACCACACCGCTCCTCTTCCTCCACAAATTGTTGCAATGGGGTGGTACCAAAACTCTCTTGCTACACCTGCTTGCCACCTCCATACATCCATAATGTCCCTAGGTCATCCAAGTCCAAGCGTCCTCCATTCCTTCTAGGGGTGATGTGTCCATCACCTCCAAAGCGGCATCTATATCATCATCCACCACTATAGCTTTTAGTCGTGTCGTTTTTTACACAACTCCTCTCCTATGTTGTGTTGTCTCTATTGTCCTTGTTTGCTATGCAACTTTTGATGATCGTGGTTGTTGTACTCTTACAGCCTCCTATGCAGCCTCTCTCTTGGTACTTCCAACAACACCTATGGTACCTTCTTACACAAGTTGGCTCCCCAAATGCGCAAGTGTGATGTCTAAACCTCCTCTAGTGAGTCTTTGCACCATAGCTTACGCAGCTTCACTAGTTGGTACCACAACATATGTTTGTCCCTGAATGTGATAATGTTGACCTACAACAATGTGAAATCGGCCTACCACTTTGCCTTGCTTGTGCAGTGCCTCCACTCTATCCACCAACTATACTGACAATTGCTAGTTGTGATGGTCCCTTGAGAGGTATTATTCTCACCAATTATCTCTACAATTGAGGCTAAAGTTGTAGTTGCTGCTCCATATGCTGTCATTGTTGCTTCAATTGTTGCTCTTGTAACACTGCGGGAGTATTCCACAGTTGGAGGAACAATTTGAATGATAGATTTCATAATCAGACAATAGTTGCTTGTACAACAATACCACTTGTATGACAACATCACTTGAATGGCAACACTTAGTCTACAACTTTCACCCTGCATCCAAAACTTGAAAGGAACGATACAGAACCTACAGCAATCAACAATGACAACACATGCAATATACATACAATAAAAATAGCATTTGATAAATGAATATGAGTACATCGTGTATTAACAGTGGCCTGTACGGTTAACTACATACAGAATCTTCTTATATATAAATATGTGTGGAATATCTCCTTCCAACATGCCTCAGCCAACAACCACCAGCCAACCTCTCAACAACAACCACACACTTCGGCCTTCAACACACTTCCAACCACACAAATGAACGATGGAATGGCCTTATTTATACAACTAAGAGGTAGTTGCATCCTCCAACTATCCGACACCTCGTCATTTTCCAAAGATCTCCAACATGGGAAGATGGCTTGAATTGTAGAAAGCTTCACTTTCAAAAGAATAAGTACCCTAAAGCATTAATGGCTACGGATCCAAAGACCTCGAGATTGCCTACAATTGATGCGATGGATCTCAAGCAAAATTTTGAAAAGGGAATTTTGAATTTTGGGAGGGAAAAGTTTCTCAATTTTGTCTATGAGTAATATTTTCTTCATTGTTAAGGATCAAAAGTTGCATATTCATGCCTAGTATTTGGCCTTGTATGTAATCTTTCTTTCACTTCTCTTTTGTGTAACAGTTTGGCTCGAGCCTTGAGTCATTTCGTCAATTAGTTTTCAAGACTTTTTCTCTAGCAATGCTTGATGATCAACGTAGAACGCAAAGGGATTGGCAAGCAAGTAATGTCTGAATTTTTGTGCTGCATATACCATCCCTAGTGTTTCTCGTTCCGTTGTGTTGTAGTTCTTCTCCGCCCGAGACAACCAACTTCAAAAATATATGGGCTGGTCCAACCCATATTGCCCCTCCTGGGCAGGTTTGCATCCAATTGCAAAGTTGGATGCATCTATGTGGACATGGTACTCCTTATCCCAATATGGAAACACCAAAAGTGGCACACAAACCAACTTTGCCTTCAACTCCTCAAAGGCCTTTTGGTGCTCCGTCCACCTAAAAGGAACACCTTTGGGCATCAACACATCAAGAGGGTGTGATACTTATGCAGAAAATTTTATGAAGCACCAATAGTACCTAACATACCCCAAAAATGACTTAAATGAGCTCACGTCATATGGCTCCTCCATGCTCATCATGATGTGAATCTTGTCAGGATTAGTCTTCACTCCTTTGTAAACCATGGACATTAATAATATTTCATACCACGTGCCCTAGCAACTTCCCGAATGGTACCAAAAAACTACATTTCTTCAGGTTTAAAGACAACCTAGCATTCATGCACAACCACATACATTCCTCCAACGCCTTCAAATGCTCGTCCTTTCTCCCATGCAATGACCAATCATCTAGGAATACCTTGAACTTGCCCGTCGACATCTGCTCAAAAATGTACAAAATGATACTTTAAAATGTGGTTGGGGCATTACAAAAACCAAAGGGCATTCAGTTATATGCATGAATCCATTCTCAACAATAAGCGTGGTCTTCAATCAATCCTCAATTTATTTGATTGTAACCTGAGAATCCATTCAAAAATGAATAGATCTGCTACTTCTAGAATCAAAACAATAAAAGGTATAGGAAAGGGATTTTTTATGGTTACCACATTCAAACTTCAAAAATCCACAAAATCCACACAAATGCGGATTTGGTTACTCTCCTTCAAGATGATGACGATGGGACACACCCATTCGCTCACTGTGACCTTAGAGATTATTCCTGCATCCAACATCTTTTCTATTTATGCATTGACCAAGGTTGCATACATTGGATTCATTTTGTACAACCTTCTTCTTACAAGTTGCACGCAGGAATCTAATGCATCCACAACTCAAGTGGAATCCCTTATAAATCTTTATACATCCATGCAAAGACCTTTTACTCCACGAAAATTTTAAAAGTTGTTGCTTTTAAAACTGGATCCCACTTGTTCCACCTATGGATTATCTTTTCTTCTTCACCTTTTTTGAGGTTTACCTACACTATCTTCATTCCTTCATATTTTATTGTGTTAGTTTCCTTCACCCTTTTGCCACATCAAAGGGATGTGGTAGCTTTTCATCAATCTGGGCATTGGCAACATTGTATTCTACAAAATCTATGGAAAGGTCATCTTTTCTTCTTCTTCGATTTTTATGGTTAGCTTGGCACTTTGACTACTTTCTCTCCGACCTCATACACACTCCAAGGTCCTTCATCTTGGATATCCTCCTCTAAATTTATGCACATGCAGCTAGGCTAGAAAACGTCATAGTCTTCCATTTGCCAATGTATTAGTCCACTATTTGAGTGCCCCTCATTCTCCGTGCACTCTTTCAATTCTAGCACTCCATTTGATTCCCTTCTATCTGCCCGATCTTCTTCCTTCGATGAGTTGTCAGATTCATCAAACGTTGCCCACTCCTCACTGATGGACTAGTTCAAGTTTATTACATATTTGTGCTGGCCTTTCTTGAAAAGTCAAGCGATCCTTCTCCTAGTTGTGGTTTACCTTTGCCATGCATACCTACCCACGACCCAAAAATGCATCATAAGCTAGTTTTTGCATAGCAATTACCATAGTAGTCAGACTCGGCCGGACTCCCGAGTACTCGGCCGAGTCCGATTCCGAGTGGGCTCAGCCGAGCCGAGCCCACTCGGACTCCTTTTTTTTCTGGACTCGGTCGAGTCCGGGGCCGAGTCCGAGTCTAACCTGGACTCCCGAGTCCCGATGTCGGGACTCGGCCCAACAAAATTAAATTTTAATTAAAAAAAACATTAAAGTTTAATTAAAAAAAAAAAAACTGGGATTTTTGTAATGTAAAAGTTCTGTCGGGGGCAATGTTTCTGCTGACATGTTTTACGCGAGCGACGAGATGACAGGAGTACATCTACCACAACTGTACATCGACGTCTCTCTGACTGCAACTTAATTTGGCACGCTTCATGGCTTCTCCCTTGGCGCCTTATTTTATTTTCGCGCGCTGTATAATTCTATAAAGCTGCAGTCTAAGGTTAATAGCTATTGCAGAAGCTTTAGCAGAGGGTGCAGAGAGGTTGCAGAAGAATTTAGCAGAGGGTGCAGAGAGGTTTGTAGAAGAATTTAGCAGAAGGTGCAGAGAGGTTGCAGAAGAAGAATTGTCAGTGCACGGCTAGACTTTCAACTTCATACAACATATATCAGGTATGTAACAGAAGTTCCCCTAACTACTATACTATGCACAGTCGAAGAATTTTTTTTTTCCTCCAATTTTACCCTTTTTTTTAATGACCAATACTATGCACAGTCATATTCTATTGAAGAATTTTTTTTTCCTCCAATCTTACCCTTAAAGCGATTCCCATTTCTATTCAAAAGCTCCGCCAGTTGTATTCCTCCATCTTCAGAGACAACTGGTTCAGTGAATTAGTTGAATTTGCCTAGTTGAGCACGGGTCTCCGCCTTGTCTGTCGAACTTGTCGAACTCTCCGCCTTATCTGTGGAACTCTCTGCCTTAAAGCAATTTATGCTATTTTTTTAAAAGGCACAATACTAATAAAAAAATATTTAACTGAATTTGTACCAAGAACGGGAACCACAAGCCTTATATCTGATCATTCTTCTAACCACAGCTGTAACCCCACCATTCAACCGAATTTGGAGACAACGGTGCTCCTCCACCGAGCTCCACCTCAGCCCAAGCTACACCACGTCGCATTTCCCTCACCTTTAGGCCCACCACCCTTAAAAAATTTAAACCCAAAGTGAAAAGCAAAATCCCGAACAATTCAAAAGAGGCCCATAACCCTCCGCCTGCTATCATCTTGGAAATTTCTGAGAGCAGTTCATATAAAAGAAAAGAAAAAGTAACAATAAAGCGGCATCCAAGGTCTAACACCTAATTTATTTTGGGTGTATTATAATTTTATATCCCGTGATTTAACCTGTGAGCTCCATTATTTTTTCACCTCGGCGCTTTCCTTCCACGATTCATAAAAAATGACACGCGAACACCTTTAGCAAATCAACGGCCACGTTGCAAAACATGCTTTGTCTTTACTTCGTGTTGAATTAATTCTGGCTCGGATGAAGCTTTTCCAGGTCGCCATATATACTTAAAGTAGTTGGCCTTAGTTTTATTTTTTTGTTATTTTTTATTTTTTATTGGAATAGTGGTGAGACCTTTACCATCAAAGCTAAGAGTTAAACCATTTTTATTTCGGTCATAATTTTTTCTAAGGTCATACACTCCCACACATCACCCTTAGACCTCTAAAAAAAATAGCTAAACACTGCTAATAATGTGATTGTTGAGAATTTTTTTTTTATATTAAATTATCAGTACCTTAAATTATCAATACCTTTAGAAGACTTATTGAATCTTTAAAAAATATTATCATCTAATCATTATTGACTTATTGAATCTTAAAAAAAATATTATCATATAATCATTATTGAATTTTATTGTTTCATTCATTATTTTAATCTTATAAATATTAAAAATTTCTCCAACTTAAGTAGTCATTGATTCTTTCCCCTGAATGAAAAACACTACCTTAAAATAAAGTTGAAAAAGTAAGTTTTAACCTCCAGAAATCATACACCATACAAAAAAATCCCTATAAAAGATGTATTTATCCAATAAATAAAGTTGAAAAGGTAAGTTTTAACCTCCTTGAAGTCATACACCATACAAGAAAATCCCCATAAAATCTGTGTTTATCCAATAATGTTCGGCACGTGTTTGATAGGGTTACGTTGATTAGTAATATATGCCCGGTTAGGCATTTATTCAATAAGGCCAGTTGAGACTTTTTTTATTTTTTCAATAAGTCTTCTAAAAAACATTATCAATAATTATAATGTGGTTATTGAAAATTATTTTTATTCCGAACTCTAAAGTCAGCCGAGAGTTGTATTTAATAATGTTATTTACCTAGATATATTTGTTTTTCTATAAATCTAGAGATATATTAAATATTTACGAACAATCAGCCGACACATATATTCAATACTACACATTGCATTATAATAATATTTAATAATACTACACAGTTATATTTAATAATTATTTTTTACCTAGATATATTTGTTTTCTATGAATCTAGAGATATATTAAATATTTACGAACTCAAGCCGACACTTATATTCAATACTACACATTGCATTATAATAATATTTTTAATTTATTAAATTAAATTATAGAGTTATTGTATTTAATAATGTTGTTTACCTAGATATATTTGTTTTTCTATGAATCTAGAGATATATTAAATATTTACGAACACATCCAACACTTATATTCAATACTACACATTGCATTATAAAAATATTTTTAATTTATTAAATTAAATTATAGAGTCAGCCACAGTTGTATTTAATCATGTTTTTTACCTAGATATATTTGTTTTTCTATGAATCTAGAGATATATTAAATATTTACGAACTCAGCCGACACTTATATTCAATACTACACATTGCATTATAATAATATTTTTAATTTATTAAATTAAATTATAGGGAGAACTTGCTTATGTCCACGCGTTAATAACTTGATATCCCTTCCAGCACGCTAATAGATGGCCCAACTTTATTTTCAAATATAGATTTTTTTTTCTTTTATATTAAATAATTTTTACTCCAAACTCCAAAGCCAGCCGACACTTGTATTTAATATTGTTCTTCACCTTTATTTTTCTATGAATTTATAGATATATTAAATATTTACGAACACTTATTTTTTATAATTTCTTCACCTTAAATACACTATTTTTATTGAGCTTTACTTATGTAATTATTTTAGTATATGAAATTAGTAAAATTTATTATTATTTATGTTTTATAAAATTATGTAATTATTTTAAGATACATTAAAGTTTATTTTTATATAATGTTTTGTAAAATTTTAATAATGTTTTGAATTTTGATAATAAACTTATTTAAATTATAAATAAAATAATAAACTTAGATATAAATAAAAATAAAAGTATTATTATTATTTAATGTTTTGTAAAATTTTAATAATGTTTTGATAATAAGTTTATTTAAGTTGGAAATAAAAATAAAAGTTTTATTTTTATTTTAGGATAGATAAAAATAAAATGATTAAAGTTTATTAATTTTTAATGTTATGTAAAATTTTAATTTTTGTTTTTAAACTTTGTATATTAAATTTTATTTTATAATTATTATTTATTTATTTATTAAACAAAACTCCATTTCCACAAAACGTAGGTATTTACTATTTAATAATTTATGTATCCATGATTCCATATGTAGGATAATGGCAAGCACAGGAAAAACGGATCCTATTTGGAGATATGGAACAGAAGGGTCCACAAAGGGGGACGTAATTTGCAATTTTTGCAAGAAGAAGATGCATGGAGGTATAAACCGCCTCAAGTATCACTTAGCTAAGTTGAAGAACAACAATGTTAGAGCTTGTGACAAGGTGCCCGCAGAAGTTCAGCGAGAATGCAATGCAAATATTGTTGATTATAATGAGAAGAAGGAGCTGAAAAGGAAACAGAGTGAGGCCATGGCATCCCCCCCTTGTGCAACAGACAAAGGGAGCACATTTGGGCCATCACCATTTGGCAGCAGTAGACAACACAGTGTCTCTAGCAGCAACCCCTCAGTTGCACACCCTGGAAGTGGCACCAATGACTCCTTTTTTGTAGCACGTTCCACGCCAGGGGCACAACCCACGCTGCAGGGTATGGCCACGTGGAACGAGGAGAGACACAGAGCAGCTAGGAAGGCAATAGCCTCCTTTTGGTATTTTTCAGACTTGCCATTCAATGTGGCAAGGTCTCCATATTGGCGAGGCATGCTAGATGCCGTTGCAGCATGCGGCTCAGGATTTAGGCCGCCCACCTATGCTGACCTTAGGGGCCCTCTCCTTCAGGAGTCTGTGCAGGATATTCAGACTTTGCTTGAGAAGCAACGTGAAATTTGGAAGTTGAAGGGTTGCACTATTATGTCAGATGGGTGGACGGATGGGAGGAGCAGGACGTTGCTCAATTTTTTGGTTGCTTCATCAGATGGCATTGTTTTCCTTAAATCAATAGATGCATCAGCCCATGTGAAGAATGCAACTCTTCTTGCACAGTTGTTGGGTGATGTAGTGGAGGAGGTGGGAGCTGAAAATGTTGTCCAGGTCATCACGGACAATGCTTCAGCTTATGTGGCAGCTGGGAAGCTATTGGAGGAGAGATTTCCCACGTTGATTTGGACCCCATGTGCAGCCCATTGTCTCGATTTGTTGTTGGAAGACCTTGGGAGATTGCCTTGGGTGATGGAGGTTGTGCAAAAGGCGAGGACAGTGACAAAGTATATATACAATCATACATGGGTGTTAAATGTGATGAGGCAGTACACTAGCGGGAGGGAGATAATACGACCTGGAGTGACACGATTCGCCACTAATTTTATTACATTGCAGAGTCTCTTCAATGCACAAGGGGCATTGAAGAAAATGTTTGTTGGCGATGAGTGGAGCACAGAGCATGGAAATAGGTACAAACACGTCGTTGAATGGAAGAGAGTGTATGACATCATATTTGAGGAGCCCTTTTGGATGGCCATGGAGGAGGCCATCAAGGTACAACTTACAAGATTAAAGTTCTTATTTTTATTTTTTGTTTATTGGATGATTTTACATGTTTATTAGACGAGGCATTTGCTAATAATGTTTTTTTCAGGTATCAGAGCCTTTGGTGAGAGTTCTTCGTCTTGTTGATGGGGAAAAACCACCAATGGGTTATGTATATGAGGCTATGGAAAGGGCCAAAGAGGCAATTGCCTCTTTTTATAAACATCTGCCACACAAATACAGACCCATTTGGGAAATCATTGATCGGCGTTGGACAGCCCAGCTTCATAGCCCTCTTCATGCAGCAACATACTTCCTTAATCCCCAATTCTTTTTTGGGAGAATAGTTTGTACTGACTATGAGGTGATGGCGGGCTTAAGGATATGTATTGACCGCTTAGTGGTTGATCCAGAAGTGCGTTCAAAGATACAGGGTGAGCTTCAAGCTTATAAGAAAGGCGAGGGCATCCTTCTAACATCCCCTGAATGCACCAAACAAAGTTCAACTTTGTTGCCACGTAAGTTATTTTATCTTTAAATCTCAATTTCACATTTACATGTGAACTTGTGAAGTATTAATTCTCTTTTTCTTGGCTTTTTTCAGATTTATGGTGGGAGGACTTTGGGACATATACGCCCAACCTGCAGCAATTTGCAATCCGCATTTTATCTCAGCCATGCAACGCTTCAGGTTGTGAGCGCAATTGGAGTGTTTTTGAGCACATACACTCCAAGAAGAGGAATAGATTAACACAAGAGAAATTGAATGATCTTGTGTTTGTCCATTACAATCTACTCCACCACAAAAAAATAGCAGGTTCTGATTACGAGGCCATTGACCTAGATCAGATTGATCCATCCTCTGAATGGATCATAGAGGAGGAGGTGCAGCCTCTAGAAGATCCTACCATCCCCTTGCAGGAACTTGAAGACCTAGCAGAGGAGTTAGTGGCGAGGGAACAGGAAGAGCAAAGGGCACGAGAGGAGGCACAGGGATCTGCACAACAAAAGGAACTTAGAGCTTATTCTAGGTCAAGGGGCAAATCAGTTCATAAATAGTTTGACTCTTGAGAGATTGTATTTGCTTAGTGCTACTGCTATTTGATTTTGTATTTTGTCATGGCTCATGAGCACATTTTGTACTATAAACATTTTGATGAATACAAGAAAGAATATGCCCCTTCCTCTTGTTAATTTCTTATTTGTATAATGTTGAATGTTGAGTAAGTGTGTTAGAATATACTAATAAGTAATATGCATGAAAAATATTATTTTTCAATAAAAAATTGTTTTTTTTTCATTTTTTCTTTTTTCCGAGTTTTTTTCCGAGTCTTGTCGAGTTTTTTTGCCGAGTCCCGAGTCCGACTCCCGAGTTGAATTTTCCGAGTCCGAGCCGAGTCCGAGTTTTGCTACTATGGCAATTACCACAAAATCCAGAATGACCATTTGATCAACAATTTTTCTTTCTACCTAATCAAAACTCCCTTCATCTCAATGTCATACTAGTTTGCGCCATATAGTCAAAAATTGGGAGACCACAAAAATGGTGCCCCCAAATTCTTCCACATCTTCTCGGTTAGTACATTCACACTGGATCCTCCGTCAACAATCACTTGTGTGAGCTTATGATTTAACAACTCAATATGGATCAATGTTGGTTTCTTCCTGACATCAATCATCAATACTATGGAGTCAATGTACTGATCCTTTGCTACTTTCCTTGCCTCTAGTTGGCATTGCGGATTTTCTACTTTCCTCATCCATATTATCTCTCCAACCATCGCATAAAGCTTCAATACCACACATAATAAACGAGACATCTTCATCACATCACCTGTATCTGATACTTGCATGGCCAACTATTTTATTGATGTCTCTTCATCTTCAATGACAATGGGTTCTTTTAACTCCTCATGTCTGGTCTTTCTCATTTCCTCCTCTATTTGCACATGTGCTTCCTGCCATTTCTCCTTCTCCTGGGCAAGGTTCAAGTTTGCTCCATATTTCATGCTTGTTCTCAAGTCACCACCAACATGTGTTTGTCCTTATTTGCTTGTTGTTGGTCCACTTGAGGTTCCTCTATGTCAATGAAATTGACATTTTGCAAGTTGTGCTCGCCTTTTTCAAAAAATTAGCCTCTTTATGTTTGCCAAGTCCACACCAACTACACATAATTGTGATACTGCTTCCAACTCCTATCGAAGCATTTGTACAATTTCGTGGAAAGTGTTCCCACTCCTGACATCTTTTGCACTATATAATTGGCCTTCCATTTGAGTCATATTGCAATCTTCCTTCACCTCCACTTATTGTTTTTTGGTTCCCCAATTGCAGTAGCCTTCTTCCTTGGCGGTTGTTCTAGTATTCGCCATTAGTCACTCCTTGTTCGCTCTTCAAAGTGCTAGGTTTCTCCTCTTTCTCCTTCTGCACCGTCATTGTCTAATGTCGCGCATTTCTCAGATTTAACAAACAATACACAATAGCATGACCTACAATGTCACAAATATTAGAATTTGCTTTCTATAGACAATTTCCAAACACCAAATGTTCTCTTTCTTCTTTTCAACCTTCGCATCGTTTATCATTTTTTCTAGGTCCTTTCGCATGGTCTGGGTCTTTGCAATGAGATCATCTCGATCGCCATTAGAATCATCATCGCACTCATGACTCATACTTCCTCCTCCAGCTGCTGTTGTGTTCATTTTGCTTTCCAAGTTTAATGCTGAGTCAAATGCTTCCTGGTAAGTGGTTGGTGGAACCACTTTCATCTTCTTCTTATAACTTAGCAGTCATCCATCTAAGAACAATTGCTTTTGTAGCTTGTCTATCAGTTTTTTCTCCATTTTACTAATGAGTTCTTTGAGATGACAATTATAAGACTTAATATTCTCGTCCTTTTGCTTCATTGAATATATTTCACCAATGATCATGTCATTGCGAAGCAATCGAAACTCTTTATTAAATTCAGTCTTTAACACAGCCCAATCTGTGAAGGGTTCTTGTTTTAAGTGCCAATCAATTACTACTTCTAACATTGCTAGAAACAGTCTCAGCCATGCTCCTTGATCGGTTACTCCATCTGCCTTCTCTATTGTTTTACCTATTCCAATATGGAGTTTGGGATCCTCCATCCCGTCTCCTATGAATTTCGGACACTTTTGCTTACCTGCAGTTGCAACAATGTTCACCATTTGTGGTGGTTGTTTGTTTGTCTCTTCTCCACTCAACAAACCTTCTATTGATGACTATCATTTGCAAACAATCTTTGACATCTTCCTAGTTTGCTTACACTATACGATTTCCTTCGTGAATATATGAGCATTGGCTCTGGTCTTTCGAGCACACTCTTGTAGTTGCCCTCATGCTTGACTCTCGTCCTCCTCACCTCTAGTCACTCCCTCCCCCCTCGCACTTGTGTCTGATTTACTAACTGCTCCACCTTGTTTTGCGCATGATCCATGTTAGCACTTCCTTCACCACTTGTGTGATCGTTCTCTTCAGCTCGACCTTCATTTGTATGTTGCACCTCCACTAGCATGTCAAAACAATGTTTGCCACCTCTCTTCACATCTTTCATCTAAACTTCCCTCCTAAGGGTTCCACATGTTCCACTTTTGGCACTCGTAGCTCCTCGCCAGCAAACTCCACCAGCACATCACCGACATTGCCATCGACCTGCAAGTCTTCTTTGTCAGCATCCAACTCCTCGCCGCCAACATGCCAATCTTCTATGTGCATCACAGGTCTAGATTCTCCTTGTACTTGATGTTGCGTGAACCTCAAACTTCTCATTGGTTGCTCGCTTGTCCTTCCATATCCACATCTCCCACGTCCTCGTGTCAAATTATTTGTCACCCACCTCTCCCGTCTTCAATGTACACACGGTCACTAGTTCAAACTTCAAACGTCAACAATGCTAAATGTAGCACAGCAATAGTATTCTGCAATTGAAGGAACAAAGAAAGGATGATTGGGAAATTCAGCAACATGACATCAACATAAACAGTCTTGTACTTTCCCTCAGACAACCTGCACAACACAATCATCTCATGCATTGACAACCCTAGACACACAAACAAGTTAGACAGCCTCGCCAAGAGTTAGACGGCCTTGTTTAGCATTGGATGGCCTGGTTTAGCAGTCCAGGTGGCCCAATGTCTCAATCAAACGGCCTAGCATAGAGTCAAGCTGCCTTGTCTATGTATCTACAACAAACATACAATAGTGGAAATAGTTCAAATGATCATCTACAGGTATTAAAAATATTCACAAAAGCATACACAATAATCACATAAGTCTGCACAACAATGGTTGAATGGAAGTATTCTTACTGTCTACAAGAATACATATTTGCTATATCCTTGTACAATGCATACACTTCTACAGATATCTCCCAATGCACACACACAAACATACATCCATACCCCAATGAATGAATGAGGGGTCTTATTTATACAACTTGGGAGGCAGTTGCTCCCCCAACTTTGTACAACTATCTACACGACACTCATTTTCTTGAATCACATTTGTCATGCATTTGACTTACATTTTATTTCATAACTTATTAATTATGTGTACTACATTCGTCAAACATTTTTCATACGTATAACAAAACAACTTAAAATATCAAAACTATTACATAACAAAATTTCATGAGCACATACTTGACTTCCGATGCACTACATTAAGTTTGAGATGAATCTTGATATGGCACCACGTCTGAACTAGCGCCTACAAACATCATGATTCATGACCTCCCCGCGACCACGAAATGTAAATCAAAATTAAATGTGGGAATTTGTACATCATGAAACAACTTGATATAGGCCTAAATAATAGTGCCATATATCTTATTCAAATTCTTTATTTGTACCATAACGAAGGGTTCATTTTCATACCTGCATTCCCTTTGAAATGAACCTAATATTTGTAAGAGTGAGGCTCAAACCTCAATGAGAAGTAATCCAATATTAAAGAACGCCACTTTCTTTTTCCATCATATGCAGCCAGAGGACTAAACATGCAGTAAATTTCAAGCTTGTACCAATTGGCCTTGTGCTATATGTAAACCACCTTAGACTGAGAAAAGGAAATTTTACTAGTGGGAAACTTTGAAATTTGCCTATTATATGAGCTCCACCTGAATTGGTAATATGCACGTATAGAGAGCAAAAGATTAAAGATAAATGAAGGAAGATTTCTACTGCAGTTTTTTTTAAAGCGAATCTCTTCTTGAGCTGCTTGGCACTGAAGAGGGCACCTTGATCAGTTAGGGCCATTAAGGGGAGCTTCTGGAGCAGCTTCTCAACATTCTGTGGATCGGATCTAAATGGGTCCATAATGCAACAATTGTTGTGTTATTTCTTCCAGATTCCGGAATTTGCTTAGAAATAGTGTGAGAATTGTCCCACAAATTGAGGCTGAATTTTCCTCTCTCTACCCTAATTTGGAGGTGGCATATATCATACGGGAATCAGTCCTATGGTTGGAAGGTGGATCATTCCTTGGCATCCTGGTCCACTCCTCATCCGTTCAGCAAATAGATGTTAAGACCAAGGTTGTATTCAATATTAGAATATTTTAAGGAAATCTTCTCTTGGTAGAATCTTTCTTGAAGTGAGATAGCTAGAGTGTGGTTCAGACATGTTCCCATGCATTCTACAATACAGCCCACCCTGTTAAACATGTATGGTTGTCTTTTGTTAGAGTAACTGGTTTCAAGTAAAAAGCTAAGTACTAATTTCAGCAAACTACTTATGCAAGGGAAAATGGGCCACTGAAAAATAAGTAGTGACTAGGTAAATTCCATAAAATTCTCGAATAAGTTGCCAGCATCTCTCTACTCTTAAGGAATCTAAAGAACCAAAAAAATTGCTAGAAATTATTTAAGCAGTGCTTATCTCTATGCATTCTTTTTATTACTATCTGCACCTCTAATGGTGTCAAATTATTTTAGTTTAGTATCACATACCCTTGCGACAATGTCCGGATTAGTTGCGCCTCCAATGTAGTTAAGAAGAAGCACCCTATCTGGAGGAGCACGGCCAGGAAATAGTGAAGAGCTATATAATGTTCCTGCAAAAATACATTATGAATCTTTATATTCTCTTGTTATAGCCAAGGAATTCAGTTGACCATTTACTGGAAGATTTTGGAGACGTTTAGAAACAAAAGATGCATACAATAATCAGTGTATTTAAATTTTTCATGTGCATCAAAAGGATAGAAGCAACAAAATGGCAAATTAAAAGACTCAGCACAATATAACGACTTCCTGTTTTTACTAGCAAAGAAAGTATTCCAGCGGTCTCAATAAAAGATGAAGAACGACGAGTTCATATTCTTCTACATATCTGACAGGTTATAAAAAAACCATGAATTCCGCATGAAAAGATTGAAATTGGAAAAAAGAATAATCAAAAGCCTATAAAAAATGATCAATAAAATACATAACATTAATTTTCTTGGAAGGACAATTGTGTCCATTAACATTGGAAAAGCATAATAAAGAGGGACAAATACTTGATTTGATGAATATAAGGCAACTAGGTGGTTCCATTTTCAATCAGATAGCATCAACAATTGGATTTATTTAATTATATATTAGATTAAAAAAAAAAAAACTCTCCCCAAATATTACAATACACTGCTGATGGAACTTATATTCTCAAAGAGAAGATGCAAACAGTTGTGATAGTTGTATAAAGTCTAATAATTTCAAGAAATTTAAGGCACATCACACATTAGCTATAAGCAAATATTATTAAACTATCCACTGCTAAGCAATTTTCCATCTGCTCTTAATTCAAGAGAGGACTGAAGATTATGCTTGAAGATTCCAATCACAACAAGAACCACTTAAGAAAAAGCAAATCATTATGACATTCAAATGCAATCACTAATAACGGATTCAGTGCATTAGTACATTATCACACTGGATAGGATTAGCTACTAAAGTGCACTCCATCTATTGTCAGTTAAAAATGAAACTCTATTAATCTCAAGTGAGGACATAAGAATAGCAATGTAAAAATATCAGAATCAATGCCATGGATCATACCCATCTTAATAGCTGCACACAGTGGCAAAACAAAAGACACTTGCATCTGATCAGTGAACTGTTGAGAAACAAACAATAAAATACATGAAGGTTCTTAATTGCTTTTTCTTTTGCCTGAGCATGTATGTATACCAGAAGACAATTGGCCCCACGGTAATGACCTAGTTGCCATCATGACCCTAACCCTGTGGCTGAAAAGCAATTGTAACGTGAAGGCTATGGCATAAAATCAATTATGACTTGATCACATCCAAGGCTCTTTCACATTTAAATTCAGATTACAAACAAGAAATAGTACACCCAAAGAAATCTACAATATTTATTGCAGTCTGTATCACTATCACCTCATAATGGCAAGTACGGTCAGACAAAAGTTTTCATTAACAACAATTAAAGAGCATTTATGATCGTTGACTTGGCTTTTAAAACAGTCAAACTATATTTATTTCAGTCAAATACAGTCATTTACTTTTCTTGCTGTTGTCAAAGGCCTCAATTTTTATGTCACCACTTCAATTTTATAGCATAATTTACATTAAACTGTTTGCTAATGCCATTCCAATGTCAGCATTCATACAATTTCATTTTTATTTACTATAATTCCAGAACTGACAGGCTGGCTAATATCAGTAGGTCGGTCCAGTCCACACAAAGGAAAATAAAATTTCAAAGGATATTATTCTATTGGTATTCATACCCAGAAATTAAATTTTGAAAAAATAAGCATAATTAGTTATAATGGTGTCATAGATTACGTTATATGATGCCATTTTGATTCCTAGGCAGGTCTTTGCCTGGTTTATATTCCACCCCTGCCACTCACTTGTAAATTTCCTTCTATCAGTTTAAAAATGCAAATAATCACCTCCTCATGAAGTGAAGGCCTCACCCACGCTGTAACAAGTCAAATCAACACCCTCACTGTTATGAAAATCAACAATCAAGTCAGCAGAACATGTGTTGACACCCTCCTTATTAAGGTAGGTAAACAATAAAAACCATAGAAAGCATAATTTCAGCAAAGATTGTAGCAAGATGATGGATATATAAGGACTACAGAAAAAGGAGCTATGCAACCGATTATCCAAAGTTGACACCAACAGAGATCATATATAAATGGGTGTTATAAAGCATAGTGACAGTTAAGCACAATTTTTAGGGCATCCTGATATGTTGTCATATCAAAAGCTTCAAGCCAAAAGTATTGTGAAGAAGAAAGGTGTTACACACCTTGGATAACGTGCCAACAAAAATGTTATCATATATTGGTCTTAGTTGAAGTATAGTGGTGATTATTCCTGCCTGTCATGTAGGGGACCCAAGTTCGAAACTTGGCAATGACACCAAATGCAATAGAAGATTTTCATATTCCAAGGCAGGTATAGAGAATAACAGATCAACTATGCAGCATAAATAAATATACAGAAATTCAATATAACTCGCAGCAATAACCAATGTATACCATTATATCTGAGAAACGAGTGGTAATCCAAACTCGTACAGTGTGGCAGCAATACTCTGCACAACATATGCACATGATCATAAAAACATTGATGAAAAAAGTCTCTTCTTCTATGACAATGCAATTGTACCCGAGGCTGGTATGAAATTAATAGACAAGAAGGGGCTATCAGGGGGCAGTTGGCAGCCACCAGAAGGCCCAACTAACCAATACCCAAAACTAAAGTACACTATAACCTAGGTGACATGCGTTATTACAACACAATGGTTGTCATGCACACACATGTAACAACTTGCAACACGTACACAAATATGACAAATTCCTATATACTGTGTAGAAGACAAAATGCTTTGACGACTCATTGTTGTGGTAGCACTTGAGCTGGCACAATGCCATCAAGTTAGTTGCCTAGATTAGAGGGGCGGCCCTAATTCATTGCATCAATAGAAGTGTTGGGGTGTTAGGTACCTATGTATATGCACACGGAGATATAATATAATATTTTATTATGGCATGGGTCACACATAATATTATAATAACATATAACATAGTGCCATATTTTAATATTATGCACTTTGTAACTCATGGAAGGTGAATCACCACATAGGTGACCTTCTAACTCATGGAAGGTGAACCATCACATTATTATATAAAGAGAGATGCACCCCTAATTGTAAAAGAGTCTTGGCTCATGGAGCTAAAGATCTTGTGGAATGATTCCTTCTTTAAGGAGTATTCTTGGTGTTGCCCCACCTCAAGGATATTATCTATCTCTATTTTATTGTGTGGATTGTTATTATGGAATTTATTGTAGATGCATGTTTGATATTTCTACGTATTGGTGAATAATTTTTTATAATGAGAATAAAGGTTCATAACAATTGGTATCAGAACAGCAATTTTGGCAAAGTAGGGTTGTTTTTGTAGAGCTAGGGCACATTTTTCCAGAAGAACATCCCATCTTGCGGGGGCTATATCTTTTTTTTAGAAATCATTTTCAGAGGATTTTTGCTCCAGCATATAGACTGTTTTCAGTACTACAAAAACGACTACTCATTTGTTAAATTATAAAAAGTACTGAGGAAGTTATGGTTGTTTGAAGTTGAGTTATTTATGTTGTTTTTGAGCTGCACGAAATTTTTTTCAAAAGAAAAAATTGATATCAATTTTTTGGCAGTCATTTTTAGAAGAATTTTAAATCATTGTGTATATTTTCTTAAATGCTACGAAAACGGTTGATCACTTGTAAAATTCTAATAAGTATTGAGGGAGTTACAGCTGTTTGAATTTGGGCTTTTGATGTTGTTTTTGGATTGCAAGGAAAATTCATCAACAAAGAAAAAATTGCATCTCTCTCAATCAGGTTAAGCAAATCAGTTGCCATTTGTTTTGTTTTAAAGAAAATCTGTGGATTTAGTTGTTTGAAGAAAGGAATAGATGCAATTTCAGAAATTTTATTTTTTTAGAATTTTTGGTTGTTTAAAACCCTAGCTGTCTTGAAAAATTTTATTGGTTTGAGGGCATGGAGTTGCCAATATTCACTAGAGAGGATGATAGTGATGCTAGGGAATGGTTGATGAAGTGGAAAAAAATTCTTTAAATTTTTTTGAGATAGAATGGAGATGTAAGATTTTTGCTTATTTGCAAGGTGAAGCTTCAAAGTGGTGTCTAGACTTTGCTAGTGCTCGCAATTATATATACACACAGGAAGAATTTGAAGTTGCATTTTTAAGCAAATGGGGATCGGAGGAAAAGGATAATAATATGAAGGCTAAGGAAACCACACCTTTTGTGTCAAACAATGGTCAGAATAAATTGTTTGAATCTAAAAATTCTATTTTAGAGGTTCATGGTTGCATTCAAAATAAAAAAGTTATTGTTTCCATTAACCCTAGCAACAGATATAATTTCATTAATATTGCTTTGGCTAAGGGGTTGCAAGTTCAAGCAAAGAAAATAAAAAACATACAGCTTGAGGGTGAAAATGTTTAAATTTTTGAAGATTTAAAGATCACCATGGATAAATATGTTTTACATTCAGATTTTTAAGCTATTAAGATGGATGATGTAGATATTATTTTTGGTTATCCTTGGTTGCATTCTTTGGGTATTGTTAATATTAATGTGCAAAAGAAGTTCATGAAGTTATGGTACAAGAAGAAGCAGATAACATTACAGGATATTTCTCGTTGCAAGGAAAAACAGGTAGCTATTGCAGGGGAACAAAGTGAAGAACAAGCAAAAGCACCTAAAATAGAGTCTAAGGAGGAGGCAATAACAGAAACCAAAGAAGAAACAAAAGCAAAGGATGAACCAAAAGAAGGGAGCAAGAGAGAAGAATCAAAGAAAGTAGAACAACAGACTAAGGTTGTAGCATATTGCCATCCACACCACCATGAGAGGCAACAATGGAGATAGGGCATAGAGCAACAAAGGAACTACAATAGACATACATGGAGCCATAGGAGCAAAAACTATGGATATTCAAGTGGCACAAGGGCAGCTTGGCAACATTGCAAACTACCACCAATCAAGATTTCACTTGGATGAAGAGATAATCAAGATTGGTACAAGTTGTCATCATTGCTTAGAAGATCATACTCTTTAGTTTCTTCTTATGTTTCGAGGACGAAACATTTTTGTAAGGGGGATGGAATGTTAGGTACTTAAGTATATGCATGTGCAGATATAATATAATATTTTATTATGGCAAGGGTCACACATAATATTATAATAACATAGAGCATAGAGCCATATTTTAATATTATGCACTTTGTAACTCATGGAAGGTGAATCACCACATGGGTGACCTTCTAACTCATGGAAGGTGAATCACCACATGGGTGACCTTCTAACTCATGGTAGGTGAACCATCACATTCTAGTGTAAACAAAGATGTAACCCCAATTGTAAAAGAATGTCATATGAATTATTCTTGGTAGGAGTTTTGGCTCGTGGAGCTAGAGATCCTATGGAGTGATTCCTTCCTTAAGTTGTATTCTTGGTGTTGCCCTACCTCAAGGGTATTATCTATCTCTATTTTATTGTGTGGATTGTTATTATGGAATTTATTGTTGATGCAAGTTTGATTTTTTTGCATATTGGTGAATGATTTCTGATAATGAGAATAGAGGTTCATAACATGGAGCCTACACAAAAGTCGCAACTAATTACTATGTATGAAAAAACACATACTCAACTGGGTGGTGTAAAATAGAAGCAGTTGGTTGTTAGATATCCTCAAAGAGATATTTGGCTAAATGACATCTATCCCTAATTGCACCAACACTAAGAGATTACATGTCTTGTACAAGGTAATTGCATTGTTAAGAAGTTCTGCTTCAATTCGTTGTGCAATATTGAACTAGGGTCCTTCATTTTCATTTGTCGTGCAATATTGATATTGTGCACAATAATTCTTATCTCATTATTGATTATTATTTGTTGAATAATAAATGCAAGTTATGAACTTAGGTTCATGCAATTGAGTATAATGCAATTCTTACCCACTAAGTTCTAGAAAGAATCAATCATGGAAGAAAAGGACCCTGACTTGTAAGTTCAAGACATACATCTTGCAAGAGAGATCAAGATTGTGATCTTTGCAAGAAATTGTACTGAAATAAACTTAAATGCTGGTCTGACAGAGTCAATGAACTCATAACTTTCAGAATTCCTCAATGGGTGGACTTTGAGAAACTGTCATGAATATAAGCATTTTGCCAAAAATTGACATAATAATGAAAGTCCAAGAAAGCATCCTGCAGCAAAGAGGACTGGACCGTAGGTTTTCATGTTGACCTAAGACATGATTATTAGACAAGATTAAGATAAATAATCACATTATGATGTTTTTAAATTGATTATACTGTTATTGTGCTTTATTTTGATGTAAACAAATAAAGATAAATAATCACATTATATGTACATAGTTTTTTAGAGTTGTTAGCAAAGGATATATTTCAGTCATCGTGTATAGGTGGTTGGATGGGTATGGCATTTGGCTTCCACCCCTTCCACCTTTTGGGACTATAAGCACCCAGCCAACATAGTCTTGAGAGCAGTATTTGACCATGGTTATTCTCCCCCATTGTATTATATCCTTGTTGGAGAATACAATAAGACTCATGCATTGATTTGTTTCTCATTGTGTACTTGTGCATTTTTTATGTGCACAGATCTTTCCTTTGCATTGTCTTACTTTGTATTGTTACCTTAGAGCATTGTTTAGTATTGCATTACATGAATGGGAATGCTACTACATGGACAAAGCTGGTCTCCAATTAAAAAAACACATACACTAGAAAAAAGATATCTTCCTATATTTGAATACACTAGATTCATAAGTAAGAATAAGAAGGAATAGAACCTAAAAGAACAGACCAATCTTATCAACACATTTGATGACATAATTTGATGATTTTGGTAGAAAAACAAAAGCTACAATTTCAAATGCTGATGTTAAAGCCATCTGTAAGAGAGCAGTAGACTTGCATTAAACAACTATTCTACTATCACCAAAACATGCCATATTTCTTTTCTTCATCCCTATGTTTTAGTTCAGATTCACTACAAAAGAATACTTGACCTATGACTGAGTGAATCCTTCATTACAATTATCAAGCAAACAAATAAAGTACTTCACATTGCACAACTAAAATAGAAGTATAACATTTGAAACACCATCACACCTGCAGAGATGGTAGTCTCCCCATGAACCAAAAAAAAAGAAGATTAGTTTGCAGAGCTCTTCTATGTTAGTTGGTGTACCTTTGCGCTGTCTGTTATGTATATTAGCATAGATTACTTAAATATAATGAGTACAATATCTTTTGCAAAATATACTTGCTTAAGAATTTGGAAGTAGGTTATGTAGATGTTTATGACCTGCCCTATCTAACAAAAATTGTCCAAGTTTTATGCTTGAGAGGACCCAAAACACCAATCAATACAGATCCTTGTAAAGTTAAGAAAGGATGCTGCCATTTCATGAAAAGAAACAATATATCATTTGAAGTGAATCCAATGTCTACATTGTATCTTTCAAGAATTGGGTTGCAAATTGTACCTAAAGTCTCAATGCCTTGGCTGCGAGGGTGTAGCTGCCCAAATCCTCTCAACTCGCCATCAATGAGGCACTCATTTCGGATTGCTGACTTAGGATAGGAAACAGTTACTGCTGCCACTGGTGGATAGTAAAATTGTGAGAGAGCATCTGCAGCAGTTACCTACCAAACAGAATAAATTCAGAATATGGAGGCACGACAAAATATTAAGAATTAGAAATTTCTGGAGAAAATATTGTCCCAAGAATTTTATTAATCAATATAAGGACTCTATTTCTCTACCAATTGCTTTTGCAATGATCTTCAAAAGGTGAAAAATATCACAATTGTATGCCTTTGCAAGGACAACAACCCACTGTTTATTAAGACCATGAAAGGCTATCGCCTTGAGGAACATGAAACAAATTGTGCAACATCCCTAAAGTGTGGCACTTCTACTTATCTCTCGTTTTTAAGAAACATGTGTCAGAATTACAAATAATAAAAATATTTTACAAGTGTTGAACAAATTATACAGTTTTTTTTTTTTTTTTTTTTTGGTGGGGGGGTGTGTGTGTGTAACAAATTATACAGATTGTTACCAAAGATAAAAGCATAATACATTTTTCAGGTCACACTTAAAACTCATAGGAAACCATTTAATTATTTGCACAAGACTTTGGACATCTGAAAAATGCACACTTGCCTTAAAATATAATTCACAAATGTCATATCTAATAATTCCAAATGATTATTTTGTTTGAGGAATAACTAAATATATCATCCATCAAATCCAGTACATCCCTCTGTAGTCAATCACCTATAGTTGTATGCACCTATCACCAGGAATTGGCTCTAGTTTTCACTGCAACTTCGATCATCTTACGAGTGCTAATTCTTGGTGTAATAAACAAGAATCCCTCTTCCACAAGAGCAAAGCATAAGCCAAAACGAATAAGAAAAACTATTGTATACATAAATTGAGGACAGAATATCTTCCTTAAATATCTCCCTTTAAATAAACTTATAAGACCTTTCAACTAACCCTCCTTGAATGATCATTCAATATCTGACACATGAACTTTAAATGGAAGGCAAGTGATCCTAAAGTTTTAGCATCTAATTACTACCTTGCAATTTCTGGGGATAAGAGAAGCATGACAAGCAACTCTAATGTCCTAGTGGGCTTCCTAGTATTTCTATACTTTCCACTTTCACCCCTATTTTAGCCTGTGCACACCATGGAGGTCACTATCTTTGATTTGAGGCCAATTTCATCATCAAGAAAAGCAACTTGCCTTTTCATCGAAAGTTTCTTTTATCACTTTCAGCATTATTTTATCTATATCTTCTGGAGCTCTTTGCTTCTTACATTCACAATTCTTATAAAGCTACTACCCTCTAACTCAGCCTCTTAGACATCCACAAGCATGAGGTTATGTTGGATAATGACTGTTTCATAACTATCATGGAAAAATGTATGCATCTTAATATGGTCAGTGATTGCACTTGTAAGTTCCCACATTCAAATACAGGAAAATGTGAAAAGAAAAAAATTAATAAAAAATTTAAAACTTTTGGCTTAAACCAGAAGGTACAGAAAATCTTGAATTTCAATGGTCATACTTCAAACAGAATGTTGGATGAGCTTGAAACCCCTATATATTCCTCTTTTGTTCTTTCAACTTCTCTTAGATCTGCTGTTCAACACTCTTAAGGAAAGTTGTATCTTCTTTTCAAATGATAATATGACAAATTAAAATAGCTCAAAAGAGAGACATGACTGACAAAATGCTTTGATTTACTACCACATTCAAGTACAGGAAAATGTGAAAAGAAAAAATTAAAAAAAAAAAAACTTTTTGTCTTAAACCAGAAGGTACAGAAAATCTTGAATTTCAATGGTCATACTTCAAACAGAATGTTGGATGAGCTTGAAACCCTTATATATTCCTCTTCTGTTCTTTCAACTTCTCTTAGATCTGCTGTTCAACACTCTTAAGGAAAGTTGTATCTTTTTTTCAAATAATAATATGACAAATTAAAATAGCTCAAAAGAGAGACATGACTGACAGCTCCACAGATGCAAGTCTCTCTTTCCAGACTGTTTAATTTGTTCCCACCTCAAATCTCAGTATGCACTTAATGATCTTTTTAATCGTATGTTACATAAGGACGCATCCCTCTACCCTAACCCACCCCACCCCTTGGGGCCGCCATTTTTCCGTTTCCGCATTTCAGGGATGCGGGCACGGGGACAAAAAATCCCCGGGCCGTCCCCGTGTATGGAGACTTGTGGAAGTCCCAGAAACATCCCAGGGTATCCCCGAGCCAATCCCAGGCCATCCCCGTCCCAGCATTCCGCACTGTCCCTGTCCCAGAAATTGTAGAACATGGCTTTAAACCATCTTCATTTGCTTATCTGTCTAACCATTGCCCCCATTGCTAGAGTTCAATGCTGAAACTGAATAGTTTGCTCCATGCTACTCAGCTTCTATAGTGAATAGTGCCACTACAATTTTTTTATTTTTTATTTTATTTTTGCAATAACCTACAAGTGGCACTCCTCCAAAGCTAAACATGTTCCTTGAATAAAATTTCCAACCATTTGCATCTTTGACATAATCCAATTTTGTCTAACCCCTATCTCCAAGGTGCCCCTTTAGAATGCAATATCTACGTCATAGGTCTATTTAATATAACACAATCCTTTTTGCAGCTTGCATGTGAACCTTCTTGGATCTTGCATGTATCTAGAAACCACACTTACAGTAAAAGCAATACCAGGTCAACTATGATACAAATAAATAAAACTGCCAATAAGTTGTCTTTGGATAGTGGCATCAATTTTGGCAGAATCAGAGTCTTTGACAAGTTTGATGCCCAAGTGATATGGAATTCTGCATTTGCAATCTGCCATTTTAAACCTACATAAGAGATCAAGAGCATAATTTGGCTGAGAAATAAATATTTCATCCTTATTTTGAAGAAACTGGATGCCTAAGGAGTGAAATCCCTTATCAATAATCTCAAAAGTATTCTTCATTTTTGTCTTAAGCTCATGAATCAATATGGCATCACTTCTAGTGACAATCAAGTCACCCACACACAAGACAGTTATCTGAATATGATCTCATTCGCTTTAAAACTAAACATTATGATCGCACTCGTATCATGTGAAGCCCCTGTTGGTGAGGAAGCCATCAATACCACAACCATGAGGTTAGTGGTGGATCATTTCCTTTGATAAATCGGAATGGCTGCTTCATTTGTCCTCATGCAAATCACCATGCAAGAAGGCACACTTGATGTCCATCTAATGTACTTCCTATCCATGTTTGGCGGTTCATTGCAGGATAGTTCTAATAGTGCTCATCTTGGCCATTGGTGCAAATGTCTCTTTATAATCAATTCCTTCTTGTGGACAGAATCCTTGGGCAAAGAACTACCTTTTTATTTGTTCACTTTTCCTTCTGTAGTGTATTTAGTTTTACAAACACCTTTACACTTGAAAATGTTTTTCTCTATAAAGAAGCAGTTTGCAAGGCTAGTTCTTCATCAAGGCATTGTATTTCTCATTCATGGCATCCTCCCATTCTTCTGTTATGATCCCACTGAAAGCAGCTACCAAAATAAATTCACAGAAAATGATGAATCTAAACTCTTTTTTCTTCTTCTTTTTCTTTTTCTTTTTTAAAAAAAAAAGATGATTTTTAAGATACAAAAGAGTTATGAACAACTTCATATATATCTGGAACCAAAAAACCTGGGAGAAATCTGAAGCTCGACATAGTCAAATCTGAAACTGCAAATGTTACAAAATTTGTACTAAGCAAGGAAATTGAAACTGAAATTTAAAAATAACAACATAAGCACTTTCCCAAGGAGTGGTTTCCAACTCTGCCAATCTCATGCATGCTGCCTAGGCAAAAAAAACACAATCAAAACTATGTATACAAGAGCTTCTTCCTTATAACCCTTCCCAAATAGCTATATCCTATGTATAACCATTTCCCACTAGAGATCTCTTATTTTGCATGCATGTGGGGTTCCTAGTTTTCTACATAGAGACAGAAAACCAAGTGGGCCCACAATACATGACACCCTACATTCACAAATAGTTTTTTCAAATCAAGTCTCTAGTAGACCCAGTATTTAAAAGGTGGGTCAGGAACCCACAGCCAGTCTCATAGAGAAATAAAAATAAAGACAAAACAGAAGGTTCATAAGCCCCACCCCTCCCTCATATATCTTTACCCTCAAAGCAATTGCAGCGCAAGATGTTATCATATTTTTTAGTTTTTCCAAGTTGCATATTCTAACGGAAGGCCCTTCCATTGGATGAGACACTTTGTCTATATGTTGGTTCTTGGTATAGTTTCTCTAGTGGCCATCAGATGTTCTCAAATCATGACAACATGGTTTTCATCATCTAGTAGTGGTAAGATATTTGAAGATTTTATCCAACTACTTTCAAGTATGACACATGGAAGGTGTTATGCATTTGAGCTCCTATTGGTTTTCATCATCTAGTAGTGGTAAGATATTTGAAGATTTTATCCAACTACTTTCAAGTATGACACATGGAAGGTGTTATCCATTTGAGCTCCTATTGGTAGCTCCACAATGTATGCAACTTTTCTATAGTGCCTAGGCCAAAGTTTATCTCCTTTAACTTTAAATGACTATTGCTTGTAGGAATATAACATCAAGAAACCCCAATGATCTACATCAAATTCTCTCTCATTTCAATGCCAGTCTATCAATATTTCATCCAATCTTGCACCACTTTAAGGTTCTCTTTTAGCCGTTTCAATATTTGTTGATTTTCCTCAAGAAAATCATGATCAGCCAGCACTTGAATGTCATCACTGGACCAATCAACTCACAGTAGAGAATTAGAACCATACAAGATCTTAAATGATAACATCCCAATTGCTGTATGATATGTTTTATTTGTACCAATTCATTTCCAAGTGCAAAAATTTTGGCAATGAGAGTTGTTGATGCTGCAACATGATTCCTCAAGTATCCCTCTAGAGAAAAGTTAACAATCCCTGCTTGTCCATCTGTTCATGGATGAAAGATAGTACTTGGGATTAAAGCAGTCCCAACATGTTTAAACAACTCCTTCCAGAACTTATTAATGAATATTAAATCTTGATCGTTAACGATGTTCTTTAGAAGCCTATTTAGCTTATATATTTGTTGCATAAATTCTTCAGCAACATGTGAAGCTTTGTCAATGCTTACTGATTCCATGTCAATAAAATGGACATACCTGGTCAGTCTTCAGTGTTCACCTCACCACATATATCGAGTACTTTTGTCCCACACGTAATAGGCCTATAATGAAGTGCATGTCAATTGATTCCCAGTTGTGAATGGGAATGGGTAAGGGCTTGAACTGAACTAGACTTCTCATATTCTCTCCTTAATTTTCTAGGCAAATTTCAATGACACCGCAAAGTTTTTCACACATCCGTTCAACACATTCAGTAAAATTTGCTCCTTATGTCGAAACAGGCCTTGAAGAAACCACTATGGCCAACAACATGTAAGCAATGACAACATTCTAGGACCACCTTTTTAAAGGTTGGAATTGATAAAGAGATATATGTGATTCTTATAAAAAAATCACAGCGTCTGAAAAGACATAGCAGCTGTCCTTTTCCTAAATCTTTTGTGGATCTTGTAGCATAACAACAGCTATTCCATCCTTTGCATATTCAACGAGTATTTCTCTCCACCTCAGCTCTACCATGATATTGCATGCAGCTTACATTGTCTAGATTGTGAATCTGTAACAAAATCATTAATACCCTTGTTGGCATATGCTAACAAGGAATGTCACACTAAAGGATTCTAAAAGCAAACAGAATATTTTAGATCACATCACACAAGTATCACACACATCCATTACACATAATATGTAATAGAAGTCCACTTCCATTATATTCCTTCATACCATATTACATTACATTTCGGCTCTATGGTACCTTACCATACGCTAACAGGTTACATTCATACATACTTCATAATGCTCAGTCTCTCCCCAGGCCTGTGAGTACTGGCAAGTCTGCAAGCCAAGTGACTCCAGCTGAGTCATTTTCACCCTTGCTGAGTCTCTTTCTGTAAAATATACCATATTTTTTATCTTCCTTGCCGAGTTTTTCCCCAAGCTCAAGTCTGAGTAAAGAAGGCTTGCTGAGCACGAGTCTCAGCACTGTGATATATTTATAATGCCTCTTCCAAAGGATATAACTGTCCATAACTGTCCTTTTTACATCATTACCCTTAAGTACAAAATACTTAGTTACAAAATGGTGCTTGACTAGTATGGTGGCTAAAGCTATCTAACTAAATACTGTTGGCACTAAAGCAAAGGACTGTACAGAAATGGCAACTACGTAACAATGACACATTCCCCAAGTCTGAGAGTACCAGCAAGTCTGAGAACCGAGTGATCCCAGCCGAGTCATTTTCACCATTGCAGAGTCTCTTTCTGTAAAATGTACAATACTTTTCCGACCTTACTTGCTGAGTCTTTTCCCTAAAGCCCAAGAGTCAAAAGAACAGGCTTGCCAAGTCCAAGTCTCAAAACTATGATATATTTATAATGCCTCTCCCAAAGGATATAGTTGTCCATAAGTGTCCCTTTCACATTATTATCCTTAACTACAACATACTTAGTTACAAAGTGATGTTTGACTATTATGGTGACTAAATCTATCTAACTAAATACTCTTGGCACTAATGCAGAGAAGTCAGGACTATATGGGTATGGCAACCAGGTAACAATGACTCACTATGGATTCACATAGGCAGCTAGGCTATGAAATGATGCCACCAAATATATAACTTAACAACTGCTAAAAGGAACTAGAATGCGACCAATTATTCAACAATACATATAAGGGAAACTATTGGTCCAAATTTATATGCAACCATCACAATATTATGAAAGAACACGACAAAATATAGAAAGGAATGTTTTCATTTATCATTGCAGTAATAATGTACATAGTCACCAAAATGTAGACCTGATTTCAAATGAATATAAATAACAGACACAAGATGGAGAATTATTATTATGACAAATCCTACTTATACATACCAAAAATATCATGGGTCAGCACAACAGTTGGCTACAACATTCCATGCTCTAGGTAACTTATCAACTACCATGACTGAAAAGTAGATTCTGTATGAAGGTTGGTTACAACATTCCATGCTCTACATACATTATCAACTACCATAACTCAAAATCGGATTAATCAAACTACGTACATCAAACCACATACATGGATAACATCCCTTCATTGATGACCTTGTTTTATTCATGGTATGTATAATGACGACAACCCATATTATGATAATACTTGGGCTTTACACCCTGCTCAACCACAAAAGATGAAAAGTATTGTGCCATTGATAATGAGGTGTATGCACTATGCAGGGATCCTAATCTCATCATGGATAGAGCCTTTTAGGGTTAAAACGTTTAGTGAATGTCCCTGTTGGAATTCACAATACTTTTGAGAAACATTCCAAAACATACATTCACCACAATCATATGCAGAAAAAGGAGGAACAAAATAGAAGAGCATATAAACGAAAATAGAGGAAGAGACAAACCACACAAATAGATAGAAGGAATAAGGGGTGGATGCCCGTAGGAACCCCCATGATCTCACATATCACAAGCTAATTCAATGGATCAATCATTGGGAGGTATTTATGGTGATACCTAATCCCCAACTAAATGTTAACCTCAAGTCAGCATAACCTGCCTTAAGGTTAAATTATAATATAATAAATGTAGTAAACCTATTTAATCAAGGTTAACCATAGAGGTGGTTTAACCAATATCACTAAGGGTGAATACATCAAAATTGTTTGTAGGCTTACATAAAGATGCTCGTAGGCTTACATAGAAGAATGCCCATAGGCTTACATAGAAAGATGCTCGTATGCTTACATATAGAATGCTTGTAGGCTTACATAGAGAATGCCCAAAGGCTTACATAGCACTTGCCCATAGGCTACATCAAGAGCACCCATAGCTACATCATTGTTGGACTGCCCTAATAAAGTTAGATTATAGATATTTCAAGACCCTCCCATAATATGAACTGAGGGACTAAGGAGAGAAGACATTAGAGATGATACATACCCCCCCATAATGAACGCTCGAATGAGCCAATGAATTCAGCTGTCTTCTCTTGCCAAAGGTATATGTACTGGATCATTCTCTTCACGAACATGAAGTCGTGACTCCGCCTCCAGTATGAAGATGTTGAACTTCCTATGATAAGATCTTCAACATGCAATATGATGACCACAATCTGTCCTCCAATCTCAAGAGAAAGTAGTTGAATCATAAAGCAATAGGCAGGTCTTTGAATAATCAACCCCAATGGCTAGAAAGGGCCCATTGGAACAACGTGTCGCTTGCGTTGACCATCCAAAACCTAGTCCTCTTGCGGCCTAAAAGACTACCAACCACCACGCTAACAGGTTATTGGAGTCAGAGCAAACACCCACTATGAAAGAAGGGAAAGTGTGCAGAAAGATAAACACAGGGGATTGAAATCTCTCAAATACAATATAGTTGAACAACCACCACACTAAGGAGCTTAGTTGGAGATGGTTGGTGCTCCTTGAAGACATCCAACCTTGAGTATTGTGATAAAAGAAATGAGAGGAAATGAGTCTTGAACCTATGACCTTCTAGTTGAAGGCCATTTAAAAGACTTGCACTAGTCGAGGTAGCAAGGGACGATGTTGAGTTTTATGATGTATGATCGGTCTGAAAATCCTACGAATAACACAACTAGAAGAAGGAAATACCAGCCAAAATCAACCTTGTTAACTATGGGGATATGAATCATAGATGTGTTGGATGTGAGCAAGTTTACCAACTACCATGCCAATGGGCCTGTTAGAGTTAAAAATCGCACCAGAGTTAAAGAGGAGAATGCCAACTAGGTCTATTTTGTACAAAAAAGTCTCACAAAACAGTAACATGTCCTTCCGTATGCACAAGTTATGACCTGTGGAGGTTTGGGCATAATTAGTACTCAAAATAAGAAAAAAAAAAATTTAAAAATTATTTCCAAACCTTAGAAGAAAATCTCTAAATCAGAAACTACCAGTTGGCGCAAACTGGTTTGGAGATTTCTACAACCGTCAACCACTTTTGTGCTAAATTAGGTTGTGAGTCTGTGACAATTGTTGAAATTTTATTTGATAAGACACCCTTTATATATAAAAAGATTGTTTTAAATCATACAATAGTGCACCAACCAATGAGTTTCAAATCCAACATTTCGCATGAGTCCTCAGGTTGGGTGCCTAACCAAAGACCCACACGAAGCCTTTGAGACGAGGCCCTCCCAATTTATTTAACCCATCTTTCAATAAAGTGTCAAAAAAGAAAATGGTGTGCATTGAACCTTTGACTTGTGCCACCGAAAGTGCTTGGGCTATCCGACAAGGCACAATCATTCTTTGGAACAAGCATCGAAACACTTCCACTGCATTATTGTAGAAGAAATGGCAATTCACGATGCAACAAAAAGTTAGTTTCTTTTGAGCAAAGGAACCCAAAAGGAATTGAACTTAGTACCTACCAGTTGTGAAACAAAATACCAACCGTCATGCTAGCATGCTATTGGCGATAGATTTCCATCTTCTCAAACATAGCCAAGTAAAAGTGCCTTTCAATGTAGAGAGAAAAAAGAAGTTTCCTCCAAGTGATTCAAATGCAAAACTTCGTGCAAGGAAATGAAGTAACCAACCACCACACCAACGAGTGGATTCGAGTTGGGAAGCAGGATTAACATATATGGAGAGAATAGGAGGGGTTGAGTGAAAAATAAAAACTATACCACCCTTTTTGACAATTTGAAATCACGCATCCTATGTTGTCAACAAAACAGCTGCTTTATGCTTATCCGATGTTTTCCCACCAAAAACAGAATAATCTGTAAAATATTTCGGTTTTAATTTTCAAATTTTTGAGGGAAACAACAAAATTCTTTGAATGCAAAAACAACAGTTGAAATGGCAAAATCACCAAAAAAGTCGAACTAGGACCTGCATTGAAATTTCACAAGGAATTCAAAAACGCTGACAGTTTGTCCATATCTGCAACAGTTTACCTTGTACAACCTTTTTGTGAGATTGAGCGAAGTTGTTCTTATTGGCTCGTGTACCTTATTGGAATTCACAATACTTTCTAGAATCATTCCGAAACATACATTCACCACAATCATGTACAGAAAAAGGAATAAAAACAAAATAGAGGAGTATATAGGCCACAATAGAAAAAGAGATAAACGACATGAATAGATACAAGGAATCAGGGGTGAGTGCTCGTAAGCACCCCTACGATCTCACCTATCACAAACTAATTTGATATATCAGTCATTGGGGGGTATTTATAGTGATACCTAATCCCCAATTAAATGTTAACCTCAAGCCAACATAACCTAACTTGAAGGTTAAATTATAATATAATAAATGTATTAAACCCTTTAATCAAGTTTAACCATAGAGGTGGTTTAACCAATATCACTAAAGGTGAATACATCAAAACTACCCATAGGCTTACATAAAGATGCCCACAGGCTTTACATAAAGATCCTCATAGGCTTTACATAGAAGAATGCCCATAGGCTTACACAGAAAGATAATCATAGGCTTACATAGAAGAATGCCCATAGGCTTACACAGAAAGATGCTCATAGGCTTACATATACAATGCTTGTAGGCTTACATAGAAAACGCCCAAAGCCTTACGTAGCACTTTCCCGTAGGCTACATCAAGAGCACCCATAGGTACTTCATCATTGTCGGCCTTGGCCTAATAAGGTCAGATTACAAATATTTCAACAGTCCGCAAATCTGTTCTGGCCATTTGATTAATATCTTGCATTTCCTATGGAGCTTTTCGCTGTAACTTGATACCATTTTGCCCCATATATGTTGTGTTCCATCTCAAACATCAACTTCGCCATATGTGTAAATTTCATGCTTTATGTCTTGTTTTGAGACAGAAAACCAAGTTGCAAAAGGGGTTAAACAACTAGGTTACCTACATTTTCCACTTTGAGTGGACAGATGAATATTGCAAAGCAATAATTTAGGCACAACTAGTGAGATGGAGGCAGCTTAAAGGTAAAGTTGTAGTTGCACAAGATCAGCAATATAAAATGCCAAAGTACCAATCAAATAGCCACAGCCCTGACTTGAGGTCATGCATTGATCATTCTAACCCATATATGCTGTATGCCATTTCCAATATCAACTTAACCATGCGTGCTCATTTGATCATTTGTCGGTTTTTTTTTGGAGCTCTAACACAAAACCAAGCTGCAGAACAGGTTAAGCAATCAGGTTACCCACATTTGCCAATTTCCGTGGAAAGTTAGATATTGCAAAGCAGTAATTTAAGACACAGGCAAAACTAGTAAAATAGAGACAGGTTGGAGGTAAACTTTAGCTGCAAGCCATCAGCAATACAAGAGATAACCACAATCAGACAACAGTCCTTGTTCATGCATTGTTCGCCACATAAATTGGTCATGCCTTTCTTTATGTTTATAGTTCAGTTGCTTCTTATATGTGTTGTTACGAGTACCAGGTGTAGAAATCTCAGGATAGATGCGTATGGTTAAGGTTCCAAGAGACTGCACGGTGTTACTTATATTGTTACTCCTAAGTGTTGTTGAGCAACTCCAGTTGAATCCTGTAATGAAACATTGCTTAAGGCTCTTATTAATGTCCACAGATGGCCAAAGTAGGCCAATGGGACTCATTGAAAGAGCTCTTACAATGCATTTAGTAACCAGAAAGTACTACAAAAATATGCTACACTAGAGTAAATAATCTAGTGTAAAGTACACTAAAGTGAAACAACTGTATGGCATAAAATTACAGCCTCAAGGGTTGCCCAAAATGGCTTTATTAAGGTACAGAGCCAAGCATCTTTGGTCAGGATAGACAGAAAAAGTGGCAAGCGATCCAACTGAGTCTCTATACAAGCAATAGTACCTCCCTCAAATCTCATAATAAACAGGACACCAAAAGAAATGTTCTTCAGTCTCCAACGTAGGTTTTACTGAGCTGTCTGTTTAAATGGTTGAGGCCTACAAATTTGAAATAACATTTTCTGACAGTTAACACTGTAACAAGGTACGTTTGGATTTGCTATTGTTTATAGGGCTAGACAATGAAAGACAAGTTTCATGAAAATCTCCTCCCTCTGCAATGCCCTGAAATGTGCCTCATATAAGACATTATTATGGCAAAGATTTTTGAGACATCCAAAAATTGACCAATGCAGCTCTGACCCTCGAGGAAAATGTGTAATTTAAAGAACAAGATATTCAAAAATATGGTCAGAGTTGACAATGTCAGAGAAAGAGCAAAGGATGTACTTAACATTCGTACAAACACAAAATAACAGCTGGAAAATGTATTTAGGAAAAGATACCTACAGACAGTGGCCGCAAAATAGTGCTAGCAACATAAGATGGAATGGTGAGGACAACTGTCTTTGTTTGTATAGATATAGGCCCATCTGGAGTCTCATAAGTCAATTCATACCCACATCCAGCATATTTTTTGATCGCCAAAAGTTTCCAACCAAGTTTGACTTTATCACCCAACCTAGAAAATGAAAAAGGCCACAACTGCCACGTTAGAAGATGAATATTAGAATGCAATAAAGCCAGTCACCAGAGTCTTACAGCCAACAAATTTACTCCCATCTCATATTTATATAGAGGGAAAAAAGATACCTTGCCCAACACTTTTAATGGGATTAAATGTTTGTTAAGAAACATGTTAAAGCATATGAAATATACTTAATAGCAAATACATAATCTTGGGTATTAAATGTCAAGGTTTTATGTACTTCCAAAAAAAAATGGAATAATTGTCAGCACAACGCATAATATATATGAGATAAATTTCTTTACTGTTTGTTTATGAATTTGCCACTGCATACTTTTGCTGTTGATACGATCCAAGACCTTTTTCTCATGACTAAAAAGAATAAATATTAAAGATAATCCACAATGTCTTGAAGTAAAATAATATTAGCCTAATTGAGATAGAGCATCAACAGCCACCTTTTCAGTAGATTATTAAGAAATAAAACAAACTTGAGTGCAATAATCATACCTGTTAGCAATCGCATTTGGCATTGTTGTCAGACCTTTCTTAAATGACCCTACTGTTTGACCCTTTGGCTTTGGCAAGCGCCTGCAGTTTCATCAAATCTGAAAAGCTATCAGGAAACAGGTCAATTAGAGGACCTGAACTAAATGCACACATTAGTATCTTGGAATAAGCTTTTATAAATGTTAAACAAGGCTTTTGTAATTACGGATCACGTGGTGGATTTGGAGTGTTCTTCCTTTCTTGAATTGTTTTAATGGTTCCACCAATGATACTCCCTCCTTTTTCTTCTAACCTCCAAACCCTTCCAAAGGCTGCTTCCATGCTCAATTTGGCAGGATCTCCAGCATACACACCTACATGTCATTTCCTTTTCCGTCATTTAGAAGGAGTAGGTCCTCGTGCAAATCAGAATCATTGGGATGTAAAAGAAAATATTGCAGAGGTAGTATGAGCACACCAAGCCATTGCCGGATCTATAATAGCTGTACACTTATTATGTACATATAAAAAGCACAATGGAAGCTTCTCTTTCTAGAAGATTCAAAGAGAAGAAAGATGTATACAAGGAAGTTCCTTGGAGAAGAAAAATAACCTTCCAGAGAATTTATATGAGATTTCCATAAAGTGCTAATGATATTTGCACCAGCTATTATCAAATTCAATTACTAAACACGTATGCAATTACTAAATACAATTAGATATATTACGCAAATGACTATTTTTTATCAAGATGTAGGTCAAGGTAATATGAACAATACATTAAAACAAGCCTAAAATCTATCCAGCAAGAAATAGACTGATCCTATAAACATACCACATTTGCAGATCAGAGATAATAGTAGATGCAATGACAAACAACTAAAAATGTGTAAAGGGATTGCTCTTCAACTGGCATTGAAGGCAATCAACAAAAAAGAAATATTCTTCTATCTAAGTAAATCTAGCTATATTCCACATGTCAAATGTAGATTAAGGTACAAAGGGCCAAAAACCATTGCCTGGGTATTAGGGAAAGATGTAGAAGCAAAGTTAAATTACATACTATCTAAATCAAGGTAATTTCAAAATATTAGCAAACAGAGTATAATGTCCATCACAAAAGTATCGTCACAGTATGTATCAGACATAACTGTTGTAGAATGGGATATATATATATATAATGAAGAACTATATACACACATTTTTTTTCCCCTCAGTTCGTAGATTTGTCAAGATGGAATCGAAAGAAACTCTCTTTAGAATGAGCGATGTGAAGATCACCTATACGGGTTTTGGTTTTGTACTTTGTTTCACATATGTTTACCGTAGAAGGCTTGTGATATTTGTGCATAATATTTTGAGAGTTTTCTAGTTATTGAAATTATTTCTATAGTTTGCTATTCATTATTCAAGTCTTTATGGATATTTTTCCCTCTTATGCAGTTTTATTTAGGTTGATAAACCTCTTTAAGTATAATTAATTTTTTTATTCCAGTCTTGAGTTATAATAAGAAATTTCCATTATAACTTCAAATCAGTTGATGCTGGCTTTAGGTATGCATGCTATCCTTCCTAATTGTAATTGCAGAACTAGAGAAGGGAATTCAAACAATTTGATTATAGTTGTTTTCTCGTGATTTCATTAAGTTTTATTTAATGTGTACCAGTGCTGATTTGGAGCTTTTGGATTATGACTAGGTTTTTGTCAATTGTTTGGGTGACTGAGAATGGTTTATTTTGATTACACAGCTCT
This sequence comes from Wollemia nobilis, assembly GCA_028583015.1. NCBI lineage: Eukaryota > Viridiplantae > Streptophyta > Pinopsida > Araucariales > Araucariaceae > Wollemia > Wollemia nobilis. The sequence continues at coordinate 930,713 of JAQPPZ010002395.1, read as the reverse complement.
GTCGAGACATTGTAAGTGTGATGGTTTATGGCAAGAGAATAAGAGAGTGATGTTTTCATGGTGAGGATGTTACTTATTTCTTTCTTGGTGTAATTAAGTCAACTAGTGCTAGAGGGTCTTCAGTTCCATTTGAAATGGGATAATGCATTGATAATAGTCTGTGCAAGAATGAAATGATGGCTTCCTATAGAAGTACATTACCTTTGGACCTTCATCCTTTATCATATTAAGACATATTTTAACAGGTTTAAGAGAGAAGATATCCTAGATAGATTTAAGGTACAGCTAGAATTTTTCTACTAATTACTATCACTAATGATATGTCAAAAAAGAAGACTGGATAGGATTATTTTTTTAAATCTCCCGCAAACATAGATTCTTACATATGTATTATCCTTACAGCTTTGATCATATGTGTATATGTTGAATAGGTTAAGATTGACTTGGATCTAGCCCCGCCTTCAGGGACAGCCTTCCCTATAGCTACATATACAAATGATGGAGACAAGATGCACAAGCATGTGTGTATGTGTGTGTCTATGAGAATGTAGGTAACAAGTTGGAGATTGAATGCATGCATACCAAACCTACAAGAAATGGTGCAAAAAATGACTATCAGCAAAATTGTCCTAGATTTGCATCCCTAGTCCTTCCATCTCATCCTCTCATTACGACTCAGGCCATGTAATATCCCTTCCAAGCATCTTTGTGATATCCAATAAATCCTTAATAATCATAAAAATACAAGATGTAGGAATAGTATATAACAGACTACAATATAATTCCATTATATATAAACAAAGATAAATAATGGGAAGAACTTTTAAGAAAAAGTGAATATACTAGACACACAGCAGGTATCCCTCACAGCCTAGTTATCTACAATACATCATTGTGTAGTTAAGTGTACAACACAAACACACACACTTGCCTTGACCAGCATCAACAACATCATACCTGATGGCAAGCCGAGATTCACACAACAGAACTTCAAATTAATTCACTGCAAATTGCTTAATACAGTCTTTTAATACAATTTCCAGGCATACTTCTTCTTCCCCCTCAATCCCGAACTCACCATCCCTCCTTTACATTTTTCTCGAGTTTTTATCGAGGCCTCGATCCTCTAGGCAATTAATGCCCCGCCTAACAAAATCCCCAGTTCGTTTTCCCTTCGGCCGAGTTTTTCAAATTTTTTGCCATAAATGGGCAACTGCCCGACCCACCATGACGCTTGCATTGATGGCCTCCCTTAACCTGCACCGGCCGCTTTGTTCTGATCGTCCTCTGCACTGCTGTCTCCTCCATTAAGCCATCACCTATAATGGTTGTGTTGCCAGAAATAATAATAAAAGAATGCGTGGCCGACACTTCACCTCCTTCATCTTTGTTTTCATGCACGTAGCCGACCGCCTGTAAATCTGGCCATGCCTTCTCCATGTCGCAATATATTTGATACACGTACCCTTCATAACCGTTTTGATACACGTGGCTGTCCACGTGTCAAATTCGGCCTTGTCCGATCGTCGGCTCATTCTCTTTTGGTCTTGATTTCTCGCGACATGTCGCGATATCGCGACCAAAAGCGCCTCCTCTAAGCCGAGCTCTTTGGGGTCGCGAAATCGCGACATGTCGCGATTTCGCGACCCCCCCTCAGCCTTCACTTTGCTGAAGTCCTTTGTAATGTTCTCCGCCTTGCTTTAGCTTTTGATGTTGTCTTGAAATCATGCCACGTGGCGGCTTCTAACTGGTCGCGATATCGCGACAGGACTCTTCCCCTCCGCCTTGCTCTGAAGACGTCGCGATATCGCGACGTCTGAAGCTCTTTTCCTCTGCCTTGCAATACTGTCGCGATATCGCGACGACTGAAGCTCTTTTCCTCTGCCTTACAATACTGTCGCAATATCGCGACGAAACCTGCCAAAGTTACACTGCAGCTTTTGGGGTCGCGATTTCGCGACTCCTCCCCCCCTTGCCTTACAAAACTTCCCCAAACCGAATATTGCTCTACAAAACCTTCCCCAATACTAAAAATAAATAGATCAAAATGCAAAGAACTTAGAAAAATCTGAAAAATTTTTGGAAGATGCAAGATTGCTCTACTGTCTCCGGATGCTCCTGCATCAGACACCCGGGGTAAATTAAAAGTGATCCTCACTTCTGTTTTGTTAGGGGAAGACCCAGGCGGTCAACCTCCGTTTTCGACAACCAAGTTGCATCTTCAACAGGTCTGCCCTTCCACTTTATCAAATATTCATAATATTGTTTGTTTCTGGTGCTTCTGCCTTCACGGGTGTCTAATATTTCTTCGACCTCGTCTGTGGTTGGAGCAGGTGTTGGAATTTGCCATACTTCTGCACTTGGTACCTCTGTACTCTCTCCCTCATGATATTCCACTAGATCTGAAATATTAAAAATAGGTGAAATATCAAGCCAACTTGGCAATTCCACTTCATATGCATTTCCTGACTCCCGTTTTCCCAGTATTCTGCATGGCCCAAACTTCTTCATCTTCAATTTGTTATAAGTCTTGGCAGGAAATCTCTCCTTCTTGAGATGCACCATGACCTCATCTCCTACTTCGAACTCCTTGAACCGCCGCTTCTGGTCTGCCCTTGTCTTATATTGAGTATTCATTTTTATAATTTGTTTCCTTACTTCTTCATGCAGACTTTTCATATGTTCCGCAAATTCTTCTGCCTCGACACTGCACTTTTCTCTCTTGTCCAACTTTCTCAGTTCAGACACATTTCTCGGGCTGTTTCCATATATTATCTGGAATGGAGATTTATTTGTGCTCTTATTGACTGAACTGTTATACGCAAACTCCGCCTGCGGTAAAACTAAATCCCATCCCTTGGGTTGATCTGCTATCAAGCATCTCAGCAAATTACCCAGGCTTCTATTCACCACCTCTGTACGTCCGTCAGTCTGTGGGTGGTATGCGAACTCGAATTTCAGATCTGTCTTCAGCTTCTTCCACAAAGTTCTCCAGAAATACCCAACAAACTTTGTATCTCTGTCAGAAACTATGCTTCTTGGTAGACCGTGAAGTCGTACCACTTCCTTGAAGAATAACCCTGCAATGTGAACTGCATCACTTGTCTTCTGGAAGGGAATAAAATGTGCCATTTTGGAGAATCGGTCAACCACCACAAATACAGAGTCATTTCCCCTCTGTGTTCTCGGCAATCCAAGAATAAAATCCATGCTTATGTCCTCCCATGGCCTCTCAGGTACAGGTAATGGCTGGTATAATCCTGTGTTTTGCCTTACACCTTTTGCCATCTGGCATATTCTGCAACCTTGCACAAACTTCCGCACATCTTGCTGAAGTTGTGGCCAGTAGTAATTTTCCTCCACCAGGGCAATGGTCTTATCCCGACCAAAATGCCCAGCCAGTCCTCCGCTGTGCTTTTCTTTGATTAAGTTTTCCCGCATGGAACTTCTTGGAATGCATAATTTACTTCCCTTGAACAGCATTCCGTCTTGGATTAGGAAATCCAACCATTTTGTCCTGTCCACAGTAACAGGTGTCAAGCAAGCCGTCCAGGCTTCTGCAAAATCCGGATCTTCAGGGTACAAACCCTTCAGTTCTTCAAATCCCACTACTTCCACTAGTCATTTCAATCGGTAGATTCTGCCTTCTACTCAAGGCATCCGCAACTCTGTTTGATTTCCCGCTTCTGTGCTTCAGCACAAAGGTATAGCTTTGGAGGAACTCCACCCACTTCATGTGCCTTTGATTCGGTTTTGTTTGACTGTTAATGTACTGTAAAGCTCGATGGTCAGTAAATAGAACAAACTCCTTTGGCAATAAATAGTGTCTCCACTTTTTCAAAGCTTGAACTATAGCATAAAATTCTTGGTCATAAACTGAATACTTTTTCCGAGCATCATTTAGCTTCTCACTGAAATAAGCAACAGGTCTGCCTCCCTGACTCAGTACCGCCCCTATTGCACTGCCACTGGCATCACAGTCCACCTGGAATACCTTGTTAAAGTCTGGGAGTGCCAAAACAGGTTGTTCTGTGACCTTTTTCTTTAATGCATCAAAGCTCCTCTCAGCCCCTAATGTCCACTTGAACTCTTTTTTATCCCCCCTCATTGTTTCCGTGAGAGGTGCACAAATACTGCTGAAGTTCTTTATGAACTTCCTGTAAAAGCTGGCTAGACCATGAAATGATCTTACTTCCATTGTGCTTCTTGGGGTAGGCCATTCGATGATGGCTCTCACCTTCTCTGGGTCCATTTTCAGACCTTCTACTGAGATTACAAATCCCAGGTATACTAACTCCTTCTTGACAAAATTACACTTTTTCAGATTTATTAATAACTGCTCCTCCCGCAGCTTTTCAAAAACCCTCCTGATATGCATCAGGTGTTCCTCCAGGGTTCTACTGAATATCAATATATCATCTAAATAAACAATGACAAACTTTCCCAGAAACTCTTTCAGTACTTCATTCATCAGCCGCATGAAGGTACTTGGTGCATTGGACAGCCCAAATGGCATGACCAACCACTCATACAAGCCCTCTCTTGTCTTGAAGGCTGTCTTCCACTCATCTCCCTCTCGGATACGGATCTGATGATAACCACTTTTCAGGTCAATCTTCGTGAAGTACTCAGCTCCACTTAAACAGTCCATGATATCATCCATCCTTGGCAATGGGAATCTGTATTTGATAGTGATTTTGTTGATGGCCCGTGAATCTGTACACATTCTCCATTCTCCATCCTTCTTTGGCGCCAGCACTGCAGTACTGCGCATGGGCTCAAACTTTCCCGAATCAATCCCTTCTCCAACAATTCCTGGACCTGCCTGTTTAACTCCTCAGTCTCTACAAGCGTCATTCTGTGTGCAACTTTATTTGGCAAGCTCGATCCTGGCATCAAATCTATATGGTGGCTGATTTTCCTTACTGGGGGTAAACCCTCAGGCACATTATCAGACACAATATCTGGAAATTCCTCCAGCAGATCTAGGACTTCTGCTGGGGTATCTTGGCATTCCTTCTCCCTAACTCTAGGAATTATTGCATAACATAAATGTTCATGCTTCAACCCGTCCAGAAACTTTCTCCCTTCAACTAAACAGATTCTGGAGTTGTTACATACCTTTTCATCCGCTTCCTTTAAGGGCTTCAGCTTGTGGCGCACACCATTCTTTGTCAATGAGTAGGTGTTGGCACGGCCGTCATGCACTGCACTCCGATCGAACTGCCAGGGCCTTCCCAACAACATATGGCAAGCATCCATAGGTAGGATGTCGCACGAGGACCTCATCACAATAATTCCCAATATTAAATTTAACGGAGCACTGCTCACTGACCAAAGCCCTATGGTCTTTCTGTAGCCATGCGACCCGGTATGGATGCGGGTGCTTCTTCCTCTCTAACTGTAGCTTGGTAACCATTTCTTCTGAAACCAGGTTATCCGTGCTACCATTATCAATAATAATATTGCAAACCTTGCCCGCACATTTACATCTTGTGCGGAATAAACTTCTTCTCTGATCTGTGTCCTTCTCCTCATTCAACAGGACTCTCCTCACGATCATTGCCTCCCCTCTCTCCGCTTCTTCTGAATGTTCAGATTCAGCATCTTCCTCTGCCACAGCAGCTCTGGCCGGACCCTCAGGCCTCTTGTTCGTCCTTTCCCGGTGTTGTGGACACTCGAATGCTCGATGTCCTTCTTCACCACAGTGGAAACATGTCCCACGAAATACTCCTCTTCCAAACCCTCGTCCAGATCCACCCCGTCCTCTTGGGTAACTGTTCTGATCTCGGGGCTGATAAACATCCTCTTCCCTTTGATCCTGGTTACTACTGGCTTCACCAGTCTTCTTCGGGTCTTTATACTTTTCTCCACTGGTTCTCCCACCAGTTCTTCCACCACGGCCCCTTCCTCTTTGCTTGCCTTCAAACCGCCTATTCAGTTTTTCTTCCACCTTTAAGGCAAAGCGGTAAGCATCCTCAATGGTGCTTACCCGAACTAGGCTCAGCTCTTCCTGGATGCCGAGTCTCAACCCATTGATATAACGGGCTACCTTTTCTTTGTTTGCCTCTAAATGCCCAGTTCTAATAGAAATCTTGTAAAACTCCTCGGTGTATTCTTGGACAGTTTTGTTTGTCTGTCTCAAACTCTGCATTTTTCTTAGCAGATCCAACTCGTAATCTGCCGGAATAAACTGTCTTTTCAGCTTTTCCACCATTCTATCCCATCTTGTTATTCTCTCCTTCCCTCTTCTATTCCTCTCCAACTGTATTCCTCTCCACCAAATGCTGGCATGACCCTTCAACTTGGTCTTAGCAAATCTGACCCGATTAGGGTCTTCAACCTCCTCATATTCGAAATATTCTTCTAAGTCATTTATCCAATCAATCACCTCTTCTGGATTTAGGTTTCCCGAGTATGTAGAAACCTCCATTTTTGGTTGCTTTCCAATCTGAGAGATGGCTTTGTACAACCTGGCTTGTGCAGGATCCACGGCCTCTTCTTCTTCCTCAGACTGGTCTTCTTCTTCAACTTCGTCTTCACTTCCCTCATCCCTTCCGGGCTCGTGCCTTCTGTGTAACTCTTCTTGCAGGGCTTGAACTTGTCTCTGCAAGGCTCGGAAGTCTTCGGCCGGCACCACATTTCCTACTCCACCACGGTTTCTTCGTGGAGGCATCTTTCTTTCTTCCCCTTCAAATCCTTCCACAGATCCTGGTGTAACTGCCTCTCTCCGGCGATCTGTTACACGCTCAGGAGCTCCCGCTCTGATACCACTTGATGGCAAGCCGAGATTCACACAACAGAACTTCAAAATTAATTCACTGCAAATTGCTTAATACAGTCTTTTAATACAATTTCCAGGCATACTACTTCTTCCCCCTCAATCCCGAACTCACCATCCCTTCCTTTACATTTTCTTGAGTTTTTATCGAGGCCTCGATCCTCTAGGCAATTAATGCCCCGCCTAACAAAATCCCCAGTTCATTTTCCCTCCGGCCGAGTTTTTCAAATTTTTTGCCATAAATGGGCAACTGCCCGACCCACCATGACGCTTGCATTGATGGCCTCCCTTAACCTGCACCGGCCGCTTTGTTCTGACTGTCCTCTGCACTGCTGTCTCCTCCATAAAGCCATCACCTGTAATTGTTGTGTTGCCAGAAATAATAATAAAAGAATGCGTGGCCGACACCTCCCTCATCTTTGTTTCCATACACGTAGCCGACCGCCTGTAAATCTGGCCATGCCTTCTCCATGTCGCAATATATTTGATACACGTACCCTTCATAACCGTTTTGATACACGTGGCTGTCCACGTGTCAAATTCGGCCTTGTCCGGTCGTCGGCTCATTCTCTTTTGGTCTTGTTTTCACCTGGCCGCGATATCGCGATAGGTCACGAAATCGTGACATGTCGCGATATCGCGACCAAAAGCGCCTCCTCTAAGCCGTAGCTCTTTGGGGTCGCGAAATCGTGACATGTCACGATTTCGCGACCCCCTCAGCCTTCACTTTGCTGAAGTCCTTTGTAATGTTCTCCGCCTTGCTTTGGCCTTTGATGCTGTCTTGGGATCATGCCACGTGGCGGCTTCTAACTGGTCGCGATATCGCGACAGGACTCTTCTCCTCCGCCTTGCTCTGAAGACCGTCGCGATATCGCGACGTCTGAAGCTCTTTTCCTCTGCCTTGCAATACTGTCGCGATATCGCGACGACTGAAGCTCCTTTCCTCTGCCTTACAATACCGTCGCGATATCGCGACGAAACCCGCCAAAGTTACACTGCAGCTTTTGGGGTCGCGATTTCGCGACCCCTCCCCCCTTGCCTTACAAAACTTCCCCAAACCGAATATTGCTCTACAAAACCTTCCCCAATACTGAAAATAAATAGATCAAAGTGCAAAGAACTTAGAAAAATCTGAAATTTTTTTGGAAGATGCAAGATTGCTCTACTGTCTCCGGATGCTCCTGCATCAATACCTCAATGAATATAGACAACCAACATCTCACCTCAACATACATAGACAACCAACATCTTCATCTCTACCAATATTGATGCATACATATAAGTACTTCAGAACTGGTAGGCAACTGACCAACATCTCGCCTCAACAAACATAAACAACCAACATCTTCATCTCTACCAATATAGATGCGTACATATAGGTATTATAGAACCGGTAGGCAATTGGTAACTCCCCGATGACCATTGAACTTCCAATATGAATCAAACATTAATATATACCCCATAAGGTTACGTTACATGATATTACAAACGTTTAAATATCACCACGTACACAGACTATGTGATGACAACACATACAACAAGCTCTATTTACACAACAATAACACATCATCGATGTGGCACATATGTTCATACATTCATACACGTGATGTTCTGTGAAAACTCATCTGTCTATGTCTATCCCCTCTCCTTTAGACTTGTTAGCATTCCCACCAACACACCAACTTATTCAACTAGGGTAGAAGCACTAAATATGCTACTTGAGCACTTGTTGCTCAATTGATGGCATTTGCTCGACCCACTCTAATGGCCTGTTTGTGAATAATTTCCCTTAGTGGCACTCTCTCATGTAACTCAATACTTGGAAAATTCTCACAAGTCTCATTTTATCAGAGATTACCATCTTTTAAAAGTTTTCGGTTTCAAATGAATCTAAAAGGTTATTATTAGTAGTACAACCTGAGTAGCATAACAGTGGATACTTTGGAACTCTGAATAGAGGTCCAAGGTTCGAATCTTGCAAAGGTTTGGGTTGTACACCATGCTTCAATAATTGGAGTATGGTTGGATAACCATGCATTGGGCAAATAACATCCTATGGACTCGTGGACGTTAAAAACTACTTTACCCTTTTTTACCCTTTATTATTATTATTATCATCATCATCATCACAATGAGCATATTATATATATGAAAATTGAAAGTTCATTGGTGTTGAAATAGTTGATTAAACAGGCATATGATTGTAACTTGTAAGCCTTTTATGTGAGACTCATACCACCAATTAGTGATAATTATATTTAAGGCCACAAGCTGCTAATATTTGTCTCAGAGGAATAATATCAAACTAAATATATCTCTTACCTAGTTTCGGTGAAAAAAATTAGATTGTCATCATATAAAGCCTAGCCAACTTTATGTCATATGTTTTATTTATGACCATTTCAATACCCAACAGCCATTTGGGATAAACTGGGGTGGATGTTACGATAAGACACAAATTACGAAACAGTTATCGCAATAGCAGGCAAAGAAATGGACCGCAAAGCAAGATGCTAAAGCCAAAGGTCTGACTAGTCAGGGGTTAACACCCGTCAATCACTCCTGGATGATTTACTTGTTGAATGAAGGCTGCAAGATGTTTATTCTGGCTATGAAGGATATACTGGTCACCAAGAAATGCAGCATTATTGTGTCCTGACTTGTGGTTTGATCCATTAAATAAGTTGGTCTAGTAAGATGTTAAAACAATTGTTGGCATAAGATTCACATCTGTGCTTGGAAGATATTAGTGAGTTTGAAGATGATATTTGATATAAGAAACAGAAAATAGATAATTGTTCCTTCAAACAGCCATAACGCACTTTAGAATCTTTGATATTATATGATCATTTGTCCGTAGCACCCTGATTTGTGCCTGTAACTGTCGGGATTCAACTTGCAGAAAACACAACTTTCACTGATGTTGGAATATGTAGGTTCATCTACACAGAGGTTACGGTAATGGTTATGTAGCCTTCATATAAGATTATAAAAAGAGAAACAAGAAACATTCTTGGAGGGATTTGTAAACTAAAATGTTGTGTTCAAAAGGAATTATTGAAGAGGTCATCACAGTCGTAGTTTTGTAGTTTCTTTGCAGAGCAGCATGGAGAAAGTCACCAAGCTTATTTCTGAGATGGTGCAGGCCTACATTGGAGTCAAAATTGGGCACATCAAAGATTGAGTTACAATGTTTTGATATCTCACTTGAGGGGGACCATTATAGAATCATAAATCAAGCTCCAAAGAATATTAACATAACAAAGTAAACATTGGGCCCATCAAAGATAGAGTTCCAATGTTTTGTGTGTGTGTGTCTGTTGCGGGCCGGGGGGGGGGCGGTGTATTATAGAATCAGACATCAAGCTCCAATGAATGTTAACATAACAATTAGTATTTGGTCATTTAAGACCTACTTTAAATAAAATCCACCAACTGGTTAAACCACCAGAACGGAATGGCCAAAATTACAGATTCTAAAGTGAAGCTTTGAGAGAGACTAGATAGTGACTCCACGGTGACAGCTTCTCTCGGGCTACCTTAGATGTCATGCACTGCAGATTAGTAAATTAAAAATATGTGAGCTCTTCCCCTAATTATATTGTCTGCATATGCCATGGTTTTATTCAACAGTACCACAGATAGGATAGATATAGTTTCTTATTCCTTTATCAAATAACCATTACACATCCAAACAATTAAACTCTCACTCTATTTACACTTATAAGATGATATTCTTCAAAGCCCTAAAGCACTTGGTTGTCAACAATCAAACTATATAAGCCCCTTCATACTTCTTCCAAAAGAGACACTGCTGCACAAATGTCTAAGCATTTCAAATGTTCCTTCTAAAAAGTTTAGAAAACATAATAACATTATTTGGTGAATTGTTGCTCCTAATATCTAAACTAATTCATTCAGAAAATGCTAAAGAACAAAATAACAAAAAGACAGTTATCCAAAGCAACATAAAAGCATAACATTACAAATATTCACTTAATGATGGAAGACCGCAGTAGAAGAACTTTAAACATCATGGTAGTCTTTATAAAACTAGACAGCTTATGTTGACGTTCAAGCATGAGTTTAAGATGTACTTTGTGCAAGATGCATCTAAAATGGGTTCACAAATTCAAGCTGATGCGGCCAAAAACCCATTCTAAGAGAGATATTATCTTAACAAACTCAAATATCTATTGCCAACATGACATGGACAACTATTATTTTTGACAAAATATTCAGAGATGCTGTCTCAAACCTGAACAAAACGGTTCTATTAAACGTTCAAAAACCTCATCACCAAGATTGCGACGCACAAATTCCTCAACCGATTCTTCCCTGCCCTGCAATCATAGAATATTATTTTTGACTGCTAAAATCAAGATCTAAACATCAACATCAAAGCTATGGACAAAGAGTAATATATGTTAATGTAACCCACTCAAAAATGTACCATAAGAAAGACCAATAACATACTGGTGGAGGAGGGCGCAATCCTATAGCACCCAAACCTGCTCGTAGCTTCCCACCAATGCTCATGAGATCAAAAGTTAACAAATCTCTTGGACCTGAAGGCACTGGCCTCAATTTGCCTTCCCAAAATACAAAACGAGGTGCATTTGGATCCCCTAGGACAAGTTCATCTTTCAAACCACTGTCCACCTGACACGAACAAAATCAATCATGTTAACACAAAATATTCTAATACCAAAGTGTCTTGATGTCAATGATATGGACCATCCTTAAGGCCACCCATAACTTATGCTCCACAGTTAGCAGATCCACCAAGCTTTGAGACTTTAAGATTCATATCTGTGTGAATCAAATCAATGAGGACAAGAAGCACAGATTTAATAAAATGTCCATTACATTTATGATTAATGACAAGTGCATCCAGAGGTATGGTACACATATATTACAATAAATCACTTGACGGCCATGAGTGTTCAACACAAATTTTAATACAAAATATATACGAAACATATTTAATAAGATTTATAACAAGTTCCCCTTCCTGAAAACATTTTGCCCTAAAAGTAGAGGAAGAAAAGGATAAGTGTATCAAGGACAGGTTCTCCTAGTAATAAGTTTTTTCAAGTGGGAAGTTCTTCCACTTCAAAAGATAATTTGTAGTCTCGTTAGAATGGGATTATTTGGTATGGTTCAAGGAATGCTCTTAAGTAGTAATATAAGCCATCCTCCTCAATCTAATACCAGCATCTCAGTTTGAAAAGTTAAGTGCATGGCCAATTTTAAGAAAGGTACATGAAACTTAGTGTGAATATGACCCTTGGTAGACAAGTTCAATGCATAAACAACTTTACTACCTTTCTCCTGAACTTGAAATGGATCATAAAATTTTGGCAATAACTTCAAACATTTGTCACTTTGTTTCAAAAAAGTTTACTTACATAGCTGTAGGCGAACATATACCCAGTCACTGTCCTGGAATTCTCTTTTAGAACAATGCCAATCTGCCTAATGCTTCATGCTTTTCTATACATGTTTTGCATGTACACACACATATGCCCAGTCATGAGGATTTGTTCAAATATTGGACTTGTAGCACTTGAGTTTTACCTTGTGTATGTATGAGGGAATTATGGAGTTGCTTTGACACCTATCTATTTTACCAAGGCCCTAGATTGGTTTCACATTCTGTGAGAGGCGCAGGAAGTGTTAGGGTCAAATTACAAGCCTTCTTTTTGCAAATATTGTATCATAGATAGCACACAGGCAACAGTATTTGTCATCCATGACAATCAAGATATACAGATATTTGTTAATTTTCTTGCTTTAATAGATGGACTCCTTATCTGGTTAAAGTTTTTGCACATTCTTCCAAGAATGGTGGACTTGTTGAGGTATCCGTGTTTCTCAAATAACTCACTTATAAGGACTTTTCAATTTGTCAGTTGTTTTTGGGATTATGAACTGTTGATTATTACCCATGTTGGACTCGATCATTTGGGTTTTATGCCTTTGTTCAGCATACTATATTTTCAGAGACTCAAATTGATCACTTCAAGTGTTCTCACACAAAATTTGTGGTACATTTTATATGGCTCAAGTTTTGTTGGAATCCATATCCAGTTGGTTGAATTGGACATTGTCCAAACGCATATGATTTATTCATATTTTTTGTAGCCCAGAGTTTCACCTTTCTGACACACTTCTCATACCTTCAGGACTTGACACTCCATCTACTTGCAGTTTGATACAGATGTGCACACATGTGACAAAGTCAGGGACCTGATACACTTCACTTCATTTCCCCTGCACAGGTTTCAGACTGGATTTTTTAGAATAGGGTTCAAGATATTGGTGATGCAATATTTAGGAATGTGGATCAGAACAGCTTTTGTCACATGGAGGACATAAGTTTTTAATGTATCAAGACCATGTCAGATTCTTGGAGTCCTACTTTTCCATAAAAGAACCAATTCGGTACACTTATATGGTCTATATAGTACAAGACCTATATAGGAACCATAATTTGTCATGAGATCATAGTTATTTGCTTAATATATCACTGAATGGCATAGAGATGGCATGCATTTCACATGATGCGCTCTGCAGCAGATAGAATATGCAATAGCCGTAAGGACTGGACATTCACATGAAGAGAAGACATCATGAGATATTTGATGTTTTTCAAGTTTGCTCTCATGTGGGATTCACAATTCACTTTCTCAGTTGGCATTTACATTAAATAAGGCCAACTGGACTGCACTTAGAGGTACCTGTTTTTACAAGGATCTACAAGCATAGATCATAGGCACTTAAAGGTACCTGTTTTTACAAGGATCTACAAGCATAGATCACAAGATTTACTATGACACGATCCAGTCTTGTAATATTACAGCATTTTAGGCAATTCTTAGGTAGATTTATGAGCATGGATCATGAGATTCACTGTGACACAATTCGGCCATGTAGATTTACAGCATTTTAGGTGATTTCCAAAGGAGATTTTTAAAAGTACATCATCAGCAATTAAAAGCATGGTAACAAGGTTCGAAAAGTCGGATTTGCTCAGGAGACCAAAAAAATTTGAAGTTTCTTGATTTCCAAAAAAAATAAAGAAAATAAATACATTTATAATACACAAAGAGATATAATTAACTAATAAGTATAACTTGCACTTTATAACATAAATTAGTATAGTGTATAATATAATAATATAATACCTGTAATATGTTATAAAGAGTGAAGTCTCGATTTTTTATTAAAGCATCGTAGTTGATTCCACTCGAACCTGTGCATTGCTCTTCATAAGCAGGTTTCTGTGGTGCAAATGGCAACTCTCTCTCCAATTCTCTGTCCAAGATAAACTGTGAGACCACAATATGCAGAGAGGGATAATAGATTGATGTTGGACAGAGTGCAAAGTTATACCTTGTGCATAGTATATGGCTTTAAGGCTTTTTTCCTTAACATTTTAAAAGCTTTTCTTATGTAATATTAGAAAATTATCTTTAATTAAGAAAAGCTCCAACTCAGGTAGAGCCAATCTAGACAGTTCAGAAAATCCAGTCCAAGCTGGCTTTGGTCCAGATCAAACAGGATTGTGTTACTATGATCACAAGATTCAGACAGTGAGATTCTGAGGATGAGACCAACTTCATGCTCTACTTCTAGCATCATGGTTAGCCTCAAAACAGGCAAAATTATAATTATTAACCTTCATTCCCTTATTGGATAGATATTGGGTCATGGTCACTTCCTTTGCTCGCACCCACAGGCACCCATATTTAAATTTTACATATTGCCTTGAGATTGATATGTTGAAGCACAATCCCCTTTGAAAACCATCAAAAGGCACAGTTGAAGATTTGAGACCAGAGATTGAATAATTGACAGAAGTTGTAGTTATAGATTCTATGGCTCCACTAGATGTCAGAAATTATGTAATACTAATACTAATTCATGTGGGATGTTAGTGATTTATGTAACACTAATACTAAATCACAATCCATGGTTATTTCATCTTGGAGGCACACCAACATCAATGTTAAGATCAAATTCATGTCACTCCTTGAAATGCACCATGGGGCCTAGGATTGTAGCATGTAGGACAACTCTACAACTCAGCTAGGGGTGCTGGATGAGTTATGCTTCAGAGTTGTACAATAGAACAGAGCACAACCTACTGCTTCTATGATGCAGGAAAATCCAAAAGTATGCAAATAAACAGGAAGCTTGATTACATAAAATGTAAATGAACTGCAGAATACAAAGCTCTCTTGTAGCGAAGTTAGCAACAGCCTTAAACTTTGATGACGAGTGCAGGCCCTAGGCTCTTATGCAGTGAAAGAAGTAGCACAAAGGAAAACAGGAAGACCAAAAGAGAACAGAAACAAAAGAAGCAAAAGAAGTAATTATGCTACACTCCTAGGTTGTATACAATATGTACAGTAGTTATGAAGTCAATTAGAGGCTGAAATGGTTCCATTCTAGCTGATCAAGAAGCAGTTGAAGAAGAACAATTGCAGAACTGTTCACTTGCTTCCTTGGTTTGGCGTCTACCAATTGTAGCTTTGTTACTGACATTAGATGTTGGGAACATTTTCTTTGTGGATGTTGGCATCTAAGGTTGGGAACATTTTCTTTGTGGATGTTGGCATCTAAGGTTGACACAAGGGCATGGGTGATATGTGTCACCCTTAGTTTTAGACTTGGGGCCAATGGACTTGACATTGACTTCGTATTGTGATGGCATTTCTTGGCACCAAAGTCAAGCTGGCACCATTGTTGTTCTTGGCACCATATAAAGGTATGGTGCTAAGCTGCTCTACAAAAAGTTTGAACACGCACAAAGGTTTTTGAGCCTGATCTAGCTTGGCACGTAAGTCGATGAGGACTTAAGTGACCCTTGTGTTTGTTTCATTAGCCAACACTCATGGTATTACTTCTTTTGAGGTGCTTGCTTTCTCTACTATCTCTTTCTACACAGTCGACATAGTTTTTTTTTAAGCCTTTACATAAACATGTGCTTTGTAAGGGAATGTTTGTGCACCTCACAAAGGTTGCAATATGCATTATTCAGACAATGTGAACAAGTGTGTCCCTTTGTCTTGCAATCTATGCACATATCGAGGAGTTGTAGACAGACACAACTTACCAGTTTCTTGTCCTCTTCTATTGGTTCCACAGCCATGGATCCCAGCAGAGTCTTGAGGGATCGAACTCCATGTCCTCCCAAGATTATCTAACTAGGTGCTTTAAGTCCTGGCCATTATCTTGGGAGCATCATTAGATTCTATGTTGGCCCTTTTGGGATGCTCAGCGATAACAACGACTATGCTTTTACTTTACATCCCACTATAGATTAATGTTGGTGATTAGATCCACTAGAGTTCCTTTCTATCTCTATTAATTATTACTTTTCGCATATTAAGATTTATCCAAGGTTACCAAGTGCGGGGGTGCGGGTGCGGCCCCCACCAAAAATAGGGTTCGCTAGGTGCAGGTGCGGCTAATTTTTTAATTAAATAAATATATATATGTATTTTTTATCAAAAAAAAATTAAAAATAAAATAAATTATGCACATTGTAAAATAATTAAATAAATGATAAATCATACACATTGTGAAATAAAATAAATCATTCATACACATTGCAAAATATTTAAATTAGGCATCATAAAAGCATATTGATATATGATATTCATGTAAAAAAATGACAAGATGTCAAGTCATAAAGAGTCAAGAGATAACAATATACCATAAGTATATGTTATATAGTAGTGGACATGTACAAAGATAACATCAAATATCTGATATTTGACTCTCATTCATCATATTCCTCATCATCATCTTCTAGGCCCTCCTCCTATGGATCTGGTGGTGGTAGATCTGAAAAGCCATCACACCTACTGTCATCTTTGTTGTCATCAGGAACTGCATCCCAACGTGCAAAAGGCCCCTTTGTATAACCCTTGTCCCTACGAGACATGAGTCGAAGAGTACTATGGACATACACAAGGTTCTCTGCCCTACTCGCCTCTAATCGACCTCTCCTCGCTGAATGGATAAATCCATAAGTACTCCAATTCCTCTCACAAGCTGAGGAACTAGCCACCTGAGACAATAAATGACATGCTAGTTGCTGCAACTGTGGCGTCCCATGTCTGGCAGGGTGTGGCTGGGCCCACCTAAAAAAAAATAATAAAAAAAAAAACGTTTTTTTCCTATGCTAATGCCCAAACTGGGCTGGGTTCGATTGGTCGAACCCCGACTAGCCATAGGGTTCGGATGGGGTTCGGCCCAACCATACCCGTTCGCAAACTCGCACACCCGTTGCAGGTGCGGGTGCGGGTTCGCACCCAACCAATTGGGTGCGCGAACCTAGTTACACAGGATTTATCCATTTTGGGTAACCCTCGAGGTTGTAATTGTATGCTATAGTTGTTCCACTTTAGAGTAGTTTAAACTAGATCCTTTACTCCAGTTTAGCTTATTTTCGTAGTACCTTTTGGTTACTGAAATGCATTGTAATTTGTAACAGCTCTTTTGAATGATTCTCATTGGCTTACTTTGGCCATCTGTGGACATTAATAGAATTATCTTATCTTGTCTTGTCTTCTTTCATCTCACAGAACATATGCATTAATCTTAGCTTTTGACACTAAATGCTTAATGTAAAATAACCACAAGATCTAAAATAAGAATGCTATATCAAATATAAGATAATGGCAATATTCTAAACATATAAAACTCATGAATAACTTCTGCAACTACACAGAAAACTGCCATTAACAAATGCTCACGAAAATAGTATTTTGATATAGAATGGAGATCTCAAATACTCCATACTTCATACATGCTCAATCTACATTGTGTCTCTTCATTATGTTCTTTCACACTCACATATAGACCTATATATATAATGGAATGTGACTCTTCATATGGAGTATTCTTGGCCTTCACTCTTCTTGAGACTCTTCAATTTCCTATTCTATGGACTCGTGCACATGGACTATTATGCACATTTACATCATTAAATACTTTGCACACTCTAATAATACTTATGCATTTATTACATTGCATAAAGTAAATACTCACACTCTAATCTAAGACACTCCTAATCTAAAGATGTACCCAAGGTGGTACATTAGCATGTACCAAATAATGTAATATATTCCAACAATTACATCCTTTCTAAAAGCATCGATTGATATTCCCTCCCCATCATTGTGACTATTGAAATGGCATATCAATCGACCATGTCTGTCTTCCAACATTTTGTACTTGATTTCCACATGGAGCACTTTGTTCACCACTTCCTGGTATGTTGTTAGCACCAGAATCCTCATCTTCTAAAACCGCAAAAAATGACCTCCATAAATTATTACTTTTTGAAGCCATCTACTACAACTTTCCCAACA
This sequence comes from Wollemia nobilis, assembly GCA_028583015.1. Lineage (NCBI taxonomy): Eukaryota > Viridiplantae > Streptophyta > Pinopsida > Araucariales > Araucariaceae > Wollemia > Wollemia nobilis. Next base: position 912,542 of record JAQPPZ010002395.1, on the reverse strand, counting down.
ACGTTTTTAAGTAGCATTTGTAAAACAATACATTCCTAGTCTTACCCTGCTTGATGTTATATATTTCAGCAAGAATTCGTCATCAATGTATAGAAGTTGAAACTACTCAAACAATTCTTGCAATTCATCTCAAGTAGTGTATAATTGTGATAACTGTATGAACCATTTAATCACAACACCCTTAAGCACCGGAAAGAATGAATTCATCCACTATGTCTCATCATCTTTGTCATTTGCGCACTAGATGATGATGCATGTTTAGTAGCGGCAAGCTAGGTCTTCCCATCTTCGAAGAACTTAGGACATTTTTACTTTCCTTCTATTATAACCATTATCTTTTGGTCTCTATCGGCACTCAAGTTGCTCAAATTCTCCTATGTTGACTTGGGGATAACCAATGTATAAAATTTGTCCTCCTATTCTCAGGTTGTCAGTTGACAACCTTCGCACACTTGCTTTCTACCAAGATCTCATGATCATCATCATGTGTAGACCAATGTAGGTTCTAGTCAACTGCCACTACTCCACACACTATCAAACACACTGTTGTGGCTGCTCCTCCTGTGTTGGATTCCAATCTTGTGCACAGTCAACTCACAAGGTAAAATATCTCATAATGCAAATCGACAGTAGAGAAGTAGAATAAGTGGATTTTCACCCACTATGTGGTAACAAAATGAGTCTGATAGTATCATCTTGAAGGTGATGGTCCAAACATAAGAGAATGCATCAATAGACTTGGAATAGTGTGGAACAATGTTGTATAAAATAGTGACTTTCTTCAAACTTCTTATTGTGATACATTTTTCCCATTATGAAGAAATTGCAACCCAAAATGCATGTCCTCTTCCAAATCTTGAAGCCCTGTATAGACCAAGGCCTTCACAAATTACAGCCAGATTGAGTAAAAGGGATCTTATGCCCACAATTGGTTAAACAAGAGGAAGGCAACCCTTCCAACATTTCATTAAATCTAATATGATGCAATTAGCAATGCAATAATAGTCTACAGGGCTTTGGTTAGCGAAAAAATGGGGACCAGGTTTAAAAGTATAACAATGAAATAAATCAGCATATAATGTTGTGATATGGGACAGATTGTATGGGACAACAAAGCTTCCTTATCGAACATAATATGTTATCCTACTTGTTCCTTTAAAAGCAAACAAGTTCATATGAGTTGAGTCATCATTCTCTCTTTTTGAAGAATTGATCTTTTGCTAGTGGTAAGTTCTCCTATCTTCTCTAATCTTGTTTCTTCGAACAATTCAAACATAGAATCCATTACTAATGTATGAGCAAAGTTATCCGTAATATTATGATAAGCTTCACCCAGGTGTTGTAGGTGAGTTGGAGAGGAGAGGGCAATCCTCCAAGGGAGGTCCCAGGTTCGAATCTCCACCCTACCAAAAAGCTGAATTGGGTACCCAAAATCCAATTGATAATGTTGGTGCGGGCAGGGCTGGGTGCGACTCCCGGGTGACTTTGACGGTATAGAACCCCCTGTTTGTGGTCTCCCAGACCAAGGCAGCCCCGCAAGGGGTTTTTTGCTTTAAAAAATATATTATGATAAGCTTTTCCTTCCAAAATGAAGTGTTTCTCTATTCCCACTGCCCTTGAAGTGCAATACATGCAAATCCTCTCTTCCCATTTCTCTTTGAGTCTCTTCCATTGTAGTAGCTCGCTACTACCATCATGCTCCGAACATAGATTCCTCGCACAAGCTGAGGCAGAAGACAGAGTAGGACAGAAATCAACAAAATTTGGCTTAAGTGTTTGGAAGCAATGTGCCCTACTCCGTTTGAGTGTGCCCCACTCCATTCCAATGCAACCCGCTCCATTCAAGTGCAACCCACTCTGCCTCGTGTGACTCGATTGGTCGAGTGTGACCCACTCGTTTTGCTTGGTGCAACCCGCTTGCTCTACCTAGTGCAACCCGTCCATATGCGACCCATTCATTTCAAGTGTGACCTCCTTCCCTGTGCCCCCTTCTCACTCTGACCTGCCCAATGTGCCCCACTTGCTATACTTGCCTCACTCCAGGTCATGTGCCTAATTTTGGCATTGTGGATAAGGATGATGAGTCCACATGCAACTGTGAATTGCAAGTCCAAACATATACTAGGGTTTTTTTTCAAGTATAAATAAGAGATTCATTCTCATTGTAAGGGTCTTTTCGCTACACAACATACTAAACCTACACTCTAAAAATCAATTATAATTGACATTTTTAGATCAATAAAATGAAAATTTGTGCATGACATTCTGAAATAATCATATTTGTGACCTCTTTGTTCATGAATGCATGGAATTAGTGGCTTTGCTCTTTTTCCATTTGTTAGTCCTCCTTTCCTATATTGTTGAATATTTTCAAAGAATTGATGCACTAAGGTTATTTGATCACTGCTGGACTTGTTGATTATACCAATGCTAATCTTGCTATGGCTTCAGCCGTATTTAATTTTATGTTATCTTCCTTTATTTATCACACTCTTTTCCTTACAAAGTAGATCAGATTTACTTTTCGTGAAATTAGTTAGATTTCAATTGTTGCATTGCTTAGATTAGTTTCTTTTCACATTTCAGCAAAGTTAGAAGGGAAATGGCTCAAATCTGAAGGTTGAGGAGAGAAAAACCCTCCCCATCCATTTGTTGTACTACATTCACGGGCACAAATCACACTTGACAATTCCTGTGTTCAATAGTTCTGACACACCCGATGGGACAATCTACGTTTTTTCAGAATAGACATTTGATTGATCCCACAAGGAAATAGCCACCGTGCATGGTTCAACAGTTCTAGCATGGCCAATGTGACAATCTATGTTTTTTTAGCAAAGACATCTAATTGATTCCACAAGGAAATAGCCACCGTGCATGGCTCAACAATTCTAGCATGCCCGGTGGAAAACACAAGTGTGATTTCGGTAAAAAATCAATCTCACCCCACCCACGCATAATTTTGCAGATCCAAACAAGCATACTTCATTATTTTTCAAATTTGTAAAAGGGTTTGTGTATCACACTAACATGCACAAAACCCACAAATCCTTTGATCGGATTTACCCATTCAACTACAAATCTGATCAATTTCCATATTTTATTTCGTAATTTTCATGCACATGGCAACTTCGTTTTGAACTTGCCTAACTTGTGATCTATTGTTTGGTGAATCTTGTTTGTCAAAAAATTGTGTTTGTAGGAACGAACAAAAACCAAAACGAGCGGAACCAAGACTTCATAACGAAATCTTTCAAGCGTCTGGTGCACCCTGCTCTAATAAGCAATTCGTCCCACTCTGAAGGCCCTCATTCTCAGTCCATTTTTCAAAATCTACCAATTTTCTTTCATGAATACCGGATAAGGTCTTCGACCCAAACGAATTTTGGCCAACAACGTGACAACCCCGCCTAACCATCAAGATTCATGCCCTCCTTCACCAGTGATAGAACCTGAGATAGTAAATGAAGATCTCGAAAATAAATGGTCAAAACCAAGGTTACCAGGTGCGGGGGTGCGGGTGTGGCGGGAATCGCGAGTGCGGGTGCGACGACCCCCACCAAAAATAGGGTTCGCCGGTGCAAGTGTGGCTAGTTTTTAATATATATATATATATATATATATATATATATATATATATATATATATATGTGTATTATCAAAAAAAAATTAAAAATAGAATAAATTATGCACATTGTGAAATAATTCAATAAATTATAAAGTTTACACATTGTGAAATAAAATAAATCATTCCTACACTTGCAAAATATTTAAATTAGGCATCATAAAAGCATATTGATATATGATATTCATGTAAAAAAATGACAGGATGTCAAGTCATAAAGAGTCAAGAGATAACAATATACTATAAGTATATGCTATATAGTAGTGGACATGTACAAAGATAACATCAAATATCTGATATTTGACTCTCATTCGTCATATTCCTCATCATCATCTTCTAGGCCCTCCTCTTGTGGATCTAGTGGTGGTAGATCTGAAAAGCCATCACACCTACTGTCATCTTTGTTGTCATCAGGAACTGCATCCCAACGTGCAAAAGGCCCCTCTGTATAACCCTTGTCCCTACGAGACATGAGTCGAAGAGTACTATGGACATACACGAGGTTCTTTGCCCTACTCGCCTCTAATCAACCTCTCCTCGCTAAATGGATAAATCCATAAGTACTCCAATTCCTCTCACAAGCTGAGGAACTGGCCACCTGAGATAATAAACGACATGCTAGTCACTGCAACTGTGGTGTCCCATGTCTGGCTGGGTGTGGCTGGGCCCACCTAAATAAATAATAATAATAAAAAAACATTTTTTCCTATGTTAATGCCCAAACCAAGCTGGGTTCGATTGGTCAAACCCCGACTGGCCACAGGGTTCGGATGGGGTTCGGCCCAGCCGTACTCGTTTGCGAACCCGCACAACCGGTGCGAGTGCGGGTTCGCGCACCCAACCAACTGGGTGCGCGAACCCGGTTACACTAGTTAAAATTGATAGAGGAGTGTGAAGTATTTGTCCTCCCGAATAGAAGAGGAGAATCTATAGAGGTGATGGAGGCAAGTCCGCAACCGGAACATGAGACCATTATATTGGATCCTACTAAAATGATATGGAAGGAAGGAAAATTGGCAAGACTAGAAGAGTTATCAGACGAGCCCCCATTGGTGTAAGTGTTTCCCTTCATCGAAGAAGAAATCCCAAACGGAACATTTTGTGAACCAAATAGAGAACCTAACGTGGGAAGCGAAGATTTGAAGGATGAGGATTTAGATGTCGAATTAGAATACATGGCATGCATGTTTCCACTAGAAGAAGAAAAGCTTGTAGGAGCGATGGAAGCAAATATTCATCCAACATACAAGACATTCAATTTCATTCTAGAGGGGAAAGAATCTACAAGTTCCAAAGAACTTATGACAGAATGACTTTTTGTGAAAAAGTTCTACCTCCATGAAGAGGAAATTTTTGAAGCAGATATCATTCAACCAATGAGTATGGATCCACTTGCAAGTCCCAAAGGTGTCCAAATGAGCCTAGATGAAGGAACCATGCTAAGCAATAGAGAGATCATAAATCTAATAATGATGTGGTTACCAACGATGTTGGGGAGTAAAGTTGAGCTAGAGCTCACATTTTAAGAGTTCAACATTGTGAAGGATAATAGCAAGATTCTGAAAGAATAACATCAAGAGGGATTGCCATTGCTCAGCAACAATCTATCATTTGTTCACATAAGAACAAAGGCCCAGGCTAGTCACTAATACCAAAGTCCACCCTTGCTTCTAATCACTTCAAGGCCAAAAGGAAATATTCTTCTATAGACATTTGGCATCAAGTCTTAGACTAGGGAGATATATTGCTCACTAGATTTTTGGCTTTCAGATCTGCACAATCTTTTGATGAGGGGGTATATTGTTCACTAGAGTGCATCCACCAAGTTCTAAGTCAAGGAAGACCTCTTGGCAGTATGTCATGAATACCATCTGACCAACTTTTTTGCATAGGTGTTGGAAAATTCTGAGTTGGAAAATTGGCAACAAGAGGAAAGGCATCTCTTTTCGAAGCTAGTCAACAAAATTAACCCACTCAATAAGAATAGTCACCAATGAATCCGTAAAAAGTGATTCGTGATGTTCATCCAAAAAAAGAAAAAAAAATTGCTAAGTCTAGAGTACGCTCTGCTCAAGGCAATCCGCCCCGCTTTCTACAATATTCCGCCTCATTCCCTCCGAGGCAAGCCCTTAAAATCCAAGTGCACCCCTGGCTTGGTAAACAACCAAAAAAAAAGCAAAAAAACAAAAGTTCTATGTGATCAAACAAAAATCCCCATGGGGACGTTCAATTTTCTCGCTTCTTACAACCTACTTCCACATCTTTCCTGTCCACTCATTCCAGGCTATTTGGTTCATTAAAAAACTGTCTCACGAGTGAAAATCTCAAAAGAGTTATGCAAGTTCCCACTTCTTCTCATCCCTTTCTTTCACCATCTGCCTCACCATTGTTTCTTCTTCTATCACTATTCCCTCTTCCCCTCTTATTTCTTTTGTTCCTACTTCTCAAAACCCCCTCACTTCTTCTGTAGCACCCATCCCACCAAGAATAAATGCATCCCTAGTCTAAAGGTCACCAACACACTCGCCTTCTCTAGTCTTAGGGACATCTCATTCATCGTTACCAACTTAAAACATCCCATTTCAATTTGACACACCTTCATTGATGCCATCATCCTCATGTAGTCCATCAACACCCATGCTACCTTTGATCCCCTATACCGCAAGTGTCGTTATGTCACCCCATGTATCCTCATCTCAACCCTTCTTGTCACCCATTATCACCTTGTTCGTGCCATTGTGTATGTCATCACATCAGTCTAACATCCTTGCCCTCATCGGTCCACAAGTCCCTGCAAGTATAATGACACACTTCCCTCCAACAACATCGGCTTTGTTGCAAGACAACCTCAATTTTGACTTCGTGCCCAAGAATAAGGCACAATCTAGGATCTTTCCATCAATCAAGATTGACGTTTTCGTGAGTTGCCAAAATTGTACTAGCTTGTTACTACCATCATGCTTTGAACATAGATCCATTGCACAAGCTAAGGCAGAAGACAAAAGCAAGGCAAAAATCAGCAAAAATTGGCGAAGTGTTCGAAATCAATACATCCTGCTCCATTCCAATGCAACCCATTCAATCAAGTGCGACCCACTCGATTCAAGTGCAACCCACTCGCTCTGCTTCGTGCATCCCACTTCCCAACACGCACTATTATGACTAGTGTGCATGGCTTGAGTACAACCCTTTCGGTTCAAGTGTGACCCCTTCGATCAAGTGCAACCCACTTCCCAATGTGCCTCGCTCACTCTGCCTGGTGCGCCTCGCCCACTCTGCATGGTGAAACCAGCTCACTCTACCTGGTGTACCTTGCTCGTTCTACCCAATAAAAATTGCTCACTCTACACACCTTGCTCTGGGTCGTGCACCTAATTTTGGCAATGTGGATAAGAATGATTAATCTACGTGAAATTTTGAACTGCAAGTCCAAAAATAGATTAGGGTTTATTTTTCAAGTATAAATAAAAAATCCATTCTCATTGTAAGGATCTTTTGGCTATCCAGCATACCAAAGCTACTCTCTAAAAATCAATTGTACTTGACATTTTGAGATTAAAAAAAAGGAAAGATTGTGCATGACATTCTGAATTGATCATGTCTATGACCTCTTTATTCATGAATATGTGGAATTAGTGTCTCTGCTCTGTCAGTCCTTTCCAGATATTGCTGACTCTAAAAATCAATTGTACTTGACATTTTGAGATTAAAAAAAAGGAAAGATTGTGCATGACATTCTGAATTGATCATGTCTATGACCTCTTTATTCATGAATATGTGGAATTAGTGTCTCTGCTCTGTCAGTCCTTTCCAGATATTGCTGATTATTTTTTAAGAATTGGTGCATTTAAGTTATTCAGTCACTGTTGAACTTGTTGATCGTGCCAATGCTGATATCACTACAGCTTTGACTATATTTAATTTATCTTTGCTTATTTTCTCTAACTCTTTTTCCTTGCAAAGTACATCAGATTTACTTTTCTTTTTTCAATTGGTTATATGGGATTGAAACCCTCCCTAATACATCATCACCACATAGTGGTGTTACCACAGCTTGAATATTATTCATGTATCGTTTGGCAAGATTTGAACCTGGGTCTCCTCCTTGAATCTTACGGAATCTAACCAATTGAGCCATCACCATTTGATACATCAGATTTACTTTTCATGCAATTAGTTAGATTTCAATTTTTGCACACTTTAATTAGTTTTTCAATTTTTGCACACTTACACAATTTTCACATTTTGCAGCAATGTTAATAGGGAACCGGCTCAAATCTGGAGGTTGGAGAGAGTAAAACCCTTCCCATCCCTTTGTTAAACTGCAAACACAGGTGCAAATCGCCCTTAACGATATCCATTCCAACATCCATCTACCTGTCTCATATATGAGTTGATGGGAGCTAGTCTTCAGATGTCCTATAAACATCTTTGCCCTCCATTTAATATTTGCATCCATTTATGATTTTGGATGAAGTGCATTTGCAAAAGAGCATTATCTAATTGTAGTCTCTGGTGATAATAAGGTATCCCTAAACCTCACCCGTAATTTTTAGGTCAAAGCCAGTCCACCACAGCAATTTGAATCTGATTGTTTTATCTCTCTCTCCTAATTTTCTTCTTGATCTTTGAGAAATTGCCCGGTGGAAGAAATCTCGTGGATAATTACACACTTACATAATGCTCACAAAAATAGAGGTCTTTTTTATTTTTTTTGGGTCAATCCACTGTTTCTGCTGATTTATTCACCACTGTTGTGCAGGGGCCATCAAAGTTAAGTTTACTTTTAAGGTCCTCGAGCATCGTGTATATCTGTCCACTCAATATTCCTCTAGGTTTAAGATACTTATGTTATGCTATCTGCCTAAGAAAAACATATCCTAACCCCCTTTAGATTCAAACCCTATAATCTTAGGTAAATTGTTCCATCTTCACTGAGTATTTCATTTAGAAAAGATCAGTGTTAACACTTCTTATTTCATATTATTGACTTTATAGCTGCCATAAGCATCTACCCACGCAATGTAAATGATGCATGTACTGCAATGTGGGCGGATGCGTGTTGTTCTGAATTGCCAATTACAAATGACAGGAAAGGAATGATGTTAGAGAGATATATATTACATACCACCATGGTGAGCATGGAATCAGATGGCTGAAAGCTGTTGGGGCCTTCCTCCCAGAGGTATCCATCCCTCTCCACCGTGTTGATATTACCCCCAACACGCTCCTTCGCCTCCGTGACCACAAATTTCTTGACAACGGATGAGTGCTTTGTGAGCAGTGCCTGGGCCGTGCTCAATCCGGAGATGCCGCCGCCCACCACGACGCAATCAAAGCCCTCTCTCCCCATGCCGTCCTTTGACGGGGCCATGTCCATCGTCGCCTCCTTCGCCGCCACCCGCAGCCCCCCATTTCTTCTTCTTATTCTGCCATGCCTTAATACTGATATTGAAGCATTTTTCTTCTTGTGGGAAGGCAAGGTTGAGACGGGATAATTCACAAAAGTTGTAGGAGTGCATACGGCGGCCATGGCTCCAGGGAGTAATTTTAAAAAAGGGTAGCAGTGATTCGTTCAAGGTCTGGTATTGTTGTGTCTCTCTTAGCCACACAAGCTGATTTATATGGCTATCAATATCATGTCGTTTGTACCAGCAAACATCTCGATTATCTATGCGTTACGAGAAATTAAATCCGCACGGAATGGTAGGATCTGCTCTGACATTTCCTCCACGTAATCTGCTCCCTTCCATCAACGTAAACCCTTCGTTGCTTTAGAGTCTTGAGCACAACTAAGATTGTCAGCATTAGCAGTTATGCAAGTTCGGAAAATTCTTAGTATGCGAACGAATTAAAGGTTTGAATTTATATATATATTTTTTATTAATTTTAAAATTAAATGTTATATATTAATTAAATTTTTAAGGTAAATATAAGTTTGAATTTTATATATAACTACTTAAATTTTATTTTATTTTTTAGAAAAATTTAAGTTTTTAAATTTATATATATATATTTTTAATTTTAAAATTAAATGTTATATATTAATTAAATTTGTAAGGTAAATATAAGTTTGAATTTTATATATAACTACTTAAATTTTATTTAATTTTTTAGAAAAATTTAAGTTTAAATTTTATATATAAAAAATTGAATTTAAATAAATTACTACATAGTATCTTATAAAATATGTGTCATAAAGTAATACATTGTTATGCCATAAAAATATGTAGTAAATAAAGTTGAATGAAGTTTAGTGCAATATGTACGGTCTTCGTCTTTCTTTCACACAAAGGATCAAGTAGCATTTCTAATTTAATTAATTATCAGAAGAAAAAAAAATTAATTATCAGAACAAACAAACAGAAGAAAAACAAAAACAAAAAAAATCAAGGATGTAAAGAAGTTGAAGTATAGTCTCCCCTACCACAAAAACCTGTCTTTATTGCCCGAAGAATTTAATCCTTTACTAAGGAAGAGGGAAAGACACCAAAAGCTTTAAGACAGTCTAAAATGTTCCAAACACAATTCAAGAAAGGGGTCGCTTCTCAGCAACAGAGTCTAATGCAATAGCCACAAAAGTAATAGTCATATTAAATTTGGATAGTGATCCAAATATTTTTTTTTAAGCGAAAAACCCTTTGTGGGGTCGTCTTGGTTTGAGAGACCACGATCAGGGGTTTTATACCGTCAAAGTCACCCGGGAGTCGCACCCAGCCCTGCTCGCACTAACATTATCAATTGGATTTTGGGTACCCAATTCAGCTTTTTGGTAAGGTGGAGATTCGAACCTGGACCTCTCTTGGAGGATTGCCCTCTCCTCTCCAACTCACCTACAACACCTGGGTCGTGATCCAAATCCTTTGGATACCATTAATATTTGGGTAAATCATTATCTTTCTTTGTAACAAATGCATTATGGAATAGCACTGCAGCTGTTGAAATAGCAACACAAAATATATCAGGTAACGTTTTTCATTGGTGGATAAATGCTTTATCAGCATCCAAATACCAAGTCTACTAGGAAAAAAATTCAGGATTTAAAGACTTCTATATTAACATAATTTTGCCCAAATAGAGAATACATAGAAAGAAGATCAACTACTCTTGGCACATATGAAATTACGAGATCTTTCCCATTTTGAAAATTTTGTACTGAGTACCTGAAAAAAGTGTAAAATTTAACTCAACCTGCATAGGGAAAACATGGTAAAATTCCAATTCTTGTCTGCAATTCCTAAAAGTATTGGTTAGTTGGTGCTACATAAAATTCTGGATAAAAACATTGATTTAAATACTCTATATTTTGTGGATTTAAGACATGAAATCAGAAGAATTTGAATGTTGAACAAAGCACAACAAAAAATACCAAAACTCTCAAACTAAGAATGTGCAGGCGTAGATGGGGCCCATAGATTTGGCTGTCAGTCTTCCAAACCAAGAAAGAAGTATAGATTTAAGAAGGTAAAACAAGGTAAGTTTAGACCATATAGATACTTCACTAAAAACAGGGGCAAGAAACAAAATTGAACAACAAAAGATGTTTGTTGTAAATCTTGTAAAAAGAAAGGCCATTATGATTCAAATTACCCAACAAAAGCTCCTAAACAGATTCAAGCTTTATTTATGGATGAAGACATTTGTGCTGAATGGTCCATGTCTGAAATAGTGGAAGAATTTGAACAAATGATAGAAAATAATTGTCCCTTTATGTCCTTGATGAAGAATTTCAGGTATTTAATCAGGAGCAGATAAGTGAAAAACAAGTCTCTTTTGATGAGGATGGTGAAGAATTAAATATGAATGAACTTGATGCTATAAATAATATGTTCATGTTTAATAACAATTCACCCTGTAATTCTCAATGCTCCATGCCACCATTGGAAGACTGTTATGACAATAAATTCTCAGCCTCAGAGAATGAATTAAAAAATGCTTATGTAGTCTATTGCTGGAACAATCAGACGGATAAAGAAATTGTAGAAGATATTGAAAGTGACACAGCTACAGTTGAGACAATAACTGATGAAGAAGAAACAAACTATTCTGACATTGAAGACCAGCCAATTATTCCCCAAAAGGTAGAGTATGAACCACTTAAGGATCCCCAAACTCCCACTCATTTTAGAAAGAATTTCAGCAATTTCGAAGCTATAAACCAAAATCCAATTACAAGATACCCTTTAAGTTTTAAAAAAGTTCAAGTTGAACTTCCCAAGGTTGTTACCTTTCAATCTACAATTTTGATACTAGTTAGGGTAGTGAAGGATGGTTATGAACATTTTGTTAAATATGTTGCTTTTGTAAATACTAGTTTAAATATTAATTTTGCTCATGAAAAAGTGGTAGATAAGTGGTTAACCTCCAACAAGGAATATCAGATATGTACAATGAATGGTAATAGGTGTTTAAAATATTTTGTAATTAGAATTCTGGTGCAGGTAGGTAATAAAGTAATTTTAAAAGATTTTGTTCAAGTAAATGACTCAGGATACCATATTGGCTTGGGAAGTCCATTTATGGACTCAATGGGATCATACACTGTTAGTCACCAATGTTTAGTGGTAAACATTGATAATTCAAAGATCACAATTCCTAGAATTTTTACTGTGTTTTATGCTAAAAAATAAGGCCCAATGGTCAAATTCATCAATTTCGCAGATAATAAAGCATGAAGCCAGGTTATCCCAAGCAAAATCACATCATTCATTTCTATCACGATTTTTTGTATTTCAATGCAAAATCTTGGTTTTAAATGACTAAAGAGGAAATGATTAAATGTTGTGTTGAACATCCTTTGGAAAAATGGGGTGTATATTCCCCAGAAGCTGAAAAACCTACCTTGCATCAATTACCTATAAAAGGTAAAAAGATTGTGCTTAATAAAGAAGATGACCTTGAAACTAGGAATCAAATTGATGAGTTGTATAAGAAAGGATTGATTCGGCCATCAACATCAGCATATACATGTTCTTGTTTCACAGTCAGGAAACACTAGATCAAAAGAGGAAAAACAAGAATGGTTGTGAATTATTTTCCATTAAATAATGTAACACAGTCCAAAGCCTAGTTAATACATAGATGTGCCCGAAGTAAGACATTTTCAAAGTTTGACTGTATTTTTGGTTACCATCAAATAAGGATAAAAGCTTTTGATATTCATAAAACAACATTTAATTCTCCTCCTGGAATGGTTGGTAATGCCATTTGGTTTGAAACACAATTCCATATGCAAATGGACCAGATATTTCATCCTTATTTTGATTTCATAGCAAACTATATAGATGCTTTTTTGGTCTAATTAGAAACATTATTAGAACATTTTTTAAAAATATATATATTACAAACCATGACATAGGACTCTCTATAGATTCCAAGAAATTAAGCATGCAACCACTTGTTTTGGAAAAAATTTATAAATTTTTATACAAATTATAATTAGTAGAGCATATTTAAAGGTTTTTGGGTTGTATCAATTATGTGCAACAATTTATTTCAAATGTTGTAGCCAAGACCAAACCATTTCGGTAAGTTAAGTTATGGTTACAAAACCATTCAACTGGACAAATCAAGCTACAGAAGCAGTGTTAAAATTGAAATAGGATTATTTGCAACTTCCACCATTGGCGCCATGCTTCTAAAGCCCATACATTCTCTAAACAAATGCATCAGCAAAACACTGGGTAGCAGTGTTATTGGAAAAAAGGTGACAGTAAAAAAATCTCAATGTATAAAAGCGAGAACTTTTAGAAACATGAATTAAATTATTGACTAGAGAAAAGGAGATTTTGACAATTATCAAAGGTATTAAAAATTCAGGAATTTATTCCATTAATAAGGATTATCATGTCCTAGCTCTGCTAGGGTTTGATGAGGAAAGCTGCTTTGCTGGAATTTTTTGAGACCTATCTGGTGGGCTCTGCGGGGATGGCAGCAGTTTCTGGAGGAGGTATGAACAACTAGAGGAATGTAGTGATGGCATCAGGTCCGTCACAGAACGTGCATGCTAGGGCTGGTATTTCTTTTAAAAATGATTGGAAGGAACAGGATTTCCCATTGCATGCCGAGAATCGCTTGTTAAATAACAATGGATGTTTGGAACGATGTGAAGCCAGGCCGGTTCTAGTGGTTCAACCGGACTCGGTGGCGAGAAGATGTGGAGTATTTAACCAAACATGTGCTTATTGGTAAATTTATGGGCATCCGAATTTCTCTTCCCTTTGTGGAGGCTTGGGTTAGGAAGACTTGGAACCCTGAAGGTGATGTGGAGGTGATGCTGAGTGCAAACAGTTATTTTATGGTGGTTTTTTCTTGTCTTGCGAATCATAACAAAGCATTTGAAGGAGGTCCCTATTTACGTAACCAAGCGGGACTCTTTCTTAAACCCTGGCATGTGGGTTTCAACCCATCAGAGGAGCGGCCGTCACGGGTTCCGGTGTGGGTTCGGCTTCCGTGGCTCCCCTTGGAATTTTGGAGAAATGACATCTTGCATATGATTGCCCTTCTACTTGGGAAGCCGATTGGGCCGTCAAGACAGACGCTGGATAAAAAGGTAATCTCTGTTGCCCGTATCTGTGTTGAAATTGATTTAAACAATCCTATTCCAGATTCTATTGAAATACAGTTCGGATCAACCATATGGGTTCAAAAACTTGACTATGAAGCTCTTCCATTTCGTTGTCGGATTTGCCATGAATATGGCCACTTACAAAGAAAATGCCCTAAGTTTGTCCTGCCTGTGGCTTCAAATCCTAGGCCCTCTCAAGCTGTACAAAATATGGATAAAGGAAAAGCCCCGATAAAGGAGGGGGATCAGGATAAGGAAGGCTTTGTTACGGTAAAACCTCGGAACAAAGGAAGAAAGGCAAAAAGAGACATTAAGGATAACCAGCCAGATGCTCAGCTCAATCGTTTTGAAATTCTAGAGAATCTTGATCAGTGCGTGGAGATAACTGAAACATCGCTACCTGTTATAGATATAACAGGACCAAATCAGTTGTCTCTTCATGAGGTGGAACCAAGGGAACCAGATACAGGGGGTTTAAATGAAAAACAAAGGGATTTGGTTCCGAGTATAGGTGATATGGTTGGCCCTAGCCCTGGAAGTGAAGTTATCTTAGAAAATGGCACCGATTTAGATGTGCCCTCTCCTACCCAGGCATCGACGCAGTCATCCATGGACTGTAAAACTCCTACGGTGCTGGGATTGCAGCATAAAATAATAAAAAAAAATGCTTCAGATAAGAATATGAAGGTGGGTCGGAAGAAAGACCAAGATAAAATTAAGTTAATGGGGGAGACTTTGGTAGAGTCAGGTTTGGTGAGAACATTGGACTCCCATTTTTATAACCCCCAAAAATGATTATACTTTCATGGAATGTAAGGGGGTTGAACAGCATCCCCAGACAAAAAGTTGTTCGTGATTTGATTCGTGTTCATTCTCCGGATGTGGTTTTTATTCAGGACAGAGTATTGATAACTGGGAGAGTCTCCCGTCTGGGGATTCTCAACACCTACGGGAGTTGATCCATAAGGATGTTCAGACTTAATGTAGTTTGTTTGTTTTTTTTTTTTTTTTTGGTTTTCTTTAGGAGTTGACCTTGTCTGGTGATTTAGCCTGTCTTGTTGCTTATTTGAGTCCTGGGTGGGGGCTCAGCTGTACTTTGTAATCCAGAATTTTTATCAATAAATTTTTACCCCTTTATTTAAAAAAAAAAAAGGTATTAAAAATTTAGGACATTGTTGTTACCAGAAGAGTTCTTAATTAGAACTGACAACAAAAATTCTAAACGGTTCATGGGCAAACAAATTTTAGCACAGTTGTGTAGGGGGCGATATGCATGGTTTGCAAACTATACTATCACAGTATCGGTTTACAGTTGAAGTATCGGTTTACAGTTGAATATAATCCCAGGAAAGGAAAATTCGCTGCCAAATGCTCTTACCAAGAAATGGCACATGTGAATATGTTTTCCCAACAAAAACATCGGTCCACATATCCTTTGATTATTACTAATGGTTGTTTTAATTTTTGTAGACGAATCAAAAGTTTCTTTCCAACACATGTGAATATGTTTTCCCAACAAAAACATTGGTCCACTTATCCTCTGATTATTATTAATGGTTGTTTTAATTTTTGTAGACGAATCAAAAGTTTCTTTCCAACACAGTCAGAAATAACACCTCAATGTTTTCCAATTATAGATTTTATGTCCAACTCTACAGGGCGCATTAATGTCTATCAGTAATGCCAAGTGTACTACAAAAGTTGCACACATGGTACAATACATGTTGGATAGTGACAAATTGGATGATGTTATTCTTCTACGAAAGTCTTTCTATGGAAATAATATTTTTGAAGAAAAATGGCAGCATCAAGAATGGAAGACATGCTTAGGACAAAATTTGATAAGATTCAATTTTACTGAACCAAATTTCATAAGGCTATATATCGATCAAGAAATCCAACCAACACAAGGACCACAGTCACATGTTTCACAAGCACCACCATAAGTATCAAGTGGACATCAGACCCAAAAACATAAAGGTCAATCATCTTAGCACATGAGCATCCTAAAATTTGATAAGATTCAATTTTACTTAACCAAATCTCATAAGGCTATATATCGATAAAGAAATTCAACCAATACATAATCCAGCCAACACAAGGACCACAGTCACATGGTTCACAACCACCACCATAAGCATCAAGTGGGTATTTGACCCAAAATTATAAAGGTCAATCATCTTAGCACATGCAAGATGCTCATGATCCAAATGGGGACAAGAAATTATTTCAAATCCTAGTACAAAAAGTAAAAGCTTGCAGGAAGTACCAAAAATCAACCATCAAAATTTTGCCTTAATCATGACTTATTTTAGAGTGAATTTGAAAAAGGTTCGTCTCCAAATTATTTCAAATCCTAGTACAAAAAAGTAAAAGCTTGTAGGAAGTACTAAAAATCAACCATTAAAATTTTGCCCTAATCATGACTTATTTTAGAGTGAATTTGAAAAAGGTTCATCTCCATGGGTTGATGATTAGACCATGTACAAAGCATATTGGTACTAAAAGGTATATGAAAACACCGCCATGGTGCCACATGGCCTCAAAGTGGCAAGACCCTTATGTTTTTTTAGAGAATCCTAGTTTAGAGGAGTCTTTTTTGTAATATATTATACAACTTTAGGTACAAAAGCATCTCTTTACAAGATAGTGGTTTGTAAGTGGAATCTTGTTAGTTGTAGTGCTTTATTATCTATTAGTCCCATTTGGGATGCCCGCCCACCGTCGAAAACCTATAAAATCTTTATTGTAAGGCAAAAGGGGCATCAATCATTTTGGCTATTGAGACTCCATGAAAACATTGGGTACTTCATGTATCTTTTGTTTTGAGATTAATAGAAGCCTAGTTAAAAGGCACTACCTCTGTGCAGTTTTTGTTAATCTATTTTAGTATGTGTGTTAATTATTCAAGGAGAAAAACCTCCTATCTATGTTGCTTTATGCTTATCCTTGTAGAAATATTGCTAGTGCTTGATCATCTAGGTTTGAAGGATAGGCTCTTGCCTAGCTTATAGTTGCTAACTTTAGATTTGTGATTGATCTTTATTCTTGTTGCTATAGTGTGCTACAATCGGTTTGTCTTCAACAATCCTCCATATTTTGATCTTTAATTTATATATATATGTGTGTGTGTGTGTGTGTGTGTGTGTGTGTCTACATCAATATACACCATCAAAATTATCATATAATACATCATCATCATCCTATAGTACAATAAATTTGAGTCTAGGATAGTAGCCCAAAATCGACTAGGGTAGCTAGCTGTAGGAGCTCATGTTTAGTGCTCCTAAAGCCTCTCCTCCTCTTATTGCTAGTGGTGGCTTCTCGACTGACCTCTAAGATTATTGTGTCATGGATTGGGAGTGCATCCATGATTGTGTCCATGTAGGTGATGGTAGGCTCTAGTCTACTAGGATGACTGTATGGTATGCCACTCTATAGTGTGTTACCCACTCTATCTTCACTCATAGATCCCTCTAAACTTGAGTCATTTGGTCTAATAAGGTTTGGACCACCTAGTTGCCACCAAATCCCTTGTTATTGTGTCCATTGATGCCATTGCATCACACTCTATAGTAATATTTTGATGGTCTAGTGCACCATGATGACCTACCCACTTCTAAGTCATCTCACTCTAACGGTATGGTAGACTAAGGTGACCTTATAGGTCTTGCCTTACCTTCCATGATCATTAGTAGTGGTGATGGTGGTAGTGTTATTGTTGTTGCTACTTGTCTCTCCCTTTAGTGATAATACTCCATGTACTACCTAACCAAGGGTGACACTACCTGTTGCATCCTTCTCCCTTATCTATAGCCCAATGATGGTTAGCTTTAGTGGTATAATGGTTTGGTACCATCTCTAGTGCCCATCGTTGGTCCCAAGATCATCATTTCTTGGATCCAATATGACTAGATCATTAATGATTGACTTTGGGTATGAATTTGAGTTTGACTATGGCCCAAACTCTCTCTCATATGGAACAACGATACTACACCACTCCTTTTGTGATCCCCTACTATGCTCCAAACTGGTAAAACATGTAATCAAAATGGAAGAGCTCTCACTCTCCCTATGGTTCCACTATCCATATAGCTTGCCTAACATGAACTAGGTAGTAGACATACTCTTACCAACTAAGATGTTCCCTATATGGTTACCATATGACATAATTCTAGCACAAATAATCTAGAAACTTTTTGACCATGCCCAAAATACATATGGGGTCTACCCTATTTTACCTAAAACTAACATCTCCATCTATGTGTAGTTGTCACCTCAAGATCTACTACCTATCTAAACAACCATGGTGGTCTTATAATTGTAATGTGATCCTAGGCCTCCACATGGAATAATGTGCAACATGTGAGAATCCATCCAACCTCTATAGACCACATAGTACAAAGAGTGGTAAATTTGTATCAACACCACCAGACCCTAGATAAAAATGGTCTACAACTTGAGCATATATATAATAATCTTGCCCCATCCCTAATCTACTACTCTCCTATTGGTGTCCTTGATTAGGACCCTAAACACCAATGCACAAAGGAGAGTGGTCTAGAAGTTTGATAGTTTGTAGTTGCATCATTTTGTCTTCTAACAATTGGTTGAGAATGGCTACATGAGGATGATTAAACCAAATAATTTTCTCTTAGGCCTTTTAGGACTAGTTTTTGTGGGGCTACAATAGTGTTTACATTATAGGCTGGGCATGAGTCAATTACCCCATTTCCCACAACATGATTGTTTTTGTATTATCATTTTTAGTTAGAAGAGATTAATTTCTATTCATGCTTTTTAATTTTTAGTTTGCCTCTTCTCAAGAGGGAAACTTCACATATTTTCCTAAATCTACTATTTTTTTGAAGGTGAATATGTTGGTTATCTCTAAGGGGTAGGCTAGCTATTCATGTAGGTTTCATATAAAATTGTTTAAGAGCTAAATTTTAGATAGTGTATATTGAAGTCTTCCTACTAGAGCTCATCACTTTGTCAATAAGTCAGTGAAACTCTCTCCTAGAGCTTCTTTAAGGGTATATAGGTCATTGATAATGACCTTCGCTTCAATATATACCAAGAAATATTGGATGAAATTCCTGATCATCTCCTCAAATATTTGATACTATGTCTTAGCATATAGTACAACCATTCTAGGGCTAACCCATTAAGGCTATAGGAAAACTGTTTGAGGAATATCATTTCCTCATATGGTATGCCATTACTTGTAGTATACAAATTCTAATGTGTTCAATGAGATCTTATTTCCCTTGGTACATATAAAATTTAGGCATCCCAAAGTTTTATGGAAAATTATGACTAGGTATGATAGGATCAAAAGGTTGGTTATACAAATATACATGAGTATCTACAAGAAGATGATGACCCTTGAATAGAGTCCATTAGTTGGGTCAATTCCTCTAACTCAATTTGGAATTTTTAAGGAATTGGGTTTTGAGGAATATGGTTTGTTTGTTGAGAAAAGATAAAGTTGAGAGATAAGGTATTTAGTGCCTCACTTTCTATAGAAGTTGTAACAATAGGAGGGTTTGAACTTGTGCAGTTAATATTTGATGAATCGAGGTCTGCAGATGAAGATCCATGAAATAAATTGTTTTGGTTTGAAGTTATGAGAGTGGACTTAGCTATCGTGAATATGCTAAAGAGATTCTTCTCTAGAGGAATTTAATGTTTCCTCATCCTCTCTTAGGATTGTTTCTATAGATTACTTGTTTCCAGGTAGAAAAGGTGCCATATTTTCAATAGAATTAAATACTACTTCCCCTTGTTCATTATGAACAAGGGAGAGGATACCTGAATAAGGAGATTCTTTGTAGTAATCTTCACATGTGGGATTTTCAAATATGACTTGATTCCCTTGAATGTTGGAAAAGAAGGGTAAGAAATTAGGATTTTGAGCTAATTGACGTGCAACAAGTTGAGTAAAATAATGATATTCAACCATGGTTAGGAAGGGAGGATTAAATTTTATTAGTCTTTATTTCAATCATTTTTTAGAAGAAGAATATGTTTTATATTTCCACCTCTCTATATATTTGATATAAACGATATTCCCAAACCTCTCGACATACTTGCTCTCTTACTATACCAATCAATATGTGGAAGAAAATTGATCCCTTGATATATATGACCATACATAAGAGAAACTTTAAAGCACTTAAGAGAATGATACTAATTATGGCCATAACTAGATATGTGATACAATACTAGTACATGAGAGGTAATAAATATACCTCCTTATGACTCCCATTAGCCCATAGGACTAACCTTTGGTGATGTTCTTGTTAATATTTGTTAATTTATTCTAACTATACAAATAGTTTAAGTTTTGGATTAATTTTATTTTTAATTATAATTTAATATAGATGTTTTTTGGACCCATGTGGTGTTCATGTCAGGTTCACTAAATATGTGGGGGCACAAAATTGTGTGCATCCACACTTGAGATTTGGAAGGCTTATAGTGTGTAGCCCACCAGTCTAATTTTGATGTGTTGATTAGAATACACCTAGGGTTTAAAATCATATTCTATCCTTGAAGCAAAAAAAGGATAAGGGATGTAATACAAGTGTGACTAGAGGATGAAAGAATACAAAAACCTAGCTCTACATGCTCTTCATTTACAATACTTACAAGAATAGTCAATGCTTCTTTTTTTCTTGATAAAATAAGAGATAAACAAGCATGTATGCGAACAATTCAATTTAGCCTCTAATGCGAATATATGAATATTCAATTTGATGCCTAAATTCTTAAAGGAATATAAAATTTGACTATATTTGCAACTGTACAAAATCTCTTGATTTAGCAACTTTACTTTACAATACTTATTACAAAACTAGATAGAATATGACAAATGATAAAATCAATACAATTACTTTTTAAAATGGATGACAAAACATATAATATTTATATATGATATAGTAAATTGCTAACTATGCTAACTCCTATTGAGATTTTACAAATCTACTAATGTAAATTCCACAAACAACCTAAGATAACTACATATTAGATTAAAAAATTTAAAACTACTAACATATTGCTAAAAGTAGAATAGAGAGCAAACAATGATACATGAGTTGTTGTTAGTATAGAAGCACTATATGTATATGGGAATTAAATATAATACAAAAGTATCATGATATAGAGAGTAACAATATGAAGTTTTTGTACAAAAGAATCATATGATAATGCAATACAAAATTCCATATGACGTTTTTGTGATAGTGTGGCACTTTTATCCAGAACTTGCACAACCAAAAAACTATTGCAAATAGAAATAGGAAGCAACTACATTAGTGTTAAGGGGTTTGTATGATATTTACAAGAAGGCATATATTTATTGGTTAAGGGATAAAACCCCTACTTCTTTATGGTGGTTTAATGAAATGATGAATAAGTAATAGATAAAAAACATGCAAATAAAAAAACTTATAAGCAACTACAAAAGTTAAGAGATGGAAAAGGCCATAAATTAATTTGTTGGAATACATCCTTCAATGCTTCTCAAATTCCTATCAATGTTATTAAGTTGTACACCTTTATTCCTCTTGATCATGCTTTTAAAAAGGATCTCAAGTGTATAAGAATGACTCCTCAAATATTACAGTCGTATGTAATGGAGAGAAGTCCTTTTAGTAGAGATTTGAGCACCACATGAGTATAAATGATTGATCCTCTTGATTACCTTCTTCTAATGTATATTTTATAAAATTCTCAAGCTCTATTAAGGTGAATACATGGAGGGGTGAGTTGTACCATTAATAGAGATAGGTGGAAAGCTTGCAAGCTCATGTAGTGTTTATAGGAGTTACAATGAATGACTCAACTATTAGGGATAGGTGTATGGAGATGATTAGGATTTATCTATCTTGATTGGGAGTTAATTTCCCTTATTAGAAGTCCATCAACATAGTTTCACATTAGATGAAGTAATATGTAATATCCATGAGAAACGAGTAGTCAGATAGCAAAACATTTAATTGTAGTAGTGTTGGTGCAAAGTTTCCATGAGATGATAGATGCACCTTATGGAATTCTATACAATACTTACGTAAGAACCTACAAAATTCTATATGACACTTATGAAAGCATGCGGTGCTTTTATTTAATATATTTTTTTAGGTCAACCTTGGGTTAGAACATGGGCATATTTATACTTGTTGGAAATTAAATTTTGAGTAATTTTATTGGTTCCATATTTTTAGGATTTATGAAGGTTTTGATAAAGTCTTAAAATCATTAAAGGTAATGTTGCTCTTTATCTTGAATTAAAACAATTTTGCTCAATTTGTCAAAAAGAGATGATTACTGATAATATTGGTGTCTAGAAGTTAGAAGTTATTACATCATAGCACATGTGATAAATCAAGTGGTATAATTACCCCTCATAAGGTTTATTCATGTAGTATAGGATAAGATAGTTACAAGTTTATTTGAAGGTTTGTTATGTCTTAAATAGACATATTATGTACTTAAATACCTATCACTTCCATGATACAACCAATCAAAATATTGAGTTCTAACATGTGGTATTAGAGTAGGTATAAGGAAGAAATAATTCTCCTTATAATACTCCTCTAGCTTTGATACAGATAAAACCAAAGAGCACTTAGAAAATAAGCTTCAAGGGTAAAATTACCTTGTATAAAACTATCACCATGAAGCAAAATTCCATGGTAGATTTATAAAATTTCAAGGTGAAAAAACCATTCCAAAGGAAAAATTCTTCAAGCATAAAAAGTGTTCCAATCCCTTCTAATACCACTAAGATCATAAGCCTACAAGAAACAACAAGGAAAACTTAAGCAAGCAAAAGGAAAAGGGGTCATAAAATATTCCCTTAAAAGAATAGCCTTCTCAAAAGAAATTAAAATTAGCCATTGAAGCTTCTTATAAGATTCAACAAGAAAAAAATAATAGCCTTCTCAAAAGGAATAAAAGAAGCCATTGAAGCTTCTTAGAAGATTCAACAAGATTGAAATGAAAGCCTTCTCAAAAGAAAATAAAATAAGCCATTGAAGCATCTTAGAATATTTCAAGAAGATAACTTGCAAGAAAGAAGTCAATCAAAGAATTATAAAGAAATATATTGTCAATAGATAGAGATATCATCATTTTTATTCCAAGAGTAGAAATGTATCTATCAAGAACATTTGAGAAAATTAAAGTGCATAAGCTAGCCACAAGAGGATATGAAATACAATAGTCATAAACAATATTTTTGGGTAAACGATCTAGTTGGAACAAAAGAAAATAAGTCTATGATCAATAAAAATAAGAGGTAAACATATGCTTCATGGTACATAAGCCTTTAAAAATATCAGAAACAAGTTTTCATCTCATAGCTATATTATTTAGAAAAAGACAAAAGAGCATAGCTCTTGAACAAAAATATTGAATGGAACGTTTAAAAGGTTAAAAACCCTGTGAACTATAGCTATAACCAACAAGCAAGTTTTATTTGGAAACCAAAGCATGTTAAAATATCATGAAGCTAGAGTTTCACCAAGGAGGATCCTTTGTTAAAATAGCCATGTTGCTCACAAGTGCTTTGTGAACAAGCTTTAAATTAAAGAAGAATATGTAAAAGTTTGACATCTAGGGAAAAATAAAATATTAATATTGAGGAACAATGGCATTTAGAAATAATACCTCGAAGAAGTTGCACATGAATAATAGAACACCCATTGCACAAAGAAAGAAACTAGAGCCAACAATATAACCTAAGCAATAAATAATAACATCTAAAGCTTAATGCTTAAAATTTGTAAAAAGGAATAGTAGAACATCCATTGAACCAAAAAGAAATTTGTAAACTTTATAAATGTTTGACATAGATAAGTGCTTAGACTTGCAACCTATGGAAAGAATCCATGATCAAATGATGAAGAAAGGGATGAAAGGAGAAATAAATGCATAAATAAAAGGCTTAGAAACTAAACAAAGCTAGGTTCCAAACATAAGAAAAGAAAAATAAGACAACAATCATTCAAGTCATCCAAGGAAATTTCCAATGTAAGAGCGTTGTGATGAGAAGAATGAAAAAAAATTTACAACATCAAAAGCCTCAATGCAAAAACACAAATCTTAGAATGTGAAAGAAATATTCTCATTTAGACAAAATCATTGATTACATAAACACCATAATAGAGTGCATTTTAATTAGAAGGCAACCTTTTTGTGCTCAAATAAGAAACATTTAGCACACAAGTCTAAAAGGGGAACATTTACTTCAAGAAAATTAAAATATTTATGCCACACCTCAAGGGGGGGAAAAATTGAAAGAATACAAAAGGAAGCTTTACAAAAAATAATCCCTAGTATTTTTGAAAAAGAAAATTCAAAAAGAGGGAAAATCCAAGAAGGAAGAACACACCTCCAATTTATGAGACACTTATTTTTCACATTTTTCAAGCATAAATTGAAATCCAAATATAGGCATATCTATACTCGTAAAAAAGAGATTTCCAAGGTAGAATCAATAAAATAAGAATATTTAAATTTTGTGAAAGTTTACCATGGCTAGTGGAACACCAAATTTCTTGTTGCTAGATTTCCAATTATTGAGGGAAAACAATTATACAACCTAGAAAACTAAACTTAGAATATAGCTTGAGTTTGAGGAAGTATGGGAAGTAGTATATGGGACCATTGTTCATCCTACTACAAAAGGAGAATACCAAATAAAGTTTGATGAGGTAGAAAAAAGGAAATACTAATCATCATGTTCAAAATAGAAGATGAGATCCAAGCATATATTCATTATTCAACCATAGCCAAGGATGTGTAGAAGAATATAAAATAGTATTTGAAGCCAAGAAATAAAATTATATTTTGTTCCTCTAGATCCAACTCCATTTTCTAAAGAGGAGAGTCGAGAAAAGTTAGAATCATTCATGAGGATAAATATAAAGTTACAAGCATTGGGAACTTAGGTATCTGATGAAACACTAGTTCTAAATATTTTAAGATCACTCCCATCAAAATATAATTTTTTTGTGATTACCTTAAATATTACTGAGCAAACACCAATATTTGAGAAGTTGATAGACATACTTCAAAAAGTAGAAGCCTCACATGCAAAAGATGAAGAAAAACAATTTCTATTTGCAAATAAAAAGAGAAGCAACCATTCAGAAGAGGCATGAGTTCCAACAAAGAAATAATTTTTAAAAATATCATAATCAAATAAATGAATCTCAAAGAAGTACTTTCCACATGTAAAACTAGTGTGAACATAAAATGGATACACGGTGAAGGAATGTTAGCATAATCCATTAAAAATGGATCCCCTTCATGAAATATGAACCAACATTTTAGAACAACAAAATTAAAATAGGAGAGAAACAAATTAAAGAAGAAGAAAAAGATAATAAGAACATGTGTTTGTTGCCCAAGCACACCTTAGACAACACAAAAATGTTTGGTATGACTTCAAATATATGACATGTCAAGAAACTTGGATGCATTCAAATAATTATACAAGAAAAGTTCAATTGGTGATAAGGATTATATATTAATTAAATATTAGATTAAAGTAATTAGGTTTTGATTAAAATTCAAGTTGTAATTTAATAGGTTTTGAAAGGTTTTGTCAGACATTTTTTCTTTATCCTACAAAAAGGGCATTGAACATGCCATATTAAATGTAATATTTTCTTGTATGGTTACCATGGTTTGTAAATGTCTATAATTTTATTTTGGTAATCAATAGAAAATTGATTAGGTTCCAAGCTTCCTGGTTCCATATCAGTTTGGTATTAGAGCACTTGATTTATCTATGAATTGGGTTTATTACACCTCTTACATATGTGGAATCAAGAGCAATAATCTCTAATCTCTATAACATTACCTTGTTTTTAATGGCAACATGGTGCTTGATCAAGAGAACCTCAAAATTTGCTCTCTACAAGATTTGGCATAAATGACAAAAAATCTAAGTTTTGAGATTCTCTTAATTATGTTAGACATAGTTGGTACTAAATTGGATGAAAGCCACATTATTGATATTATTAAAGCTTATATCAAACATCGTGACCATGCTTAGAATCCTGATTTCATGCTCATCAACAATTCAGACTTGGAAGATAAGATGAAATTAAAGGAAATTCCTACTGCAAATTTACATCTTAGGTGGTCATATTATTGGTCATAGTTGTAATAGGACATTGAGACAATGCAACCCATCCATAATGTGGTAAGTATGAAGGGGTTCCAAACTATGGGTTGGTGTGACAACTACATGTTGGAGCCCATCCACACCAACATAATTGGTATACTCAATCTGGATGATATGTGCAGGAAGAAGGGACTCCCCTACCACTCTGTAACCTATATATAGTGTGATCATGCACCACATAGTCATTGCTTCCACCCTGCTCCTCGAATGGTACCATCATCATTGACCCTAATGCTCTACACTTGGTAGCCCCTAGCTCCCCTTGATCCCCATTCTTCTATGTAGTGTGTCCATTATCATGGTTTACTTCATGGACACCCTTATCATTGCATCCTAATTATTATGGTCCCCATGAGTCCTCCCATATGCACCATCTCACCTATTTACTAAAAATATGGTCCTTTACTTCTTTCTTAGGGACTCAAACTAGAGTTGATCATGTCATCCAAAGTCAATAGTAAAGTTGTTTTCTCAGAGCTTAGTGGCACCAAAGGAAAAATCATTCTATATAATTTAATGATCCCACTAACATCATGGAGGATTGAATATGGCTCCTTCCCTACCATGTACACCTATCTAATCCATGTCAATGTATTTATTTAGCCAATTATCAAAGACTATATGTGCCACTCTAGCACTCCCTATCACTCCTTAGTGACTGATAGACAACATTCCAACAATGAACATGCATCTTGTGTGCATTGTATGCATTTTCTAGTGTGGCTAACTCCCTAGATATTTTGGCTATAGTTCCACAACCCCTCATCATGCAACCCCTATTATTGTGCATTTTATACTATATTCACATTGCATAGCCTCCCCCTCCCTCAAACATTGATGCATGTAAAATTCTAAAAATATACACATAGTTATATGTGGGCCATTGTCCAAGTGTACCCTCTCTTGTAGCTCTACCAACCCATAAGCCTTGAAAACAACCCTGTTTACGTCCTCAACTTGTATATTCTCCCCATTGGAGTGAAGAAGCACAACAAACTCTTTGAGTACTATTAGGTATTTTCAATGTATCAATCCTTCTAGGAAATATTCAATTCCTAGGCCAACCAATTTCTCACATAGTTATAATAGGTTTTAGTCTACCTTAGGGTCTGGTTGTACATCTTTAGAGTTAGCCATGACCAAAACATTTCTAGTAGTGTGAATGTTATAGTGGAAAGGGACAAGGACCCACAAGAGAATCTAATCTTTCTCCACATATTTCCTAGGTCTCATATGATAGGTCACATTCCAAGTACACATGTTGGCTTCAAAGCCTCCTATCTCCCCAACACACAATTTTATCCCTTTGACATAGATGATAACATCCACCTACACTTTTAAATTGATTATACCACATTCATAGTGGGGAGGAATTTAAAACCTTTTATATTACTCTCTTATTTCTTATTGAATACATGTTATAAAGTCAAAGCCACTAAAAAATTTTAAAACATCAAAATATTTTGAAGAATATTCCCTACAAATTCTCCTTGAAGGAAAGCCATTCCTCCATATCATTTTTGTCTCATGAGAAACTCTTTATTTTTATCAATCTAGTGCTCCATCTAGTCATGAGGGCTTATATATACTCATTGTAAAGAAAATTTTGAGGTCGATCCAATGTAACAAATATTTTTAAATTTTGTGAAGACATACTCAGGCTAATGAAGCATCAAAGTTTAGGAGGTCCATCTTCCAATTTCTATGCTTCTCAAATATTTTCTTCCTCCTCTTTTATAATGTATAAGAGTCTAATGATTTTTTTGTTAGGAGGAATTATATGGATTATATATTAATTAAACAATAGGTTTGATTAATTAGGTTTTAATTAAAATTCATGAAGATTTAATTTAATAGGTTATAAAAAGTTATGTTAGGTCTTCTAGCCTTATCCTACAAAAAAGGGTATCTAACATGCCATATTAAATATAATCTTATCTTGTCTAGTTGCTCATGGTTTAGGCCAATAATTTTGCTGCTACTGTGGTTTGTAAATGTCTATAAGTATATTTTGGTAATCAATAAAAAATCAATTGTGTTACAAGCTTCTTGTTTCCATATTAATTAGTTGATAACTTCAAGCCAAGGAATCAACAACATGTGACATAACCTAGATAAAAAATAAACTATTACAAGAATAAGCCATGGGATACCTCTAATGATAAGAAGTTTGTTATATTCTGGAATGAAGATGGTACATATTTTTCCAAATACAAAGAAAAACATTTGTAGGTTGATTGACCTATTGTGAAGAAAGCTTCGAATAAGCATGAGATAACTTTTAAACTAGATATTATTGAAAGAAGATGTCATGGCCCCCCTTTTTAGAAAA
Source organism: Wollemia nobilis (assembly GCA_028583015.1). Classification (NCBI taxonomy): domain Eukaryota; kingdom Viridiplantae; phylum Streptophyta; class Pinopsida; order Araucariales; family Araucariaceae; genus Wollemia; species Wollemia nobilis. Next base: position 883,816 of record JAQPPZ010002395.1, on the reverse strand, counting down.
TTTGTATGTGGATGAATTTAAGTCTGGTTGTATCATTTTATTAAAATAATGATTGACTACTTCCACACTAGATATGCAATATATATATATATATATATATATATATATATATATATGAATTTTTTTATATGTTTTATTTATGGAATGATTGATTATTCCTTGTGGAAAATTGTGTAGGATTTAAGAATTCTTAGAAATGATATTTTGATATCAATTGGATTTTTGAAGGATACTTGAAAATGATTGGGAACTAACCCCAAGGACTTTTACCAACTTTCCTTGCATATCTTAATTCAAATTCATTGGACTAATATTTTAGTTTATGGTTTTCTCAGGGTGAGAAGACTATGAAGAGGGATATAGGTCAAACATATCTCTTCACTTTATCGATGGGATAACACTTTAAAAAATGATCTCTTATTTATCCTATGATGGATGTATTTATTTTTATTATTCCATTAACTCAAGTGCTGGTTGTAGATGCACCTACGAGAATGCAAGACCAATAAATGACTTCTCTGTTGCCATCAAACAAAATATGCTAGCTCTTGGAAGAGGAAGTAAGGAGTGGTTAGCTAGAAGTAAAGTCATGAATGGTGATATAGATTGAGGAAATGATTTGGTGGTTAGAGAGAAAGGAAGGGGATGTGCTTCATCTTGGGGGTGGTTCATTGGGAGAGATGATAGGGGGAGCAATGGGGCACCAAGGGATCACTAGAGAATTTGGATGCTGAGGGATCATTGGAATGACTGGAAACTAGGATGATGTTGAAGAATATGCCTAACTCTCACCATATGAGTTAAAAAATAAGGAAACGATAAGTACTATTGATGAAGTACATTTGAATACCATGATTGGAGAATGATGGGTAGTTGGATTATTCGAGAAAATGATATTTTTTGTAGTGTATGTGATTGAGCTATTGAAAAAATATGGAAACTATGTGTGTGTGGCACCGATCATAGAAAAGAGCAAGTTGGAATTTTGTCTTTATTAAATTTATTTTAGGCAGTAAGGGAATAGTTTTAACCTCAACATTATTTCGATAGTGTTTAGAATTTGCATAAATATTTTACTATGTTTCCAAGGAGGGAAGTTTGATTCATAGGTTAGAATATATTTGATGTCTTCCTATCAAATCATTGCTTATGGAATAGCATAGAAGCCATTGAATGATAGTCGAATGGATTAGTTGAACATCTACTGAAAACCTATGTGCATGAAGGTACCTGTTATTATTTAATTTTCTATCAAAGTGAGTCAACAGTCAAATATATTTTTAAAGCTTTATTACTTCCTTTGGTTGGATTAGGTTTAGATTCATCTCTCAACAAGTTCCCACCTATGTGTGTTGAGTTTGATAGGTATCTGTAGGGTTTCATTGCTTGAGCTAGATATAAATATGGTATAATGTTCTATAGTAAAGCATTGGATAAGTTGATTCATGGACCTAAGGGTGTAGAAGCGTATGTGGTGTTTCACCATGCTATGTGTGAGGCAGGTTCTCTAAGCTTGGTGTAACTCTATTAATATGGTGTTTTTAGTGGAGGTTAGGTAGATTCCAGTATGGAACCAATCAGATGGTGTCTCCCTCTATGAATAGTATTAAGTGAGTTGTGATGTATAGGGATTTAGGTGAACTTGGGTGTTTCTTTGGTTAGCAACGACAAAGATAATGGATTTACTCTTGTCAATTCTAGAGTAAGACTTATTAGCTACTATGGTCAAGTTTTCCGTGAAGCATCCTAAAAGGTAAGACTCTCTTTAAATTTTGGAATAGTTAGTCCTTTAAGAGCATCACTAGAGAAATAGTGAAGCTATTTAAATTATGGTTGGTAAATAAAATCAATAGCAAGGGATAATGGATTTAGAATCATAAAGGCTAGACTTGAATGGAAATCATTTGTTTAATAGGTTTATATTGAGGAACAACTGATGTGGAATATCTTTGACCATCTTGTGGAAGCCAATTTGTACATTGTAAGTCTTTAATATGAAGAGAGAACTTACTGTAACACACATAGTGTCAGACTATACCTAATGAACCGAAGGGTAGGTTCAATTTGAAAGAATTAGAATCTTAGAGTTCTAAAGCAAGATTGTAGGCTTAATTGAAGGCCTTGTATATTGTAATTTACCAAACACTATGAATAAATATAGAATGGATTTTGAGACTGGGTTTTACCCATAGGGGTTTCTTCTAGGGTAAATTTATTTTTTGTGTGATCATGTATGGATATTCTATCAAATAAATGTAACTTTGCTTATAATATTTGTCAAAAGGAAAATATTATGATAATTGAATTAGATGGACTTTCTCATTTAAATGAATTTACCTTTGCTTATAAGACTTGTTATAGGGAATTTATATGATAATTAATATAGACGGACTTTCCCATTTGAATGACTGTACCTTTGCTTTTAATATTTTTTAAAGGGAAATTATATGATGTTTGTTATAGATGGATGTTTATTTTCAATGGATGTGTTTTACATATGATTCTTGTAAGGGAAAATTCATAAGAAGAATATTATAAGTGGAATATTATTAAATTGGGTGTTCCTTTACTTAGAGGCTTGAGGAATAATAAATAGGTGATGGGTATGTTCTCAAAGTTATCACAAGTATAATAATGCATGTATGGGTGTACATTAATTAGAGGGGAATCCCAAGGAAATAAGAACTCATTTCATTCTCCATTTGTGCAAGTGCTTTAATGTGCTCGTCATGGACCATACTTATTGAGTAGATGTTTAGATTCCAAGTAAGGAATCAGATGGGATTAGGTGAGGGGAAAATTAGCAAAAGAGAAGAGTATATCCTTTGTGGTTTTATAAATCCTTGGATACAAAAGAGTAAATTGGACCCTCCAGTATTGTAACAATATAGAGAGTTAAAGAGGCTCACCATGGGTTGGTTAGCTCATCGATGAGATGGGATAAATAGTCGAGTCCCTTACACGTAAGCATCTAATTAGATGGATGTATGTAGAGTGTGATATCTAGTATACTCTTTTTGATAAAATGAAAGAGGCAAGTTAGCTCGTAGAGAGATAATGAGAAGGATAACTTTCATATCAGGTAATAACACCTAATGCACTTACATAAAATGAAGTATGTAAGATGTAGGGATAGGTGTGCCTCAAGGAATATATCAAGGGATAATCTAGATGTTTGGAAGGGCTTTGTAGACAAGAGAATATATAATTTTATATAAACAAATAAATATAGTAGCTATTGGTAATGGGAATTTGGGGTAGTGACATTTGGTATTAGAGTGCTTGGTTTGTTAGGATACGAGTTTCCTTGTGCAAGAATAATATGGAGTATAACATGATGTACATAATGAAATAATATACCTATGTTGGTATAGTATGTTGGTTAAAAGTGGAACTCTACTATCTAGTTAGGATAACTAGAAATATAGTTGCTAGTAAGAGAAACAATTCAAGGAAGTAATTATGAACTAATTCCTACTATCTCTGTTGTGTATGGTTAGGAGTAATGCTGCCCAAGAGAAATAGAGGGAGTGCTACCCCATAGACTAGGCAGACTCATAAAAATAATGTAGATGTAGAGACCCCAGATATAGGTAAGTATATCCCTAATGATGAGAGGGAGAATTTGACTGCAATAGTTGCCTTGCTGAGAGAATAGATGGAAACACAAAAAAAATTATTGGAAGCTATAGTGAATCAAGATTCACCAGCTAGAAATTCTAGAGCAGGACAAGTGAATGAGAATCATTTAGAAGCACAACTAGCTAGAATTCAGCTAGAAGTAGAAATGGGTAAGGATATAAAACACCTAAAATCTTCAAATTTTAATGGAGAAGATGATGGTGATAAAGCTGAAGTTTGGTTGAAGGAGATAGAGAATTTATGTAATATGAAGAACTACTTCACTAGCACCAGAATATATTATGCCACTCTACACTTACAGGGATTTGGTTTGGATTGATGGATTGAGGCTACAGTTGATTTAAAATGGAAGAAATTTGTGATAGCATTCAAAGAAAGATTCCTCACTAAACACTTCTATACATAGAAATTTGAAGATTTCACTAAACTTAGACAAGAGACTAGGACTGTGGTGGTATACTATCAGAAATTCATCAAGCTACTAAAGTATGTGCCTACGTATAATGAGAAAATGAAGATACATAAGTTTATACTAGGAGAAGATCCTAGAATAGGGTATGAAGTGAACATGTAGGAACCTAGTACTCTTCAAAAGACCTATGATCTGGCCAGGGAAGCTAAAAATTATCTCAAGCCTTACTTCGATTATGAAGGAGCATTGAAGCAATACAAAGAGGCACTAAGAAAAAAATAGTGTAGAATTCATGAAATGAGAAAGTGAACAGGCAAACAAGAGTTCCCCTAGGCAAGATAGAAGGAATTACAAGAAACAAGAAAAGTTTAAGAAAAGGTTCAAAAAGAAGAACCAAAATTCTAACAATCGCAACAACGGTGATAATCAACCACCAGCATAGGGTCAGACCAATCTCCCACATGCAGTGAAAACATAAGATAAACAAAATCTAAAAATACATCCAAGGACCAAAGTAGGATGTTATGAATGTGGTGGTCCACATTAAGTCAACAAATGTCCACTTAAAGCAGGATCGTGTTTGAAAGAAAAGAAACTAGCTTATAAAAAACATGCACACAAGATTTATGCAACAATAATGAGTCAGAATCTGGAAGGACAAACCACTCCCCTACTGATAAAAAGTAAGATCTTTGGTAGATATGTTATAATTATAATTGATAGTGGTGCCACAAATAACTTTGTTTCCACTAGCTTAATTAAAAATATACCAGAAAGGCCAAGAATATTGGCACATGAGTGGAAGGTCGAGTATGGCTTAGGGTAGACCTACTCTGTAGATTAGTGTTATCCTATGAATGCAAGTATCTTACCTAGTGGTACAATTGTAGGGTGCCTTTATGTAGCACCACTACATGCTTTCAATGTAGACCTAGGAATGGATTGGTTGCAATCACATAAGCCCATTTACAATTTTTAGGATAGATGGATTGAATACTCGAAATATGATAGTAAGGTATAGAGAGTGTACAACCTACAAGGGGATTTTTGACCCCAAATCCTCTCCGCAATGTAGCTTAGGAAGAAAATAAAGAGAGGAGAAATAATTTATGTAGTGAAGTTAAATAAGATAGAATAAGAAAATAAGGAAGAGGTGTTTGAGAAACACCCAATATTTCAGAAGTTAAAAGATGTATATTTAGAGTATTTACCTAGATTACCCCCTAAACGTGAATTTGATTTCATAATTTAATTTTAACCTAGAACAAAACCTATTCATAGAGCTCCTTATAGAATGAATCCAATTGAAATGCAAGAATTGAAGGTGCAATTACAAGGATTGTTGGAGAAGGGATTTATTAGACTAAGTGTATCATCATGGGGTGCACCAATGTTGTTTGTCAATAAAAAGGATGGTTCCTTATGACTATGTACAGACTATAGGATGTTAAATAAGGCAACCATTAAAAATAGATTCCATCTACTCAAAATCGAAGACCTCTTCGATCAACTTAAAGATGCCACTATATTTTCAAAGATTGATCTAAAGTTGAGATACCATCGATTGAGGATTCAAGAAGAGGATACCCACAATACTACTTTTAAAACTCATTATGGACATTATGAGTTTACTATATTACCTTTTGGTCTATCAAATGCTCCAACAATATTTATGAACTTGATGAACAATATTTTTAGAAAGATTTTAGACTAATTTGTTCTTGTATTCTTGGATTACATTTTGATATATTATCAAAATAATACTGAGCATGATAGACACCTTGAGATTGTGTTGGAGCTACTAAGGAAGAATCAGTTGTACGTAAATTTGCTAAAGTGTGAATTTGATGTGTCAAAAGTACAATACTTAGGGCATATTGTGTTGGTATAAGGGATCGTAGTATATCCTAAGAAAATAGAAGCTATTCTAAATTAGCCACCACCAACAAATATGATGGATATCCGAAGTTTCATGGGTTTGACTAGATATTATAGGCGTTATGTGAAGGACTATGCCAAGATAACCACTCCAATAACCAACCTTCAGAGGAAGGGAAAACAATTCAAGTGGACAGATAAATGTGAGGAAAATTTTCATCTACTCAAGTAAATACTCACTACATCTCCCATAATAAAGATACCAGAACCTCAGGGTAGCTTTTATATGTGTAAAGATGCATCATTGGAAGTTTTGGAAGGGATGATCTCACAAGATGAAGTAGGAATCACCTATGAATCTAGAAAACTGAAATGACATGAGGTCAATTATGCAACCCATGATCTGGAATTAGCAGTGATGGTTTTTACTCTTAAAAGTTGGCAACACTATTTGATAGGGAGACCCTTTAAGCTAAGAAAATATTATCAAAGTCTAAATTACATATTTACTCAACCTTTTCTAAATGCTAGACAAAGAAGATGGATGGAATCTCTCGTTGAATATGATTTTGGCATTGAGTACATCAAAGGGAAAGAAAATAAGATTGTAGATGCACTCAATATGAGAAAACACATAAATGTATTATCTCGCATTCGTGTAGACTTGATGGAAAAATTTAAGGAAATGCAACAACAAGATGTTTTTTGCAATCAAATTCAAGAAAGTATGGAAAGGAGACCCAATGAAAGTAAGGAATTCAACATCAAGGATGTTAGAAATAGAGTATATTACATCATTTGGGTCATGTAAATGTATCTTCCAAGGTACATACTTAGGACATTAGATTACTTTAGGGGAGAAGTTATCTAGTTACTTCATGCAATGTAATAAATGCACAAGTGTCAATGTGCAAGTTGTATATGTGCAAGTTGTCCCTTGCACAACTAGGTAGAGTGTTGGCCAAGGAACCTATTTTACCTATATAAGAAAGGCCTCATTGTTAGATAGATATATAGAAGTAGAGAGATTCAGGGACATAGTAGCTTAGAGGTTAGTACAATTTGTGTGGATCACCATCCAGTGGTGATGGGTGCAATGTAGTTCAGTAGCTTTATTAATGGAGTGCTCATTTCCTCCATAGCTACATTGTATTCATTTATATCATTTCTATTTATTGCATATCTCAGTCATCTAGCAGATTTACTTTCTTTCATATTATTCTGCATCTCGTGATTGTTATCTCCTTATGGCCATTACATCAAAAGCTAACAATGGTATCAAAGCTATGGTAGATCTAGTCTGAGTAGATCAATAGGGAAACCACCATTATCATTGAGCCTGAGTGTTTTGTCAACCTGACGCACTATTGGACCAATCACTATCAAAATATCTCAGAAGAATCTAGGTGGTAGGATTAGGGAGAGTCACAAGTGAGGAAAATACTAAGATTGCATTTGACTAGAGTCTTTCCACAGAGTTACAGGAAAAACTTGTGAAGACCAGGACTCAACATTCAATCCACTAGATTGATAGATCATCTAGTGAAGATCCAGGATATCTGGAACTTGCTAACTATTGCCCAAAGTTTCTTTTGTTGTAGATAATTAATTCTCAGAGGATTGGTACTCCTCCTACAATAGAAATCTAGGAGACTCCAACTTCGTTGCTCGAAGGTCGACGTGCCCTCATAGTGTAGAGATTAGTTCCTTGTGCAAGAGAAGAACACTATTTTGGAGAAGAGTCATGGTGAAGTTAGGAGACTAAAGATCTCCATTGCTAGATTGAAGAACTTCACAGTTGAAGAACAAGCCATAGAAGCCTTGATACAAAAGGCCATAAAAGCCTTGAAAAAAAGGCCATAGAAGCCTTGAAAAGCCATAGAAGCCTTGATACAAAAGAGTGAAAAGGAGCCACAAAATCATTGATACTAAAAAGGCCATAGAAGCCTTGATACTAAAAAGGCCACAGAAGCCTTGATATTGAAAAGGCCATAGAAGCCTTGATACTAAAAAGGCCATAGAAGCCTAGATACTAAAAAGGCTCTAGAAGCCTTGATCTTGAAGAAGAATTCAAAAGGAATATCTGATTCAGAAGCATATTAAGATTTTAGTACTAATATTTTTGTTGTAGGAAAAGAAGATTCAGTGAGTTGGGAAACTTCCTACAAGAAAGTTAGGAAGAGTATCTTCTTCAGAATCAATTCAGCACCTAAAGCAAAAGATATCAGGAGAAGATCTCATTGAAGGACTTCCAGACTTGGAAGAAGAAGAAGGACTAGGAGAGTCCTACTCAAATCCAGAAGTAGTAGAATCAGAAGCAGATCTCACCACCAACACTTCCTAGGAGCAGAAGGTTGAAGAGGTCTCAAGGGAAGACCAACAGAAGCTGCAAGATCAAAGACCTTGGGAAGGTCTCATCGAGCATCTAGTAAAAGGCTAGGAGAGCCTTACTAAAGAAATCATCAAAGGAGAACTCACTGGAGAAATCCACTACCAAGGAGAAGCTCCTGATAGTGAAGGACTTGGGACAATTATCACCATCCAACAACAAGCCCAAGAGAAGGAGAATTTGGCAAGGAGTGCCAAATCTGAGAAGAATAATTTGGCAAGGAGTGCCAAATCCTAGAAGAAGAATCTAGTGAAAGACCTCAAGACATTCAGAATCTTGAGAAGAAGATCCTGCTTGAAGTTAGAATTCGACAAGAAGACTTGAAGATAGAAGAAGCTCACCAAATCTAGGAGATTTGAAGATTACCTCTCACAGCAAGAAGGCACCACTTCAGAGACAAAGACTTCTCCAAATCTATAGTAGAAGGAGGAGAACACAAGAGGAGGACAAGCCACCAAATCTTAGGCTCATGAAAGAAAGTTCGAGACCATATTTTGGTGAAGAAGGAGTTGTTCAAGACAATCTACAAAAAGTTGCAAGATCCTACTCGAAGCAACAACTTGGTGATCTTAGACACCAAGATCCACATCCTCTACAGAAGTGGTAAAAGAGCTACAAAAGCTTTTAAAAAGGTATGCAACTATTGGTGCTAGTTATCTCATTAATTGGATTACTTATCAGATTCATTGGAGCACCTTATTTAGATTAAAGTTGCAAGAAGGGAAAGCAGAATTACAGTCTTCAAAAGTGCAAAAAGAAAGGTTTCATTTTAAGGTTCATTTGCACATTAGGGGTTGATTAGATTTTAGAGTTATCTATCAACTACCTATCTTCTACTTTGAAAAAGAAAAAGAAGACTTGATCCTACAACTGTGTTTGTAGTGAAATATGCATGGGTTCATTCCAGATTATGCTTGAAAGGTTGCAGTGAAATTATTAAGTGCATTTTTAAGAGATTAGTGGAGCAATAAGGTGAGATTATTGTTACCATTGAAAAGGTGCATTGTTAAGCACTATACTAGTTGATTTGTTAACTAGTTATCTCAATTAATTTATGTTATTGAAAGCATAAAAATTAGCACAAAATCTGTAGCACTTTCGTGGCCTATAGAAGCCACCATTGGAAGCAAAAGGTGAAGAAGAAAACCACCATTGAAGTCCTTGAAGGAAGCCTCAAATCGAGACCTTGGAAGTCTCAAGATTCAAGGAAATTATAAGGGGTTCATTTTAGTGCCAAAAGTAGGAATTCCTATTCAAAATCAGCATTAACTTGGATCATCTATCATCCAAGAAAAGGAAAAATATTACGTAAAAACTCTTCATTTTGGTGCAAAAACTATATATTACAGAAGCACCACTTTTGTTCTTTTGGAAGGACAAAAGTATTATCTATAGGGGGCAGCAAGGATGTTTTATCCAGAAAAATAAAGGAGCCATCAAAGAGCCCATACGTCCAAGGAGTCAAGGTGTTTACAAACACCGGTTTTCAATCTTCAAATCAAGCCCTAGAAGAGTACGTATCACCTGCAACATTGGAAGCATAACAAGGAGCCAAAAATCAGCTAAATATTACGTAGAAGGGTAGCCTACAAGAAAGAAATTACCTACGTAAGAGGAGCATTATCAAAATCAAGCAAAAGGGAAGCATTCAACTATTGTGAAAATGAACCAGCAACAAAGGAAAAGGACGTGGTATATCCAAGGAGAACGTCCGCCATTGAAGACTACAAGGAGCTACCATAGGACCACCATGGAGGAGCACCAAAGATCCAAGAGCCAATACATAGAAGCAGCCAAGGATGTTGGGAGATTACTTGCATTTCAAGAAACAAGGCAAGTTTACGTAGAAGGCAAGATAAAGGGCTCCAAGAAATGTTACAAGGGAGGCTTACATGCATAAGCCTCGAGTGCCACTTGGCACAGATGCTCTATACTCTCCAATGTACGTGAAGACTCAAGCGCTCACCAAGAAGATGTTACACATGCTTGGAAGATGTTACACATGCTTGGAAGGAGTTACAAACCTCATCATTGCAAGGTTTACGTTGAAGGCATCTATAAAAATATTTTAGGTGACACTTGTCACAAAGTGCAAGCAGCTCATCCTATTTAAGGTGCCAAGGAGGTCAAACAAGGAAGACAAAAGGCAATACATAGCTCATCTGGAAGGAGAAGACTATTTTCCAGCCATACACCATTCAAAGGTGTAAGAAGTGCATTTAAAGCACTATCATAAACCAACACCTAAATTTAGAAGGAGAAAGCACATTTCAAGGAGGAGAAGGAGCACCATACAAGGGAGAAGAAAGTGCAGGTCAAAGGAGACTTTGACTCCCAAAGCGCCTACATTCAGCATTGAAGATAAGGAATCTCCAAATCATCTCTATTAGCACCAAAGGTAACCTTAATATTGTTGTTATATCCAGCTAAAAAGAGCATCGAATAGTGAGGAGATTAAGCATCCAAAGGTAAGGTTTAATCCCATTTTATTATTGCTTTCATTTTTGGAGATATAAGGGTTATAAGCTAAGGTTGAAACTTAGATTTTGAAAGCAAAATCTATAAGGGATAACTTATCAAATTGAAATAATATTTGCAATTTAACCTAGGAGAAATAAGGAATTCTACTTGGATTAAATTCTTTAATATTTTGCAAATATTATTAATTTTCTAATTTTCCAAATTTGGGAGTGATAAGGGTTACAACATCAAACTAGGTTATTGGAAATTAGAAACACTTGAATAAAATCCTAAGGGTTACAAAAGAGGTTATTAAAGATTATTTGTTAAGGTTGGAAATTTATAATTTTCTTGTCTCAAAATTTCTAAAAAGGGACAAAAGAAATCCAACATTAAAACCTCTTCAAAATTGGAAAAGTGCTTAGTTCAATTAGGAGTAATAAGGTGTTAGAAAATTTGATTTTTGATCTTTACAAAACTATGCAAAATCAACCATAAATTGAACTATATTTTACAAAAGCACTATATCATACTCCAAAATCATTAGGGAGTCATAAGGCATTCTACAAAACTTGATAATAATATCTATCAAAGATTATCAAGTTGGGAAGATATAAGCTTTCTTCAAAAACCTAAAATTAGGTGTTCATACTCTCATTACTAGGGAGACATAAGGAAGCCTACAAACCTAAGGATTAATAAAGGTTTCATCAAATCAAGCTTATATACTTCAATAAGGTATCATATATAGGGAGCTATAAGAAAGACTACAATTCTATCTCATTTCTTCAAATTCAACCTCTTCAAATGGGTAAAGGAATGTCATACAATGAATGTAAAACTTGCTCCAACATGAACCAATTCACAAATCTTGAACACATGTGGTATATTGACTCAGGAGCCAGTCATCATATGACAGGAAATATACAATGGTTTGATTATCTTGAAGTTGCTAAAGGTTATAGACTAAGAATTGCAGACAACCAAACTTATCCTATACATGGATATGGATGTGTAACACCTAGCAAATCATTTCCAAATCTTCTACTACAAAAAGTATTGTATGTTCTTGGATTAACATTCAATCTCATCTCAGTAAGCAAGCTAGTAGAAAACAACTATATGATTAACTTTGGATATATGGATGGGATCAATACATGTCTCATTATGAATCAAGATGGAATAAAAGCAACAGGTTCAATCCATGAAAATACATACATCCTAGACTCAATGGAAATCTCACAAGATATTGTGGTGTTTCAAAATGATACTAACATATTTACAGAGGAACAGGTTGAAGAAAATGAAGAACCAGTACACCAAAAAGGTAAGCATAGAAGGATCAAAAAAAAAATATGAGAGGACAATTGCACCATGCTCTACTCATTCATCAACAATCAGAACCAAATGGAGATACTTGCAAAGAGAACTATAAAGGTGGTTAGATAGAAGACAAGGATGATGAATCTGAACAAGCCAAAGATCATCCAATGAAAGAAGAATCTTTAGCTTCAACTACAACTTACTCTGCATCATATGAAGACACATATTACCTGTTGAACCTGAATACAAAGAATGTAGAAGAAGAGTACAAAGCTCAAGATGAAGAAGAAGAAGATCCATATTGAAGACTAAAGTCTTCAATACCCAAATAATGTAATACAGGGGGTGTTAGAAATAGAGTATATTACATCATTTGGGTCATGTAAATGTATCTTCCAAGGTACATACTTAGGACATTAGATTACTTTAGGGGGAAGTTATCTAGTTACTTCATGCAATGTAATAAATGCACAAGTGTCAATGTGCAAGTTGTATATGTGCAAGTTGTCCCTTGCACAACTAGGTAGAGTGTTGGCCAAGGAACCTATTTTACCTATATAAGAAAGGCCTCATTGTTAGATAGATATATAGATATAGAGAGATTCAGGGACATAGTAGCTTAGAGCATAGTATAGTTTTGTGTAGATCACCATCCAGTGGTGATGGGTGCAATGTAGTTCAATAGCTTTATTAATGGAGTGCTCATTTCCTCCATAGCTACATTGTATTCATTTATATCATTTCTATTTATTGCATATCTCAGTCATCTAGCAGATTTACTTTCTTTCATATTATTCTGCATCTCGTGATTGTTATCTCCCTGTGGCCATTACATCAAAAGCTAACAAAGGATTGTTTCTTGTGCTTTAAAGATAGGGTAGTAATTCTTGAGGCTGATGATTTAAATAAAATAATCATGAATGAAGCACATAGATCTCCATATTATACTCACCCAGGAAGGGTAAATATGAGAGAGAATATGAAGAAAACCTTCTACTGGCTAGGAATGAAGAGGGACATAACTGGATTTGTTACCCAATAAATTGAATGCTAGAAAGTAAAGGTAAAAAATAGACATCCTACAGGACTATTGTACCCACATGATGTACCAACATAGAAATGATAGGTAATTTCGATGGATTTTATTATATGTTTACCAAAGACCAGATTCCAGCATGACACAATCCTAGTTGTGGTCGATAGATTGACCAAGGTTGCATACTTTATACCCAAAAATACCAAGTATGATGCTATGGTCATGGTTAACATATTTTCCAAGGAAATATTTAGGCTTCATGGTTTTCTTGAAGTGATCATTTTAGATAGGGATTCAAGATTCACATCCAATTTTTGGTAAGCTTTACATCGAGCTATTGACACTACGTTAAACATCAGTTCAAAATATCACCTAAAAATCAAAGGTCAAATAGAAAGGGTGAACCAGTTATTGGAGGACATGCTTCACATGTATTGTATAGACCAAAAGATCAATGGGGAAGACTACCTACACTTGGTGGAGTTTTCCTACAACAAATATCACAATTCAACCTTAGACATGGAACCATTTGAAGCTTTGTATGATAGGAGGTGTAGGAAACCATTATATTTGAATAATCTAGAGGACATGGTTGTGCTTGGACAAAATATGATCAAGGAAATGGAACAAAAATTAAGGATGATCAGAGAAAAGCTTAAAAATATTGTGGATTATCAGAAAAGTTATGTCGACTTTAAGAGGTTGCCAAGAGAGTTCACTATAGGTGACAAAGTATTTTTGAGGGTGCGACCAAAGAAGAGTGCTATCAAGTCCATAAAACTTGATCCACATTTTATGGAACCCTTTAAAATTACAAAAAAGATCAGTCATGTGGTATATTGACTTGCTATACCACCCAACTTGTCCAAGATTCATGACACCTTTCACATTTCATTGTTTAGAAAATATATAGCTAACCCTGATCATGTATGGGAATTTTCTAAATTGTAGATGATGGATTCGAAAGCTATAAAGGTTTGACCAATAATACTTGAGTGTTGTTCATGATGAGGAAAGGGAATATGGAGCAATGCAAGGTCCAGTAGGACTGCTACTCCAAGAGATGCTACTTTGAAAAAAGTAGCAGATATGCAAAAATATTTCCCATTATTATTTGAAAGTACAATTAATCATTATTTTATGTTTAAATTGATGAAACACAGAGGACTGTGTTAAGCTTAAGGAGAGGAGGATGTCATGACCCCCTTTTTGTAAAATTTGTATGTGGATGAATTTAAGTTTGGTTGTATTATTTTATTAAAAGAACGATTGACTACTTCCAGACTAGATATGCAAAATATATTTATATATATTGGAAGTGATTTATATGTTTTATTTATGGAATGATTGATTACTCCTTGTGGAAAGTTGTGTAGGATTTAAGAATTCTCAAAAATGATATTTTGATATCAATTAAATTTTTGAAGGATACTTGAAAATGATTGGGAACTAACCCCAAAGACTTTTACCAACTTTCCTTGCATATCTTAATTCAAATTCATTGGACTAACATTTTGATTTATGGTTTTCTCAAGGTGAGAAGACTATGAAGAGGGATAGAGGTCAAACATATATCTCTACACTTTATCGATGGGCTAGCACTTAAAAAAAAGATCTCTTGTTTATCCCATGATGGATGCATTTATTTTGATTATTCCATTAACTCAAGTACTAGTTGTAGATGCATCTACGAGAATGCAGAACCAATAAATGAATTGTTCATTGACATCAAATAAAATATGCTAGCTCTTGGAAGAGGAAGTAGGGAGTGGTTAGTTGGAAGTAAAGTCATGAACGATGAGATGGAATGAGAAAATGATTTGATGGCTAGAGAGAAATGAAGGGGGTGTGCTTCATCTTGGGGGTGATTCATTGGAAAAGATGATCGAAGGAGCTGTTAGAGTATATCTTAAGTTGTTACTAGGTATATTTAAGATATTTATTTTATAGATATTATATTTAGGATATTTATTTTCTAGATATTATATTTAGGATATTTATTTTCTAGATATTATCTTATTGTTTTTTTGGAGTTATCTCTCTTGCATGAGGTTGGTAAACTCCTAGTTTTTTGTGTGGCTAAGATATATTTAGTTTGTTATGATCCAATGGCTCATATTGTACACCTTTGCTATTTAATGCAAGGTCCCTCTCATGGAATAATAAGTTCTTGAGCTTCTCTCCAATTTCTTGTGGTGCTTTGCATGTCTATTTTCTTGGGCTTGAATATTGCTTTTCAATATTCTCTACATGGTACCAGAGTCGGATAGATTTTTTTTGCAAGCATTCAAGAAATTTTTGCAATTTTTATTTTGCAGGTTTGAAGACATTTGAAGGAACATTGCGAAAGTGTGGATCTCGCCTTTTAGAGTTTGGCCATCGTATGCTCTCACCTTACCTCTTTTATTGGGGATATTGGTGATCAAAAAGTGGTTTCAAACCTTGTTGCAGGTCCCTCTTTTCAGACTCAAGCCGTGGCTTTTTCACTGCAAACCTGCAACCCCATAGTGTTCTGAAGAAGCAACTTCTAGAGGACGTTTCTCCCTCTTCTGGAATTAGTTTTCGATCAATTGTTTTTTTATCTTGACTGATTTTTTGAGGGCTTCACATTGGTGTAGTCAGATCTACATTTTGGTGGATGATATTTTTAGAAAACCACAATTTTTTAACTGCAAACCCGCGGCCGCATAGTTTTCTAGGAGAAGCAACTTCTGAAGGTCATTTCTCCCTCTTTCGAAATCAGTTTTCGATCAATTTGTTTTTGATATTGACTGATTTTTTGAGGGCTTCACATTGGTGTAGTCAGATATACATTTTTGTGGATGGGATTTTTAGAAAACCATAGTTTTTAACTACAAACCTGCGGCCCCATAGTTTTTTGGAG
The DNA here is from genome assembly GCA_028583015.1 of Wollemia nobilis. Lineage (NCBI taxonomy): Eukaryota > Viridiplantae > Streptophyta > Pinopsida > Araucariales > Araucariaceae > Wollemia > Wollemia nobilis. The sequence continues at coordinate 867,792 of JAQPPZ010002395.1, read as the reverse complement.
AAGCAATTTCTAGAGGTCATTTCTCCCTCTTTCGAAATCCGTTTTGGGTCAAATGTTTTTTGATCCTGACTGTTTTTTCGAGGGCTTCACACTGGTGCATTCAGAATTTAGATCTTGTGGACATATATTTTTATAAAATTATTTTTTTCTACCATGTATTTAAATAAAAAAATCTACTTTTTCAGTGGGGGGCTTTATATTCTCATTGTAAGCCTGAATTATAAAGGTATTTTTGGGGGATTTTGTTGATCCTACGGACTAAATTTATAAAGTCCCTTTTTACCCTTGTTTGGTTATTTGTCCATATAGTTTGGACCTTGTTATCAGCCCATTGTGTTCGTATAGGTGGAAACCACATATTTGTGCTTGTGGAGTCATTTTGGACTACCCTTGCGATTGTGGTGCTTCTTTCTCCATCCTATCTTCTCACTCTCCTTTTGTGAGACACTTTGGTTTAAGGGGGTTTTATTTGGTGACTTTTTCATAGTTCGACAGCTACATTGGTGTCTTTGCAAGTTACCATGTTGGATCTTTCAACACTTCCCATCACTCCATGCACTGATAGTGATTCATATCCTGCTTGGTGAGATAGTCTTGTTGAGCACTTGTGCTCAATTGAGATTTTGCCATATCTTCTTGGTCTTATTCCTGAGCCTCGCCCTCACACACCTCAGTGGTATTTTTGGCAAGCTAGATTAAATCATGTGTGCAGTATTATCAGATACACCATAGATATTATTTCTAATGATATTTTACCACCTGTAAACTGGGATTCACAGGCATCTCCCCATACAGATTTTTCCATACTTTGTGCACATTTTGAGAATATATTATCTTGTGATGAAGAATCCTTGATGCATAAAGATGCTTTGGATGAGGTCAATGTTTCTATGCCAGTTGAAGATATTTTGCAGGATACTGATACAACTTCAGAGACTTTGGAGTCCCTACATTCTTCTATGGATTGTCCTAATTTATCGACACTTGAAGAGGACATTTTGGATGGAGTTTCTTCTCTTTTCATTGAGTCACACATTTTGGATGTTGTTGATCTTCATGAGGAGCTTACATTCTTGTTTGATGTCCCTCCATATGTTGCTCATGCAGAGCATTTTGAGGACTTTATTGTGGTGTGCCTTCCTTGTTTTGATGAGCCACCTTGTCCTCCTACTCTTGTTGCCTTGGAGCCTTCTTTTGCTTCCTTTGTCTTGCATCAGGAGTCTTGTGAGACTCTCTCACAGGTATCTTTGGTTGGACTCTCTTTAGGAGATCTTGAAGACCATTTTATGACTTCTTTATCTTCTTCTCTTGTTGCTTCCATTGCTATTTTCCTTATGCAATAGAACATTGAGTCTTCAGACTCTACACTCATTGGTTTGTTGATGACTTCTTCACTTCGATATAGTTTGCAACCTTGTTCATCATCACAAGCACCAAATTTCATGTTGTTCCCTCCTCATACCTTCTTGGAGTGGGAAGATTTTTGATGTATACCTCCTGGCTTCTTTCTTCCTCATGGGAGACATTCAGTTCGACGACGAGGCATCTATACATTTTGGGGCCATCACATAGATCCTTTGCAGGACTTTCTTGACGGATGTTGTCCTAGGGGGTGTTGAAGAGGACATCTTCCTCTCCATCCTCCTTCCACATATTTCTTCATCTTTCTTCTTTCTCTTCTGGTAGATGGTTTTTTTTCATCATCTCTCCAATAGAGTTTTTTATGGATATATTGTACATGAGTACCTTATCAGGCCTTGTTTTCGAGACTCATATCTGTGGATATACCACTTGTTTGGTTTTGTTGATTCACTACCTCCTAGTACCACTTAAGGGGGGTGTTAGAGTATATCTTAAGTTGTTACTAGGTATATTTAGGATATTTATTTTCTAGATATTATATTTAGGATATTTATTTTCTAGATATTATCTTATTACTTTTTTGGAGTTATCTCTCTTGCATGAGGTTGGTAAACTCCTAGTTTTTTGTGTGGCTAAGATATATTTAGTTTGTTATGATCCAATGGCTCATATTGTACACCTTTGCTATTTTTTTGATAAATAAGGTACTTTATATTACTGATAGGGTTTTAAAGGATCCCTTAACCTATTTACAAAAGCAGCCAAAATGGCATAGTCATAGTAATATAAGCGCTTAAATACTGTAGCAGAGTCTGTAGTAACATAAGCAAAATATGAGGACGCAACCTCAGACTTGGAATTCCAAACATTATAGACATAACTTAAAAAAGGAGGACCCTACCTCGGACTTGAGGAAATAACCAGAGAAGATAACAACTTTAGACAAAAAGCTATAACAGGTTGCAGGTATACTACCACGCAGGAAAGACATGAAGACAAAAAACTAGTAAAGTCCGAACCAAACCAGGTAATCATGGGAACAACAAAAAAGAAGGTGGAAATTATTCCTCAGTTGAGGTCTTCTCCTCTTCCTTGGTATCATCCTTCTCAGTGTCCTCAAGCTTGTCATCCTTGGGTTCGGTCTTCACTGTGACCTTGTCCACTTCAGATCCTTCCTCCACTTCCTGATTAGGCTGGCCATCGTAGAATAGCATCTGAAGTCCTTCTCTGATGTCCAGTATGTAATTCACCATTGAATTCATCATTGTCATGGTGGAGGCAATGATGAAGTCCTTCAGTTATTTGTTTTCATCCTATAGTTCTTCCTCATCATTTGAAATGTCGATGACACTCCCCCTGGTGGCCATGTTTTGGAGCCTAGAAGACTTCCTTACTGGTTCCTCGACATTGTCAAAACTAATACTTTTCCTTGCCCTTAATTTGGCAACATTTAGCATGGCCTTTTTCTTCCTCTCAGCAAGGGGAAGTTTGGCCATAGGGGATTTAGCAGAGCTAGCCATGACAGGATTAGGCTTAGGGTTGGTGGCTAGGATGTAAGTATAGATGACTTTGAACAAACCCTGATGTCGAGGGAGGTCATGGTTTTTCTTGTCCCTACAGTTGGGAATGGCATGGTTCAAGGAGTTGAGGAGGAATAGGGGAATGCTGAGGGGGTTGATTTCTCTGAAATGATTGATGAAAGCCAGGTGATAAGTCTTGAAGGCTTTGTCAGGGTTGTCTACTATAATGAACTCCATGATTGGTTTCATTATAGAATCCCATGGTGAATTGAAGTCACTTCTAAAAGGCTGGGACTCTTGGCTTTTTTGAGGATTTTGTCATTCCCTTGAAATTTTGCTAATTCAACCTCCCAATTATGCTTGTGGCGGTGAATGGAATGACCTACGGGGTTCTGGCCAGTAATAGTCACTAAAAGGTGGACATCAACCATGAAGTTTCTACCTCGGATAGAGACAACCCCGTTATCCCAGGTCTCAAGGAAGGCAATGGTGATTTCGGGGTCATTTCTAGAGAACATGAGGAAGAAAGGTAGAAATTGTCTATCCTGGAGGACCTTTTTTGCGATATCATCGAGGGAATCGGGCTCCATGAAATTGCTAGACATGGTGGGGGTGGGGGAATGGCTAGAAAAATGTAGATAGGGATAGAAATACTGAGCAACAATGGGGGGCCATGAGCGGGCGAAAGGTGAAGTGATAGGGTTTAAAAGGAGATGGAGATGGGGGGGCCCAGTGAGGTGGAACATAACTAGACGAGGCTTGGGAGGGGAAGACCAAGCGTGGAAGCTGGTGAGAGGTAGCTCATGACAAGTGGGGAAATCACATGGATGACGAGGCAACCACCTCATGCAGAGACATGAATCAATGCAAAAGGTGGGCTTAGGAAACCTGCCACTGAAAAGAAAAACCATCGGGAGAATTGGAGGAGGACCAGTAAGGAAAGGCACACATCCCAATCTAAAAGAAGTGGAGTACTTTGAGGTATGCGAATGCAGCCTGTCTTGACCATTAGCCACAGTATGGATCATATTATTCTGCCACATCATGCCACTGTGAGTGTGGGAAATGCCTTCATCATGGGTATCTATAGTGGATCGGTGAATGGAGATGTTCGCACCATAGGAGGTGAGGTTCTGGCTCTAGATTTTGTGCGAATTAGTGGAACAAAATGCATCTCTAGCCATCTTCCCGCTATCCATGTTGGAAACCACAACTCGAGACCTGCAAGGGTTGAAACGATAGTGCCAGAGGTTGACAATTAAATTAGCGTGCATTCCAAATAAAGAGACCCAAAGGGGGATTGCAAGGTGGCAGCCAATGGAGTGGGGGAAAGTGGTGGGGGTAGTGGAAGATGACATGGCCTAGCCATTGGGAAAATGAGTGGTGGTGATAGGGGGTGGTGGGGATAGGCGGAGGGCTATGGGGAAAGCAGTGGGCCATGTGGATGATGAGGTGGCAGTCACCCTTACGAATGATGGGGGCAGAAAACCAAAGACCAAAAAGAATAGGAATGACCACGTGGACCTTGACACTAACAGCTGGCCCTATGAATTTATTCATGAGGATAAGGTTGACTGTCTTGAGGAAGGACCTCCTACTGAGGAAGGCTGATTTGTTGTCTCTCTTGATCTGCAAGTACCTGAACTTCCTCTGGGATGTTGTCATGCCAAGTTTGAGGATTGGCCATGTTGACCCCAATGTTAGCTAGCTTATCTGCGACCTTATTAGATTCTCTGAAGGCGTGCTGAAAGATAACTTCTTGTAGATTGAGGACTAAGATCCTAGCTTCCTCAATGTACTCTCTAACTCTCCATGAAGGTCTACAATTTTTGTTCTTGAGGTAGTTGATAATGTTGAGGGAATCACCTTCAACTATAAGTCTTGTGCAGTAGTTCTTGGTGAAACATAAACCTCTCCACATGCTTTTGGCCTCAGCTACATGATTAGTCTGGTCACCCAACCCTTCTGCAAAGGCTAGGATGATTTCTCCTTTGTGGTTTCTCAGGACACCTCCAGCCCCAGCCTTTCCAGGATTACCTTTAGCAGCTCCATCAAAATTGAGTTTGTGCCATCCTAATGGAGGAGGTTTCCAAATAGACTCAGGATGAATGTTAGTAGGAGGGCGGAGCTCATCTAAGGGTAAACCCAGCTCTAGACCCAGGTCAGACTCAGCTTTGGAGGAAGGTTTGGAAGTTGGGGGAATGAGAGAGGCATTTTCCAAAGTAGAGGCCAAGATTTTAGAGGAAATGAGCTTAGGGACCTTGGGCTTGCTAGAGAACACTCTACTATTTCTTTCGAGCCAAACTTGCCAGAGGAAATGATGAAGGGATACCTTCCAGAAGAACTTGAGGTGAGGGTCATGGAAGGGGGAAGGCCAATGGATGAACAGGTCATTGATGGAGCAGGGTCTAACCCACTGGATGTGGAAGGATTGGAAAATGGAATCAAGGATGGTGGAAGAAATAGGGCAATGGAGGAAGAGATGAGAGGTGGATTTTGAGGCAGAGTGGCAAAGGTAGCATCTATTAGGGATGGGTAATCCTTTTTTCATGAGAAGGTCAATGGTAAGGATTTTATCTTGGATGGCAAGCCATGAAAAGAAGGAGATTTTAGGAATTAGATGCTTGATCCAAACGTAGTCAAAAGGAAGTAACTGATCCTCATGGTCAAGGAGGAGAAGATAAGCCGATTTGATAGAAAATTCTCCACTTTCAGTAGGTTCCCAAATAAGCTGGTCCTCCCTGTTAGAAGAGGGAATAATAGTGGAAGAGAGGAGAGAGTTCAACAAATTGGACTCAATAGGAAAAGTAGGATTGGAAATGAGGGTCCATCTTGGGCTCCTACCTTGATCATTGAGGAAATCAGAAACCTTGAGTCCTATCCTAACATCCGTAAAGGGTTTAAGTTTGGCTAGAATTGGATCGTTAAGGAGGGGTTCTTGAGTAATCCATTTGTCATTCCAGAAGTCAATATTAGTCCCTTATCCCATTTTCCATCTTATTCCTTTCTTAATGAGGTGCTTAGTACCAATTAAAGAGTTCCAAAAAGTTGACCCCCTGCTTGGAATGTCCTCACTGAGGAAGTTACTATTCTGGAGGTACTTCCTTTTGACTATGGAGATCCACTCATTGTGTTCTCCTGAAATCAATCTCCAAGCTTGCTTGGCAATAAGAGCGGTGTTGAGAGAATGGATTCTCCTAAGCCCTATTCCTCCTTTGTTTTTGGGTTTGCAGACCTTTTCCCAAGCAACCAGATGGATTCTTTGTTTGTTTTCTGCTCCAGTCCATAGAATTTTTTTTGAATTTGCTCTATCTTTGAGGCAGCTGTTGTAGGTATTTTGAAGATAGATAGGAAATAAACTGGGATGCTCTACAAAACAATAGTAGTCAGAGTACTTTTAGCAGCTTGGGACAGTAGGTTACCTTTCCATCCTGCAAGTCTTTTTTGGATGCGCTCTATAACATTGTTCCACATAGAGGTTGTCGGTTGCCCGTAGAAGAGAGGCAGGCCAAGGTAAGTGGTTGGGAGATTAGCTATAGAGTAGTTTAGAATCCTCACAATATTTAGTTGTCTTGGCATTGGAGTATTTAGGAAATACAATTTTCTCTTGTTGAAGTTGACTTTCTGGCCCGCAGCTGCTTCATAGACTTGGAGGATATATTTGATAACTTTAGCTTCAAAAATGGATGCACTAGTTGACAGAATGGTGTCATCCACAAATTGTTGGTGGGAAACTGGATTAGTCTATGAAGAGGCCTTGATTCCTGATAGCAAACCCGTTCTGCATGCTGCTTGAATAGTTCTACCTAAAGCTTCAGCTATGATGATGAATAAGAATGGAGATATAGGATCTCCTTGTCGAAGACCTCTGCTACTTTTAAAATAACCTGCTGGAGAACCATTGATGAGGACAGAGAACCGAGGGGAGGATATGCAACTACTGATAAGGTCAACCCAATCAGGATGGAAGCCAAACTTGTGAAGGACAGCTAGAAGGAAGTTCCAGTTGACCCTATCATAAGCTTTGTTCATGTCAAGCTTGAGGATGCAAGTGGGATTTTTGGTATTGGACGCAGAATGAAGGGCTTCATGTATGGAGATGATACCATCAAGGATAGACCTACCCTGAACAGAGCTTCCTTGGCAAGGTTCAATGATTTTGGGCAAGATGTTTTGCATTCTAGTGGCCAAGATTTTAGTGAGGATTTTGTATGCAACATTGCAAAGACTAATGGGTCTGAAGTCAGGTAGAGATTTGGCAGCTGGAATTTTAGGAATAAGGGCAATGAATGTGGAGTTGAAACCTCGAGGAATTATTTTGGAGGACTGGAACTCTTTGATAGCTTTGCAAACATCAGGACCAACAATATCCCAGAAGGTTTGAAAAAAGTGAGGGGGAAAACCATCTGGTCCTGGGGCTTTATCAGGATTCATAGAGAAGAGGGAAGCTTTAATTTCATCATCTTGGACAGGAGAGATAAGAGAGGAATTGACCGATTCAGGAATAGAGTTGGAAGGAATGTGATGAAGTAAAGCTTCTTGGGCTGCAGCTGAACAGAGGTTATCATCCTCAAGCAAGGTTTTGAAATAAGTGTTGGCTTCATTCCTGATTTCATCTATATCTGATGTAAGATTACCATCACTTTTAGTCAGTTCCTTGATGCGATTGTTGCTTCTATTTCTAAGGGTGGACACATGAAAGAACTTAGTATTTGAGTCCCCTTATTTGAGCCAGAGAGCTCTAGATTTTTGGTGCCAGTAGGTCTCTTCGCAGGCAAGAACATTATGATACTCAGCTAGAATTTGTTTCTCTTCATTCTTGATATGGACATCTGCTTCACCATTCTGAATTCTATGCTCGATGTGGTCTAATATTTCTTTGAGTGATTGTTTATTGGAAAATAAGTTGCCAAAAACTTCCTTATTCTAGATTTTTAGATCTTCTTTTAGGCTTTTGAGTTTCTGGGCTAGCTTGAAAGAAGGAAGTCCTTGAATGTCTTGTTGCCAACTGTGAGATACTCTCTGATGAATATCTGGATGATGTAGCCACATAGCTTCAAATATAAAAGGCCTTTTGTAGGGGTTATATTTATCAATGTCCAAGATAAGAGGATTGTGATCTGATCCAATTTTAGGAAGAGGATATAGAGCAGCATCTCCAAAATATTGAACAACTTCCTGTGAGAGGAACACCCTATCTAATTTGACTTGAATGTGATGTGATCCAGTTCTTCTGTTACTCCAAGTATATTTGGCCTTTCTGAGTTTCAAGTCCATTAAACAATTTGCATTGACAAACTCATTGAAGTCCTCCATGCTTTTAGTTGGAGTTTCAGAGCCTCCTTTTTATCTGAAGAGTAAAGAGGGGTGTTAAAATCACCTGCAACAATCCAAGGGATGTTTTGAAGTGAGTTTTTCATACTGGTCAGGTCATCCCACAACTACGCTCTTTCGACAATGGTGTTGGGAGCATAAACATTGGTAAGAATCCAAGACGAGTTGTTATTGACATCATGGAACAAGACGCTAAGGAGCCTCTCATTGGACTGGAGTAGTCATCCTTCAACTAAATTCTTGTCCCATAAGCACATAAGACCTCCTGACGTTCCTCTAGCATCACTGGTCACTACACCTGCATTCTTCCATATTTCCTTGGCCACTGAAGTGGAACTATTGGAACTGGTTTTTGTTTCTTGCATGATGATTATTGAAGGTTTGATATCCTTTCTCATAGACTTAACAAGTCTTCGTTTGGCTGGCCCATTAAGGCCTCTGACGTTCCATGATAGAATCTTCATTTAGAATATTTGGGAGGTTTCTTGCCTCCTCGACCATTATGGTGAGGGGGTTTGGAGCTTTTACTCTCATCCTTAGGCTGAGAAGTAATGTTAGGAAAAAGGGTTTTTTGGATTCCATTTGCAATATCATCTGCAGTTTGGGAATTTTTGATTTCCTCTTTAGAAGGCCTGCCTCTTTTTTTATCACTACCACAATCTACAGGAGATTTGGTGGTGCTTCTAGTCTGCTTGGGGCTGAACTTATAGGGAATGATCTATTCCAGAATAGGGCTCTGAGGCCTGGTAGTTTGGCTTAAGCTAGGTGAAATAATTTCCTCCATAGGAATCTGATTGGAGATGGCTACCATTTCATCTAGAGGGCTATGAGATGGTCCTGATTTGGAAGGGGTGTTGACAAAACTAAGATCAATGTTCAGCTCAGGGGGTATCTGAGGATCTGGCTGGAGAACAACAACAACATTTTGAGAATCCTCAGAGGAATTATTTGGGATAGGAGGAATGGGGGCATCTCCATGGAGAAACCTATCAGATTCATTTAAGATATTGAACTTGTTATGAGATGTGATAGGGGAACTTACTTGGTGGAGTTCGTAGTTCACCATTTCTTTGCCTTTGAAAGAGAGAGGCCCTTATTTAGGATTGGGGGGCTTTTGCTGTTGCTGGTGGCTTTTTCCTGCCTGGTTTTGTTGCTACCATTTCTTCTAGGTTTTATGATACCCACTATTGTGTGGGTTTTTGTTGCCTCTGGAGTGATCAATGTTGGCCCCGCTAGGTTGGGGTACCTCTATCTTCTGCCCAAGAGTCTGGGTTTTGAGGATAGGGCACTATGATCTAAGATGTCCCTGGGTATGACATTCTATGCAGAAGGCCGGTTTGTTTTCATATTCCAAGGGTTGCTTCTTGCAGAAAGACTTATGAGTCAGATTGACATATGTTGGAAGCTCTGAGGCCAGATTGGCATTTACACAAATTCTAGCCATGTTCATACGCCTTCGACCCCTGGTCATAGGTTCAATGGCAAGGAGTTCACCTATAGCATTTGCAATGGATAAGAGGATATCCTCGTGCCAACAATGGAAGGGAAGGTTTGGGATACGAACCCAAATAGGTGCAAAGTTTATATCCTGGGTGTCAGGATCAAAGTCTGTGTCCCATTTCCTTAGAAATAAACTTTTACGCCCTAAGAACCAGGGGCCCCCGATGAGGATGCGCTTCATGTCTTCATCATTGCTCAACCTGATGGTGAAGAAACCTCTAGACAAGACAACTAGTTCCAAGTCACCTAGAGTCTTCCATTTGGTGACAACCCACCTACGGATTGTCTCGATATCAGGTCTTCCTCCAATGAACTTCCCCACCAATGTATGACATTCCATGGCAAGGTAGCTATCAACAATATCATCAGGGATGTTTATGTTTTGACCATCAGGAACTATTGATGTGGTAGGATGTTTGTAAGGACCTCGTCCAGAGTTGGACAAAATGTTGGCATAGGAAGTTGCTTTGGTTTTGACAATAGTGGGACCCTTGGCTGGAGGAAGGGACCCAGTGTCAGGAGGTTCATCTCCCTAGAATAGGACCTTGTCTACCTCTTCCTTATCCTCAGAGTTTTCACCCTTGTCTTTGGTGCCTGAGCTTTTACCGTCCTTGCTTTCCTTGTGACTTGTACTGTGGTCACTATTTTTGGTTGAACCAGTCTTCCTTCCATCTTCCGCTCCTCCTCCTTTCGCTCCTCCTCTTCCTTCCATGGAAACCTCACCCTTTCTACACCTTTGCTGTTTAATGCAAGGTACCTCTCATGGAATAATAAGTTCTTCAACTTCTCTTCAATTTTTTGTGGTGCTTTGCATGTCTATTTTCTTGGGCTTGAATATTGCTTTTCAATATTCTCTACAGTAGATATGGGATGACAAGGGATAATTGGAGAATTTGGATGTCTAGGGATCATTGGAACAATTGGATGCTAGGACGGTGTTGAAGAATCTACCTGAATCTCACCGAACGAGTTATAAAATAAGGAAATGGTAAGTACTATTGATGAAGTAGATTTGAATACCATGATCAGAGAAGGATGGGTAGTTGGTTTATTTGGAAAAAGGATATTTTTTGTAGTGTATGTGATTGAGCTCTTGAAATAGTATTGAAACTATGTGTGTGTGCCATCAATCATAGAAAAGAGCAAAGTTGGAATGTCATCTTTAATAAAGTTATTTTAGGTAGCAAGGGAATAGTTTTAATTCCAACATTATTTCAATAGTGTTGAGAATTTATGTAAATATTTACTATCTTTCCAAGGAGGGAAGTTTGATTCATAGGTTAGAATGCATTTGATGTATTTCTATTAAAACATTGCTTTTGGAATAGCATAGAAGCCATTGAATGGTATTCGAATGGATCAGTTGAACATCTACCAAAAATCTATGTATAGGAAGGTATCTGTTATGGTTTAATTTTCTATCAAAGTGAGCTGACAATCAGATATATTTTGAAATATTTGTTGCTTCCTTTGGTTGGGTTAGATTCAGATTCATATCTCAACAAGTTTCCACTTGTGTGCATTGAGTTTGATAGGTCTCCATAGGGTTTCATTGCTTGAGCTGGATAGAAATATGGTATAATATTCTCTAGTAAAGTGTTGGATGAGTTGATTCATGGACCTAAGGGTGTAGAAGCATCACTCATACATGATATTTCATCGCGATGTGTGTGAGGTGGGTTCTCTAAGATCTGTGTAACTCTGTTGATATTGTGTTAATAGTGGAGGTTGTGTATATTCTAGTATAGAACCAATCAAATGACGTCCCCTTCTATGAATAGTATTAAGTGAGTTGTGATGTATGGGGAGTTAGATGAACCTAGTTGTTTCTTTGGTTAGAAGTGACAAAGATAATAGATTTACTCTTGTTAATTCTAGAATAAGACTTATTAGCTGCTATGGTCAAGTTGTCTACGTAGTGTCCCAAAAGGTAAGACTCTCTTTCAATAATGGAATAGTTAGTCCTTTAAGAGCATCGTTGGAGAAATAGTGAAGCTATTTAAATTATGGTTGGTAAATAAAATTAATAGTAAGGGATAATGGCTTTAGAATCGTAAAGTCTAGACTCGAATAGAAATCGTTTGTTTAACAGGTTTCTATGGAGAAACAACTAGTGTGGAATATATTTGACCATATTGTGGAAGATGGTTTGTACATTGTAGATCTTTAATATGAAGAGAGAACTTACTGTAACACACACAGGGGGTCACTTAGTTGAAAGCCTTCAAAACATGTTCATTCACGGGCTTCTTAAAAAATCCCCTCTTTTTAAAATTTACCACTTGCCCTTTTAATTTATTAAACCCCTAGTGGTAAAACCCTATATAATAAATAATAACCCCTTTTCAAAACTTACTATTTTGTCAAAAAATTTTGAATCAATTTTTAATATCCATTGGTAGATTTACCATTTTATCAATGTATATCCATTGAGCATGTTTAACTCTATCGAACTTTCAAGTATTTATGAGCATAAAAAAAATTAGTGGTTTGAGCTCTAATTTGAAGTAAAAATAATATTCTTGGTCTTCACACATTTCATTTAACAAATAATATACAAGAGCAAGTTTTTATTATATTCTAGGTCTCCCACTCTAGGCAAGAGGACCTCGTTTCAAATTCCTTACTTCCCCTACTCTTATCTTGCTGATATCCAACTAGGTAGATCTTCCTGGGATCTCCCTGCTACATTTTCTATGGGATCTAGTTCTATACCATACAATATTTCTAGCATATGAAGTTCAAATCCTAAACTAAGAGCTCCCATCTCCGTTTTCTCTTGAATGATCGCACAAAATACTATACCATGAAAAGAGCAAATCAACACTAAGAAGATGACTCCATGGACACTTTATATAGCCATGTTATTGATAAACAACATCTTTTTATAGATACAGTCTCCCAAACTTGTTTCCTCATATTGAGTTCTTCATATAGAAAATAAAATTCAAATATGTAAACAACATATATTATTCTATCCATGTTGTGTTAAACTTAATTGTTTTTCAACATGTCCAGAGATAAACAAATCAGATAGCACACAAGCATTTCATGCTACAACAATTTTTAGTATTGATTGTGGACATTAGTAGAATCGTATAAAAATATAAAATTATAGAAGCTGCCACATAGATCCAAACCACTTCCTTTTCTTTTAAACTTTGAAGAATATTATTGAAAAGAGGAAATACAAATTGCAAATCTAACATAACATTTTTTTCCAAAATTAAAATCTTTGTTCACATTGACACTATCATTCAAGAATGTTACAATGAACATTCAAGACGATACCGAGAGGTATACAAGATTTTTGGAAGAAATATAGCTATTATCTAAATTCTTAGTTTTCATATTAAAAGTTCTCCATCAAAGAATGATAACTTTCAATAGGAAGCAAATATATCAATGGAAAATTATAAGCAACAAAATGCGGTATGCATTCAGTTCTTTACCCAAAAAAAAAAGGTGGTTGGCATGCTATTGGGTAAAATAAGTGTGTAAACTTGGTATCTTTAATAACAAACCACCCAAGAAACCAATAAAGGATATCCATAATTTGAAACCAAGTATACAATATCTAAGCCATATAAAACATTGTAAATATCAAAAGGGCTCCAATTGTAAAATCATTCATGATTTACACCATATAGAACAAGACAATTAGAGAAGTTCTGTATCACAATAAATTTCAATCTAACTACTGATTAATTCAAGTACATGCGGGTATAAATTTTAAATTCAACGAGATTGTACATACTTAAGGATGTGTATGTACCTATACATTTACTAATAAGTTTATGTGTATTCATCCTTATTTGTATATGCATATATACTGTAACTATATGATTAGTAATATGATTATATGCATTCAGACTTGTTTGTACATGCATGTATATATGTCGATATGATATGTTTGTGTCCATATATAAAAGTACTTAAATTCAGATATACATATGCACATAAACATATGTACAAACAAATCTATATTTATTTCTTAAATCTCTTGGATAATGACACTACATAAAGTTAACTAAGGTTAACCAGTCTAATGGCAACATTGGTCTCAATAATTGAATTCAATTAGTTATCAAAGTAATTGTTTATTTTTTAATTTAATTTCTTCCCCCTCCAACAACTTGCAATCATGTCACTTTTTAAGTTTTAGGCTTGCTTAGGTTAAACTGAATAGATTCGAATTTTTAACACAAGTTAGTAGCTACATTGATCTCAATAGCTGAATTTAATTCTTTACTTTTTAAGTGTTAGGCTTGCTCGGGTTAAACCCAATAGATTTTCATTTTCAAATTAAGTTAGTAGTATAAAACAAGACTGTCTCAATTCATTTTTATTTTTTGACTAGGTCCCATATTATTGGAAACAAGTTGCCCTAAATCTCACAACTAGAAATTTGCAATCTAGCGTCAACAAGACTAAAGTTTGATCCTCCTTTTCAACATGCCCCCAACTTCAAAACCTAATAAAAGTTTTTCCTCCTTACACTTATCAAGTTAGCTCCACAAATCTGACAAACACAACTATTTACTTCTCTCCAAATTTTAAAGACTAATAAAGCTTCCAAGTGCAAACACTGACCTTCATACAAAATATCCAACACTCTAAACGATATCCTAAGCTTAAAAATATTGAGCACATAAATATTCCTATGGTAGACAATATTAGTATTGTTGTTGAACTCTAAACTTATATTATTACTGTTGAAGGTCTCTAATTTGATCAGTTCCTGCTGACCATGCCATCAACTAAGATGGTATTTGACTCCAAACTTATGGTATTACTCAATATCATCAGGCGTGGTATGATATTCGGTATATTATGGACTCCTTTGGGGATGAGTAGGAAGGGTGCTTCAAGAGATAGCCCACTAAGTCCAAAGTACCGTACATGAATTCTAGCACTAACAAGTTGAAAAAGAATTACAACTATCAAGGATAGAGTACATGTTTAACACATGGATGAAATAAAGATTCATCAAATTAGCTATTAGAAAGGAAGATATCCTATAGAATAAGAAAATCATATTCGATTGTTTAAAATAAATTTGTACAAAAGCTTCAACTGTAATGAGATGAGATGGAATTAAGTATTCTATAGGCCGAATTTATCTATAAAACATTTCAAAATTTATTTACTTAGCAAATGTTAGTTTAAACCACTAATTCCACCAATTAGCACTACGATTTGCCATTTCAAAATTTAAAAATAGAGGTTCCCAAAAGAAATTTCACTACTCAAGCCTTCGACTTTCTTATTTTAACGCTGCCTCTTGAAAATCTACAATAACCCAAACTTAATTTGCAAGGCTCAACTGCAAAAAAATGCTTTGGGGGTCTACTTTTGAAATGAAATCTAATTAAAATCTTATAAAAGCCTTTACCCTAATTTGGTAACTTAAAAATACCTGAAGTACTCGTTATTTTTCACAGTAAACTTAAATTTTCACTTCAAACCCACAATTGTATACAAGCTATAGTTCACCTTATTTCATTTCCTCTTGCATAAATTTACCCCTTCCAACCTTCTTTATTCTAGGAAAAACCCTAAAAAAAAACATATATTTTCATACGCCCAAAAATTTCATCCACAATTCATGAATAATAAATTCTCAATTTCAATATTAATTAAACCTTTGAATTGCCTTTTTACCATCCCAAACTCTATTTCCAAAGATCATTTTCCAACCATTTCAAGATCTTCCATTAGTGAAAACCAAATATTAACAATAACTTTTTAATAAAATTTTCATCGTTTCAACATCTTGCATATATTTATACCAAATATTAGCAACAACCTTTTAATAAACTTGCCCAATCGTTTCAAGATCTCCCATATGATAGTACCAATTATTAACAATTTTTTTTTTTAATAAACTTGTCCAAATTGGACAATCTTTTCATCATTTACAACCGAAACAATTAAAAAACCAAAAATGGTTTAAATTTTAACGTCGGGCTGGTTCCCTATTATGTGCGTTTTTTCTTTATTTTTCCCCTATTTTAGAAGAACAACCTATGATTTTGTGTTTAAAATCTATTTAAAAAAATTTAAAACTATCCCCTCTGTATCAAAAAGAAAAGAAAAAATAAAATAAAAACTCTCTCTTATCAATTGAAGGAAGAACTCAGTAAAACATACTACACTAAACAACAATTCAAGTAAAAATAAATACACTATACTACTCTACACTCGCTACAGTTAAAGAACCTTGAGTTGATTCAACGGAATTCGCTCTGGTTCATTGAAAACCACTCTAATACACGGTGATAACCACTTTGATGTTTTTGCAAAAGCCACCTTTCTCTATATACCCGCTTTGCAAAGTTAACAGAAGATATCAAAATTGAACACACTAGAGTTTGGATAATACTGATGACGAGAAATTCTATAGTGATAGAATGAGAGAAAATAAAACTACAGGTTCGTTTATATATGTGTTTCAGTTGTGAAAGCATCCATGAAAGCAATTTTCCAGGATTTCAGAAACGCCCGTGGAGAATCCTCCTAGTAAATGGTAAAGCAGGCCGGTTTACTACTGTTATTTGAAAATATCTTTAATAAAACATGGTCTCTGATGTGTCTCTCAATTTTCTCAACTCAAGGCTCCAAAGCAAAGGGTTTACATTTAGATACACTACACAACTAGATTCCGAAGCACCAGTTTGAACTGCGTATGAGAATAAAAACCGGGTCTTCCTCTCTAAAACAACCAAGGATAATATTTCTACCAAAAAAAATGATTTTTTTCTTTTTCAAAGGAAATACAACAATAAGGAGAGAAAAACCAGAGCTCATTTTCTCTCTGTTTTCCTCCTTCCTCCTTTGTCCCCTCCTGTCTGTCCGTTCTCTCTTCTGTCCATGTCCCTCCCCCAAAACATGTTTGATGAGCCCTTACCTTAGGGTTTCCTTCCTGAGCTATTCCAGGAGTATAAATGCCCACTTCTTTTCCAAGTTGACTGAAGAGGGTGTACTCACCATTAAGGCTGGCATACTCGCCCACTCGTACTTTTTCTTTTATAATTTTAGTTTTTTTAAGAAATGCCCTCAGATATAACCTCCACCCCCTTCTTTTCCAACCTCCTTTTTACTAGTAGAATCTATATCTAGGTATGCATAAATTTTAAACACCCCCTCCTCCATAAGATACCAATTTATCAATGATATTAAAAATACCTCCTGCATGTACTCACATGGTATTTACCATTTTTTAGGAGTGACCTCCGTGGGCTATGACTAATAAACTGAAGGGTAGGTTCAAATTGAAAGAATTAGAATCTCAAAGTTCTAAAGTGAGATTGTAGGCTTAATTGAAGGCCTTGGATATTGTAATTTACCAAACTCTATGAATTAAGATGGAATGGATTTTAAGGCTGGGTTTTCCCCATAGGGGTTTCTCCCATAGTAAATTTATTTGTTGTGTGATCATGTATGGGCATTCTATCAAATGAATGTAACTTTGCTTATAATATTTGTCAAAAAGAAAATATTATGATAATTGAGTTAGATGGACTTTCTCATTTAAATGAATGTACCTTTGCTTATATGACTTGTTATAGGGAATTTATATGATAATTAATATAGATGGACTTTCCCATTTGAATGAATGTATGTTTGCTTATAAGATGTGTTAGAGGGAAATTATATGATGTTTGTTATAGATGGATGTTTCTTTTCAATGGATGTGTTTTACGTAAGATTCTTGTAAGGAAAAATTTATAAGAAGATTATTATAAATGGAACTTCTTAAATTGGGTGTTCCTTTACTTAGAGGCTTGGGGAAGAATAAATAGATGATGGGTACGTTCTCAAAGTTATCGCAAGTCTAATAATGCATGTATGGGTGTACATTAATTAGAGGGGAATCCCAAGGAAATAAGAACTCATTTCATTTTCTATTTGTGTGAGTGCTTTAATGTGCTCATCATTGACCATACTTCTTGAGGAAATGTTTAGATGTCGAGTAAGGACTCAAATGGAATTAGGTGAGGGGGATATTAGCAAAAGAGAAGAGTATATCTTTTATGGTTTTATAAATCCTTGGTTACAAAAGAGTAAATTGGACCCTCCAGTGTTGTAACAATCTAGAGAGTTAAAGAGGCTTACCATGGGTTAGCTAGCTCATCGGTGAGATGGGATAGATAGTCGAGTCCCTTACACTTAAGCACCTATTTAGATGGGTTTATGTAGAGTGTGAGATCTAGCATACTCTTTTTGATAGAATGAAAAGAGGTAAGTTAGCTTATAGAGAGATAATGAGAAGGATAACTTGCATATCAGGTAATAACACCTAATGCACTTACATAAAATGAAGTATGTAAGTTGTGGGTATGGGTGTGCCTCAAGGAATAGTTCAAGGAGTAATCTAGATGTTTGGAAGGGCTTTGTAGATAATATAATATATATAAAGAAATATAGTAGCTATTGGTAGTAGGAATTTGGGTTTTATTTTTACAACTTGAATAAGATATCCATACATCATTATTAAAGCACAAGATCTCATAAGACTCTTATCAATGAGTGCACTAGCACTACAAGCAATATAGATATTAAATGATAAGCTGCATTGTGATATCATAAAGATCAACAATATAATATGAGATAAAGATATTTTTCAAACAACAATAACAATTGTTGGACCCTAATGGTTCAACTCTAAAAACTATAAAGCACTTGATAGGTTGCTACATTGTAGTTCAAGAAATAAATATGGTAGCTATGGGATCATGCAAAGGACTAAAACAAGTATGTAGAATCACTAAATATTACATTCAAAATATACATCCTATTTATCATAGCATAGAACTTATGAGAAAAGGATAACTCATAAGGAATCTAGGATGCGATCATAATGCAAAATAGGGAAAGGTAAAGCAACAAAAGAAGCCATACATAACTTTCATTGCATTTATAAATAATCAATTCAATAAGTGACATTGGTTGCATGGTAACACATGATTCACTTGAAGACATTAAAGAAAACATATAATTCATGTATTGAATATTGAATAATTATTGTTTATAATAAATGTATTTGGAGTGCATGATCGGTAGAACCCAAAACTCTTAAGTATCAAAGTAGTATGTCTACATTAAAAGGGAGGATTTCTCTCTCAAATTCCAACATCACCCAAGATATCATTTTTAGTCATAAGCAAAAATAAAGCTATGACTATGATGTAATAAAGAGGGGTATGTTAGGATTATTACATCATATCCCATGTGAGAATTCAAGTGGTATAACCACCCCTCATAAGGTTTATGCATGTAGTATAGGAAAAGATAGTTACAATTTTGTTTGAAGGTTTGTTATGCCTAAAATAGGCATCCCATATACCTAAATACCTATTACTTCCATAATACAATCAATCAAAGAATTGAGTTCTAACACTAGCAGTGTGCAAAAATTGGGTGTCTACATATTTTTCACCCTAAAAGTCTAAGAATTATAATTGCAAAGATCTTTAGAAGTTAGAATTTTCAAGATCATAACCAAATATTAAATTCAACTTAACTTGTATAGATCATTTTTAGCTTTTCTTTTTTTTTAAATTTTTAAAATATTATTTTTAGATATTAATTTTAATTTTTTTTGTTACATGAAAGGACAAAACATAAAATATTTGTTTTATTCATCTTCCTTTAAAGTAGAGGAACTAATTCACTAAAATAATAACATCTTGTTTTGTCCATAAAAGTTTTAACATGTATAACTTACTCTTTTAATAAGTTTTATATGGTTTTTGTTGTACCACTTTTGTAAAAACATGAAAATATTATACCTATAATTAGGTCAGTTAAACTCCATTTGACCTTCCTCTTTATGAAAATGTTATTTATCTATTATATGTTTTATATTTTTCAATGAGTTTACACATGTCTTTATGAGGGGTCATGGTCCCCTCATACTGAGTAGAGTTTGAATCTTCGACCTCTCAAAGAGAAGCCAAAGCCCTTACCACTACAGTAAACTTGCAACTAATTAAAATTTTTATATTATTTTAAATTAATAATATAAATTTTCTTTCTCAATTATTATCTACCACCTTATTCCATCCTTTGTAGACATGTTGGCATCTCTATGTAGATATGCTGGCATCTCTACGATACTACTTGCACTAATAATTGATGAACATCTACAATATTGTTGTTGCTAATTCAATCCTTGCATCATTTATTTTTATAGCATTAATAAGAATACATAAATTAGACTCAATTTAAATATGACTTCACCCTTTTCCATGACTACGTTGATCGACATAGGAATACCTTAATTTTTTTTAATTGGTTATATGTGTTTGAAATGGACCTCACCCATATAAAATTGTGACCTACAAGATCTCAGTAAACAACATTTAAGTATGTGATAATTATGTATATATCATCTAACAAGACTTGACCTAAGTCTTTGACGTAATCTACACATTTTATTCACTTAATTTGATACCATTATATGAAATATTCACATATAGGTATGTAGCAATTATCCACATATTATATAGCAAGACTTGAACCTAATTTTCCCCCTTAAATCTCCATATTTGTAACCACTTGATTATATACCATTTTATAAAATATTTACATAGAGGGTTGTGCTAATTATACACATATCATATAAGGAGATTTAAGTCTAAGTACCTATTTTAGTCTTCCTTTTTTTGATACATAGAGGAATCGGCAACTACCTTTCCTTTTTGAACAATTGGTCACAGGGTCAAGTCGCATTGCCTTCGATCATAGCGTCAAATCATGGTGCTACCACTATAACCCCTACCTCGCCTTGGTAAACATGATCCAGAGTGAGGGAGACCCACGATGGCTTGGGGTTGGTACTACTATCATCAAGTTGGTGCACACTCAGCAGACTCAAGTCAGACTACTATATTTGCCCTATATTGGGCATGCCTGCAAGGTTTGAACCTAGGTCTCCTATTGGTAAGTGACCAAATTCTTACCAATTCACATAGACCTCGCATACAACTTTGGTTTGTGGTGAAAATGACACCAAAGAAACCCTTAGACCCCCGACCACAACTAGTGAGGAATGGGATTTTTATTGTGTCCCCCTTAGCATCACAGAGGTTCGAACCATGGATCTCCCATTCAACAGGGCCAAGCTCACCTTCTCTAACTGCGCTACAAAGGTAAATTTAGTTCTCCTATTTTTAAACTACTTGATATTATACCATTTTATAGAATATTAATATTCTCCATAGGATTTAAACATTGGTTTATATGTCTAAAAATATTTATTTTTATACCATTTAATCTAAACACCATAGCAAGATGTTATGGTTCAACCATGGGATTAGAAACTTAGCCTACCATACATATATTATTTTTTCCCACCACTTACATCAAACCTAAAATGCCAAACTTTCCATAGATGCTTGTTAAAATTACATTTGACTCTTAGTAAAGGAGGATAATATTTCCTTCATTATCCCCAAAATCACCTTTGTCAAATTTTCCAAGGATTCTCTTGGAAGCACCATCAAAATAAGGTTTATGGACCTCACTTTCAAGCCTTTTAATTTCTCCATGAGTTAATGTAGATCCTTTATGTTAAGTTTATTATTGAAAATTAACCTTATATGTCTTTGAAATCCTATTTATACAACCAAAGAACTAGCATATATTTTTCCATACCCAAGAGATCCCATGATTAGCACCATTCTTGTAAATATTATACAAAAGAGGTAATAAAATAAACCTAAATTTTGCTTTCATTTAGCCTTCCTTAACTACCTTTGGGTGAAAATTCCATTAAAATCCTAAAATATATGTCCAAATCCATAGAGAGGCCTGCCCTCAATGTCCAAAAGAACACCTTCTCCTTTCTTATGCATCAAGGTCTTCATACGATAATTTTTAAACACATGATTATGAAAGAGTCCTAGAGGATATCGTACCTCATCACTAACCCTTCAATCCTTGTGTCCCATCCCAATGTTTTCTTGGGTGGTACCCCCATTGTGGTGCCCCATAAGATAATACCCAGTTGCCTCTCTCATCTAAAACTAATCTTATGCTTGAATTTAACATCTCTACTAAAGATGATCCTATCTCTGTGAAGTCCAAACCTCACCATCACTCCTCCAAGACCAAGAATTAAGCTGAGAAGGGTAAATATCCCATCAATATTAAAAATTATTGTGATACCTTTGAAGACCTGCCTCCTCCTCCCAAACTCACTGAGAGGGAGGATACCTTTGTTAGGCTGTCGATGCAAAAAGATCATCTCTATAGTGGCCCATCCAATTTCTAGGCTAAATTTTACATCCCATTCATCACCAACAATTACCACATACAAGAACTTCATGATGTGCTGAAGGCTTTAATAAAAGTAGCCATAATAACCTCCTCCCTCCTTCAACAAGCAGAGGTTATCCTGGATGAGTTCAAACACATGTATGGCTTGTATGACAACAAATGATCGCTAGCATCATCGTGATTCACTAAACCTATCTCTTTTTATATTTATGATTTTTTTTGTTTTGATTGGGTTTCATTGTCATCATGTTTTTGTTGGAGACTTCCTTTGTTCCTGGTCTAGGATCTGCTTTGCTGTTTTTCATCTTTGAGAGACTCTCTCCTTTGTGGAAATATTTAATGGCCCATTGTCTCTCTTTTTTATTTTCTAATCTTTGTAAAAGGTTTGGGGTACCTTTCAAAACCCCTTCCACCAATCTATAAAAAAATATAAACTTGCATTGTAGGTATTTGAGATTTCTTTTTGAACTTTTGCTATTCATTTAGAGCAACAAATTCCATCAAATAATTAAATGACATTATATTGACTAGTGAAGCTCATCGAATTTCAAGCAGGAGATATACATTTGAATCTTACCAAGTGATACATCAATAATATACAAGATATTGTAATACCACTATGTGGTTAAGATGTAATACAATCAAGGCCTATTTCAATCCTACATGACTAGTTAAAAAAAATCCAATACATTATGGTATGATTAATCCTCTAAAGAAATATTAATGCTTTAGCTTTAAATTATTTTCTTCAATATTTCATCAACTCTTCTAATATGGATGGAGGAACAAAAAATATTTCTAGTTTTTGATTAGGTGTTCCCAAGTGGTGGAAGTAAAAAAAACAATGGAGAAATAGATGATATGAAGTTTCTAGATCCTCTCTATATAAGGTACACTTAAAAGGCCCATGTTATTTGCTCCTTTGTAAATTATCACATCTAAGAATTTTATTCTAGACTACTAACTGAAGGAATTTTGAGGCCTTAGGGGGGGGGTCTTAAATGACCAAACTCTCTTCCAAGGGAAATTAATGACTATAGAAAATTATGATTTCTCTAGATTCTTATATCTCAACTTGATAGAGTATCTACCATATATTACCAAGATTCTAAACCAACTCATAATTTAATGAAAATACATAGATAGAAAACTTGAAATATCTTTTAGAGTTCATCCATTATTTATTTGAAATCCTCTTCCTCAACCAAATTGCTAATAGAAATCTAATATCTAATAACCAAACTTCCACAAGCCAAAATGATTCAATCCAAACATTATCATTTTTGGATAAAAAATAAGAAGATAAGGCTTCAAGCAAGCATCAAAACAAAATTGTATAATAACCCTTGTTTCTAACAATTAATACATTTTTTGATTAATTGTAAACACTTGAATATGAAGCTCCATGTTATCGAACCCCAAGGCAAAGATTACTTCCTAAATAATTTTATTACATCCATATAACCTATATAGTTTTCAATATTCTTGTCCAAATATTCCTTTGATTTGTGAAAATATTCAATTTATGATTTGTAGCTAATGCTAAACTCATAAAACGTATGATTTCATAAATATATCTCTCTTATAATTTTCTCTCCAAACCTTATCTAATTTAGAAAGAGGAAACCTATTTTGTCACATCCTTTTCAATGCAATTGTCTTTGTATTATGTCAAATGTGGATGCCATGCTTTCTAGTAATATTAAAAATGACATATTATATATGGGGTTGGTTACAATAGCCTCTATCAGTTGATGTTTTCTAGCTATGATTAAAAATTTACCTTTCCATCTACATAGAAAATATATTTTTCTAAAAAAAAGTCTTAAAACTCCTTGTTCTTTCTTTTGTTAGATAAGAAAATTTCTAGATACATTGATGCCTACTTTTCTAAATTTAAACCCTAAAATCTATGCAATAGGCCATTATAAATCCAAATGAGAATTGATTAAAATATATTATGTATATTTTATATTAACTAAATATCCACCAACCATTTGATATCATGAAACAATTGGTTTAAATTCCATGGCCCCACTTATTAAACCATGGCCTAAGAGTAAAGTGACATCAAAAAATTAGAGATGATATTCAAAGGAAATTTTGGTCAACCTAAACTATATCCTTATTTCTTTAGCCTCTTCAAAGATATTCAATATCACATTATTCATCATGTCCCAAAATTTATAAAATAAAATATAGGAAATCCATTGAGTTCAAGTGCATTATTAGAGTTGAAAGATAAAATTACATCTTATAGGTTCTCTAATAATATTTTTACTATCAAAATTTTAGTACATCATTGTGTTATTTTGGATAAAATAATTTACAAAAGCTCACCCTAATCCTCCTTAACCTTCCCAATTTATAGTAGAATGTATCCAAAATAAGTAATTTTTTTTAATCTTCTCTTCTTCAAAAGTCTTTATTTTGTGGTGGCTTCAAAGGGCTGTGGCTTTGAGGGCCATGGCTCCAGATATTTTTGGAAATCCCTACAACCCACATGCCCTTTTGGGAAGTGAATTTGGCTAGCTGATGACTTTGCATCTACGGTTGGCTTGTTGATAGGAAGGTTGGGCAACTAGAACCTTAGTAGGGAAGCTAGGAAAGGAGGTTGGCCCGCCTAAAGGATATTTAACATCTGGCTATGTTGTAGGGTTGTATCCTATCTTGGTTCATTTAGGGTCATTGGATATTTGGTTTGGCTATTTTTACTATAGTTATAGGGGGGATCATGAGGTGAAAGGCAGGACAACTGGAACCCTAGTTGGGGGGCTAGGGGAAGGAGGTTGGATTGGCTGAAGGAAACTCAAAATTTTAATTTGCTAATGGGTAGATGGCTAGACCAATTTATGACTAGGTGCTTGGTACCCAAATTTATTTTGATTCCCACTCGGGTGTTATTATTCTTGTCAAGTTATGCTCTGTTATCTTGGCACCAGTGGATTGTGTTATTTTCTGGAAGGCTTCTGGGTGTGGTGCTAAAATATTTTGAGCCTTGGTTTCTTTGTTGAGGGTTCTGTTGGGCATCAAATATTCTTAGAGTGGAATGGTAAAGTTTTAAAATTTCCAGTGCCCTTAGAGATTTTAAATTTTAGGGTCTCCTTTATACCCTATGTTTCTCTTTTTCGGTTTGATGGTAAATGCTCCGATTTGGGAGGTTTTTATTTGTAAATTTGTTTAAAATCAGTAGCATCTTTGTTTTTCACTATATTTTACCAATGCTTTTGGTTCCTGAACACGTGGTTTTTTTACTCGGCCTCTGTTGAATTGTGAGATCAAATTCTATATTGTTTCAAACTTTCTAGACTTTGGGTTGTTTTGGGTCCGAGGATGTTAGTTTGGATGAGATCTTTTCATATTATAGAGCTTGAGTGAGTATTTCAATTTTTAATTTCTTTTTGCTCTTGTGTTTCTCCTAGGACTCTAATGGATTGCAAGTTCATCCATGGTACTTCAAGGATCCCGATATTTGGTTTGCATTGGGAAATTTTTTGATTCTAGGGCTGGTTTAAATTTTAAAACTTTTGTCTAGATGGGATCATTTGTAATTTGGAGCTTGAGTGGGTCATTGTTTGTTTTTTGTTATTATTAGGTGATTTTGTTGAGCACATGGTGTTCTCTCTAGGACTCTATCAGATTGCAAGATCAACTTTTATGCTGTTGCATGGATCCTAGTCTCTGGCTTTTGTGAGTGTATTCTGATCCTAGGGTGATTTTGAATTTTGTATTTTTTGATAAAATGGGATCTTCTTGATATCTAAAGCTTGAGTGGATCTCTTATTTTTTATTCTCTCTTTATCTTGTGCATCCAATATTTGGTTGGCATTGGGTGGTTTACATATCCCAGGGTTGTTTTCAAATCTTTTGCTTTCGATCGGTTGGGATCATTTCAAATTATGGAGCTTGAATGAGACTCTCAAATTTTAAAATTTATTTTAGTTTGTGTTCCTTTTTCTGTGTCGGTCAGATTCATGTTGATCGACTTGGAATTTTGGCCTTGTTTTGAGTGTCCTTGGGGTCTCACACTTTATTTTTTTTGGGCATTCATTCTTTGTTTATCGAATGTTAGATTGTTTGTTTCTCTCTTTGTGTGCTTATTGTTTATGTTTTATAGGTTTGGGGATCCTTGGAAAACCCCATTGTAAAAGGTTTGGGGTTCCTTTGAAAACCCCTTTCTTTACCAAATAAAAAAAAAGTTTTTTTTTGTGAGTTAAAATATTTTTGACTTGGTGAAAAGAAAAATATATTTTAGAAGTAGCAAGGAAAAAAGGTATTTTTTTTGTGATTAAAAAAAATGTTTTGAAAGGGGCCCTCACCCTTTTACAATGAAATCTTGAGCTTGTAAAAAAATGAAACCAGCTATGCATTGAACCTTTGGCTCTCATTGCCCTGCTAAAAACTTTTCTTTCCTTTATTGACCAGGGGGTCTTGCCTCTAAAAGTTTACCAAAGATGATCTCATTAGGGATTGTTGTTAGTTGAACATGATATTTGGTTCTTCCTCATCGATATTTTGGTAAATGGTATTTTACTAGAAGAAAAATGATATTTCTATCACCTTTATTATATTGCTTTTCCCTAGACTTTTGTGTCAAATGCGACTCTTTATTTTGTAGTATTTTATAGTAATTAAAAAGATATTTTTTTTCTTGAAAATAAGCATCTTCACTCATCTATTAATTTTTACTATTTTTTGTAAATCATTTATCTTAGATTTAATATCATACTTTATTTAAATTATGTTACAAAAGGATTTGGTATTCCAGATTTTCACTTATCCCTTTAGATATCTCATTCTTTAAATAAAATTTGTGCATACATGATTTCTCAAGCATTGATTCATCCCACCAAAACATAACTATTTGGAACAAATTAGGGTCTTGGAACCACACACACACATATGAATATCATTAATAGATTATATATCAAAAATTTAGTTTGTGATTCATCATCATAACAAAATATTTGAAGAAATTGTATACATTATTTATGTCAAATTATTGGATATTTACAATATGTATCGTATTTTTGCTATATGTGATTTCCTAATATGATTATTATCCTATGTATATTGAAATATTGAAAGAACAATAAGGGAAATAAAATCCTTCATCAATATAGACCATTTGTGAGTACTGCATTCTCTTTTGAAGGAGATAGAATTGTGTTGAAAATATCTCAAAGAAACCAAAGACTACAATTTATTATTTAGCATGATATTGATAAAATATGATCCTTCCATAATTTATTTATAAAATGTGACTATATTTGGAGCATGCACTTTATGAATCTAATTTTTACATTTTAATCTTTTCTAAAAAGAAAAAACTAGTAACTTAATTACTTGCTGATAATAACAATTGTCTATGCCATTTGTGATTGTCCCATTCTTGTACAATAACCCTCGAAAATACAATAATATAAATAGCTATATAAACCTCCATATTCTAAATATTTTTGAACACTTCCTTATGCTTATCGCTATCTATTTATATTTCATGTATTAAAATAAATTTAGCACTAATAATATATTAATTCTTTATAGGTCATATTCATACTGTGAGAACTCCAAGATACCATCTTCATTGTCATATTTTAATTTTAATTTTGGAATTAGTCCTAGTTTCTTTTTATAATTATACGATTAATTTGGGTTTCCCAAAATCAATACCCATTTATTTTCTTTTTATCCGTATTCCTAATATGGGTCTTCATCTACATTCTTAATTCCTATCAATGATTTCATCCTCATATGTACATTATATTTATTCCATATTATTTAGACTTTAGAATTATACTACCAAATGCAAGGCACTACATTTGAATCTTGTTTTATGCTACGTTTAATCCAAAAAGTCCATAGTATAAGCTCCATAATATTTGCATTATTATGCTATCTTAAAAGACCTAAATTTCAATGTATATTTTCCATATTTCATTTCTATTACCCTCATCTAGAATTCCTAAAGTTCAAAGGACAACTCTATACTAATATTTATATTACAAGAACATGATTGTTTATTATTTAATGATATTAGAGATGATTTACCTAGATCAAAATTGATCTCATTCAAATTCTTGTCTTTGATAATTAACTATACATATTACTTCATAACAGGATTATGCATAAGGGGTCGTTCCCGAAATATATTTATAAAATCTTGGTGAATCGGTATCAAAATCTTGGTGAATCATGTCCAAGGAGAAATGGTGAATTGCATTCATATTTCACCAAAATGTATCAAACCATGGTGATTTTTTTTGTGTTGGGGGCTATGAATATCAATTGCAAAATTCTAGACCCGTACAAAAAAATCAAAGGCTTTATACCGATAGGAAAAACTATATCGATTGACTAAAGATATGATGGACAAAAAATACCGATCAGTTGTAGACATGATAGTCAAAAATTTTTATTGGTTGTAGACATGACGGTCAAAAAATACTGATCTGTTATAGATATGTTGATCGGTCTATACTGATTAGTTACAGATATACCGATCAATCTATGTCAATTAGTTGTAGCAATGTGGCTCATCGATGTGTTCCAGCAATGCTGATGTGATGCATCAATATTGATGCATTACAGTAATGCTGATTGAATGCAGTAATGCTGATCATATGTAACAATGTTGATCATATACACAAATACTAATGTGTTGCATTAATATCGATCAATTTTAGTAATACCGATGCATCGCATTAATGCTGATCGATTGCAATAATATCAATTGGTTTCAACAATACTGATAAAATTTAGGAATGTCAATTAGATGCAAAAATGCTAACGTGTTGCATCAACACTGATTAGTTGTATCAATGTTAATCAGATCCAATAATTTTGATTAGATGTAGCAATACCGATTAGATGCAACAATACCAATTAGTTACTTCAATAATGATTATATGTAGCAATATCAATCGACTATAGTAAAGTTGATTGGTTGCAGTAAAGCTGATCAGTTGCACCAATGTTGATCGATTACAGTAAAGTCAATCAATTTCACCAATTTTGATCGAATACAACAAAGCTGATCTGTTGCACCAATGCTAATTGAAGAATACAAGCTTATATTGATAGGGAGAGTGAACAGTTTAAGACTAAGTTTTAATTTTATTTCCTAATATTATCCAATATAATCAATGGCAATATAAAAAACAGTAATCAAAGCAATGCACAAATCATCACACACAACAAAGATACCAATTTAACGTAGTTCACCCAATGTGGGCTACTCCACAGAGAAAATATTTCACTAAAATTTTCTCAACAAATATCTTGGGAATCACTTCCCTATTATAATGTTTATGGACCCCTGTCCAAAGCAGATACCAATTCCCTAATGCTTTGATTTGTGGATCTCTCTCCATAGGATAACTCTTTCCCATTTTCTATGGTTCGTGGAACTTGATCCAGGAGACCTCTATATCCTCAACTAGTTTTTGGATCTCTCTCCATAGAAGAACTCTATCTTCCTAGCTGATTCATGAATCACACTCCACAAGAGAACTCTTTTCCCTTGCTCTGGTTCATGGAAATCTATCCACAGGAGAAATTTTTCTCCTTTACCCTAGTTGGTGCTCTTCTAGAAGACTTTTGCCCCCACTGCACTGGCTTGTGGATCTCTCTCCACAGAAGATCTCTATCCTCACTACCTTTGCTAATGAATCTTTATCCACTAGAGATTGCTATCCTCTGATCTATCACCTCCAAAGATTATTCTTAAACTCAATATCTGTCTCAAATATACACTAAACACTATCCTCGATCTAGTATAAATTTACTCTAACTCTGTATCAGGTCTAGCATAAATATGCTCTTAAATCTACACTAAAATCTGTCCTCAAGCCTTAAAATAAAGCTTGATAAAATTACTAATCAACTCTGCTCAGATCTGTCCCAAGCCTTAACACAAAGCTTGAACAAATCAAACTTGTTCTTAATGCTATCTCAAGTCTTCACCAAGACTTTCTCAAATTTGCCTATGAGTCTTCACCAAGACTCACCTTAAATCTGCCTACAAGTCTTCACCAAGACTTATCTCAAATTTACCTTCAAATTTTCTCAAAAACTTGCTCAATCTGCTCTCAAGTCTTCACAAAGACTTATCTCAAATCTCCCTTTAAGTCCTATCAAGAACTTGCTCAATCTTCTCTCAATACAAGCTCAAAACAACTCATAAAATATGATCAATCAATCTCAAATCTTGCACATAATGCTATCAAATGCTTTGTCTAATCTTCAAGGTAGTTCTTTTAACTTGAAATAGTTTAGACATATTCCCTTCAAAATTCTTTTAACCTTTGGAACCTATAGAGAATGATGTACTCTATCAAAAACTCAATATGTTCTACTCAATCATTAAGTCTATCGCTTTCACAAATACGGTTTCTAATGTTTGCACATTCACTTTCAGTATCACTCAAATCTAATGCTCAAGAATTTTATTCAATCATCCAATCAATGAAGCACAAATTGCTCACAAATCCTAAACAAGTGCTTTCAAACTTCTTCAAACAAAATGCACAATGTGGGTCTCAAAACCTAACTCAAATATTTATCAATCAAATTAAATCATCCATCAACAAGATGCATTTAAACTTGCTTACACATTTCCAACAATAATCATTAATCCTTTTCACTCCACCTTATATTTCATACATTCATTTCAAACAATCTAAACAAAAGATGGTGTACCCATACCTTTGCTTTGATGGAGATACGTCTTCAAAACCTGTTTTACTCACCACAAAACCTCTTTGCCAATTTCTAGATTAGATAGCAACAGTTTATCTCAAGATCTCCACACACATATTCTCCTTAATAATTATTTCACCATTCAAGAAATACAATAAAATGTCAGGTCATAAATACACCTTATTATCTCCAATAATCTCAAAATAACATTCAACACATAAAAATAAATTTCCTTTGTTAATACCTTATAATATCCAATCATTTCAAAATAACATTCAACATATAAAAACAAAGTTCCTTTGTTAATACCTTATAATCTCCAATCCTCTCAAAATAACATTCAACACATAAAAATAAAGTTCCTTTATTAACACCTTATAATCTCCAATATTTATATTTTCAAAGCACCAAAATAAAATATTATTTTAACAACCCTTATGACTCCCTATACACTTCACACATGCCTTTTAATTTTCACGTGGCCTCAACAACCTTTCCGCATTCAAAAAATTTAGCAAATTAATTTAAATGTTGCATACCTTAATAATGGCCCATGTCACCAAAATATTGCGCACGACTTTGACTGCGCCCAAAATAAAACCTGAAACCAAAGCCACCGTAGAACCTTAGCCAAAGGCTAAGTTTCTTCTTGGGCTACATGCCCACATGTGAATGATAATGTCCTTGCACCTATACACTATCTGCTTCCCGTAGATTTCAGCGAAAATGAAAAACTCTCTTCCTTTGCAAAAATGAATCGCATGGGATTCAAAACCATGACCTACTCCTTACAAGCATCTTAGCCAGCCTTTGACCACTGTCTGTGCTACCTAGCACCTTGGGATTATCCTATTACACCACCTAAATACAAGTTTACCTCCTTTTATTAAAACCTCATGAATATCTTTTTCTTTTCAACAATGCAACACACGAATATTATAGTCACTTTGGCATTCAAATAGCATTGTAATTTGGAAATGAAAATCATTTCCTATTTATACTTTATCCTTTGCATTAAACATGTCGACCCTTTCAAATTTTGAATTTTGAATTCGAATTTAAACTTTAAACCTTGGCGCTATTTAATTATTTAAATTAAAATTTTAACCTTAGGTTAAAATATTTTAATTTAAATAAATTAAATTAAAACCTTTATATTTTTAATGATTCCTTGGACCTCGTTATATATTTTTTAATGATTCCTTTTGCCCAAATATTATAATATTAAATATTATAATATTATTATTTCTTTTTAAACTTGCTTCTCTTTCCTTGGGTCTTCAACCTTTTAGGCCTCTTTAGGCATATAATATTAAAAATAAATATTATATCCTTTTTACCCCCGCCTCCTTGGGTCTTACCCGAAAGTGGCATCCCTTTTGGGATGTTTTCCACAAAAAAAAAAAAAAAAAAAAAATATATATATATATATATATATATATATATATATATATATATATATATATATATATATATATATATATATATATATTATATTCTTTTTATTTTAACCTCTTCATTGCCTTTTGAAAAAAAATAACATTATGACATCAATGACGACAAAAATGGACATCAAACCTCTTGACATCAATGACAACAAAACTTGCTCAAATTTCCAACACCGATTGAATACAGTAAAGTTGATTGGTTGCAACAAAGTTGATTGATTGCAGCATAGTTGATCGGAAGCAATAAAGTTGATTGGTTGCAGCAAAGCCAATCGGATGCAACAATGATGATCGATACCTATTAGTTGCATTGATTATGCATTGCATCTGTACCCCATGTCAACCATACATTAAATTATTACATGCAGATGCCATGTGTCAATTATTTATTTGATGGTTTCATTTAGAAAAGTTTATATAAAGGTATAAACAATCATTTTTTCACCTTTTCTAATACATTTTAACCCTTTTCTAATGATTTCCATCAATTTTCCAATATCTTCCACCATACCTCCTGATCCATAGTCTCTCGTACCCAATGAAATAACCCTATGGCATCCCCTACCACCCCAATAATGTCAAAAATGAATTTCAAAAACCTTGCTTGCCCCTAATTTTCAAAATTTTATCAACATTGGGTTACAACATGTCAAGGGTCCAAGACTTTGGTCTTCGAGGTCTAGTTTTGATACCATAGTTCTACATGGATATTAAACTACTAGAGAGAATAATTGCAGGTTACAACATTGATTCAAGCACGATAAGTATTATCATTGACAACAAAAATATTGGATTTTCTTTCATAGCCTTAGACATCACCAGATTGAAAGGATTGTCTCACACCGATTGTGATCTTATCACATCAAAATTCACTTTAACTAATGATGATAAACTCTACCTAGAGACCACCTTCAATGTGCAGTCATAATATTTTCAAGGTATAACTGCATATTTTTATATTTAATTGAATTTAAATTCTAGGGTTTACAATTATTGATTTGTTTTTTTTTGTAGTTATGGCTACCAAGTCCATAAGGGGTTTGACTGTATCAGCTATTCAAAATAATTTTCTTCGAACATCAATAGAAATTTTGATGTGGGCATTGGCATATTTGGTTTGTTCTATTGCACACCAAAAATTTGACTGGTCCAACTATATCTCACATTAGATCAAAATGGATATCCAAAACATGAAAACCCATGCTTATCCTTCACCAACAATAAGCACAAGCAACTGCATTCTTGGTTTTTTAATCTTATTATAATTTACAGAACACTGCAATACCGACTTCTTGGCACCCAAACCTAGCCACTAAAACCATGACAAAACAATAGGTGCAGGTAATTTTTAGTTAATATGAAACTAATAATTTTTTATATTTAACATGTTTGTCATTTTTATAATTTTAACAATTTATAGAAAATATAAAAAATGACATCATCTTCATCTTTAAAGTGGGATGTTGCTTTCAAAGGTTATAATCTAGAGGAATCAGGAGACTTTGAAATACCTGCGAAAGAAATAATGCCACCACTAAGAAAAAGAACTAGAAAATGCATAAGATCTAATTTTCTTAATCCTTGACAAGCTCCACCTGCACGTCCACTGCCAGTGGGTGTAGTTGCACAAGAGGTCTCATTTTCGGCAAGTAAGTTTTACAGTCTACCTTCACAAAATTTGTTACCAAATTTTACTATGTTTTATATTATTTTTTATAATGTATTTTCAGATGTATAGCACACCCACATTCTATTTGCAGTTGTGGCTATGCAAGAGGTCTCTTCTTTGACCGATAAGTGTTATAAATTAATAGTAAATTTTACAATCTACCTTCACAAATTTTATAACCAATTTTTATTTTGATTTTTTAAGGTCCTCAACAATAATTTCATCATGGAAAACAATAGTTGATGCCACCCCCTCCTCCACCACGTCAACCTCAAATGTGAGGTCAACAATGGTTACAGGGTGGAAAATATTTTTTTCCATCTAGGCCATAGGGAACAACATCCAGGCAATTTTTAGGATTCAAAACTATATCTTTTAGTAATTTTACAGGTGTACATGAAGCTTTTGGTGTTGGGTTAGATAATCCTCCTCTTGATTAGTATTTCTTTTTACAAGGCAATATACCCACTATTTTTCAAGTAACATATTTGCTTCGAGATCCTCAAAATGAAGTAGGAGCAGAATGTTCAAGTCCATCTCCTCCTAAGGAAACTAGCACCCCTAGGCTCATCCTCTACCAAAGGATGAAAAAGTAAATATTTTTAAAAATAAATTAGTTTCTGACAATGTTCAAGCAACCATTAAAGATTCTCTAGTTCCAAATGTAAATGAAATGAAACAATGGGATTATCGGGCCAAATTTTTGATAAAGAAAATAAATGCCCAATTAATTTTTTTTTTAAAAAGATATATATTTTTCTTTAGTTGAAAATGAACCAAATTTTTTTGATGCTCTACTATGTCAAGCTAAATCTGGCATGGTGAAGGTTACCGCATCTTACAATGATGAAATTTAAAGTATTATGTTGAATAAATTGGAGAACTTAAATGTTGAAGCCCAAGCTATTTTAATAAATGGGCATGTGATAAGAAAATAGTTATTGTTACTATAGCTGCAAAGAATGTTATCGAGATTAGACTAATGTCTTCTAATTTTTTTGTTCCTTTTTTTTTAAATGTAAATGTATGCTGACTACTTCTTATTTTTCCTTTTGCAGATAAAGTTTGATAATTTAAGGAAGTAGATTCAAAACTTGCAATACTATCTCCAGATGGCAATGGCTTCTATGACTATGAAAAAAGAGCTTAGGAAGTAGTTTGATAAAACAACGCTTTTAGGAAGATCATTATCCAAAATGGATTGGATCCTGATGTTCTACTTAAGGATAAGGTTAAAGGAGTTCTTGCATCAATATCTGAAGATGTTGGAAAAGAGAAAAATACCTTGCTCAAAGGCTTGAAAATTGTAGGGAACATCCTTGTCAGTTTTGGAGTAATGGAAAGGACTGATAACCAACCCGAGGGAGGACCCCTTGAATTACAAAATGTGTAAGCAGTAGAAAAGGAAAAAGAAGCTGAAACTACATATAGCCCCCCATATAAGGAATGAAAAGCCAAAGGATAGCTTGGTTCTGTTATTGCTTTAAAAATTTGATTTTTTAAAAATATAATTTTATGATATGTTTTCGTTTGAAAATAAGTTATTTGCTGTTATTACTTGAATATTATACTATTTACATTTATTTTTGTGTGTTATTTTCATCACTTGAGTATTATGTTGTTTTAGTTATGCTTGATTTTATGAAGAATATATCTATGCTTGGGTTTAAATTTTTATTTTATTTAAAGTCAATCTTGTTATGATATAAAAATGAGTATTGTATTGTGTATTATGCTATGTTATTTTTATATTTTCATATATAGAGTAATATGCTATTTGCATTTTGCCTTCTAGAGTACATACAACACCTTTTAAAATAAATATTTACTAATGATACATACATACATGCATGGTTTGAAAATTTTCAATTTATTCAAAGTCAAAGCATAAATTATAATAATTTGTCAACATAGTCAATTAATTCAATAAAAAAACTATGATATAATAATAAGAGTTGTCTTGTGCTATTTCCATAGCTTAGATTTTATGCTATTTTTTTTTATTTTGTATTATTTCCGTAACTTGAGATTTATGCTATTTGCATTGTGCTTTCTACTATTCTAGACTACACACAACACTTTGTAAAAGAAATATTTACTAATTATGTATGCATGCATGGTTTTAAAATTTCTAGTTTACTCAAAGCTAAAGCATAAATCATAAAATTTTGTCAACATAGATAGTCAATAACATTAAAAAGCAAATACGGGAAATCATTGATTATAGATTTTTTTTAAATCATTGTAATTTTACAAATGATATCAAATACGAAAAATCATTGATTATATGAATTTTTTTAAATCATTGAAATTTTACAAATGATATCAAATATAGAAAATAATTGATAATATGAATTTGTTTAACTCATTGAAATTTTACATTGCTGGAAGCTGGAAGCTGAAACAAAGTCTTGTCAACTTCTCCAAAAAACCGAGAATTATTTGTGAATTTTGCACTTCCATAATCTCATCACTACAAGATGACTCATTATCCTCATTATTAACAGTATTAGTGAGACCTCTTCTATTGGCAAGGGACTTACAATATATCAAAGCTCTGTCATAGGGAAACTTATCCAACTTGTACGATGACACATACCTTCTCAAACAATTTTCCAAATTTTTTTCCAACCTGTTACAAACTTTAGATTTAACAAAAGATGGTGCACTGAAAACCCTTTTGTCTTCAAAATATCCTAAAATAATTTTCTAACATAATTTATATAAAATAAAGTATTCACTCATAGTTTCTTATAAGACACTACTTGGATATAATTTTTGCCACAAACACGTGATGGAACCAATCTCATGTGGGTTTTTGAAATGTGCAATTTGATTAACCATTGTTATTCTAAAATTGGTTGATTGTTGTCTCAGAAGTTCTTTGTTTAGAATACCATTGATTTGAATACCATTTACTTTTACATATTTAGAGAAATATTTCATAAGAGTGCCCATATATTTTATAAACAACTCACTTTTACCACTGTGGTCAAGACATGGAATCTAGAATATGGGATTAACAATAGCCATGGAATCAAGCAACTCATCTCTATGAAAAATATCTCTTATTTCCCTTGTTAATATTTGTGTAATTCTTATTAATTTATTCTTAGTATTATCCAAAACCTCATCAGATTTATAATGTGTTATGGGTACTTGTTCAACACCATATGTAAGTGTATCTAACTGCTTTTCATAATGATATAAAGAAATTATCTTTCCATGGATAACAATACAAATATTATCATTGATGTTGAACTTTAAAAAACTGTTAGGATCATTGACTGGAACAAATGTATTCCAACTATCAAATAAAGGATCCTTAAAATTTTCTTTTAACAAGTAAATATTATCGATAAGTATACATATTTGTTTTCTCATCTTGATGAAATCAATGATATAAATTGCTCTTTTCTGTGCGAGTTTAATCAAAGAATTCATTTATTGCAACAATTAAAGAATGGTCCAAGTTGTAGACCAATTGGTATGACCAAACACATAAGAGAGTGGAGGTCCAAGGTTAAAATCTCAGGCGTCACTAGACTGAATGCTTGTCCCTTTCTTGGTGCTTTTAGTGGTGTAAAAGGTTTAAAATGAATATGGCATGGTGGTTATAAGGGTGGACTGCATGAATAACTATTTGGTAGCTTCTAGGGTAGACAACGTAGAATACTGTGCTGGCCATAAAAGATAGATAGCCTACCCAAATTTGTGGTAGCTACCGATTTCACCATGTAAATTTTTAAAAAATGGAAGAATACCACATAATGTGAGAAGAGTTTCCAAGTTAGTCATACAAAATAGCAAATATTTTGCCTTGTCAACATCCCTATGATGTGCATACATAAACCCCACTAAGGATTGATATTTTAGAAAATCCTTTTTGTAGGAAGAAATAGTGAAATACACCTGGTGTCCACATCTTTTAATAATTTTCTACCTTCAGTTACATCTAGAGAAAACTGTTGAAACTCTACAAATATTTTTGGAATGCTTGAAAAGTAAGAGTGTATTTCACAAATGAGATCTTCCACTCTGGCTACATTTTCAAATGTGTTCATAATTGTGTATGAAATATTCATTCAATGGACCATGAAATGAATGGGAATCACATATGGGGTAATTAATATCTAAAGTCTAACACAAAGACCATTCCTTTGTACTTGCATTGTAGCTGCACCATCAGCTCCAACACAAATTAAATTTGTGGCAATTTCTTTTTCATCCATTCTAGAAATATCCTTTAAACTGGTTACAACAATATTGTAAATGTTTTCCACGTTACAATTTTTCATCATCTTATGTAGTGCTAGCAAATAAGGTTGTCTCAAATGATTATAGAATGAGTAAACATGTATGTAAATCCAAGATGTGTTGTCAACAACCATTACCTCATCAATGGAAAGTGCAATAAATTTGGCTTATTTTACATTCTCTTAGGTCCTCCTTCTCAACCAGTGATAGATATTTTACCATTTTCCAACCACTTCAATCTGATCAATAGGAAATGGTAAGGTTTTGTACATTGTCTAGTTGAAATAGTTGCTTATAATCAACAAAATCATACATGGGTCGACCCTTTTTTAGAATATTGTATACAACAACAAACCACAAATGTTTTGAGGCTAATACAATCTTATTAATTTTATGAAATTGGGTCTGGATTGTTCCACCTTTCTCAATGAGAGTTTTTTGGTATTTCATTGATTTTTTGTATTTGTGTGCATATATAACATGTACACATTTCGATGCATCCTTCCACCTATGATATTTCTTAATTGTTCCATTACTTTGTATTTCTTTGATATAAACTTTTCCACAGTGTTTTTCTATTATGTCTTTCTTATTTTGCAACAGATGATCCTTTCCTAGTTTCCAAATACAAATAACACATCTGCACATTTTCTCTATCTCGTCTCATTCAATAAAGGGGTATAACCGTACCCATTCATTTTTGAAATCCCTTTGAATAGTCCATTCACTTGTCTTTTGATGTTTATATTTTTGACTACAAGATTCCCTAGAGGTCTGAATTTTTTTTTGGTGTATCTGTATTAGGCATCATGTCATCATTAGGAAAATTATTATGTGGTCCCATATAATCCGTTGGAATATCTTCGAGTGGATGTATATCAGGGTCGATAGTGTTTACTGCATTCAATGTTTGGTGTTCTATATCATTTTTAGATGTAAAAAGCCACAATTTTAAAGATGTAGATAAGCAAACAACTATTTATCTATTAATAAATAAAGGCTTTATATTTAAGAATAAAAAATAAAAAAGTAATGATTTGATGGTAAAAGGTGTTTGTACCTACATGTCGTGCATATGTGGATGCCTCACTATATTTTGATATTTGTGTAAAATATTTCAGAATTATCTTTTTACCAAAAGTTTGGCCTCCATTATTTCCACCTTTAGTAGGTGACATTATATATGTAAAGAAAAAACCTTTAGATGTTATGAAATAGAAGGAAAATTGCATACTTCCCTCAATAATAATTTGTGTTTCTAAGTAACCAAGGTTAAATTGTAATTCCATAAAGAATCTATGAGTCTTCAGATAAACCTACACTACTGATGGGGGACGGGAAAATCGCACACATGCAAATTCCAAAATTTTCTCTATTAATCTAGAATCTCCTTTACATAAACAGCCCACAGGCTTACAATAACCAGCGCTCGGCTTGGTTTTCCCACACACACTCTATATCTGTGATCTTCCAATCCACCACCTCCTATTACAGAAAACTGGGTTTTTATAGAGGCCCCGACCCTCTGAAACATCTTACGTGAAAATCAGAGCAACAACCCGATTAATGGCTCCACTCCACATGGCCCCTGTCATCGTCGCTTCCTGTCAGATCACTCTGACCGTTGCTCCCTGTCAGATTATTTTGCGTGACCCATCCTCTTCGTTTCCCGTGCTTCTGGGTAATCGCCCACTTTTACTGCACCCTGGGTGCCACATGTCGTCCTCTCCCTACAACCGCCACCTGACCTCTGTCGTCTTCTTCCTCCAGCTGCACTGTAGTAGGGGTTGCGATATCATGACATTTTTCTTTCTCGCTGTCCACTTCTCCTTCGGGTCGCGAAATCGTGACATGTCACGATTTCACGACAGCTTTGCCTTCCGCCTTCGCTTTCTTGCTTCGGGTCGCGATTTCGCGACATGTCGCAAAATCATGACAATTTCCCTCCTTGGCTTCTTTCTGCTCCTTCGGTCGTGATTTCATGACATGTCACGAAATCATGACATTTTCTCCTCCTTCCCTTCTAGTCTCCTTTCGGTCACGATTTCGCGACATGTCACGAAATCGTGACATTTTCTCCTTTGTCCCTTCCTTGTCTGCTTCTGTTGTGATTTCGCGACATGTCACGAAATTGCGACATCTTCAGCGTTCGTTCTCTCTTTTCCACTTCGATCGCGAAATCGTGACATGTCACGATTTTGCGACATCTTTTCTTCTTGCCTCCTCTCGCTCCTTTGGGTCATGAAATCGTGACATGTCACGATTTCATGACATCTTCCTCCTTTGGCTCCTTCGCTCGCCCCTTCATCGTGAAAATGCGACATGTGAAATCGTGACATCTTTCTTCCTTGGCTCCTTCTTCGCCTTCTGGCCGTGAAACTGCGACCTATCGTGAAATCGCGACGTCTCCTTCTCCTTCGGCTCCTTCTTCGCCCTCAGGTCGTGAAACTGTGACATGTCATGAAATCGTGACATCTGCTCCTTCCGTACTCTCCTTCTGCTCCTGGGTCGCAAAATCACGACATGTCACGAAATTGCGACATCTTTGCTTGCAACCTTCTCCTTCCTGCTTGGGTCACGAAATCGTGACATGTCGCAATTTTGCGACATCTTCTTCTTGCTGGCTCCGTTCTCCATTTGTGTCGCGATATCGTGACACATTTCTCCGTCTGCTCCTCTCTCCTCTTTGTGTCGCGATATCGCGACACTTTTTCTATCGTGATATCGCGACAGGTTTTTCTCCTCACCCTCTTCTCCTTTTTTTGTCGCGATTTCGTGACATGTCGCGAAATCGCGACGTTTTTCCTCCTTAGCCAACTTTTTAGAAGTGGCCTTCCTACTACTAGATGCCTCTGCATCAGGTGCCACTGGATGCTCCTGCATCAACTACCATCTAGAATGACCTCTACCTGCATGCTTAGAGAATAACTACAAATCAAAACAATGCTAAGAAAACATACTCTAACAGATAAAAAGCAATCTTTGACAATAAAAATGCTTCTAACACACAAAATATGACATGGGTACTTATCTACCACAATTGTAGATAGTGCATCTATGCTGCCTATCAAACTAAAGAAAAAGAACTTTGGATAACAAAATTGTGGAAGAAGAATAATCTACCTAGCAATTCCTAAAGAAACTAACATAGGTTAAGAAATAAGTAACAAGGCTACAACAATAAGTAGACATTAAGTCAAATTGATTTCTAGAGATTATCCAAAAAAAATAAGCACATTGATTTTTGGAAGATTTTGATTTACCTATTGTCATAGTCATCACAATTTTTTATCATCGATAGTCACTTTAATGTTACTACAATTGGTCGATCATGATCGATTGACAATACTATCAAAATATCTACAACCGTTTGGTTTTGATGATAAAAAATCTACTGCAACCAATCAATATGTGTTAAGGAGCAGTTATTTGCAATAGATTATCACTATCAAAATATCTACAACTGATCGAAAATTATCGATTGATAATTCTTCATATACCGATTGACACTCTACAACTGATCGAACTATGTCGATTGAAACTCCTCTGCAACCGATCAACTTACACCGATTGACACACCTCTACAACCGATCAATATATACCGATTGATACCAACTGGATTATGTTGATTGGTACTCCTCTACAATCGATCGACTTATATAGATAGGCACTCCTTTATGACCAATTGGCTTATGCTGATTGACACTCCTCTATAACTAATCAACTTATGCCAATTGAAACTCCTCTATAATCGATCAGCTTATTTCGTCAAACACTCTCTTGCAACCGATTAGCTTATGTTGATTGACACTCCTCTACAAATGATCAATATATGTTGATTGACTCTCCTCTACAATAGATTGGTTTAGGTTGAGAAGCACTCTTCTATAACCTTGTCAAGTTTATGGAACCGATCGATGTCTTCTGATTGATAATACCCTACAACCAATCGGTAAATATGTCGACTTATAATAGGTTTTTTGTTGCTTCAGAGCTATTTTCAAGTTAGAGTGTTTTATATGTACGTTTATTAGTACCCCCTTCAAGTATTTATACAGGTAGTATATGTGGCGAATTTAGTAAAAAAACAAAATTATTTATAATTTGAAGGCGAATTGTCCATGGAATTGGGCGAAAGTGGTTGGCAAATTAAAATAAAAATAGGATAATTATTATCAATGTTGGGTGAATCGACCCCCAAAAAAATTCCACCCCATAAATTTTGGGTGAATGGGCCCTAGTGAAAGGTCCCAAAATTAGCAAATTTAAAATTTTGAAAATCCTAAATATAGCAAATTTATGATGATTCGTGCTTATGTATAACACTGCTTCATAACATTAATTTATTTTATATTTGGACTTTCACATTACACTTCTTAATCCTATTTATGCTTTTTTGTTTATTCAAATATTTTTCTTGAATGGACTATGAAGGCCTTCATCATTTGATGAGTTTGAGGAGTTTTCCTTACCACTTTTTAGGACTAGAAAATATTTAATAAATGGTATATTCTACTATAATATGATATCTGTGATTATAGTTTAAAGTTTTTCTAATGAATGACATATGTTATTTTAGTCTAGATCATTTTCATTTTGCAAAACCTTACCATATTTCTAATTTTATATGATTTATTATATTGAATTAAAATATTTGTACAGTTTTTTTGTCAATCACATTATCATGAATCAAATTTAGTCATAATAGAATTTTTAAAAATATTTTATAATTTCCATGGTAACACATAATTGGGTATAAACAACATATTTTATCTTCTCAATACTTGAAACTTCTTAAACAAAATTTCCTATCTTATTATCAATATTATTTAAAACCTTCTTAATAATTATTTAGTATGAAATTCCAAAAATCCTAATCCATATTTGAATCCTTTCAAAAGAAAATTTATTAAATAATTTGAACTCAATACCTACTTCTAATTTATGCACTTTTAAATATCTAAAAAATAAGTTTAGAATCAATTGAATTTACATATTAAACCTCTATTTTAAGAACCATAATATCATTCTCAATCATCTCATCCTTGATAATATTTTGTGGCCTATAATTTATAACTTGAATGAGGATTTATAAATACACTCTTGCTTTTACTCTTGATTAGAAAAATATTACTTCCTTGGAATAAATCATCGTTATTTCTAGTTGTTTAAAGTTGTGTAACTTTGTTAACCAAGGTCGACATCATTTGATGTAATCATTTTTAATAATATGGACAATCACTGTGCAATGTATTTTATGATTGATTTATGTAATTAGTCAAAATAACCATGGTTTAAACTTATAATGGTTAAATATCACTATCCATTCATGCCTAATATGTTATGGAAAAGGTAACTTGCAATTATTATTAAGGATTTGATATAAACAATCCTTAACCATCTATCTGTAGCATAAGTTCAATAATCTTAAAAAAAATTGA
Source organism: Wollemia nobilis (assembly GCA_028583015.1). Taxonomy (NCBI): domain Eukaryota; kingdom Viridiplantae; phylum Streptophyta; class Pinopsida; order Araucariales; family Araucariaceae; genus Wollemia; species Wollemia nobilis. The sequence continues at coordinate 824,276 of JAQPPZ010002395.1, read as the reverse complement.
ATATCTAAGGTAATCCTTTGTATTTTATGTGTCAAATGATTTTTATTTTTATGCTCTAATATTTTGGTTTATTATTCAAGTTGATGTGCTACTTTTATTTATATTTAACAAACTACTATGAAATCTAATGTGGTATACAAGTAGGTGTAGAGCATTATTGTATGATTGCACAATTTTTTTTTGATCCCTCCTTAGCTAATTCAATCGTGGATAATTTTGTAGATATTTATACGTATTTCTAACATAAGGGTTAAAAAATTTACTTTATTACATAAATATTCAAGGTTATTTGTATATAAAATATCTAGGAATTCTTAATCTATTTTAAACTACTCCATTTTTTATTAAAGGAAAATTAGACAAAAGAAATGTAAATATTTTTATTGATAGTGGTGCTACAGATACTTTCATTTCAAATAGTATTTTGAAGGAGATACCTATTAAACCTAGGGTTATGGCAAAAATATGGCATGTCGAGTATGGCTTGGGATAAACTTACTTAGTCTACCAATGTCTATTTGACCCACAAATAGAGATACCTCAGGGAAAAATCAACTGGTACCTGTATGTGGCACCTTTGCATGCATTCGACATAGTTTTAGGAGTAGATTGGCTAAAATATCATAAGGCCTTGTTGAACTTTGAGGAAAGATGGGTGGATTATACGGATGACGCTATCGGTGAATCCATATCTACTATAATCGAACATCTTTTGAGCCCCATTTAATGACCGTCATGCAAGTCAAAAGAGCTATGAGGAAATGATGTAAATTGTATGTGGTTAAAATAAACAAAAAGGAGGAAAAAGACTCAAGCTCTGTATTATTTCAATAATATCCAGTGCTAAATGAGTTTAGGGATGTCTTTCCTAAAGACTTTCCTGTACTACCTCCAAAAAGGGAGTGATTTTTCAATTGAGCTTATACTGAAAGCAAATCCAGTAGTCCGAACCCCTTACCATATGACACCACTTGAGTTGCAGGAACTTAAAACTCAACTTCAAGATTTATTGGAAAAGGGGCACATTAAACCCAGTGTGTCACCATAGGGAGCACCGATCTTATTTGTCAAGAAAAAAAATGGTTTCCTAAGGTTATGCATTGACTATAGGATGCTTAACAAGATGACAATTAAGAATAAGTATCCTTTGCCCAGAATTGATGACTTGTTTGATCAGCTTAAGGGAGCTACAATATTTTCTAAGATTGACCTCAGGTCAGGATACCATCAACTAAGAAATCGAGAGGAAGATACATATAATACTGCCTTTAGAATGCAATATGGACATTATGATTTCACGGTATTACCATTTGGGTTAACCAATGCTCCAACTCTATTTATGAATCTAATGAATAGTGTGTTCCAGGAACAATTAGACCAAATTATGCTAATATTTTTGGATGATATTTTAATTTATTCTTGAACTAGAGAAGAATATGATGAACACATGAGAATAGTGTTAGAAGTTCTTAAGAAAAATCAACTATATGGTAAGTTGTCCAAATGTGAGTTCTATATATCACATGTTCAGTACTTGGGGCATATTGTATCAACTGATGGGATAGCTGTAGATCCTAAAAATATTAAGGCCATAATAGATTGGCCAACACCAACCAATGTAACTGAAGTAATAAGTTTTATGGGAATGGCTGGTTATTATCGGTGATTTGTCAAAGAGTTTTCAAAAGTTACATTTCCCATCACCAATATGCAAAGAAAAGGGAAGGCATTTATGTGGACAACAAAATGTGAGGAAGCTTTCATAAATTTTAAGGGAAAACTGACAACTGTACCTATACTGAAAATACTTGATCTAAACAAATATTTTACAGTTTGCATTGATGCCTCATTGGAATGATTAGGTGGTGTGTTGATGCAAGATGAGGCTGTAATAGCATATGAATCCAGGAAACTCAAGAAGCATGAGATTAATTATGCTACACATGATTTAGAGCTGGAATAAGTTGTTCATGCTCTTAAAATTTGGAGGCATTATCTGTTAGAAAAACCCTTCAAACTTAAAACAGATCATAAAAGTTTGAGATATATATTTACTCAACCATTGCTAAAAATCCGACAATGTAGATGTATGGAGTTTCTGGTTGAATATGAATTTGGTATTGAATATATCAAACGAAAAGAAAATAAATTTGCAGATGCTCTAAGTAGGAGAAGGCATATAGTAGCTCTTACAAAATGTCAGTATGGGCTGAAAGAACAAATAATGCTCTAAGACTAAGTATGTGTTTATGAGAATGAATAATGGTATTCAATATGAGATGATAGTTTATTATATACTTTGAAGTTTTAATTAAAAATTATTTGTTAATCTGTCTAAAGGAAGTTTACTTTTTGAGGAATAACTAAAAAATCTTAATAATATGTACTATTAGGGAAGTTCGATGTGTATGACTTGTTTACATATTTAAAAGTTACATGTATTGGCTTAATTTATATAGGTTTAGAACTAATGAATATAAGAACCTTGAAATTATATATCTTTAAATTTCAAATTTCAAATATGTTAGTCTTAGAGTTGTATATATAAAAAGCTCTATGTTTATTATATATGTGCGTTAGTAGAAGTTCGTCATTTTATTTTGATTAATTTAATTTTTATTTTATTTTATTTATTTCCTTAATTATATATAGTAAATAATGCTCTAAGACTAAGTATGTGTTTATGAGAATGAATAATGGTATTCAATATGAGATGATAGTTTCTAATATACATTGAAGTTTTAATTAAAAATTATTTGTTAATTTGTGCAAAGGAAGTTTACTTTTTGAGGAATAACTAAAAAATCTTAATAATATGTACTATTAGGGAAGTTCGATGTGTATGACTTGTTTACATATTTAAAATTTACATGTATTGGATTAATTTATATAGGTTTAGAACTAATGAATATAAGAACCTTGAAATTATATATCTTTAAATTTCAAATTTCAAATATGTTAGTCTTAGAGTTGTATATATAAAAAGCTCTATGTTTATTATATATGTGCGTTAGTAGAAGTTCGTCATTTTATTTTGATTAATTTAATTTAATTTATTTCCTTAATTATATATAGTAGCTTAACTTTAGACAAGTTGGCTTAAATAAATTGTTTTAAAATATTTATGATTTTCAAAGATTGGTTTAAAAAGTATTTTGTTTCAAGTAGTTATAAGAAAGATTTTTGAAAGTAGAAATAAAGTAAGACTTTTATTAATATTATGATTCATAATACTAGTACCTATGCAAATCAAACTTGAATAGCCTTTATATAAGTGACTAAATTATGTCATTGGGAGTGACTAAAACAACAAAATGAGAACTTAAGTGACACCATGTTGAGTAAGGGCTAATAAATTTTTTTCTAAGGGGTAAGAGGAGAGTGCCAAGAAGGGCTATTCAATCTTCTTCGTGACTTAATACCGAGTCAGGGCTAAGAAAAATATGCCGAGTAGGGATTCTTACCTATCATCGTTAGCTACGAAGGAAACTAACGAAAGTGGTGTTAACTGTTCTCCAACTTATAAAGCAGAGGCGTACGACTGTAGAGAGTATGGATGATGGTATGGGACGTTACCGTAGGTTGAAAACCAACTGGTTCATGAGGATACTCACTATTCTGCTTCGGATGAGGAAGAACCAATTAAGCATTGATTAAGGAGTTAACCACGGATGGGATATTCCAACGGTAGATGGTATGGGTAGCATTACCGTCATCCAAAGTAGGGATTGCAGGATATGATCTATGAATCCATGTGATGGTGGACCCTGGTCATACCTTAGTATAAGGCTATGACTAGGAACTGGCATAATAACACTAAATCCAAAGCATCCTAGCCTAGATTTTCCATAAGCAGTAATTAGAGGATTGCGAATCCTCATGCTTTGGATGGGGAAACTCAAGATTATCCCTTCAAGGTGATATGGGCCCTGAAAGGACAACCCCATGCTAGGGTCAAGTAAGATCGAGTGGAGAGTAGATCCTAATTGGTAAACTCTTGCGAGAAATTAGCCAGTCCCGAGCACTTAAGTCACCAGATGCAGTGGTGAATGTACTTAAAGTGTGAAAGAATTATACCTTGTACTAATATCATGATGGGTGAATTTGTAAATATATGTATACATTTTTGTCAATTTTTTTTTGTGTTTGAACCAGGCTCTTACAATTGGTATAAGAGCCTAGGTTTGCGAAACTCTGGCTAACATAGTTGTTTTGACAAAATTCTTTAATTCCAAAAATGGCAGGTACCTCATGGAGGAATAGTGAAAATCTACAGGAGGAGATCACAGAGGTCCCAAGGAAGGGGCCAATATGGCTTGTGAAGGAGTCTGAAAGGATGCAAGCTGCTAAAATACCGCGACAGGTGGTAAGAAAAGAAAAGGATCCTATAGCCACAAGAGCTACCCAAAATGATGAGAATATGACTCGTATGATTCAACTCATGCAAGATCAGCTAAACCAACAATGTAAGAAAATGGAGATCCAAAAATCTTAAATGAGTCAGCATATGGATCAACAACGATCATGAATGACCCAACATCAAGAACTGATTACCCAACATGAGAAGGTTATTGAAAACTTAACTCAAAAAAAGGCAAATGGAAATATAAGTAAATTTCTGGAAGGTTCCTTGAGGAGAAAGGTAGGTGAGGAATTAAAAAATAAGATAAAAAAGTTGGATATCTCCAAATTTTATGGAAGTGGAGATGGTGAAACCACCATTAATTGATTGAGTGAAGCTGAAGGGTATTTTGCAATTCAACCCCTTTGCTGCGAATAAAAAACTACTTGGGAAGTAGCGTATTTAGAGGGTGCTGCAAAGAATTGGTGGACCATGTACAAGAAAATTACTCAGAAAGAAGCATCAGATATACCCTGGGAAGAATTCATAAGAGAATTCAAAAACCGCTTTCTTACTAAATAATTATATATTGAGAAACATAGAGATTTCACCAATCTATGACAAGACAATATGACAGTAATTGAGTATTACCAAAGATTTGTGCAACTTCTTAAGTATACCCTAGAATTTGATGGATAGGAGAAGTTTAAAGCACATAAGTTTGTTATGGGATTACACCCGAAGTATAGTCAACCAGTGGGTAGAAAAGTACCCCAAACACTATTAGTTGCATATGATGCCACTTGATATGATGAATCAAGTCAGAAAGAAGTAAAAGCCTACTATCAATAAGTTGAAAAAAATAACTCAAGAAAGAGAAGCTATCCTGAGAAAAATAGAGGTAAAGATCAGTTGAGAAGATTCATATATGGAGGGCGTAATAGAAATAAAAATAGAAGTAAGGGAAAATACCAGGGATACAAAGGACAATCGGATCATAGAAATTTTTAGGAGAAGAAAAACAACAACAAAGAACAAGGTAAAAATGGCAATCAGAATAAGGATGGTAGTAAACAAAAGAATGGTGGACCAAATGCATGCTAAGCGTGCGGGGCACTAGATAATTTTACCAGACAATACCCAAACAAAGCAAATCGTAGAAATCCCACTAAGGAAGCACCGTACAAAATTTTTCTACCACAGGTAACTCTTTGCTACAAATAGTTTCATTTCAAATAGTATTTTGAAGGAGATACCTGTTAAACTTGGGGTTATGGCAAAAATATGGCATGTCGAGTATGACTTGGGATAAACTTACTTAGTCTACTAATGTTTATTTGACCCACAAATAGAGATACCTTAGGGAAAAATAAACTAGCACCTCTATGTGGCACCTTTGCATGCATTCGACATAGTTTTAGGAGTAGATTGGCTAAAAGCTCATAGGGCCTTGTTGAAATTTGAGGAAAGGTGGGTGGATTATATGGATGACGCTAATCGGTGAATCCATATCTACTATAATCAAACATCTTTTGAGACCAATTTAATGATCATCATGCAAGTCAAAAGAGCTATGAGGAAAGGATGTAAATTATATGTGGTTAAAATAAACAAAAAGGAGGAAAAAGACTCAAGCTCTATATTATTTCAACAATATCCAGTGCTAAATGAGTTTAGGGATGTCTTTCCTAAAGACTTGTCTGGACTACCTCCATAAAGGAGTGATTTTTCAATTGAGATTATACTGGAAGCAACTCCAGTAGTCCGAACCCTTTATCGTATGACACCACTTGAGTTGTAGGAACTTAAAACTCAACTTCAGGATTTATTAGAAAAGGGGTACATTAAACCCAGTGTGTCACCATGGGGAGCACCGGTCTTATTTGTCAAGGAAAAAGATGGTTTCCTGATATTATGCATCAACTATAGGATGCTTAACAAGATGAAAATTAAGAATAAGTATCCTTTGCTATAATTGATGACCTGTTTGATCAACTTAAGGGAGCTACAATATTTTCTAAGATTGACCTCAGGTCAGGATACCATCAACTATGAAACTGAGAGGAAGATACATATAATACCGCCTTCAGAATGCAATATGGACATTATGATTTCATGGTATTACCATTTGGGTTAACCAATGATACAACTCTATTTATGAATCTGATGAACAGTGTGTTCTAGGAACAGTTAGACTGAATTATGCTAATATTTTTGGATGATATTTTAATTTATTTTTGAACTAGAGAATAACATGATGAACACATGAGAATAGTGTTAGAAGTTCTTAGGAAAAATCAACTATATGGTAAGTTGTCCAAATGTGAGTTCTATATATTACATGTTCAGTACTTGGGGCATACTATATCAGCTGATGGGATAGCTGTAGATCCTAAAAATATTAAGGCCATAATAGATTGGCCAACACCAACCAATGTAACTGAAGTAATAAATTTTATGGGAATGGTTGGTTATTATCGATGATTTATCAAAGAGTTTTCAAAATTTATATTTCCCATCACCAATATGCAAAGAAAAGGGAAGGCATTTATGTGGACACCATAGTGTGAGGAAGCTTTCATAAATCTTAAGAAAAAACTGACAACTGCACCTATACTGAAAATACTTGACCTATTTTTTTTTTTTACAGTTTGCATTGATGCCTCATTGGAAGGATTAGGTGGTGTGTTGATGTAAGATGAGGCTGTAATAGCATATGAATCTGGGAAACTCAAGAAGATTAATTATGCTACACATGATTTAGAGCTGGAAGAAGTTGTTCATGATCTTAAAATTTGGAGGCATTATCTGTTAGAAAAACCCTTCAAACTTAAAATAGATCATAAAAGTTTGAGATATATATTTACTCAACCATTGCTAAACATCTAACAATTTAGATGTATGGAGTTTCTGGTTGAATATGAATTTGGTATTGAATATATCAAAGGGAAATAAAATAAATTGGCAGATGCTCTAAGTAGGAGAAGGCATATAGTAGCTCTTAAAAAATGTCAGTATGGGCTAAAAGAACAAATCTTGGAGATGTAAAAGAGTGATGAGTTTTACAAACAATACTATAACAAGGTTGAGCAGGAACCAAATCGGTATCAAGAATATGGTATCAAGTAGAATCTGGTATATTTTTGAGATAGAGTAGTTTTACCCAATGATGAAGGACTTAAAAGAACTATCTTACAAGAAGCTCATTATGCTCCATATTCTGCTCATCTAGAGGTAATTAAGATGAGGGAAAACTTGAAGAAAGATTATTATTGGCCCGGGATGAAGAAATATATAGTGCAATTTATTTCAAGATGTCTTGAATGTCAGAAGGTCAAAGCAGAACACTAACATCTTAGTGGAAAGTTGCATCTGTTCAAAGTACCAGAACAAAAGTGGTAAGTAATATCTATGGATTTTATTGTGGGTCTTCCTAAGACTTATTTCTAGCATGATACAATATTTGTGGTGGTGGATAAGTTAACCAAAGTAGCACATTTTATACCAGGCAGTGTATGAGATGATACCACCACTATAGCACATAAATTCACACGAAAAATTGTGAGGCTACATGGTTTTCCTAAAATTATTATCTCAAATAGAGATTCGAGATTCACCTCTAAGTTTTGGCAGAATTTGTACCAATATTGGGGAACAAATCTCAATATCAACACTACTTATCATCCTGATATGGATGGACAGACTGAACGGGTCAACCAAGTGTTGGAAGACATGTTGCACATGTATTGTATGGACCATAGAGTAAATGGGAAGACCATCTATTCTTGGTGGAATTTGCTTATAATAACAACTATCATACCACATTAGGCATGGCCCCTTTTGAGGCTCTCTATGGGCACAGGTGCATGACACCATTAACGTGGGTATTTTGGATGATCGAGAAGTGATCGATCCTAATGTTTTTAAAAGAATGGAAATACATATTAAAGAGATTTGCCAACGACTTCATGAAGACACTGATCACTAGAAGAATTATGCTGATCTTAAGAGAACACCCCGAGAATTTACCATTGGTGACAAAGTTTTTCTTAGAGTCAATCCAACCAAAAGTTCTATTAAATCCACCAAATTAAGCCCTAGATTTTTTGATCCTTTTGACATTATTTCTAAAATTATTCTTGTTTCCTATCAGCTCGCATTGCCACCAAACTTGTCAAAAATCCATAGTGTTTTTTATGTGTCCCTTCTTCGTAAATATATAGCTGACCCATATCATATCCTGAATGTGTCCCATATACAAACGTCGGACCCGCAGCTCATTGAAGTTCAACCAGTTAAGATTTTGGGTTTCAAAACTAAATAACTAAGGAAAAAGACTATGGAGCAGTGTAGGATCTAGTGGGACCAATACACTAAGAAAAATGCCACCTGGGAGGATATTACTGCCATGAAAAAACCAATTTCGTTATTTGTTTCAAGACTGATGACCAAAAGACAATTAATATATTTTGCTTTATGTTGGCAAGATGAGATTTGATCATAGAATTCAATATATTAAAAATAGAAATTGTATATGGTTATATACTCATGTATCTATGATCAGATATTATTATATGCTTCTATGTATATGAGCAATTAGTGTGAAAATCTACATTTATATTTTTAGCTAACACAGGGACTGTGTTAATATTTAGTGGGAAAGTATGTCACATCCCCTCCACTTGTGATTAACTTATTTAGAGGAATATGATTTTGCGTTAAGTTTTTGTAATGCAGGTGCAGGTTCACAAACATGACAGAGGAAAACACCCACCCCTGACGGAGACAGAGTGTGGAAGCATCAGGTAAGTGGGATATGATGTCGTGCCATGTGCACCTTGGCCTGTGGGTACATGGAAGCCCATTGTAGGAATTTGCATATGCATTACATTCTGCCTATCATTACATGAAAAACATAAGCATAGTTGTATTTTGTATATCTAATATTGCAAGCTGCTTGTTGATGCTTTACCTATAGCATATTTTTTGTTTTTGCTTTAAATATTAATTTTAAAAAAGTATAAAACTATAATAAATATGTATATATAAATATATATATATAATTTAAAAAGAACTAATAAAATATTTAAATTATAATTGCTACCTTCAATTTGTAAAGGAACTCGTTCCTTCTAAAAACTTACCAAAGTTTTATATAAGTATAATATACATGGTGGGTAATATTATAATATTGGGAATGACACATATTATAAATTATAAAATTGAACTTTATGGAGTATGATCGTGGAAGGTCTACAAGCTAAACAAATGAAATACATAAAAAAATACAATAAACCATAATGATTTATTGTAATAAAGGTTGGATTTATGGAGAAGTCCATTTTAAAATATATAGTTAAACCTTCCTCCACTCGGAAGGTGGAGATACTACCACCTGGCTGTGTACTGGCAATACAAACTAAAAGGTATTAAACTAAAAATTAGCAAGCTTCTCTATAAAAAAAATAAGATAAAATGTTGGTGGATATATGTTCTTTCGGGAAGTCTTTAGGGAAGGGTGTTCTAGAATATGCATATTCTGGTAAGAATTTGGAAGTCAATCTTTCTTTTCAATGCCATAGGAAGTGTTGGACCAATTTTGGATATCAAGCCACATTAAAAAGTTAGGTCAAAACTTATCTTATGGGAGAATGAATGTTGTTTGTTTTAAATGTTGTCATTATGAATGCTTATTGTACAAATGCTTTGTGAATAAGGTTGTGTGTTGAATTTTCCAAAGAACCTTCAAATACTATTTTTCTTTTATGATTTTTAGCTACAAATAAAGTAATGCTGTATGAATCGTATGTTTAAGAGGTTATGTTTGGTAGCTACATGTATAGGTAGAGGAAGAGCCATGATTTAAGAAAATAATGAATTGAGGTTGCATCAATATAGATTTAACCGAAAGTTTTAGACTACATTCTATGATTATTTTCTTTCTGCATGCTTTCCTGTTCCATGTAGTCATTTTAGTGGCCAAGCTGACCCTTTAAAAGGCTCTCCTATATTTTGTCTCCATCAGTATGTGTGGGGAGGGGCCAGGGATATTTACTACCAGTTGATGCTATTGGAAGGCTGCACTGGTGTAAGTTAAGTGCAGTGCTCATGAGTTGTCACCCAATAGAACAGTAGTGTGGTTCCATTATTATTGAATGTTGGCTGATGGCTCTACCTATTGTATTATCATACTAAACTAGCTTACACCTGAGAGAAGGTTATGGATGCAAAGCACCTATTGAATGTTGTATTCTACCATATGATACCGTGGTTGGAAATATAAACACTTTGGATGAAAAACTTAAACCAGATTGGCCAAAACCTTGATTTTTTATATATTATTTTAGTCTCTTTTGTCTTTTAAATTTCATGTAATTTTTTCTTGTGAAATGGGTGTATCATTTGCATTCAAATGGAATTGTTATTGGGGAAATGGGCATTTTGTGAGACTCAACCCAAGTCCATAATGAAAGCGATAACCTCCTGGTATGGTAAACCTAGGAAACAGTAGATTAATATAATTTGTTTGACATTATATTATGCTATAGAAAACGTTCGTATTGACTCACGCTTCGTTATAGAACAAAATGTATGTGTTTATGAGAATGAATAATGGTATTCAATATGAGATGATAGTTTATTATATACTTTGAAGTTTTAATTAAAAATTATTTGTTAATCTGTGCAAAGGAAGTTTACTTTTTGAGGAATAACTAAAAAATCTTAATAATATGTACTATTAGGGAAGTTCGATGTGTATGACTTGTTTACATATTTAAAAGTTACATGTATTGGCTTAATTTATATAGGTTTAGAACTAATGAATATAAGAACCTTGAAATTATCTCTTTAAATTTCAAAAGTCAAATATGTTAGTCTTAGAGTTGTATATATAAAAGCTCTATGTTTCTTATATATGTGCGTTAGTAGAAGTTCATCATTTTATTTTTATTAATTTAGTTTTTATTTTATTTTATTTATTTTCTTAATTATATATAGTAGCTTAACTTTAGACAAGTTGGCTTAAATAAATTATTTTAAAATATTTATGATTTTCTGAGATTGATTTAAAAAGTATTTCGTTTCAAGTAGTTATAAGAAATATTTTTGGAAGTAGAAATAAAGTAGGACTTTTATTAATATTATGATTCATAAGACTAGTACCTTTGCAAATCAAACTTTAATAGCCTTTATATAAGTGACTAAATTATGTCATTGGGAGTGACTAAAACAACAAAATAAGAACTTAAGTGACACCATGCCGAGTAAGGGCTAATAAAACAATTTTCTAAGGGATAAGAGGAGAGTGCCGAGAAGCGCTATTCGATCTTATTTATGACTTAATTCCGAGTCAGGGCTAAGAAAAATATACCGAGTAGGGATGCTTACCCATCATTGTTAGTTGCGGAGACAACTAAAGAAAGTAGTGTTAACTATTATCCAACTTATAAAGTAGAGGCCTACGACTATAGAGAGTATGGATGACGGTATGGGACGTTACCCTAGGTTGAAAACCAACTAGTTCGTGGGGATACTCACTATTCTGCTTCGGATGAGAAAGAACCAATTAATATTTTGGTTAAGGAGTTAACCATGAATGAGATATTCCAACGGTAGATGGTATGGGCAACATTACCATCAATCAAAGTAGGGATTGAGATATCCGATCCATGAAGCCATGTGATGGTGGACCCTCACCATACCTTAATAGAAGGCTATGACTAGACACTGGTATAATAACACTAAATCCAAAGCATCCTAGCATAGATTTGCCACAAGCAGTAATTAGAGTATTACGAATCCACATGCTTTGGATGGGGAAACTCAACATTCTCCCTTCCAAGTGATATGGGCCTTGAAAGGACAACCCCATGCTAGGATCAACTAAGCTCGAGTGGAGAGTAGATCCAAATTGGTAAACTCTTATGAGAAATTAGCCGATCCTGAGCACTTAAGTCACCAGCTGTAATGGTGAATGTACTTGAAGTGTAAAATAATTATACCTTGTACTAATATCATGATGGGTGAATCCGTAAATATATGTATACATTCTCGTCAAAATTTTGTTTTGTGTGTTTGAACTGGGTTATTACAGTTGATTTGGTGTATGTGGTAGCTGAAACAAATTCTAGACCATAGCTTTTCCATACAAAAGTATTTCATGACCATATTTTATATACTATCATCAATTTTTACACATTGGTGATATTAGTTAAAGAACCGAATATAGTGATGAGAGTGCATTTAGTCAAGATGTATCTATTAGCCCATGTTGCTTATTTTAAATAAACAAATTATTGATGTATCATTAATAATAAAGTAATAAAATACTCTAATAAAAGGATCTTAAACAAAAGGGGGAGGAGGTCATAGGTCTTCTTTAATTATTGGTTTAATCTTGTATACTCATTCATATTATAGAGTAGAAAAATTCCATAAACAAATAGATAATATTAAATGTATTATTTGAAAAATCAATATTTTAATGATAATAAATGTTTCTACCATCAAGATTTCAAATTTTACTAATATTAAGGGCTATATTATGTGAAATATAGATTTATAAGAAGATATTACATCTATGGAAATATAAAGGATGATGCATAATGTGATAGAATAGTCCTTACAAGTCGCTCTTCTCTTTTTTAGATTGTTGAACTTGTGAATCATGTTGCTCCAATGTATACGAAGGAACATGTTCACATAAACCTTAATGCTCTCTTTTATCTTTTTATTCACTTATAAGTGGCTATGAAGAATTATAATAAATCTTCTAAGTACAAGATCATGCAATGTATTTTAAACTAATGGATGTGAAGATGTTACATAACTTTTATTATTAAACATGAACCATTCACTAATATGTAGAAATATCAAATCATTCATCCACAATATATTATCCACAATAACAATCCACAAATGAGAGAGAGATAGATAATACCCTTAAGGTATGGCAACACCAATAATAATCCTTAAGGAAGGAATAACTCCACAAGATCTCCCAAGATGAGAGGCCACTTCGTGGGCTCGACGATTACATAAGATTCTTCTTCCATGATATGAATGATTACAATGACAAATATCTCTTCTTTATATATCCATATTCTTATTCTACTTTGGAGAGCCTACTACTAATATTATATTATATTATATTATAATATAATATAATATTATAATACAATCAACCTTGGGTTATGTGTGGCCCATGCCAACCCTTATACAATATAATAATATATCCCCAAATATCTATTCCTAGGTACCCTACCATGCCACCCTCCTTACAAATGTTTCATCCTCGAAACATATGAAGAAATCTGATAGAATGATTTGCTAAGCAATGTTAGCAATTGGTACCAATCTCGATCATCCATCCATCCAAGTGAAACCCGATGATGCTGGTATGCCATTTTGTTACTTGAGTATCCAAATCGCTTCGTTGGCTCCATGCTTTTGCTGCTTGTATTTTGATAACTTGAATGATGGGTCCACTTGTTCCTTGATGCTTGATGAACCATGCTTGAAAACCATGATCACTATGCTTTCTTTGCCAAACACTGCCATAGTTGGTGCCCTGCTGATTACATGTAGAACCATAATATTGTTGCCTTGAACCATGTATCCAATATTGTTTTCGCTCATGGTGGTGTGGATGGCGATATGGTGCAACCTTTACTTGATGTTCTACCTTCTTTGACTTCTCAACATTTGGCTCCATTATTTTAAATTCCTCTACACATTGTTATTTCATGTTCTCTTTGTTTGGTGTGTCCTTGTGCTCTTCTATCAAAGCTTCCTTGGAATCTGTTACTATTATTTCCACTGAATCAGTTTCTGCTACTTATTCCATGGACTCTTTTGCTGCTATGGCCTTCTTGGATTTTGTTTCAGGTTCTTCAATTTGTTTCTCTACAACCGCTTCTTGATTTTCCTTGGATCCCTGCTCCTTAAGCTGAGAAATATCCTGTAATGTTATCTTCTTTTTCTGTACCATAACTTCATAAACTTCTTTTGCACATTAATGTTAACAGTACCCAAAGAATCTAACCAAGGATAACCAAGAACAATATCCTTATCATCCATCTCAATAGCATAGAAATTTGAATGTAAAACATATTTATCCATGGTGATCTTTAAATCTTCAAAAATCTAAACATTCTCACCCTCTAGTTGTATGTCCTTGATTTTTGTTGCTTGAACTTGTAACTTCTTAGCCAAAGCAATATTAATAAAATTATATCTACTACTAGGGTCAATGGAAATAATAACTTGTTCCTTTTGAATGCTTCCATGAACCTGCATAATAGAATTTTTAGATTCAAACAAATTCCTTTGTCCATTTTCTAATTTATCTTCTACCAAAGGTATGGTTTCCTCTGTCTGCATACTGACATATTTTTTATCTTCTCTGACCTTTTCCTCTTTCTTCTTGACTAATTTTATTTCTTTTTCATAGTCTTCATTCTGTTTCTTTAAAACTTCACATTCTCCTTTTATTGCATTTCGCTCATTTTGAGTTTCCTGTAGTTTCTTTTCATCATATTCGATGATATCCATTAGGTAATCTATATAATATGGATCCCATATACTCAAGAATTCATGCTCTATTTCATCCCAAGTATATTCATTATTCCTTTCTTTACAAAATTTTATCCACCAAGACAAAGCTTTCCCTTTAAAACATATATCCAGGAAAGATTTCTCAAAAGAAATATTATGATATGGAGACCTAAACGTATTCCACCATTCCCTAACATCAATATCATCTTCTCCAAAAAATATTTCTAGCTCCATAAGTTCACCTCTAGATAATGCAAATCTAGGGTTTCATGAAAATATATATCATGCCCTAATGCAAACTAGGGTTTTATGGAAATAAATATCGTTCCACTTATTTGAAGCTAAAATTCCACTAGATCTGCCATTTTTCTTCCAAACAAAATAAAGTGCAACTGCTTTGCTTACCTGAAATAAACAAAGTTCATCTTTTGAAAAATTCGTGACTTGAAAATTCGTTTCTACCCTTATTCCATATGACTGACTTCAGAAGATCGTATCTCTCTCAATACTACTCGGATTCCTTCATATGACCACTCATTTTAAAGCTCTTCAAATTTTGCACCAACGGATCCAAGAATTGCCTGAATCAGATACAATCTTGTAGAGATATGGCTTCTGAAAGATGAGACGTTTTTCCACAAAAAATCTACGAAATTCGTCACTATCCTTGTTCTGGATACTAACTTCAAAAGGTCGTATCTCCCTCAATACTGCTCAAATTCCATCATATGACCACTCATTTTAAAGCTCTTCAAATTCTACACAATCTGATCCAAGAATCGCCTGAATCGGATAAAATTGCATAGAGATATGGCTCCTGAAAGATGAGACATTTTTTCCAAAAAAATTGCCCTAATTCTAGGTTTTCACACAAAAATCCCCACTTTGCCAAAATCGTTGCTCTAATACCACTTGTTACATAACTTTTATTATTAAACATGAACCATTCACTAATATGCAGAAATATCAAATCATTCATCCACAATATATTATCCACAATAACAATCCACAAATGAGAGAGAGATAGATAATACCCTTAAGGTAGGGCAACACCAATAATAATCCTTAAGGAAGGAATAACTCCACAAGATCTCCCAAGATGAGAGGCCACTTCGTGGGCTCGACGATTACATAAGATTCTTCTTCCATGATATGAATGATTACAATGACAAATATCTCTTCTTTATATATCCATATTCTTATTCTACTTTGGAGAGCCTACTACTAATATTATATTATATTATATTATAATATAATATAATATTATAATACAATCAACCTTGGGTTATGTGTGGCCCATGCCAACCCTTATACAATATAATAATATATCCCCAAATATCTATTCCTAGGTACCCTACCAGAAGAATTACATACACAAGAGAAAGTGTAAGTTTTCAAAGACATTGAAACCAATTATGAATATTGTAGAAAATAATATCAATGTATGTTAAATGATGAGGTTATAAATGCTTAAGATAAAGTTTTAAAAGACTAAAGATAGTCTTCAAAATTAAGAGCAAGATTTACATGGCTTCTCAATTATGTACTTACATATACATACAACAAGCTCCCAAAGAATTTTAAACAATAAAGTATAAAAACAATTTTATAATTCCAATTTTATCAGATGTCTCCGGGTTCAACCCCACAATAGATATGTATATGTATATGTATAAGAAGTATTTGCTCAACAAAAAAACAAAAAACAGTTTCATAATTTTTTTTTTTTTATAATAAAATACACACATTAAAATATATAATACAAACTAATGCTCAATTAATAAATTATAAAAAAAATATAAATAATATTAAAACATAATTATTAAATAAAACATAATCATTAAATAAATTTTGTCTTTTATTAATTTAAATAAATACTCCCAACCATTACCCGAGCTATACTTATCAATAGAGAATTTAACACAAAGCCACCACACACATCCCTCACACACTCACTCACGTGGCAATCTCCAAAAGGAGAACCAAAACTGAACCCTTGCTTGCACCCTACTTTTTTCAATAAATTTACATACTTAAACAATATAATCAAATCTAATATTTATAAAATTTTATATGTCATACATTCTTATTAAATCTTATAAAAGTAAATACTCCAACAATTTCAACAATAAAAGATATAGTATATTCAATCAAGAAGACTTAAACTTACATTTAGAAAACATACCAAAGAAAAGAAACGAAACGATTAACCCTGAACTGATATTAGTAATTGCCGTGGAACTTAAATTGTTGTCGGCATCATGCTAGCCATAGAGGTTCTCCTCGAGAGGGAAGACCTGGTGGTATGTCTCAGACTAAACCTTGGCTTCACATCGGATTAAACCTGAGCTCCATGTATAGAAACACCACCCTCCACACAGGTTCCTACAGTATATTCTCTAAAAGCATTAAGTGATATTAGAACTGACATGGAAAGATCTGAGCCAGAAGTAGTCACAGTTATATCGTATGGGCATACAGCCTTTAACTAACAGATAGTTATCTTAATGGATACAAAGGTAAGAGCATTGCTTGTAAACAACATATAATTCGATTAACACCTAAATGGAAAGCCGTTTTACAAGAGTATAGCTATAAATAATAACTCCTTCCATTTTACTATCTTCAGCAATTTCGCACACTATGTAGGAGGTTCTTATCCAGCAATATGTCCAGAATGAACGTTAGCAATATTTATAACAAGTGTATAATAAACAGATAAATAAATTGAGAGAAACATACCTTGAGGAAAACTGTATCCGCATAATTTGTTGGAACATATTACACTGTATATGCTTTACGCATGCAACATAAATATTACACTGTATATGCTCGGTTTTCACCTTTATTGTAGCCATGTATACTTTGTAAGTTCTTAGGTCTGACGGTAACTTATTTAACCAAGTCACTATCTACCTTTTTTGTTTTTTAACAACTGTCCAAAGAGAAGATGATCAAAGAGGAGAGAGGAAATAGGATAGACCACTCCCTCTAAGTTGGTAGTTTAACCCAGGGAAGATACTCGCTCTAAGTTGGTAGTTTAACCCCAGGGAAGACTCTAGTGAAATCTCATTACATGCGGGATGTAAGGAAGTTTAATGTAAAAGAGTTAAGACTAGAAGGAAACCAAGTTAGATATGCCTATAATTTTGAAGCGTTCCGCAATTTTAATTCGAAAATATGTAACCAGTTTTAAGAAGGATCAAGGCGAAGTCAATTGCAAAGAAGGGCCAGGACAGTGAATGTGCAAAATAGTGGGAATCCACACTTCAACTAAAGATCTTTTGGACCATTATATATATATATATATATATAAATAAGAACTCGAGATCTTTTAGCTATTCAACATTCTATTCTAATTCTCATATGTATGCATTTGTAAGTGAATCTTTATATTGGATGAGATTATGTTCACTTTATGCTATTAATGAATGATGATGAATGTGTTCAAACAAATCAAAAAAAAGAAGGAAATGAAATAATTGGTTTTATTAGTAGGATGGAAAGGTGGGGTTATTATACTTCTTTGAGCAGGTTAAGTTGGTCATATGAACAAACTATCTTTGGTTCAATGGGAAGAACTAAACCTATAGAAGAACAAACAGTGAGTTAGTAGTGGCACTAGAATAATCAAAGGTAAAAACTCTATCAAAGGAACGATAATAGTTTCCAACTAGAAGAAGAGTTGAGGCCCTTAAGGAAGGAACACGATGACATGAGATATCAAGAAGAAAAAATATAGATAAAGGCAGTATTAATTGGAGCAAGATAAAGCTAATTTGGTACAACTATTAGAGTTACGAAAATAAAATATTTCTAAGGTTCTAAAATAGATACAATGAGATCGACTAGCTTAAATAAATCAAATAGAGCTTAATATGGGAAATTGAGTTTATAAATACTAATATTTCAGCCATAGACATCATAAAGACTCTATGGGATCGTATTTAGAAGAAGTAAATCATACTAGATTGTATTTTTAATTTATCTAAGCTTGTGAAGAACTTCTCATGAAATCTCAAGCTACACTCTATAGCATCTAGTCTACATTGTATTTATAATTTATCTAGAATTGTAAAGAACTTCTCATAAAATTTTAAGCTATCCTTCATAGCATATAGTCTAAAGTATACTATAGGACCAACTACATGCAAGTCTTGGAGTAAATTTATAAGGCAAATAATCAATAAATTTAGTAATTAGGGTTTTCCCTAAGCTAATGTAGGTGTGATTGATGAATGTGCCACTTAAACAAAAAAATCTAAAAATCTATTAAACTTCCTATAAAAATATTATGGAAGTTATGGGGAAGCTAAAGGACTATATTAAAATTTTTGTCTAGAGATGACTTGAAAACCCTCTTCTCGATCAAGGAGACATATTTCCTAAATATGAATACGTTGATCCAACTAAATATTAGAAAAAAATGATCACATAGGTAGGTAAATATTTCCCAATTGATGTAACAACCAATACTCCATATGTTATTTCCCACTTAGAATAATTTGTAAAAGAGCCAAAAATGATTCCCATCACTAAGAAGGATCTACCATAAGACTATTCAATGACCTAGTTACAACTATAGCATAACTAGATAACATGAATATTCCTTCTAATGACAAGTGAGATGCCTTATAGAATTTAGAACAAATATGAAGAAAATAAAAGGGATTCCATCAAAACTTTTGTAATTTTGACTAGTTATTATGACTCTATGGCCAAATGAGTAAAGGCTACTCTAGGCTTCACCATCAATCATGCTCAACATCCTTGCAAGAAATTAGAAATATAGTACAATATGTTACCTTTGATGTAATATTTCTAAATTGGAGGTTAAACAAAATATGTCAAGTGAGGGGGATGGAGAATCTTAGTAATGATAGGTAGGAGTAAAAGTTTTGTGGGCCTCAAGAACCCAAGCCTCTTAAAATTTGCAATTAGTAGGAAGTAGACAATGTAAGAGAACCTAAAAACTGGCCAAGTCTAGAAAGTTGTGATCCATTAAGCAACCAACCAAGTTGTGATCCATCAGAAAGGTTGCAATCCATTGAACAATCAATAATTTATTGAATTGTAATCAAAGCAATGGAGAAGAATGACCTGAATGTGAGATTTTAGTTTTTAATAAAATGGTATCTATGAAAAACATTTACTTAGATAAAAAGAAAGGTTAATTACTTCTTATAAATAGAGTCCCTAGTCTCATTTAAAATATATTTTTGATATTTTTAGAAAGACTAGATTTATGCTTTGGGATTGTAATTATATTTTTATATTTAATAGAAAATTATGTGGAATTGATATTTTAATAGTATTTTATTTCTAAATCTTGATGAACATATGAATGACATTTACAATTATATCTTATCACCTCTTGTTAGCCATATTTCTATTTATTCATATATAAAGGAATAATTATCACATTATTATTATTTGGTTACAACTTAAGTGTTCAATTGATCATACACTAGTCTTTTTATGTTCTTAATCATTATTGCTTTTCTACATTATTTTTTATCTCTCTTACTTTTACCTTTACTAGTTTTACATTCTACATTTAGATTAGTTATATGAATGTAGGTTAGTGAGGGATTATGGTAAAGGGAACTTAAAACTCTCCTTTTCCAAGGCTATAAATGCAATAATATCATAGGTCGAATGTTATATAAGTCATCCCTATAGATTAAGACTTAAGTGATTATAAAAAATATTGAAGTGAATTGTATTAGAACATAATCCAGTTTTGACTATTATTTTTGGTTGAGTTGATCCAATTTCAAAATAATCACTTTGAATAAAAATTAAAACTTATGGTTATTGTATAATTATATTTACTCATGGATTAGGCTTGAAGTTGGAGTGTGGAAGGGTCATGATATAGATATTGATTTATTTGAGTGTCTTGGTTAAGATATATGTCATTTTAGTGGAGGAACTAAACATGATTAATATAATAGAAGTGATTGTACAAGTTTACCATAGAATATGAAAAGCATCCATTAATCATAGCACTTTTACTAATATTGATCCATTCATAAGGTTGTTTTTATAGTCACCCTATAAAAAATATTTGGATATTAAAACAAATTGTTATGAAATGTTTCCATAAGCCTATAATTATTTAGGCTTATTCTAGTATAAAATTTTCAATTTAATTTATGTATAATTTAATTATAACTTAATATTTTACTTTATATTTGAGAACTTTGGTTTTATTATAGGGTAACTTATGTTAGAATAAGTAATTATTCTCTTAAGTTCTACTAGGATAGACTTACTTGAGTTTCCACTCCTTCATGAGTCAGGTGAACTCTCAGTTATAGTCTAGACCAGGTTTGATAAGAAGTTGTAATCTCAATAAAATTCAAATATTTTTTTTTTTTTGGGGGGGGGTTGATAGGTGCCTTTTTATTTTGCACCTATATATCGCTTTAGGGGGGTTTGTTATTGCATCATTTTTGCCTCCTTTATTTTGCATTATTACCTTTATTATAAGTCTTTTGTTTATATATCTTGGTAATATAATATAGGTGAGGTATTTGATTTCATTTAACAATCCTTTATATATTAAAGATCTAAATAAAATAACTCTATTTTATTTATTCTATAAAATATTCTAAAGCTAATCTCTATATTAAAAATCTTACTTTGTTCAAATTGTTTTTTTTTCAAAAAGTTCTTTAATATAATATAAAGATATCTTAATAAATGAAAGTGAGAACATATCATTATATATATTATTTTCCTTTCTTATCTCTCTATTAAGAACTTATTTTGATTATTTTTTTTACAAAGTAACTTAAAATTAAAATTCAAGTACGAAATTTTTTTAATCTATTTATCCTTTCTTAAATATTTCTAAAGGACAAATATATTATATCACCAATACACCATATTGCACATCTTAAATAACTTATAGTTTCCCTCAAGTAAGGGCGGGTTATTAAGATAACCAATATAGGTCTAAATGATATAAAGCCTATGTTCCAAGTATCAAATCTAATCAATACTTATAGTTTCCCTCTCGTCAGGGTGGGTATTTGAAGAGAAAAGATATATAGGCCTGGCATATTTGTTCTCTTTAAGCCTAAAAATTAATATCAAATCTCCTCAATTACTTATAGTTTCCCTCTCGTTAGGGCGGGTATTTTGAGATATTTGGTGTTTCTTACAGGTATTCCTAAAATAATATCCATTGCATTCTCTAAATTAAAGTTAAAGGGGGAACTTTGGGTTAACTTCAAAATGAATTCAATGAATACAATTTATCCTCTTACTCCTCATAACTACCATACATGGAAACCCAAAATTTTAAATCTCATTTCTCAAAAAGGGCTCACACACCTATTAGAAGAAAAGCAACCTGAGTTTGAAAAAGAATATGAAATATTTGTTCATAAAGGAAAGATGTATGAAACAATGGGTATTATAAGCTCTAATGTAAATGAAAGCTTGTGGTTTCACATTACAGATTGTAAAACTCCTCATGAAAGTTGGGAGAAACTAAAGAACTTGTTTGGGAAAGTAGATCAAATGAGGTCAATGCAGCTTGAGGTAGAATTAACAACTTTATCTCCTGACGACTTCAGCAATATTGTTGACTTTCTCACAAAATTCAAAGAAGTCCTTACTCAATTTAAAGGTAGTGGCAAGGATAAAAAATATGAAGAATGCATCTATCTAATTATTTCTAAATTAAATGGTGTATTTCAGATATTCACAACCACCTTTCTATCTACAAAAGATGCTCTTGGTGCAAGTTTCAAAATGCCCTCCTTAGAATAATTCTGTGAGAGACTAACTAGAGAAGAAACAAAACTTGCAAAGTATGAGATCTCTTCCTCTTCCTCTAAAGCCTTAGTAGCATCCACCTCCACTAAAGAAAAATTCAAAAAGAAAGAAAGAAGTCCCATAACTTGTACTCACTGCAAAAAGAATGGTCATTCTGCAAAAAAATGCTGGAAAATATTACAACAACTAGAGGCAGCTATAAAGGATCAAAATATAGACAATAAAAAGAAAATAGGAAAAGCCCTAAATATCCAAGGGAAGACCACCAATACTTCATCTAATTACTAGGTCCTAGATTCTGGAGCAACTCATCACATGACTACTTCAGATGAGTCATTCTCTTCTATCTCCTCAAGTTCAACATGTAGCATAGAAGTTGGTGACTCCTCCTTTATCCCAGTCAAAGGAAAGGGTGACATATCCATTGATGGTGGCTCTATCAATAATGTTCTCTATGTTCCAAACATTGCAACAAATATCCTCTCCGTCTATCAGATTTGCACTTCTGGAAAGGGGAAAACTATTCTCTTCTCTCCAACAGGAGTTGAGATAAGAGACTTACAAGACCCCCACTCTCTTGTAGCCAAAGGAGATATTGATCACAACACTCACCTATTTCACTTCAAAGGATTCAAAAATCTAGAAGGGGCCTCCTGTTTTGTGGCTCATGGAGATCTTGAAAGCAAAATTTGGCATGAAAGGTTTGGTCATCTCAGTTATAACTACCTAAAAGAATTGAGCACCCATGAAATGGTAATAAGTTTACCTCAAGTCACTTCTATTAATGGAGTATGTCCTGGATGTGCTCTTGGAAAGCAACATCAAGATCCTTTCCCATCAAGTGGTTCTCTAAAAGCCTCATCCCCTCTAGAGTTAATCCATAGTGACTTGATGTTTTTTCCAGAACCTTCTTTCAAAGGAGAAAAATATGCTCTAACCTTCATTGATGACTTTTCTAGAAGAACTTGGGTCTACTTCCTAAAATATAAAAGTGATGTTCTATCCCACTTCAAAGTCTTCAAAGCCTTAGTTGAAAATCAGGCCTCTTGCAACATCAAGCAAATTCACACAGATAATGGGGGAATACTGCAGTAATGAGTTCTCCATATTTCTATCAAGTCATGGCATCATTCATCAACATTTTGTCTCCCATAATCCATAGAAAAATGGCATTGCAGAGAGGAAAAATCGAACATTAAAGGAAATGGCAAATTGCATGCTCCATTCAAGAGATCTTCCAAAATTTTTTTGGGTAGAAGCTATAAACTGTGTAAACTATATTCAAAACCGCACACCTCATAAAGCTCTTGACCATTTAACTCCTGAAGAAGCATGGACTGGCTCAAAATCGGATGTCTCCTTCTTCAATATTTTTGGGTGTACTGCTTGGGTGCACATCCCAAAGAAGAAAAGGAAGACTCTAGATAAGAAAAGCAAAAAGCTCATCTTTGTTGGTTATTGTGAGGAAATGAAAGCATACAGGCTCCTTGATCCCACAACTCATGAGGTCTTTTTTCATAGGAATGTCCAATTTGATGAAACATTCCCTCAGAAATATCCTCAACCATCCTCTTCTCCTATTGAGCCTTCTCCTATAGTAGAACCTCAATATAATGAAGAACCAACTTTAGAGATTAATTTAGAGATTGATGATCAAGATGAGGAACCTATAACTCCAACTCAAAGTCTTTCCACTCCTTCAACTCCTTCCACTATGCCAAAATGGGCCCGCACCATTATTAAAGAAGCTACTCCTTACATTCAAAATCTTCCATCATCTAGAGGCACTGGTCTTGTATGTCAGTCTATTTCCTTTGATCCTCAATCCTTCAAAGAGGCAATTGGTATTAAATAATGGGATGATGCCATGGAGAACGAATTCTCTTCCTTAATAAAAAATGAAACTTGGGATTTAGTTCCCCTACCTAAAGGAAGGAAATTAGTTCATTGTAAATGGATTTACAGAACAAAATATGGGCCTAATGGAGAAATTGACAAACATAAAGCTCACCTAGTAGCCAAAGGTTTCTCTCAAATTGAAGGAATTTATTATGTTGAAACCTTTGCACCAGTTGCCAAAATGGATTCTGTTAGACTGGTTCTTGCTTTGGCTACTTCCCAAAAGTGGCTTGTCTTTCAAATGGATGTAAAAAGTGCTTTCTTACATGGGGACTTAAAGGAAGAGATATTCATGGAACAACCTACTGGTTTCACTCAAGACTCCTCTCTTGTTTGTAGGCTAAAGAAGTCTCTCTATGGCCTCAAACAAGCTCCTAGAGCTTGGTATGAAAAAATGGACTCCTTCCTTCTTTCCTCAGGTTTTTCTCATTGTGAGTCTGATAACACAGTCTACATTTGGAGAGATGAAGGAAAAATCACCATACTTGTTCTATATGTTGATGATCTGCTACTCACTTGGTAGTGACTTCGCTCACATTCAGACTATAAAAGACTCCCTCTCTAAAAAATTTGATATGGCTGATCTGGGTCTAGCACATTACTTCCTTGGGATCCAAATAAATAAAAAAAATGCAGGAATTTCATTGTGTCAACAAAAATACACTCTAGATCTTCTTCAAAGGTTTAAAATGATAGATTGCAAACCGTCTCCTACACCTTTCCAGTCTGGAGTCAATCTAAGTACTTCCTGCACATCCCCTCTATGTGATGCAACTCTATACCGTCATCTTGTAGGGAGTCTGTTATACCTTACTCATACCCATCCAGATATCTCATATGTTGTTGGCTTAATATCCATATTCTCTCATCAACCTCATTTCAGTCCACTGGCAAGCAGCAAAAAGGATCCTCCACTACTTGCAAGGAACTACTCACTTTGGGCTCTTATATGAGAGAAAATCCATGGATATCATTGGCTACACAGATTCATATTGGGCAGGTTCAGTAGAAGATAAATTTTCAACTTTTGGCTATGTTTTTTGTCTTGGTTCTTCGCCAATTGCTTGGTTATGCAAAAAATAACAAGCAGTGGTCTTATCATATACAAAGGCAGAATATAGGGCAACAATTTTAGCAAGTTAGGAAGCTCTTTGGCTTCGTCAGATTCTAAAAGAATTTGGGTTTTCCAATGAAAAACCTATTACTATTTGGTGTGACAATCAGAGCACAATTCATATTGCACGCAATCCAGTTGAACATCAACGCACCAAGCACATTGAGATACACATGCACTTCATTCGATAGCATATTCAGAATGGGGACATATACTTGGACTATATTCCAACTAAAAATCAGGTTGCAGACATCTTCACCAAGTCATTTCCTTCTCCGCGTTACATACAGTTGTGAGAGAAACTTGGAGTATTACAACTACATTGAAACAAAGGTCTTTACACCTCTCCTTTTATTATTGTATTCTTTGGAGGATGGTTTTTCCCATGTGGTTTTTTTATCATCTCTCCCTTACATATTGTACATGAGTACCTCATCAGGCCATGTTGTCGGGACTCATTATTTTTTTTGTGTTATTAAGGACAATCTTCGCCATCCGAAGACATGCCTATTTATTTCATAGCAGATGGTTTTTCCCATGTGGTTTTTTCACCATATCTCATATATATTGTAAATGAGTACCTCATCAGGCCATGTTGCCGGGACTCATCCTTTTTTAAGAGGACAATCTTCGCAAACCGAAGACATGCCTCTTCCTTTTTTCCTTTTGATAGATGGTTTTTCCCATTGGGTTTTTACCATCTACTCAAAATGAAACCATTGTACATGAGTACCTCATCAGGCTCTATTTTTGGGACTCATTTGTACAATACACCCCTAGTATCACTTAAGGGGGGTGTTAGAATAAGTAATTATTCTCTTAAGTTCTACTAGGATAGACTTACTTGAGTTTCCACTCCTTCATGAGTCAGGTGAACTCTCAGTTATAGTCTAGATCAGATTTGATGAGTTGTTGTAATCCAATGGCTCTCAATGATCAACTTTGTTATTTATACAAAGTTGATCCATGGAATAATCAATCAGTTCTATTTTGTTTCTTCAAATCTTGTAATGCTTTGTAGTTCTACTCTTGGGAATTCTAACAACTTATACATGAAAAATTGTTGAATAAAATAAAAAACCAATTGATAAAAGCGTCATAGCGTCATGTGTTTAACAATAATAATTTATATTTACCTAAGTCTAGTAATGAGTAGAGATTTTAAGTAAGAACTTACATATACTAATGGCATAGTATTTGGCATAAGTGATCAAATATCTCTTATATTTAAATTTTGAAAATATTATATTTTTTATTGTATGATAAACAATATATTCCAAGCATTCAATATGAGTTTAAGTTCTTGGTATAAATTGAATAAAACATAAAATTTATAAAAAGTATATACTAGTAAGTATTGAAGACTAAGATATACGAAACGATGAAATCGATAAATTATATTTTATATCAATTATAATGTAGGATTGTATACTATATAGAAAAGGAAGATTAATTGATAGAGAAAAATAATATATGGAATAAGAAATTTATAGAAAAATAGATGCCTTATAGAATATTTTTTGTTGATAATTCTAAAGGTGAAGAGAATGGCAACACTCCATGGATAAATAATTGGACCTAATAAGGAAACTCAAATATTCTCTAGAAAAACATTAAGTATAATTGAGCATCATGCCATCAAATATTTAACAAGATTAAGACAAAAATGAAATCATGTATCATGTTCAATAATTTACAAAATATTTTGACATAAAAAATATTGTAAAAACCCAGGTCTAACTCACCTGATTGTACAACCTAGTCTAGCTCATTGGTTCCACAAGGTAAATTTTTTGTTAATTTTTACTAACTAGATACATCCTAAGATGAAATTTTTGAGTTAACCTAGTTTGATATTCACCCATTGTTTAAATAGTATAAGGTATAATCAACCATCATGGGATTTTGGGTCACTATAGATGACTCCTAAGTGGAAGAGATTAGCCAAATCCTGTAGTAGATTCCATTTTGTGGATCTATCTTCTCATCCTTTTATTTCGGTATGAGAGCATATATTCACGACTGGGGTTATCCTCTAGGGCCCATAACACCTAGAGGGTGGACGCATATTATCCCCATCCCTTAACACGAGGAACCTAGGTTTGACTTAGCCTTATTGTTCCTATTAGTTGTGCAAGGGTGTAGTGTATATATGCCTAGTACCTAGTTGATTGTAAATGCATTTGGATTCAACTAGAGCCACGTCATTGCTCTGGATTTGGTCCTAGTATCACTTGCCAAGTTACGACTAACTATGAGTTATCCCATTCTAAATATCATGGATTAGTCTAGCTTCTTAGACATGCTAGATTTCCTTTTAATTGTAAGCTGAAAAAGGAACTATTACCGTACTACTCGCACAATGACCTAGAGGATACGTACCATACCATCCCTCATCACCTTCACATCCTAACCTATCTTGTCAAAAAATGGTCATTCTTGAGTCATAATGAATACTGTCTTGTATTCATTGTTATTGGGTGTTCATGGTTATTCATCCTTCATGATGAATTAATTAAGAGGTTTAAATCTTCCTAAGAAGGGTTCACAACTTATACAAACCCATGTTTTAGAACTATTTTCTCTCACACAATTTTTTATTCTATAAAATTTCAAACCATAGAAACTATATATTTTCTTTAATAGTTAATTAAAATAAAGGATGTATAAGTTAATAATATTATATATATCTATATATATTAAATCCGAAAGGAGGCATAGAAATATTTATAAGTGAGAAATAAATAATTCATTCCACAGTTCTCTCTTCATCCTTGGGAAGATAATATCTATCCTTTTATTGAGCATTAAACCAAGGTATTAAATATATTTATTAAAAATAAACATTCTATTTCTAATATTTTTTTATCTTCAAATATACACAATTAGAAACCTATTATCTTATACCTAAGCTTAAATTGAATTATATCCATTTACTTAAAACAAGTATCATTCAATAGTCAAACTATCATGTTAAATTGCAAACTATAATCAAGTGAAACTGTATTCAATAAACTTTAGTTTTTTATTTTTAAATATTCAAATTAACTAACATAACACATTAAATTAAATGAGTGAATGGTATTAACTCTTAAGAGTAAACCTAATTCTTAATAAATTAAATCATATGATAATAATGTAAAACCAAAAGTAATGTTTTATCATAAAATAATATTTAAAAACCGATGAATCATAATCAAATGTTTCGTGAACCTTTGAAAAGAAAACTTAATAAGAATCAAATGTCAAGAAAATATTATCTAAATATAAACTATGGTCTATATTATTTTCTTTTATAATTTCTTTAGGCTATGTTAACAACCTATCCACTAGAGTCTTAAGAGTGAATTTCAATCATAACCTACTTTTAGAGTTTATCAACTTCATCGACATATATGGGGATTTACTTTTAGGCATGCATATATTAATGGAATACTATATTTATACATCATAGGGGTAAATGAATTAGCTTAAGTAAACAAAAAAATAAACTATGTTCTACTATTAAATTCATACAACCAGATAATACATAACTATGTAATTCGGACATGCGTGTTCTACGAAACTATAAAAAGGAGGTTCAACTTAAGTTTCCTTTAAATATTTTAGCAAAAGGGTGACTAATAATTCAAATTGAAGGAACATATTATGGGTTTCTTTAAAATACTTAAATGTAACTATTGGGTTATCATCATAATTTTTCTTTATTAACATTTTATTAAAAGCAACGTATTTAAGGAGATTACATTCTATTTTATACAGGCAAGAATAATACTCATCTATATAAATAAAATAATTCTAATATAAAAGGTTATTATTTACTTCTTCTATTTAAGTATTCTCATAATAAAAGTGTGCTCCTTCACCTTCACCATGGTATTCTTGATATTGATTATTAAATGAATGGATTTCCAAGGAAACAAGCTTTAAGGCAACAACTACAACATACAACTCATAATGTCTTCCAGAGTTCTAAATATCATTATTACACACTCACAACAAGGTATTCCCATTTTTAACATAATGACATTCATCATTTTGGTAGAATAAGATAGTATATGAAAATCACTTAGACATAGTGAAACAAAATATTAAATTCTATGACAATAGTTCTTAGTTCGGTGTATAAAAGAAACAATTGATTTTTTTTTAAGTATCTCTCATAGAGCTAAACATTTAAGACTAAATATAATTAATGAATTGATTATTATTTAGGAAAAATAGAACACTACAAGAATACTCAAATATTTTTTATATTATCTATAAACTTGTATCGAACTAGCTCACCGCTCAACCAAAATGATAGCACCTTTGTTCATCCAGTGTATAGGGTAGCTCGAGGAGGAGGATGTGGGATCAGATAACCTTTATAATGTAAACTACCAATGCAACTAAACGCTTCCTTTTTATAATACGATTCACATGTAACCTTGAATAATATATTCTATTTTAGTCCTAAAATTCATAGAGGTATAACACAGTTCACAAAGATAACCTAGGTTTACTTAGCCATATCAACCTAGAAAAGCATCCAAAATCAACAATCCAGGTCAGAGAGAAGGAAATCCAACATTGAATGAGGTGTATATATATATATATATATATATATATATATATATATATATATATATATATATATCAAATTGATAACTATCTAGGAGAAATCATCTAGGGCATCTTATAAATACCAATACAACAGTTTATTTTTTAACTATTTAAGCATCCAAAATTTCAATCATTACAAAAAAATAGAAAAATTCATCAGCATGAAATTTTATAATATAGTTAGGACAAAATTGACATGTGGCTCTACTTGAATTATATAGTCCCTATTTTTCTTTCCTATCTCCTTCACCAACGTGTCTCTAAAGCCAACTCCCTCTTGGCTTTCCTTCTATTAATTTTTATAGCCAATATTCTCGAGAGTGCTCAAACATGCATGTAATTTATCCACCTCTACAATTTTCCAGGTGGTGACTCCACTTCAAAATGTTAGAAATGTAATTATATTAAGATGATGTGCATACCAGAAATAAAAGAATTAATTTTATTAATTTTACATTTTTATTCTATTTTAATAATTAAATTTTATTAACTTTATAATCAAGCATTTAAATACTTATTTAAATCATCAAATTGATTTATACCTCTAATTATTCTTCCCTTTTTGGTAATATGATGTTTCCATATGCTAAAAGAGAATAGCTCCCATTTCGTAGCACTTTCCTTGCCATCAAAGATTTTTAATATTCATTATTTTCCATCAAATAATAAGCATATATTCAAAACAAGGCATACACACAATGTAAGTAATTCAATCATGATGCACCTATATGAATGCCATTATGTGAGCTTCAATGTACTCATGAGCCATGGTGATATTTCACAGTACCATCATTCCCCATCTTACCTTTTTGATCGACCTTTATCTACCCATCGACAGAGTGTACTTGGTCCTAGAATCACAAAAGCCATCAACAATACCACTTCTAGGATCAAAAAGTAAAGTACAACTCATCAATATCTCTATAGATAAATCACATAATAGTCATGATAGAAGGTTTGTTACATTCTACCCCACTAGAAATAAACACAGTCCTTATATTTTTTGCAAATCCAAACAATATTTTATACATATATATTCATTTATAGATCCATCCAAAAATCAAATATGTTCATGTAAGCAACTCTACACAATATTTCATATATACATTATATCAAAAATAAAATAAAATTGTCTTTTCATATCATCCACATTCTCCCACGTGGCATTTCTATCTGAGTACTGGTCCCATTGGACCTTACGTTGATCAATATTTATTTTTATTAAAGTCTTGGTTCTAAAACCTAGTATCCTAATAGGACAAACTTCAATATGCAGGGAAGTTTGATATTTGCAAGTTAGAAACATTCCAATTATGAGTAGGGTTAGAAACACATTTCCTAAGAAGAGATGCATGGAAGGTATCATGGATTATTGACAAATTGGGTGGCAGAGCAAGACTATAGGTGACAAGACTTATTTTACCTATAATATCAAATGACCCCACAAATCTAGGGTCAAGTTTGGAAGATTTAATGGATATTTTGGAAGATTTTACCCTTAAGAAGACTCTATATCCTACAAAGAATTTTCTCAATGTCCTCTTGAGATCCGTATAGCTCTTTTCATGATTGGAATCCTCTTTGAGTCTTTGAGAAATTATTTTTAGTTGTTCCTCCATCTTCTTTATAGTATTTGATCCAATCACTACTTGATCCTTTAGATTATCCCAATACAGATGATTCCTACACCTCCCATAAAAGGCTTCAAATGGAGTCATACCTAGTGAAGCATGATAGCTATTATTGTAAGTAAACACAACCAGGTAGAGATAGTCCTCCCATTTGGTGTGTTGGTCCATATAGTACATGCACAACATATCTTCAAGGACCTAATTCACCCTTTCAGTTTGATCATCTATTTTAGGATGGTAAGTAGAACTGATATTGAGCTTAGTACCCAAAGCTTGATGTAATGCTTACAAAAATTTTGATGTACAGCGGGAATTCCCATCTAAGATAATAATGTCTAGAAACCCATGCAATCGAACTATCTCTCTAGCAAAATTATTTGCAATGGTAGGTGCATCATCTTGTACATTTCTAGGTATGAAGTGTGTAACTTTGGTTAGTTTATCCACCACAAGAAGTATTGAATTATGTTGGAATCTAGTCTTGGGCAAACTAACCACAAAATCTATTGAGATAACCTACCATTTTTATGAGGGAATATCATGTGGGTAAAATCGATCGATTGGATGCAAATGTTCTACTTTGACCTTTTGGAATTCCATAAACCTAGCCACAAAGTTGTTAATATCCTTCTTTATTATTGGCCAATAAAAGACCTTCCTTAGATTCTCTCACATTTTTGCCCCACCTAGGTGAGTGGAGTAAGGAATGTAATGCACTTCCTTTAGTATAGTATCCCTTAATCCACATTGAATTAGAATGACAAATCTATTTTTGAAATATAGTAAATCATCCCTAAGTACAAAACCTTTGTTCTTATTAGGTTCTTGCTCAACTTGAGCTCTACATTTCTTGTAGATGTCATCCCTTAGTTGAAACTCTTTAACTTGGTTAGCTAAATTATATTGACATTGTGACATGGTAGTTATATATCCTCTTCTACTTAAGGTATCCACTATCTTGCTTTCTTTACCATTGATATATTCAATACCAAAGCCATATTTTGCTAGAAACTCTAGCCATCGACATTGTCTAGAACTTACCAAGAGATATATCTTAAACTCTAATGGTTAGTTTTGAGCTCAAAGGGTTTCCCAAGTAAATAATACCTCTAAATATTAAGTGCATGTACGACTGTTACCAATTCTAGGTCATGAGTAGCATAATTTACCTCATGCCTTTAAAGTTTTTGTGATTCATAGGCAATAAATACTTCATCTTGAGTGAGGACTCCTAATTATTCAATAGAAGAATCAGTGTAAATTGTAAATTTCCTAGAAAAATCATGTGTTTTAAGAATTGGGTCAATCATTAATCTCTCCTTAAAATTTTTGAAAGCTTCCTCACACTAACTGGTCCATTTAAAAGCCTTCCCTTTTCTTTGGAGGTTTATTATGGGATGAGCAATTTTTAAAAAACCTCTTACAAAATGCCTATAATAACCTACTATTCCCATAAAGCTACGAACTTTCATTACATTTGTGGGTGTAGGCCAATTGATTATGGCTTCATTTTTTTGGGATCCACAATAATATCATCAGCAAAGATTATACACCCCAAATATTACACTTAAGGAGTGTAGAAATCACGTTTAGAAAACTTTCCATATAATTGATTTTACCTGAGTATAGAACTCAAATTTAGATAACTTTCCATATAATTGATTTTACCTAAGTGTTTCAAGTAAAATACTCATGTGTTGGTCATGTTTTTTCTTGGTTCGAGAGTAAAATAATATATTATCAAGGAATACTAGCACAAAATAATCTAGTTGGTCCCGAAAGACACTATTCATGAGGTTCATAAAAGTAGCTAGGAAATTTGTCAAACCAAAAGGTATAACTGTGAACTCATAGTATCCATACCTAGGTTTGAAGGTAGTATTGTGAGTGTCTTCCTTATTAATTATTAGTTTATGATATCCTAATCTAAGATCAATTTTACATAACAGAGATTTCCAGAGGGATTTTTTTTTGGCTCTGGCGATTTGGCGTTTTGGCGGGAAATTTTTTGTGACGGCGTCTGGTGTTGCTCGAGGGACTCTGGCCCGAAGATCTTGCCTAGGGCTTTGGGGGGTTGTTTCTGCTTTCGCCTGAAGGTTCTTTAGTGGTCCCGGGAGGGCCCGATGGGGTCTCCTCCTGTTTCTCCTGCTGGGAGAAAGACCTCATATGCTGAGAAGTTGAAAGATAATCCCTCGCCTTCCACGGACGGAGCTCAGCGGAATGCTTTTCAATCGATACTCAAGAATGTTGCCAATGGCCCAAATGCTCACCGCGTTAATGGATGCCTCCCGCAATCTACTTCCAGGCCTAAGATTGTAATAGAACCAATGTTGGTCGAAGATACAATCGTCTACCGAGCTAATCACGACTTGATCTGCAAATTCATGGGCATTCGGCCCACACTGAATTTTTGCATACCTGGGTTCGTCAGAACTGGGAGCCACACGGTGAGTACTCTTTATGGCCTATAAGCAATGGGTATTTCATCATAAGTTTCTCTTCTTTAGCGAGATAGAAGCGGAGCATTTGAATCGAGAAAAGAGAAACCACGGACCGGCGGGGTTATTTGTCCAACCCTGGAGAGTGGGTTTCGACCCCCGCATCGAACCCACGGCTGTCCCGATCTGGATCCGGATGTACGCTCTCCCGATGGAGTTTTGGGGTGAGCGGGTGTTGGAACTAATAGGTAATTCCCTAGGCAGATTTTTGGGAGTCTCCAAAGATACCATAGAGGGCAATTCTGCTTGTCTTTGCTAGAATATGTGTAGAGATGGACATTAGTCGGCCTCTACCGGTGAGGTGGAACTTGAGCTTGCGGGAGTACCCTGGATCCAGCGGTTAGACTATGAGGCCCTACCTTTCGGGTGCCGAGTATGCCATAAGCATGGACATTTGGCAAGGTTACGCCCAAACGTAGTGAGCACAAAAACGGAGGCTCCGAGTGGAATGTCAAACCGCCCTAGAGAGGGTAAGTCCAGTCCGGTCAATGAACCCTCTAGCAATTCTCCAGGTCCTGATGCTCGGCAGGATGGCTTTGAACAGGTGAAACGAAAGAGAAACAAAAAGAAAAATGGCAAGGAGCAGGTACAGCTCAAGCCAAACAATCGGTATGAAATTTTTAAGTCATTAGTGGATCTGGAGGACCAATCTATGGAGGGAGTGGTTGGGAATGGTGAGAATGTCAACACTCCACCTCTTGTTTCTCCTTCCTTCACTCCTGTAGTAGAGCAGTGGTTGTGCCGGTGAGAACCTGCGGTCGAGAGAATCCGGGGGCATTGGTTATACACTCCCCAGCACAGTCGGCTATAAAAGATGTTACCATGGGAAATGCAGATAAAAACAGAGAAAGGCCTGCTTTAGGGATTTCCCAGGTGGAAAAGAGATCAAGAAACAATAACTCTCAAGGAGCGGGAAGAAAATCCAATAAGGAACTACTAATAGCGCAAGGAGATAAGCTAATCAATGGAGGATTGGTGAGGACCATTGATTCTTACTGCTCTCAAGGTTTTCAATGATTATTCAATCTTGGAATATTAGGGGTTTAAACAGTAGAACCCATCAATCTGCTGTTCAAAGACTCTTAGAAAACCGTAAAACAGACTTTTTGCTTCTTCAGAAGACCAAAATGTCTTTAGATATTACAAGTAAAACTACTACTAAAATCTGGCGGGGAGTTGGGTATATGGACATGGCTGCCCAAGGAGCTTCAGGTGGAATTGTTACCCTTTGGAACCCTCCAGTGCGGACTGCTTTAGAACATGTAGCTTGCAGGGGTGTACTTACTTCTCTCTTCAGAAATAACTTCAATTATGAGCTGGTCCTTATAACCAACTTTTATGGGGCCCAAGATCTTGATGGCCAGAGGCTCCAATGGGACGTTGTTCACAACATGAGAGCATACAGGGAGTGTTATGACTAGATTATTGCAAGGGATTTTAATGCAAAATTATATGTTCGGGACCAGGAAGGTGGCTCCCTTGTTTTGGATCCAGGGGATCGGCTTCTGATTGCCCAAGTTCAGGCCTTTAATTTAGTGGACGTTCAAGGCCCTAGTGTTTTTTTCACTTGGACAAACAAGAGAAAGGAGCCACATAGCAGGAAGGTCAAGTTAGATCGCTTTTTGGTCTCGGAGGAGGCTTTTGTTAAATGGACTTTTAAGTTCCAGATTTTGGAGGGCCCTATTTCGGATCATTTTCCCATTTTGCTTGAGGGAGGGACTTCGAGAGGGCAGCACCATAGGCCTTTTAAATTTGAGAATTTTTGGTTACAAAAGGAGGACCTTCGACAGAAAATTTCTCAATGGTGGACAAAAGGCCGTCCACCTTTTGGGACAACAATGTTCAAATTTCATAAACAGCTTCAATTTGTCAAAATTCAATTGAAACAGTGGAGGAAAGGAAACAAGTCAGATTTCCAGTCCCAAAGGGCCCCCTTGGTGGCTAGATGGGAGGAGGTTCGAAACTTTTTAGGGAAGGATCAATTCTTGAGCAACTCAAATCGAAGATGATGAAGCTGCGTAAAGCGGTTGAGGACATTGACAACCAAGAGGAGTTATCTTGGAAGCCAGAGGGCTAGAAATACTTGGTTATTAGAGGGGGACAGAAATACCAAATTTTTTCATCGGTCAGCTTGTGCTAGGAGACAGATGAACAATATGGAAGTTCTCAAAGATGAACATGGAAATGTCTTCGATACTATTCCTGGCATGCACTCCCATGCTATCGATTACTTTTCTAAACTTTTTAAGGAAAGTATGCAGCAAGATATTGAGGCTCAGAACGAAGTTCTTAATGTTATTCCTCCTATTATCTCTGAAGAGGACAATCAGGCCCTGCTTAGACCCATTGAAAGGGATGAAGCGAGAAATGTGGTCTTTGGTATGAGTACTTGGAAAATCTCCTGGTCCGAGATGGCTTTCCTATTGAATTTTTCGAGGCTTTACGGGACACCTTGGAGGAGGATGTTCAGGTCATTCTTGAGGAATCCGGATCCAATCGAAGAATGCTCAGGGCGATCAATCACACCTTCATTGCTTTAATTCCAAAAGGGGAAGTGGGGACTCATATCTCTGATTTCAGGCCTATTGCTTTATGCAATGTGATTTACAAAATCATCACTAAGATAATGGGTGAGAGGCTTAAACCCCTTCTTCATAGCATCATTTCTCCTGAACAGGGGGCTTTGTTGAGGGAAGACAAATCTTGGATGGGGTGGTTTTGGCCCGGGAGGCCATCCATTCAATGCAAACTTCGGGCAACAAAGGAATGTTCATTAAACTGGATATGTCCAAGGCTTATGACCGGGTGGAGTGGTGCTTCTTGTCGAAAATGATGGCTGCCTTTGGCTTTTCTCAGGAATGGATTGATTGGGTTATGAGTTGTGTTTCTTCTCCCTCTTTTTATGTTCTCATTAAGGGCCTTCCCTCGCTTCCTTTCGGTGCCTCCCGTGGTCTCCGCCAGGGAGACCCTTGTTCTCCCTATCTCTTCCTTCTCTTGGCTGAAGGTTTGGGCAGACTATTTTTGAGGAGAAGGCAACAAGGTCTGCTTTCTGGTATCAAGGTTGGGGAGGAAACTCTGACTCACTTGCAATTTGTGGATGATACGGGTCTGGTTGGTGCGGCCACTCTTCGGGAAGCTAGAGGAATCAGAGATACTTTGAATTTCTACCTAAGGGCTTCAAATCAGGTTCTAAATGTCAGGAAGTCCAAAGTGGTCTTTTTCAATCTTGACCAACGGCTTCAGGAGCACGTTATTGAGATCCTGGGCTTCACAAGGACTTCTCTTCCAATTGTTTACACAGGCGTTCCCCTTCATTTCAAAAAGTTAAATATTGACATTTGGAAGAACACGTTAGCGAGGCATCAAAGACGAGAATGAATCATTGGGCCCATAAATGGCTAAGCTACGGGGGTAGATTAACCTTCCCGAAATCGGTTATTCGAGGCTTTGCCGATCTATAAATTCTCAATCTTGGTTGCCCCTCATACCATACGGAAAGAGCTGGACAAAATGGCTAGAAGATTTTTATGGGAAGGCGCAAAAGGGAAGAAAAAATGGGCCTTGGTTGGGTGGGACAAAGTTACCCGACCCTAAGGACAAAGGAGAGGCTGGGCTTGAGAAGTTCTATGCTTAATAACAGAGCTTTGGCTGGAAAACTGTATTGGAGGTGGATTTCTCAGCCATCCTCCCTCTTCAACAGAATTCTTTCCAGTAAATATTTGGGGCATGTTCATCCCAATGAGGTGGGTCGCTTTCCCTTGGAAGGTTCTGGTTCCTTAGTGTGGCGAGACTCTCAAGCTTGGGTCCCAGTTATCAAAGATCAATTATTACGGAAAGTGGGGAAAGGAGACAAGGCTCGTTTACGGCTGACTCTTGGGACCAACATCCGCCCATTATTGTTATGTTCCCTGAGCTACAACCTATCATGACCGCCTTAGAAGCCCAGGGTTGGATCCTTATTGATAATTATCTTCTTACCAGTCATTTGGGGGGGTATACATTTAAAAAGTTTAAGCGATGGGAGGAGTGGCCAATTACTGTCTCTCCGGAGTTGGCGCCTATCCTGCAAAAAATCTTGTCAGAAAGGTTCCTCACGGGGAAGGATGAGGAAGATGAATTAGCCCGGGGCTATGGAAGCCTTGGGGTCTACTCAGTTAAGGATTTGGATATGAAGAGATCCTCCCTGAGCCTCCCCCACACTCTTTTTCGGTTCAGCATTGGAGAAGGATTTGGCATTCAAAGGGTTGGCCGAAAGTGAATTTCTTCGCTTGGCAACTTATGCATAATGGTCTTCTCACCTTTGACAATCTCAGACGTAGGGGTTTCAATGGCCCCTCTCAATGTGCTTTATGCCTCCAACATGAGGAAACTGTAGACCATTTGTTTTTTGAGTGTCCTTTTACTCATCAGATTTGGGAAGGTTGGTTCTCTCAATTTAAACTCCAGGCTAATGGTGTTCTCAACCGTACCAATATTTGGGAAAAATGGAAATGGGGCAGGTTCAATTCCATAGCTCTCCGAACTGGCTGGCAGTTAGGCTTTCTCTTCATTTGGTGGCAAGTTTGGTTGGAGAGAAACGCCCGGATCTTTAGAAACACTTTCTCCTCGATTGACGGCGTTTGGCAGGTCATCTGGAGCAAAGTCACAGAAACTGTTGCTACTTTTGTCAATGAAGAGAATCAGGCTACTCTTGGGCATCCTGAAGAGGGGGTTGAGGGTCATGAGAGGCAAGGCGAGATCATCTTTGAAACCTCCCCCTGTAGGCTGGATCAAGATCAATGCGATGGGGCTGCAAAAGGCAACCGGGGCAACGCGAGGAATTGGTGTTGTTTGTCGGGATCACTCGAGTGCGGTTCTTTACTTGGGAATTGCAGGGATTGGGCAGAGCCACGAACAATGAAGCCGAAGCCTTGGCCATTAAGTCAGCGTCTATCTGGGCTGTTAAGCAGGGTTACCGGAGGATAATTCTTGAATCTGATTCTCAAGTCCTGATCGGCGCTCTAGATTGCTTGCGGAATTTCTCTTTAAAAGCCTGGAGACTACGGATGTTGATATCTCAAATCAAGGAGTTATGGAGGGAGTTAGATGATGTCATCCCTGTGTATGTGAGTAGAAATCTGAACACGGTAGCTGACTTCCTTGCGAAGATGGGTGTTGAGAAAGAGGTAGGTGTTCAGATGCACAGTGATATGCCTATGATAGATGAAGAGATTCGGAGTGGTGCGGAACGATCCCTGCATCCATGAGCTCAAAAATGACTAAGGTTAGTTTCTGTCGCGATATCGCGACATATTGCGCCGTCGCGACCCTGTTTGGTAATCTGTCACGATTTCGTGACATGTTGCTCTGTCGCGACATGTTGCTCTGTCGCGACATGTTGCTCTGTCGCGACCTATCCTGGATAACTGTAGCGATTTCGCTACCCTTTTTGTTGCTGCGGCTTTGGGAGGAAAATTGTAGCGATTTCGTGACTTGTTGCGCCGTCGCGGTCTTTGATGAGAAGGTGTCGCGATGTCGCGACCTTTTTGGTTGGTTTTGCTGTTGGAGGAAAAGTGTCGCGATATCGCGACGCTTTGAGAAAAATTGCATGAAAGGGAAAAACCGTCGCGATATCGCGACAATTTTTGTGAAAAGCTACTCTAAGGAAAATTCGTCGCGATTTCGTGCCTTTTTTGAGGAAAGGACACAAAGGGGCATACTTGTTGCGATTTTGAGATGTTTTGAGCAAAATTTAGTTAAGTGGAAAAACCGTCGCGATATCGCGACCTTTTTTGTGAAAAGCCTCCCAATGGATAACATGTCGCGATTTCACGACATGTTTATGGAAAGGAAGCAAAGGGGCAAACCTGTAGCGATTTCGCTACGATTACGGAGAAAAGCGCTTGCAGGGAAAAACGTCGCGATTTCGCGACTAGTTTTGGTAATGGGCACCTTGGGGGTGAACATGTCGCGATTTCGCGACACTTTTGCGGATGGGGCGCCCATTGGATTTCTTGTCGCGATTTCGCTACACTTCCGGCCAAGTGGGGCTCCAAGGAAAAGCCGTCGCGATGTCGCGACACTTTCTCAAAGTTGCTGATTAAAGGGGTCCTCGTCGCGATTTCGCGACATTTTCGGGGAGCAGGTGCCTTCAGGCTTTCTCGTCGCGATTTCGTGACGCTTTTGGCGTTTGGGTGATTTGGTGCTGTGCTGTCGCGATTTCGCGACTTTTTTCGTGTGTTGTGGCTCCGGCGCTTTTTGTCGCGATATCGCGACATGTCGCGATTTCGCGACATGTCGCGTTATCGCGACTGGTTGTTGTGGCGCGGCGGTTGTTTGGTTTGGTGTCGCGATTTCGCGACATGTCGCGTTTTCGCGACATGTCGCGTTTTCGCGCCCTTTGTACTTCTGGTCTCTTTGCGCTTGGTTGGGATGCCCTTTCTCCCTCTTGTAACTGTCTTTTGTTTTAATACAAGTTTTTTTCATTTTTTTCAAAAAAAAAAAATCTAAGATCAATTTTAGAAAATATAGTGGCTCCTTTCAATTGATAAAAAAGAGCATTAATCCTAAGTAGGAAATACATATTCTTGATAATGACCTTGTTAAGCATTCGGTAGTCTATACATAGCCTTAAAGAGCCATATTTTTTCTTAATAAAAAGAACTGAAGTACCCCATGGTGATACACTAGACTTGATGATTCCCTTTCCCAAGAAGTCTTGAAGCTGTGTCTTAAGATCTTGTAACTCAATAGGGGTAATCCTATAAGGCAACCTAGAAATATGTATAGCTCTAGGAAAATATTCTATAGAGAAATAAAATTCTCATTGAGGTGGTAAACCTGGTAGGTCTTCAAGAAATATATCCTTAAACTCACTCAGTATGGGGTACGTTTGGAAGAGGTATGAGTTAGCTTTCGTCTCTTCCTTTTTATTCAACTTGACCACATATATCATTATTCCCTTTTTAATTACCTTCATAAATTGCATGGTTGACAAAAAATATGGTCTAAATTAACCATGATCACAGTGGATCCTAATCCATCAATTAGATTTATTGATGAAATCTAACCATCTTTCTTCAAAATTAATAAGGGCCTTGTGGGATCTAAGATAATATACACCAAGAATGATATCAAAGGTATGCAAAGGAGCTACATATAGATTCCAATGGGTTTATCCTTGAGGTAGGGTAATATGAGGATCAAATAGACATTGATTAACTAAACAGGTCTGTCCTGACCCATATTCTACCTTTCATCCATTTGCCAAATATCTAGGTTTTTTCGTTATGTTCCTCACTATGCTAGTAGAAAATAAACTGTTTGTAGCTCCACTATCAATTAAAATATGAACATTCTTATCATAGATTTTACGAATTTAAATAAAATGTGTAGCTTACCCATCGAGTGTAGAATTACCTATCGCTACAAATATTTGATGAGTTGCTTCTTCTGGTGCATTCTTTTGATCTACTCTTTGAGGATTTTTTTTGCGAGGTGGGGACCACCAAAAACATAACATCTAGTTGGGGAGCCCTATTATCCTTACTACTATCCTCATTACTATTTTATGGTACTAATTCCTTAGCCTTTTCCTAAAATGATGGTCTCAGTTTATTTTTCTCCAGGTAATACTTTTTATCCCTTCTATATTTATTACTTTAAAACCTGTTTCTATTTCTGTTCACAAGCTTGGCTTGGTCCCCTTCCTTACCCCTTTTGTTATGTTCTTTTTTCCATATCAAAAATATTGCACTCTTTCTTTTTTTGAGTTCATCCTTTTCTCTTAGATAGTTTTTGATAGTTGAAGTATACTTTCTTGACTTCCTAATTAGTGTCTTCTTGGCAAGCCAAGTCATAAACTTTTAGGAGACCTTCAGGATTGAGAAATTTAATTACATTTCTAATTTTTGGGTGAAGTCCTAGAATAAAAGTTTGTATCTTTATTTCTTAATTATTTTCATACTGCAAAACATACTTAAGCAATTTTATAAATTTCTTAACGGATAAATTTTCTTGTTGCAGATTGGTGAACTTAGTAAATTTTTCTATGTAGAATTATTTAGTTAGGAATATCTTTTTGAATTCTTCTACAAAACCATACCATTTAAGATTTTTTGCTTGGATCTTATTTTCATACTTATAAGTAGTCCACCAATCTAGAGTTGTACCTACTAGGTGAAGGATAGTCCATGCTGTTCGAGACTTAGATGAAAAGAGTTTCAAGGAGAAATATGTTTTGATTTCATTTGACCAATTTTCTATAGCATCACCATCCTCCCTACCATAAAATTTTGAAATATTAACTATTTTCATTTCCTTTGCTAATTTAGCTCCTACTTAGGTTCGACTAGTTCCTTCAGACTTGATAGGTGCCTCTTCCTATATTCCCTTAGGTTCTTTATCATTGGTTAATTTTTCTATTAACTTTTATTGTCGGATAATTAGTTCATGTTGTTGAGCTATTTGTAGTTTTTGCTAATCCATTTGTTCTTTCTATTGTTCCATTTATTCTTTCTATTGTTCTATTTGTACTTGAAGTAATTAGACTATCTTGGCCAATTTCCCTTATTATCTGATAGGTTCATTAGTTTGAGGTTCATTAATTTGTTTCAAATATCTCTCTCTTTGAGGTCCTTCTTTTCTAACTTCCTTATGTGGTCCTTTTTGTGGTCTAACAATGGACTCTTCCTACCCATCTATTGTGGGGTTCCTAGAATATCCACCTCATAAATTTTTTATCATTTTACATGTTTACAAAATAGCTATGTTAATTATTCAGTTTAGGTTTACCAATCTTACAAACTATAAAAATTGGAATCCTACAACTTAAGGATCTTATAACCTAGTGCTATGATACCACATGTAATAGCCTAGGTCTAACTCACCCGATTGTACAACCCAATCTCGCTCACTGGTTTCAAAATATAATTTTTTTATTTATTTTCACTAACTAGATATATCCTAAGATGAAAAATTTGAGTTAACCTAGTCTGATATTCACCCATTGTTTAAATAGTACAAGGCATAATCAACCATCTGCTACAGATGACTTCCAAGTGGACTGGATTGGCCAAATCCTATAGTAAGAGCCATTTTGTAAATATATCTTCTCATCCTTATGCTTTGGTATGAGAGCATAGATTCATGACATGGGTTATACTCTAGGGCCCATAATGCCTAGAGGGTGGATGCACACTCCCTATATCTTAACACGAGGAACCTAAGTTTGACTTAGCCTTCTAGTTCCTATTAATTATGCAAGGGTGTAACATATATATGCCTAGTGCCTAATTTTTTGTCCATGCCTTTGGAATCAACTAGGACCATGCCATTGCTCTTACTCTAGTGTTGGTGTCACTTGCCAAGTTATGATTAATGATAATTTATCACATTCCAACTATCATGGATTAGTCCAAGTTCTTGGACATGCTAGATTTAACCTTAATCATAAGCTGAACAAGGACCCATCACCATAATACTCATACAATTACCTATAGAAGATGTCCCATACCATCCCTCATCACCTTTACATCCTAATCTATCTTTTCAAAAAATGGTCTTTCTCGAGTCATAATGAATATTGTCTTGTATTCACCAGTATTGGGTATTCATGGGCTGTTTCTCACTAACAATTCATTGATGATACCCTTATATTGACTAAGGCATCGATGGTTGAGGCCAAAATAATTAAATACATCCTGCAACTCTACAAGGACATTGCTGGTCAGAAAGTTAATTTCAATAAAAGCAAGTTATATTTCTTGAATACCCCTATTCAGAGGTAAGGAAGGATTGCAAAAATTTTAGGGTGTGATATAGCAAACCTCCCCACTTCGTATCTTGGTATCCCTCTTTTCATTGGTTCTCCGAGAGAGTCAATGTGGGATAGGGTTATTGAAAGAATTCAAAAAAACTTACTAGATGGAAAGGTCATCTTCTATCTCAAGCAAGAAAGCTGACCCTCACTAAGGCCTCTCTTTAGAGCATTCCAGTCTATTTCCTCTCTGTTTTCAAAGCCCATGTGAAGGTTTTCCAAAAAATTGAGAAAATCCAAAAATAATTTTAATGGACTGGATCAGAGGATAAAAAAAAGATACACCTTGTAGGATGGACCAAAGTGTGCAGACCTAGGGAAAATGGGGGCTTAGGTCTGAGGAGAATTGCTCATATGAATTTAGCTTTACTAGCTAAGTAGGCGTGGTGCCTCATTTATGGTGAAGAAAATGAATGGAAAACTATCATCAAACAAAAGTATCTTCAAAATATGGAATTTCTAAGTGACTCAGTTCCAATCAGAGGTTCTACTTTTTGGAAAGCAATTCTCAATTGTAAGGAAATCATCAAAAAAGGTTTAAGATGAGTTTTAGGCAATGGTGAGAGGATAAATTGCTGGAATGACAAGTGGGCCATGGACGAAACACTGATGTAATATCCTAACTTATCCTAAATTAGAGATATCATAGAAGAACTCATTAGCAAAAAAGTCTCCGATTATATGGTTGAGGACAGAGGTAGAATGAAGTGGAAACACATAAGTATTCA
This sequence comes from Wollemia nobilis, assembly GCA_028583015.1. Lineage (NCBI taxonomy): Eukaryota > Viridiplantae > Streptophyta > Pinopsida > Araucariales > Araucariaceae > Wollemia > Wollemia nobilis. The sequence continues at coordinate 779,315 of JAQPPZ010002395.1, read as the reverse complement.
GGGATTTAGTGGAATCAAATGATATTTGTAACATTTTCAGGCAACAATTTATCCCCATGAGACCCAAGGAAGATCAAGTGACCTGGGCTCCTACAAAAAATGGGCAGTTCACTATTAAATCAGTTTACAAGCTTCTGCTTGATGACGAGGATTTTGTCCTCCAAAAGGACTTAGTTTGGATAAAAAAATTAATTCCAAAAACTATAGTCTTTTCATGGATGGTTATCCAAGGAAGAATTCTAACCATTGATAATATGATGCGTAAAGGTATTTGTATCACTAATCGTTGTTATTTGTGTAGGGCTAATTGGAGGACCATTTATCACATTTTCCTTGAGTGCCCTTTTTCCTTGACTGTCCTAAGTGGGGTTTTTCAGGCCTTCAATATTTCTTGGGTTAAACCAACCATCATACTTGATTTGTTCATCTAATGGCCTTATCCCTTTTCAAGCCAAAGACTTAGATACATGTGGAAACTTTGTCTCAATCACTATCTTTGGCAGGTGTGGTTAGAAATGAACCATAAAGTCTTTAATGAGTCTATCCATGATCATCAAACTATCATTGCCAAGATCTTATCCTTTGTCAACGAGAATGTGAACCTTATCCCTTTTGATAGCCGTAAACCTCATCTGCAGGAGACCACGATTGCTCAATATTTAAGATTAACCTTGTTAGATGAGTCTATGCCTAGGGTAGTCAACCCTAGAGCCAATGTTAAGTGGTCCCCACCTCCTACGGGTTGGTTTAAGCTTAATTTTTATGGAGTAGCTAAGGAAAATTCTGGTAGAGTAGGCACTGGTGGTGTTGTGCGAGATCATAATGAGAATATGATGCTTACGTTTTCCAAATATTTGGGAACAAGGACAAACAATGAAGCTAAAGCTAGAGCTATGTGGAGAGGCCTTCAAATGACTCAAGACTTAGAAGGCAATTTGATCATAGAATGAGACTTTGTGCATGTTATAAATCTCCTCAATAATTGGAAAACACTTCCTTGGAGGATTAAAATAATTGTTAAAGAGGCTAGGATACTTTTCCAGGGAAGACAGGACAGAAAAGCCAAACATGTCTTTCGGGAAGCTAACAAAGTTGTTGATAAGCTGGCCAATTTGGGTGTCGATGGTGACAAAATTTTCAAATGGGAACACGGTGTCCCGAGCAAAGTAGAGGAACTTATTCAACAAGAATGCCAAGAATGATAGTCAAATTTACCAACAAGGAAGGCATTATAAGTTCAAAGGCTATGAGTATTCCTGTATCTTTTTGAAATGGACTCACAATAAAAATTATTCGAGCTATCAGTATTGGTGGATGCTGCTTGGAAATACCATAAAGACTAATGGGGACAGTCACATGTCAGATAACATGGGTCCTAGTCATCTTAGTAATTTGAGGTTGGTTGATAATCATAGGCCAGGAAAGAAACGATAATATAAGACTTCAAACCAGAGCCATGTGGACCACCAGATAGCCACCACCATAAATCTAGCCAACAGGTTCACTTCTCCAAGGCTGATTGGCCAAGACGGGATGTGGTCCTAAAGCATGTCATATATGAAAGAAAGCAATTACCAAAGAATTATTAAGAGTAATTGTCAATACAGAGCTTGTGGGAGTTTTTTTCAGTCCTCTGCTATGTGTGTTTGCAGCTTTTTGTTTCTCCACTGTTTCAAGGAAGGGATCTGTGTGTATTTATTTTTTTGTAATGATGATGCAAGTATGTTTTCTCTCACACACATTTTTATTCTATAAAATTATAAAACATAAAAACTATATATTTTCTTTAATATCTAATTAAAAGAAAGGATGTACAAGTTAATAATATATATATATATATATCTGAAAGGAGGCATAGAAATATTTATAAGTGAGAAATAAACAATTCCTTCCATGATTCTCTATTCATCCTCGGGAAGATAATGTCTATCCTTTTATTGAGAACTAAACCAAGGTATTAAATATAATTATTAAACATAAATATTTTATTTCTAACATTTTCTTATCTTCAAAGCTATGCGATTAGAAACCTACTATCTTATACCTAAGATTAACTTGAATTATGTCCATTTGCTTAAAATAAGTATCATTGAATAGTCAAACTATCCCATCAAATTGTAAACTATAATCAAGTGAAACTGTATTCAATGAACTTTAATCCTTTTTTTAAATAATCAAATAAACTAACATAACACATTAAATGAAATCAATGAATGATATTAACTTTTAAGAGTAAACCTAATTATTAATAAAGTAAATCATATGACAATGACATAAAACCAAAAGTAATGGTTAATCATAAAATAATATATAAAAATGGATGAATCATAATCAAATGTTTTCTAAAATTTTGAAAAAAAACTAAATAAGAATCAAATATCAAGAAAATATTATCTAAATATAAACTACGGTCTAAATTATTTTATTTTATAAGTTCTTTAGACCACATTAACAACATATCCACCAGAGTCTTAAGAGTGAATTTCAATCATAACGTAATTGTAGAGTTTATCAACTTCACCGACACATATGGGGATTTACTTCTAGGTATTTATATTTTAACAAAATCCTATATTTATACATCATAGGATTAAGTGAATTTTAAGTAAACATAAACTATGTTCTACTAATTACAACTTTCTATTATGGTAAATTCATACAATCAAATAATACATAATTACGTAACTTGAACATGCGTATTCCAGGAAACTATAAAAAGGTGGTTCAACTAAAGTTCCCTTTAAATATTTTAGCAACAAGGTACCTAATAATTCACCCCAGAGGAATATGTTATGGGTTTCTCTGAAATACTTAAATGGAACTATTGGGTAGTCATCATAATAGTTCTTTACTAATATTTTATCGAAAGCAATGTCTTTAAGAAAATTGCATTCTATTTTATACAGGCAAGAATGCAACTCATCTATGTAAATACAAAAATTCTAAGATGAAAGGCTATTTTTTACTTCTTCTATATAAGGATGTTCATAATAAAAGTGTGCTCCTTCACCTTCACCATGGTGATATTGATTATTAAATGAAGGGATTTCCAAGGAAATAAGATTTAAGACAACAACTACATCATACAACTCATAACATCTTTTAGAGTTCTAAATATCATTATCCAACGCTGACAACAAGGCATTCTCCTTTTTAACATAATGATATTCATCATTTTGGTAGAATAAGATAGTATATAAAAATAACTTAGACATAATTAAACATAATATTAAATTCTACAACATCAGTTCTTAGTTATTATATATCACAGATCTACACATTTAAGACTAAATACAATCAATGAATTAATTATTATTGAGGAAAAATAAAACACTAAAGGAGTAATCAAATATTTTGTATCTTATATACAGACTTAAATTGAATGCTTCTTAGGCATAAAGGTTGTTTTCAGCTCAGCCAGAATAAGGAAATCAAAGTGAGTTCTTCCCTGAGATTATTATCCTCTCCTCATAACTTGCTCCATAGCTCACCACTCAACCAAAATTATAGCACCTCCATTCATCCACACATAGGATAGCTTGAGGAGGAGGATGTGGGATCAAATGAACCTTATAATGTAAACTACCAATGCAGCTAAATGCTTCCTTTTTCTAATATGATTCACACATAATATTGAATAATATATTCTATTTTAGTTCTAAAATTCATAGAGGTATAACATAGTTTACAAAGACAACCTAGGTTTGCTTAGACATGTCAACCTAAGAAAGCATCCAAAATCAACAAGCTAGGTAAGAGAGAAGGAAATCCAACACTGAATGAGGTATATATTTTTATATATATCAAATTGACAACTATCTAGGAGAAATCAGCCAGGGTATCCTATAACTACCAATGTAGTAGTTTTTTTTAAACTATTCAAGCATCCAAAATTTCAATCATTACAAAACAATGAAAAAATATTCAATTCAACAACATATAATTTCATTAATATAGTTATGATAAAACTGATCTATGGCTCTACTTGAATTACACAGTTCTCTTTTTCTGCTTTCCTATCTCCTTCACCAAAAAGTCTTTGAAGCTAGCTCCCCCTTGCCTTCCCTTCTATTTATTTTTTATAGCCAATATTATCGAGAGTGCTCAAACATGCATGCAATTTAGCCACCTCTACAATTCACCAGGTGGTGACCCCACTTTGAAAAATAAGAAATGCAATTGTATTAATATGAAGTGCATAGTAGGAATAAAATAATTAATTTTATTTATTTTAATATATATATTTTTATTTTAAAATTTATTCTTATTTAACAATTAAAATTTATAAAATTCAAAATCAAGCATTTAAATAACTATTTAAATCATCAAAGTTATTTATACCTTTGATTCTTCTTCTCTTTCTGGCAATCTGATTTTTCCATCCATTAGAATATAATAGATCCCATGTCGTGGCACTTTTATTGCCATTGAATATTTTTAATATTAATCATTTTCCATAAAATAATAAGTATATATTCAAAACAAGTCATATACACAATGTAAGTCATTAAATCATGATGCACCTATATGAATGCAATTGTGTGAACTTCCAAGTACTCACAAGCCGTGGTGATATTTCACACCACCATCATTTCCCATCTTATCTTTTTTGGTTTGACCTTTATCTGCCCACCGAAGGATTGTACCTAGTCTTGTAGTCATAAAAGCCATAAATGGTACCACATTCTAGGATTAAAAAGCAAAGTATAGTTCATAAATCCCTTTGTACACAAATCACATAATAGTCATGCTAGGAGGGTTGTTACAAATATATATAAATATAACCAACTAAGGAAGATAAAATTTAACTCAACCTTATGGTAGGATTAGTTACAAAAATACATATGAGTCAATAGATTGGAAAAACATCAAAGGTAGTTTGATAGATATCATAAATTTAAGTAATGAATTATTTATTATTTGGGATGAAAATAATAGTAGGTCAACTACACATGTTAGAATAACCATGACCCAATGTTTTGGAAGGAATAAAAAGTAATAGAATTACATTAGCTTAACTAATTGAAAGTGTTATTGGTGAGATAATTATGGATTTAAAAACAATTGAAAATGGTGGTAGGGATGAAATACTTGAAATTTCAATAAGAATATCATATTTTAGTTTTTAAAAATTTTATGTAGAAAAGATGAGGATGGAATGAGATAATTGGGAAAGTATCATCTTTGATAAAGCTTCTTTGTTTTTACATAATATTTATATCCAAGGAAATTTTTAACCATTATGGATTCTTGTAGACTAAAGCAAGAAATTACTATATTGAATTCATATTTTTCATAATATTTTCACCATTTGAGTTTATATTATAGCTAATCATAAAATTTATCATTGTATACATTCTAATTATACAATATTCACTCATGAAGTTTCCACCTCGTATCATTGTTCTTAAATTAAAGTATCATCAATGGCTATAAAATTTTAGATGAATATAATCCCTAATAAATAAGCTATTCCAAGAATGGAAATACCAAATAATTATAGTATGCAAGAAAGAAGAAAATTTTGAAATCAATTGAATATATAAAGTGAAGGTATTAATAATGAGAAAATACCTTATGTATATGGTCAATTTCATATAGGCCATACTTGTACAATAGCTAAAAGGAATGATAAAAATGATAAGATAGGAACTCCAATAGATATTAAGAATTATTTCAAAGAATTCTTGATTGTTAAGCAAAGTAGTTCACATGGATAGACATCCCAACATGAAAAATGTTAGCTTAAGAATATAAGAATTAGAGAAAAATAATTGTATATCACAAATATCTAAAGGAGACTTCATAGATGTTATTATATTCCATTGACGTGGATGTGGAACAATTAAAAGAAGTCATATTAAACAAAAATTAAAGTTTGTATGATCTTGAAAAGATAAGTCAAAATTATATTTTTAAGAGATTCAATTCATAGAAGAGAAGTCAATCTCTTTAATGTGAAATATTAAGAGAAAATTTAAAATAAAGGAACAACACAATTTTTTGAATAACCCTATTTCCCATAGGTATAATTTAGATCTTAGATAAAATTTTAAGACTTTAGTTTAAATAGGTTATTTAGAGTTTGTGTAAATATGCAAGGTAGTAGTTATCATAACTATCTTGACTAGCTCAACAATGATAGACCAAGTATGTAGGTATTATAACTTCATAACCTTCTAACATACAACTATAAGTATTATATATATATAGATGTTCATATATTAGAAGGTATCTATTACATAAAATTAGATAATAATTCCATTAGTTAGTCCTTCAAATTATTAGAGATTAATGCTGACTAATAGAAATAAAACAAAAATTTCTTCCATGAATTTGAAGAAACCAAAAAGTTTCTCTAGGTCTTGAAGAGTCACCATGATTGTTGGACTTCCTATAATGTGAAATGAAGTGTTGTAACATCATTTTATCTCTTGTAAATGTACAACATAGTAATATAGATGTAGGATATTATGGAAAAATGTTTGTAACACTCCTGCATTTGTTTGGAATGAAAACAACATTCTATTCCATTCATTTTGTGAAAACCATGCTTGTTGTCCCTATTTTTTGAAAATTGTAGTCAACTTTCAGAGCTCATAACTTTTGTTTTACAACTCAATTTTTTGTGTGTGATATATTGTTGGAAATTTCTTCTTGAATAGAATTCACTCTTGAAGTTTCATTATTTTCTAACCACTTTTGGTACCTCAAATGTAGACTATTATGCTCTACTATAATTTGTGCACTCTCTTGTAACTGCTGCATTTTTTTGCTACACTTTTGTGCTCTTTATGTTTTTGGCCACTTACTTCATTTGGTATTAGAGCTTGGTTGGTTTTTAGGTTTTAGTGAACATAGGTTTGTTGTTAGTCTAACAATTGATCAAGTTCTTGGACAAGTTCATCAAAGAAAAAATTCATTTGTTGTTGCTTGAGTCTAATACCCAACTTCAACAACTTATTATCTATTATAGAATTTTATGGGAAATATTATGATTAATGGAGTACAAATATGAGAAATTTTTTAATTGGAAAATATCTTTGGTAGGTAGTGGAGAGTGGTTATGAAGAACCACCTGATTTAAACACATTACAAGAAAATAATAGGATAACAAAAATGGAAATAAAGAAGAATTCATTAGCCCTCTACCATATTCATTATTCTCTTTATAAGAGTTTATTTCCACATATTCCTACAACTACATTAGCAAAGGAGGCTTGGAAGTCTCTTCAAGATGCTTACCAAGGAAGTGACCAAGTGAGAATAGTTAAGTTGCATATCATAAAGGAAGAGTTTGAGAATCTACAGATGAAAGAGGTTGAATGTGTGGGTGATTATTATGTTAGAGTAAATAATATGGTGAACAATATGGCCACCCTTGGAGAGATCTTAAAAAAGGAGGTAATTGTGAAGAAGGTATTGAGATATCTTACCCCTAAATAAAATCATGTTGTAATAATTTTTTAACAGAGTAAATATTTGTCTACACTTGAATTTGATTGTCTAGTTGGTTCTCTTATGTCACATGAGGAAAGACTAAGAGAAAACCGTAAATAAAATGAGAAGAATAACTTTAATTCTAAACTTAGAATTTCTAAGAATTATGAAGCTGGTCCAAGCATAAGTAAACAAGCACATGGAAGAGGAAGAAATTAAAATTACTCAAGAGGTAGAGAAGGAAGATGAAGAGAAGTTATTATTGTTGGAAGAGGATATGGAAGGATTTATAAAAAAAAATTGAATGTTATAATTATCCTAAAATGGGTCACATTGCATGAGATTGTAAAATGAAGACCATAAATGGATATATAAGAGCCCAATATGTATATGAGGATGAAGTTGCACAAGGTGTTTTTTTTGACTAGTGATAAGCAACATACTATGATATTGTAGATTCTATATGATGTATTGAGCCACTCTATTATATATGAACATAATAATCATATCCACTATATCCTCCTTTTCTACTCCATTTATATCAAGTCCTCCAAACACCATCATTATCGTTTCTTAGACATGGTCCATATACACCACCCTATGTGATCCACCACCATTATTTATGCTATATTTAGGAATATGAAAGAGAGAAATTATCAAATATTCTTCCCATTATATTAGAAATTAGAGCAACCCTTAGATATTCCATATCCTAAGTTTAAATAGGAAGTGATAACAACTAAGAGCACATTTGCCAAGGTGGAAGTCTAGCCTTATACATAGCTTCAAGTGGCCCCTATCCCAACCTCTAAAATTATAAATATTGACCTCTAAGTAGATATTATACAAGCCTTAGGATACCTACCACTTTGAACTATTACATCACCAACACCAAAAGGGATAAATGTGGTAAAAAAATAGTTGCAAAAATTTTGAGAAGTGATAAATCAAATATTCATAAAGAATTTTATGGCTATAGAAGTATTGTCTACTCCTAAAACTTAGATGGTAGAAATAGTGAGAAGTATGTTGTTTTTTGAGCTCCATCCATTAGACCCAACTTATCCTACCATGAAGCATCATAGTATATCATCCAATTATCTTCCCTAAAATTATAGTGGGATGGATAGGTGAGGTTATTATAGTTATTTGAGAAGGATAATTTGGTCATATCAACCAACTATATCTGGTTCAATTGGGAGAACAAAACCTATAAAATAATGAAAATGAGTTGGTTATGGCATTAGAACAATCAAAGGCAAAAAGGCATCAAAGGAAGGATAATAGTGTGAAAATATAAGAAGATTTGACGACCTTAAGAAAGGAACACGAAGACTTTAGATATCAGGTAGAACAATATAGATAAGGGTAATATTAATACAAAGCTAATTTTACATAATTAATAGAGTTACATAAATAAAAATGTCTAAGATTATAAGAGATCAACTAGCTCAAATAAATTAAATAGAGCTTAAGAAGAGAAATTGAGTTTGTGAAGACTAATGTTTCATCCATATATATAATAAAGACTTTATGGGATCATACTTAGAAGAAGTAAATCATGCTAGATTGTATTTGCAATTTATCTAGGATTATGAAGAACTTCTCATAAAATCTCAAGCTACCCTCCATAGCATCTAGTCTAGATTGTATTTATAATTTATCTAGGACTGTGAAGAAATTATCATAAAATATCAAGCTATCCTCCATAAAATCTAGTCTAAGCTATTTTTAGGACCAACCACATGCAAGTATTGAATTAAATTCATAAGAAAAATAACCAAAAACTTTAGTAATTAGGTTTTTTCCCAAGCTAATGGTGTAGGTGTGGTTCATGAATGTTCCACTTAAACAAAAAAATCTAAAAATCTAAAAAGTCTTCCATACAACTATTGTCGAAGTTATGGTGAAGCTAAAAGACTATATTGATCATTTGATCTAGAGAAGACTCTGAAAATATCTTTTGGATCAATGAGACAAATTTCCTAAAGATCAATACATTCATATAAATAAATATTACAAATAAATTATCACATAAGTAGGTAAAGCTTTTTCAGTTGATGTAACAAACAATACTTCATATGTTATTTTCCATATAGAATCATTGCTAAAATGGGTAAAAGTGATTTCCAACACTAAGAAGGATCTACCATAAGACTATTCAATGACCTAGTTATGGCTATAGCATAACTATATAACATGAATATTCCTTCTATGATAATTTGAATGCCTTATAGAATTTACCACAAAGAAAAAGGAGAGAGAAGATATTCCACCAAAACATTTGTAATTTGAACTAGTTATGACAACTCTATGGCCAAATGAATAAAGACTACTTTAGGCTTCATCATCAATTAGGCTTAACATCCTTGTAAGACACTAGAAATCTAGTACAAGATGCTACCTTTGATGTAATATATCTAAATTATAAGTTAAAAAAAATATATCAAGTGAGGGGGTGGAAAATATTAATAAGGATATGTAGGAGTAAAAATTTTATGGGCTTCAAGAACCCAAGGATATTCCAATTTACAATTAGAAAGAAGTGGATAATGTAAGAAAACCTAAAAATTGGTCAAGTCTAGAAAGTTGTGATCCATTAAGCAAAAATCTATCGACCAAGTTGTGATCCACCAAAAAGGTTGTAAATCATTGAACAACCAATAATTCATTGAAATGCAATCAAAACAATGTAGAATAACAACCTCAAAGTGATATTTTATTTTTAACGATAATGATTACTATGAAAAGATTCTACTTAGATTAAAAAAAGTGTGATTACTTCTTATAAATATAATCCCTAGACTTATTTATAATATATTTTTACCAATTTGATAAAGAATAAATTTATGCTTTGGGATTGAAATTATATATTTTTATTTAATAGAAAACTAAGCATGGTGTTATGTCTGAACAATATTATTTTTCTAACTCTTTATTAATAGATGAATGGTGTTTGCAATTATATCTTCTCACCTCTTGTTAGTCCTATTTTCTATTTATTCACATATGAAGGAATAATAACCACATAATCATTATTTGGTCATAACTTGATGGTTCATTTGATCATACACTAGTATTCTTATAGCTTCAATCATAGTTGCTTTCCTACATTCTTTTTTTATATCTCTCACCTTCACCTTTACTAATTTTACATTCTATATTTAGATTAGTTATATGAGTATAGCTTAGTGGGGAGTCATCCTAAATTTTATGGTCAAAGGGACTTAAACCTCTTCTTTTCCAAGGCTATAAATACAAGATCATAGGTGGAATTTCATATAAGTCAACCCCGAAGATTAAGACTTAAGAAATTAGAAAAATTATTGATGTGAATTATACTAGAACATAAAGTAATTCCAACTATTCTTCTTGGTTTAATTAACCAAATTTCAAAAGTATCACTTTGAATTAAAAAAATAAAATTTATGGTTCTAGTATAATTACATTTACTAATGGATTAGGCTTGAAGTTGAAGTGATGGAAAAGTCATAATATATAATTATTGATTAATTTTAGTGTCTTGGTTAAGATATATGTTATATTGGTGGGGGAACCAAACTTGATTAATGTCATCTAAGTGGTTGTACAAGCTTACCATGGGAGATGAAAATAATTTATTAATCATATCACTTTTATTTTTATTGATCCATTCATAAGATGGTTTTTATAGTCACCCTATATAAATTTTTTTGTATATTAAAATAAATTATCATGAAATATTTACATAAGCCTATAATAATTTAGGCTTATTCTAGTATAAACATTTCAATTTAATTTATGCATAATTTAATTACAACTCAATAGTATTTTGCTTTAGATTTGAGAACTTTGATTTTATTATAGGGTAACTTATACATGAAAAATTATTGAATAAAATAAAAAACCAATTGATAAAAACTTCATGTGTCTAACAATAAGAATTTAATTTTACCTTCTAAGAGTCTAGTAATAAGTAGATATTTGAAGTAAGAACTTGCATATACTAATGGTATAATTTATGGTATGAGTGATCAAATATCTATTATATTTATATTTTGATAATATTATAATATTTATTGGATGATAAATAATATATATTCCAAGAAATCAATATAGGTTTAAGTTCTTGGTATAAATTGAATAAAACATAAAATTTATAAAAATATATACTAGCAAGTATTTAAGACTAAGATAAAAAAAAAAAGATGGAATTGCTAAATTGGATTTATACCAATTATAATGGAGAATTGTTTACTACATAGGAAAGGAAGATGAATTTCTAGAGGAAAAAGATATATGAAATAAGAGATTTATGGAAAAATAGATGCCTTAGAGAAGAGTTTTTTGTTGATCATTCTAAAGGTGAAGAGAATGACAACACTCCATGGAATGAATAACTGGACCTAATAAGAAAACTCAGATATTCTCTAAAAAAAATATTAAGCATAATTAGCATCAAATATTTAACAAGATTAAGAAAGAAATGAAATCATGGATTATGTTCAAGAATTTACATATTATTTTTACATGAAGAATATAGATAAATATAACCAACCAAGGAAGAAAAAACTCAACTCAACCTTATGGTAGGATCACTTGCAAAGGTGCATATGAGTCAATAGATTGGAATAGCATCAAATTTAGTTTTATAGATGTCACAAATTTAAATAATGAAGTATTAATAGTTGGGATGAAAATAATAGCAGGTCAACTACACATGTTAGAATAACCATGATCCAATATTTTGGAAGGAATAAGAAGTAATATAATTAAATTATCTTAAATAATTGAAAGTGTTATTAGTGAAATAAATATAGATTTAATAACAATTGAAAAGGGTGTTAGGGATGAAATACTTGAAATTTCAATAAAAATATCAGATTTTAGTTTTACAATTCTTTATGTAGACAGGATGAGGAAGGAATGAGATAAGTGGAAAAGTATGATATTTGATAAATCTTCTTTGATATTACATAATTTTTATTTCCAAGGATATTTTATAACTATTATGGATTCTTGTAGACTAAAGGAAGAAATTATTATCTTGAATTCATATTTTACTCAAAAGTTTCACAATTTGATTTTATATTATAACTAATCATGAAATATCTTATTATATATAAGTATACAAGATTCAATCATGACACTTCCACCTCATATCATTCTTCTTAAGTTCAAGCATCATCAATGGCCATAAAATTTTAAATGAATATAGTACCTAATAAATAATCTATTGCAAGAACGGAAAAACCAAATAATTATAGTGTGCAAGAAAGAAGAAAATATAGAAATAAATTGATTTGATAAAGTAAATATATTAATAATGAGAAAATACCTTATGTATATGGTGTATTTCATACATGTCATGCTTGTACAATAGCTAAAAGGAATGGTAAAAATAATAAAAGAGAAATTTCAACATATATTAAAAACATAATTCAAAAAAATGTTGATTGTAAAGAAAAATAGTTCACATGGATAGACATCCCAACATAAAAAATGTTGTCTTAAGAAAATAAGAATTTCTTAAGGTAAAATAATTACATATGAAAATGATCTAAAGGAGACATCATAGATATTATATTTCATTGATGAGGGCATGGAAAAATAAACATAAGTCATATTCAATCAAAATTAAAGTTTGCATGACCTTGAAAGATAAGTCAAAATCATATTTTTAAAGGACTCAAGTCATAGAAGATAAGCCAATTCTCTTTAATGTGATGTTAGAATTTCACAATAATAGATATTCAAAGTACTACATAAAATATGAAGAGAAGAGTGGAACTGATTGATTTATCTCTAGGATCAACTTTGTATAAATAGTAGGGTTGATCATTGAGAGTTGTTGGATTACAAAAACTCATCAAACCTGATGAAGACGCCACTTAGAGTTCTATTGACACATGTAGGAGTGGAAACTCAAGTGTGTATCCTAGTGAACTTAAGAGAATATTCACTTATTCTAACACCCCCCTTAAGTGATATTAGGGGAGATTCTACAAATGAGTCCCAAAAACGAAGTCTGATTAGGTACTCATGTACATAATAGATAGTTGGTGGAAATAACCCCTATGGGAAAAAACCCACTATCACTTCTTTTTTTTTAAATGATGGTAAAAACGTAGTGGGAAAAGCCATCAATCAAAAGCAAGGAAGTATGAAAGAGGCTTGTCTTCGGATGACAAAGATTGTCCTCTTTAAAAAATAAAAGATGAGTCCCGAAAATAAGGCCTGATGAGGTACTCATGTACAATATAGTGAGAGGTGGAAGACATATTTGTCAATGCAGTTGTAATACTCCAAGTTTTTCTCACAACTAAAGGTAACACGAAGAAGAAAATGACTTGGTGAAGATGTCTGCAATTTGATTCTCTGTTGGAATATATTCTAAGTGTATATCCCCATTTTGAATATGTTGCTTGATGAAGTGCATATGGATCTCAATATTTTTAGTGAGCTGATGCTCAACTGGATTACGTGCAATATGAATTGTGCTTTTATTGTCACACCAAAGTGTTATAGGCCTTTTATGAAAGATACAAAATTATTTGAGAATTTGAGGAAGCCAAAGGGCTTCCTGACTGGCTAAAATTATTGCTCTATATTCTGCCTCTATAGAAGATAATTCTACTGTTTGTTATTTCTTACATAACCAGGCTATCGGTGAAGAACCAAGGCAGAAAACATATCTAGAGGTAGAACATTTTTCTTCTATTGATCCTGACCAATCTGAATTTGTATAGCCAATGATATCCATGGAGTCTCACTTATAGATGAGTCCAAAGTGTGTAGTAACAACAAATAACAAAGAATTATTTTAGCTGCTTGCCAATGACTGAAATGAGAGTTATGAGAGAACCTGGATATGAGCCTAACAACATAGGAGATATCTGGTCGAGTATGAGTAAGGTATAACAAACTACCTACAAGCTGATAGTATAGAGCAGCATCACAAGGAAGGGATGAGCAGGAAGCATTGAGATGAATTCCAGATTGAAATGGGGTAGGAGAAGGTTTGTAATATGTAATTTTAAAATTTTGAAGGAGTCTTGAGTGTAATTTTGTTGACATAAGGTGATCCTTGCTTTACTTTGTTTTATTTGAATTCCAAGGAAGAAATGAGCTAGACCTAGATCAACCATTTCAAATTTCTAGAAAGGGAATCTTTTATATTTTGAATGTGAGTGAGGTTACTACCAGTGAGAAGAATATCGTCAACATAAAGAACAAGAATGGTGATATTTCCTTTACTTCTCCAAATATAAACTGTATTGTCACTCATAATGAGAAAAACCTGCTGAAAGAAGGAAGGAGTCCATATTTTCATACCAAGCTCTAGGGGCTTGTTTGAGGCCATATAGAGATTTTTTAAGCCGACAAAAAAGAGAGGAGTCTTGAGTAAAACCAGTGGGTTGTTCCATGAATATTTATTCTTTTAAATTTCCATGTAAAAGGCACTTTTTACATCCATTTGATAGATTGGCCATTTATGGGAAGTGACTAGAGCAAGAACCAATCTAACAGAATCCTTTTTAGCAACCGAAGAAAAGGTTTCTGTATAATAAATACCCTCTATTTGAGAAACAACTTTGGCTACGAGATGAGCATTATGTTTATCTATTTCTCCATTAGGCCCATATTTTGTTTTGAAGATCCATTTACATCGAATTAATTTTCTTCCTTTAGGTAAGGGAACGAAATCCCAAGTATCATTTTTGATCAAGGACAAAAATTCGTTATCCATGGAATCTTCCCATTCTTTTATACTTGAGGCTTATTTGAAGGTTTGAGGATTAGAGGAAATGGATTGACATACAATACTAGAACCTATGGGGTTGGATGATCTTTTTGAAGGAATATTTTGAATGTAGGGAGTAGCTTCTTTAACAATTGTGCGGGCCCATTTTGGCATAGAAGATGGAGTTGAAAGACATTGAGAAGGAATTACATGTTCTTCATATTGATTATCAATAACCAAATTAACTTCAAGGGTTGGTTATTCATAATATTGAGGTTCTACTATAGGAGAAGGCTCAACGGAGAAAGAGTCATTTGGAGGATATTTTTGAGGGAATGTTTCATCAAATTGGACATTGCTATGAAAGAATACCTCATGAGTTGAGGGATCAAGAAGCATGTATGCTTTCAATTCTTCACAATAACCGATAAAGATGAGCTTTCTACTTTTTTTATCAAGAGCCTTCCTTTTCTTCTTTGGGATGTGAGCCCAAGCAATACATCCAAAAATATTGAAATTGGAAACATCTAGTTTTAAGCCAAACCATGCTTCTTCAGGGGTAATTTGGTCAAGAGCTTTATGAGGTGTGCAATTTTAAATATAAATTGCACAGTTAATAGCCTCTGCCCAAAAAAATTTTGGAAGATATCTGAATGGAGCATACAATTAGCCATCTCTTTTAATGTCTGGTTCTTTCTTTTTGCAATACCATTTTGTTGAGGATTATGGGAGACAGAATGTTGATGTATTATACCATGATTAGAAATAAATATGGAGAACTCATTACTGTAGTACTCCCCCCATTATTAGTATGAATCTTCTTGATTTTGAAAGAAGCCTGATTTTCAACTAAGGCTTTAAATATTTTAATGTGAAATAACACATCACTTTTATATTTGAAGTAGACCCAGGACCTTCTAGAAAAATCATCAATAAAGGTAAGATCATACTTTGCTCCTTTAAAAGATGTTTTAGTAAAGGTCATTAAGTCACTATGAATTAATTCTAGAGGAGATGAGGAGAGAACTACTTGGGTAGAAAGGATCTTGATGCTGCTTTCCAAGAGCACATACAAGACAAACCCCATCATTGGAAGAGACTTGGGGTAATCCTTTAACCATATTATGGGTGCACAAATATTTTAGGTAGTTATAATTAAGATGACCAAATATTTCATGCCAAATTTGACTATCAAGATTACTATGAGCCACAAAATAGGAGGCTCCTTCTGGATTTTGAAAGCCTTTGAAGTGGAAAATATGAGATTTATGATCAATATTCCCTTTTGCCACAAGAGAATTAGGGAGTTGAAAATCTCTTATCTCAACTTTTGTTGGGGAGAAGAGAACAACTTTCCCATTTCTAAAAGTACAAATTTGATAAATGGATAGGAGATTGGTGGCAATGTTTGGAACATTGAGAATATTGTTTATAGAGTCACCATCAATGGTTATATCCCATTTACCTTTGATAGGAATGAAGGAAGAGTCCCCTACTTCTATGCTATGAGTAGAGCTAGATTAGATATAAGAGAAAGACTTGTCTGAAGCATACATGTGATGAGTTGCTCCAGAATCTAGGACCCAATAATTAGAGGAAGAATTGGAGGTTTTTCATTGAACATTAAGGGCTTTTCCTATTTGCTTATTATTTTCTATCTTTTGATCCTTTATGGTTGCCTCTAGTTGCTGTAATTTTTTCTAGTATTTGTTAGCAGAGTGACCATTCTTCTTACAGTGAGTACAGGTAATGGGAGTCTTTTCATTATTTTTGAAATTTTCTTTAGAGGATGTGGAGGCTACTAAGGCTTTTGAAGAATATGAAGAGTTTTCATATCTAGCAAGTTTGGCTTCTTCCCTAGTTAATCTATCACAAAATTCTTCTAAAGAGGGCATTTTAAAGGTTTCACCAAGAGCATATTTAGTAAATATGAAGGTGGTTGCAAAAATTTGAAAAACACTATTTCGCTTAGAAAGTATTAGATAAATGCATTTTTCTTCTGTCTTAGTCTTCCCACTGCATTTATATTGAGTGAGAATTTCTTTGAACTTAGTGAGGAAATAAATATTACTACTAAAATATTTAGGAGATAAAGAAGTTAGTTCGGCTTCTAGTTGCATTGATCTCATCTGATTTACTTTTCCAAACAAGGTTTTTATTTTCTCCCAACGTTCATGAGGAGTTTTGCAATATGTAATATGAAACCACAAGATTTCATGAACATTAGTACTAATAATACCCATAGTTTCATGCATTTTTCCTTTATGAACAAAGATTTCATATTCTTTATCAAATTCTGGTTGATTTTCTTCTAATAAATGAGTAAGAACTTTTTGAGAGATGAGATTTAAAATTTTAGGTTTCCAAGTGTGAAAATTATGAGGGGTGAGAGGCTCAATTGAATTCATTTTTGAGGATTTAAAATTATAGAATGTAGATATCTTGATAAACTATTTAAAATAACATAAAATAAAAAGATTATATTAAAATGAAATATTCTCTAAAATAATCCAACATTGTAAATTCCTTAATGTAATAATTTTTAAATTAAGAATATAAACAAATATCAGAGATGTAGGCTTAAAATAAAATAGCTTTTAATGTGATAAAAAACAATATGTAAATCTATGTTATAGGAAAAAAAGGTAAACA
Source organism: Wollemia nobilis (assembly GCA_028583015.1). NCBI lineage: Eukaryota > Viridiplantae > Streptophyta > Pinopsida > Araucariales > Araucariaceae > Wollemia > Wollemia nobilis. The sequence continues at coordinate 761,500 of JAQPPZ010002395.1, read as the reverse complement.
AATATTTAGATATCTAGATGTAATAAACTATGAAGGAGCTAAAGCAAAGAAAAGATACCCCCCTTGACACATAAGAGTGCAGAAAACGTGCACTCTAAGAACCCCCCCAAAGAAATATTATATTATAAATATACAATTTGGTTATCTGCCGTTTTGAGGAGAGCCACAATAAATAATATTGGGTCTATCAAAAAAACGTATATAATGGAATACAAAACCCCATGATTCGAATGAATCGAGATCTAATAAAAGGAAATGCAAAAAATTAAAAAATTACAGACTTTTGGCTTGAAACAACAAGCGACAAAAAGCAAAAAAATAGGGAACTTGGAGAGAGGAAACCACCGTGAGGGAGGCCACCAAGCTAACACTGCAAAATACGTAAAGGATATATCTCTCTAGAGGGCCATATGGGCGGATGCTAACATTGGTGAAAGAGAGAAGGAGCAATCATTTTTCTTAAAACATGTAATGCTATAGAAAAAATGATTAGATAAAAATGCCCTAGTTTTAATCACGTAATGTTGTAGAAACGTTAGATAAAAAGGATAGAATAAGAAATTAATTACTTAAATAAATGAAAAAAATGTTTGGAAACCAATTATTTAAATTTAAATTTTGAAAAAAATAAAAAAGGAGATTTCAAAACAAATGTGGTGAGCCTGCGAAAAGCTGGGAGACCTGTAGAAAATGTTAAACAGAGATGCCTCCTCTAGAGGACCGAATGGGCGAAAGCTAGAGCGTTGTTCCTACAGATTATGATTAAAATAGTACCATCTAAATTGACAAAAGTAAATGGAAGCTAGAGCGATGTTCCTAAAAAATATGTTCTCTTTAGATAAAAATATATAAAGCAATACACTTTTTGAATTGAAATGTAGGGGGTGTGGTATAAATATTGTCTGAGAGAGAGTGCCGGTTGTACAAACTCTAATATGAATAGTGAGCCAAACGAGTAAAATCCGAGACGTCTAAATGAATGATGAGTGCACCAGAGAGTTTGAAACAAAGAGGCCCATGTTGTAACGAGAGTGCCAACAAGCGTTAGGTGTTCCCTAACGTCTATATAATTTTGGAGCGTACGTTGAGAGCGCCACAGACGACGCCAAGTGCCAGAGAAAAATGAGTGAAATGTTAATGAGGGAGGGATTTTATTCCCTCCACGAGTGAATAAAAGAAATTCAAAATATTTCCTAAGTTAACACTTGGTTCATCCGAGATTTTCGCTATCGGAAAGAAATGGATATAACTAAGAGTTAGAATAACATGAATACGTTGAGAGAGAATAAATAAATAAAGAAAATAAAAGGGCTCTTTTTCCTTTGAAAAGAAGGGCGAGAAAAGCACCTTCACACAGGGTAATCCGTGTTTTTTTTTTTTAAAGAAAGGAAATAGCTCTATTTTCTTAAAATTTTTCTCAAGCACGAATTCAAAATATATATGAAAGAATATGCAACATATAAAAATAAATATGTTGAAATAGTAAAATAACAATGGATAAAAAAGAGACTAATGCAAACTTTGAAGTTAGATAGCCAAAAAAAATTATCCAAAGTAAATGAATCAGATCCCAGAACCTTCAATAGAGAATACTAGCAACATCTATCCCACTCTGGTACCATATTAGAATTTCACAATAATAGATATGCAAAGTATTACACAAAATATGAAGAGAAGAGTGGAATTGATTGATTTATCTCTAGGATCAACTCTGTATAAATAGCAGAGTTGATCATTGAGAGCCGTTGGATTACAACAACTCATCAAACCTGATGAAGACACCACTTTGAGTTCTCCTGACACATGGAGGAGTGGAAACTCAAGTGTGTATCCTAGTGAACTTAAGAGAATATTCACTTATTCTAACATGTGATAGATTAAGAGAAATTTCAAAATAAAGGAAATTTTTTTTTTTTGAATAGCCTTATTTACCATAGGTATAATATAGGTTTTAGAGAAAATTTTAAGATTTTAGTTTAAATAGGTTAATATAGAGTTTGTGTAAAGATGCAAGGTAGTAGCTATCATAACCATATTGACTAGGTCAATATTGGTAGGCCAAGCATGTAGATAGTATAACTTCATAACCTTCCATATTACAACTATAAAATTATATAGATACTATTAGAAGGTTTCTATATGTTCATAATATTAGAAGGTGTTACTACATAAAATTTAGATAGTAATTCAATTAGTTAATTCTCTAAACATGGAATGGAACAAAATATAAATTTTCAAAGAGAAAATCATATCTTAGTTATAAATTTATCACATCATAATATTTATGATGATTCAAATTATCATAGAAAAATATTCAAAGCATTATCTATAATTAAAAATTTAGAACAAATTTTCATAACAAGTTCCATATGACCAAATAATTATTTTTAATATTTTCTTATATAAAATAGTCTAATAACATCAAAATGAGAGGAAGTTTTAGTTAAATATTCATGAAACATGTATCAGTTCCTCCAAAATATTTTATCATATATTTCATTTATTAGGTATCCTAAACTCTAAAAATATAACCAACCCAATTATTCTTCTTGATTATCTGCCCATGTAGAGGAGTTGGAGAGCATGTGGGTAGTTAAACCTCTCTAGTTGCTGAGAGGCCCAGGTTCAAATCTCTCGCCTCACATGTTGCAGATATGTTATGTAATGGTTCCCTCGTGGTCACAGTCTGTTTACCCCTTGTGGCCACCACCAAAAAAAAAAAATTATTCTTCTTGATTGAATTAACCCAATTTCAAAAGTATCACTTTGAATAAAAAAAAAATTATGGTTATGGTATAATTATATTTACTAATGGATTAGGCTTGAAGTTGGAGTGATGGAAGAAACATAATATAGAATTATTGATTAATTTGAGTTTCTTGGTTAATATATATGTCATATTTACGGGGGAGCCTAACATTATTAATATCATAGAAGTGGTTGTACAAGGTTACCATGGAGGATGAAAATCATTCATTAATCATAGTACTTTTACTAATATTGATCTATTCATAAGGTAGTTTTTATAGTCACCCTATATGAAAAAAATGGAAATTAAAATAAATTATTATGTAATATTTACATAAGCATATAATAATTTAGGCTTATTCAAGTATAAACTTTTTAATTTAATTTTTATATAATTTAATTACAACTCAATAGTATTTTTGTTTAGATTTGAGAACTTTGGTTTTATTATAGGGTAACTTATACATGAAAAATGATTGAATAAACTAAAATCCAATTGATAAAAATATCATGTATCTAACAATAAAAATTTATCTTTATCTTCTAACAGTCTAGTAATGAGTAGAGGTTTTAAGTAAGAACTTGCATATACTAATGACATAATAGGCACGAGTGATCAAATAACCCTTATCTTTGTATTTTGATAATATTATATTTTTTATTGGATGATAAACAATATATTCCAATAATTCAATATGAGTTTATGTTCTTGACATAAATGGAATAAAACATAAAATTTATAAAAATATATACTAGTAAGTATTGAAGACTAAGATGACAGTGTAGAACCCCTTGGTCATGGTTTCTCAAACCAAGGTGGCACCACAAGGGATTTTTTGCTAAATTCAAAAAAAAGTATTAAAGACTAAGATAAAAAAATTTGGAATTGCTAAATTTTATTTATATCAATTATAATGGAGGATTGTATACTACATAGGAAAGAAAGATGAATTGCTAGAGGAAAAAGATATATGGAATAAGATATTTATAGAAAAATAGATGCCTTAGAGAATATTTTTTGTTGATCATTCTAAATTTTAAGAGAATGACAACACTCCATGGAATAAATAATTGGACCTATTAATGAAACTCACATATTCTCTAGAAAAACATTAAGCATAATTGAGCATCAAATATTTAACAAGATTAAGAAAAAAATCAAATCATGGATTATATTCAAGAATTTACACAATATTTTGACACAAAGAATATAGATAAATATAACCAACCAAGGAATACCAAAATCAACTCAACCTTATGGTAGGATCACTTTAAAAAATGCATATGAGTCAATAGATTGGAAAAACATCAAATGTAGTTTAATAGATGTCATAAATCTAAATAATGAAGTATTAATATTTATAATAAAAATAATATTAGGTCAACTACTCATGTTAGAATAACCATGAATGTTTTGGAAGGAACAAGAAGTAATATAATTACATTAGCTTAACTAATTGGAAGTGTTCTTTTAAAGAAAGGTTTTTCTAAAGGGCCTCAATCCATTTTTACAATACCACTCCTCTACATTAAATCAAACAATGAAGAATTAGAGAAGTGTAGTAGTAGAACAAGATAAGAAGTCACATAAACCCCTTAAAGAAAAAAATCTGAAAAGCTTCACTTCCTATGACTACAAGAGGTGAATAAAGCTTGCAACTACTAATTAATAATTTAACTAAACTTTTATCTATCATAAGCTTGAAACTCCCTCTCAACTATACTCCTCAACTCATTAGGAAAATCATCCCTCCATAGAATTGGTTCAGAATTATCTACACCTTTATTGGCCAACCAATCTATCGCTTAGTTACCCTCTTAATAGATATACATTATATTAACCTCGTCCAAGGCTGTAATGATCATAGCTACCACATCACTCAACTTGAATCCTACCAAAGAACCAGTGTTATCCATAGCGACTATTTATCACCAAATTGGCTAAAATTAGGATTTTCAAAATTTGGAATTAGCTAATATTTGGGACCCTTGACCAGAGCCCATTAACCAAAAAATTTTGGGTGCAATTTTTTTTGGATTGATTCACCCCAAATTTATAATAATTTGACCATTTAAAGTTTAAATTTCTAGCATTGCCCTTAATAATAGTGAACCTTCTACATGTGTTAGACACAATTCGCTTGGATTTCAAAACTGATTTACCAATTTTTTATAAATACATTTTGGGGCTGACCCCTTATGCATAACCCTACAAAGAATAGTAACCCTACCATAAAATAGTATCCCACTATTGCACCACTCAATAGGAACCCTACCAAAGAATATAAACCCTACCACATAATAGTATCCCACCATTAAGACTGTAGTCTTTGCATTGCTCAATACAAACCCTGCCATGAAATAACATCTTGCAAATTTTATATGGGCCATGCTAACACCTCACCCTACCACAATTGTCATCAAGATTGTAGGTATTACATTGCTCAATAGGATACTATGCCAAAATAATAACCCTACCATAGAACAAAATCCCACTACTAAACCACTTAGCAAAAACTAGGTAATCACTTCCAATGACTACAAGAGGTGCATAAAGCTTACAACCACTGATTAATAAATTAAGCATAATTTTTCTATCATAAGCTTTTAATTCCCTCTCAAATACACTCCTCAACTCACTAGGAAAATCATCCCTCCACAAAATTGGTTCAAGATTACCTACACCTTTATTGGCTAACCAAGATGCTGCTTCTTTAGATATGCACTATATTAACCTCCTCCAAGACTGCAATGATCTCTCTTGCATCTGATATAATGTCTAACATGTTCCAACTAGATTCATTATTACCATTTACCTAAATAAAAGTGTTATTGGTGAGATAATTATGGATTTAATAATAAATGGAAAGGGGGTTAGGGATGAAATACTTGAAATTTTAGTAAAAATATCATATTTTAGTTTTAATTTTTTTTATGTAGACAAGATGAGGAAGGGATGAAATAAGTGGGAGAGTATCATCTTTGATAAAATCTTCTTTTGTGTTACATAATTTTATATCCAAGGATTTTTTTAACTATTATGGATTCTTGTAGACTAAAGGAAAATATTATTATATTGAATTCATTTTTTACTCAAGATTTTCATCGTTTGAGTTTATATTATAGCTAATCATGAAATATCTTATTGTATGTATTCTAATTATACAAGATCCAAGCACAATGCTTCCACCTCATATTATTATTCTTAAGTTCAAGCATCATCAATGACCATAAAATTTTAGATGAATATAATCAATAATACATAACCTATTCCAAGAATGGAAATACAAAATATTTCTAGTGTGCAATAATAAAGAAAAAATGGAAATAGAATGATTAGACAAGAAGGAAATCATATAGGCCATGCTCGTACAATAGCTGAAAGGAATGATAAAAATAATAAGATATAAAATTCAAAATATATTAAAAATATAGTTCAAATAAATATTTATTGTAAAGCAAAATAGTTCACATGGATCGACATCCTGACATGAAAAATATTGGATTAAAAATATATGAGTTTCTTAAGGATAAATAATTGAATATCATAAAGATATAAAGGATACTTCATAGATTATATTCCATTTATGAGGACGTGGAACCATAAAAACAAGCCATATTAAACCAAAATTAAAGTTTGCATGATCTTGAAAAGAGAAGTCAAAATCATATTTTTAAGAGATTCAATTCATAGAAAAGAAATCAATTCTCTTTAATGTTAAAGATTAAGAGAAATTTCAAAATAAAGAAACTATATTTTTTTTTGAATAACCCTATTTCCCAAAGGAATAAAAATTTGAATAACCATATCCCAAAAGAATAATTTAGGTTTTAGAGAAAATTTTAAAATTTTAGTTTAAATAGGTTACTATAGAGTTTTTGTAAAGATGCAAGGTAGTAGCTATTATAACCATAGTTGAGAAAATCTACAAAAAAATTTCAATTCAAGTTAATTTTTCTTGATTCACAACATGGCCGATATTTTTCTGATTTTTTGCCATTGAAAAATTACCAATTTTTTGCTAAATTTTTCTATTTTTTTTATCAATATTTTTCTGATTCTTTTTCATGTCGATTCTAATAAGATTTAAAATTTCTCAACTATGATTATAACTATCTTTACTAGATCAACAATGATAGGCCAAGCATGTAGATAGTATAACTTCATATTTTTGCTAGAGTATATAATATAACTTCATAACCTTCCATCATACAACTATAAGATTATATATAGATGTTCACAATATTAGAAGGTATCTACTTCATAAAATTTAGATAAGAATTCCATTGGTTAATCCTTCAAACATGGAATGGAATAAAATAGAAAATTTCAAAGAGAAAATTATATCTTAGTTATAAAATTATCACATTGTAGTATTTTATGATGATTCAAATTATCATGAAAAATAACTCAAAGCATTATCTATAATAAATAATTTAGAACAAATTTTTATAATGAGTTTTATATGACCAAATATTTACTTTTAATGTTTTCTTATATAAAATAGTCAAATAAGGTCTAGATGAGTGAAAGTTTTAGTTAAAGGTTCATGAAGCATGTACTATTTCTTCCAAAATATTTTATCATACGATTCATTCATAAAATCTCTAAACACTAAAAATATAATTTGGATGTTAGAATTTAAAGGATAATAAAAACAACTTTAAGAATAAAAAATACCAATGCAACTAAAAAATCACAAGGATAAAATTTTCACTTATGCATGTGATAAATTAAGCAAGCAAATTTTTAGGAGAATAATTATCCATAATGACTTCACTTAAATTTTTATATCATAGGTTTTGTTGAGCATGCAAATGACACATCATCAAGGGTAAGCTAACATACTTTGGGACATAAATCTACTACCTATTGAAAGGGAAATATCTTTCCTCCAAGGTTTGAGTATACAAGTCTTAGTCAGTGTGGATATACTCAAAGGTCATTGATAACTATTCCTTCAAGGAGACTTTGCTAGTTATGACTCTAAAAAATAAGTTTCTTACGTATAATATCTTTAAATAAAAAGATTAACTATCTAAAAATAAATCTACTACACTAATATTGCAACATACACGAGCTTAGCAAAATTAAAATGGGTAAAGAAAGATAAATTTTAAGCTATGTGAATTACGGTTTCCCAATCAATATCATTTATTGCAATTAAGATATATTACACATGTAATAACAATAAATATTTTGAAGTTGTATGAAATTTTAATAATTCACTACAAAAAATAAGCTTGAATGCTTTAAAAAAATTAATATACTCCTAATCTAAATAATTTTCAAAGAAAATTCAAAGGTTTAAGGGTAAGAGAAAATAAATAAAGACAAGGTAATATTACCTTGAACTTTAGTTTTGATCTGGTAAAGCAATAAATTTTGTTTAAACCAATATCGACCCAACCAATATTCACATAGCCTAAGGTTTAAGATGGTGCAATATTCATAGGAGCAATAGACTATGAAATAGATTAAGTGCAACCACCATTAGCATACGTAGATTGAAAACAACAAATATCAAAAGCCTTGTATTGAAAATATAGTCATTAAGTACATATATTTCAAATTTTGGATTATAAGAATAAAGCTTAAAACAATAACATCTTGGTTCAAAAATCTATCCACTACCAACAAGAAAAGCAAAGAAAGAAGAAAGCTAAAAGCTATACTACTAGATGGATTCCAACCTTTGTAAATGAGGAGCACCACCCTTTATATAGCTTTCACTCAACCTAAAATAAAAATAACATATTATATAAAATATTGGTCAAAATTGATTAGGCACGATCTTGGGCTAAGTTGACACCACTCAATTCCTTCATTTTGCTTTGCATATCTTTTGTTAGGCCATTATGATGTTTGTTATGCTTCATGGAGGTGGTAGTTACTTTCTAGCTCTAACAAATATCGCGTGATATAACTTCTCATTTATCAAGTGCCAAGTATCCTTTGCATTGAGATCTTTGAGTTCACTATTATGTTGCTACATGCTTGCTTAATCAATAATAAAATATCACATTCACCATCATATTGTTATTTTTAAAATTTAAGGTAACCTTCACAAATATAATTTTATAATAAACGATGTCCTCCTTGGGATTGATTTCAACCATACTATGGCTATGCTTCATTAAATTTCTAGTATGATGCTTGGGCATACCTCATTAAATCTTCAATGAAGTCTAGGTTGTCTATTAATTTCACCATGCCTATTGTGCTTGTACTTGCCTGACTAGCATTAAAATTCCATGTCTTCCATACTTGCACGTGTTTGATCAACATTTTTATTTATATTACTTTTATCGTAAAAAATGTACTAATTATTTTTAATTTTTAAATCATTAAGACATTGGAATCCAAATAAGAGGTCCGAGGTTAAATCCCATGGAGGTAGGGATGCACCATTCTCTCATAACCATAGTCTAGAAACACATTATGGTAAAATATATTGTCCACTATGACATATTACATTATAGATGTTAAAATCTACTTCACTTTTTTTTACAACCTAAGTGGGCATAACAATGAAGATTTTGGAATTTTAAGAAGGTCTAATGTTAGAATATTATGATGGATAAGACTACACACCATGCTTTGATAACCAATATATGATTGGATAACCAAATATTGGGTAAAAACATCTTCCTTGAGGATTGTTTCATATGGCATATGACCTCATGGACATTATAAACTACTTTATCTTTTATCTTTTTTAATATTTTGTAATTTTACACTAAAAAACGTATTTTTTATTATTTCCTTTTTCTAATTGTTTTCATTAAAGATATCATTTTGGTTTATTTTAGACTTTCTATGTTAGGATTTTATTTTTCTTAAATTTACTTTTAAAAAAAAATTGCATTATAATATATTATATTTAATATTTATGTATTCAAAAAATTCTACCTATGATTATTTTCTTATTGTTGTAATAATACTATAAGTTAAACTTAAATTAAAATATTGAATATATATTTTTTATAAATTATTATTATTATAATAATCTGATTGATATAATTAAAAAATAAAGTTACACTTGAAAATCATATAATAATTTAGAAATAAAGAGCAAACTTTATAAGATAAAGTATTTAATATGACCACTTGTTTTCATAGTGCACTAATCATGTAATCTAATAAAATTATTATTTTCTAAAAATAACTAAACTATAAAATAATATACCTTACTAAGATAAATGATATTTATGATGATATTTTTCCATATATTTTTTCTAATTAGTATACTATTAAGTATTTTTCTTTAATTTATTATCATTCAAGCTATTTCATTTTACTATTATTAAATTTAAATATATAAATAAACATCATAATAGTAATAATTATTGTTATAATAATATTCTTAATATCAATAATTTTATTTTAAAACTCAACTAGCAATATTATATATAACATCCCTCTACATATGTTAAAAACCACTACTAAAAAAATTCATACAGCATAGAGATAAGGTAGCTAGACTTGGCTTGACATTTATTTTAGTTTATCAATGATACTAGGTTACTCAATTGATAACATCATGGACTGAGCATAACTTTCTCATCTCTTCTGGCATATCATCCAACTATGGCATTCACTTAGCCTTTGACGCTAGTCCACCTTGGTGACAACATTGTCACCGATGATGCTAATGATACCTACTTTGCCGCCTTGGCATAAGTCATCTAGTACCACACAGCATCCCTTCAGCTGATGACAATTCAATTTATCCTACTTTGCATTGCTGAAAGTGCCAATGATTAGATGATACCTTGGTTATAGTGTAACCTTAGTCATTATCATTGTCAACAACAAGTATCCATGACAACTCTTCTATCATTGGTGCCATCTTTGATTGATCATAATAACCATTTAGTGTTTCATTATCACTAGTCCCAACAAACTTAAGTTCTCTTTAAGTGACAAAGTAGGCAAACATAGGCGGCGAGTTTGACCCAATATTCATATTAGACGTCAAAAGCAAAAAATTATCCGATGCACTTTCAAGGAGAATGTTGAGAATAAAAGTCTAATGTTTCGGTGACAAGAGTTTCTTGTATGGCACGCTTATCTTTTTGCTTTTTAGTTTTTCTATTTTTATTTTATTTAATTTTTTGCCCACATCAACAGAGAGAAACATCCATTAAAAGGGAAATAAAGCAGACCGTACTGTTAAGAGAAACTTAAATACAGTAACAACACAAGCCTTCATGTAATTTAGAGCAGAGGGTTGAAGAAACTGAGGGACAATGAGTTTCTTCAAAGAGCAACCAGATCCGCTGATGGTCTTGAGCCGAATCAAAGCAACTTTACATGATGTGAAGTTTTCAGACCTTCCCATGGAGGCGAGAGACGAGATTGAGAATGCTTTCAGACCATTAAAGCCTGTCTGCCCCAGTTGTTTCTCTGACGACTGCAAATACAGGTATCTAAACAACAAGCATCGTTCCAAGCAAATTCAGCCAAGGTTCGCGTGTAATAAGTGTGATGCCAGCTTTACTCTTGGAGGGCGAAGGTATCTTCCCCCAAAAAATTCTAGAGGATATAAGTATGCATCGTCCTCTTCGTCATGTCGAAGGAGTTCCGTTATTCACAAAGCCGAATCAATGATGGATGTGTGCAGCAGCATTTCCTATGGATCTGCTCAGATGATTTCTGACGATATGGGTCACAGCAATTTTCAAGGGCGTCCGCTACGGCAACAGGAACATACGGTAAGTGGGTGTGATAACTATGGCCGTGGAAATGGAAATGGGAATCCCTCTGTGATTTCTTCTTCTCTCGAAAATAACATCTCCATGCCCGAATCAACATGGCCCTCCATGACAATTCCGATTCCGCACACAAGTTATGGGCTATTCTCTCCGGAAAGAAGCTGTGGATATAATTTCTCAGTTGAAGCAGTGACAGGATGCAGCAATAATGATGGAGTCCAAGCGTATAGCACTTCCGAGTTTGAAAGCAATTTGAGCTCCGAAATGATGTCCTGGGTTCCAAATACACCGATTGAGGGCAATCAACAAGTGTCCTCAAGTTGGTATCTCACTGACAATACTGAAATAAGTGGTGTCGAAGAAGAAGAGAGGAAATGGATGCAACTGGAAGAGGCTTTGGATTGGTTATTCGAGGAAATTTTTTAATAAAAATTGTAGCCCTAGGTCTCTAGGAGAACTATACTCATTGGCGAGTCAATTTTGTCGCCCTTTTGACTCGGCAATGTAGTTTTGAATATAATTAGCCGGCAATGTAGTTCTGAATATAAACAGCACTTAATTTAGTGAAGAATATTCTGTTATGGCCTTTTTCTTATCTTGTGTCAAATTTTTTGAAGCGATGAAATAACCGGTTGTATCACAGGACCATAGAGAAATTGGTTGAAGTCCAAGGTAAATTTTATACAAGCTTGATTTTATGATGATCTGGTGATTTGTTAAAAGCAGTATAATGTCTAAACATTGCTTGGACTAAGGTTCGTTGATACACAGTGGGATGTCTTCCATTCTTTTATGGTTTTGAACTGTTCTTGTAATTCTTATAATGCTGTTGAGCAGTCAGATTGAATCTTTATTTCTAGCAATTCCAATCCCCAATTAATCTAGGAGCTCTTTGTCGCACAAAATAGTTGTATAGTCCGTTATGAAACATATTCTAGCCCATAGAAATTACCCAAAGTGTAGATTTGAAGGGAAAGAGGATAAAACATAAAGGTAAGTAAACGCAGCAACAAATAAGCCTTAGACTGCAATCGACGTCAATCGAGTCTGTTGAACTCGCATGCCTAAGGCTGAAGTCCATGCTCAGTTTTCCAGCCATGTATACTTTGTAACGTCTTGCGTCTAACGGTAACTTATTTTCCCAAGCCACTATCTGCTTTTCTTTTCTAACTACTATCCAATGACAAAGTGCAAAGAGAAGATGATCGAAGAGGAGGAAGTTTTCGGAGCGGCGACTTAGTAGTTACAGGTCCTTTTCATCGTGATGTGCAATGTGCACATGGCCTTTGAAAGTTTTGCCGGCTAGTCCTTAGCTGCTAGCATTATTAAATTGTATGTGACTTTTACTAGAACATTTTCATAAAAACGTGTAAACATTATATCTATAATTAGTTTAGCTACACTATTTGGCTTTTCTTTATGTTTTATTTATTTTTTATTTATTAAACTTTTTATATTATTTATTAAAATAGAAATTATTTTAGTTAGTCATTATTTATTACTTTATTCTTTGTAGATACGTTGGTATATTTAAGAAATCATTCTTATCAATAATTCATGAACATCTATAATAATGGTGTTATTAGTTTAATTCTCACATCTTCTCTTTTTATAGAATTAATAATAATACATGAATTCATATTAATTTGTATATGATTACACTCTTTTTTTCATGTTTATGTTGATCAACATACGTATTGCTTTAGCTTTGAATTTTTAAAAATTTTAAACTAGTTATATGAGATTGAAATGGACCTCACCTATATTAACTACATTATCTCAATAAATGATATTGAGGTGTATGGTAATTATGCAAACATGCAAGTTAGTTAATTTTACACATGGAAGTGTAGGTTCAAGAAAACTATAAACACTCCTAATAAAACATTCATTTTCAACTTGAATTAGTGTGAATTTATATCTTTTGAGTTTTACTAACTATAACTGCTATCTATAAACATGTAAGAAACCCTATTCACTTGCTACACCTAATTTTAAGCATGAAGTCTCAACTATTTAGAAACAAGTAATTCATGGATCCTATTAAAACACTAATGAGTCAACATTAATGGTAAGGGAGAAGTATAGTAGAAACCCCTAAGGCAAAGATATTATGGATTTTAGTTTCCCTCTCATAATTGCACCAAGCCACCTAAGGACTATGCCCAAAAATTACATAGTTGTTCTCATACTTTTTTTTCTTTGCTAAAGGGAATTTTGGAAGGATGAGGTAATATGCCAAGAACTCAACAAATTTTAAGCTACTTCTAAACCATCAACAACCTTGTCTACCCATAAGTATCTTAGTGTTTATTACCAATTTTCATTGATAGAAGAATAATTTTGCTTAAGATAAAAATATTTTAATTTATCTAAGATTCCTTTAATTTATCAACTTTATGAATCAAAATTCATCCTAAAAAGGCTATTAAAAAAATCCAAATACAAAGTCCTACGATTTATCGATAATCAAGCAATTGATTGGAAAATATAAACATAAGAAGGTCAAGAAAATAAAGTGTTGAAACTAGATTTGCATTAATAATTTATTGATTTGATGGTTAAGATAATGTATTACTAAATACCATGCTTAGTGAATTTTTTTGCAAGGACAACATGCTCAAATATTAAAATTCCATGGATCTACTAGGTACTAGTAGAAACCCAACTCTAAAATTATGAAATAGAGTGAAACCAGGAGTATGAGCTTCCCATAGAGTTTCTCTTAGAGGAAATAATTAACAAACCCACTACTTACAAAATGGGAATGAAAGCAAACCCTTTAAAAGGGTCTAAAAAGAAAATAGAAATCCTAAAGCAGTCTAAAAAACCATAACAAAAGAATCTACTACAATATTCTATATGGTATATGATGTGTTAGACCACTTCATTATATTCCACCATAATAACTATATCCACTATGCCCTTTGTTTCCACTCACTTTATATCCACTCCTCCATACACCACCATTGTCGCTTCTTACACATGGTCCACCTATACCACTCAATCCATGTGATCCACCACCCTTAATTATGCCATCTTTAGAAAGATGAAAGAGATAGAAATTACCAAATCTTCTTCCCATGATGTTAGAAACTAGAGAAACCCTCATATATCCTATGCTTCAATTTAAATAGGAAGCGATAATAATTGAGAACATAGTCCCAGAGTGTAAGTCTAGCCTTATACATAGCTTCAAGTGGCACCCATCCCAATATTTAAAATTATAAATATTGACCTCTTAGTTGATCTCACACAATACTTAGGATACCCACCACTTTAAACTAATAAATCGCTAATACCAAAAGACACCAACATGGTAGATAAATAGTTGTAAAAATTTTAAGAAGTGATAAATAAAATATTCATAGGAAATTTTATGGCTATAGAAGGACTATCTACTCTTAAAACTTAGATAGTAGAAAGAGGGAAAAATATGTTGTTTGTTTAGGCTCATCCATTAGATCCAAGTTATCCTACCATAGAAGTATCACACTATATCACCCAATTATCTTTTCTAAAAATATAGTAGGATGGACAGGTGGGATTATTATAGTTCTTTGAGCAGGTTAAGTTGGTCATATCAATAAACAATCCTTGGTTCAATGGGAAGAACCATACCTATAGGAGAATGAATAGTGAGTCACTTATGGAATTAGAATAATCAAAGGTAAAAACTCATAAAAGAAAGGATAATAGTATCCAACTATAAGGAACATGATGACATGTGCTAATAGAAATAAAATGATAGATAAGGGTACTATTAACTGGAGCAAGATAAAGCTAATTTGGCACAAGTATTAGAGTTACAAAAATAAAAGGTGTCTAAGTTTCTAAAATAGATACAATAAGATTAACTATCTTAAATAAATCAAATAGAGTTTAAGATAGAGAATTGAGTTTATAAACACTAATATGTCATCCATAGACATCATAAAGGCTTTATAGGATCATATTTAGAAGAAGTAAATTATACTAGATTGTATTTACAATTTATCTAGGATTGTGAAAATTTTCTCATGAAATCTCAAGCTACCCTCCATAGCATCTAGTCTAGATTGTATTTGTAATTTATCTAGGATTGTAAAGAACTTTTCATAAAATCTCAAACTATCCTCCATAGCATCTAGTCTAAGCTAGATTGTAGGACCAACCACATGCAAGTCTTGAAGTAAATGCATAAGGTCAATAACCAGTAAATTTAGTAATTATGTTTTCCCCCAAGCTAATGGTGTAGGTGTGGTTGATGAATATGCCATTTAAACAAAAAATCTAAAAATATATAAAACCTCCTATCAAAATATTATGGAAGTTATGGGGAAGATAAAGGACTATATAGATTATTTGGTCTAGATAGGACTCAAAAACTCTCTTTTGGATCAAGGAGATATATTCAATAAATATCAATACATTGATCCAACTAAATATTAGAAAAAAATGATCACATATTCAGTAAATATTGGTGTTCCATATGAATTTGTAGTAGTTGCAATATTCTTGCAAGGTTTTCTTCTTCCCTAACAGATTCCTCACTAGAATCATTTAGAGGAGGTTCATTAATTTATTTCATACTTATTTTCCTTTGAGGCCCTTCTTTCTCTAACCCAGTTATTTATCCTCTTGGTGGTCTTGTGATGGTTTCTTCCTCCTTGGCTCCCCTAGGGTTTCTCGAAGATGCACCTTGCATTTTGTGCACCATCAAACCTGTAGGAAAAGGGATCAATTTAATCTATAGTTTAAGTTTTTCTAAAATAAATATTTATTCAGATTCCTACAATTCAAGGATATCTTATGCTCTTATACCACATGTAACAACACAAGTTTGATCACTTGGTTGTACCACAAATAAATCAACCATGCAATAATACAAGGAATACTTTAAAAAAAAAAACAACGTTTAACCCTAATAGTACTATCTTGTTTACTACTATTTTATTTTACCCAATGAATCATTATCATACAAATAAATTAGTACTAGCATACGAAACCACTTTTGAGTTCTAAAGCTACTGCAGGAAGCTACCCAAGTAGATGATATTGGCCAAATCCCGTAAAAATTACCTTTTTATGGAATCAACTTGCTTTATTTATCATCCTCTTAATCTGGTATGAGGGTCAAACCATGGTGGATATTGTCCTTTAGGTCCCATAACACTTAAAGGATGGACGCATATACTCCACATCCCTTAGCATATTAAACTTTGATCCAACCGATCAACTTGTTCCAATTAATTATGCAAGAGTCTAGCATACATATGCCAAGTATCTTTTTTATTGTCCTACTCAAATTCAACAAGAGCTATATCATTATCCTCACACTTGTCTTAGTCACAATGCCCACTTTTATTTACATATATTTATCCCATACCAAATGGTGTGGCAGATCTAGTTACTTATATCATGCTTGTCTTTATAACCATAGTGATACATCGAACTATCACTGTACTCTTAGGCAGTGACCTAGAGAAGACTTCCCATTTTGTCTCTCATTAGGTCTCATGTTCCAACCTATTCCACTAGACTACATTCACTCTCAAGACATGTTGTATGCATACCCGCATCTCAACATCACTGAGTTTCTAAAGATTATTTAATAAACTCTACACAAAAGAGAAAATAACTTTTATCAACAAGATCTATTTTCTAAATATCTACTTAAAGGATACAAAGGTTACTAAGTTTAATCCCCTAAATCATATTGGTTAACCAATATTTTTGTTGTCTAACATGTACTATAAGTCCCTTATAGTAAGCCCAAGGTTATAGTATAACATAGACTTGGTCACTTAATTTTACTATACACCAAAATAAAGTAATTAAATACAAAGCTCACATTTTTAAAGATAATCTTCCTTAAAATCCATATTTTTTATCAAAAGTAAAATTCATAAATATAAACATCTACTCTGATTTATTTTAACTAGAAAGTATACTACCATTTATATTCTACTTCAAGATATATGTATATCGCTTAAAATTCATGTAAAAACTATACAAATCGGTAAAACTTTATTAAAACACTTATACCATAAAATAAAGAAGTTACTTTCCTAATCCTAAGTGATTCCATGGTTGATCTTAATCTTATGTTTGAACCCTTTGGAGAACTGATATTTTACTACGGTTGGCTCTTTTTTTAACACAATTGCCATAATAAAGATATTACAAGTAGCTAAAAGAATATTTAATAATTCAATTTTAAAAATATATAAAACCTCCTATCAAAATATTATGGAAGTTATGGGGAAGCTAAAGGACTATATAGATTATTTGGTCTAGAGAGGACTCAAAAACTCTCTTTTGGATCAAGGAGATATATTCAGTAAATATCAATACATTGATCCATTATATATATAGATTATATATATATATATATATCAATACAACTATAAGTATTATATATATAGATGTTCATAATATTAGAAGGTATATATTACATAAAATTAGATAAGATTTCCATTAGTTAGTCCTTCAAATTATTAGAGATTAATGCTGACTAATAGAAATAAAACAAAAATTTCTCCCATGAATTTGAAGAAACTAAAAAGTCTCTCTAGGTCTTGAAGAGTCACCATGATTGTTGGCCTTCCTATAATGTGAAATGAAGTGTTGTAACATCATTTTATCTCTTGTAAATGTACAACAGAGTAATATAGATGTAGGATATTATGGAGAAATATTTTTAACACTCTTGTATTTGTTTCGAATGAAACAACATTCTATTCCATTCATTTTGTGAAAACCATGCTTGTTGTCCTTAGTTTTTGAAAATTGTATTCAAATTTCAGATCTCATAACTTTTGTTTTACAACTCTATTTTTTGTGTGTGAGATATTGTTGGAAATGTCTTCTTTAATAGAATTCACTCTTGAAGTTATATTATTTTTTAACCACTTATGGTTCCTCAAATGTAGACTATTATGCTCTACTATAATTTGTGGACTCTCTTGTAATTGCTGTATTTTTTTGCTACACTTTTGTGCTCTTTATGTTTTTGGTCACTTGCTTCATTTGGTATTAGAGCTTGGTTGGTTTTTAGGTGTTAGTGAAATTGGGTTTGTTGTTAGTCTAAAAATTGATCAAGTTCTTGGACAAGTTCATCAAATAAAAACTTCTTTTGTTGTTGCTTGAGTCTAGTACCCAACTTCAACAACTTATTATCTATTCTAGAATTTTATGGAAAATATTATGATTAATGGAGTACAAATATGAGAAATTTTTTAATTGGAAAATATCTTTGGTAAGTAGTGGAGAGTGATTATGAAGAACCACTTGATTTAAACACATTACAAGAAAATAATAGGATAACAAAAAGGAAAATAAAGAATAATTCATTAGCCCTCTACCATATTCATTATTATCTTGATAAGAGTTTATTTCCACATATTCCTACAAATACATTACCAAAGGAGGCTTGGAAGTCTCTTCAAGATGCTTACCAAGGAAGTGACCAAGTGAGAATAGTTAAGTTGCATATCATAAAGGAAGAGTTTGAGAATCTACAAATGAAAGAGGTTGAATGTGTGGGTGATTATTATGTTAGAGTAAATAATATGGTGAAAAATATGGCCACCATTGGAGAGATCTTGAAAAATGAGGTAATTGTGAAGGTATTGAGATATATTACCCCTAAATAAAATCATGTTGTAATAATTTTTTAAGAAAGTAAATATTTGTCTACACTTGAATTTGATTGTCTAGTTGGTTCTCTTATGTCACATGAGGAAAGACTAAGAGAAAACCATAAATAAAATGAGAAGAATACCTTTAATTATAAACTTAGAATTTCTAAGAATGATGAAGCTGGTCCAAGCATAAGTAAACAAGCACATGGAAGAGGAAGAAATAAAAATTACTCAAGAGTTAGAGAGGGAAGATGAAGATAAGTTATTATTGTTGGAAGAGGATATGGAAGGATCTATAAAAAAAAAATTAATGTTATAATTATCCTAAAATGGGTCACATGGCATGAGATTGCAAATTGAAGACCATAAATGGATATATAAGAGCCCAATATGTATATGAGGATGAAGTTGTACAAGGTATTTTTTTTACTAGTGATAAGCGACCTACTATGATATTATAGATTATATATGATGTATTGGGCCACTCTATTATATATGAACATAATAATTATATCCACTATATCCTCCTTTTCTACTCCATTTATATCCACTCCTCCAAACACCATTATTATCACTTCTTAGACATGGTCCATCTACACCACCCTATGTGATCCACCACCCTTATTTATGCTATATTTAGGACTATGAAAGAGAGAAATTATCAAATATGCTTCCCATTATATAAAAAATTAGAGCAAACCTTAGATATTCCATATCCTAAGTTTAAACTGGAAGTGATAACAACTAAGAGCACATTTCCCAAGGTGGAAGTCTAGCCTTATACATAGCTTCGAGTGGCCCCTATCCCAACCTCTAAAATTATAAATATTGACCTCTAAGTAGATATTATACAAGCCTTAGGATACCTACCACTTTGAACTATTACATCACCAACACCAAAAGGGATAAATGTGGTAAACAAATAGTTGCAAATTTTTTGAGAAGTGATAAGTCAAATATTCATAAGAATTTTATGGCTATAGAAGTTTTATCTACTCTTAAAACTTAGATGGTAGAAATAGTGAGAAGTATTTTGTTTGTTGAGCCCCATCCATTAGACCCAAATTATCCTACCATAGAAGCATCACAGTATATCATCCAATTATCTTCCCTAAAATTATAGTGGGATGGACAGGTGAGGTTATTATAGTTATTTGAGAAGGATAATTTGGTCATATCAACAAACTATATCTGATTCAATTGGGAGAACAAAACCTATAAAAGAATGAAAATGAGTTGGTTATGGCATTAGAACAATCAAAGGCAAAAAGGCATCAAAGGAAGGATAATAGTGTGAAACTATAAGAAGATTTGATGGCCTTAAGAAAGGAACACGAAGACTTTAGATATCACGTAGAAAAATATAGATAAGGGTAATATTAAGACAAAACTAATTTTGCATAATTATTAGAGTTACATAAATAAAAATGTCTAATATTCTAAGAGATCAACTAGCTCAAATAAATTAAATAGAGCTTAAGAAGAGAAATTGAGTTTGTAAAGACTAATGTTTCATCCATACATATAATAAAGACTTTATGGGATCATACTTAGAAGAAGTAAATCATGCTATATTGTATTTGCAATTTATCTAGGATTATGAAGAACTTCTCATAAAAGCTCAAGCTACCCTCCATAGCATCTAGCATAGATTGTATTTGTAATTTATCTAGGACTGTGAAGAACTTATCATAAATCTCAAGCTATCCTCCATAGGATCTAGTCTAAGCTATTTTTAGGACCAACCACATGCAAGTCTTGAAGTAAATTCATAAGAAAAATAACCAAAAACTTTAGTAATTAGGTTTTTCCCCAAGCTAATGGTGAATGTGTGGTTGATGAATGTTCCACTTCAAAAAAAAAAATCTAAAAATATAAAAAGTCTTCCATACAACTATTGTCGAAGCTATGGTGAAGTTAAAAGACTATATTGATGATTTGATCTAGAGAAGACTCTGAAAATCTCTTTTGGCTCAATGAGAAAAATTTCCTAAAGATCAATACATTCATCTAAATAAATATTACAAATAAATTATCACATAAGTAGGTAAAGCTTTCTCAATTTATGTAAAAATCAATACTCCATATGTTATTTTCCATATAGAATCATTGCTAAAATGGGTAAAAGTGATTTCCAACACTGAGAAGGATCTACCATAAGACTATTCAATGACCTAGTTATGGCTATAGCATAACTATATAACATGAATATTCCTTCTATGATAATTTGAATGCCTTATAGAATTTACCACAAAGAAAAAGGAAAGAGAAGAGATTCCACAAAAACATTTGTAATTTGAACTAGTTATGACAACTCTATGACCAAATGAATAAAGACTACTTTAGGCTTCACCATCAATTAGGCTTAACATCCTTGTAAGATACTAGAAATCTAGTACAAGATGCTGCCTTTGATGTAATATATCTAAATTAGAAGTTTATCAAAATATATCAAGTGAGGGGGTGGAGAATCTTAATAAGGATATGTAGGAGTAAAAAATTTATGGGCTTCAAGAACCCAAGGATATTCCAATTTACAATTAGAAAGAAGTGGATAATGTACGAAAACCTAAAAATTGGTCAAGTATATAAAGTTGTGATCCATTAAGCAAAAATCTATCTACCAAGTTGTGATCCACCAAAAAGGTTGTAAATCATTGAACAAACAATGATTCATTGAACTGCAATCAAAACAATGTAGAATAATGCCCTCAAAGTGATATTTTATTTTTAATGATAATGATTACTATGAAAAGATTTTACTTAGATTAAAATAAAGTGTGATTACTTCTTATAAATATAATCCCTAGACTTATTTATAATATATTTTTACCAAATTGATAAAGAATAAATTTATGCTTTGGGATTGTAATTATATATTTTTATTTAATAGAAAACTAAGCATGGTGTTATGTGTGAACAATATTATTTTTCTAACTCTTTATGAATAGATGAATGGTGTTTTCAATTATATCTTATCACCTCTTGTTAGTCCTATTTTCTATTTATTTACATATGAAGGAATAATAACCACATCATCATTATTTGGTCATAACTTGATGGTTCAATTGATCATACACTAGTATTACTATAGCTTCATTCATAGTTGCTTTCCTACATTTTTTTTTTATCTCTCTCACCTTCATCTTTACTAATTTTACATTCTATATTTAGATGAGTTATATGAGTATAGCTTAGTGGGAAGTCATCCTAAATTTTATGGTCAAGGGGACTTAAACATATTCACTTCCAAGGCTATAAATACAAGATCATAGGTGGAATTTCATATAAGTCAACCCTGAAGATTAAGACTTAAGCAATTAGAAAAATTATTGATGTGAATTATACTAGAACATAAAGTAATTCCAATTATTCTTCTTTGTTTAATTAACCAAATTTCAAAAGTATCACTTTGAATTAAAAAAATAAAATTGATGGTTCTAGTATAATTATATATACTAATGGATTAGGCTTGAAGTTGAAGTTATGGAAGATTCATAATATATAATTATTGATTAATTTTAGTGTCTTGGTTAAGATATATGTTATATTGGTGGGGGAACCAAACTTGATTAATGTCATCTAAGTGGTTGTACAAGCTTACCATGGGAGATGAAAAGAATTTATTAATCATATCACTTTTATTTTTATCGATCCATTCATAAGATGGTTTTTGTAGTCACCCTATATAAAAAAATTTCTATATTAAAATAAATTATCATGAAATATTTACATAAGCCTATAATAATTTAGGCTTATTCTAGTATAAATATTTCAATTTAATTTATGCATAATTTAATTACAACTTAATAGTATTTTGCTTTAAATTTGAGAACTTTGATTTTATTATAGGGTAACTTATACATGAAAAATTATTGAATAAAATAAAAAACCAATTGATAAAAACATCATGTGTCTAACAATAAGAATTTAATTTTACCTTCTAAGGGTCTAGTAATAAGTAGATATTTGAAGTAATACTTTGCATATACTAATGGTATAATTTATGGTATGAGTGATCAAATATCTATTATATTTATATTTTGATAATATTATAATATTTATTGGATGATAAATAATATTTTCCAAGCAGTCAATATAGGTTTAAGTTCTTGGCATAAATTGAATAAAACATAAAATTTATAAAAATATATACTAGCAAGTATTTAAGACTAAGATAACAAAAAATATGGAATTGCCAAATTGGATTTATACCAATTATAATGGAGAATTGTTTACTACATAGGAAAGGAAGATGAATTTCTAGAGAAAAAAGATATATGAAATAAGAGATTTATGGAAAAATAGATGCCTTAGAGAAGAGTTTTTTGTTGATCATTTTAAAGGTGAAGAGAATGACAACACTCCATGGAATGAGTAATTGGACCTAATAAGAAAACTCAGATATTCTCTAAAAAAAATATTAAGCATAATTGAGCATCAAATATTTAACAAGATTAAGAAAGAAATGAAATCATGGATTATGTTCAAGAATTTACATAATATTTTTACATGAAGAATATAGATAAATATAACCAAACAAGGAAGAAAAAACTCAACTCAACCTTATGGTTGGATCACTTGCAAAGGTGCATATGAGTCAATAGATTGAAATAGCATCAAATTTAGTTTTATAGATGTCACAAATTTAAATAATGAAGTATTAATAGTTGGGATGAAAATAATAGCAGGTCAACTACACATGTTAGAATAACCATGATCCAATATTTTGGAAGGAATAAGAAGTAATATAATTAAATTAGCTTAACTAATTGAAAGTGTTATTAGTGAGATAATTATAGATTTAATAACAATTTAAAAAGGTGTTAGGGATGAAATACTTAATTTCAATAAAAATATCAGATTTTAGTTTTACAATTCTTTATGTAGACAAGATGAGGAAGGAATGAGATAAGTGGAAAAGTATAATATTTGATAAATATTCTTTGATATTACACAATTTTTATTTCCAAGGAGATTTTACAACTATTATGGATTCTTGTAGACTAAAGGAAGAAATTATTATCTTGAATTCATATTTTACTCAAAAGTTTCACAATTTGACTTTATATTATAGTTAATCATGAAATATCTTATTGTATATAAGTATACAAGATTCAATCATGACACTTCCACCTCATATCATTCTTCATAAGTTCAAGCATCATAAATGGCCATAAAATTTTAGATTAATATAGTACCTAATAAATAAGCTATTCCAAGAACGAAAAAACCAAATAATTATAGTGTGCAAGTAAGAAGAAAATATAGAAATAAATTGATTATATAAATTAAATATATTAATAATGAGAAAACACCTTATGTATATGGTGTATTTCATACATGTCATGCTTGTACAATAGTTAAAAGGAATGGTAAAAAAAATAAAAGAGAAATTTCAACATATATTAAGAAAATAGTTCAAAAAAATGTTGATTGTAAAGAAAAATAGTTCACATGGATAGACATCCCAGCATAAAAAATGTTGTCTTAAGAAAATAACAATTTCTTGAAAATAACAATTTCTTAAGGTAAAATAATTACATATGACAACTATCTAAAGGAGACATCATAGATATTATATTTCATTAATGAGGGGATGGAAAAATTAACATAAGTCATATTCTGTCAAAATTAAAGTTTGCATGACCTTGAAAGATAAGTCAAAATCATATTTTTAAAGGACTCAAGTCATAGAAGATAAGTCAATTCTCTTTAATGTGATGTTAGAATTTCACAATAATAGATATGTAAAGTATTACATAAAATATGAAGAGAAGAGTGAAACTGATTGATTTATCTCTAGGATCAACTCTGTATAAATAGTATAGTTGATCATTGAGAGCCGTTAGATTACAACTCATAAAACCTGATGAAAACACCACTTAGAGTTCTCCTAACACATGGAGAAGTGGAAACTCGAGTGTGTATCCTAGTGAACTTAAGAGAATATTCACTTATTCTAACATGTGACAGATTAAGAGAAATTTCAAAATAAAGGAACAACAAATTTTTTTGAATAGCCTTATTTCTCATAGGTATAATATAGGTTTTAGAGAAAATTTTAAGATTGTAGTTTAAATAGGTTAATATAGAGTTTGTGTAAAGATGCAAGGTAGTAGCTATCATAACCATATTGACTAGGTCAATATTGATAGGCCAAGCATGTAGATAGTATAACTTCATAACCTTCCATATTACAACTATAAAATTATATAGATATTATTAGAAGGTTTCTGTATGTTCATAATATTAGAAGGTGTTACTACATAAAATTTAGATAGTAATTCAATTAGTTAATTCTCTAAACATGGAATGGAACAAAATATAAATTTTCAAAGAGAAAATCATATCTTAGTTATAAATTTATCACATCCTAATATTTATGATGATTCAAATTATCATAGAAAAATAATTCAAAGCATTATCTATAATTAAAAATTTAGAACAAATTTTCATAACGAGTTCCATATGACCAAATAATTATTTTTAATATTTTCTTATATAAAATAGTCTAATAACATCAAAATGAGAGGAACTTTTAGTTAAATATTCATGAAACATGTATCAGTTCCTTCAAACTATTTTATCATATATTTCATTTATTAGGTATCCTAAACACTAAAAATGTAACTAACCCAATTATTTTTCTTGATTGAATTAACACAATTTCAAGTATCACTTTGAATAAAAAAAAAAATTATGGTTATGGTATAATTATATTTACTAATGGATTAGGCTTGAAGTTGGAGTGATGGAAGAAACATAATATAGAATTATTGATTAATTTGAGTTTCTTGGTTAATATATATGTCATATTGGTGGGGGATCCAAACATGATTAATATCATAGAAGTGGTTGTACAAGGTTACCACGGAGGATGAAAATCATTCATTAATCATAGTAATTTTACTAATATTGATCTATTAATAAGGTAGTTTTTATAGTCACCCTATATAAAAAAAAAAATTGAAATTAAAATAAATTATTATGTAATATTTACATAAGCCTATAATAATTTAGGCTTATTCAAGTATAACCTTTTTAATTTAATTTTTATATAATTTAATTACAACTCAATAGTATTTTTGTTTAGATTTGAGAACTTTGGTTTTATTATAGGGTAACTTATACATGAAAAATGATTGAATAAACTAAAATCCAATTGATAAAAACATCATGTATCTAGAAATAAGAATTTATCTTTATCTTCTAATAGTCTAGTAATGAGTAGAGGTTTAAAGTAAGAACTTGCATATACTAATGACATAATATTTGGCATGAGTGATAAAATAACCCTTATCTTTGTATTTTGATAATATTAAATTTTTTATTGGATGATAAACAATATATTCCAAGAATTCAATATGAGTTTATTTTCTTGACATAAATAGAATAAAACAAAAAATTTATAAAAATATATACTTCTAAGTATTGAAGACTAAGATGACAGTATAGAAGCCCTTGGTCATAGTTTCTCAAACCAAGGTGGCACCACAAGGGATTTTTTGCTAAATTCAAAAAGACGTATTAAATACTAAGATAAAAAAATATGGAACTACTAAATTTGATTTATATCAATTATAATGGAGGATTGTATACTACATAGGAAAGAAAGATGAATTGCTAGAGTAAAAAGATATTTGGAATAAGATATTTATAGAAAAATAGATGCCTTAGAGAATATTTTTTGTTGATCATTCTAAATTTGAAGAGAATGACAACACTCCATGGAATGAATAATTGGACCTATTAATGAAACTCAGATATTCTCCATAAAAACATTAAACATAATTGAGCATCAAATATTTAACAAGATAAAGGAAAAAATATAGATAAATATAACAAACCAAGGAATACCAAAATCAACTCAACCTTATGGTAGGATCACTTTAAAAAATGCATGAGTCAATAGATTGGAAAATCATCAAATGTAGTTTAATATATGTCATAAATCTAAATAATGAAGTATTAATATTTATAATAAAAATAATAGTAGGTCAACTACTCATGTTAGAATAACCATGAATATTTTAGAAGGAACAAGAAGTAATATAATTACATTAGCTTAACTAATTGGAAGTGTTCTTTTATTAGGGTGAAAAGAAAGGGTTTTTTAAAGGGTCTCAATCCATTTTTATAAAACCACTCCTCTACATTAAATCATACAATGAAGAATTAGAGAAGTGTAGAAGTAGAATAAGATAAAAATTCACATAAACCCCTTAAAGAAAAAAATCTGAAAAGCTTCACTTCCTATGAGTACAAGAGGTGGATAAAGCTTACAACTACTAATTAGTATTTTAACTAGACTTTTATCTATAATAAGCTTGAAACTCCCTCTCAACTATACTCCTCAACTCATTAGGAAAATCATCCCTCTATAGAATTGGTTCAATATTGTCTACACCTTTATTGGCCAACCAATCTATCGCTTAGTTACCCTCTTAATAGATATACACTATATTAACCTCGTCCAAGGATGCAATGATCGTAGTTGCCACATCATTCAACTTGAATCCTACCAAATAACTAGAGTTATCCATAGCGACTATTTATCACCAAATTGGCTAAAATTAGGATTTTCAAATTTTGGAATTAGCTAATATTTGGGACCCTTGACCAAGGCCCATTAACCAAAAGTTTTTGGGTGTAAATTTATTTTGGATCAATTCACCCCAAATTTATAATAATTTTACCATTTTAAGTTTAAATTTCTAGCGTTGCCTTTAATAATAGTGAACCTTCTACATGCGTTAGACACTATTCGCTTAGATTTCAAAATTGATTTACCATTTTTTTATAAATACATTTTGGGGCTGACCCCTTACGCATAACCCTACAAAGAATAGTAACCCTACCATAAAATAGTATCCCACTATTGCACCACTCAATAGGAACCCTACCAAAGAATATAAACCCTACCACATAATAGTATCCCACCATTAAGACTGTAGTCTTTGCAACACTCAATAAGAACCCTACCATGAAATAACATCTTGTAAATTTTTTATGGGCCATGGTAACACCTCACCCTACCACAATTTTCATCAAGATTATAGGTATTACACTGCTCAATAGGATACTATGCCAAAATAATAACCCTACCATAGAACAAAATCCCACTACTAAACCACTCAGCAGAAACTAGGTAATCACTTCCAATGACTACAAGAGGTGAATAAAGCTTACAACCACTGATTAATAATTTAACCATAATTTTTCTATCATAAGCTTTCAATTCCCTCTCAAATATACTCCTCAACTCACTAGGAAAATCATCCCTCCACAAAATTGGTTCAAGATTACCTACACCTTTATTGATTAACCAATATGCTGCTTCATTAGATATGCACTATATTAACCTCCTCCAAGTCTACAATGATCTCTCTTGCATCTGATATAATGTCTAACATGTTACAACTAGATTCATTATTACCATTTACCTAAATAAAAGTGTTATTGGTGAGATAATTATGGATTTAATAATAAATGGAAAGGGGGTTAGGGATGAAATACTTGAAATTTCAGTAAAAATATTATATTTTAGTTTTAATTTTTTTATGTAGGTAAGATGAGGAAGGAATGAGATAAGTGGGAGAGTATCATATTTGATAAAATCTTCTTTTGTGTTACATAATTTTATATGCAAGGATTTTTTTTAACTATTATGGATTCTTGTAGGCTAAAGGAAAATATTATTATATTGAATTCATTTTTTACACAAGATTTTCACCGTTTGAGTTTATATTATAGCTAATAATGAAATATCTTATTGTATGTATTCTAATTATACAATATCCAAGCATAATGCTTCCACCTCATATTATTATTCTTAAGTTCAAGCATCATCAATGACCATAAAATTTTAGATGAATATAATTAATAATACATAACCTATTCCAAGAATGGAAATACAAAATATTTATAGTGTGCAAGAATAAAGAAAAAATAGAAATCAAATGATTAGACAACAAGGAAATCATATAGGCCATGCTTGTACAATAGCTGAAAGGAATGATAAAAATAATAAGATAGAAAATTCAAAAGATATTAAAAATATAGTTCAAAGAAATATTGATTGTAAAGCAAAATAGTTCACATGGATTGACATCCTGACATGAAAAATATTGGCTTAAAAATATAAAAGGATAAATAATTGAATATCACAAATATCTAAAGGAGACTTCATAGATTATATTCCATTTATGAGGATGTGGAACAATAAAAACAAGCCATATTAAAACAAAATTAAAGTTTGCAAGATCTTGAAAAGGGAAGTCAAAATCATATTTTTAAGAGATTCAAGAAATCAATTCTCTTTAATGTTAAAGATTAAGAGAAATTTCAAAATAAAGGAACAACAATTTTTTTTGAATAAACCTATTTCCCAAATGAATAAAAACTTGAATAACAATATCCCAAAAGAATTATTTAGGTTTTAGAGAAAATTTTAAGATTTTAATTTAAATAGGTTACTATAGAGTTTTTGTAAAGATGCAAGGTAGTAGCTATTATAACCATAGTTGATAAAATCTACAAAAAATTCTCAATTCAAGTTAATTTTTCTTGATTCACAACATGGCCGATTTTTTTCTGATTTTTTGCCATTGAAAAATTACCGATTTTTTGCCAAATTTTCCTATCTTTTTTATCAAGATTTTTCTGATTCTTTTTCATGTTGATTCTAATAAGATTTAAAATTTCTCAACTATGATTATAACTATCTTGACTAGATCAACAATGATAGGCCAAGCATGTAGATAGTATAACTTCATATTTTTGCTAGAGTATATAATATAACTTCATAACCTTCCATAATACAACTATAATATTATATATAGATATTCATAATATTAGAAGGTATCTACTTCATAAAATTCAGAGAAGAATTCCATTGGTTAATCCTTCAAACATGGAATGGAATAAAATATAAAATTTCAAAGAGAAAATTATATCTTAGTTATAAATTTATCACATTGTAGTATTTTATGATGATTCAAATTATCATGAAAAGTAATTCAAAGCATTATCTATAATAAAGAATTTAGAACAAATTTTTATAATGAGTTTTATATGACCAAATATTTACTTTTAATGTTTTCTTATATAAAATAGTCAAATAAGGTCTAGATGAGTGAAAATTTTAGTTAAAGGTTCATGAAGCATGTACCAATTATTCCAAAATATTTTATCATACGATTCATTCATCAAATATCTAAACACTAAAAATATAATTTGGATGTTAGAATTTAAAGAATATTAAAAATAACTTTAAAAATAAAAAATACCAATGAAACTAAAAAATCACAAGGATAAAAGTTTCACTTATGCATGTGATAAATTAAGCAAGTAAATTTTTAGGAGAATAATTATCCATAATGACTTCACTTAAATTTTTATATCATTGGTTTTGTTGAGCATACAAATGACACATCATCAAGGGTAAGCTAACATACTTTGGGACATAAATCTACTCCCTCTTGAAAGAGAAATATCTTTCCTCCAAGGTTTGAGTATACCAAGTCTTAGTCAGTGTGGATATACTCAGAGGGTCATTGATAACTATTCCTTCATGGAGCCTTTGCTAGTTATGACTCTAAAAAATAAGTTTCTTAGGTATAATATCTTTAAATAAAAATATTAACTATCTAAAAATAAATCTACTACACTAATATTGCAACATACATGAGCTTAGCAAAATTAAAATGGGTAAAGAAAGATAAATTTTAAGCTATGTGAATTACAATTTCCCAATCAATATCATTGATTGCACTTAAGATATATTACACATGTAATAACAATAAATATTTTGAATTTGTATGAAATTTTAATAATTCACTACATAAAATAAGCTTGAATGCTTTAAAAAAATTAATATACTCCTAATCTAAATAATTTTCAAAGAAAATTCAAAGGTTTAAGGGTGAGAGAAAATAAATAAAGACAAGGTAATATTACCTTGAACTTTAGTTTTGATTTGGTAAAGCAATAAATATTATTTAAACCAATATCGACCCAACCAATATTCACATAGCCTAAGGTTTACGATGGTGCAATCTTCATAGGAGTAATAGACGATGAAATAGATTAAGTGCAACCACCATGATCATGTGTAGATTGAACACAACAAATATCAAAAGCCTTGTATTGAAAATATAGTCATTAAGTACATATATTTCAAATTTTGGATTATAAGAACAAAGCTTAAAACAATAACATCTTGGTTCAAAAAATCTATCCACTACCAACAAGAAAAGCAAAGAAAGAAGAAAGATAAAAGCTATACTACTAGATGGATTCCAACCTTTGTAAATGAGGAGCACCACCCCTTATATAGATTTCACTCAACCTAAAATAAAAATAACATATTACATAAAATATTGGTCAAAATTGATTGGGCACGATCTTGGGCTAAGTTGACACCACTCAACAAATATCGTGTGATATACCTTTTCATTTATTGAGTGCCAAGTGTCCTTTGCATTGAGATCTTTGAGTTCACTATTATGTTGCTACATGATTGCTTAATCAATAATAAAATATCACATTCACCATCACATCTGTCATTTTTAAAATTTAAGGTAACCTTCACAAATATAATATTATAATAAATGATGTCCTCCTTGGGATTGATTTCAACCATACTATGGCTATGCTTCATTAAATTTCTAGTATGATACTTGGGCATACCTCATTAAATCTTCAATGAAGTCTAGGTTGTCTATTAATTTCACCATACCTATTGTGCTTGTACTTGCCTGACTAGCATTAAAATTCCATGTCTTCCATTCTTGAACGTGTTTGATCAACATTTTTATTTATATTACTTTTATCATAAAAAATGTATTAATTATTTTTAATTTTTAAATCATTAAGACATTGGAATACAAATAAGAGGTCCGAAGTTAAATCCCATGGGGGTAGGGTTGCATCATTCTCTCATAACCATAGTCTAGAAACACATTGTGGTAAAACATATTGTCCACTATGACATATTACATTATAGATGTTAAAATCTACTTCACTTTTTTTTACAACCTAAGCGGCTTAACAATGAAGATTTTGGAATTTTAAAAAGGTCTAATGTTAGAATATTATGATGGGTAAGACTACACACCTTGCTTTGATAACCAATATATGATTGGATAACCAAATATTGGGTAAAAATATCTTCCTTGAGGATTATTTCATATGGCATATGACCTCATGGACATTATAAACTACTTTATCTTTTACCTTTTTTAATATATTGTAATTTTACACTAAAAAACATATTTTTTATTATTTCCTTTTTCTAATTGTTTTCATTAAAGATATCATTTTGGTTTATTTTAGACTTTCTAGTATTTTATTTTTCTTAAATTTACTTTAATATGTTATATTTAATATTTAATATTTATGTGTTATTTTCTTTTTGTTGTAATAATACTATGACTTATACTTAAATTAAAATATTAAACATATTTTTTATAAATTATTATTATTATAATAATCTGATTGAATTAATTAAAAATTAAAGTTACACTTAAAAATCATATAATAATTTAGAAATAAAAAGTGAACTTTCTAAGATAAAGTATTTAATATGACCACTTGTTTTCATAGTGCACTAATCATGTAATCTGATAGAATTATTATTTTCTAAAAATAACTAATCTATAAAATAATATGCCTTACTAAGATAAATGATATTTATGATGATATTTTTCCATATATTTTTGTGTAATTATTATACTATTAAGTATTTTTTTTTTAATTTATTATCATTCAAGCTGTTTCATTTTACTATTATTAAGTTTAAATATATAAATAAACATCATTATAGTAATCATTATTGTTATAAAAATATTCTTAATATCAATAATATTATTTTAAAACTCAACCAGCAATATTATATATAACATCCCTCTACATATGTTAAAAGCCACTACTAAAAATTTTCATTCAGCATATTGATAAGGTAGCTAGACTTGGCTTGACATTTTTTTTTTAGTTTATCAATGATACTAGGTTACTCAATTGATAACATCATGGACTGAGCATAACTTTTTCATCTCCTGTGGCATATCATCCAACTATGGCATTCACATAGCCTTTGACGCTAATCCACCTTGGTGACAACATTGTCACGGATGATGCTAATGATGCCTACTTTGCCGCCTTGGCATAAGTCATCTAGTACCACACAGCATCACTTCAGCTGATGACAATTCAATTTATCCTACTTTGCATTGCTGACAATGCCAATGATTAGATGACACCTTGGTTATAGTGTAACCTTGGTCATTATCATTGTCAACAACAAGTATCCATAACAACTCTTCTATCATTGGTGCCATCCTTGATTGACCATAATAACCATTATCACTAGTCCCAACTAACTTAAGTTCTCTTTAAGTGACAAAGTAGGCAAACATAGGCGGAGAGTTTGACCCAATATTCATATTAGATGTCAAAAGCAAAAATTTATCCGATGCACTTTCAAGGAGAATGTTGAGAATAAAAGTCTAATGTTTCGGTGACGAAGAGTTTCTTGTATGGCACGCTTATCTTTTTGCTTTTTAGTTTTTCTATTTTTATTTTATTTAATTTTTTGCCCACATCAACAACAGAGAGAAACATCCATTAAAAGGGAAATAAAGCAGACCGTACTGTTAAGAGAAACTTAAATACAGTAACCACACAAGCCTTCATGTAATTTAGAGCACAGGGTTGAAGAAACTGAGGGACAATGAGTTTCTTCAAAGACCAACCAGATCCGCTGATGGTCTTGAGCCGAATCAAAGCAACTTTACATGATGTGAAGTTTTCAGACCTTCCCATGGAGGCGAGAGACGATATTGAGAATGCTTTCAGACCATTAAAGCCTGTCTGCCCCAGTTGTTTCTCCAACGACTGCAAATACAGGTATCTAAACAACAAGCATCGTTCCAAGCAAATTCAGCCAAGGTTCGCGTGTAACAAGTGTGATGCCAGCTTTACTCTTGGAGGGCGAAGGTATCTTCCCCCAAAAAATTCTAGAGGATATAAGTATGCATCGTCCTCTTCGTCATGTCGTAGGAGTTCTGTTATTCAGAAAGCCGAATCAATGATGATGTGTGCAGCAGCATTTCCTATGGATCTGCTCAGATGATTTCTGACGATATGGGTCACAGCAATTTTCAAGGGCGTCCGCTACGGCAACAGGAACATACGATAAGTGGGTGTGATAACTATGGCCGTGGAAATGGAAATGGGAATCCCTCTGTGATTCCTTATTCTCTCGAAAATAACATCTCCATGCCCGAATCAACATGGCCCTCCATGACAATTCCGAATCCGCACACAAGTTATGAGCTATTCTCTCCGGAAAGAAGCTGTGGATATAATTTCTCAGTTGAAGCAGTGACAGGATGCAGCAATAATGATGGAGTCCAAGCGTATAGCACTTCCGAGTTTGAAAGCAATTTGAGCTCCGAAATGATGTCCTGGGTTCCAAATACACCGATTGAGGGCAATCAACAAGTGTCCTCAAGTTGGTATCTCACTGACAATACTGAAATAAGTGGTGTCGAAGAAGAAGAGTGGAAATGGATGCAACTGGAAGAGGCTTTGGATTGGTTATTCGAGGAAATTTTTTAATAAAAATTGTAGCCCTAGGTCTCTAGGAGAACTATACTCATTGGCGAGTCAATTTTGTCGCCCTTTTAACTCGGCAATGTAGTTTTGAATATAATTTGAAGGGATGAAATATCCGGTTGTATCACAGGACCATAGAGAAATTGGTTGGAGTCCAAGGTAAATTTTATACAAGCTTGATTTTATGATGATCTGGTGATTTGTTAAAAGCAGTATAATGTCTAAACCATTGCTTGGACGAATGTTCGTTGATACACAGTGGGATATCCTCCATTCTTGTATGGTTTTGGACGAAGGTTCATTGATACACAGTGGGATGTCTTCCATTCTTTTATGGTTTTGAACTGTTCTTGTAATTCTTATAATGCGGTTGAGCAGTGAGATTGAATTTTTATTTCTAGCAATTCCAATCCACAATTAATCTAGGAGCTCTTAGTCGCACAAAATAGTTGTATAGTCCGTTATTAAACATCAAGGTAAGTAAACACAGAAATAAATAAGGCTTAGAATGCAATCGACGCCAATCGAGTCTGTTGCACTCGCATGCCTAAGGCTGAATTCCATGGTCAGTTTTCCAGCCATGTATACTTTGTAACGTCTTGCATCTAACGGTAACTTATTTTCCCAAGTACTATCTGTTTTTGGTTTCTAACAACTGTCCAATTACAAAGTGCAAAGAGAAGATGATCGAAGAGGAGAGGAAGCTTTTCGGAGCGGCGACTTAGTAGTTACAGGTCCTTTTCATCGTGATGTGCAATGTCGATGGCCTTTGAAAGTTTTGCCGGCTAGTACTTAATTACGAATGATTGCCGTAACATGGCTGCTAGCATTATTAAATTGTAGGTGACTTTTACTAGAACATTTTATAAAAACATGTAAAAATTAAAAATTATATCTATAATTTGGTTAGTTAAACTATATTTCGCTTTTCTTTTTGTCAAAATATATTTTATCTATTTTAAAATATTAAATTTTATATATTATTCGTTAAAAATAGAAATTCTTTTAGTTAGTTGTTATTTACTACTTTATTCTTTGTAGATATATTGGTGTATCTAAGATACCACTTTCATCGATAATTCATGAACATCTATAATAATAGTGTCATTGATTTAATTCTCAGATTTTTTCTTTTTATAGAATTAATAATATTACATGAATCCACATCAATTTATACATTATTACATCTCTTTTTTATATTTATGTTGATCAACATAGGAATTACTTTAGCTTTGAATTTTTTAATTTTTAATTTTTAAACTAGTTACATGGGATTGAAATGGACCTCACTCATATTAAATGGTGACCTATTTACTAAATCATCTCAATAAATGATATTAAGGTGTATGATAATTATGCATATAAAGGTTAGTTAATTTTACACATAGAAGTGCAGGTTCAAGAAAACTATAAACACCTCTCATAAAAGCTTCATTTTCAACTTGATTTAGTTTGAATTTACCTCTCTTGAGTTTTACTAGTTGTAATCGCTATTTGTAAACATACAAGAAACCTTATTCACTTGCTACACCTGATTTTAAGCATGAAGCCTCAACTATTTAGGAATAAGTAATTCATTGACCCTATGAAGCCTCAACTATTTAGGACTATACCCAACAATTATATTGTTGTTCTCAAACTTTTTTCCTTTGCTAAAGGGAATTTGTAAAGGATGAGGTAATGTGCCAAGAACTCAATAAATTTTAAGCTACTTTTAAACCATCAACAGCCTCATCCACCCATAAGTATCTTAGTGGTTATTAACACATTTTTTATTTATAGAAGAATAATTTTGCTTAAGATAAAAAGGTTGTAATTTATCTAATATTCTTTTGATTTATCAACTATATGAATCAACATTCATCCTAAAAAGTCTATGTACAAAAATCCAAATCCAAATTCCTATGATTTATCGATAATCAAGCAATTGATCAGAAAATATAAACATGAGAAGGTCAAGAGAAAGTAAAGTGTTAAAACTGGATTTGCACTGATAATCTATTGATTTGGTGGCTAAGACAATGGATTACTAAATACCATGCTTAGTGGATTTTTTTTGCAAGGATAACGTGTTCAAATATCAAGATTCCATAGATCTATTGGGCACTAGTAAAAACCTAGCTCTATAATTATGAAATAGGGTCAAAATAGGAGTATGAACCTTCCATAGAGTTCCTGCTAGAGGAAATAATTGAGAAACCTACAAATTAGGAAAGGGGAATGGAAGCAAACCCTTTAAATGGGTCTAGAAAGAGAAAAAAAACCCTAAAGTAGTCCAAATAAGATAAAAAAAAGGATCAACTACAAAATTGTAGATGGTATGTGATTTGTTGGACCACTACATTATATGCCACCATAATAACTACATCCACTATACCCATTGCTTCCACTCTATTTATACCCAATCCTCTATAGACCACTATTATCGCTTTTTACACATGGCCCACCTATACCACCCAATCCATGTGATCCACCACCCTTAGTTATACTATCTTTAGAAATATGAAAGAGATACAAATTTTCAAATATTCTTCCCATGATAACAACTAAGAGCATAGTTACCAAAGTGGAAGTCTAACCTTATAAATAGCTTCACGTGGCCCCCATAACAACCTTTAAAATTATAAATATTGATCTCTAAGTTGATCAAACACAAGCCTTAGGCACCTACCACTTTAAACTATTAAATCACTAACACCAAAAGGCATCAACATGGTAGATAAATAGTTATAAATTTTTTGAGAAGTGATAAATCAAATATTCATAGGGAATTTTTATGGATATAGAAAGACTATCTACTCTTAAAACTTATATGGTAGAAAGAGGGAGAAGTATGTTGTTTGTTTAGGCCCATCCATTAGACCCAAGTTATCCTATCATATAAGCATCACACTATATCACTTGATTATCTTTCCTAAAAATATAGTAGGATTGAAAAATTGGGTTATTATAGTTCTTTGAGTAGGTTAAATTGGTCATATCAATAAAAGATATTTGTTTCAATAAGAAGAACCAAACCTATATGAGAATGAATAGTGAGTCACTTATGGTATTAGAATAATTAAAGCTAAAAATTCATCAAAGAAAGGATAATAGTATCCAACTAGAAGAAGAGTTGAGGGACTTAAGGAAGGAACGTGATGACTTGAGATATCAAGAAGAAAAATATATGTAAGGGTAATATTAATTGGATCAATATAAATCTAGTTTGGCACAAGTATTAGAGTTATGAAAGTAAAATATGCCTAAGGTTCTAAAATAAATACAATGAGATTAACTAGCTCAAATTGTAACAACCCCAAATTCCAACCCAACTCGAAAGAGAATTTTTTTGATCATAACATGTATAGTTCACAATAAAATATGTTTAAAACAACATCAATAAGGGTAGTAAGTAACCGAGAGACTTATGACATCATTAGTGTCAACTCTTGTGATAGGAGTGACCAACTCCTATCTAACCTTCCATTCTATTATGATGTTTATTAATTCCTTTGTTTAATCATTTCTATATCCCAACCTAAAAATATTCATCCTCCTATTTCATTAATCCTTTTTGTTCCAATTTACATGATATAAAGAATGCAAATGATTCTTTTTGAACCATCATTATATACATGGCTATAGAAAAATCCCATACATTTCCATTTTCAGGTCATCATTAAAATTGAAACACATAAATGGAATGTTCATTGGACACATATAAATTGATAAAAGGAGGAAACCTCATGGTTTCCTCAAGACTAAGTCTTGCATTTATTCTTCAAACTATATATCATTAGTCCATTTAATTTAAGGTTTTATACTACAAGGAGAGGCCCCATAATATCTCTAAGATTAGACTCCACATATAATATTTCTACGTACATTCATGTTTTCTCAAAATGAATCCTTACATGCATTCATCATCAAGTGCATTAACATAAGTATACACTAATAGGAAACCCTATATTTTCCCTACGAATAGGGTTTCTTACCAAATCATTACTTGATCCACCATCAATATTGTATTATAAATTTCATAACCTAGCTAGTCACAAACTTGTCTTGTAATCTATCAAACAAGATTACACCTCCTTTATCCAGTAATCTATCAAACAATATTACCCTATAGTCTATCATAAATTTTTCTTGTAATCTATCATACACAATTACATATTACTTACAAATTTGCCTCATAATCTATCAAAAAGGATTACACAATGATTAGTCACATATTTTCCTTGTAATATATCAAAAAAGATTACAATTCAATCACAAATTTGTCTTGTAATCTATCAAACAAGATTATAACTCAATCACAAATTTGTCTTGTAATCTATCAAAAAATATTACAACTCAATCACAAGTTTGTCTTGTAATCTATCAAACCAGATTATAAATTTATCTCTTAATTTATTAAACAAGGTTACACAAATTTTTCCATAAATTATTTTCATAATCTAACAAGATTACACTATATTCTCTAGCAATATTTTCTTCCCATAAATTGATTCAATATTGTATCAAAGATATCAAAATTTTCTTCTAAAATTAGATCCAAAATTATATCCAATTAAATATCAAATGATATCAAATATACCTCCAAACTTTGGTCCATGAACACCATCAATGGTTTTACTAATTGGATTACAAAATACATCTATTTGTTTTAGGAATATTGCCTCCATAGTTTGGTATAAGGTCAAGAATGGTTTTAAAACAACAAAGAGACTAAGAAGAACCTTTCAAATCCACCTATCCATCAAATTATTCTCTAAATTTGATCTAGGATTCATCTATTAATTTTATAAGGTTTTTATATTTGGATTTGGATGCAAATCCTTACTCAAGCATCTTGTTTAGTAATAATTATAAATAGACCCATTATCTTGATTTAATCATTGCCAACCTTTATGAATAGTATTTCTTAACATAGTTAACTTAACAAGTTAACTAAAATTAATACTTGAATCAAACAAAAGATAGTTTGATTAAACCAATTTAATAGAATATCTATTTCTCTATAGGGCCATTTATATACCATAATATGGTCACCTCATTAAAAAGGTTTCTATCAACATTGCATCATGAATCCAACATAGAAGGTCGATCCAAACATCCACTCATGACTAATTTTTAATTCAACATAGATTTTCAATCAACAGATGGTTAGAAAACAACAAGGATTCAAGTCTCTATAATAAGGCACCTACAAATAGCACATGACCACCTACTTGGTGGCCTCTATGACCACCGGGTGGTAGTCACATCCTTAAGGGATGTGATTTTATTTTTAAAGCATCCCATTGCTCTGATAGGACTGATGTGGGATAATTTTTCTCACATTGGAATAGAAAAAGGGTAAACTAACCATAATATCCACCAACGAATAACCTTGGTAGAACTAAATAAACCAATTAGGAAGTGATTCAATATTTCTCTAGGCATGATTATGCATGAGTCAAGGGAAAGAAAACCATCCATCGATATGTTGGAGGTATTATGCTCATTGAGATGTGGAAATTATATTTAGGGAATCAACTCCCTTATAAAATCCTCCCATTCTTCCCACTTATCCTATGTGGGATAAATGGATGGGAGTTATGGGATATTTACCTACCCATTCATACTTCTTGAGCATGTATGCATTGCTCAAGGGTGGTGATGATGTGGATCCCCCCTACATTAATATCTAACCTTTTATTCAACCTTAGCCTAACGATTAATTCTATGCAGTGCATGTTTCAAAGGGTGATTGAAGGTATTATTAAATTAAAGGTTTCAAATATTTTTTACATTGATTGAAGGCAACCACAATCCCTAGTAGATCTATAAACATCCCTTATGCCCCATTGCCTACAAATAATTTCTTATTCAAAGGTAAAAACCTTCTATTGGTAGTAAGTTATTTAAGTCCATAGATGACTGATAGGATGATTGCTATAGGTGTGTAATAAATGTTACATCTACTACGAGTATAGCAAGTAAATATTTCCCTAATAAGAGTACCAATACTTCTATTAATAGTGGTTAAAAAATACCTTCTCTACAGATACATCCAAACCAAAACTTAGTAGGAAGTAATAGAGACAAAACCTAGAGTATCTATACCTTAGTAGGGCTTATAATGATATATATTCTCCAATTGATGGTAGTGTTTATGGTAGAGTATTTATACCTTAGTATGGCTTATAATGATATTTCAATGTAGATCTTCTTTTATAGTTGTAAACAGGTGAACAATCATTGTAGAAATATGGTTTAAGAGATTTGGCTCTAATGCAAATCTTCTTTTACTGTTGTAAACATATGTTCTCTCTGACTAAGGCTGGGAAAAGTCTCATCCCAACTTGTAAATGATCTTTGTTTTAATACAAGTTTTTTCAAATTATTTTTCAAAAAACATAAAACTTCCATAGTTTCAATTTACCAAGGACAAACACACAGTGTTGAGGAATTCCATTCAAAGATATTAATAATGTAAGGGACCACTTAGTCATAATCCATAATGATAAGTGCATAAAAATAGTCATAGACCATTTGAAACCACGTAACTTTTGTATCTCGAACCCCATGATGACACAATTTCATTATATAATCTAAAAAACATAGTGGGTATATCCCATATGGATTGTGTTTGGAAAAAAGGACATGATAAGAATAGTTTTATGCAATCAAGGTATTAACCACCAATAGTGGTCGTGGAGTCACTGATGATAGATATGCTAAAATTGGATTTTTTATGCTAAACTTCCCAAGTGGCCTTATGATAGTCTATTTTAATCTAATATTGAATTCTACCTTGGTCACCATGATTGATCCTGATATCAAACAATGAAAGCACCAAACCTAATGAGGTCATAACACTTAATGAAACTGTTATGAAATCATTAATTAGATAAATATTTATATTCACCCAAAAAAAAATTAATTTGAATCTAAGTTTATTGATCCCATGAATTCTAGGGCCATCACAACTTTCAATATCATAAAAGCATATTAAATAACAAGAAAATAGCGCCCCGAGAGATAAAATCATCCCTCCACATAATTGGTTCAAGACTATCTATACATTTATTGGCCAACCAATCTATCACTTAGTTACCCTCTTAATAGGTAGATGCTATATTAACCTCCTCCAAGGTTGCAATGATTGTAGTTGCCACATCTCTCAAGTGGAATCCTACCAAAGAATGATAAACCTACCATAAAATAGTATTCTACTAGTACACCACTCAATAGGAATCCTACCAAAGAATAGAAACCCTACCACATAATAGTATCCCACCATTGAAACTGTAGTCCTTGCATTGCTCAATAGGAACCATACCATAAAAAAACATCTTGCAAAATTTTGCATGGACCATGCTAACACCTCACCCTACCACAACCATCATCAAGATTATAGGTATTACACTACTCAATAGGATACTACGCCAAAATAATAACCCTACCATAGAATAAAATTCCACTATTGAACCACTCAGCAAAAATCACTTCCAATGACTACAAGATGTGCATAAAGTTTAAAACCACTGATTAATAATTTAAGCATAATTTTCTATCATAATATTTCAATTCCCTCTCAATTATACTCCTCAACTCACTAGAAAAATCATCCCTCCACAAAATAGGTTCAAGATTGCCTACACATTTATTGGCTAACCAATTTATTGCTTGCTTTCTCTCTCAATAGATATGCACTATGTTAACCTCCTCCAAGACTGCAATGATATCTATTGCATCTGATATAATGTCTAAAATATTTCAAGTAGCTTCATTCATACCCTTTACCTAACTAAAAATATTATTGGTAAGATAATTATGGATTTAATAGTAATTGGAAATGGGGCTAGGGATGAAATACTTGAAATTTCAATAAAAATATCAGATTTTAGTTTTAAATTTTTTTTATGTAGATAAGATGAGGAAGTAATGCCATAAGTGGGAGAGTATCATCATTGATAAAATATTATTTAGTGTTACATAATTTTTATATCCAGGAAGTTTTTAACTATTATGTATTCTTATAGACTAAAGAAAAAAATTATTATATTGAATTCATCATTTACACAAGATTTTGACTATTTGAGTTTATGTTATACCTAATCATGAAATTTATCATTGTATATATTCTAATTATACAATATCCAAGCATAATGCTTCCACCTGATATCATTATTCTTAAATTCAAGCATCATCAACAACCATAAAAATTTAGATGAATATAATCAGTAATACATAACCTATTCCAAGAATGGAAATACTAAATAATTCTAGAGTGCAAGAATAAAGAAAAAATGGAAATCATATGATTAGATAACATGGAAATCATATAGGCCATACTTGTACAATAACTAAAATAAATTGTAAAAATAATAAGATAGAAACTTCAATAGATATTAAAAACATAGTTCAAATAAATGTTTATTGTAAAGAAAAATAGTTCACATGGATAGACATCCCGACATGAAAAATGTTGGATTAAAAATATAATAATTTCTTAAGAAAAAATAGTTTCATATCACAAAGATCTAAAGGAGACTTCATAGATTATATTCCATTGATGAGGATGTGGAACAATAAAAAGAATCCATATTAAACCAAAAT
Source organism: Wollemia nobilis (assembly GCA_028583015.1). Classification (NCBI taxonomy): domain Eukaryota; kingdom Viridiplantae; phylum Streptophyta; class Pinopsida; order Araucariales; family Araucariaceae; genus Wollemia; species Wollemia nobilis. The sequence continues at coordinate 718,196 of JAQPPZ010002395.1, read as the reverse complement.
TAAAGTTTGCATGATTTTGAAAAGATAAGTCAAAATCGTATTTTTAAGAGACTAAGTCATAAAAGAGAAGTCAATTCTCTTTAATGTGAAAGATTAAGAGAAGTTTAAAAATAAAGGAACAACAAAAAAAAATTGAATAACCCTATTTTCCAATTTAGGTTTTAGAGAAAATTTTAAGATATAAATTTTTTTGTAAAGGTGCAAAGTAGTAGCTATTATAACCATAGTTGAGAAAATCTATAAAAAATCTCAATTCAAGCCAATGTTTCCCAATTCACAACCTATCTTGTTTATTTTAATTTTTTACCATTGAAAAATTATTAATTTTTACCGATTTTTCCTATTTTTTTTTTTTAAATTTTTCTTGATTCTTTTTCCCATGCTGATTCTAATCCGATTTCAATTTCCTCAACTATGATCATAACTATCTTGACTAGATCAACAATGATAGGCCAGGCATATAGATAGTATAACTTCATATTTTTTCTAGAGTATATAATATAACTTTATAACCTTCTATCATACAACTATAAGATCATATATAGATGTTCATAATATTAGAAGGTACCTATTTAATAAAACTTAGATAAGAATTCCATTAGTTAATCCTCTAAACATGGAATGGAACAAAATAGAAATTTTCAAAGAGAACATTATATTTTAGTTATGAAGTTGTCATATTGTAGTATTTTATGATGATTCAAATTATATTTTAGTTATAAGTCCTTCGTTTCAAGATATTTCCTTTTGTCCTTTTGATTTTAATGTACTTATGATCTTAGTACTTTCTGCAAAGACCTTTCAGGGTTGAAGAAACTGCCTGCCGCACAATGAGTTTCTGCAAAGACCAACGAATTACAGAAGATGACCCCCTCACGGTCTTGAGCCGAATCAAAGCATCCTTACATGTGAAGTTTTCAGACCTTCCCATGAAGGCGAGAGAGGAGATTGAGAATTTTTTCAGAGCTTTAAAGCCTGTCTGCCCCAGTTGTTTCTCCAACGACTGCAAATACAGGTATCCAAACAACAAGTATCGTTCGAAGCAAATTCAGCCAAGGTTCGCGTGTAACAAGTGTGATGCCAGCTTTACTCTTGGAGGGCGAAGGTATCTTCCCAAAAACAATTCTAGACAATATAAGTATGCATCGTCCTCTTCCTCATGTCGAACGAGCTCCGTTATTCAGAAAGGCGAATCAATGATGGATGTGTGCAGCAGCCATTCCCATGGATCTGCTCAGACTTCTGACGATATGGGTCACAGCAATTTTCAAGGGTGTCCGCTAAGGCAACAGGAACATATGGTAAGTGGGTGTGATAACTATGGCCGTGGAAATGGAAATGGGAATCCTTCTGTGATTCCTTATTCTCTCGAAAATAACATATCCATGCCCGAATCAACATGGCCCTCGATGACTATTCCGAATCTGCACAGCAGTTATGAGCTATTCTCTCCGGAAAGAAACTGAGGATATAATTTCTCCGTTGAAGCAGTGATAGGATGCAATAATGATGGAGTCCAAGCGTATAGCACTTCCGAGTTTGAAAGCAAGATGAACTCCGAAATGATGTCCTGGGTTCCAAATACACCGATTGACTGCAATCAACAAGTGTCTTCAAGTTGCTATCTCACTGACAATACTGACAATACGGAAATAAGTGGTTTCGAAGAAGAAGAAACCAGGAAATGGATGCAACTGGAAGAGGCTTTGGATTGGTTATATAATAAAAATTATAGCCCTGGGTCTCTACGAGAACTAAACTCATTATCGAGTCAATTTTGTCGCCCTTTTAATGTAGTTTTGAATATAATTAGCCGGCAATGTAGTTGTGAATATAAACAGCACTTAATTTAGGGAAGAATACTGTGTTATGGCCTTTTTCTTATTTTGTGTCAAATTTTTTGAAGGGATGAAATAACCGGTTGTATCACAAGACCATAGAGAAATTGGTTGAAGTCCTTCGTAAATTTTATACAAGCTTGATTTTATGATGATCTGGTGATTTGTTAAAAGTAGTATAGTGTCTAAACCATTGCTTGGACGAATGGTCGTTGATACACTGTGGGATATCCTCCATTCTTGTATGGTTTTGGACGAAGGTTCATTGATACACAGTGGGATGTCTTCCGTTCTTTTATGGTTTTGAACTGTTCTTGTAATTCTTATAATGCGGTTGAGCAGTGAGATTGAATTTTTATTTCTAGCAATTCCAATCCACAATTAATCTAGGAGCTTTTTGTCGCACAAAATAGTTGTATAGTCCGTTATGAAACATATTCTAGCCCGTAGAAATTACCCAAGTGTAGATTTGAAGGGAAAGAGGGTAAAACATCAAGGTAAGTAAACGCAGAAATAAATAAGCCTTAGAATGCAATCGACGCCAATCGAGTCTGTTGCACTGGCATGCCTAAGGTTGAATTCCATGCTCAGTTTTCAAGCCATGTAAACTTTGTAACGTCTTGCGTCTAACGGTAACTTGTTTTCCCAAGCCACTATCTGCTTTTCTTTTCTAACAACTATCCAATGACAAAGCGCAAAGAGAAGATGGTCGAAGAGGAGAGAGGAAGCTTTCGGAGCGGTGACTTAGTAGTTACAGGTCCTTTTCATCGTGATGTGCAATGTGCATGGCCTTTGAAAGTTTTGCCCGCTACTAGCTAGTCCTTAATTAGGAATGATTGCCGTAACTTGGCTGCTAGCATTATTAAATTGAATGTGACTTTTACTAGAACATTTTTATAAAAACATGTAAACATTATATCTAAAATTAGATTAGTTAAAGCTTTTCTTTTTATCAAAATATATTTTCTCTATTTTTTATTTATTAATTTTTTTATATTATTCGTTAAAATAGAAATTATTTTAGTTAGTCATTATTTACTACTTTATTCTTTGTAAATATGTTTGTATATTTAAGATACCACTTTCATCTATAATTTATGAACATCCATATAATGGTGTTATTGGATTAATTCTCACATCCTTCTTATCTTGAATTAATAATAATACATGAATCCACATCAATTTATATATGATTACACTCCTTTTTCATGTTCATGTTGATCAACATAGAAATTACCTTAACTTTAATATTTTTTAATTTTAATTTTAAGTTTTTAAACTAGTTATATGGGATTGAAATGGACCTCATCCATATTAAATTGTGACGTCTTTATTACATCATCTCAATAAATGACATTGAGATGTATGGTAATTATGCATGTACAAATTAGTTAATTTTACACATGGAAGTGTAGGTTGAAGAAAACTATAAACACCCCTAATAAAACCTTCATTTTTAACTTAAATTAGTGTGATTTTACCTCTCTTGTGTTTTACTAGTTGTAACCCTATTCCCTTGCTACACCTTATTTAAGCATGAAGCCTCAACTATTTAGGAACAAGTAATTCATTGACCCTATTAAAACACTAATGAGTCAACATTAATGGGAAGGAAGAAGCATAGTAGAAACTCCTAAGACAAAGAAATTATGGGTTTTAGTTTCCCTCTCACGGTTGCACCAAGCCACCTAAGGACTATGCCCAACAATTACATATTTTTTTTCCTTTTCTAAAGGGATTTTCGAAGCATGAGGTAATATACCAAGAACTCAAAAAATTTTAAGCCACTTCTAAACCATAAACAACCTCATCCACCCATAAGTATCTTAGTGTTTATTAACACCTTTTTCATTGATAGAATAATAATTTTACTTAAGATAGAAAGGATAAAATTATCTAAGATTCCTTTTATTTATCAACTTTATGAATCAACATTCATCCTAAAAAGGCTATACAAAAAAATACAAATACAAAGTCCTATGATTTATTGATAATCAAGCAATTGATTGGAAAATATAAACATGAGAATGTAAAGAAAAAGTAAAGTTTTGAAACTAGATTTGCACTAATTATCTATTGATTTTGTGGCTACGACAATAAATTACTAAATACGAAGCTTAGTAAAAACTATTTGCAAGGACAACATGCTCAAATATCAAGATTCGATGGATCTACTAGGCACTAGTAGAAACCTAGCTCTAAAATTATAAAATAGAGTAAAAGAGGAGTATGAGCCTCCCATAGAGTTTCTCCTAAAGGAAATAATTGATAAATCCACTACTTAGGAAAGGAGAATAAAAGCAAACCCTTTAAAAGGGTCTAGAAAGAGAACAAATACCCTAAAGCAGTCCAAATAAACCACAAAAAAATATATCTACTGTGAAATTCTAGATGGTATATGATCTGCTAGAACACTCCATTATATGCCACCATAATAACTACATCCACTATACTCTTTGTTTCCACTCCATTTATATCCACTCCTTCAAACACCACCAATATCGCTTCTTACACATGGTCCACTTGCACCACCCAATCTAAATCTTAGTTATGCGATCTTTAGGAATATGAAAGAGAGAAATTATAGAATCTTCTTTCCATGATTTTAGAAACTAGAGCAACCCTCATGTATCCCATGCCTAAGTTTAAATAGGAAGTGATAACAATTAAGAGCATAGTTTCTAAAGTGGAAGTCTAGCCTTATACGTAGCAAGTGCCCCCCATATCAATATTTAAAATTATAAATATTAACCTCTAAGTTGATCTCACACAAGCCTTAGGCTACCTACCACTTTAAACTATTAAATCACTAACACCAAAAGACATCAATATGGTAGAAAAATAGTTGTAAAATTTTTTAGAAGTGATAAGTCAAATATTCATTGGAAATTTTATGGCTATATAAATACTATCTGCTCTTAAAACTTAGATGGTAGAAAGAGGAAGAAGTATACTATTTTTTGAGGCCCATCCATTAGACCCAAGTTATCCTATCACAGAAGCATCATATTATATCATCCGATTATATTTCCTAAAACTCTAGTAGGATGGATAGTTGGGGTTATTATAGTTCTATAGGTAAGTTAAGTTGGTCATATCAACAAACTATATTTGGTTCAATAGGGTAAACCAAACCTATAGGAGAATGAATAGTGAGTCACTTATAGCATTAGAATAATCAAAGGTAAAAACTCATCAAAGGAAGGATAATAGTGACCAACTAGAAAAAGAGTTGAGGGACTTAAGGAAGGAACATGATGACATGAGATATCAAGAAGAAAAATATAGATAAATATAATATTAATTGGAGGAAGAAAAATCTAATTTGGTACAAGTATTAGAGTTATAAAATTAAAATATGTCTAAGGTTCTAGAATAGATACAATGAGAACAACTAGCTCAAATAAACCGAATAGAGCTTAAGATGGAAAATTAAGTTTATAAAGACTAATATTTTAGCCATAGACATCATAAAGGCTCTATAAGATCATATTTAGAAGAAGTAAAATATACTAGACTCTATTTGCAATTTATCTAGGATTGTGAAGAACTTCTCATGAAATGTCAAGCTACCCTCCATAGCATCTAGTCTAGATTGTATTTGTAATTTATATAGGATTGTAAATAACTTCTCATAAAATCTCAATCTATCCTCCATAGCATCTAGTCTAATCTAGAATGTAGGACCAACTACATGCAATTATTGGAGTAAATCCATAAGCCAAATAACCAAAAAAATTAGTAATTGGGTTTTCCCCAAGATAATTGTGTAGGTGTGGTTGATGAATGTGCCACTTAAACAAAAAAATCTAAAAATATATAAAGCCTCCTATAAAAATATTATGGAAATTATGAGGAATCTAAAGGACTATATTGATTATTTGGTCTAGAGAGGACTCAAAAACCATCTTCTAGATCAAGGATACATATTTACTAAATATTAATACGTTGATCCAACTAAATATTAGAAAGCAATGATCATATAGGTAGGTAAAGCTTTATAAATATAATACAATCAATAATTCGTATGTTATTTCCCACATAGAATCATTGAAAAAAGAGCCAAAAGTTATTTCCAATACGAAGAAGGATCTACCATAAGACTATTCAATGATCTGGTTATGGCTATAGCATAACTAGATAACATGAGTATTCCTTCTAATGACAAGTGGAATACCTTATAGAATTTAGAACAAAGATGAAGAAAAATAAGGGATTACACCATAACTTTTATATTTTTGACTAGTCATTATGACTCTATGGCCAAATTAGTAAAGGCTACTCTAGGCTTCATCATCAATCATGCTCAACATCCTTGCAAGAAACTAGAAGTATAGTATAAGATGTTACCTTTATTGTAATATTTCTAAATTGAAAGTTAAACAAAAGATGTCAAGTGAGGGGGATTGAGAATCTTAGTAATGATAGGTAGGAGTAAAAATTTTATGGGCCTCAAGAACCCAAGCCTCTTCAAATTCACAATTAATAGGAAGTAGACAATGTAACAGAACCTAAAAATTGACCAAGTCTAGATATTTATGATCCATTAAGCAACCAACCAAGTTGTGATCCATCAAAAAGGTTGCAATCCATTGAATAATCAATGATTCATTGAACTGCAATCAAAGCAATGTAGAATAATAAACTCAAAGTAAGATTTTATTTTTAATGATAATGGTAACTATGAAAAAAAATTACTTATATAAAAATAAAGGTTGATTACTTCTTATAAATAGAGTCCCTAGTCTCATTTACATTATATTTTTTATATTTCTAGAAATACTAGATCTATGATTTGGAATTACAATTATATTTTTATATTTAATATAAAATTATGTATGGTGTTGATATATTAATAGTATTTTCTTTCTAACTCCTTATGAATAGATGAATTTCATTTGCAATTATACCTTATCAACTCTTGTTAGTTCTATTTTCTATTTATATATATATGAAGGAAAAATAATCACATCATTATTGTTTGGTCAAATCTTAATGGTTTAATTGATCATACACTAGTCTTATTATGGTTCGAATCATTATTGCTTTCCTACATTATTTTTTATCTCTCTCACTTTTACCTGTACTAGTTTTACATTCTATATTTATATTAGCTATATGAGTGAAGGTTAGTGGGGAGTCATCCTAAATTTTATGGTCAAGGGGACTTAAACCTTTTCTTTTCCAAGGATATAAATTCAAGATCATAGGAGGAATTTTATATAAGTCATCCCTATAGATTAAGACTTAGGCAATTAGAAAAAAATATTGAAGTGAATTGTATTAGAACATAATCCCATTTTAACTATTCGTTTTGGTTGAGGTGACCCAATTTCAAACGAATCACTTTGAATAAAAAATTAAAACTTATGATTATGTTATAATTATATATACTCATGAATTAGGCTTGAAGTTGGAGTGATGGAAGAGTCATAGTATAGAATTATTGATTAATTGGGTATCTTGGTTAAGATATATGTCATATTAGTGGGGGAACCAAAGATGATTAATATCATAGAAGTGGTTGTACAAGTTTACCATGGAATATGAAAAGCATTCATTAATCATAACACTTTTACTAATATTGATCCATTCATAAGGTCAGTTTTACAGTCAACCTATATAAAATATTTTGGACATTAAAAAAAATTATTATGAAATGTTTACATAAGCCTATTATAATTTAGGCTTATTCCAGTGTAAAATTTTTAATTTTATTTATGTATAATCTAATTACAACACAGGAATGTTTTGCTTTAGATTTGACAACTTTGGTTTTATTATAGGGTAACTTATACATGAAAAATTATTGAATAAACTAAAAAGCAATTGATATAAACATCATGTGTCTAGCAATAAGAATTTATCTTTACCTTCAAAGAGTTTAGTAATGAGTTGAGATTTTAAGTAAGAACTTGCATATATTAATGGCATAATATTTGGCATGAGTGATCAAATATCTCTTATATTTATATTTTGATAATATTATAATTTTTATTGGATGACAAGCAATATATTCCAAGCATTTAATATGAGTTTAAGTTCTTGGAATAAATTGAATAAAACATAAAATTTATAAAAATATATACTAGTAAGTATTGAAGTCTAATATAGATGAAAATATGGAATTGCTAAATTGGATTTATATCAATTATAATGGAGAAATGTATACTACATAGGAAAGGAAGATGAACTGCTAGAGTAAAAATATATATAGAATAAGGGATTTATAGAAAAATAGATGCCTTATAGAAGATTTTTTGTTGATCATTCTAAAGGTGAAGAGAATGACAACACTCCATGGAATAAATAATTGGACCTAATAAGGAAACTCAAATATTATCTAAAAATAATATAGATAAATATAACCAACCAACTACACGTGTTAGAATAACCATGATCAAATATTTTGGAAGGAATAAGAAGTAATATAATTACATTAGCTTAACTAATTAAAAGTGTTATTGGTAAGATAATCATAGATTTAAAAACGATTGAAAAGGGTTTTAGGGATGAAATACTTGAAATTTCAAAAAAAATATCAGATTTTAGTTTTAAATTTTTTATGTAGACAAGATGAGGAAGGAATGAGATAAGTGGGAAAGTATATCTTTGATAAATCATATTTGGTGTTACATAAGTTTTATATCCAAGGAATATTTTTCACTATTATGGATTCTTGTACACTAAAGGAAGAAATTATTATATTGAATTCATGTCATTAAATTGCAAACTATAATCAAGTGATATTGTATTCAATAAAATTTAGTCTAATATTTTTAAATCTTCAAATTAACTAACATAACACATTAAATAAAATGAGTGAATGGTATTAAATCTTAAGAGTAAACCTAATTCTTAATAAACTAAATCATATGATAATAACGTAAAACCAAAAGTAATGGTTGATCATAAAATAATATTTAAAAACCAAAAGTAATGGTTGATCATAAAATAATATTTAAAAACCCATGAATCATAATCAAATATTTCCTAAACCATTGAAAAAGAAAACTTAATTAGAATCAAATATCAAGAAAATATTATCTAAATATAAACTATGGTCTATATTATTTTTTTTTATAAGTTATTTAGGCCACATTAATAACCTATCCACCGAAGTCTTAAGAGAAAATTTCAATCATAACCTAGTTTTAGAGTTTTATCAACTTCACTGACATGTATGGGGTTTTACTTTTAAGAATACATATATTAGCGGACTCCTATCATTTTACATCATAGGTGATAAGTGAATTAGCTTAATTAAAGCCAAAAATAAACTATGTTTTGTTAACAACAACTTTTTATTATTTTAAATTCATACAATCGATAATACATAAGTACATAACTCAGACGTGTGTTCTAGGAAACTATAAAAAGGCGATTCAACTCATGTTCCCTCTAAATATTTTAGTAACATGGGTAACTAATAATTCAACCTAGAGGAACATGTTATGAGTTTCTCCAAAATACTTAAATGGAACTATTGGGTAGTCATCATAATAGTTCTTTATTAACATTTTAACAAAAGCAACATCTTTAAGGAAATTACATTCTATTTTATATAGGCAGGAATGAAGCTCATCTATGTAAATAAAATAATTCTAAGATGAAATTATATCCTTTACTTCTTCTATAAAAGGATTCTCATAATAAAAGTGTGCTCCACCTTCACCATGGTATTCTTGATATTGAATATTAAATGAAAGGATTTCCAAGGAAATAAGCTTTAAGGTAACAACTACAACATAGAACTCATAACATCTTCTAGAGTTCTAAATATCATTAGTCGGTGCACATAACAAGACATTCCCCTTTTTAACATAACGACATTCATCGGATTGGTAGAATAAGATAGTATATGAAAAACACTTAGACATAGTAAAATAGAATATTAAATTCTATGGCAATAGTTTTAAGTTTGGTATACATAAGAAATAATTTTTTTAAAGTATCTCTCACATATATATACATTTAAGACTGAATATAATAAATGAATTGATTATTATTCTAGAAAAATAGAACACTGCAAGATTACTCAAATATTTTGTATCTTATATACAAACTTAAATTGAATGTTTCTAAAGAATAAATGTTGTTTTCAACTCAACCAGAACAAGGGAATTAAAATGATCTCTTCCTAAATAAAGTGTTGTCCTTTCCTTAGAACTCCCTCCATCGATTGAGTTGGCTTATCGCTCAACCAAAATGATAGCACCTTCGTTCATCTAGTGCGTAGGGTAGCTCAAGGAGGAGGATGTGGGATGACATGACCCTTATAATGCAAACTACCAATGCAGCTAAATACTTCCTTTTTATAATATCATTCATAGGCAGCCTTGAATAATATATTCTATTTTAGTTCCAAAATTCGTAGAGGTATAACATAATTCATAGAGATAACCTGGGTTTTCTTAGCCATGTCAACCTAGGAAAGCATCCAAAATCAACAAGCCAGGTAAGAGATAAGGAAATCCAACATCAAATGAGGTATATATATATATATATATAGATAGATAAAAATATAGATAGATATATATATATCAAATTGATAACTATCTAGGAGAAATCAACCAAGGCATCTTATAACTACCAATGCAACAATTTGTTTTTAAACTATTCAAGCATCCAAAATTTCAATCATTACAAAACAATGGAAAAAATATTCAATTCATCAACATGCAGTTTCATTAATACAAAATCGACCTGTGGCTCTGCTTGAAATATACAATCCTCTTTATTTGCTTTCTTGTCTCCTTCATTAGTGTGTCTCTGAAGCCATATTCCTCCTTGGTTTCGCTCCTGTTTATTGTTTTATATCCAATATTCTTGAGAGTGCTTAGACATACATGCAATTTATCCACCTCTACAAATTGCTAGGTGGTGAATCCCCTCTAAAACATTAGAAATGGAATTATATTAAGATGATGTGCATACCAGGAATAAAACAATTAATTTTTATTTATTTATTTTTCTTCTTATTTAATAATTAAATTGTATAAAATTCAAAATCAAGCAATTAAATAACTATTTAAATCATCAAATTTATTTATACCTCTGATTTTCTTCTCTTTCTGGCAATATGATGTTTCCATCTACTAAAAGAGAATAACTCCCATGTCGTGGCACTTTCCTTGCCATCAAATGTTTTTAATATTCATCATTTTTCCATCAAACAATAAGCATATATTCAAAACAAGGCATACACACAATGCAAGTCATTCACTCATGATGCACCTATATGAATGCAATTATGTGAGCTTCCATGTACTCATGAGCCATGGTGATATTTCACACTACCATCATTTCCCATCTAATATTTGAGAACCTATACTTGCAAAATAGTAGCCATCAATAGTATCTCATCCTAGAAGCATATAACATTAAGTAAATAACAATTGTATCACAACTAATGATGCATTTTTGGGTGGTCATTATATTCTCCCCCACTAGAAATAAATACAGTCCTTGTGTTTTAATGCAACTCCACACAACATTTCACATACATATTCATTCATATATCCATACATGTTCATGTAATCAATTTTACACATAATTTCATATTTATATTTATATATATTTACATTCATAAATCCATACAACAATCCAAAAATATTTATGTTCATACAAAAAGAAAAGAAAATTGTTTCTTCATGTCATCCACATTCTTCCATGTGGCAATTCTATCTAAGTATTGGTCCCATTGAACCTTAAATTGATCAATATTTCTTTTTCTTAGACTCTTGGTTCTAAAACCTAGTATCTTGATTGGATAGACCTCAATGTGTAGGGGATATGACATCTGCAAGTTAGAAATATTCCAAATATGAGTGGTATCAACAACTTATTTTACCTATAATATCAAATGGTCCCACAAATCTAGGGTCAATTTTGGAAGATTTAATGGAGCTTTTGAAAGGTTTCACCCTTAATAAGACTTTATCTCCTACAGAGAATTCCCTCAATGTCCTCTTGAGATCCACATAGCTCTTTTGGTGATATGAGGTCTCTTTGAGCCTTTGGTGAATTATTTTTAGTTGTTCCTCCATCTCCTTTATAGTATCCATCCTGATCACTACTCGATCCTTTGGATTATCCCAAGATAGAGGAGTCCTACACCTTCTCCCATACAGGGCTTCAAATGGGGCCATACCTAGTGAAGCATGATAGCTATTATTGTAAGCAAACTCAACCAGGTATAGATAGTCTTCCCATTTGGTGTGTTGGTCCATACAGTACATGTGCAACATATCTTCAAGGACCTAATTCACCCTTTCAGTTTGTCCATCTATTTTAGGATGGTAAGCAGAACTAATATTGAGCTTAGTACCCAAATCTTGATGTAATGCTTGCCAAAATTTTGATGTAAAGTGGGAATCCCTATTTGAGATAATAACCTCTAGAAACCCATGCAATCGAACTATCTCCCTAGAAAACTTATTTGCAATGGTAGGTGCATCATCTTGTACATTTCTAAGTATGAAGTGTGCAACTTTGGTTAGTTTGTCCACCATAACAAGTATTACATCATGTCAAAATCTAGTCTTGGTTAAACCAACCACAAAGTCCATTGAGACAACTTATCATTTTTGTGTGGGAATATCATGTGGATATAAACGATGGACTGGATAAAAATGTTATGCTTTGACCTTTTGAAATTCTAGACACCTATCCAAAAAGTTTTTAATATTCTTCTTTATTACCAACCAATAAAATGCCTTTCTCATATTTTTACATTTTTTGTCCCACCTAGGTGTGCGGAGTAAGTAGTGTAATGTGCTTCCTTTAGAATAGTTTCCCTTAATCCACCATTATCTAGAATGAATAATATATTTCTAAAATATAACATATCATCCTTGATCACAAAATCTTTATCCTTATCAAGTTCTTGCTCAATCTGAGTTTGATATTTCTTGTAGAAATCATCCCTCTATTGAAGCTCTTTAACCTGGTCAACTAATTCATATTAACATTATGACATAGCAGTTATGTGTCCCCTTTTTCTCAAGGTATCCACTATCTTATTTTCTTTACCTTTGATATATTTAATACCAAATTTGTACTCTACTAGGAACTCCATCCGTCGATGTTGTATGACATTTAACAAGGGTTGTGTAAAGATATATCTTAAACTTTGATGGTCAATTTTGAGCTCAAAGGGTTTTCCAAGCAAGTAATGTCTCCAAATATTGAGTGCATGTATGACTACCACCAACTCTAGGTCATGAGTAGCATAATTTACCTCATGTCTCTTAATTTTTTATGATTCATAGGTAATAATTGCTTCATCCTGAGTAAGGACTCCTAATACTTCAATAGAAGCATCAATGCAAACTATGAATTTCCTAGAAGGATCAAGTATTTTGAGAATTGGGGCAATCATTAATCTCTCCTTTAGAGTTCTAAAAGCTTCCTCACACTGACTAGTCCACTTGAAAGTCTTCCTTTTTCTTTAGAGATTTATTATAGGATGAGCAATATTTGAAAAACCTCTTACAAAATGCCTATAATAACCTACCATTCCCATAAAGCTATGCACTTTAGTTACATTTGTGGATGTAGGCCAATTGATGATGGATTTGATTTTCTTGGGATCTACAACAACCCCATCAATAGAGATTATATACCCCAAATATTGTACTTGAGGAGTATAGAACTCACATTTAGATAACTTTCCATATAACTGATTTTTTTGAAGTGTTTCAAGTACAATCCTTATGTGTTGATCATGTTCTTCCTTGGTTTGGGAGTAAATTAATATATCAAAGAAATATGATAACAAAGTTATCTAGTTGCTCCCTAAATACATTATTCATGAGGTTCACAAAAGAAGTTGGGGTATTTAGCTAAACCAAAAGGTAGGACCATGAATTCATAGTGTCCATACCTTGTTCTAAAGGTAGTCTTATGGGTGTCCTCCTCACTAATTCTCAGTTGATGATATCTGGATCTAAGGTCAATTTTGGAAAAGATAGTGGCTCCTTTCAATTGATCAAAAATATCATCAATTTTGGGTAGTGAATACCTATTCTTTATGGTGACCTTGTTGAGCATTCAGTAGTCTATGCACAACCTTAAAGACCCATCCTATTTCTTGATAAAGAGAACAGGAGCATCCCATGATGATATATTGGGCTTGATGAGTCCTTTTTCTATCAAGTCCTAAAGCTATGTCTTAAGCTCTTGTAACTCAATAGGGGTCATCCTATAAGGTGACCTAGCAATTGGTGCAACTCTCAAGAAAAAGTTCTATAGAGAAATCAAATTCTTGTTGAAGTGGTAGACCTAGTAGGTCTTCAAGGAATACATCCTTGAACTCACTTAGTATGGGGTACCTTTGGAAGAGGTATGAGTTAGCTTTGGTCTCTTCCTTTTTATTCAACTTGACCACATATATCATTCCTCCCTTTTTAATTGCCTTCCTAACTTGCATGGCTAACAAAAAATGTGGTCTAAAGGAACCATGGTCATAGTGGATCCTAATCCACTGATTAGATTCATTGGTGAATTCTAACCATATTTCTTCAAAATTAAGGAGGGCCTTGTGAGCTCTAAGCCAATATACACCAAGAATGGTATCAAAGGTATGCAAAGGAGCTACATATAGATGCCAATGGGTTTCTCCTTGAGGTAGGATAATATGAGGGTCAAATAGATATTGATTAACTAAATAGGTCTATCCTAACCCATATTCTACCTTCCATCCATTTGCTAAATATCTAGAATTTTTGGTATGTCCCTCACTATGCTAGTAGAAATGAAACTATCTATAGCTCCACTATCAACTAAAATATGCATATTCCTATCATAGATTTTACCATTCAAAATAAAAGGTGTAGCTTTCCCATCGAGTGTAGATTTACCTATCACTGCAAATATTTGATGAGTTGTTTCCTTTGTTGCCTTCTTTTGATATGCTCTTTGAGGATATTTTTTCACAATGTGGGGACCACCACAAACGTAACATCCATCTAGGGGAGCCCTATTATCCTTGATATTATCCTCAGTCATATTTTATGGTACTGATTCCTTAGAAATTTCTTAGAATTATGGTCTCAGTTCAATTCTCCCTAGGTAACCCTTTCTATCCCTTTGATATTTGCTATTTTGGAACCTATTTCTATTTCTATTCACAGGTTTGGCTTGATCCCCTTCCTTATCCCTTTTGTTATGTTCTTTTCCCATCTCAAAAATCTTTCACTGTTTATTTTTTTGAGTTGATCATTTTCTCTCTTAAACAATTTCTAATAGTTGAAGTATTCTTTCTTGGCTTCTTGATTAGCCTCTTCCTAGTGGGCCAAGTCATAGGATTTTGGGAGGCTTTAGGATTGAGAAAA
The DNA here is from genome assembly GCA_028583015.1 of Wollemia nobilis. NCBI lineage: Eukaryota > Viridiplantae > Streptophyta > Pinopsida > Araucariales > Araucariaceae > Wollemia > Wollemia nobilis. The sequence continues at coordinate 703,021 of JAQPPZ010002395.1, read as the reverse complement.
TTAAAAATAGTTCTAATTTTTGGGTGAAGTCCTATAATAAACATGTTTACCTTTATTTCTTCATTATTTTCATATTTTGAAACATAATTCAACAGTATTATGATTTTTTGATGATATTCTCTGATAGATAAATTTTCTTGTTGTAGGTTGGTGAACTCAACAAATTTTTGTATGTAGAATTATTTAGTTAGGAATCTTTTTTTGAATTCTTCTACAAAATCCTCCCATTTAAGATCTACTACTTGGATCTTCTTTCCATCCTTATAAGTAGTCTACCAATCTAAAGTTGTACCTACTAGGTGAAGGATAGCCCATGTAGTTCGAGACTCAAATGATAAGAGTTTCAAGGAGAAATATGTTTCAACTTCATTTAACCAATTTCTGTAGCATCACCATCCTTCTTACCATAAAATTTAAAATCTTAATATTTTCATTTCCTTTGCTAATTCAGCTCCTACTCGAGTTCTACTAGTTCCTTAAGACCCGATAGGTACCTCCTCTTGTCTTCCCTTAGGTTATTTATCCTTGGTTAAGTTTTCTATCAACTTTTATTGTTGGACAATTAGTTCATGTTGTTGAGCCATTTGTGCTTTTTGTTGATCCATTTGTTCTTTTTGTTGTTCCATTTGTACTTGAAGCAATTGGACTATCTTGGCCAAGTTCCCATCCTCCCTGGTAGGTTCATTAGTTTGAGGTTCATTAATTTGTTTCAACTATCTCTCTCTTGAGATTCCTTTTCTAACTTCTTTATGTGGTCTCCTTTGTGGTCTAATAGTGGACTCTTCCTGACCAACTATTGTGGGATTCCTAGAAGATCTACCCCATAACATTTATGTCATTTTACCTATTTGTAAAATATTTATGTTAATTATTTGGTTTAGGTTTACCAAGCTTACAATTGATAACATTTAGAATCCCACAACTTAAGGATATTATAACCTAGCGCTCTAATACCACATGTAACAACCCAGGTCTAACTCACCTGATTGTACAACCTAGTCTAGCTCACTAGTTCCACAAGGTAATATATTTTTGTTTATTTTTACTAACTAGATATATCCTAAGATGAAATTTTTGAGTTAACCTAGTTTTATATTCACCCATTGTTTAAATAGTACAAGGTATAATCAACCATATTGGGATTTTTGGTCATTGTAGATGACTCCCAAGTGGATGAGATTGGTCAAATACTCTAGTATGTGTTATTTTGTGGATCTATCTTCTCATCCTCTTGTTCTGGTATGAGAGCACAAATTCATGGTTGGGGTTATCCTCTAGGGCCCATAACACCTAGAGGGTGGATACATACTCTCCCCATCCCTTAACATGAGGAACCTAAGTTTATCTTAGCCTTCTTGTTCCTATTAATTATGCAAGGGTGTAGCATATATATGACTAATGCTTAGTTGATTATCCATGCCTTTGGAGTCAACTAGGGCCATGCCATTGCTCTAGCTCTGATCCTGGTGTCACTTGCCAAGTTATGACTAACGATAAGTTATCCCATTCCAACTATCATGGATTAGTCTAGCTTCTTGGACATGCTAGATTTCCCCTTAATTGTAATATAAACAAGGACCCATCACCATACTACTCACACAATGACCTAGAGGATACATCTCATACCATCCCTCATCACCTTCATGTCCTAACCTATCTTGTCAGAAAATGGTCATTCTCGAGTAACAATGAATACCATCTTGTATTCACCGGTATTGGGTGTTCATGGTCATTCATCCTTCATGATGAACTAATTAAAAGGTTTAAATCTTTCTAAGAAGGATTCACAGCTTATACAAGCCCATGTTTTAGGATTATTTTCTCTCATACACACATTTTTACTCTATAAAATTTCAAATCATAAAAACTATATCTTTTATTTAACAACTAATTAAAATAAAGGATGTATAAGTTAATAATATTATATTTTTTTAATCCAAAAGGAGGTATAGAAATATTTATAAGCAAGAAATGAACAATTTCTTCCATGGTTCTCTCTTTGTCCTCAGGAAGATAATGTCTATCCTTTTAATGAGCACTAAATCAAGGTATTAAATATTCTATTTCTAATATTTTCTTATCTTTAAAGCTACACGATTAGAAACCTACTATATTATACCTAATATTAACTTGAATTATGTCCAATTACTTAAAACAAGTGTCATTCAACAGTTAAACTATCCCATCAAATTGCAAACTATAATCAAGTGAAACTGTATTCAATGAACTTTAATATTTTTTTTAAATAATCTTCAAATAAACTAACATAACACATTAAATGAAACTAGTGAATGGTATTATCTCTTAAGATTAAACCTAATTCTTAATAAATTAAATCATATGACAATGATGTAAAACCAAAAGTAATGGTTAATCATAAAATAATATTTAAGAACCGATGAATAATAATCCAATAGTTTCTAAACTTTTGAAAAATAAAACTTAATAAGAATCAAATATCAAGAAAAAATTATTTAAATATAAACTATGGTCTAAATTATTTTCTTTTAAAAGTTATTTAGGCCACATTAAAAACCTATCCACTAGATTTTTAAGAGCGAATTTCAATCATAATCCAATTTTAGAGTTTTATCAACTTAACCGACACATATGGGGATTTAGTTTCAGGCATACAAATATTAACAAACTCTTATAAATTTACATCACAGGAGGTAAGTGAATTAGTTTAAATAAACCCAAAAATAAACTATGTTATACTAATTACAACTTTCTATTATGTTAAATTTATGCAATCAGATAATACATAACTAGGAAACTAGGACATGTGTGTTCCAGCAAACTATAAAAATATGGTTCAACTCAAGTTCCCTTTAAATATTTTAGCAATAAAGGCAACTAATAATTCAACCTGGAGGAACATGTTATGGGTTTATCTGAAATACTTAAATGGAACTATTGGGTAGTCATCATAATAGTTCTTTATTAACATTTTAACGAAAGCAACATCTTTAAGGAAATTACATTCTATTTTATACAAGCAAGAATGAAGCTCATCTATGTAAATAAAACAATTCTAATATGAAAGGCTATTCTTTAATTCTTCTATAAAATTATGCTCATAATAAAAGTGTGCTCCTTTACCTTCACCATGGTATTCTTGATATTGAATATTAATTGAAGGGATTTCAATGAAAATAAGCTTTAAGGCAGCAACTACAACATACAACTCATAAATTCTTCTAGAGTTCTAAATATCATTATCTAACACTCACAAAAAGACATTCCCATTTTTATCATAATGATATTTATCATATTGGTAGAATAATATAGTATATGAAAAACACTTAGACAAAGTGAAATAGAATATTAAATTCTATGACAATAGTTCTCAGTTTAGTTACAAAAGAAATAATCGATTTTTTTCTAAAAGTGTTTCTCATAGATCTATACATTTAAGGCCAAATATAATCAATTAATTGATTATTATTTAGGAAAAATAGAGCACTGCAATATTACTCAAATGTTTTATATCTTATATACAAACTTAAATTGAATGCTTCTCAGGTGTAAAGGCTATTTTCAACTCACCCAAAACAAGGAAATTAAAGTAAGATCTTCCCAAAGAAAGTGTTGTCCTCTACTTAGAACTCCCTCCATAAATCGATCTAGCTCATCACTCAACCAAAATGATAGCTCCTTCATTCATATAGTACATAGGGTAGCTCGAGGAGGATGATGTGGGATCAGATGACCCTTATAATGCAAACTACCAATGTAGTTGAATACTTCCTTTTTCTAATATGATTCATAGGTAGCCTTGAATAATATATTCTATTTTAGTTCTAAAATTCATAGAGGTATAACACAATTCACAAAGACAACCTGGGTTTGCTTAGCCATGTCAACCCAAGAAAGCATCCAAAATCAGCAAGCTAGGTAAGAGAGAAGGAAATCCAACATTGAATGAGGTATATATATATATGTATATATATATCAAATTGATAACTCTCTAGGAGAAATCAACTAGGGCATCTTATAACTACCAATGCAGAATTTTTTTTAACTATTCAAGCATCCAAAATTTCAATAATTAGAAAACAATGGAAAAAATATTCAATTCATCAACGTGTAATTTTATTAATATAGTTAGGATAGAACCGACCTATGGCTCTGCTTGAAATAAACAATCCTCTTTTTCTACTTTCCTATCTCCTTCACCAATGTGTCTCTAAAGCCAACTTTCCCCTTGGCTTCCCTTTCATTTGTATTTTTATAGCCAATATTCTTGAGAGTGCTAAGACATGCATGCAATTTATCCACCTCTACAAATTTCTAGGTGGTGACTCCACTCTAAAATGTTAGAAATAATATTATATTAAGACAATGTGCATACTAGGAAAAAAATTAAATACTATTTATTTTAATATTAGTTTTATTATTTAAATTTTATTCTTATGTAATAATTAAATTTTATAAAATTCAAAATCAAGCATTTAAATAACTATTTAAATCATCGAATTGATTTATACCTTTGATTCTTCTTCCCTTTCTTGCAATTTGATGTTTTCATCCGACATAAGAGAATAGATCCAATGCCATGGCACTTTCCTTACCATTGAAGTTTTTTAATATTCATCATTTTCCATCAAACAATAAGCATATATTCAAAACAAGGCATACACACAATGCAAGTCATTCACTCATGATGCACCTATATGAATGCAACTATGTGACATTCCATGTACTCACGAGCCATGGTGATATTTCACACCACCATCATTTCTCATATTAACTTTTTTGGTTTGACCTTTATCTGCACATTGAAGGAGTGTACCTAGTCTTGTAGTCACAAAAGCCATCAACAGTACCACATTCTAGGAGTAAAAATAAAAGTATAGTTCATCAATCCCTTTGTACACAAATCACATACAGTCATGCTAGGAGGGTTGTTATAAATATAACCAACTAAGGAAGATAAAATATAACTCAACCTTATGGTAGGATTAGTTACAATAATACATATGATTCAATAGACTGGAAAAGCAACAAAGGTAGTTTGATAGATATCATAACTTTAAATAATGAAGTATTTATTATTTGGGATGCAAATAATAGTAGTCCAACTACACATATTAGAATAACCATGACCTAATGCTTTGGAATGAATAACAAGTAATAGAATTACATTAGCTTAACTAATTAAAAGTGTTATTGGTGAGATAATTATAGATTTAATAACAATTGAAAAGTATGGTAGGGATGAAATACTTGAAATTTTAATAAAATTATCATATTTTAGATTTTTAAAATTTTATGTAGATAAGATGAGGAAGGAATGAGATAATTGGTAAAGTATCATCTTTGATAAAGCTTCTTTGTTGTTACATAGTTTTTATATCCAAGGAAATTTTTTAACCATTATGGATTCTTGTAGACTAAAGCAAGAAATTACTATATTGAATTCATCCTTTTCATAAGATTTTCACCACTTGAGTTTATATTATAGCTAATCAGAAAATTTGTCATCGTATACATTCTAATTATACAAGATCCACTCATGAAGCTTCCACCTCGTATCATTGTTCTTAAGTAAAAGTATCATCAATGGCCATAAAATTTTAGATGAATATAATCTCTAATAAATAAGCTATCCCAAGAATGGAAATACCAAATAATTATATTATTCAAGAAAGAAAATAAAATTAAAATCAATTGAAAAAAATAAAGTGAAGATATTAATAATGAGAAAATGCCTTATGTATATGGTCAACTTCATATAGTCCATGCTTGTACAATAGCTAAAAGGAATGATAAAAATGATAAGATAAAGACTTCAATAGATATTAAGAACTTATTTCAAAGAATTCTTGATTGTTACGCAAAATAGTTCACATGAAAATGTTAGCTTAAGAATATAAGAATTAGAGAAAAATAATTCCATATCACAAATATCTAAAGGAGACTTCATAGATGTTATTATATTCCATTGATGAGGATGTGGAACAATAAAACGAAGTCATATTTAAACAAAAATTAAAGGTTGCATGATCTTGAAAAGATAAGTCAAAATTATGTTTTTAAGATATTCAAGTCATAGAAGATAAGTTAATCTCTTTAATGTGAAATATTAAGAGAAAAAATAAAATAAAGGAACAACACAATTTTTTGAATAACCCTATTTCCCACAAGTATAATTTAGATCTTAGATAAAATTTTAAGACTTTAGTTTAAATAGGTTATATAGAGTTTGTGTAAATATGCAAGGTAGTAGTTATCATAACTATCCTGACTAGGTCAACAATGATATACCAAGAATGTAGGTAGTATAACTTCATAACCTTCCATCATACAACTATAAGTATTACATATAGATGTTCATAATATTAGAAGGTATCTATTACATAAAATTATATAAGAATTACATTAGTTAGTCCTCAAAATTGTTTGAGATTAATGTTAACTAATAAAGAGAAAACCAAAATTTCTCCCATGAATTTGAAGAAACCAAATATTTTCTCTAGGTCTTGAAGAGTCACCATGATTGTTGGACTTCCTAGAATGCAAAATGAACTGTTGGAACATCATTTTATCTCTTGTAAATGTACAAAAAAGTAATATAGATGTAGTATATTGTGGATAAATTTTTGTAACACTTCTATATTTATTTAGAATTAAAAACAATATTCTATTCCATTCATTTTGTGAAATCATGCTTCTTATCCCTATTTTTCTTAAATTATAGTCAACTTTCAAAGCTCAACTTTTGTTTTATAACACTATTTTTTGTTAGTGATACATTGTTTGAAAGGTCTTCTTGAAAATAATTCACACCTAAAGTTTCATCATTTTTAAACCACTTTTGGTACCTCAAATTTAGACTATTATGCTCTACTGTAATTTGTACACTCTCTTATAACTACTGATTTTTTTGCTACACTTTGGTGCTCTTTGTTTTTTGGGTCATTTAATTCATTTGGTATTAGAGCTTGGTTGTTTTTTAGGTTTGAGTGAACATGGGTTTGTGGTTAGTCTAAAAATTGATCAAGTTCTTGGATAAGTTCATCGAAAAAAAACTTCATTTGTTGTTGCTTGAGTCTAACGCCCAAATTCAACAACTAATTACCCATTCAAGAATTTTATGGAAAATATTATTATTAATGGAGAATAAATATGAGAACTTTTTAAATTGGAAAATATCTTTGGGAAGTAGTGGAGAGTGGTTATGAAGAACCACCTGATTTAAACACATTACAATAAAATGATAGGATAACAAAAAATTAAATAAAGAAGAATTCATTAGCCATCTACCATATTCATTCTTCTCTTAAAAAGAGTTTATTTCCATATATTCCTACTACTACATTAGCCAAGGAGGCTTGGAAGTCTCTTCAACATGCTTACCAAGGAAGTGACCAAGTGAGAATAGTTAAGTTGCATACCATAAAGAAAGAGTTTGAGAATCTACAAATGAAAGAGGTTGAATGTGTGGGTGATTATTATGTTAGAGTAAATAATATGGTGAAAAATATGGCCACCCTTGGAGAGACCTTAAAAAAGGAGTTATTTGTGAAGAAGGTATTGAGATATCTTCCTAAATAAAATCATGTTGCAATGATTTTTTAGGAGAGTAAATATTTGTCTACACTTGAATTTGATTGTCTAGTTGGTTCTCTTATGTCACATGAGGAAATATTAAGATAAACCCGTAAATAAAATAAGAAGAATACCTTTGATTATAAATTTATAATTTTTAAGAATGATGAAGTTGGTCCAAGCATAAGTAAACAAGCACATGGAAGAGGAAGAAAACAAAATTACTCAAGAGGTAGAGAAGAAATATGAAGAGGAGTTATTATTGTTGGAATAGGATATGGAAGGATTTATAAAAAACATTTGAATGTTATAACTATCATAAAATGGGCCACATTGCATAATATTGCAAAGTGAATACCATAAATGGATATAGAAGAGCCCAATATGTATACGAGGATGAAGTTGCACAAGGTAATTTTTTTAACTAGTGATAAGGGACCTACTATGAAATTGTATATGCTATATGATGTGTTGAGCCACTCTATTATATACCACCATAATAATTGTATCCACTATATCCTCTTTTTATACTTCATTTATATCCACTCCTCCAAAAACTATCATTATTGCTTCTTAGACATGGTCCATCTACACCACCCTATCTATGTGATCCACCACCCTTATTTATGCTATATTTAGGAATATGAAAGAGAGAAATTATCAAATATTCTTCCCATGATATTAGAAATTAGACCAACCCTTAGATATTTCATTTCCTAAGTCTAAATAGGAAGTGATAACAACTAAGAGTATATTTGCCAAGGTGGAAGTATAGCCTTATACATAGTTTCAAGTGGCCCCCATTCCAACCTCTAAAATTATAAATATTGACCTCTAAGTTGATCTCACATAAGCCTTAGGATACCTACCTCTTTGAACTATTACATAACCGACACAAAAAGGGAAAAATGTGGTAAGAAAATAGTTGCAAAATTTTTGAGAAATGATAAATCAAATATTTGTAAAGAATTTTATGGCTATAGAAGTATTGTCTACTCTTAAAAATTAGATGGTAGAAATAGTGAGAAGTATGTTGTTTGTTGAGCATCATACATTAGACCTAACTTATCCTACCATAGAAGCATCATAGTATATCATCCAATTATCTTCTCTAAAACTATAGTGGGATGGACAGACGGGGTTTTTATAGTTATTTGAGCAAGATAATTTGGTCATATCAACAAACTATATCTGGTTCAATTGGAAAAACAAAACCTATAGGATAATGAACAATGAGTTGGTTATGTCATTAAAACAATCAAAGGCAAAAAGGCATCAAATAAAGGATAATAGTGTGAAACTATAAGAAGATTTGATGGCCTTAAGAAAGGAACACGAGGACTTGAGATATCAGATAGAACAATATTGATAAGGGTAATATTAATTTTAGCAAGACAAAGCTAATTTAGAATAAGTATTAGAGTTACAAAACTAAGAGATCAACTAGCTCAAATAAATTAAATAGAGCTTAAGAAGAGAAATTGAGTTTTAAAGACTAATGTTTCATCCATAGACATAATAAAGACTTTATGGGATCATACATAGAAGAAGTAAATCATGCTAGATTGTATTTACAACTTATCTAGGATTGTGAAGAACTTCTCATAAAATCTCAAACTACCCTCCATATCATCTAGTCTAGATTGTATTTTCAATTTATATAGGATTGTGAAGAACTTATCATAAAATCTCAAGATATCCTCCATAACATCTAGTCTAAGCTATTTTTTAGGACCAACCATATGCAAGTATTGAAGTAAAGTCAGAAGAAAAATAATCAAAAAATTTAGTAATTATTTTTTTTCCCAAGCTAATGGTGTAGGTGTGGTTGATGAATGTGCCACTCTTAAAAAAAATCTAAAAATCTAAAAAATCTCCCATAAAAATATTGTTGAATTTATGGTGAAGCTAAAAGACTATATTGATCATTTGGTCTAGAGAAGACTCTAAAAATCACTTTTGGATAAATGAGATAAATTTTCTAAAGATCAATACATTCATCTAAATAAATATTAGAAATAAATGATCACATAAGTAGGTAAATCTTTCTCAATTGATGTAACAATGGGTAAACATGATTCCCAATATTAAGAAGGATCTACCATAAGACTATTCAATGACCTAGTTATGGCTATAGCATAACTATATAACATGAATATTCCTTCTATGACAAGTTGAATTCCTTATATAATTTACCACAAAGAAGAAGGAAAGAGAATGGATTCCACCAAAAAAATTATAATTTGGACCAGTTATGATGACTCTATGGCCAAATGAATAAATGATACTCTAGACTTCACCATCAATCAAGCTCAACATCCTTGCAAGACACTAGAAATCTAGTACAAGATGCTACCTTTGATGTAATTTTTCTAAATTGGAAGTTAAACAAAATATGTCAAGTGAGGGGGTGCAGAATCTTAGTAAGGATATGTAGGAGTAACAATTTTATGGGCTTCAAGAACCCAAGGCTCTTCCAATTTATAATTAGAAAGAAATGAACAATGTAAGGGAACCTAAAAATCGGTCAAGTATAGAAAGTTGTGATCCATTAAGCAAAAATCTATCGACCAAGTTGTGATCCAACAAAAAGGTTGCAATTCATTGAACAACCAATGATTCATTGAACTACAATCAAAACAATATAGAATAATGACCTCAAAGTGATATTTTATTTTTAACGATAATGATTTCTATGAAAAAAAATTACTTAGATAAAAACAAAGTGTGATTACTCCTTATAAATATAATACCTAGGCTCATTTACAATATATTTTTACCAATTTGAGAAAGAATAGATTTATGCTTTGGGATTGTAATTATATATTTTTATTTAATAGAAAACTAAGCATGGTGTTGATGTCTTAACAATATTTTCTTAAAAAATATTTATGAATAGATGAATAGTGTTTGCAATTATACCTTATCACCTCTTGTTAGTCCTATACTCTATTTATTCACATATGAAGGAGTCACGTCATCAATATTTGGTCACACCTTAATGGTTCAATTGATCATACACTAGTCTTTTTATAGCTTCAATCATAGTTGCTTTTCTACATTCTTTTTTATCTCTCTAACCTTCACCTTTACTAATTTTACATTCTATATTTTGATTAGTTATATGAGTATAGGTTAGTGGGGAGTTATCCTAAATTTTATGGTCAAGGGGACTTAAACCTCTTCTTTTCCAAGGCTATAAATGCAAGATCATAGGTGGAATTTCGTATAAGTCAAACCTGAATATTAAGACTTAAAAAATTAAAAAAAATATAGAAGTGAATTATACTAGAACATAAAGCAATTCCAACTAGTCTTCTTGGTTTAATTAACCAAATTTTAAAAGTATCACTTTGAATTTAAAAAATAAAATTTATGGTTCTAGTATAATTACATTTACTAATGGATTAGGCTTGAAGTTGAAGTGATGGAAGAGCCATAATATAGAATTATTAATTAATTTTAGTTTCTTGGTTAAGATATATGTTATATTTGTGGGAAACTACACTTGATTAATGTCATAGAAGTGGTTGTACAAGCTTATCATGGGAGATGAAAATAATTTATTAATCATATCACTCTTACTTGTATCGATCCATTCATAAGATGGTTATTGTAGTCACCCTATATAAAAACTTTTGTACATTAAATTAAATTATCATGAAATATTTACATAAGCCTATAATAATTTAGGCTTATTCTAGTATACACATTTCAATTTAATTTATGTATAATTTAATTACAACTCAATAGTGTTTTGCTTTAGATTTGAGAACTTTGATTTTATTATAGGGTAACTTATACATGAAAAATTATTAAATAAAATAAAAAACCAATTGATAAAAACATCATGTGTCTAACAATAAGAATTTGATTTTACCTTCTAAGAGTCTAGTAATAAGTAGAGATTTTAAGCAAGAACTTGCATATGCTAATGATATAATATTTGGCATGAGTTATCAAATATCTATTATCTTTGTATTTTGATAATATTATAATATTTATTGGATGATAAACAATATATATTCTAAGAAATCAATATAAGTTTAAGTTCTTGGAATAAATTGAATAAAACATAAAATTTATAAAAATATATAGTAGCAAGTATTGAAGATTAAGATAAACAAAAAGAGGGTGTTGGAAATTTGAGAAAGGTTTGTTGTCATTGATGTCAAGAGATTGTTGTTTCAGTTTTGTCATCATTAATGTCATCAGGTGGTTTTTCCAAAAGCAAGGAAGGTTTTAAAAGGAATAGGATATAATATTTATTTTTAATATTATATGCCTAAAAAGGCCTAAAAGGTTGAAGACACAAGGAAGGAGAAGCAGGTTTAAATTAAATAATAATATTATAATATTTAATATTATCGGGCAAAATGATGAGGTGAAGAAAATGGGGTCCAAGGAATTATTAAAATAATCTATCCTTGAAAAGACCCATTAAGCAACTTGCAAAGGATTTAATTTAATTTATTTAAATTAAAATATTTTAACCCATGGTTAAAATTTTAATTTAAATAAATAATGGGTGCCAAAGGTTTTAAATTTAATATTTAAATTTAAATTCGAATTTCAAAATTTGAATATTGGGCCGACGTGTAAGGACAAAAAGCAAACATATTTATAGGGGAAATAATCTTCATTATTTTCCTCCTCGATGATATGATATTCGAATGCTATGCTATGCTATGAAAAAGACTTCGTGCGCTGCCTTGCTATGAAAGAAGAAAGATTTCGCATTTAATATTGAAGGAAAAGACAAGGGTTTAAGTGCAAGTGCATGGGAGAGAAGTCCCACCAACGTCGTTAGCACAGGTGGCAGTGGAGGCCAAGCTAGAGCGTTGTGAGGGCAAGAACGTGGGTTCGATTCACGCCATTGTGCTTTGCAAGGGAAATATATTTTTTTATTTGTGCTAAAGGAGAGAGGAGATAAGGAGTAAAATGAAACTCGTGTGCTCTTGATTTTTGTGTGGGTGCATAGCCCAACCAGTGGCCTAGCATTGGGCTAGGGTGTTGAGAAGGCAAGGTTGTGTGTTCGAATTTTGCTAGAAGCACTTTTTGGGCAGAATTAAAATAAAAGGTATGCAATTCATGATTTGATTTTTCAAAGGTTTTTGATATTAGGAAATCTGCATTAAAGGGTTTCGTGAGATTGAAAAGATAGTTTGTGAGTTTGTTAAGGGAGATATAAGGTGTAAGAAAATTAAAATATTTTATTTTAATTTTGGTGGTTAGAATTTATTCTATAAGATAGGAGTGATAAGGTATGCAAAGAAAATTATATTTTATATTTTGAGATAAAGCTATATTGTGTTAATTATTTTGAGAGGAGAAATAAGGTGGATGGAGGGAAAATTGTTGGAAACATTGTTGGATTGAATGTTGTGAAATGCAAAGTTGGAGTGAAAAGGATTGTTTAATAGGCATTGTTGGAAATGTTGAGTAGGTTTTCATGTGCATGATTTGTGGATGTTGAAAGATCATGAGTATCTTTGTTATGTGAGATTGAGAACTATCTTGAGCTAGGGTTTGTGAAATATCATGAGTATCATTGTTATGTACTAGGGGTAAAGAAGAGTATCATTGTTATGTGAAATTGAGAACTATCTTGAACTAGGGTTTGTGAAAGAACATGAGTATCATTGTTATGTGAAAATTGGAATCATCTTGAGTCAAGGTTTGATAGTGTGAGTTGTTGGAAGTATAGTGAAACACTTGGTTAGGGTTTGTATGCAAGTTGTGTTTCATTGAGTGGATGGTTGAGTGAAGTTGATTGATCATTAATGATTGAGAGCATTGGAGTGATAGTTCAAGATTTGTGAAACAAATTATTCTTTATTTCTGAATTGATTTGAAAGTGAGTTTGAAAGTGATAGAGTGATTTGTGAGTGTGAAACATATTGAGTCTCTTACCATTCTCTATATGTTTCTATGGTTAAACAAGATTATGAGTGAAACTTGTTTGTGTGATTGAAGAGGTTTTTGAAAGGATTAAGTTGAGTTGTGTATGCAAGATTTACAATTTGAATAAAGCTTTTGTGAAAGCTAGTGGATTGTTTTGAGTAAGTCCTAGAGGGGACTTAAGGACAAAGTTAAGTAAGATTTTGTGAAAGATTTTTAAGTAGATTTTAGGTAAGTCTTGGTGAAGACTTGTTGAGCAGATTGGACAAGTTCTAGAGAGGACTTGTTGAGCAGATTTGAGGTAAGTCTTGGTGAAGACTTTGAGGATTGAATAGAGATTATTGAGAGATTTAGTAAGTTTGAAGACTTGTGAGATATTTAAGGTAAGTCTTAGAGAAGACTTGAGAGCAGTTTTATGCAAGTTCTTGAGAGGACTTGTGGATAGATTTGAGGTAAGTATTTGAGAAGACTTGAGAACAGATTTGATTGATTGATTTGTTCAAGATTTGAGTTAAGGCTTGGAGCAGATCTAGTAGAGTTGAGTTGTGATTTGATCAAGCTTTGTGTTAAGGCTTGAGGATATATATTGAGAAGATTTGAGATAGAGATTGAGAAGATTTGTGCTAGATCGAAGGATAATGTTTAGTGTATATTTGAGATAGATATTGAGTAGATTTGTGCTAGATCGAAGGATAATGTTTAGTGTAGATTTGAGATAGAGATTGAGTAGATTTGTGCTAGATCGAAGGATAGTGTTTAGTGCATATTTAAGATAGAGATTGAGCAGAGCTAAGAGTAAGCTTTGGAGGTGATAGAGCAGAGGATAGTAGTCTCTAGTGGATAGAGATCCATTAGCTAGGGTAGTGAGGATAGAGGTCTTTTGAGTGAGGATAGGGTCTTCTATGGAGAGAGATCCATAAGCCAGTGTAGTGGAGGCAGTAGTCTTCTAAGAGATCACCAGCTAGAGCAGAGGAGAAGGAGTTCTCTTGTGGATAGAGATCCACAAACCAACAGAGGGGAAAGAGTTCTCCTATGGATAGAGATCCATGAACTTGATTAGGGGATTGGTGTCTCCTTTGGACAAAGGTCCATAAACATTGTAATAGGGAAGGATTCCCAAGAGATTTGTTGAGAAAATTTTAGTGAAATATTTTCTCCGTGGAGTAGCCCACATTGGGTGAACCACGTTAAATTGGTGTCTCTATTGTGTGTGATGATTTGTGCATTGCTTTGATTACTTCTATTGATATTGCCATTGATTATATTGGATAATATTGTTTGGGAAAGAAAAGTAAAAAGTGGTCTTATACTATTCACCTCCATCTCAATATAAGCTTGTGTTCTTCAATTGGTATCAGAGTGGGTTCCTTCGAAAGAGTTTAACAACTTGAAGGAAAAGCTTACAGGAACACAGATGGATTCTTAGAGTGGATCTTCAGGAAATAAGGCACCATTTTTCGATGGGAATAATTATGCATTTTGGAGTGTGAGAATGAAGATTTACCTAATGGCACTAGGAAATGATATATGGCAAGCAGTTGAGGATGGGTACATACCGCCAACTACTCCACCTACAGATAAAGATGGTAAGCTCCTACAATTGAATAATTCAAAGGCAATGAATGGAATCTTAAATGGTTTGCATGAAATAGAGTTTGTAAAATTTATGCATTGCACATCAACAAAAGAGATTTGGGATAAGTTGAAAAATATATATGAGGGAGACAAAAAGGTCAAGATGGCAAAATTGCAAAATCACAAGAAAACATTTGAAGACCTAAATATGAAGGATGAGGAAGACATTGCTACATACTTACTTCATGTGGATGAGGTTGTTAACTCCATGCAAGGACTTGGGTTTAAAGTTGAAGAATCAGATGTTTGTCAAAAGGTTTTAAGGTCACTCCCTAAGAGGTATAGTGAAAAGGTTTCAGCCATAGAAGAGTCAAAAGATATTGAAACTTTGACAAGGGATGAGTTACATGGAACTCTCACAACTTTTGAGATGAGAATAAAAGAGGAGTCTATTCCCCAGAAAGAAGCAACCTTCAAAGTTACAAAGAAGACAAAGGGTAAGAAGTCATATTCAAGTAATGAGTTATCCAATGATGAAGAAGCAAACTATGGTAGAAGGAACAAGGACACAAGAAAGTATAAAGGTACGAAATTAGTTAGGTGTTTTAAATGTGGTAAATATGGTCACTATGCATCTGATTGTCCAGAAGCTAGAAATAGCAGTGGTGATGAGAAATAGGATCATAAGAATAGGGAAGCAGGAAAATACAGGTATCAAAATAAAATTAGGTATGGACAAAACAAGCATGAAAAGAAGTTTTTCCAAAGGCATAAGAAATTTTTTTATGCAGATAAGACATGTAAGAGTTCAAGTGATAGTGATGGAAGGTCCTCAGATAATGAAGAAGAAGAAATTCTATTTTTGACAGTAGAAAAAGAAGATGTTAGAAAAAGAGCACCAATAATTCTCAAGTGTTTTAGGTGTGGTAACTTTGGTCATCTTGAAGATAATTGTACAAGGAATGGGTTCAATTTTAGTGAAGATGAATATGAAGATGCTCTTGAAGGTCCAGAAGAAGAAAGTCTTCTTATGGCAATAGAAGAAGAAGGAAGTGCTCCTATTGAAGATAAATCAGAAAATAATGAGGATGATCTAAAAGATAAAGAATCAGAAAATCAAGAGGAAGGAGAAGTTGATCTTGAGGGTGAGCTTATTTATGCTCTTAAGGAATTAAGGAAGGTAAGAAAGCAGAACTCAAAACTCAAGCTTCAATTTCAAGAATGTGATGAAGAGAAAGGAAAGCTTATAGAAGATCTAACCAACTCAATAGCTAAGACAAGGAGATTTAAAGAGAAGTTAGAGGCAAAGGTTTTAGAATGTGAAAGGTTAGAGCATGAAGTAGCTTCACTAAGGAAGGAAGTAAAAGAGTCTAAAGACAAGCTACACAGGTTTGGGAGAAGCTCAAAGAACTTGGATAAGATTATCAAGGTACAAAGATCTTCATCAAACAAGACAGGACTTGGTTTTGAAGAAGAATATAGAGGACGAGGAGAGGAGTCAATCTCAAGCTCCAAAGAAGAAGAAGCTTCAGAAGAAGAGAGTGAAAGAGAGAGTGAGACTTCTGAGGATAAGTTGGAAAATAGAAAGTTCAACAAGGAAAGGAACAATGCACAAATAAGGAACAGATGGAACAGGAAACATCATAGGGTAGAAGAGACTAAGAGACCAATGGGGTCAAGGCAAGGTTTCTTCAATGGATGTTGCTTCTCATGTCACAGGTTTGGTCACAAGGCTTCACAGTGCTAGACACATATATGGTTTCACCAATAGAAATTTCAGAAATGGGTATCTCTTTCAAGGGTATTGTCACTCTTGTAATCAGTTTGGTCATAAGGCAGTTAATTGTAGGGTTCATGACAGGAATGGATATGGCTTCACTAGGAGGAACTACAAGATATTTGCACCTTCAAGGAATCACAACATTAAGTGTTATAAGTGCAATAATGTTGGGCATATAGCTAAGTGGTGTAGAGCAGAATTTCTAGAGATAAGCAAGAACATGAATATTCAGAGGAATCAGAAGGATCAGTTGAGGAAGAAGGTGGACAAAGGTAAAGAGTAGTGTATGCTGGGAGTAGAGATACTCCCACCCCAAAATTAACCACCTCAAAGAGAGGAGGTGGGGAAGGGGCTGAGCTAAGAGTCTTATCTTTAGCCCCAAGCCCCATAGGTGGCCCTTTGCCATTGATGACAAAGGAGGAGAGATTTGAGTTAAGGGGAGAGCATTCAGTCAAGGGGAGCAATTTCTTAGGGGGAGCAGCTTTTGAAAAAGGAAAAATGAATGGTTAAATAAAAAGGGTTGCCATCAATGACAAAGGGGGAGATTGTTGGAAATTTGAGCAAGGTTTGTTGTCATTGATGTCAAGAGATTGTTGTTTCAGTTTCGTCATCATTAATGTCATCAAGTGGTTTTTCCAAAAGCAAGGAAGGTTTTAAAAGGAATAGGATATAATATTTATTTTTAATATTATATGCCTAAAAAGGCCTAAAAGGTTGAAGACCCAAGGAAGGAGAAGCAAGTTTAAATTAAATAATAATATTATAATATTTAATATTATCGGGCAAAATGATGAGGTGAAGAAAACTGGGTCCAAGGAATTATTAAAATAATCTATCCTTGAAAAGACCCATTAAGCAACTTGCAAAGGATTTAATTTAATTTATTTAAATTAAAATATTTTAACCCATGGTTAAAATTTTAATTTAAATAAATAATGGGTGCCAAAGGTTTTAAATTTAATATTTAAATTTAAATTCGAATTCCAAAATTCGAATATTGGGCCGATGTGTAAGGACAAAAAGCAAACATATTTATAGGGGAAATAATCTTCATTATTTTCCTCCCCGATGATATGATATTTGAATGCTATGCTATGCTATGAAAAAGACTTTGTGCGCTGCCTTGCTATGAAAGAAGAAATATTTCACATTTAATATTGAAGGAAAAGACAAGGGTTTAAGTGCAAGCACGTGGGAGAGAAGTTCCACCGGTGTCATTAGCACAGGTGGTAGTTGAGGCCAAGCTAGAGCGTTGTGAGGGCAAGAACGTGGGTTCGATTCACGCCATTGTGCTTTGCAAGGGAAATCATTTTTTATTTGTGCTAAAGGATAGAGGAGATAAGGAGTAAAAGGAAACTCATGCGCTCTTGATTTTCATGTGGGCGCATAGCCCAACCGGTGGCCTAGCATTGGGCTAGGGTGTTGAGAAGGCAAGGTTGTGTGTTCGAATTTTGTTGGAAGCACTTTTTGGGCAGAATTAAAATAAAAGGTATGCAATTCATGATTTGATTTTTCAAAGGTTTTTGATATTCGAAAATCTGCATTAAAGGGTTTCGTGAAATTTGAAAAGATAGTTTGTGAGTTTGTTAAGGGAGATATAAGGTGTAAGAAAATTAAAATATTTTATTTTAATTTTGGTGGTTAGAATTTATTCTATAAGATAGGAGTGATAAGGTATGCAAGGAAAATTATATTTTATATTTTGAGATAAAGCTATATTGTGTTAATTATTTTGAGAGGAGAAATAAGGTGCATAAAGGAGATTATTGTGTATGTTTTCCTTTAATAAAATTGTTGACTTATATTTTGAAAGTTTGGAGATTATAAGGTGTATTTGAGACTTGTTATTTTTGTATGGTAAAATAATTATTGGGAAAATATTTGCAAGGAGATTTTGAGAAAGATTGTTGTTACCTAACCTTAAAATTGGCAAAGAAGATTTGATTGTGGTTAAGACAGGTTTTGAAGACATATCTCCATCAAAATAAAAGGTATGGGCACATCTTCCTTATGAGTGAAATATTGTTGGATTGAATGTTGTGAAATGCAAAGTTGGAGTGAAAAGGATTGTTTGATAAGCATTGTTGGAAATGTTTGAGTAGGTTTTCATGTGCATGATTTGTGGATGTTGAAAGATCATGAGTATCATTGTTATGTGAGATTGAGAACTATCTTGAGCTAGGGTTTGTGAAAGAACATGAGTATCATTGTTATGTGAAATTGAGAACTATCTTGAACTAGGGTTTGTGAAAGAACATGAGTATCATTGTTATGTGAAATTGAGAACTATCTTGAACTAGGGTTTGTGAAAGAACATGAGTATCATTGTTATGTGAAAACTAGAATCATCTTGAGTCAAGGTTTATAGTGTGAGTTGTTGGAAGTATAGTGAAACACTTGGTTAGGGTTTGTATGCAAGTTGTATTTCATTGAGTGGATGGTTGAGTGAAGTTGATTGATCATTATTTATTGAGAGCATTGGAGTGATAGTTCAAGATTTGTGAAACAAATTATTCTTTATTTTTGAATTGATTTGAAAGTGAGTTTGAAAGTGATAGAGTGATTTGTGAGTGTGAAACATATTGAGTCTCTTACCATTCTCTATATGTTTCTATGGTTAAACAATATTTTGAGTGAAACTTGTTTGTGTGATTGAAGAGGTTTTTTGAAAGGATTAAGTTGAGTTGTGTATGCAAGATTTGCAATTTGAATAAAGATTTTGTGAAAGCTAGTGGACTATTTTGAGTAAGTCCTAGAGGGAACTTAAGGATAAATTTGTGTGAGCTTTTGTGGAAGCTTACAAGCATATTTGAGGTAAGTCTTGGTGAAGACTTGTTGAGCAGATTGGACAAGTTCTAGAGAGGACTTGTTGAGAAAATTTGAGGTAAGTCTTGGTGAAGACTTGTTGAGCAGATTTGAGGTAAGTCTTGGTGAAGACTTGTTGAGCAGATTTGAGGTAAGTCTTAGGTGAAGACTTGAGAGAAGTTTTATGCAAGTTCTTGAGAGGATTTGTGGATAGATTTGAGGTAAGTCTTTGAGAAGACTTGAGAGTAGATTTGATTGATTGATTTGTTCAAGCTTTGAGTTAAGTCTTGGAGCAGATCTAGTAGAGTTGATTTGTGATTTGATCAAGCTTTGTGTTAAGGCTTGAGGACTGAGATTGAGCAGATTTGTGCTAGACCTAAGGATAGTGTTTAGTGTATATTTGAGATAGATATTGAGAAGATTTGTGCTAGATTGAAGGATAGTGTTTAGTGTATATTTGAGATAGAGATTGAGTAGATTTGTGCTAGATCGAAGGATAGTATTTAGTGTATATTTGAGATAGAGATTGAGCAGATTTGTGCTAGATCGAAGGATAGTGTTTAGTGTAGATTTGAGATAGATATTGAGCAGAGTTGAGAGTAAGCTTTGGAGGTGACAGAGTAGAGGATAGTAGTCTCCAATGGATAGAGATCCATTAGCCAGGGTAGTGAGGATAGAGGTATTCTGAGTGAGGATAGGGGTCTTCTATGGAGAGAGATCCACAAGCTAGTGTAGTGGAGGCAATAAGTCTTCTAAGAGATCACCAACCAGAGTAGAGGAGAAGGAGTTCTCCTATGGATAGAGATCCACAAACCAATAGAGGGGAAAGAGTTCTCCTGTGGATAGAGATCCATGAACTTGATTAGGGGATTGGTGTCTCCTTTGGATAGAGGTCCATAAACATTGTAATAGGGAAGGATTCCCAAGAGATTTTTTGAGAAAATTTTAGTGAAATATTTTCTCCGTGGAGTAGCCCACATTGGGTGAACCACATTAAATTGGTGTCTCTATTGTGTGTGATGATTTGTGCATTGCTTTGATTACTGTTGTTGATATTGCCATTGATTATATTGGATAATATTGTTTGGGAAAGAAAAGTAAAAAGTGGTCTTATACTGTTCACCCTCCCCTCTCAGTATAAGCTTGTGTTCTTCAAATGGAATTGCTAAATTAGATTTATACCAATTATAATGGAGATTTTTTTACTACATAGGAAAGGAAGATAAATTTCTAGAGGAGAAAATATATGGAATAAGATATTTATGGAAAAATAGATGCCTTAGAGAAGATTTTTTTTGTTGATAATTCTAAAGGTGAGAGATTGACAACACTCCATGGAATGAATAACTGGACCTAATAATAAAACTCAGATATTCTCTAGAAAAAATATTAAGCATAATTGAGCATCAAATATTTAACAAGATTAAGAAAAAAATGAAATCATGGATTATGTTCAAGAATTTACATAATATTTTTACATGATGAATATAGATAAATATAACCAACCAGGGAAGAAAAAACTCAACTCAACCTTATGGTAGGATCACTTTCAAAGGTGCATATGAGTCAAGATTGGAATAACATAAAATGTAGTTTGATAGATGTCACAAATTTAAATAATGAAGTATTAATATTTGGGATGAAAATAATAGTAGGTCAACTACACATGTTAGAATAACCATGATCCAGTATTTTGGAAGGAATAAAAAGTAATATAATTACATTAGATTAACTAATTGAAAGTGTTATTAGTGAGATAATTCTAGATTTAATAACAATTGAAAAGGGTGTTAGGGATGAAATACTTGAAATTTCAATAAAAATATCATATTTTAGTTTTAAAATTATTTATGTTGACAAGATGAGGAAGGAATGAGATAAGTGGGAAAGTATAATATTTGATAAATCTTCTTTGATATTACATAATTTTTATTTCCAAGAAGATTTTATAACTATTATGGATTCTTGTAGACTAAAGGAAGAAATTATTATATTGAATTCATCTTTTACTCAAAAGTTCCACAATTTGATTTTATATTATAGCTAATCATGAAATATATTATTGTATATAAGTATACAATATTAAATCATGATGTTTCCACCTTATATCATTCTTCTTAAGTTTAAGAATCATCAATGGCCATAAAATTTTAGATGAATATAGTACCTAATAAATAAGCTATTCCAAGGATGGAAAAACAAAATAATTATAGTGTGCAAGAAAGAAGAAAATATGGAAATCAATTGATTAGATAAAGTGAAGATATTAATAATGATAAAACACCGTATGTATATGGTGCATTTCATACATGTCATGCTTGTACAATAGCTAAAAGGAATGGTAAAAATAATAAAAGAAAAATTTCAACATATATTAAGAACATAGTTCAAAGAAATGTTGATTGTAAAGAAAAATAGTTCACATGGATAGACATCCCAACATAAAAAATGTTGGCTTAAGAAAATAAGAATTTATTAAGGAAAAATATTTGCATATGACAATAATCTAAAGGAGACATCATAGATGTTATTATATTTCATTGATAAGGGCATGGAAAAATAAAAATAAGTCATATTAAGTCAAAATTAAAGTTTGCATGACCTTGAAAGATAAGTGAAAATCATATTTTTAAAGGACTCAAGTCATAGAAGAGAAGTCAATTCTCTTTAATGTGAAATATTAAGACAAATTTCAAAATAGAGGAATAATTTTTTTTTAATAGACTTATTTCCCATAGGTATAATATAGGTTTTAGATAAAATTTTAAGATTTTAGTTTAAATAGGTTAATATAGAGTTTGTGTAAAGATGCAAGGTAGTAGCTAGCATAACTATCTTGACTAGGTCAACATTGATAGGCCAAGCATGTAGATAGTATAACTTCATAACCTTCCATATTACAACTATAAAATTATATAGATATTATTAGAAGTTTTCTATATGTTCATAATATTAGAAGGTATCTACTACATAAAATTTAGATAGTAATTCCATTAGATAATTCTCCAAACATGGAATGGAACAATATAGAAAATTTCAAAGAGAAAATCATATCTTAGTTATAAATTTATCACATTGTAATATTTATGATGATTCAAATTATCATAGACAAATAATTCAAAGAATTATCTCTAATTAAAAATTTAGAACAAATTTTCATAACGAGTTGTATATGACCAAATAATTATTTTTTATATTTTCTTATATAAAATAGTCTAATAACATCAAAATGAGTGGAATTTTTAGTTAAATATTCAAGAAACATGTATCAGTCCCTCCAAACTATTTTATCATATATTTCATTTATTAGGTACCCTAAACACTAAAAATGTAACTAACCCAATTTTTCTTATTGATTGAGTTAACCCAATTTCAAAAGTATCACTTTGAATAAATAAAATAATTTATGGTTATGGTATAATTATATTTACTAATGGATTAGGCTTGAATTTGGAGTGATGGAAGAGACATAATATAGAATTATTGATTATTTTGAGTTTCTTGGTTAAGATATATGTCATATTGGTGGGGGAGCCAAACATGATTAATATCATAGAAGTGGTTGTACAAGGTTACCATGGAAGATGAAAAGCATTCATTAATCATAGAAATTTTACTAATATTGATCCATTCATAAGGTAGTTTTTATAGTCACCGTATATAAAAAAAAAACTGGACATTAAACTAAATTATTATGTAATTTTTATATAAGCCTATAATAATTTAGGCTTATTCCAGTATAAACTTTTCAATTTAATTTTTATATAATTTAATTACAACTCAATAGTATTTTTGTTTAGATTTGAGAACTTTGGTTTTATTATAGGGTAACTTATACATGAAAAATTATTGAATAAACTAAAATCCAATTGATAAAAATATCATGTATCTAACAATAAGAATTTATCTTTATCTTCTAACAGTCTAGTAATGAGTAGAGATTTTAAGTAAGAACTTGCATATAATAATGGCATAATATTTGGCACAAGTGATCAAATAAACCTTATCTTTGTATTTTGATAATATTATATTTTTTATTGTATGATAAACAATATATTCCAAGCTTTCAATATGAGTTTATGTTCTTCGCATAAATTGAATAAAATATAAAATTTATAAAAGTATATACTAGTAAGTATTGAATATTAAGATGACAATGTAGAACCCCTTGGTCTTGGTTTCTCAAACCAAGGTGGCCCCACAAGGGGTTTTTTGATAAATTAAAAAAAAAAGTATTGAATACTAAGATAAACAAAAATATGGAATTGCTAAATTTGATTTATATCAATTATAATGGAGGATTGTATGCTACATAGGAAAGGAAGAGAATTTCTAGAGTAAAAAGACATGGAATACGATATTTATAGAAAAATAGATGCCTTAGATAATATTTTTTGTTGATGATTCTAAATTTTAAGAGAATGAAAACACTCCATGGAATGAATAATTGGACCTATTAAGGAAACTCGGATATTATTTAGAAAAATATTAAGCATAATTGAGCATCAAATATTTAACAAGATTAAGAAAAAAATCAAATCATGGATTATGTTCAAGAATTTACACAATATTTTGACACTAAGAATATAGATAAATATAACCAACCAAGAAAGACAAAAATCAACTCAACCTTATGGTAGGACCACTTTAAAAAATGCATATGAGTCAATAGATTGGAAAAGCATCAAATATAGTGTAATAGATGTCATAAATCTAAATAATGAAGTATTAATATTTATAATGGAAATAATAGTAGGTCAACTACACATTCTAGAATAATCATGAATGTTTTGGAAGGAAAAAGAAGTAATATAATTACATTAGCTTAACTAATTGAAAGTGTTATTTTATTAGGGTGAAAATAAAGGGTTTTCTAAAGGGCCCTAATCCATTTTTACAAAACCACTCCTTTGCATTAAATTATACAATAAATAATTAGAGAAGTGTAGTAGTAGAACAAGATAAAAAGTCACATAAACCCCTTAAAGAAAAAAAAACTTAAAAGCTTCACTTCCTATGAGTACAAGAGGTGAATAAAGATTACAACTACTAATTAATAATTTAACCAATATTTTTTAATAGAGTAAATACTTCTTATATATACATATACATCGTGGGGATGTGGTCTACCGTCAAGCACGCAACTTGAATTTTAACCAAAATTTTATCTATAATAAGCTTGAAACTCCATCTAAACTATACTCCTCAACTCATTAGGAAAATCATCCCTCCATAGAATTGGTTCAGGACTATCTACACCTTTATTGGTCAACCAATATGCCACTTGGTTACCCTCTCAATAGATATACACTATATTAACCTCCTCCAAGGTTGTAATAATTGTAGCTACCACATCACTAAACTCAAATATTACCAAAGAACCAAGGTTATGCATAGCGGCTATTTATCACCAAATTGGCTAAAATTAGGATTTTTAAAATTTAGAATTGGATAATATTTGGGACCCTTGAGTAGGGCCCATTAGCCAAAAAATTTTGGGTGAAAATTTATTTTGGGTCGATTCACCAAAATTGTATAATAATTATACTATTTTAAGTTTAATTTCTAGCATTTTCCTTTATAATAGTGAACCTTCTACATGTGTTAGACACTATTTGCTTGGATTTCAAAACTTATTCGCAAAATTTTTATAAATACATTTTGGGGCTGACCCCTTATGCATAACCCTACAAAGAATAGTAAATATGTCATAAAATAGTATCCCACTACTGCATCACTCAATAGGAACCCTACCAATGAATAGAAACCCTACCACACAATAGTATCCCACCATTAAGGTTGTAGTCTTTGCATCACTCAATAGGAACCCTACCACAAAAAAACATTTTACAATTTTTTTTATGGGCCATCCTAACACCTTACCCTACCACAACCGTCATAAATATTGTATGCATTACATTGCTCAATAGTACACTATGCCAAAATAGTAACCCTACCATAGAATAAAATCTCACTACTAAACCACTCAACAGAAACTAGGTAATCACTTCCAATGACTACAAGAGGTGCATAAAGCTTACAACCACTTATTAATAATTTAAGCATAATTTTTCTATCATAATATTTCAATTCTCTCTCAACTATACTCCTCAACTCACTAGGGAAATCATCCCTCTAAAAAATAGCTCAAGATTGCCTACACCTTTTTTGGCAAACCAATATGCTACTTCATTAGATATGCACTATATTAACCTTCTTCAAAACTACAATGATCTCTCTTGCATCTGATATAATGTCTAACATGTTCCAACTAGCTTCATTCTTACCCTTTACCTGACTAAAAGTGTTATTGGTGAGATAATTATGGATTTAATAACTAGAAAGGGAGTTAGGGATGAAATACTTGAAATTTCAATAAATATCATATTTTAGTTTTTTTTTTTTTTATGTCGAAAATATGAGGAAGGAATGGTATGAGTGGGAGAGTATCACATTTTACAAAATCTTCCTTTGTGTTACATAATTTTTATATCCAAGGACTTTTTTAACTATTATGGATTCTTGTAGACTAAAGGAAAAAATTATTTTATTGAATTAATATTTTACACAATATTTTCACCATTTGAGTTTATATTATAGCTAATCATGAAATATATCATTGTATGCATTCTAATTATACAAGATCCAAGCATAATGCTTCCACCTCATATTATTATTCTTAAGTTAGAGCATCATCAATGACCATAAAATTTTAGATGAATATAATCAATAATACATAACCTGTTCCAATAAAGGAAATACAAAATAATTCTAGTGTGCAAGAATAAAGAAAAAATGGAAATCAAATGATTAGACAATGGAGAAATCATATATTCCATACTTGTACAATAGCTAAAAGGAATGGTAAAAATAATAAGATAGAAACTTCAATAGATATTAAAAATATAGCTCAAAGAAATATTGATTGTAAAGAAAAATAGTTCACATAAGTAGAGATCCTAACATGAAAAATATTAGCTTAAAAATATAAGAGTTTCTTAAGTAAAAATAGTTGCATATCACAAAGATCTAAATGAGACTATATAGATTATATTCCATTTATGAGGATGTGGAACAATAAAAAGAAGCCATATTAAACCAAAATTAAAGTTTGCATGATCTTGAAAAGAGAAGTCAAAATCATATTTTTAAGAGATTCAAGTCATAGAAGATAAATCAGTTCTCTTTAATGTGAAATATTAAGAGAAATTTCAAAATAAAGGAATAACAAAAAAAATTGAATAACCCTATTTTCCAAAAGAAAAATTTAGGTTTTAGAGAAAATTTTAAGATTTTAGTTTAAATAGGTTACTATAGAGTTTTTGTAAAGATGTAAGGTAGTAGCTATTTTAACTATAGTTGAGAAAATCTACAAAAAAATCTCAATTCAAGTCAATTTTTCTCGATTCACAACTTGGTCGATTTTTTTTGTGATTTTTTTCCAATGAAAACTTACCGATTTTTTGCCAAAATTTCCTATTTTTTTGTCAATATTTGTCTGATTCTTTTTCCATGCTGATTCTAATACGATTTCAATTTTCTCAACTATGATCATAAGTATCTTGACTAGATCAACAATGATAGGCCAAGCATGTAGATAGTATAACTTCATATTTTTTCTAGAGTATATAATATAACTTCATAACCTTCCATCATACAACTATAAGATTATATATAGATGTTCATAATATTAGAAGGTATCTACTTCCTAAAATTTAGATAATAATTCCATTAGTTAATCCTTCAAACATGGAATGGAACAAAATAGAAAATTTCAGAGAGAAAATTATATCTTAGTTCTAAAGTTATCACATTGTAGTATTTTATGATGATTCAAATTATCATGAAAAAATAATTCAAAGCATTATCTATAATAAAAAATTTAAAACAAATTTTCATAATGAGTTTTATATGACCAAATATTTATTTTTAATGTTTTCTTATATAAAATAGTCAAATAAGGTCTAGATGAGTGGAAGCTTTAGTTAAATATTCATGAAGCATGTACCAATTCTTCCAAAATATTTTGTCATACGAATCATCAAATCTTTAAACACTAAAAATGTAATTTGGATCTTAGAATTTCAAGAATATAAAAAATAACTTTAAGAATAAAAATACCAATGCAACTAAAAAAATTACAAGGATAAAAGTTTCACTTATGCATGTGATAAAATAAGCAAACAAATTTTTAGGAGAATAATTATCCATAGTGATTTCACTTAAATTCTTATATCATAGGTTTTGTTGAGCATGCAAGTGACACATCGTCAAGGGTAAGCCAACATACTTAGGACATAAATCTACTTCCTCTTGAAAGGGAAATATCTTTCCCCCAAGGTTTGAGTATACCAAGTCTTAACCAGTGTGGATATACTCATAGGTCATTGATAACTATTCCTTCAAGGAGCCTTTACTAGTTATGACTCTAAAAAATAAGTTTATTAGGCACAATATCTTTAAATAAAAAGATTAACTATCTAAAAATAAATCTACTACACTAATATTGCAAAATACACAAGCTTAGAAAAATTAAAATGGGTAAAGAAAGATAAATTTTAAGCTATGTGAATTATAGTTTTCCAATCAATATCATTCATTGATTGGGCAGGATCTTGGTCTAAGTTGACACCACTCAATTCCTTCATTTTGGTTTGCATGTCCTTTGTCAGGCAATTATGATGTTTATTATTCTTCATGGAGGTGGTAGTCACTTTCTAGCTCTAAAAAATATCATGTGATATAATTTTTCATTTATTGAGTGTCAAATGTACTTTGCATTGAGATCCTTGAGTTCACTATTATGTTGTTACATGCCTGCTTGACCGACAATAAAATATCACATTCACCATCATATATGTCATTTTTAAAATTTAAGGCAACCTTCACAAATATCATTTTATAATAAATTATGTACACCTTGGGGTTGCTTTCAACCATACTATGGCTATGCTTCATTGAATTTCTAGTATTATGCTTAGGCATGCCTCATTAAATCTTCAACCAAGTTTAGGTTTTCTATTAATTTCACTATAACTATTGTGCTTGTCTTACCTAAATAGCATTAAAATTCCATGTCTGCGATATTTGCATGTGTTTGATCAAAAAAATATATATATATTACTTTTATCATAAAAAATGTACTAATTATTTTTATTTTTTAAATCATTAAAAAATTGGAATCCAAATAAGAGGTCCGAGGTTAAATCCCATGGGGGTAGGGTTGCACACCATTCTCCCACAACCATAGTCTAGTTTGATAAACAAATTGTGGTAAAACATATTGTGAACTATGACATATAGATACTAAAAACTACTTTACTTTTTTTACAACCTAAGTGGGAATAGCAATGAATATTTTGAAACTTTAAGAAGGTCTAATGTTAGAATATTGTGATGGGTAATACTACACACCATGCTTTGATAACCAATGTATGATTGAATAACCAGATATAGGGTAAAAACATATTCCTTGAGGATTTTTCCATATGACATATGACCTCATGGATATTATAAACTACTTAATATTTTACTTTTTTAATACTTTGTAATTTTACATTAATTTTTTTTTTTTTTTTCTAATTGTTTTCATTAAAGAAATCATTTTGGTTTATTTTAGACTTTCTATTTTAGTATTTTATTTTTCTTAAATTTACTCATTTAAAAAATTTGCATTATAATATGTTATATTTAATATTTATGTATTCAAAAAATTATACCTGTGATTATTTTATTATTGTTATAATATTACTATGAATTATACTTAAATTAAAATATAGAATATTTTTTATAAATTATTATTATTATTTTATTTTGTTATTGTGAGAAACCTCTATGATCGGGGCACAGGGCTGAGCAGTCTCCTCCCAACCATAACCCCTAGTAAAGCCGAGAATTGTACTTATCAATAGAGAATTTAACACAAAGCCACCACATACCCACCCCATCACACACTCGTAGTTTGAACCTTGGACGTCCCGAAGAATAACCAAAACCCCAACCATTATGCTGCATCCCAGGTGCTTATAAATTATTATTATAACAATCTGATTAAATTAACTAAAAATTAAAGTTACACGTATTATAGAAATAGAGAGTAAACTTTAAAAGATAAATTATTTAACATGACCACTTGTTTTTATTATGCACTAATCATCTAATCTAATAGAATTATTATTTTTAAAAAATAACTAAGCTATAAAATAATATACCTTACTAACATAAATGATATTTTAAACATCCCAAAAGGGATGCCACTTTCGGGTAAGACCCAAGGAGGCAGGGGTATCCATTCCGCCAAAAAATCTTAGGACTCGGACCTGGCCTACCACCTTTGACATACTCAAGGAGCAAACAAACACATAAAACCAATTTAAAAATAAGTAAATAACAACAAAAATAATAAAATAAAATAAAAAAACATGCTCCTTGAGTGTGTCAAAAATAAAAGCACAACCAAACACGCACAATAAGATAAAAGAAACCACAACACAAACCACATAGAAAAACACAAGAACCATATAACAAAACACAAACAAGACAAAAACAATAGAACACTACAAAGACATAACCCAAAAAAAACATGAAAAATAAACACAACCAAAACCTAAAAAATAAAATAAATAAAATAAAAATAAAAATAAAAAACAACCAACAATAGACAATAAACAAAAACAAAAAACATAGAAAACACTCACACATAAAAACACGAAATAACACAAACAAAGAGAAACACAAGAACAAGAACGAAAAAAACACAAGAAAAATATAAAAAAACATTAAAAAAAAATGAAACAACAAAAACACAAGAACAAAAAAAAACAACACAAAGAACACAAAAACAAAACAAAACAAAAGAACCCACCCACCTTAAAAAAACTAAACAAAACAAACAAAAAAGAAAAAAGAAAAAAATGAACAAAACAATGACCTATCTAGACCAAAAGACTATTAAGGCAAGAATCAACAAAGGAAACAAAATAAAGAATAGAATGAGCTAGGGAACTAAAAAAAACTGAATGAACCAAAGAGAAGCAAAAAAAAAAACAAGAAGAAACTAGGTACCTTCAGAACTGGAGCCATCCAAAGAAATGATAGAAAGAAGAGCTTCCCTAATTTGAGAAGCCCACCATATAGGAGGGTGGCCATAACAAGTAAGATCACATTTGTCAAAATCCCAATTAGCTAAAGCATTAGCACTCTTATTTTGATCTCTGACCATATGATTGTAATCAACTTTCAAAAATCCCATCTGGATTAACTGAAACTTCTCAATAATTCTTTTTATTCTCCAATTCACCTTATGATTCTTAGAAGGAGTCTTCAAGAGATTAATCATAAGTTGAGATTCAGACTCAACTAACACATTTTCCCATCAACCTTAGTAGCCTCCTGAAGGCCTCTGAAGATACCATACCCCTCAGCAAGGTTATTGGAAAGAATACCCAAATTCTTAGTAAAAGTAAAAACCAGGGAGCCATATGAAAGTCTAACAATTCATCCCACACTGGCTTTTCCAGGGTTCCCTCTAGAGGCTCCATCAGTATTGAATTTTCCAAAATTCTTAGGAGGAGGTTGCCCATTTCTAGTCCTATCCATCTTACTAATACTCACATTCCCTTTAAGTTGGTTGCCCTTAGAAGGTTTAATCTTCAATCTTTGCATCACTTGATCCCATCTTTGGTGGGAGTTTTGGGGATGATTAAGGAGTTGATGGACTGATTCAACTAAGTTGGCTATGGTAACATAAATGATATTTATGATGATACTTTTTCATACATTTTTTCTCATTATCATATTTTCTTTAATTTATACTATTAAATATATTTTTTTAATTTATTATCAATCAAACTATTTTATTTTATTATTGTTAGGTTTAAATATATAAATAAACATCTTAATAATAATAGTAATAATTATTTTATTTATTTATTTTTTGAATAATACTTTTTATACACATTCACCATGGGGATTGAACCCGGGTCAATAACGTTCTTACCGGTAAATTACACTCATAAGATAATAATCATAATTATTGTTATAATAATATTCTTAAGATCAATAATATTATTTTAGAATATATAACATCCCCTACCTATGTTAAAAGCCACTACTAAAAATTTTCATTGAGCATAGAGATAAGGTAGCTAAACTTGGCTTGACATTCTTTTTTCCTTAGTTTATCACGCATACTAGGTTACTCAATTGATAACATCATGGACCGAGCATAACTTTGTCATCTCTTGTGGCATATCATCCAACTATGGCATTCACTTAGCCTTTGACACTAATCCACCTTGGTGACAACATTCATACAACATCACTTCAGCTGATGCCAATTCAATTTATTCTTTTTTAATCCTACTTTGCATTGGTGACAATGCCAATGGTTAGATGACACCTTTGTTATAGTGTAACCTTAGTCATCATCATTGTCAACAAGTGTCCATGACAACTCTTTTATCATTGGTGCCATCTTTGATTGATCATAATACCCATTTTTGTTTCTAGTGCCTAATGTACTAATTTAAGTGATAAAGTAAGCAAACATATTTAGTGAGTGTGGTTTATCGATAAGGACGTCATTTACATTATGGATGATGTGATTTGGGATTAATTCCATGATGGATATATATAAGAAGTATTACTAAAAATAAAGCAAACATAGGCCGCAAGTTTGACACAATATTCATACGTTAAAAGTTTCAAGGAGAATGTTGAGAATAAAAGTCTAATGTTTCGGTGACGAACAGTTTCTTGTATGGCACGCTTATCTTTTTGCTTTTTAGTTTTTCTAATTTTTATTTTACTTAATTTTTTACCCACATCAAGAGAGAAACTTCAATGAAAAGGGAAATAAAGCAGACCGTACTGTTAAGAGAAGCTTAAATACAGTAACCGCACAAGCCTTCATGTATTTTAGAGCACAGGGTTGAAGAAACTGAGGGACAATGAGTTTCTTCAAAGACCAACCAGATCCGCTCATTGTCTTGAGCCGAATCAAAGCAACTTTACATGTGAAGTTTTCAGACCTTCCCATGGAGGCGAGAGACGAGATTGAAAATGCTTTCAGACCATTAAAGCCTGTCTGCCCCAGTTGTTTCTCCAACGACTGCAAATACAGGTATCTAAACAACAAGCATCGTTCCAAGCAAATTCAGCCAAGGTTCGCGTGTAACAACTGTGATGCCAGCTTTACTCTTGGAGGGCGAAGGTATCTTCCCAAAAACAATTCTAGAGAATATAAGTATGCATCGTCCTCTTCGTCATGTCGAAGGAGTTCCGTTATTCAGAAAACCGAATCAATGGTGGATGTGTGCAACACTTCCCATGGATCTGCTCAGATTTCTGACGATATGGGTCACAGCAATTTTCAAGGGCGTCCGCTACGACAAGAGGAACATATGGTAAGTGGGTGTGATAACTATGGCCGTGGAAATGGAAATGGGAATCCCTCTTTGATTCCTTATTCTCTCGAAAATAACATCTCCATGCCCGAATCAACATGGCCCTCGATGACAATTCCGAATCTGCACAGCAGTTATGAGCTATTCTCTCCGGAAAGAAGCTGTGGATATAATTTCTCAGTTGAAGGAGTGACAGGATGCAGCAATAATGATGGAGTCCAAGCGTATAGCACTTCCGAGTTTGAAAGCAAGATGAGCTCCGAAATGATGTCCTGGGTTCCAAATACACCGATTGAGGGCAATCAACAAGTGTCCTCAAGTTGCTATCTCACTGACAATACTGAAATAAGTGGTGTCGAAGAAGAAGAAAGGAAATGGATGCAACTGGAAGAGGCTTTGGATTGGTTATTCGAGCAAATTTTTTAATAAAAATTGTAGCCCTAGGTCTCTAGGAGAACTAAACTCATTGGCGAGTCAATTTTGTCGCCCCTTTAACTCGGCAATGTAGTTGTGAATATAAATAGCCGGCAATGTAGTTGTGAATATAAACAACACTTAATTTAGTGAAGAATATTCTGTTATGGCCTTTTTCTTATCTTTGTGTCAAATTTTTTGAAGGGATGAAATAACCGGTTGTATCACAAGACCATAGAGAAATTGATAGAAGTCCAAGGTAAATTTTATACAAGCTTGATTTTATGATGATCTGGTGTTTTGTTAAAAGCAGTATAGTGTCTAAACCATTGCTTGGACGAATGGTCGTTGATACACAGTGGGATATCCTCCATTCTTTTATGGTTTTGGACGAAGGTTCATTGATACACAGTGGGATGTCTTCCATTCTTTTATGGGTTTGAACTGTTCTTGTAATTCTTATAATGCGGTTGAGCAGTGAGATTGAATTTTTATTTCTACCAATTCCAATCCACAATTAATCTAGGAGCTCTTTGTCGCACAAAATAGTTGTATAGTCCGTTATGAAACATATTATAGCCCGTAGAAATTACCCAAGTGCAGATTTGAAGGGAAAGAGGGTAAAACATCAAGGTAAGTAAACGCAGAAATAAATAAGCCTTAGAATGCAATCGACGCCAATCGAGTCTGTTGCACTCGCATGCCTAAGGTTGAATTCCATGCTCAGTTTTCCAGCCATGTATACTTTGTAACGTCTTGCGTATAACGGTAACTTATTTTCCCAAGCCATTATCTGCTTTTCTTTTTTAACAACTGTCCAATGACAAAGTGCAAAGAGAAGATGATCGAAGAGGAGAGAGAAAGCTTTCAGAACGGCGACTTAGTAGTTACAGGTCCTTTTCATTGTGCATGGCCTTTGAAAGTTTAGGCCTTTGAAAGTTTTGCCGGCTAGTCCTTAATTAGGATTGATTGCCGTAACTTTGGCTGCTAGCATTATTAAATTGTATGTGACTTTTACTAGAACCATTTTATAAAAACATGTAAACATTATATCTATAATTAGATTAGCCAAACTATATTTGGCTTTTTTATTCATTAAAATATATATATATATATTTTTTTATTTATTAAATTTTTTATATTATTGT
Organism: Wollemia nobilis; assembly: GCA_028583015.1. NCBI lineage: Eukaryota > Viridiplantae > Streptophyta > Pinopsida > Araucariales > Araucariaceae > Wollemia > Wollemia nobilis. The sequence goes on along the minus strand of JAQPPZ010002395.1, from coordinate 668,438 downwards.
TGAAAATATAAATTCTTTTAGTTAGTCATTATTTACTACTTTATTCTTTGTAGATATGTTGGTATATTTAAAATATCACTTTTATCAATAATTTATGAACATCCATAATAATGGTGTTATTGGTTTAATTTTAGCATCCTTTCTTTTTATAAAATTAATAATAATACATTAATTAACATCAATTTATATATGATTACACTCTTTTTTTTTTTCATGTTTATGTTGATCAATATAGGAATTGTCTTAGCTTTGAATTTTTTTTAATTTTTAAACTAGTTATATGAGATTGAAATGGACCTCATCCATATTAACTACATTATCTCAATAAATGATATTGAGGTGTATGGTAATTATGCATGCACGCAAGTTAGTTAATTTTACACATGGAAGTGTAGGTTCAAGAAAACTATAAATACCCCTAATAAAACCTTCATTTTTAACTTGAGTTAGTATGAATTTATCTTTCTTGAGTTTTACTAGTTATAATTGCTATCTGTTTTGTGGGAATACTTGAGCAGGGTTATGCACAGTGGGGAATATTCACAAATTGGGTGAATATTATGATTTCTAAAATTGAAAATTGGTGAATATGAGGACCCTCGATGTCGATCCATTTGCCTAAAATTTTCAGGATCAATTGTTTCTTAGGGTCAATTCGCCACAATATATATCCAAACATAGGCATATTTGTACTCGTTGGAAAGCTCTTTTTAAGCCTGATCTAATGGTGGTGTTTTTATGAAGTTATAAGATGATTTAATAGGTCAAAAGTGGCCCCAAATATGACCTTAAATTTTAGGGCTTCAAATACCCCAAATTTTGGTATGAAGATGCTCAATTTGATTTGCTTAGGATTCTCCATGATTCACCTTGATTTTGATTAAGATTCACCATATTTTTACAAGTACATTTTGTGTCCAATCCCTTATGCATAACCCTGTACCTGAGCCAATTGAATGCAACCTTCATCAACATCCCCTAGGTGGTCGTAGGGGATTTCAATACCCCCCTGCATCCTTCTAACAAAAAATGAGGATCAGGATTACCATCAAGGAGTATGGAAGAATTCAATGAGTTTGTTAACTCTAATGAACTGATGGGTGTTAGGCTGAGAGGAACAAAGTATACTTGGAGCAATCATCGAGTTGGAAATCAATTAATCCATGAGAGATTATATAGGTTCCTTCTCTCAAAAGAAGCTATTATTGTCTTTGAAGATTCAACCTTGCAATATTTGTCTCGGATTGGGTCTGACCACAACCCAATTCTTATGGAGCTTTCGCATCTCAAATCCTTCAGAAAACCCTTCCGATTTCAATCTATGTGGATTAAACATCCATACTTGAGAGAAAAGATTGAAAGTTGGTGGCAAAAACCCTATCAAGGAAGTTTTTCTTTTAAACTATCCCAAAAATTGAAGAAAGTAAAAGATAATCTCAGAGTCTGGAATAAAGAGGTCTTTGGAAACCTTTTTGAGAATAAAAAAGTAGTAGCAAAAAGGTTGAAGACCATAGAGAACAAGATTCATAACGGTTTGTGTGATGAGGCAACTAGATCAGAAGAAAAAGCTACTTTGTCAGAATACCATAACATCCTAGCCTATGAGGAGATGTATTGGAGGCAGAAATCCAAAGCTTTATGGCTAAAGGATGGTGATTCTAATACAAATTTTTTCCATGTCACAACTCTATGGAATAGAAGCAACAATAAAATTAGAGAGCTAACCAAACCAGATGGCTCCTCTACCCAAAACATCCTGGAGATTAGAGAGGAAACGGTATCATACTTCAGTTCTCTCCTAGATGAGGACTCTCAGTGCCAAGAGGTAGCCAAAGTAGCTCTCATTCAATTCATCCCTCAGGTCATAGACAACTCCACCAATGATAAACTCTTGGCCCATTTCATCGATGAGGAAATTAGATCTGCCCTGTTCAGCATGGATCTGGATAAGGCCTTGAGGCCTAATGGATTTTCTCATCATTTCTACCAAGTATTTTGGGATATAGTGGGGAATTATGTGATGTCTGCCTTAAGGGAGCTTCAAGACTCAAAAAACATCCCTAGGGGGTTCAACTCAACATTCCTTACTTTAATTCCTAAAAGCTAGGATTCCAAATCTATGGCTGACTTCAGATTGGTAAGCTTATGCAATGTGGCCTACAAAATTCTCACCAAAGTCTTATCCAATCGCATGAAAGAAATCTTTCCCATGATTATTGACTCTTGCCAAGGGAGCTCGATTCAAGGAAGATCAATCTTAGATGGCATCATCACAGTCCATGAAGCCCTCCACTCAGCTAGTCAGACCAAGAAGGCCTCCTTTGCCTTAAAGCTTGACATGAACAAAGCTTTTGATAGAATCAACTGGGAGTTCATGCTAGCAATGTTACTCAAATTTGGGTTTCATCCTCAATGGGTCAAATTGATTAAAGGTTGTATATCTAGGCCTTGGTTCTCTATCTTGGTTAATGGATCAACTGTAGGATATTTTTAGAGCAACAGAGGACTCAGGCAAGGGGATCCTATAAGCCCAATGCTCTTCATTATTGTGGTTGAAGCCTTAGGAAGAATGATCAAAGCAACATGCCAGTTAGGATTAATATCTGGGGTAAAAGCCACATCCCTTACCATTTCGGTTTCCCACCAACAATTTTTGGATGATACCCTTATTCTAACCAAGTCCTCGATGGTGGAGACCAGAAGAATCAAGGAAATTCTAAAGTTGTATGAGGAAGCAGCAGAGCAAAAGGTGAACTTCAACAAGAGAAAAATCTACTTCCTTAACACCCTCATCCCCAGGCAAACCAAAATAGCTTGAATTTCGGGATGTTCCATTGCCAACCTCCCTACTTCCTACTTAGGACTTCCTCTTTTCTCAAGCTCTTTGGAAGAATCCATGTGGAACAATGTGGTATAAATAATCCAAAAAAATCTAGCAGGATGGAAATGTCATCTGTTATCCCAGGTAGGGAAAGCCACCCTAACAATGGCATATTTATAGAGCATCCCAGTTTATTTTCTCTCAGTATTTAAGGCCATAGTCAAGGTTTACCAAAAAATTAAACAACTCCAAAATAATTTCTTATGGTCAAGATTCGAAGAGAAACAGAGGATCCACTTGGTAGGTTTGAGCAAGGTTTGTAGACCTAAAGATAAGGGAGGCCTAAACTTGTTAAGAGTATCCCTCTTAAATGCTGCGCTTTTAGAAAAACAAGCATGACACCTCTTGACTAACGAAGAAATTGAATGGACTACCATAATCAAAAGGAAATATCTCCAAGGTATAGACTTCCTAAATGATACTATCCATAGTAGAGGATCTGCATTTTGGAAAGCCATCCTAACTAGCAGAGATGTTATTAAAAAAGGGTTGAGATGGATCCTAGGCAATGGGCATAAGATCAGATTCTGGGAAGACAAATGGGTCAGAGAGGAGGCCTTATCCCAATTCCCTAACCTAGCCAGGGTGAAATTTTATACTGATGAAATCCTAGGGGAGAAAGTGGCAGACTTCATAAGAAGGGATAGAGGTAGACTCAGGTGGAAACAAATTTTAATCTAGGGCCTCAAAGTCGAGATCACAAAAATTTAGAACATGTTGTCTTAGCAAATCATCCCCTCAGGTTTAGCAAGTGACCGTTTAGCCTAGGCAGAGACTGAGAGTGGGCAATTTTCAATGAAATATGCTTATAATATTCTGTTAAGTTTTGAGGATCCCAAGCTTCAGACCCAACTGGTGTGGGTTAAAAAACTCATTCCCAAAATCTCATTTTTTTCATGGTTGGTTATCCAAGGCAAGATTCTAACCATGGACAACTTGTTAAGGAAAGGTATAATTGTTGTTAACCATTGGCACTTATGTAGAGCTAGCTGGGAGTCTACCCATCACCTTTTCCTCGAATGTCTAGTTTCCAATAGTATCCTCAATGATTTATTCCAAGATTTCAGCATTTCCTAGGTAAAATTGAACACCATATTCGAACTCTTTCAACATTGGCCCAACCCTTTTGTTAGCCTTAGGCTTATGTTTTTGTGGAAGATCTGCCTCCATCATTTCCTATGGCATATATGGTTAGAAATAAATCATAGAGCCTTCAATGAATCCAACCATGACCTCAGGTCTATTACCAACAAAATCTTGGCCTTTGCGTTAGAGAATGTCAACATCACCCCCTTAAAAGCCCAAAAAATCCCCCTGGAAGATTAACCTTACCAAATCCTTAAACATTGTCTTTGTAGATAAATACTTAGCCATCATCTCCAATCCTCGCCTTAATGTTAAAAGTATCCCTCTCTCTATTGAGTGGCTCAAGCTTAACATCGATGGAGCAGCCAAGGACAATCCTGGAAAGGCAGGAACTAGAGGATTGGTGCGGTACAACCAAGTAATGTGGTGTTGGCTTTTTCTAAATAGTTAGGAATCAAGACTAATAACAATGCAGAAGTAAGAGCCTTATGGATGGGGTTGCAGTTATCTCAAGAGATCCAAGGTAGATTGATAGTCGAAGGAGACACACTGAACACAATAAACCTATTAATGAACAACAAAATGCATCCTTGGTGGATCGAACCATTCATCAATGAGGCAAGGATCCTATTTGAGGACAGGCATGACAGGATTGCCCAACATGTCTATCGTGAAGAAAATCGAACGATGAATAAGTTGGTCAACCATGGGGTTAACGTCGATGGACTTGTCACGTGGCCACTTGGGGTCCCGAGTGACGTGGATGAACTCCTTCAATGCAACCTTTAATGAAGACCGAGACACACTGAGCGGTTAAGTGGCCCTCAATCATGTGGACTATAGGCGGTCCCACCAATTTTTTGAAAAATATCTACAACAACGGAAGTCTCACCTGTCAGCCTAATCGGATCATGATGATGGGGAGCATAAACTTGGAAAATTAGGAGATCAGTAAAACTAGTTACGAGGATGACCTGGACACGAGAATCTCAAGAAGGAGGGTATCATTCCAAAGTGGCTACTTCATGATCATTTCCAACAAGAACCAATGGAAATGGGGAATGGGTAGCCCCCCAAGACAAATGGAAATCATGGGCACAATTAGCACAGTGAGAAGGGGTAGCAACAATAAGAGACTCGTTGGTGGAGTTAAAGACCCAAGAAACAAAATTCAGATTTGGATATGGTCTCGAGGCGATGGGGTTAATAACTTTGACTTAGCCCAAGGCACTTTAAAGAGAGATAGTGAGCATGGTTTTTTCAACCAAGGCAACATGTCAAGCCTCAACATGATTACGAGGACAAGGGAGTTTGGCGATGGATAACTTGGCACGCGGTGCCAGTTGTTAGTTGAGGCCAAGTGGAGTAGGTTCCAGGTGGAGGATGGTAATAGGAGGGTTGGCACCAAAGGCACCCTTAATAAGGAAGTTTCCTCTCACTTTGAGAAGCCTCAAAACAACCACCACCCCCAAAAGGCTTCAAAACATGATTCAACATGGATTACTATGTCGATCAAGTCTAAAGTTTTTGAGGAGAAGGACACTAAGAGCACAGTGAGAATGACGTACATTGAGCCAAGTATGGTTGTTATGGAGCCTGTTGCCCAAGCCATTCTGATGGAGAGAAGGTTCATGCAGTTCTTTGACATGTTCTCTAGGGTTGAGGAGGACATTACCCAGGTGGTGATGGACACTTGGGAGGACGACAGAGTTGAGATACGTAGGCGTGATATTGTAATTGACTTAACCTTGCTCACCATAATCACTAGGTAAATTGTCAAAGGGAGGTCTATCCACAGACAGAAGCATCACTGGGAGGTGGAGCTGAAGGAGTTCAGGGACAACCCTAAGATCTTCAAGGAGGCAAAATTAGGGTTGACAAGGACGGACCTTCCCACCCCCTGGAATGGGGTAATAAAAAATGTGATGGAATTCATAATGTCAAAGGACCCTGGTAAGACTTTAATAAGTTTTCACTATACCTTTGTGAACTTCTTTCGGGACATCAACCCGATTAGCATTCCTTAATTTTTGATGAACTCGATGAACTACACCATAAATTCATGTCAAAGAAAGAGGGGCTCTACTAAGCCCATGCACTAGAGATTATTCAAGGTCATATACAAATGGGCTCTAGTCATGGCTCCCCAAGATGCTCCTCTGGCGATTGAGGATGCTCCAACTAGGCTAGCGATCGAGAGCTCCAAGGCTAAGGTGTACCCGATCCTTATTAAAACCTCATATGGCTCTAGAGGGGTACCGGCCAAGAAAAAACTAAGAATTGATGAAACCCCAACCAAATATTCTTCTAGGCTGAGGAACAAATAAATTCTAAGTAAAGGAAAGGCTATAGCAAGTAATACTGAGGATGAGGAATCTGGTCCTACTATCATGGTTCTCAAAAAAATTTTGTTAAAAACCTTGGCTAAAATAATTCAACAGATGCATGAGTTTCAGGAGATTCTCACCAAGGTGTTCTTCAATGAGGGCTTCCAGAGCAACAAGTCGATTGTGGTAGTTTAGGATTCGGATGACGAAGAGGATGACAAGGTCGAGGACCCTGACGAAGAGGAGGAGGAGGAGACCTAGGTCCTCCAGGGTGGTCTTTGTATAGATTATTATTTTTTTTTTCAATGCTTTATGGTCAAAACTTTAGACAAATTTGGTATTGTAACTATACAGAGGATGATTTCCTTTTTGTAATTATCATATGTCGTTGCTTGTATGGTCTATCAAGGAAGTGTCCTTGGATTATTTCATGTTTGAGAGCTATGAAGTCGGCTCTATGAGTCTCTTTTTGTATGGGGAACTGGTAAGGTGTGTGTCAGTTCTTGGGTTGGCTCCCGTAGGGTATTGAAATTGCTAGCAATAGTAGAGGATAGATCATCCTCAATAAGACAAGGATTCGTATTACCAGCATAAGGCTTTATTTTGTACCAGGTTTTGGGTTAACCTGCAAAACCCGGTATTAATGAAAATCTCCTTAATTACCAAAAAAAAATAACCGCTATCTGTAAACATGCAAGAAACCCTATTCACTTGCTACACTTGATTTTAAGCATGAAGCCTCAACTATTTAGAAACAAGTTATTCATTGACCCTATTAAAATAATAATGAGTTAATATTAATGGGAAGGGAGAAGCATAGTAGAAACCCCTAAGGCAAAGAGATTATAGATTTTAGTTTCCCTCTAAGGGTTGCACCAAGCCACCTAAGGACTATTCCCAACAATTACATAGTTATTCTCATACTTTTTTTCCTTTGCTAAAGAAAAGTTTTGAAGGATGAGGTAATGTGCCAAGAACTCAACAAATTTTAAGCTACTTCTAAACCATCAACAACCTTATCCACCCATAAGTATCTTAGTGGTTATTAACACATTTTTCATTGATAGAAGAATAATTTTGCTTAAGATAAAAATATTTTAATTTATCTGAGATTCCTTTGATTTATCAACTTTATGAATCAAGGTTCATCCTAAAAAGGCTATACAAAAAAATCCAAATACAAAGTCCTATGATTTATCGATAATCAAGCAATTGATTGGAAAATATAAACATGAGAAGGTCAATAAAATAAAGTGTTGAAATTAAATTTGCAGTAATAATATATTGATTCGGTGACTAAGATAATGGATTACTAAATACCATGCTTAGTGAATTTGTTTTGCAAGGATAACATGCTCAAATATCAAGATTCCATGGATCTACTAGACGCTAGTATAAACCTAGCTCTGAAATTATGAAATAGAATCAAAAGAGTAGTATGAGCCTCACATAGAGTTTATCCTAGAGAAAATGATTGAGAAAGCCACTACTTACGAAATGGGGATGGAAGTAAACCCTTCAAAAGGGTCTAGAAAGAGAACAGAAATCCTAAAGCAGTCTAAAAAAACCCTAAAAAAGAGATCTACTACAATGTTCTATATGGTATATGATGTGTTAGACCACTCCATTATATGCCACCATAATAATTGCATCTACTATACCCTTTGTTTCCACTCCATTTATATCCACTCCTCCAGACACCACCATTGTCACTTCTTACACATGGTCCACCTATACCATCCAATCCATATAATCCACTATCCTTAATTATGCCATATTTAGAAATATGAAAGATATAGAAATTACCAAATCTTCTTCCCATGATGTTAGAAACTAGAGCAACCCTCATATATCCTATGCCTCAGTTTAAATAGGAAGTGATAACAACTGAGAACATAGTTTCCAAAGTGTAAGTCTAGACTTATACATAGCTTCAAGTGACCCCATTCCAATCTTTAAAATTATAAATATTGACCTCTTAGTTGATCTCACACAAGTCTTAGGCTACCTACCACTTGAAACTATTAAATCGCTAATACCAAAAGGCATTAACATGGTAGACAAATAGTTGTAATTTTTTTGAAAAGTAATAAATCAAATATTCATAGGGAATTTTATGGCTATAGAAAGACTATCTACTCTTAAAACTTAGATGGTAGAAAGAGAGAAAAGTATGTTGTTTGTTGAGGCCCATCCGTTAGACCCAAGTTATCCTACCATAGAAGTATCATACTATATCACCCAAATATCTTTCCTAAAACTATAGTAGGATGGATAGGTGGGATTATTATAGTTCTTTGAGCAGGTTAAGTTGGTCATATCAATAAACTATCCTTGGTTCAATAAGGAAGAACCAAACCTATAGGATAATTAACAATGAGTCACTTATGGAATTAGAATAATAAAAGGTAAAAACTCATCAGAGAAAGGATAATAGTATCCAACTAGAAGAAGAGTTGAGGGCCTTAAGGAAGGAACATGATGGCATTTGATAATAGGAAGAAAATAATATATAAGGGCAATATTAACTAGAGCAAGACATTTCTAGTATGATGCTTGGGCATGCCTCATTAAATCTTCAATGAAGTCTGGATTGTCTATTAATTTCACCATACCTCTTGTGTTTGTGCCTACCTGACCAACATTAAAATTCCATGTCTTCCATACTTGGATGTGTTCGATCAATATTTTTTATTTATGTTACTTTTATCCAATAAAATGTACTAATTATTTTAATTTTTAAATCGTTAAGACATTAGAATCCAAATAAGAGAACAACCGCTTCTGGGGTGGATAGCGTAGAATACTGTGGCGGCCATAAAAGTCGGACAGCCTGCCCGAATTCGTGGCGGCTACCGATTCCACCATGTAAATTAAAAAAAAAAAAAAAAAATAAGAGAACCAAGGTTAAATCCCATGGGGGTAGGGTTCACACCATGTTTGAATCTTGTGACGGGTAAGACTACACACCATGATTTTATAACCAATATATGACTAGATAACCATATATTAGGTAAAAACATCTTCCTTGAGGATTGTCCCATATGGCCTATGACCTCACCTCATGGACATTATAAACAACTTTATATTTTATATTTTTTAATACTTTGTAACTTTACATTAAATATATATTTTTTATTATTTGCATTTTCTAATTTTTTTTATTAAAGAAATCATTTTGGTTTATTTTAGACTTTCTAGTATTTTAGTTTTCATTAACTTACTAATTTAAATAAATTACATTATAATATGTTATATTTAATATTTATGTATTCAAAAAATTCTACCTATGATTATTTTATTATTGTTATAATAATACTTCGAGTTATATTTACATTAAAATATAAAATATATTTTTATAAATTATTATTATTATAACAATCTGATTGAATTAATTAAAATTGAATTTGCACATGAAAATTATATAATAATTTATAAATAGAGAGCAATACTTTAAAAGATAAACTATTTAATATGACCACTTGTTTTCATAATGCACTAATCATTTAATTTAATAGAATTATTATTTTCTAAAAATAGCTAAGCTATAAAATAATATACCTTACTAAGATAAATGATATTTAGATGATATTTTTTCATACATTTTTTTCAAATTATCATATTATTAATTATTTTTCTTTAATTTATTATCAACTATTTTATCTTTTTTTTATTGGTTGATAAAAAGGGTTTTGAAAGGTCTCAAAATATTTTACACAAATGCAACAAAGATAGCTAGCCCATAAGCAAACTAACTAAACTGAAAATAAACAATCCCAGAGAAGAATGAAACAACCAAGTTTAAACCAGAAAGAAGGCCTAAAAAGAAACAAAAAGGAATAAGGATCCAAACTACATCAACGGTACCCAAAAGGAAACAAAAATAACTACCGAAAGCCCAATCAAGATTACAGTATTTGGTTCGGTGAGGTTCAATCTGTGAGCTTATTGAAGCAACCAGTTCCACTATGCTGGAAATTAGTAGTTTTATTTACCATTTCTTGCCACCTAGGTTCATGAGTGATAGTTGTCTTGTGAACTTTCCACATTCCTTGCCACCTGGGTTCACGAGTGACAGTTGCCTTGTGAACTTTCCACATTTCTTGCCACTTGGGTTTAAGGATGACAGTTGCCTTGTGAACTCTTCACATCTCCTCAACATTACCCCAAGACGGATTGCACAAAAACGCATAAGGGAAAAAAGGATATGTGCTGGCATCCATGTCAGACAAACCATATCTAGCCACTAGGCCTCAAATCAGCCACATCAACACCAACAACCAGTTGAAGATTAATATTTCCATTTGTATCAGTGTGGACCACAATATATTGAGAAAAATTATCATACCATACTTGGAGGTTACCATGTTCAACTCCTTGAGGGAAATTATCACACCAGACTTGGAGGTTACCATGTAAACATGTTGAATTGTAACATGTTAAATAGACATCTTAATAATAATAATAATAATAACGATAATAATATTCTTAAGATCAATAACATTATTTTAGAACTCAACTAGCAATATTATATATAACATCCCTCTACATATGTTAAAAAACCACTACTAAAAATTTTCATTCATTCAGCAACTTGCAATATTATATATAACATCCCTCTACATACGTGAAAAAGCCACTACTAAAAATTTTCATTCATTCAGCATAAAGATAAGGTAGCTAAGCTTGGCTTGACATTCTTTTTTTTCTTAGTTTATCAATGATACTAGACTACTCAATTGGTAACATCATGGGCTGAGCATAATTTTCTCATCTCATGTGGCATATCATCCAACTATGGCATTCACCTAGCCTTTGACGCTAATCCACCTTGTCACTGATGATGCTAATGATACCTACTTTGCCATGGCATAAGTCATATAGAACCATACAACATCACTTCCGCTGATGCCAATTCAATTTATTCTTTTTGGATCTACTTTTGGTGACAATGCCCATTGTCACTTGACACCTTGGCTATAGTGTAACCTTAGTCATCATCATTGTCAACAGCAAGTGTCCATGACAACTCTTCTACCATTGGTGTCATCTTTGATTGATCATAATACCCATTTAGTGTTTCTAGTGCCATCTTCTCATCCCTTCATTGTCACTAGTACCAACTAACTTAAGTTCTCTTTAAGTGACAAAGTAGGCAAACATAGGCGGCGAGTTTGACACAATATTCATATTAGACGTCAAAAGCAAAAATTTATCCAATGCACTTTCAAGGAGAATGTTGAGAATAAAAGTCTAATGTTTCGATGACGAAGAGTTTAATGTATGGCACACTTTGGATGACCTACCCAACTTGCTTTCTCAGACGGTATCGTGGGATTGGAAGGAAAGTAAGATAGATATGCTTACAATTTTAAGATGAGCTTCAAGAAGGCATCTTAAACAGAAATAAATAAATAAAATAAAAAATAGGCCTTATAAGAAAAATTTAATGTTGTCCTCGTAACCGTATCTCATTTCCTTGAGACTTTCAACTAAAACGAAACAGTGACCGTAGCATTTGAAGATGACACAACACAAACTATACAAAAAGGAAGACTATTTGGCATAGAGAAGATCAATTCTTGGATATTTATCTTTTTGCTTTTTAGTTTTTTTTATTATTATTTATTTTTATTTTTATTTTTTTACCCACATCAACAGAGAGAAACATCCATGAAAAGCAGACCGTACTGTTAAGAGACGTTTAAATACAGTAACCACACAAGCCTTGATTTAATTTAGAGCACAGGGTTGAAGAAACTGCCTGCCGCACAATGATTTTCTGCAAAGACCAACGAAATACAGAAGATGATCCCCTCACGGTCTTGAGCCGAGTCAAAGCATCCTTACATGTTAAGTTTTCAGACCTTCCCATGGAGACGAGAGACGAGATTGAGAATGTTTTCAGAGCTTTAAAGCCTCTCTGCCCTGTCGAAAATACTAAATAGAAAACAGGATCGAAGACAGCCTCGCTAGAGGCAAAACACACGCAGACAGACAGAGGGAAAACAGAAACATTTTATTGATCAACGGATTCATTACAGAAGGGGGCTCTGCTGAGCATACAATTGCGGCATACGCTGCATGCGGAATAGACCGCCCAAATGCAGTAAACACTGTCGAATGCAGACTGATCTGCCGAATGCGGATTGGACCGCCGAAGGGCCTGCACTGCTGGTGTGCAGGGAACCTGGTGCTGCTGCACCCAGATTATCGAATGAGGACTCAGGAGCAGGCATTTATAGGATGTAGAGGAGCTCAGGCTGGTGGCGGGAAACTCGAGGCCAGCTGGAAACATCTGGAGCTCACCTACTGCATTAACTCAGCCCATGCTTCTACTGCCAGATGACCGAATGACAAGACGTCTGCGACGGCAGAAATGTGTACGACTGGTCTGTCCTCATGTCAGGCAGAAATTTAGATTAAAATATTTTCAACATCACGCTTAATCTAAATTTCAGCTATAATAAAACACATCATTATCCCTCTCACAGGAGGTTACAATCAAATCACCAGTGCTGGGACTGGTCTGTCCTCATGTCAGGCAGAAATTTAGATTAAAATATTTCCAACATCCCCCTTAATCTAAATTTCAGCTACAATAAAACACATCATTATCCCTCTCACAGGAGGTTACAATCAAATCATCAGTGCTGGGAGTCGGAGAAAATCACCAGCGCATTCGGGAGGCGCAGTCTTCTATAGCAAAGTCGAGAGATGCTGCGCTCAAAGGAGTCACTGAACGACTCTCCCCAAGTCAGATTATGAAATCAGATTTTATAAACCGCCCAAGTGCGGGGAGAAAAACGCAACAACGAGCGAATTGAGCCTGGTCAATGCCCGACTACGCTGGTCAAAGGCATCGCAGTCGAACTGCGCTGCGCAGTCGGGCGGTGACTCACTTAGAATTTTTTTTTAAATCAATATGCTCTTAAATTATTCACACGAGAGTTTAGGGCCTGAACCCTAGGGCAGCACGCAGGCGCAGGTGCAGGGGCATTCCCCACCAAGAAGGCCGTGCAAGGCATTAAGGCATTTACCACCTGCTGGCACGTCACTGCGGCGTCTACTGGTTCGATCCATGCCCCCATGGCCACCATCACCATCAATGTCACTACTACAAACGCGCCTCCGAACATCACAATATTTTATCTCAGTGTTCTCAAGCTACAACACAATGCGACTTCTACTGGTTCGATCCACGCCCCCATGGCCACCATCACCATCAATGTCACTGCTACAAATGCGCCTCCGAACATCACAATATTTTATCTCAGTGTTCTCAAGCTACAACACAATGCGATGCTGCCGAAGGAAACGTATAATAAGCTGCACCGAGAGTGCGCTGAGGAGCCCTGCGACGTCGGGCGTCCGACTTCACAAGAAAGTGCCCCGAAGTCGGAAGTCGGACAACAGGTGGTCACTTAGCCAAAAAAAAAAAAAAACACGCCGATTTCCTCCTCCTCTTTTGCAAAGCTGGCAATTTTTGAAGTCGGGAAACAAGCATCTCCACTTGTTTTGAGATTTCAGACTGTGACATAGAAGGCTTGCAAAAATCCAGTTCTCAAATTTTATTCGATTTTGTAGGCCTCTTCTCTGCTATAGGGGCCGCCTCCACTTTTCCAGAAAAGTCTTCTTATAAACAGAAACACGTCGAACGCCTGGTCCGAAAGGAGGTCGTCGGACGAAACTGCAGGTCACGCTGCTGCAATCGAACGGAAGCCTCCTTGGCATCAACTAGATCTCCGACCTTTGCCTGCTGAAATCCTGTCACCTTGCTCTGATACCATGTCGAAAATACTAAAAAGAAAACAGGATCGAAGACAGCCTCGTTAGAGGCAAAACACACGCAGACAGACAGAGGGAAAACAAAAACATTTTATTGATCAACGGATTCATTACAGAAGGGGGCTCTGTTGAGCATACAACTGCGGCATACGCTGCCTACGGAATAGACCGCCCAAATGCAGTAAACACTACCGAATGATGCAAACTGATCTTCCGAATACGGATTGGACCGTCGAAGGACCTGCACTGCTGGTGTTCAGGGAACCTGGGATCATGGACAGCCTTGCGAGAGGCAACACAAACACAGACAGACAGAGGTAAAAAACAAGATGAATTTTATTAAGAAACAGATTCAACAAAGAGGCTCTGCTGAGCATACAAATGCGGAATGCACCGTCGAATGCAGAATACACTGTCGAATGCGGAATGCACCGTCGAATGCAAAATACACTACCGAATCACCTGCACTGCTGGTGTGCAGGGAACCTGGTGCTGGTGCTGCTGCACCCAGATTGCCGAATGAAGATCCAAGAGCATGCATTTATAGAAAGTAGAGGAGCTCAGACTGGTGGCGGGAAACTCGAGGTCAACTGGAACCATCTCGAGCTCGCCTACTGCATTAACTCAGCCCATGCTTCTACTGTCGGATGACCGAATGACAAGACGTCTGCGACGGCGGAAATGTGTGCGACTGGTCTGTCCTCATGTCAGGCAGAAATTTAGATTAAAATATTTCCAACATGCCCCAGCTGTTTCTCCAACGACGGCAAATACAGGTATCTAAACAACAAGCATCGTTCGAAGCAAATTCAGCCAAGGTTCGCGTGTAACAAGTGTGATGCCAGCTTTACTCTTGGAGGGCGAAGGTATCTTCCCCAAAAAAAATCTAGAGAATATAAATATGCATCGTCCTCTTCGTCCAGCAGCACTTCCCATGGATCTGCTCAGATTTCTGACGATATGGGTCACAGCAATTTTCAAGGGCGTCCGCTACGGCAACAGGAACATATGGTAAGTGGGTGTGATAACTATGGCCGTGGAAATGGAAATCGGAATCCCTCTGTGATTCTTTATTCTCTCGAAAATAACACCTCCATGCCCGAATCAACATGGCTCTCGATGACAATTCCGAATCTACACAGCAGTTATGAGCTATTCTCTCCGGGAAGAAGCTGTGGAAATAATTTCTCAGTTGAAGCAGTGACAGGATGCAGCAATAATGCTAGAGTCCAAGCGTTTAGCACTTCCGAGTTTGAAAGCAAGATGAGCTCCTAAATGATGTCCTGGGTTCCAAATACACCGATTGACGGCAATCAACAAGTGTCCTCAAGTTGCTATCTCACTAAAAATACGCAAATAAGTGGTGTTGAAGAAGAAGAAACCAAGAAATGGATGCAACCGGAAGAGGCTTTGGATTGGTTATTCGAGCAATTTTTTTAATAAAATTGTAGCCCTGGGTATCTACGAGAACTAAACTCATTGGCGAGTTAATTTTGTCGCCCCTTTAACTCGGCAATGTAGTTGTTAATATAAATAGCCGGCAATGTAGTTGTGAATATAAACAGCACTTAATTTAGTGAAAAATATTCCTTTTATGGCCTTTTTCTTATTTTGTTTCAAATTTTTTGAAGGGATGAAATAACCGGTTGTATCCCAAGACCATAGAGAAATTGGTTGAAGTCCAAGGTAAATTTTATACAAGCTTGATTTTCTGATGATCTGGTGATTTGTTAAAAGAAGTATAGTGTCTAAACCATTGCTTGGACGAATGTTCGTTGATACACAGTGGGATATCCTCCATTCTTTTCTGGTTTTGGATGAAGGGTCATTGATACACAGTGGGATGTCTTCCATTCTTTTATGGTTTTGAAATGTTCTAGTAATTCTTATAATGCGGTTGAGCAGTCAGAATGAAATTCTAATCCGCAATTAATAGGAGCTCTTTGTCACACAAAATAGTTGTATAGTCCGTTACGAAACATATTCTGGCCTATAGAAATTACCCAAGTGTAGATTTGAAGGGAAAGAGGGTAAAACATCAAGGTAAGTAAACGCAGAAATAAATAAGCTTTAGAATGCGATCGACGCCAATCGAGTCTGTTGCACTCGCATGCCTAAGGTTGAATTCCATGCTCAGTTTCCAGCCATGTATACTTTGTAACGTCTTGCGCCTAACGGTAACTTATTTTCCCAATCCACTATCTCCTTTTCTTTTGTAACAACTGTCCAATGACAAAGTACAAAGACAAGATGATCGAAGAGGAGAGAGGATGGTTTCGGAGCGGCGACTTAGTTCCTTTTCATCGTGATGTGCAATGTGGATGGCCTTTGAAAGTTTTGCCGGCTAGGAATGACTGCCGTAACTTGGCAGGTGACTTTTACTAGAACATTTTTATAAAAACGTCTAAACATTATATCTATAATTAGGTTAGTTAAACTATAATTGGCTTTTCTTTTTATTAAAATATATTTTATTTATTTTTTATTTATTAAATTTTTTATATTATTTTTTAATAAATAAGGATTTTTTTAGTTGTTCATTATATACTACTTTGTTCTTTGTTGGTATTTTTAAGATATTACTTTCACGATAATTCATGAACATCCTTTCTTTTTGTAAAATTATAATAATACGTGAATCCACATCAATTTATATATGACTACACCCTTTTTCATGTCAATGTTAATCAACATAGGAATTGCCTTAAATTTGAATTTTTTAATTTTAATTTGAATTTTTAAACTAGTTATATGGGATTGAAATGGACCTCACCCATATTAAATTGTGACCTCTTTATTATATCATCCCAATAAAACATAATATCATTTCAATAAATGGTGTATGGTAATTATACATGTACAAGTTAGTTAATTTTACACATGGAAGTGTAGGTTCAAGAAAAGTATAAACATCCCTAATAAAACCTTCATTTTCAACTTGAATTAGTGTGATTTTACCTCTCTTGAGTTTTACTTGTTGTAGCCTCTATATGTAAACATACAAGAAACCTTATTCACTTGCTACACCTAATTTTAAGCATGAAGTCTCAACTATTTAGGAATAAGTAATTCATTGACCCTATTTAAATACTAATGAGTCAACATTAATGGAAAGGGAGAAGCATAGTAGAAACCCCTAAGGCAAAGAGATTATGGGTTTTAGTTTCCCTCTCATGATTGCACCAAGCCACCTAAAGACTATACCCAATAATTACATAGTTACTCTCATACTTTTTTTCCATTGCTAAAGGGATTTTTCGAAGGATGAAATAATGTGCCAAGAACTCAATAAGTTTTAAGCTACTTCTAAACCATCGATAACCTCATCCACCCATAAGTATCTTAGTGGTTTTTAACATCTTTTCATTGATAGAAGAATAATTTTACTTAAGATAAAAGGTTATAATTTATATGAGAATCCTTTGATCTGTCAACTTTATAAATCAACATTCAAAAGTCTATACAAAAAAAAAATCCAAATACAAAGTCCTATGATTTATCATAATCAAGCAATTGATTGGAAAATATAAACATGATAAGGTCAATAAAAAGTAAAGTTTTGAAACTAGATTTGCACTAATATTCTATTGATTTGGTGGCTAAGATAATGGATTACTATTAACCATGCTTAGTGAATTTTGTTTGTAAGGACAACATGCTCAAATATTAAGATTCCATGGATCTACTAGGTACTAGTAGAAACCTAGATCTAAAATTATGAAATAGATTCAAAAGAGGAGTATGAGCCTCCCATAGAGTTTCTCATAGAGAAAATAATTGAGAAACCCACTACTTAGGAAAGGGAAATGGAAGCAAACCTGTTAAAGTGATGTAGGAGCCTATCTTCCATAGGACATAACTTTTGATCCGACCATTGGATTGGCTTGAAATTTTATGGGGAGTTAGATAAAGAGGTGGACATGCCACGGGCTATATACTCTAGTCATCTAGTTATTTTTCAGGTTTTTTTCAAGTTCTAATTCCTTCATCTAGTGCCCCAAAAATAGGATTTAGTGGTTTTTTGAAAATTTGGAAGAAAACATATCTAGAATAACTTCTTATTTAGGTATGATTAGGTGTTGAGATTTTCTAGGAGGCTTAATATAGATGATACGAAGGTGCATATCAATTTTGAGGGCTATTCAAGTTTTTTTGCGTGATTTAGGTTTTGGCACTAAAGACAAAATAACTTAGAAAATAAAATAATAAAAAATAAAAAAAGTAATTTTTATTTTTATTTTTATTTTTAGGCCTTAAGATTTAGGGTTTCTTTTGGTATATATATTCATTTGGTATCACATTGTAAAGGGGGAAATCCAGGAATGAGAAAGCAAGTATTTATTAGATTATTTTCATTTATTGTAACTTTTGTGTGATTGGAAATTTTATCTTTTGTTTTGTTTCTTTTTGTCACAATTTTATGTGACTGGAGGTTCTTGTTCT
Source organism: Wollemia nobilis (assembly GCA_028583015.1). NCBI lineage: Eukaryota > Viridiplantae > Streptophyta > Pinopsida > Araucariales > Araucariaceae > Wollemia > Wollemia nobilis. Next base: position 649,913 of record JAQPPZ010002395.1, on the reverse strand, counting down.
AAGCTCTTGCAGTTGTATTTACACCATAAATGGTCTATAAAGAGAATGAAAACCCTAAAGCATTCCAAATAAATTATTAAAAAAAAAAAATCTGCTATGACATTCTAGATGGTATGTGATGTGTTAGACCACTCCATTATATGCCACCATAATAACTACATCCACTATACCTTTGGTTTCCACTCCATTTATATCCACTCCTTAAAACGTCACCATTATCGCTTCTTACACATGTTCCATATATACCACACAATTCATGTGATACAACACCCTTAGTTATACCATATATAGAAATATGATATAGAAATTATCGAGTCTTATTCCCATGATGTTAGAAACTAGATCAACCCTCATATATCCTATACCCAAGTTTAAATAGGAAGTGATAACAATTGAGAGTATAGTTCCCAAAGTGGAAGTCTAGCCTTATACATAGCTTCAAGTGGCGCCCATTCCAACCTTTTAAATTTTAAATGTTGACCTCTAATTTTATCTCACACAAACCTTAGGCTACCTACCACTACTATTAAATCACTAACATCAAAAGGCATCAATGTGGTAGACAAATAGTTGTAAAATTTTTGAGAAGTGATAAATCAAATATTCATAGGAAATTTTATGGCTATAGAAAGACTATCTACTTTTAAAACTTAGATGGTAGAAAGAGGGAGAAGTATATTATTTTTTGAGTGCCATCCATTAGATCCAAGTTATCCTATCATAGAAGCATCACACTATATAACCCGATCATCTTTCCTAAAAGTATAGTAGGATGGACAAATAGGATTATTATAATTATATCAGCAGGTTAAGTTGGTCATATCAATAAACTATATTTAGTTCAATAGAGAGAACCAAACCTATAGGAGAATGAAAAGTTAGTCACTTATGGTATTAGAATAATCGAAGGTAAAAACTCATCAAAGGAGGGATAATAGTGTCCAACTAGAAGAAGAGTTGAGGAACTTAAGGAAGGAACATGATGGCATGATATATCAAGAAGAAAAATATAGATAAGGGTAATATTAATTGGAGGAAGATAAAGCTAATTTGGAATAAATATTACAGTTACAAAATTAAAAGATGTCTAAGGTTCTAAAATAGATACAATGAGATCAACTAACTCAAATAAACCGAATAGAGGTTAAAATGGAAAATTGAGTTTATAAAGACTAATATTTCATCCATAGACATCATAAAGGCTCTATGGGATCATATTTAGAAGAGTAAATCATACTATATTTGTAAAAACCCTAAAAACCAACCCAAATTTTTTTTATGAAAAAGATCAAGTCTAGTTAGTCAATCCAGATAAATTTTAAGAAGCTTACTTCACATTCCAAGAAGCTTATTAAGTATTTGCAATTTATCTAGGATTATTAAGAACTTCTCATTAAATATCAAGCTATCCTCGATAGCATCTAGTCTAGATTGTATTTGTAATTTATCTAGGATTGTAAAGAACTTCTCATAAAATCTTAAGCTATATTTCATAGCATCTAGTCTAAGCTAGACTATAGGACCAACTACATGCAAATATTTGAGTAAATTCATAAGTTAAATAACCAATAAAATTAGTAATTAGTTTTTTTCCTAAGCTAATGGTGTAGGTGTGGTTGATGAATGTGCCACTTAAAAAAAAAAAAAATCTAAAAATCTATAAGGCTTGCTATAAAAATATTATGGAAGTTATGAGGAAACTAAAGGACTATATTGATTATTTGGTCTAGAGAGGAATCGAAAATCATCTTTTAGATCGAGACATGTTTTCTAAATATAAATACGTTGATCCAACTAAATATTAGAAAATAATGATCATATAGGTAGGTAAATCTTTCTAAATTGATGTAACAATCAATAAATTTATGTGTTATTTTCTACATAGAATCATTAATAAAACAACCAAAAGTGATTTCCAACACTAAGAAGGATCTACCATAAGACTATTCAATGACCTAGTTATGGCTATAGCATAACTAGATAACATGAATATTTCTTCTAATAACAAGTGGAATGTCTTATAGAATTTAGAACAAAGATGAATTAAAGAGAAGGGATTCCACCATAACTTTTGTAATTTTGACTAGTTATTATAACTTTATGGTCAAATGAGTAAAGGCTACTCTAGGATTTACCATTAATCATGCTTAACATCCTTGCAAGACACTAGAAATCTAGTACAATATGTTACCTTTGATGTAATGTTTCTAAATCATAAGTAAAACAAAAGATGTCAAGTGAGGGGGATGGAGAATATTAGTAATGATAGGTAGGAGTAAACGCTTTATGGGCCTCAAGAACCCAAGCCTCTTTAAATTTACAATTAGTAGGAAGTAGACAATGTAAGGGAACCTAAAATTGGCCAAGTCTAGAAAGATATGATCCATTAAGCAATCGACCAAGTTGTGATCCATCATAAAGGTTGCAATCCATTGAAGAAACAATGATTCATTGAAATGCAATCAAAACAATGGAGAATAATGATCTCAAAGAGAGATTTTATTTTTTAATGATAATGGTAATTATGAAAAAAAATTACTTAGTTAAAAAAACTTAAGTACTTCTTATAAATAGAGTCCCTAGTCTCATTTACACTATATTTTTAGTATTTTTAAAAAGACTAGATATATGCTTTGGAATTTCAATTAGATTTTTATATTTAATAGAAAATTATGTATGACATTGATGTCTTAATAATATTTTCTTTCTAACTCTTTATGAATAGATGAACTTCATTTGTAATTATACCTTATCACCTCTTGTTAGTTCTATTTTTTTTTTGGTACTATTAAGAAAGGAGGGTTTTGAAAGGGCCCCTAAAACCTTTTACAATGAGAAACTAATCCAAATCCAAGAAATAGTACAGACAGTATAGACAAAGAAGGCATGAAGTACAAATTCACAAAAACAAGCCAGATCGCTATGCACCACACAAACCAGAACAGACGAACAACAAAAACCAATAGAACAAGAAGGCAAAGGAAGAACCAAGGTAGTTCTAAAGTGCACATTCTGACTCTACAATGATATCACCAACCATCTGTGTCGCCTCCTCTGCAAAATCCAAAGCCATACTTATAGAGCTCCAAGATGCCCGTTGTTTAATTTCTAAAATATGAAGCTGATGGGTAAGACTACCCCTTTTCACCACGGAGCTAGGAGGAGTAGTTCTATTTTTATTTATTCATATATAAAGGAATAATAATCACATAATTATTATTTGGTCACAACTTAATGGTTTAATTGATCATACACTAGTCTTTTTATGGTCTCAATCATAGTTGCTTTCCTACATTATTTTTTATCTCTCTCACCTTTACCTGAACTAGTTTTACATTTTATATTTAGATTAGCTATATGAGTGTAGGTTAGTGGGGAGTCATCCTAAATTCTATGGTCAAGGGGACTTAAATCTCTCCTTTTCCAAGGATGTAAATGCAAGATCACAGGTGGAATTTTATATAAGTCATCCCTATAGATTAATACTTAAGAGATTAGAAAAAATATATTCAAGTGAATTGTATTAGAAAATTAACCAAACTTTAACTATTATTTTTGGTTGAGTTGACCCAATTTCAAAAGAATTACTTTGAATCAATAAAATAAAAACTTATGGTTATGTTATAATTACATTTACTAATGGATTAGGCTTGAAGTTGGAGTGATGGAAGTTTCATAATATAGAATTATTGATTAATTTGAGTAGCTTGGTTAAGATATATATCATATTGGTGGGGGAACCAAACATGATTAATATCATAGAAGTGGTTGTACACGTTTACAATGGAATATGAAAATCATTCATTAATCATAGCACTTTTACTAATATTGATCCATTCAAAAGGTGATTTTTATAATCACTTTCTATAAAAACTTTTGGACATTAAAACAAATTATTATGAAATGGTTACATAAGCTTATTCATAAGGTGTACTCTCTTGTAGCCCTACCAAACCATAAGCCTTGGTAACAACCTTGTCTACATTCCCAAATTATATATTCTCCCAATTTGAGTGAAGAAGCACAACAAACTCTTTGAGTACTATTAGGTATTTTCAAATGTATCAAGCCCTCTAGGAAAGATTCAATTTCTAGGCCAACCAATTTCTCACATAGTCACAATAGGTTTTAGTCTCCCTTAGAATCTCGTTGTACATCTTCAAAGTCAGCCATGTTGGCTTTAGTAGCATTCAATCATGACAAGAGATAGAGATCAAAGCAATAGAACATCTTATTACATGAAAACAAAGTGATACATTGGATAGAGATGTAAGACTCTTTATATATGAAGATAGATTCCTTAGCCAACACTCTATCTATTTGTACAAAGGATAGGTTACACATATACAACTTGCACATTGACACTTGTGCATTTGTTACATTGCATGTGGTAATAAGATAACTTCCTCCTGAATTAATCTAGTATAATCCAAATAATGTAATATATTCTAACACCCCTTTGTATTACATTATTTGGTATGAAGTTATCTTGAATTGCATAGATGATCTCTGAATATTTGAAACTTGATTTTCCCAAGTACCTTTGTGAAGATATCTACTGATATTTTTTAGGAACATACTTGAGAATGGTATGCTTGTTTTGAAAATATTCCTTGATAAAATGACATTGTGCTTCAATGTGCCTTGTTCTTTCATGTATGATGGGATTCTTGGTCAAATTCAATACTCCTTGATTATCACAAAATAATATAGTAGTTCATTTAATCCTAATGTCAGACAATATGTATTGTAACCACAGAGCTTCAAAGGTCGTGTCTTTTGTTGCTCGATACTCTGCTTCAATTGATGATTGTGCTATTGTATGTTGTTTCTTGTTGTGTCAATATATAGGACCTAATCCAAGATAGAAGACATAGCCTAAGGTATATTTCTTATCGTCAATAGATCGTCCATAATCTGAGTTAGAGTATTTTTTTAGATAAAATTTTTTAACATCCCTCATATAAGTCAACCCATAGTCTATAGCAGGGTTATGCATAAGGGGTCGGCCCCGAAATCTATTTATAAATTAAAGGTGAATTGTCTTGGATTCCTGGCGAAATATGGAGAAGTATACATGGTGAATTCCAATTATTTTTCTCCAAAAAATTTCAAATCGTGGCGAATTGCAATTATTTTTCTCCAAAAATTTTCAAACCATGGTGATTTTTTTTGTGTTTGGGGTCATGAATATTGGTTTGCAAACTCTAAAAATGTATGAAAAAATTAAAGGATTTAGGCCGACAAGAAAGGCTTTTAGCCTTTACGATTTATGATGACCGATCTGAGACATAAAATTTGATTGGTTGTAGGTATGTTGATCGACTGCAGACATGTCGATCAGTTACAGCCATGGCAATCGATTGCATACATGTCGATCAGTTGTAGGCATGTCAATCGGTTGTAGCCATGACGATCGATAACAGCCATGTCGATCGGTTGTAAATATGTCGATCGGTTGTAGCCATGTCGATTGGTTACAGATATGTTGATAGGTTGCAACCATGTCAATCAGATGCAGATATATCAATCGATTACAGCCATACTGATTGGCTGCAAATATATTGATTGGTTATAGTAATACCGATCAACTATAATCATATCGATCAATTGCAGATATGTCGATCGGTTGCTTACATGCTGATCGATTACATGTACCTCAATCTATTGCATATGTGTCGATCGATTGTATACATGTTGATCGATTGCATACATGTCGACTGACACCTCTACAATAGATAGACTGATGCTTATCAGCATGTCCCTGCAATTGACAGACTAATGTCGATCGACATGACCCTACAACCTACAGATAAATACCGATCGACACAGCTCTACAACTGATTGGCTTATGTTGATAGACATGGCTCTATAGCCGATCGGCTTATACCGACAAACATAGCTCTACAATCGATCAGCTTATGCTGATAGATATAGCTCTGCAACCAATCAGATTATACCAATAAACATGGCTCTGTAATTGATTGGCTTATATCGACAGATACGACTTTGCAACTGATCGTCTAATGTTTATAGACATGACTCTGCAATCGATCAACACCACTACAATCGATCGACACCTCTACAACCGATCAATACCTCTACAACCAATCGACACCTTTGCAATTGATCAACACCTCTGCAACCAATCGGCTTATGTTGATCATCTTTGGTCGATCGACACTCCTCTGCAACCGATCGGCTTATATCGACAGACACTCCTCTTCAACCTTGGCAAGTTTTTCATTGTTTTAGAGTGATGTATGTTTATCAGTACCCACTACAGTATATATACAGGTAGTATATGAGGCGATTTGGGTGGGAAAAATAAAATCATTTATAATTTGAAGGTGAATTGGGTGGAAAAATCAAAATCATTTATATTTTGAGGTCGACGAATTAAAATAAATATATTTTAATTATTTTCAATGATAGGCGAATTTACCCTAAAAAAAATTTTGTCCCGTAATTTTAGGGTGAATGGGCCCTAGTGAAATGATCAAAAATTAGCCTTTTCAAAATTTTAAAAATCCTAAATAGAGCCAATTTGTGATATTTCGTGCTTATGCATAACCCTAGTCTGTAGTCTTCTTGATATATTGTACTATTCTTTTTGTAGCTTTCTAGTGACTTTCCCTTGGTTCTTGCATGAATAGTGAAAGATGATTTACTGTAAATGCTATGCTTGGTCGACTGTTTGTTAAATATAAAATACTTACAATAAACTAATGATACGTTATAGCTAAAACCAATGGTGTTTTATCATTTTGGGATAGTTGAATTCCTTGTTTCATTAATGTATCTTTAGGTTTACACTCTACCATTTTGTACTTTTCAAGGAGAGCTTTTGCATATTTTGATTGAGTGATAACTATTTTTTTCTTTCCTTGATAAATTTCCAAACCAAAATAATAGTTCATTAATCCAAGGTTTGTCATTTCAAACGCTTTTTCTAGATTCTTTTTTATAGCACTTATTAATATTTTTGAACTTCCAGTAATCACTATGTCATCAACATATACTATGAGGATCAAGATATCATTTTTAATTTTCTTGGTATATAGACTGGGATTTGAAAAGCTTCTTTTGAATTCATGATGTAGTAGATGATTATTGATCTTTATATTCCATGCTCTAGGGGCTTGTTTTAAATCAAAAAGAGACTTATTCAGTTTGTATACCTTGTTTTCTTGTCCTTGAATAATAAAGCCTTCAGGTTGTATCATATAGACTTATTCTTCTAAGTCCCCATTAAGAAATGCACTTTTTACATCCATCTGATGAAGTTTCCACCCTTGATGTACAACTAGTACACAGACTATTTAGATAGTAGTCATTCAAGTTGTTTGTGTGAATGTTTCTTCATAATTAATCCCCTCTATCTGAGTATATCACTTTGCTACTATTCAAGATTTATATTTATCAAGTGTCCCATATACTTTGTATTTGATATTGTAAATCCACTTGCATCCTACTACTTTCTTTCCTGGATGTAGATTTACTAGATTCCATATTTTATTCTTTTTGAGTGATGCATATTTGGACTCCATAGCTAATTTCCAATATGGATATTTCAGTGTCTGAGAATTTGATGTAGGTTCCACTAAGTTACATAACATTTCTCTATTCATTATGGTCATATTGTGAGTTTGAGGTCCTATAGAAGTAAGATCTAGCATTCTTTCTAGATTTGAGTCTCTGAGAGTGTCTCTAAGCCATATTGGTTGTTTCCTAGGAAGCACTAGTAATGCTTCTATATCTTGTTCTTGAGATTCTAATTTTGACTCTGTACTCATTGTATCTTCTTCATATAGATTTATGATGACTTCTGAGTCACCACTAGAATTATTTGCATCGATCTTGGATTTTTCATCAAAGACCATGTCTCTACTAATATAGACTTTCTTTGTAGATGGATCTAGTATTTTATATCATGTAGATTCATTGTCAAACTCAAAAAATATCTACCCAAATGTTGTAGGTGAGTTGGAGAGGAGAGGGCAATCCTCCAAGGGAGGTCCTAGGTTCAAATATCCACCCTACCAAAAAGCTGAATTGGGTATCCAAAATCCAATTGATAATGTTGGTGGAGGCAGGGTCGGGTGCGACTCCGGGTGACTTTGACGGTGTAGAACCCCCTGTTCATGGTCTCTCAGACCAAGGCGGCCCCGCAAGAGGTTTTTCACTTAAAAAAAATCAACAAATATCCCTGCCATACTTTTGTCATCTAGCTTAGTCCCCTTTTGTTTTGGAGCATGCATGTAGGCTTTGCATATAAAGACCTTTAGAATTTCTATGTTTGGATTTTGTCCTAATTATACTTTTCTTGGTGTAATATGTTTGAGTACCCTTGTTGGAATTCTATTCTATATGTAGACTATTATTTGTACTACTTTGGCCTAATATTTGTAACCAAGATGTGCTTCTTTTAACATACATATTACCATCTCCATAATTGATCTATTTCTTATTTTTATAATTCCATTCTGTTGAGGTGAATATGTTGTAGGAAGTTATCTCTTAATCCCATTTTCTTCAAGAAATGAGCCAAATTCTTAAAAAATAATTTATCCTCCTCTATCTGAGCAAAGTGCTTCTATGGTCTTCCTTAATTATTTGTCCACTTGGAGTTTGAACTATTTCAAGTAACTAAAGAATTTCACCTTGTACTTCATGAAAGATACCCACATTTGTCTGGTGTGATCATCAACAAATAATTGAAAATAGTTATATCCTCCAATACTATCAACTTTCATTGCTCCAAATAGATCTGTATATATCATTTCATTGGTGATGGTAAGACAGTAAATTTTTGGAAAGACCCATGGATCAGGGATCAGTCGCTTATTGAATATTAGAGGTTTGGGACTTTAATTCACAATTCTCAAATTGGTGGCCTTCAAAAGGTGGTAGATTTTTTGGTAATTTACAATGGTAGAAAAGATTGGTCCAATCCCATCCTGGGATTAAGGGATAATTCAAACATACATTTGTAGAGATCTCTATTGGAGGAGCTGAGGTTGATTGTGGTGTGTCAATAAGATGTAGATGATCAACTAGTTTAGGGTGGGGATAGTGAGGGTTCCAAAGAGTTAAGACAATGTATGAGCTATTGTTTTATGATCCAGTTGGTCATTTACAAGTGAATTTAATCTGGCTTAAGAACTTAACACCGAATATCAACATATTTTATTGGTTCGCAGTGCAGAACACATTTCTCACATTGGAAAATCTCCTCAAAAGAGGTTTAATCTTGGTCAACTGATATTTTTTGTGTAATAAATATTGGAAATTAGCTTCTCATTTTTTACTCAGGTGCTAGGGCTTTCATGAGGTGTTCTTGTTTATTCTTTCATGGTTGGGTATTGCATGGGTGTTACTAAATTTAATTTTTGATTGTGTTTCTCAGTGGAGATCTTCGTTTGCCTCCTCGAGGCTTAAATGTTTCTGGAAGTTTCTTCTTCCTCATGTGCTTGGGGGGTTTGGAAGGAATGTAATGCTAGAGAATTCAAAGACGTGGAGACTAATCTGGAGCATGTTAATATTAGAATTCTTTGAAAGGTAGTGGAGAATATTTTATCAGCGTTCAAAAATTTGAACTCTCCTCAGGCTCGCTCCTCAAGCAAAGTTAGACTCGAGGAACAATTAGGTTTTATACCATTGGCTTGGCCTCCACATGTCCTTGACTCGAGAAGTCATGTTCATTGGTCCCCGCCACTTGCAGACTAGTTTAAATTAAACTTTAATGGAGCTTCTAAAGAGAATCCCAACCTTGCTAGGATGGGCAGAGTGATACGAGATAGTAATGGTGATCTTATTTTGGCCTTTATAGACTGTCTCAGTACTCAATATTCCATTTTTGTAGTGGTGTAGGTCACCTTTTTTGGTATAATGCATTTAAGAAATATTAGTATTCGTAATGTAATAATCGAAGGTGACTCTTTGTTAGTGATTAATATGCTTAAAGGGGTCTATTAGCCTGGTTGGAAGGTGTCTAGTCTTATTAATGAAATGATTTGGAACTTTTGCTCCTTTGATAATGTGGAATTTGAGCATGTGCTCATAGAGGGCAATGCAGTGGCCGATTTATTAGTGAATTTGGGTGTTTTATCCCAGGGATTTTCTGTTTGGTAGGAGGATTTCCTCATGGAGATCGTTAGTCGCATAAGAGATGAAGTTTCTTAAATACTGTCAGAGGTTTATTCGTGGGCTACGTTCATGGTGGACCGTTTGATGCATCCATAATTTTTTGGTAGTATGTTGCAGGTACATGGAATTTATGGTGTCATTTGTGTGTGACTGGCTCTGCTCTTATTTTCTTGTACCTTCACCCTCCCGTTGGGTATGTGGATCTCCTTATGGTATGTACCTTAGAATATGTTTGTAATAATTGTTGTACCTTCACCCACCCATTGGGTACGTGATTCTCCTCACGGTATGTGCCTTGTTGAGTCATTGGGAATTTTTAAATTTTAAATCCTTGCCCTTGAAGCAATGTGATGGACGTGGGATTGATCCTTTGGTTCTTTGGAGTAGAACTTCCTCGGTTCTCTTCGGCCCTTTTGTTCATTCCTCTTGTTTGCTCTTGTCTCTTCGGTTGTTTCACTGGTTCAACCTTAGGGTGTTTGTTTGTGTTCTTTGGTGGTGGCCCCTAGGGTTTATCTCTTGTAAAAGGTTGTGGGGTTCCTTTTAAAACCCTTTTTTCTTAATAATATAAAAAAAAATAATAGTAATAATATTTTCTATAATAGTATTCTTAATATCAATAATATTATTTTATAACTCAACTAGCAATATCATATATAACGTCCCTCTACATATGTTAAAAGCCACTACTAAAAAATTTCATTCAACATAGAGATAAGGTAGCTAAACTTGGCTTCACATTCTTCTTTTTCTTAGTTTACTAATGGTACTAGGTTACTCAATTGATAACATCATGGACTAAGCATAACTTTCTCATCTCTTGTGGCATATCATCCAACTATGGCATTCACTTAGGACTGAGCATAACTTTCTCATCTCTTGTGGCATATCATCCAACTATGGCATTCACTTAGTCTCATCTCTTGTGGCATGTCATCCACCTATGGCATTCACTTAGTCTTTGACGCTCATCCACCTTGGTGACAACATTGTCAGTGATAATGCTAATGATACCTACTTTGCCTTGGCATAATTCATCTAGTACCACACATCATCACTTCAGCTAATGCCAATTCAATTTATTCTTTTTGGATCCAACTTTGCATTGTTCACAATGCCAATGGTTAAATAACACTTTGGTTATAGTGTAACCTTGGTCGCCATCATTGTCAACAACAAATGTCCATAACAACTCTTGTATCATTGGTGCCATCTTTGATTGATCATAATACCCATTTAGTGTTTCTTGTGCCATCTTCTCATCCCTTCATTATCACTGGTACCAACTAACTTCTCTTTAAGTGAGAAAGTAGGCAAACATAGGCGGCGAGTTTGACACAATATTCATATTAGACGTCAAAAGCAAAAATTTATCCGATGCACTTTCAAGGAGAATGTTGAGAATAAAAGTCTAATGTTTCGGTGACGAAGAGTTTCTTGTATGGCACGCTTATCTTTTTGCTTTTTAGTTTTTCTGTTTTTTATCTTATTTAATTTTTTTTGCCCACATCAACAGAGAGAAACATCCATTAAAAAGGAAATAAAGCAGACCGTACTGTTAAGAGAAACTTAAATACAGTAACAACACAAACCTTCATGTAATTTAGAGCACAGGGTTGAAGAAACTGGGGGACAATGAGTTTCTTCAAAGACCAACCAGATCCGCTGATGGTCTTGAGCCGAATCAAAGCAACTCTACATGTGAATTTTTCAGACCTTCCCATGGAGGCGAGAGACGAGATTGAGAATGGTTTCAGACCATTAAAGCCTGTCTGCCCCAGTTGTTTCTCCAACGACTGCAAATACAGGTATCTAAACAACAAGCATCGTTCCAAGCAAATTCAGCCAAGGTTCGAGTGTAACAAGTGTGATGTCAGCTTTACTCTTGGAGGGCGAAGGTATCTTCCCAAAAAAAATTCTAGAGAATATAAGTATGCACCGTCCTCTTCGCCATGTCGAAGGAGTTCCGTTATTCCGAAAGCAGAATCAATGATGGATGTGTGCAGCAGCAATTCCAATGGATCTGCTCAGATTTCTGACGATATGGGTCTCAGCAATTTTCAAGGGCCTCCGCTACGGCAACAGGAGCGTATGGTAAGTGGGTGTTATAACTATGGCCGTGGAAATGGAAATGGGAATCCCTCTGTGATTCCTTATTCTCTCGAAAATAACATCTCCATGCCCGAATCAACATGGCCCTCGATGAAAATTCCGAATCTGCACAGCAGTTATGAGCTATTCTCTCCGGAAAGAAGTTGTGGATATAATTTCTCAGTTGAAGCAGTGACAGGATGCAATAATGATGGAGTCCAAACATATAGCACTTCCGAGTTTGAAAGCAAGATGAGCTCCGAAATGATGTCCTGGGTTCCAAATACACCGACTGACGGCAATCAACAACTGTCCTCAAGTTGGTATGTCGCTGACAATACTGAAATAAGTGGTGTCTAAGAAGAAACCAGGAAATGGATGCAACTGGAAGAGGCTTTGGATTGGTTATTCGAGCAAATGTTTTAATAAAAATTATAGCCCTAGGTCTCTACGAGAACTAAACTCATTGGCGAGTCAATTTTGTCGCCCTTTTAACTCGGCAATGTAGTTTTGAATATAATTAGCCGGCAATGTAGTTGTGAATATAAACAACACTTAATTTAGTGAAGAATATTCTGTTATGGCCTTTTTGTTATCTTGTGTCAAATTTTTTGAAGGGATGAAATACCCGGTTGTATCACAAGACCATAGAGAATTTTCTTGAAGTCCAAGGTAAATTTTATACAAGCTTGATTTTATGATGATCTGATTTGTTAAAAGCAGTATAGTGTCTAAACCATTGCTTGGACGAATGTTGGTTGATACACAGTGGGATATCCTTCATTCTTTTATGGTTTTGGACGAAGGTTCATTGATACACAGTGGGATGTCTTCCATTCTTTTATGGTTTTGAACTGTTTTTTTTTGTCATTCTTATAATGTTGTTGAGTAGTCAGTCAGATTGGTTGGAGTTTGATTGATTTCTATTATTAGTGTGTTTTTTTATTTTGATGGGGCAATATAATATCTCCAATTGTAATATGTAATATTTAGGTGGTTTGGTGTGATGTTGAGAACATTTTATTCTCATATATTTATTTTCTTTACCCGCTTGGAAGATTCGTTCTGTCTTTTACTAACTTGGAAGATTCTTCAGTTACATTCCCAAGCTATATATTGTAATGAATTATCATGCATAAATCAGTTCAAACTAATTCTGGCTCACATGTGGTATCAGATTCAGGTTTGAGAGAAACCTTGCTAGTTTTTGTTTAAAAAAATTTTGTGTTGTGCATCAGAATACTGTTCTCTGCTCTTCACAAAGCATAAGTGGGCGCGCATAGGGTTGCACCACCCGCTTTTGTAGCCCCGCAAGCCATAGTTGGGCGATTAGAAGTTGGTGGCAGTGATCGCCAAGGACGGGCTGGCCGATAGGCACCTCTCCGGGTCGTCAACGCAACGGATCTCGAAGCATGCATCGCAAGTCAGCCCGCTGTTGAAGAGCATCCCGCTCACCGCCGTCGTGTTGCCTCCGTACCCCTCTTTGTACAGGTTCCCGTAACCGCACGCCCCTATAAGACATTAAACACAGTAAGGAAACATCCCTGTGAACCAGGTCGTGTAGCAAGAAGAGAGGAGACAGAGCAAGGAGGAGGATTTTGACCAGTCTGTATCTCCAAGGGAGATAGAGCAAGGAGGAGGAGTTTGAACTGCAGTGCTGCCCGTGATGATTACGACGATAACACAAGCACAAATTGCTTCGCAATCGTGATTAAAAAAAATAGATCCAGGAGGATCACATGACCATACAGCAGACGTACCAGTGTAGTCACACAGATGACTCTTTGAGAATTCGTCTAGATCTGGCTGACCCATTTGAGGTTTGAAGCACCATTCTCCATTTGCGGGTGCAGGATTAACCAGCTTGCAAAGTGCATACGTGGTCACTCGGTGGAGCAGCGAGCCGTGGACGTAGCAGATCTGATAGATCCTCATCGGGTGGAGAAAGTTGCACCATCGCCAGGTGGAAAGAAATAGCTTTGGCAAAATTTGCATCCATAAGCTTTTGGATCTGGCGGATTTGCAAATGTACTAAAAATATTCTGTGTAGTGAAGGCCTATATGACAGAAGTTCAAAATGCAGACCTCTACCAACGATTGCATTTTTACATTGGCAGGCAGTAAAGACGGTAAAACGGGAGAGGCTCCCTTTCGTTTTCGTCTTGCGGTGCAGCTGGAACGGTGAAGCGATCCTTGTTAAGGCACTCCAAATAGGGGAGACCCCCTGACTTTCAAATCCCACTGGAGATTTTTTTTTGGTGTGGAAATTCATTGGCGGAATCAGATAGGTGATAAAGGATAATTTTTATCCTTTATATTTCGCCGGTGGTGGTAGGGTAATTGGTGCATGCCTGGGCGTTGTCTACATAGAGGTTAAGGGTTCCATACTTAATTTTTTTTTGTCAAGTTATTATAAAGTTCAAGGAGTGTCCTATAAAAGGAAATGGACACCATATTTGAAGACTTGGAGGTTCCAAGTTTTAATGGAGAAAACTATGCTTATTGGAGCATAAAAATGGAGCACTTGTTGAAGGCAAAAGGACTTTGGAAAATTATCCAAGAAGGCTATGAAGAACCCACCACTTGGACCATGCTTGAAGGAGAAAAGAAGAGAGTGAAGAAAGAGCAGCAATATCAAAATTGCTTGGCTCTCATAGATTTGAGGATAGGCATGAAAGAGACAGCTTTTCGTCTCATTACAAAATGTAGAACAGCCCAAATGGCTTGGAGAGCATTGCAAGATGCATATGGAGGAGATATGTGTAGCAATATCCAAAGCAAGGAGGAACCTTGCTTCTTTGAAGAAGTTTTTGAAGAGTCTTATAAAGA
Organism: Wollemia nobilis; assembly: GCA_028583015.1. NCBI lineage: Eukaryota > Viridiplantae > Streptophyta > Pinopsida > Araucariales > Araucariaceae > Wollemia > Wollemia nobilis. Next base: position 634,847 of record JAQPPZ010002395.1, on the reverse strand, counting down.
CTCATATGAAAATATGTCTTTTGAAGAAGACATACATTGTTATGAAGGTGAATTCTTCCTTGAAGAGGAAGACATGTATGTAGAAAATCACCAAGATGAAAAATACCTCATGGAGAAGGCGTATTGTGTAGAATGTCTCACGGAGGAGACATATGAAGAAGAGTGTCTTATGGAGAAGACACCAAATCAACTATTTCTTGAAGAGTGCTTCATAGAGGAGGCACAAAATTTTGATGAAGCCATTCTCATGGAGGAGAATGATGAAGACAAGCCATGGCAAGATAAAGATGATGGAGAAACACTCATCATGGAGTGTTGCATAGCTAAAGACCACTCAAATGGAGTGGAGACAAATGAATATGCAAAGGAGAAAGCTCACTCATATGGAGTGAACATTGACAAGGCTCAAGTTATGTGGGATGTTGATCCACATGAAAATATTGATGAAGAGGAGATGGAGGCTATAAGCTCCATGTTTCAAGATCACTCATCAAGAGTGAAAACTATTTTGTATGAGGAAGACTATCTCAAAGGGGAGATAGAAAATAGTGAGATAGTCATTGATGGACTTCATGGTGTAATAGAGGTAATTGTGGATGGAGATCACTCATATGGATTGACTATAGTGAAGGATGATGGTTGTCTTGAAGAGGCAACATTGTGTGAAGAATCATCATTGCAGCAGTATGGCATCTTGGTAAAAACAAAGGGAGGCTTTTGGATATCTACTCAACAAATCATTGGAGGTGATACTTTTTTGTTATTTGATTCATTTTTTATTGATTTCTTTGATAGATGTTTTGTGGATATTTTTGGAGTTGTTTTTTTGAAATTGAAATATGGAGAATGTCTTATCAAGACATCATATGAAAACTTGCATTGTTTGCAAGAGGCACATCTCTTATGGAGAGCACAATTAGAAAGTTTTGAGACTTGCCTTATGAAAATTTCTTTGAAGATAAAGTTTGGGATCTTGAGTCACTTGGACTCAAATGAAGGCAAAGAAAATGATATGTTCAAAATTCCTTGGAAGGAGGAATATTGTAAAGACATTGTGAGGTGTGATTTTTTGAGTGATGATATGTGTGAGGTTGCACATGTAATAGGTCATTTCATGACCATGTTTGTTTTGATTTTTTGTGTGGAAATTTGTGAGAGAGTAGTTTGGTATAATCATCAATATGAGATGATTAACACATACTCATGCGGAGTATGGTATTGTAATGATGTAAAAGATGATGATTTGCAAGAATGGTTTAAAGACCATAGTGAAGATTTGAGAAAGTGGTTGAAGATCAAAATTGAAGGAGCTTTTGATGAAGGGGGAGCTGATCATCAAAAGGCACCCAATTTTATTTTGTTGAAGAAAGCAAACTTAATGGATAGCCCGCAAGAAGAGTGGAAGTGTGGTGGGTGCCAACAAAACTTTTTTGAGTTCTCGAATTTTCTACTTCAAAACTGGAAGAAGCATAAACGAAGACAGTTCATCAGTTTGTGATGCTTCAGAACTCATGGATTGAGTCCTTTCAACACTGAAGACAACATTGCAGATTTGTTCACCAAGGGAGTTGTCAAAGCTCAATTTTTGAAGCTGAGGAACTTCCTTGTCAGTCCCCTCAACTTCAAGGGAGAGTATGTTGGAGTTTGATTGATTTCTATTATTAGTGTGTTTTTCTATTTTCATGGGGCAATATTCCCTGTGAATATCTCCAATTGTAATAGGTAATATTTAGGTGGTTTGGTGTGATGTTGAGAACATTTGATTCTCATATATTTGTTTTCTTTACCCACTTGGAAGATTCGTTCTGTCTTTTACTAACTTGAGAGATTCTTCAGTTACATTCCCAAGCTATATATTATAATAAATTATCATGAATAAATCAGTTGAGACTAATTTTGACTCACAAGATTGAATTATTATTTCTAGCAATTCCAATCCACAATTAATCCAAGAGCTCTTTGTCGCACAAAATAGCTGTATAGTCCGTTATGAAACATATTCTAGCCCGTAGAAATTACCCAAGTGTAGATTTGAAGGGAAAGAGGGTAAAACATCAAGGTAAGTAAACGCAGAAATAAATAAGCCTTAGAATGCAATCGACGCCAATCGAGTCTGTTGCACTCGCATGCCTAAGGCTGAATTCCATGCTCAGTTTTCCAGCCATGTATACTTTGTAACGTCTTGCGTATAACGGTAACTTATTTTCCCAAGCCATTATCTGCTTTTCTTTTTTAACAACTGTCCAATGACAAAGTGCAAAGAGAAGATGATCGAAGAGGAGAGAAGAAGCTTTCGGAGCGGTGACTTAGTAGTTACACGTCCTTTTCATCGGGATGTGCAATGTGCATGGCCTTTGAAAGTTTTGCCGGCTAGTCCTTAATTAGGAATGATTGCCGTAACTTTGGCTGCTAGCATTATTAAATTGTATGTGACTTTTACTAGAACCATTTTATAAAAACATGTAAACATTATATCTATAATTAGGTTAGCCAAACTATATTTGGTTTTTTTTTTTCATTAAGATATATTTTATTTAATTTTTATTTATTAATTTTTTAATATTATTGCTTAAAAATAGAAATTGTTATAGTTAGTCATTATTTACAATTTTATTTTTATTTTTTAAATATGTTGGTATATTTAAGATACCACTTTTATCAATAATTTATGAACATCCATAATAATAATGGTGTTATTGGTTTAATTCTCACATTTTTTTTTTATAGAATTAATAATAATAGTGAATTAACATCAATTTATATATGATTACATCCTTTTTTTCATGTCTATGTTGATCAATATAGGAATTGCCTTCGCTTTGATTTTTTTAAAATTTTTAAACTAATTATATGGGATTGAAATGGACCTCATCCATATTAACTACATTATCTCAATAAATGATATTGAGGTGTATGGTAATTATGCATGCATGCAAGTTAGTTAATTTTACACATGGAAGTGTAGGTTCAAGAAAACTATAATTATCCCTAATAAAACCTTTATTTTTAACTTGAGTTAGTATGAATTTATCTCTCTTGAGTTTTACTAGTTATAACTGCTATATGTTTTGTGGGAATACTTGAGCCAATTGAATGTAGCCTTCATCAACATCCCCTGGGTGGTCGCAGGAGATTTCAATATCCCTTGCATCCTTCTGACAAAATGAGAGGATCAGGATTACCATCAAGGAGTATGGAAGAATTCAATGAGTTTGTTAACTCTAATGAACTGATGGATGTTAGGCCGAGAGGAACGAATTATACTTGGATAAATCATCAGGTTGGGAATCAATAAATCCACGTTCCTTCTCTCAAAAGAAGCTATTACTATATTTGAAGATTCAACCTTGCAATCTCTGCCTCGGATTGGGTCTGATGACAACCCAATTCTGATGGAACTTTCGTATCTCAACTCCTTCAGAAAACCCTTCCAATTTTAATCCATGTGGATTAAACATCCAGACTTGAGAGAAAAGATTGAAAGTTGGTGGCAACAACCCTGTCAAGGAAGTTCTGCTTTTAAACTATCCCAAAAATTGAAGAAAGTAAAAGACAATCTCAGAGTCTGGAATAAAGAGGTCTTTGGAAACCTTTTTGAGAACAAAAAAGCAGTAGCAGAAAGGTTGAATACCATAGAGAACAAGATTCAGAACGGTTTGTGTGATGAGGTAACTAGATCAGAGGAAAAAGCTAATTTATAATCTTTATCCTCCCTTCCACAGGTTATAAAAGACAGTTCATGTTTCAAAAATAGATAAGGAGGTGCAGAGCAGAGTGCAGCAGAGCAGAGGAGATTGGAGCACCGAATCGTAGTTTCGGAGTGCTCTTCTTTTTTAGTTTACCCTGCAAGTTTCTTGCAGATAATTGTAAATCCTCTACGGAGGTTGAGTATAATTTCTTTCTGTTATAAATAAAATCAAGTTTTATTTAGGTCTGTCTCATTTTTGATCTCATCAAACTAGCAAGTCCGTGTTTTTCGGAGTACTGAGAGCAGACTTCCATTTCTCCTCCATATCGCTTGTTCGGGTATGTTTTTCCTTTTGGCGCTAATGATTTGATTTAAGCTTTAGCACTCAAAGACATTTATATTTCATCTTTTATGAGTTTGTCTTATTGTGCCTCATCTTGTTTTTAGTTTTCGTCCTATTCCACATTCCCTAAGTCGCTCAAACTTCCTCCAAATTCCATTTTAGCGCATGTTGAATTAGCTATTTAGGGTTAAAGACCTCGTTTGTCTTATTATAAATTTGTCCCTTATGAAATAGTCCTCACCTTCCCTCCATCGCTCGCGATTTGAAAACATTCTCAATATCGCTTAACTTTTGAGTGATGCGTGGCCCTTTAGTCAATATGTAGCGAATGGGGTCTTTTGTCCTTATCCTTATTTCGTCCTCACATGCCCACTCCCGCCGTGGCTAGAAACTCCATTGCACAAACCACTTTTGGGCCTTTGTCAAGTGATTTAGAGGTTAGACAACACTTAGAACATTTTTTTATTTTTCACCGAAACTCCTTCGTTCTCGCCGTCCCTCGCCAAACTTTATTTTCCCTCCGTCGCTGTAAACTTTTAGTGATTTGCAACATTTAAGTTTCTTTGTTCTCCATATCGCGAGAGCAAATGAAAGTTGCCCGATATCGCTCAAGGCATGAGCGATCCCGGGATCAAGCTATTTTAGTTTTTCAAATTGGTGTCAGAGCAGATTTGTCATCCCGAAGAGAAATGGAAGTCTGCTCTCAGTACTCTGAAAAACACGGACTTGTTAGTTTGATGAGATCAAAAATGAGATAGACCTAAATAAAACTTGATTTTATTTATAACAGAAGGAAATTACACTCAACCTCCATAGAGGATTTACAATCATCTGCAAGAAACTTGTAGGGTAAACTCAAATGAAGAGCACTCTGAAACTGCGGTTCGGTGCTCCAATCTCCTTTGCTCTGTTACACTCTGCTCTACACTCCCTTATCCATTTTTGAAACACGAACTATCTTTTATAGCCTGTGGAAGGGAGGATAAGGATTGCCTTCTGACAGGCTTATCTTCTGACACACTTAGGGTTTCTGACAGCCGAAGTAGGGTTACTGACCAATCGCCGAATTGCAACAACTGAAATAAATGCGATGATCGGATTTGCAGTTGTCTGTGTTATCAGACGTCAAGTCACTCCTGACAAGATGATTGTCGTTGATGTGTTTTTCATGACTTTGATGCTTGTTTCGAATGATAACGAGATGGAATCAGGTTTAATAATTTCAACACCCTCCTTTAAACCTTCTTTTAATCCTACAAGCCCTTTGAATCCTAAGTCCTTTGACTCTAACTGCTCACGCAGGCAATCTGGTGAAAGCACCATTTCGTCCAAGCGTCACCGACGTCCCCATTGCAGAAACGGGAAAACCTGCTATAACGAGTTGAAACAAATCCCGATAATATACGGCGCCCGCCTCTTTAGCATATAATATTTAGAAACTATTACGCCCGCCCGCCTCTATCATTGGTGCCATCTTTTATTGATCATAATACCCATTTAGTGTTTCTTGTGCCATCTTCTCATCCCTTCACTATCACTAGTACCAACTAACTTAAATTCTGTGACAAAGTAGGCAAACATAGGTATCCGATGCAGGAAAATGTTGAGAATAAAAGTCTAATGTTTCGGTGACGAAGAATTTCTTGTAGGTTACGCTTATCTTTTTGCTTTTTTAGTTTTTCTAATTTTTATTTTATTTAATTTTTTTACCCACATCAAGAGAGAAACATCCATGAAAAGGGAAATAAAGCAGACCGTACTGTTAAGAGACGCTTAAATACAGTAACCACAAAAGCCTTGATTTAATTTAGAGCACAGGGTTGAAGAAACTGCCTGCCGCACAATGAGTTTCTGCAAAGACCAACCAGATCCGCTGATGGTCTTGAGCCGAATCAAAGCAACTTTACATGTGAAGTTTTCAGACCTTCCCATGGAGGCGAGAGACGAGATTGAGAATGCTTTCAAACCATTAAAGCCTGTCTGCCCCAGTTGTTTCTCCAACGACTGCAAATACAGGTATCTAAACAACAAGCATCGTTCCAAGCAAATTCAGCCAAGGTTCGCTTGTAACAAGTGTGATGCCAGTTTTACTCTTGGAGGGCGAAGGTATCTTCCCCAAAAAAATTCTAGAGAATATAAGTATGCATCGTCCTCTTCGTCATGTCGAAGGAGTTCCGTTATTCCGAAAGCAAAATCAATGATGGATGTGTGCAGCAGCACTTCCCATGGATCTGCTCAGATTTCTGACGATATGGGTCACAGCAATTTTCAAGGGCCTCCGCTACGGCAACAGGAGCGTATGGTAAGTGGGTGTGATAACTATGGCCGTGGAAATGGAAATGGGAATCCCTCTGTGATTTCTTCTTCTCTCGAAAATAACATCTCCATGCCCGAATCAACATGGCCCTCGATGACAATTCCGAATCTGCACAGCAGAGCTATTCTCTCCGGAAAGAAGCTGTGGATATAATTTCCCAGTTGAAGCAGTGACAGGATGCAGAAATAATGATGGAGTCCAAGCGTATAGCACTTCCGAGTTTGAAAGCAAGATGAGCTCCGAAATGATGTCCTGGGTTCCAAATACACCGATTGACGGCAAACAACAAGTGTCCTCAAGTTGCTATCTCACTGACAATACTGAAATAAGTGGTGTCGAAGAAGAAACCAGGAAATGGATGCAACTGGAAGAGGCTTTGGATTGGTTATTCGAGCAATTGTTTTAATAAATATTATAGCCCTAGGTCTCTACGAGAACTAAACTCATTGGCGAGTCAATTTTGTCGCCCTTTTAACTCGGCAATGTAGTTTTGAATTTAATTAGCCGGCAATGTAGTTGTGAATATAAACAGCACTTAATTTAGTGAAGAATATTCTGTTATGGCCTTTTTATTATCTTGTGTCAAATTTTTTGAAGGGATGAAATAACCGGTTGTATCACGAGACCATAGAGAAATTGGTTGAAGTCCAAGGTAAATTTTATACAAGTTTGATTTTATGATGATCTGGTGTTTTGTTAAAAGCAGTATAGTGTCTAAACCATTGCTTGGACGAATGGTCGTTGATACACAGTGGGATATCCTCCATTCTTTTATGGTTTTGGACGAAGGTTCATTGATACACAGTGGGATGTCTTCCATTCTTTTATGGGTTTGAACTGTTCTTGTAATTCTTATAATGCGGTTGAGCAGTGAGATTGAATTTTTATTTCTAGCAATTCCAATCCACAATTAATCTAGGAGCTCTTTGTCGCACAAAACAGTTGTATAAGTCCGTTATGAAACATATTCTAGCCCATAGGAATTATCCAAGTGTACATTTGAAGGGAAAGAGTGTAAAACATCAAGGTAAGTAAACGCAGAAATAAATAAGCCTTAGAATGCAATCGACGCCAATCGAGTTGTTGCACTCGCATGCCTAAGGCTGAATTCCATGCTCAGTTTTCCAGCCATGTATACTTTGTAACGTCTTGCCTCTAACGGTAACTTATTTTCACAAGCCACTATCTGCTTTTCCTAACAACAGTCTAATGACAAAGTGCAAAGAGAAGATGATCGAAGAGGAGAGAGGCAACTTTCGGAGCGGCGACTTAGTGTTACAGGTCCTTTTCATCGTGATGTGCAATGTGAATGGCCTTTGAAAGTTTTGCCGGCTAGTCCTTAATTAGGAATGATTGCCGTAACTTGGCTCCTAGCATTCTTAAATTGTATGTGACTTTTTATTTCTCATGAAAAAGCTATTTACATTAAGATAACAGCCTTTATCATAAAAGAGTTATTAGTTGTATCTGATTTTTATTAGAACATTTTTATAAAAACATGTAAACAATATACTTATAATTAGGTTAGTTAAATTATATTTGATTTTTTTTTATCAAAATATATTTTATTTTATCTATTTTTTATTTATTAAATTTTTTTATATTATTTATTAAAAAATTAAAATTCTTTTAATTAATTATTATTTATTACTTTATTTTTTTAAATATGTTCATATATTTAAGATATCATTTTCATCAATAATTTATGAACATCTATAATAATGGTGTTATTGGTCTAATTCTCATATCCTTCCTTTTTGTAGAACTAATAGTAATACATGAGTCCACGTCAATTTATATAAGATTACACCCCTTTTTTATGCCCATGTTGATCAACATAGGAATTGTCTAGCTAAAAATTTTGTTAATTTTAATTTTAATTTTTTAAACTAATGAGATTGAAATGGACTTCACCCATTTTAAATTGTGACTTGTTTACTACATTATCTCAATAAGTGACATTGAGGTATACGGTAATTATGCATGTACAAGTTAGTTAATTTTACAAATGGAAGTGCAGGTTCAAGAAAATTATAAACACCCCTAATAAAACCTTTATTTTTAACTTGAATTAGTATGATTTTACCTCTCTTGAGTTCTACTAGTTGTAACCACCCTATTCACTTGCTATATCTAATTTTAAGAATGAAGCTTCAACTATTTAGAAATAAGTAATTCATTGACCTATTAAAATACTAATGAGTCAAAATAAGTAATTCATTGACCTATTAAAACACTAATGAGTCAACATTAATGGGAAGGGAGAAGCATAGTAGAAACCCCTAAGGCAAAGAGATTATGGATTTTAGTTTTCCCTCTCACGGTTGCACCAAGCCACCTAAGGACTATGCCCAACAATTACATAGTTATTCTCATACTTTTTTCCTTTGCTAAAGGGAATTTTTGAAGGATGAGGTATTATGCCAAGAACTCAACAAATTTTAAGCTACTTCTAAACCATCAACAACCTTATCCACCCATAAGTATCTTGGTGGTTATTAACACCTTTTTCATTGATAGAAGAATAATTTTACTTAAGATAAAAAAAAATTATTTATCTGATATTCCTTTAATTTATCAACTTTATGAATCAACATTCATCCTAAAAAGGCTATACAAAAAAAAAATCAAATACAAAGTCCTATAATTTATCGATAATCAAGTAATTGATTGGAAAATATAAATATGAGAAGGTCAAGCAAATAAAGTGTTGAAACTATATTTGCATTAATAATCTATTGATTTGGTCACTAAGATAATGGATTACTAAATACCATGGATTACTAAGATAGTCGACAATAAGCTCAAATATCAATATTTCATGGATGTACTAGGCACTAGTGGAAACCCATTTCTAAAATTATGAAATAAAATCAAAAGAGGAGTATGAGCTTCTCATAGAGTTTTTCCTAGAGGAAATAATTGATAAAACCACTACTTACAAAAGGGGAATGGAAGAAAACCCTTTAAAAGGTCTAAAAAGAGAACAAAAATTCTAAAGCAGACCAAAAACCATAACAAAAGGGATCTACTGCAACATTCTAGATGGTATATGATGTGTTAAACCACTCCATTATATGCCACCATAATAACTGCATCCACTATACCCTTTGCCACTCCATTTATATCCACTCCTCCATACACCACCATTGTCGCTTCTTACACATGGTCCACCTATACCACACAATGCATGTGATCCACCACCCTTAATTATGCTATATTTAAAAATATGAAAGAGATAGAAATTACCAAATCTTCTTCCCATGATGTTAAAAACTAGAGCAACCTTCATATATCCTATACCTCGGTTTAAACAGGAAGCGATAACAAATAAGAACATAGTTTCCAAAGTGTAAGTCTAGCCTTATACATACTTCAATTGTCCCCCATATCAACTTTAAATTTATAAATATTGACCTCTTTTTTTATCTCACACAATCCTTAGGCTACCCACCACTTTAAACTATTAAATTGCTAATACCAAAAGGCATCAACACAGTAGACAAATAGTTGTAAAAATTTTGAGAAATGATAAATAAAATATTCATAGGGAATTTTATGGCTATAGAAAGACTATCTACTCTTAAAAATTAGATGGTAGATGGTGGACATTTTGAGTCAAAGTTGTCATTGATGTCAATAAATATGTTAAGGAACAATGCAAAGGTTAATAGCAAAAGAGCTTCATAATATTTTTAATATTATGTGGAAGCATATGTCAGAGGGTTTTTATTAAAACCATGGATGATCAAAATAAAAGGTTTTTCATAAAAACCCAAGGAATCTTTTTGAAAAGCAAAGGAGGTTTTAATATTTATTTTATAAAATATAAATTCAAATTGAATTTAAATTTTATAAATAAATATCATTTATACAAAGTGATAAAATCAAAGAGGGTTTTATTAAAGCCAAGAAGGATTTAAAAATTAATATATAAAATTTAAATTCTAAAGAATTTATAAATTAATTATTCAAATTTCAAATGCATCAACGTTCAAAATTAATGGAGGTAATTGGTATATAAATTATATGCCTTAGTGGTATTAACACCCTCCTTCATTTGAAAGAAATTAAAGAGGCAAGTGTTGTGGTGAAAATTTGTGCGAGGAAGAAGGCAAATTCTTTGTCTTAGGCACCAACAAAAGTAATAATGGCATTGAGGGCTAAACCCTCATATCCATCGAGGCAGCATGGCCTAGTGGCAAGTGATCACGAGTTAGGGCATGTGGGTTCAGAGTGGTCTGCATTCGATTCGCGATAAGAGCACTTTGAAAATGTTGTGCCTAGGCATCGAAGGAAGCAACGCGTAGTCCTTTTGGTTTTGGTGCATTAGGGAAGGAACATAGAGCACATTATGCTCTTTGCTCCTCAAATGAGTGCCTAGCTTGTGAGTTGGTTGGAGTCGCAACTAGGGCATTGCGAGAAGCTACATAGAGGGTTTGAATCTCACCTACGTGAAGGTAATAAATTTTGTATTATTTTTAATTTCCTAAGGTGTAAACATAAGGTTTAGGAAGCTATAAGGGGTTATGAAAAGGTACTTATTTTAATTATTAATTTTTGATTAAATGAAGGAATAAGATGTTGAACTTTATTTTAAATAAAGTTATTGTGACATTTTTTATTTATCAAAAGGTGAATTGAAGAGTGATTAAATTTAAGAGGACTTCTTGCCATTGAGTTAGTTTGAAAAGGAGATTGTATTGACATTATTTTTGGTATTGAATATTGTTTTAATTGGGAGATCATAAGGTGTATTTTGTCAATCATTTTTGTATATGTTGATGGATGCTTTCTTTAATATGGAGTGATAACGTGTATATGTGTTTTGATATTTTGCATTGTATCTTTGAGAGAGTTTAGTATCTTCTAACTCCTTTGAGCTTGACAAAGAAGTGTTTATGGTTGTGGTAGCTTTAGAGGTTCCTTCATCATCAAGAAAAAAGGTATGAGCACATTCTTCCATAGTTGAGTTGATTGATTGGTTTTATGTAAAATAAGTTTGGAGTGAAAAGAACTTAATTAGGGTTTCCTTATTAAGTGTGTTGAATTAATGTTTCAAGGTTTTTTGGAATAAAGAGTTGCTGTTAAAACCTTGTTTGATAAGCATTGTTGTTGAAGCTATTGGTTGAGTGAAGAACTTGAACTAGAGTTTGTAAAGATCATGAATATCATTGTTATGTGAGATTATTTGATAAAGCATTGTTGGAAAAATTTTGAGTGGGTGTTTATATACTTAGACTAGGGTTTGTAAGGAAGGAACGTTTTATTGAGTGATTGGTTGAGTAGAGTTGGTTGAGCCTAGTAAAGTGGATGTGTGAAGTGATTATTCAAGTTTTATAAAATAAACTATTCTATATTCTAAATTAATTTGAGACAGTGATTGAGCATTGAGGTGAATGAGAAGCATATTGAGTCTAACAATTCTCCTTATGTTTCTAAAAGAGTGATTGAAAGTGGCTAAGTATTGAGTTAAATTTGAAGCATATGAAAAATATGTGCTTATATTGAGAGGGGGGTGAATTGTATATGATAAACAAATTTATATTTTAATCCAAGTAGTAGCATCAACATCAATAAAATAGTAAACATTACACAAATCATCACACACATGAGAGACATAATTTTTACGTGGTTCACCCGATGTGGGCTACTCCACGGAGAAAATATTTCACTAAAATTTTCTCAATCAATTTCTTGAGAATCCTTCCTATTTACAATGTTAATGGACCTCTGTCCAAAGAATATGTTGATCCCCTAAATCTATTTTTTGGATCTATATCCATAGGAGAACTCCTCAATTTCTCTAGATGGTGATCCTCTAGAAGACTACTACCTCCACTGCACTGGCTTGTGGATTTCTCTCCACTGAAGACTTTTATCCCCACTCAGAATACCTATCCTCACTACCTTGGCTGATGGATCTCTATCCACTGGAGACTATTTTTCTCTCTACTCTATCACCTCCAAAGCTCTATCTCAATTCTATACTAAACATAGTCTAGTCGATCTAGCACAAATTTGCTCAACAAGTCCACTTAGAACTTGCTCAAAATATGCTCAATAGGTCCACTCAAAACCTTCTCAAATATACTCAACAGGTCCACTAAAAACTTGCTCAAATATGCTCAACAATCTCACTCAAAACTTGTTCAAATCTTCTCAATAGGTCCACTCAGAACCAGCTCAAATCTAATCAATAAGTCCTCTCTAGTACTTAACCAAATCTGCTCAATAAGTCCTCTCTAGGACTTGCTCAAATATATATTGCAAGCTTCCACAAAATCTCACACAAAATCAGTCCACAAGTCCCCTCAAGACTTACCTCAAATCTGCTTAACAAATCCACACAGAACTTGTCCAATCTCATAGAAACATAAATGTAATTGTTAGAATCAATATGTTCTATACTCAATGCTCAATCATGTTCAAAACTCAAATAAATCTCATATAAGCATAAAAAGAATTTTTAGAGACTTAATATGTTCTATACTCAAAGCTCAATCACTTTCTCAACTCAAATCAGAATATAAAATAGTTTGTTTCATGGAACTTGAACAATCACTTCATACATCCACTTGACTAGGTTCAATCAACTCTACTCAACCAATCACTTAAGAGCCAACTCTTGCTCACAAACCCTAGTCCAAGCATGTAAACACCAACTCAAAATATTTCTAACAATGCTCAATAGCAAGTCTCACATAACAATGATACTCATGTTCTTTTCTAACTCAAGTTCAATTTATTTGCATAACAACTCACTTCAATAACAATGCTCATAAATCAATCTTCACATAACAATGATACTCATATTATTTTCTAACTCAATTCCAAGTTCTTTGCACAATCCAATGGCTTCAACAACAGTGCTAATAAAACAAGGTTTTAATCATAACTCTTAATTCCAAAAAAACTTTAAGCATTAACTCAAAAATTTTTGAAAAGGAAACCCTAATCAAATCCTTTTCACTCCAAACTTAATTTTCAAGAAATCCAATCAACCAAATCAACCAAGGAAGAATTTGTCCACACATTTTTGTTTGACAAGGAGTTGATCTCATAAATCTGCCACACTCACAATAAATCTTTTCCAATCTCAATAAGGGTTAGAAGACTTTAATAATAACACTATGGAAAAATGATGACCCAAAATACACCTTATTACTCCAACTCAAAATTAATATTCACCATAGTATTCTTTTAATATAAAAACCCTTATACAAAAATAATGCTTAAAAATATTAATAGGAATTTAATTAAGACTTTACTAAAACTCCTTATTACTCCTAAAATAATAAATCTCAAATACCAATCCCTCCAAAATAATCCTCAACAATCATTCACCATAAACTTTATGCCTTAATGTATATTTAAAAATAATAATCAATTATGCACCCTTATTCCTCCAACATTAGGTAACTAATAAAAATTAAAATAAAAAATTAATACCTCTTCTTCAGAGGGAGTTGAATCTTTAACCTTGCCCTAACACAAGTGCCTTAGCCATGGCCAAAGTTGTCGCACGAGCCACGCACTCGTTTTAGATTTAAAGAAGCACAACGTGCTTCTTAATCTCAAGTCTCCTTCCGCCTAAGGCAAAAGGCCGTGCGCCTTAGGTGCCTCAATCAACACACCAAACGATGCACCATGGAGATTCAAACACAAACCTTCCCACTACCAGTACCTTCGTGCTTTCCAAACTACCACCAGGACACACCTGCCCAATGCGATTTCGAGGATGGTGACTTCCTCCCTTAATCGCTTCACTGCCACATTTTTAGAAATACACGAGCTCTCTTTCCGCATGCCACCAAATTTTGATTCGAAAAATGATGATTAAAACTTAGGACTTTGGCATACTTATATGCTCCTCCAATGCATTAATGACATCGATGTTCACCATGCTCCCTTCCATGACGTCCACGGTAAAGGCTTCGAATGCCTTTAATTTAAACCCAACCTTTGGGTTTAATCAACATTAAACTTTTCGCTTTGAAATATTTTTCCCTCCAAAACCCACCCTTGGGGTTTATAAAAATAATTAATTGACCTTTGTAAACCCAATAATATTATAATTAAAATTATAATAATTTATTTGGGTTTTTCACCAACTTGGTTAAATAAAATAATATTATATCCTTCCATTGCTTCCGATACATTTTCTTCCAAAGGAGAAATGAAACCACTTTCTGACCCATTCTTTTGGGTGTAAATAAAGATATTTTAACCCATTATAACTTCCATTAAACTTTGCACTTGAACTGGAGAAGAGCTATCACCGGCATCTTGACATCAATGACAACTAAAATAGCTCAAAATGTCCAACAATATTCTCCTTTTTCATTGATGGCAACCCACATTATTTTTACTGAAAACTGACCTTTATTTTTATTTTGCTCCCCCTGGATTAATGCTCTCTCAAATATCAAATATCTCCCCATTAAACAAATCTCTTCCCCGTTGACATCAATGGAAAAGGGTCACCTTTGGGGCTAAGAATGAGTCTCTCAGCTTAGCCTCTCCCCCACCTTTTGTTAAGGTGGTTAATTCCAGGGTGGGAGTCTCACTCCTAATTTTTCTTGAAAATACTCAAAAGTTTTCTTTGAAAGTGGCTTAGTGAATATATCTATTATTTTTTCCTTTGTAGAGACATATTCCAATTTGACATATTTATTTATCACTTGTTCTCTCAGAAAATGATACTTAATCAGAATGTGCTTTGTCTTGGAGTGCATTACTAGATTTTTGAGATACTTATGGCACTTGTATTATCACATGATATATAAATGGGTTGATCATGCTTGATTTTGAAGTCTTCTAGAGTTCTCTTCATCCATAACACCTGTGTACAATTGGCTACTACTACAATATACTCTGCCTCTGTTGTAGATAGAGATACTGAAACCTTCTTCTTACTTAACCAAGAGACTAGACATTCTCCAAGAAATAATGCTCCTCCACTTGTGCTTTTTCTATCATCAATATTTTCGGTCCAATCTGCATCTGTATATATTCTTAGTGTGAAACTGTCACTTTTGGGATACCAAAGCCCAAAATCCATAGTCTCTTTTAGATAGCTAAAAATTATTTTTATTTCTACCACATGTGTTTCCTTAGGTGCTGCTTGAAACCTTACCACTAATCCCACTTATTGTACTATGTCTGGTCTTGTAGTTGTAACATATAATAAGTTGCCAATCATAGATATGTATAATCTCTAATTTGCCTCTAGAGATTCATCATCCTTACTCAACTTGCATCCTGCGACCATAGGAGTACTTACTGATTTGTAATATTCTAACCTGAATTTCTTCAACATTTTCTTGATGTACTTGGATTGAGAGAGAAACATTCCCTTTTCTGATTGTGTAATCTTAAGGCCAAGAAAGAAGGACAATTCACCAAGCATAGACATCTCAAATTCATTTTACATATTCTTAGAAAAATAGTTGCACATCTTATCATTGTTTCCTCCAAAAATTATGTCATCAATATAAACAACCACTAGTAGAAGACCATTTCCTTCATTTATGATATACAAGTTACTATCTGCTATTCCTTTCCTAAATCCCTTGAAGATATTTATCCAATCTTGAGTACCATGCTCTAGGAGCCTATTTTAAACCATACAATGTCTTTTTCAATCTACATACTTGATATGTTGTATCCGCTAGTATGAATCCCTCTAGCTGTTCAATATAGACCTCTTCTTCTAAAACCCCATTTATAAATGTTGACTTGACATCTATCTGATATACCTTGAAGTTCTTGAAACTTGAGAAAGCTAGAAATATCCTTATAGCTTCAATTCATGCAACTGGAGCAAAAGTTTCTTCAAATTCAATTCCTTCTACTTGTGCATAACCTTTGCATACTAACCTTGCTTTATTTCTGACCACTTGTTTGTCTTCATTCAACTTATTTCTGAATACCCATTTTGTGCCAATCATATTTTTGTCCTTTGGTCGTGGAACAAGTTCCCAAGTTTTGCTCTTCTCTATATGATCCAACTCATCATTCATTGCTTTAATCCAAAATTCATCCTCACTAGCCTGAGTGAAGTCTTTTGGCTTAATCTTAGATAGCAAAGAAAAATTTTCTTGTTTAGATGGTTTTATTATTCTTCTCCTTGTCTCTCTTTCATATGGATTTCCAATGATCTATTCTTTTGGATGATGTTTTTGTACATCCCTGGAGGGATTTTTAGGAAGAAGCTTGTGTGTTTCTTCTTCATATTTGTTTGATTTCTCACAAAATTCTTCTTGACAACATCCATCCTTTTGGTACATAATTTGCTGAACTGGTTCTCTATAATCTATCTTCTCATCAATTGTTACATTCATACTTTCCACCATAGTGTGTGTTCTTTTGTTGAAACATTTGTAGGCTTTACTCTTTGTGGAATAATCAAGAAAAATTCTCTCATCACATCTTGGATCAAACTTACCCAAGTTTCGATCCTCCCGTATTATGTAACATTTGCTTCCAAAGATTTTGAAATATTTTACAGTAGCAGGTCTTCCTTTCCAAATCTCATATGGAGTCTTGTGATGATTTACCCTTAATTGAGCCCTAGTAATTATGTATATAGTTTTGGATACCGCTTCTTTCCAAAAACTATTTGATAACTTAGATTTATCTAACATAGCTCTAGCCATGTTCTTCCTTTCAACTACTCCATTTTATTGAGGATTTCTTGCTGCTGAGTACTCTCTCTTGATTCCATGTTGTTCACAAAATTCTACAAATTCATTTGAATTAAATTCTCCTCCTCTGTTAGATCGTAGACACTTAATCCTTTTACCTATTTCATTTTCAACCAATTCCTTGAATGCTTTGAATTTTTTAAAGGCCTCTGATTTCTCTTTTAGGAAGGTTACCCAAACCATTCTGGAATAATCATCTACAAACAACATGAAGTAACTCTCACCCTGAATACTTTGTGTTTTGGTAGGACCACACAAATTAGTATGTATTAGTCTCAATGGCTCATATGATATATAGCCTATTGACTTAAAGGTTGTCCTAGTTTGCTTTCCATGTTGATAGGGTGCACAAATTATATTTTGAGGTCTTCTTATTTTGGGTAAATCTCAAAGCACTTGTTTATTGCTTATACTAACTATGTTGTAAAAATTAAAATGACCTAATATTCTATGCCACAACTAGCTCTCATATTATTGTGATAGAAAGCACTTTTTCCCTTTGATCTCATTGAGCATGTATAAGTTATTTTGGGTTCTTCTTGCATTTGCAACGATTCTTCCAGTTTCTTTTCCTTATCTCACATCTATCTGGATGGAAGGTGACCATGTATCCTTGATCACAAATTTAACTTATGCTCAGCATATTATGTTTTAACCCTTTTATATACAAAACATTCTCTATTTTTGTTTTTCCATTGTCTAGACTTAAAGTTCCTCTTCAACAATCCTTGTTGATCCATTATCACCAAAACTTATTGATCATCTATTTGTTTTTTTTAGTACAATGAATTTGTCTTTGTCTCCTGTCATGTGACTAGAGCAACCACTATCAAGATATCATTGTTCTTCTTTATCTTGAGCATGAAGGGTTATTTGTACTAACATTGATCTAGCCCTAACATTCTTCCTTTCATCTTTCCTAGTTGTTGAAATTGTTTTTCTAGACTTAGGAAGTATCATTTTACACCATCTATCCTTGTGCCCAAAATTATTGCATTTGTAACATATAACATCATCATCCATAAGAGGTGCAAAGGAGTTGAAATTTCTATTGTATCTTGCATAATTAATACAGTGTGCAGCTCTATGACCATATTTATTGCAATAAAAACAATGACCATGGAAGAAATTATGTAACTTGTTTGTATGTCTTGAACTTTATGGAGAAGTTATTTTTATTTTGTGTTTGACTCTTATCCAGGGTTCTTCTTTGCTTTCTTCCTTTCTGATGTCCTTTGCTTGTTTTTCCTTGTTTGAAGTTTCTGCTTTCTGAAGACTTGATTCCTTTTTCTATTTTTTATATTTTGTATCTTGTAGAACCTTTGTCCTTTCCACTTTATTTCTTAGGAGAACAATTTCTGCTTCCAATTTTTCACATTATATTTCCTTGGCTCTCAATAGATCTATTATATCTTGCTCAATATTCTTTCCTTATTTCACCCTAATCTTGAGTTCCGTGACACTCTGTATAAGTTCCATTTTTGCTTCATCTTCTTGAACTTGTTCTTTCAAGCTTGAATTTTTCTCTCAATGTATTTTCAATTTTCTAAGAGCAAAAAATAATTCTTCTTTTATATCAAACATAGTCCCTTCTTCACTTTCTGAAGTCATGTGTGCTACTAAAGGATCCTCTTCCAAGCTCTTAGTCTTTTCATGTAGAGACCCGCTCTGATACCAATTGAAGAACATGTGCTTATACTGAGAGGGGGGGATGAATAGTATATGATAAAACTTTTTACATTTTAATCCAAATATTAGCATCAACATAAATAAAGTAGTAAACATTACACAAATCATCACACACATGAGAGACATCATTTTTACATGGTTCACCCAATGTGGGCTACTCCACGAAGAAAATATTTCAATAAAATTTTCTCAATCAATTTCTTGAGAATCCTTCCTAATTACAATGTTTATGGACCTCTGTCCAAAGGAAATGTTGATCCCCTAAATTTGGTTTATGGATATCTATCCATAGGAGAACTCCTTCTCCTCTACTCTGGTTGGTGATCCTTTAGAAGACTACTACCTCCACTGCACTAGCTTGTGGATCTCTCTCCACTGAAGACTCTTGTCCCCACTTAGAAGACCTATCCTCACTACCCTGGATGATGGATATTTATCCATTGGAGACTACTATCCTCTCTATTCTATCACCTCCAAAGCTTTGTTTCAATTTTGTACTAAAAATAGTCTAGTCGATCTAGCATAAATCTGCTCAACAAGTCCACTCAGAACTTGCTCAAAATTTGCTCAACAGGTCCACTCAGAACCTGCTCAAATATTCTCAACAGGTCCACTCAAAACTTGCTCAAATATGCTCAATAAGCTCACTCAAAACTTGTTCAAATCTACTCAATAGGTCCACTTAGAACCTACTCAAATCTGCTCAATAAGTCCTCTCTAGAACTTAACCAAATATGCTCAATAAGTCCTCTCTAGGACTTGCTCAAATCTGTATTGCAATCTTCCACAAAATCTCACACAAAATCAGTCCAAAAGTCTTCTCAAGACTTACCTCAAATCTGCTTAACAAGTCCACACAGAACTTGCCTAATCTCATAGAAACATAAAGATAATTGTTAGACTCAATATGTTCTATACTCAATTCTCAATCACTTTCACAACTCAAATCAATCTCATAGAAGCATAAAGAGAATTTTTAGAGACTCAATATATTCTATACTCAAAGCTCAAACACTTTCTCAACTCAAATCAGAATATAGAAAAGTTTCTTTCATGGAACTTGAACAATAACTTCATACATCCACTTGACTAGGTTCAATCAACTCTACTCAACCAATCACTCAAGAACCAACTCTTACTCACAAACCCTAGTCCAAGCATATAAACACCAACTCAAAAATTTTCCAACAATGTTCAATAACAAGTCTCACATAACAATGATACTCATGTTCTTTTCTAACTCAAGTTCAAGTTCTTTGTATAACAACTCACTTCAATAACAATGCTCATAAATCAATCTTCACATAACAATGATACTCATGTTCTTTTCTAACTCAAGTCCAAGTTCTTTGCACAATCCAATGGCTTCAACATCAATGCTAATAAAACAAGGTTTTAATCATAACTCTTAATTCCATAAAACCTTGAAGAATTAACTCAAACACTTTTGAAAAGGAAACCCTAATCAAATCCTTTTCACTTGAAACTTAATTTTCAAGAAAACCAATCAACCAACTCAACCAAGGAAGAATTAGTCCATATATTTTTGTTTGACAAGGAGTTGATCTCACAAATCTGCCACACTCACAATAACTCTTTTCTAATATCAATAAGGGTTAGAAGACTTTAATAATAACACTATGGAAAAATGATGACCCAAATTACACCTTATTACTCCAGCTCAAAATTAATATTCACCATAGTCTTCTTTTAATAGAAAAACCCTTATACAAAAATAATGCTTAAAAGTCTTAATAGAAATTTAATTAAGACTTTACTAAAACTCCTTATTACTCCTAAAATAATAAATCTCAAATACCAATCCCTCCAAAATAATCCTCAACAATCATTCATCATAAACTTTATGCCTTAATGTATATTTTAAAATAATAATCAATTATGCACCCTTATTCCTCCAACATTAGGCAACTAATAAAAAATAAAATCAAAAATTAATACCTCATCTTCGGAGGGAGTCAAACCCTCAACTTTACCCCAACACAAATGCCTTAGCCATGGCCAAATTCGTCGCATGAGCCACATGCTTGTTTGAGATTTAAAGAAGCACCACGTGCTTCTTAATCTCAATTCTCCTTCCATCTAAGGCAAAAGGTCGTGCGCCTTGGGCACCTCAATCAACACACCAAATGATGCATCGCGGAGATTCGAACGCAAACCTTCTCACTACCAGTGCCTTCACACTTTCCAAACTACCACCAGGCCATGCCTACCCAATGTGATTTCGAGGATGGTGACTTCCTCCTTTATTCACTTCGTTGCCACATTTTTAGAAATACATGAGCTCTCTTTTCACATGCCACCAAATTTTGATTCGAGCAAGGATGATTAAAACTTAGGACTTTGGGCATATTTATATGCTCCTCCAATGCATTAACGATGTCGACGCTCACCATGCTCCCTTCCATGACGTCGGTGGTAAAGGCTTCGAATGCCTAATTTAAACCCAACCTTTGGGTTTAATCAACATTAAACTTTTTGCTTTGAAATATTTTTCCCTCCAAAACCCAACCTTAGGGTTTATAAAAATAATTAATTGACCTTTGTAAACCCAATAATATTATAATTAAAATTATAATAATTTATTTGGGTTTTTCACCAACTTGGTTAAATATTATAATAAAGATTATAATATTATATCCTTCCATTGCTTTGGATACATTTGCTTCCAAAGGAAAAATGAAACCACTTTCTGACCCATTCTTTTGGGTGTAAAATAAAGATATTTTAACCCATTATAAATTCCATTAAACTTTACACTCGAACTAGAGAAGAGGTATCACCGACATCTTGACATCAATGACAACTAAAATAGCTCAAAATGTCCAACAACATATTGAGTCTCTAACAATTCTCCTTATGTTTCTAAAAGAGTGATTAAAAGTGATTGAGTATTGAGTTGAATTTGAAGCATATTGAGTCTCTAAAAATTCTTTGTATGTTTCTAAGAGAGTGATTGAAAGTGATTGAGCATTGTGATGAGTGTAGAGCATATTGAGTCTCTAACAATTCTCTTTATGTTTCTATGAGATTGTACAAGTTCTTGTGTGGACTTGTTGTACATATTTGAGGTAAGTCTTTGAGGAGACTTGTGGATAGATTTGAGTAAGCTTTTGTAAAAGCTTACAATATGGATTGAGAGTTGTAGACACCCAAAAGTCACACATTTCCACTTCTCACATCATCACGGCCGATCAATTTGTAAAACTATCAAAAATTGCATAAATTGGCTCCAAATCACTATTCATCATCCTTAGCCCCCTTGGGTAGCTAAGCCCCTTCCTACGCTTAACCATGGATCCTCATGTGACCTCATTCCCAACTCAACTAAGGTTGAATTCTCCACCATGGTCAAAAAAACACTTTATAGTCAAAAGTCAACATTTTTTGTCAAAGTATACTTTATGGCTAAACACATGCTTAATTAGATCTAATCTTGATTTAATCTAAGCCTACCACCTCACCTAGTCTACTTTGACTAGCCTAGCCCTTCCACCTCACCTAGTCTACTTTGACTAGCCTAGCCTTTCCACCTCACCTAGCCTAGCCTAGCCTAGCCTTGCCACCTCTCATCCTGATATTTCTTGATATTTATCTCCATCACACATGTGGATGGGTGAGAGATTCTCTCACCCAAAAACATTTATGAGGTAGGACACCCCAGGGGACACCTCATAAAAGCCACCTCACAAGGACACCTCAAGGGACACCTCAGGGGACACCTTAGCCCCTCCCCTAACCTTGGAAAAACTCTATAAATAGAGTGCCTTCTCCATTTCTAAGGATCATCCATTTACATACCCAAACTCTATTGGAATTGGCATAAGAAACACAACATCAAGCATCTACTTGTAAAGGAGCTCTAAAGCAAGCAATAGGCTACATCAGCTCCCTTGTACAGGTAAGTATCATTGTAAATATTATTATTTTGACTATGCTTTAATTATGCATTAATTTAATTATTTGAGTCTTTGTCTTTGTAAATATGGGGCTTGACCAAGTCAAGCCTCCAAACGCACTAATCCATTTTTGTATTTTGTGTAGGTCTACAGGATCTACACCTCAACATCGATGGCACAGGAGAAAGAAGCCCATCTAGACTGAGGAACGTAAGGAAGACTTTGGACACGGTTTTCCATGTGCTTCATTCTAGCATGCTCGGTGGGACCCCCACAAAAATTGGAAATTTAGGTAGGTATTATTAAATTCCTATCTATTTAGTTCCAAAAAATATTTTATAAATTTTTAAAGTAGTTATTTAAAAAAAATTATTTTTGAATAGCTACACAAATTTTTATGTTATTTTATTTTTTTATTAATTGTAAAAAATATCTTAAAAAAAAACAAAACTTGTTGTTACTGTGTTTTTTTTGTCTCTTTAAAAGAATAAAAAATAAATAAATAAATTTACTTGTATACTTTTTTATTATTTATTTCTTAATAAAAATAAAAAAATAAAAAATAAAAACCACGAGAGTCGAGAGGCTTTGCCCCCCTCCCCCCGCCATTTCCTATGGCCATTATGGACCTCCCCCTCAAATATCCTAGGCCTTGGTGGCCACCCTCTCGTACTATGATGTGGCCCTAAACGGGCCATGCTACCCCCTCCCATGACCTTCACGATCCACTCCACCCATCTTTTGTCCCTATCGTAGACTACTCCAGTGAGCGGCCCTGACTCCGCTCCCCCCTCCTCCTGCTTCCCTACCCCTCCGCAACTTGTGGGCCATGCCAGCATGTGGCCCATGCTCTCTGCCCCTCTCCCTCACCCTTCCTCCCTCCCTCTCATATCCCCTCCCTCGTCCTCATGTCGGTCGTGCTTTGTGCGGTCTGCCTCCCCAACTCCCCTTTGTTCGATTCTCCCCCCGTCCTTCGTTGGTTGTGCGAAAAGCGCAGTGCACCACCATGGCTATGCTCCATGCAACCCCATCCCATTCTCCCCCTCACCCTCCCTTGGTCATGATCAGAGCGCGGTATGCCATGATGGCCATGTTCCATGTAGCCTCCCCCTCTCACCCTGTCACTTCCCCCTGATCGGCCCTACCTCACTTCCCCCGCTCACTCCCCACTCAACCCTCCCCCTCTCCCTCTCTAATCAAGTGGTCATACCCCACCCTCTTGTGGGTCGCACAACACGCAGCCCCTCCTCCCACTCTCCCGCCCTTCACCTCTCTCGTGGGTCGTTGTGGGCCTCACCTCTCTTGTGGTTCGTTGTGGGCCATGCCAGTGCATGGCCCGTGCTCCCTGTCCCTCCCTCGTAGCCTAACAGGCCTATCAATGACATGCCCATTTCAGGCATGTTAGTGATAGGCCTATGTCAGGCAGGCTTTTCAATGACAGGCCTACGTTAAGCCTGTCAATGACAGGCCTGCATTAGGCAAGTCTGTCAGTGATAGGCCTGACTGTGTGGGCCGCACACTTAAAAAAAATAAAAAATAATAAAAATTAAAAAAATTAATTAAAAAAAAAACAAAACACACAGGGTTGCATCAAGTCTGCCACATGGCAGGCCTGATGCCAAATGTCCACAAAAAAAATTAAAAATCAATTAAACAACTTCGCAAAAAAAAACTCATGCTAGGCCTGCCACATGGCAGGCCTGACGCCACACAGCCTGCGGGGAAAAAAACTACATAAACATTCAAAAAATAAAAAATAAAACTCACACCAGGCCAGCCACGTGGCAGCCCTGACGCCACACAGCCTGCGGGCAAAAAAAACTGCATAAACATTCAAAAATAAAAAACACGCAGCAGAATAAAAAAATCAAACAAAAAGAACAAAAAAAAAAATGAACACATGTACAAACCAAAAAATCAAAACACAACATAAATTCAAAAAAAATCAGCAAACAAACACAAATTTTTTTAAAAAAAAATCAACAAACAAACACAACAAAAATTCAAAAAAAAAATCAACAAAACAAAAATGCACAAAAACCAAAAATAAAAAAAAAATTAATTAGATTTCAATTTCAAAAGGTAATTAGCTTAGATTTCAATTCAAAAGGCACTTAGTGTAGATTTATTTTAAAAATGTAATTTTTGACAGTTTTGCTTCTAAAACAGTTGTGGCAAACACACACCACACACTCACGTCTCATTTTTAATGGTGTAAGGAACTAGTTTTCATCTCCAGTGTGAATTGGATTTCATCACCAATTCACCACCAGAGTTCAGTGAGGTAGGGGTTCTACTCTCCATTGGCTCACCCCCCATTTAGACACCTTAGTAGCCCCCCACGTGGATCATTTCGACATTAACACCCAGTCGGTCCTTCCCACTTTGAGTGTTGGTTATCCAGATTTTATCACTGAAAGGTACCTTTGGAGTAGGTAGTTTTAGAAAGCTCTTTTACCACGGGGCTTTTCAAATAATTAGTGGGAACAACTGATTTTTATTGTGGATGCCTTAAACGTGAGGGTTAAGCAAAAGCATGGGTATGTCGGTAGCACCACATTAACAGTGCAACCTCTCTTCGCGAGAGTATATTGACTCATTAGAGCATTTTGAGTCTCCCCATTTTGGATACCATTTTACTATACCAGATTCCATCTAGGTTGTCATTCACCCATTGGAAACATAGTTCTATTCTACGTGCCTTTGGGTGTTGTAGGAGGTTCTATGCTACGACATACCTGATTCAAGTAGAACTCACCCATTCCTATGGTTTGTTGCTAGGTTGGATATTACTATCATCAAAACACACAAAACAACAACAAAAAAACAAAAAACAAAAAAACATTTGCTTACATTTTTGCATTCATTTTTTGTCATGTCCACGCGTCTTTTGGGTCACCACACATGTTACAAAACCATCAAAAATAATTCCACAACACACTTGGTTGTTTTTAGCAATTGCTTTCTACATGATTCCACATTTAGGGGAGTTTCTTCTCCTTCCAACCCATATTCCATCACATTTGGATGGATCTTCATCTCTCTCCAGCACATCTTCCACATTTGGGGGGAGTTTTATCTCTTCCCAACCTCATCTTTTGGAGGGATTTTCATCTCTTTCCAACTTCATCCATCACATTTGGAGGGATCTTCATCTCTCTCCAACACATCTTCCACATTTGGGGGGAGTTTTATCTTCCTCCACACACCCATCCTCTACATCTAGTGGAGTTCTACCTCCCTCCACACACATCCTCTACATCTAACGAAGTTCTACCCTCTCTCACACACATCCTCTACATCTAGAGGAGTCCCACCTTCTCTCTTCTCTTCTATATCTAGAGGAGTCCCATATTCTCACACCTCTTCTATATCTAGAGGAGTTCCACCTTCTTCTCACACCTCTTCTATATCTAGAGGAGTTCCACCTTCATTCTAACTCCTCTTCTACATCTAGTGGAGTTACACCTTCTCACTTCTCTTCTATATCTAGAAGAGTTCCAAATTATTCTACCACCTCTTCCATACATAGCAAAGATTCACCTTCTCCTACCACTTCATTCACACTTGGAGGGAGTTCTCTCTTCCTCCAACACCCATTCCATACATAGCGAAGATTCACCTTCTTCTACCACTTCATTCACACTTGGGGGGAGTTCTTTCTTCCTCCAACACCACTACCATACATAGCGGACTTTCACCTTCTCCTACCACATCATTCACACTTGGAGGGAGTTCTCTCTTCCTCCAACACCACTATCATACATAGTGGAGATTCACCTTCTCCTACCACATAATTCACACTTGGAGGGAGTTCTCTCTTCCTCCAACACCTCTTCCATCCATAGTGGAGATTCACATTCTCCTACCACTTCATTCACACTTGGGGGGAGTTCTTTCTTCCTCCAACACCCATTCCATACATAGCAAAGATTCACATTCTCCTACCACATCATTCACACTTGGAGGGAGTTCTCTCTTCCTCAACACCACTACCATACATAGCGGAGATTTACCTTCTCCTACCACATCATTCACACTTGGAGGGAGTTCTCTCTTCCTTCAACACCACTACCATACATAGCGTAGATTTACCTTCTCCTACCACATCATTCACACTTGGAAGGAGTTCTCTCTTCCTCTAACACCTCTTCCATCCATAATGGAGATTCACATTCTCCTACCACTTTATTTACACTTGGTGGGAGTTCTTTCTTCCTCAAACACCCATTCCATACATAGCGGAGATTCACCTTCTCCTACCACATCATTCACACTTGGAGGGAGTTCTCTCTTCCTCCAACACCACTACCATACATAGCGGAGATTCACCTTCTCCTACCACATCATTCACACTTGGAGGGAGTTATATCTTCCTCCAACACCACTACCATACATAGCGGAGATTCACCTTCTCCTACCACATCATTCATACTTGGAGGGATTTCTCTCTTCCTCCAACACCACTATCATACATAGATGAGATTCACCTTCTCCTACCACATCATTCACACTTGGAGGGAGTTCTCTCTTCCTCCAACACCACTACCATACATAGCAGAGATTCACCTTCTCCTACCACTTCATTCACACTTGGTGGGAGTTCTTTCTTCCTCCAACACCCATTCCATACATAGCGGAGATTCACCTTCTCCTACCACTTCATTCACACTTGGGGGGAGTTCTTTCTTCCTCCCAAACCCATTCCATACATAGCAAAGATTCACTTTCACCTACCACATATTTCATCATGGGGGAGTTGTCATATTCCTCTCACACCACTTCTATACATCTGCAGAGGTTCACCTCCTTCCACCACATCTTCCAAAACTGGGGGATTTTTTCCTCCTTCCCACATCATTCTCCACATCTCCCAGAATTTCACCTTCTTCAAACACATTTCACTCACTACATCCATCACTAGGCACTTCACAAGGTTATATCCTTTACCTTGCCTTCACCTCTCACCCCACTACACTTCCATTCATTATTTGCAAGTTCTAGTACAACCACCATAGGTACTGATTACACAACCTGCCACTCATTTCACTCATCAGTTAATGGGGCATCAACCACCAATGCCCACCCACCATAATTCTATTCATCCACACCACTCTTCATTCCACCTCAGCTGGTTCTAGTGTGATATCCATACGCACTGGTCCTACCACTCACATCACATTCATCCATCATAGGTTCTAGTACTACCACCACAAGTACTAGTTCCACAACCTGCCACTCATCTTACTCATTAGTTACTGGGACATCAACCACTAATGCCCACCCATCATAACTCTATTCATACACACCAATATTTATTCCACCTCAGTTGGTTCTAGTGTGACATCCATACGCACTAGTCCTACCACTCACATCACATTCATCCATCATAGGTTCTAGTACTACCACCACAAGTACTAGTTCCACAACCTGCCACTCATTTTACTCATTAGTTATCGAGACATCAACCACCAATGCCCACCCCATCATAATTCCATTCATCCACACCACTCCTCATTTCACCTCAGGTGTGACATCCATACACACTGGTCCTACCACCTACATCCCATTCATCATTCATAGGTTCTAGTACTACCACCACAAGTACTGGTTCCACAACATACCACTCATTCCATTCATCATGTACCATACAACAAGACCAAGTACTGGTTCCCCACCACATCATTTCACATTAGCGGGTACTAGGGCCATAACAATCCAATGCTAGTTTCCCATCACCCACTCACTCATCATCCGTAGGTTCTAGTACTACCACCACAAGTACTGATTCCACAACCTGCAATTCATTCCATTCATCATGCACTAGTGCAACAAGAACAAGTATTGGTATCCCACCACATCATTTCACATCAATGGGTACTAGGGACATAAAAAGCCAATGTTAGTTCCTCAACACCCACTCATTCAACATCTGCAGGTACCAATACAATCACCACCCACACTGGTTCCACAACCTGCCACTCATTCCACTCATCAGATACTAGGGCATCAACCACCAATGCCCACCCCACCACAATTCCATTCATCCACACCACTCCTCATTCCACCTTAGCTATTTCTAGTGTGATATCCATACGCACTAGTCCTACCATCTACATCCCATTCATCATTTGTAGGTTCTAGTACTACCACCACAAGTACTAGTTCCATGACCTGCAATTCATTTCATTCATCATGCACCTATACAACAAGAACAAGTACTGGTCCCTCATTACATAATTTCACATCAACGGGTACTGGGGCCATAATAAGCCAATGCTAGTTCTCCAACACCTACTCATTCATCATCTGTAGGTTCTAGTACTACCACCACAAGGAGTGGTTCCACAACCTGCAATTCATTCCATTCATCACACACCAGTGCAAAAATAACAAGTACTAGTCTCCCACCACATCATTTCACATCAATGGGTACTAGGGCCATGAAAAGCCAATGGTAGTTCACCAACACCCACTCATTCAACATCTGCAGGTACCAATACAATTGTCACCCACATTGGTTCCAAAACCTACCAATAATTCCATTCATCGGATACTGGTGCATCAACCACCAATGATCATCCCACCACAATTCCATTCATCCACAGCAGGTTCTAGCACCACCATCATAAGTACTAGTTTCACAACCTACAACTCATTTCATTCATTTCCAATCGCCTGAAACAATGTTAGGTTATATTTAACTTTATGAGGAATTTTTTTAGTCTAGTTTAATTCCTGTCATTTCAAAACCTGTTATTTCAATTCATGTATTTGATTTCGTGAGGAAGTTTCTTAGCCTAGTTTTAATCCCTGTCATTTCAATTCTTGTTATTTAATTATTATCATTTGTTTTTGTGAGGATTCATCTTATTCTAGGCTAGCATAGACATAGCCTAACATCACATTTGGGGAAGTTTCTAGGTTGAAAAGGTTGCACCCTTTGCCTCACCCTCTCAAACAATCCCAAGGTTCCAAAAAGGTTTTGTCCTTTGCCTTGCATCTAACACAAATTATGGCCTATTTCTGTATGGCAATTAATTTTCATATTTGAAGAAACCCCAAACCAAAATTCCCTAAAATACATCTCAGGCCAAACCATAAAAGGTTCACTGGTGCACCGACAAGCCTTCAAAGAGAGTAGTGAGTACACACTTGGGCATGTGAACTCCCCAATCTACCTCAAAATTGATACTTGATATCCAAGTATTGGTTTCAGACACCCACAACCAATGACAAGGTAAGTCAGGGGAGGTTAAAAGCCTCATTTTCCTGGGGATTGTGTTCCCCCATACCTAGACCACAAATCGTCTTTCACCATGGTGTATGCAAGGTTAAAGCGTCCTTGTATTTTTGTGCAGCACCTAGTTAGATTTATTTCAAAATGTACCTTTATTCAGTCCTACTTTCAATGCATTAGAATAGATTTGATTTTGTGAGGAAGCATTCTAGCTTAGATTTATTTCAAAACGTATATTTATTCATTCCTGCTTTCAATGCACTAGAATAAATTTGATTTCGTGAGGACACATTCTAGCTTATATTTTTAAGTATTTGATTTTATAAATATGGGGCTTGACCAAGGCAAGCCCTAAAACATTCTAACGCATAGGTATACCAATTCACACAGTCTAGGCTAGCATATTCATAGCCTAGCATACCATTCGGGGGAGTTTTCTCCTCCTTACCACTTATTTCTTCCAATTGGGGGATCTCTCCTCCTCACCATCTGTTTGCCTACAACTGGGGGACCTCTTCCCCTTGCCATCCTTATTCTAACATTGGGGGACTTCTCCTCCTTGCACTTCATATCCTATCATGGGATATTTTTTCCCTTTTCAAATCACCTCATCCTCATTTCTCACCTTCCCTATCACCTATTCCTTTCTTGAAGGGATAGATATTTCACACATATACGCTATCTTGCGCATGATCAATCATCACACACTCAATTTTGGAACTGACATTTGTCCAAGAAATTTTCCTAAGACTATCTTTAGCCATCATTTGTTGGGGCAGACATGCAAAAAAATATCTCTTCTCCACAACATTCCAATCAAATCACAATGTGGTATGTTACATGCCATTGGATGCTGAGGGATCATGTATGTACACTATCATGAGTAGGACCCATCTATGGTTGAATAATTGACCAAATCAAACCAAGCTTCAAATCTTGTCCAAATCAAATTTCCCAAGACATTTACCCCTTTCAAAGTTGGGGTATTTTACATAGATCATGATCACACGACCATCTACCATTGTACTTCTACAATACCATCATTATGAATCATCATGGCTCATCCACTTCCATCAATCCTTCATCACTAGGGGGGTTTCCTCCCCTCATATACTTCCTTTCATCATTAGGGGATTTTGTTCCCTTTTCAATCCACTTCAATGACTAAGGGATTTCTCCTTTTGTATCATAACATTCTCGACTAAGAGACTTCATCTTTCTTCCACAACACATTTCATCATATCCTCATATCGCTCGCATATATAGTTGAGCCTCACAAATCTTTGTTTTTTCCCCATGTCAAAGATTCTATAACATTAGGCATTTTATTTTGGATTTTCCCCACACTTCTCAATGAACATCCAAACAAAGAGAAATTCATTCTTCATTGTTGGGAGATATTCTTTCTCAACGCAACCATGATGGCATCCTTTGGCATTATCTCAAACCACACACAAACCCAACACTTCATTAAGAATCATCTTACACATGGGTGAGTATTGGCCTATACTGGAGCATGGTTGTTGCGAATACATTTTTCTATACATCACATGGCAACACCATGATAACCTTACATTTTTATCATCTCAAGCACTCCAATCGGTTCAATTTATGTTGTTCATTTCTCAAATGGGGTTTGTATTTTATTGACAAAATCTTCCCCACCCCATCCAACAATACTACGGAGTATTTTACAAATTGGGTTCAAGACACCATTCTCATTCAAATGATAGGTCTTACAATCAATAAATTTGTTACTTCACACATCACCTATCGCTTTGACATATCTTCCATGGTCATCTCTAATAAATGGTATACTTTTCTAGACCAAGAATATTTGCGGACTATGTGAATAATTCAACCAAATTTACCCATCAAACCATATATGACATTCTTCATGCAAAACCATTACATAGTCATCACACTTAATCTATAATTGGGGAAATAACATTTTTGAAATCTACTACCCCTACAGCTCGAGCTTATCATCATTGCATATATCAATGCTAAATTTCATTAATGATGATACTGCCCATCCACCAAAATAAAACCAGTTAATACTCTTGGATGAATGCCACATTTATGTCATTAAACACACGTGTTTACCAAGATTGCCTTTGACGTGACTATCAAATCAAGGTACATCCATGAGAATTCCAAGTTAGATATCTAGTCCACATAGAGAACCAACATATCACTAGCTAATTGTGCCACCTTCATGATTAATTTGCACCTAATTGGCTAGCCCCTTACATTGTTACACACACATTTGGTTCTAGGGAATATCATCTTGCCAATATTGAAGATCTTGCTGAACTTGAACCCATAAACATCATTCATCTCCAAGCATGTTTATGCCTAAGCATTTTCAAGTACAGTTCACCATTAATTGTACATAAAATCACGGCTATTACAAAAATAAATAAAAACAAAAAATAAATAAAAACAAAACAAATAAAAAATATGCACAAAAAAATCGCATCACTCTATTATGCTTCTTTCTCCTTCTTCTATTCTTTTTCCCCTTATTCTTTGATCAATGTTGTATGGTCACACTTCGAGCGGCTACATACCTTTGATTTTTTCCTTCTCTTCTTTCTCCCTTTCCTTTCTTCTTGTTACTTGTCAATGTTGTATGGTCACGCTTCGAGCGGCTACATACCTTTGATTGGTTACATTTTTTTCTTCCTTATTTTTTTTTAATTTTATTCTCTTCTTTATCTCTTTCTTCTCTTTCCCTTCGTCCATCTCACAGGCTCACTTTTCAGCCTCTTCCATCATCATCCATACTCATCAATCATGTTGATGCCACCAAACATTAACACTCCATTCATTCACCAAATGCATCCATACATGTCATCAACTTCATCCATATCAATTGTGTCACTCCTTTGGAGTTGCAAATTTGCATCAAAACTATCCACTTGGTTTTACTACTCAATAACAAGTTGGTCGCACTTTCGTTTGCATTCATAGGCATTATATCATATCACACATTGTGCTTGTATATAAGCATTTCATAATTTCATTCACCTATGCTTTTCATGCTACTGCATTGTTCATCATCATGTTATCATATAATTCTGCTTGTACATATGCATACATCATTTTCCAAAAAACACACCATTTAAGAGTTAAACATACATTTATTAGCATGCTTGTAGTGGTGTCCAATACTCTTCTCAAGCTACATCGTAATAGGAATATTTTATGTTGCTCAACCATTCATAGTCCGTCCAATCAACCAACATCGAAAGCCATAAAAATCCTAAATAATTTCAAATCTTCCCTTGGTTGACTTGAGTTATTTCATGGACCAATCATACATCCCACACATTAAATAAATTTTGAGTGTAGGTAGGACAACACCTTGTGTAAGCCTTGCCATAAAGCGAATGGTTTTCCCTACTCATCCTATCATTTGTGTGATCAACATAAACCTGAGGATTAACAGAAGGACAAGCTCAAAAGAAAAATAAAATGGCAGAAAATAAAAGTGTAGACACCAAAATCCAGCCACTTGCAAGTCATCTATACCTTCCTGTCAGCCACATGTCGGTCATCCACCTTCCCGCCATTATTTGGCCCAAATCCACACTTTCTCGCCATTATTTGGCCCAATTTCACCTTTCCCGCCATTTTTCATCCCCAAATTTATTTAAATTAATATTTTAATATTTTAATATATATATTTAAATAATAGTTTAAGTGATTTAATCTGAGCCGTCCATACTTCATTTAATCTCATCCGTCCATCCATCTTAATCCATTCCACAACCAAGATTTATTCTCTACCCTTGGATCCGCTTTAATCTTAGCCACAAGTTTAAAGTGTCGTTAAAACCCTAAAGTGTGCCCTAAGAGTGGATTATAAATCGAGTCACTTTGATGGCTCAAACCCTATGTCTGCTACCTATCTTCTTCGTCTAGGTCTTTTGCTACGTCTATCTCTGATTCTAATTCTTCTACTATTATCTCCTTTCTTCTGCTACCCTTTTCGCCGCATCTATCACCGTTTTCGTCGCCGCTTTCACCGCCATTCCTTCTGCAGCACTCTGCAGAATCTCCCATTCCTATCGCAAGTGCCCACGGGCGTTTACCTCTTCACAAAGTGCCCACGGGCATTTACCAAGTGCCCACGGGCATTTTACAAGTGCCCACGGGCGTTTACCTTCAGCCACAGACTCAGACCGGCGTCTGTAATCCAGATCCAGAAGCACGTGGGCATTCGGCGAGTGCACCAGGGCGCCTTCCGCAGCCTATTCTGACAACAACATTACTTCCAGGTGTCGCCTAGTCTAGCTGTGTTAACAGAGAACAGGTATAAATTAGTTTAAAGCAAGTAGCCGTATTTTATGTGTTAATCTATTATTGATTTCCTGCATTCCATTTTTATAGGGTTTTAAATTGTTTCTGAGGGCTCACGCAGTGGAGCCCTCTCATTAATCTCTAACTCCTTGATAGTGTTAATGTGTGTAGTTTTTTGATAACAGATCCAGTTTATTAATGGCATCTAATTAAGCTGGAGTGGTCCAAGCAAGGGATACGACAAAGCCCACTCACTCTGTTGGGATTGAAGATATGTTCTTCGAAAGCGCCACCATTCGTGCCAGCTAGGGTTTCGGAGAACCCTAGCATAACTTGTAATTTTTGTATCACATAAAGGGTTACAGGCCCAGTTGTATTCAAAAAGGAGTTTTTTAAACTCCATCGATTAATATAAATCGTCTGTTTTGTGCAACTTTCCTGTATTCTTCCTAGGTACCGCCTACTTCAGCCACCTTCATTGCCCCTGCTATGCAGTCTTCTGTGACTACCATGGCAGCCTGCCCTCCACCTTCATCTAATCATCCCACCTCCCTTGGGTTAGAGATTAATAAGGTTAAGGAGTATCTCGACAAATTGATTTTGCAACAACAACAACAAAATGCTCAACCACCTGTTGTAGTAAAACCTACACCCCAACCAATTTCTACCCAGCCAGCTTTTATTAGCTCAGGCCCCACCTGGGTACCCCAATCTTCGGTGGTGTCCATTCCTACCCCACCTTTCTCCCAACCTAGTCCATTTCATCATCTACCCCAATCACCTTCTTTTCGGTATCATCCATACCAACAACCTGTCCATTCTACACCGCCTAATCTAGGCAATTTCATCCCATCTCATCAATTTTCCACTCTTCCATTACATCATCATAATCATCAAACGAGTCAAAATTTTCATGAAGATTCTTGACTCCATGCTATGCAACAACAGATTGACAACCTTATGCTTAATGCGCCTGGCTCATTTAGTCAGAAACCTACGCTAAGGTCATTGATCAATCAACCAATTCATCCTTCGGTACCTTCACCACCATATCCAACTGATTTCACATTACCGAAGTTTGACAAATTTCGAGGAACTGAGGATCCTCATGAACATGTGAGCTCATTCATGCATGCTTGCTTTAGAATCCAAAATAATGATGCTCTTATGCTCAGAACTTTTCCTCAGACATTAGGAGGAGATGTTGTACAGTGGTACAATCATTTAGCTCACCATAGCATTTATGCTTACGAGCAATTGATTAATCTTTTTTTAGAACGATTCTCCCTGAATGTACAAAAGAGAGTTTCATTAGCTGACTTATACAAGCTCAAGAAACATGACGATGAGACTATTTATGACTTTGGAAACCGTTGGAGGATTATCATTAATAAACTACCATTCTCCCTACCAATGGAGGAGTTAACCAAAATGTTCACCCAGAGTTGTCTAAAACCTATCTCTTGGTTACTCCAATTACAACAATACAGGACTTTTGAAGAGGCTTTGGCCCAAGCAAGTATCATAGAAGACATTAAAGTCCAAGAGGGTGTTTTAAAACCCCATAGAAAAGAATGGCAACAAAAGGGCCAACAACGAAATAATAATTATGGCCAAAACAAACAAACACAGGCTAGTACAGCCTCAAATGTTAACCAAGTTAATCAAGTGGTGGCGAGCCAGCCCGTAATGGCTCAACAACAACAAGTAATGCAAATTCAACCGCAACCAATTGCTTATCATGCGGTACCCGCCCCTACTCAACCAGCTCCAAATCTTTGGGCCAACCATGGAAACTCGACCTTGGCAAAACAATCGTCCCAAGCGACAATTCACACCTTTAGATGAACCATATGCGGTCATATTCAACAAGTTATACAGCACAAATTAGACCCATCTAGAAGGGGGAAGTATTACAAGGAGTACCTATTTTGTCCTTATCATAGGCAAAATGGGCACGATATCAATAATTGTACGACTTTCAAACATGTGATCCAAGATCTTATTGAGATTGGAGCCATTAAATTGGATAGCCCCTTAGCCCAACAAAATCAAAATCTTGGTATATTTCAAACACCCCTTCCACATCGGGAGGAAGCTCCAACAACTTCCGGGGGAGTAACTCAGGTAACTCCTCCTAATCAAGTCAACCATGTACAACAATACCAAGGTTTTGTGGGTACTATTAACGTAGTAACCTGGGGTCAAAGGGCGAACCAACCAAATCAGGCTGAACCACAGCCACCTGTACAAACCCCCAGTCCACCTCAGGTAACAGTGACCCAATGACGTGCTAGTACTTCTCAACAACCGCTAAATCATTCTACTCAACGCCAACGACCAATCATGTCATTGAGTAGCCGGTTAACTACAAGTTTAAAAATGGCTTCTGCCAAGTTATCGATCTATGACCTCATTCAACAATCTCCCCCGCATAGAGAGGCATTAATGGAAATGTTAAAGTCAATCGAGCTTCAAACTCAAGATACTAATGCCTTCAACAACTTTGTGGGGAGTATTCAAACATGCATGGAACCCTCCATCACTTTCTATGACTTTGAAATCAAACCTATGTCAACAGAAAGTATAGATCATCCTCTACATATCATGGCCAAGATCGATAACAAGCCATTCAAGAGAGTCTTAATTGACACTGGTTCCTCAATCAATATCATTACAACATCGGCGTTGAGTCATCTAAAGCTGTCGCCATCCCTTATCACAAAGTCGACTTTTACTCTTAAAGCATTCAATGATGCTTTATCTTCCATGGTTGGCATAGTTATCTTGCCCATTGAGGTAGGGGCCCGAACTTTGCATACCTTGTTTCACATCTTGGAAGGGACCATGGCATACAATGTATTGCTTGGACGGCCTTGGCTTAGGGAGATGAGATGTGTCCCTTCTATACTGCATCAATGTCTGAAGTATGTATATGAGGGACAGGTTCATTGTGTACCTGTTGACACAGAACCCTTCAAACATTGCAACTATGTCTCAAATCCTTATGAGATTGTGTTGCCATCCACTCATCTTTTCTTGACCCCATCTATTTCTTCTATACCATCTTCTTCTAAAGCTCCCATTCGTGAGGAGCCTCCCATCATATCGCAACCATTTTCCTCTTCCATCATTCCATCTCATTCACCGCTTTCTTCATCAACTAATCTTCCTTCTTCTTCATCAGTGACCACATGCACATGTGGCCATGACCAATCATCTCTTTCCACGTCATTACCCCCTTCTTCTACACCTTCTTCAACATCACCTATTATTCCTCCATCTTCCCAACCATCAACAGTGATGTTTCACAAGTTAGTGAAGCATCAACCCAACCAAATCCTTCCAATTCTTCTATCCCACATTCTTCTATTCCATCATCAAGTCCATCTCCCTCCCAAGTCAAGGTCCATCTCACTGATGCAGGTATTGGTGAGTATGCCATTCAAGATGTCCACATCACACCGTTCAATGTGCAAACAATTAAAGATTTTGGTCATCCACATGACCAACATTTATCCATTGGATCGGTTTATAACATGGGTTCTATGCCAAATTCCATTAATTTTGTATATGGGGGAATAGAGTCATCTTCTAGTCCTACCACCATACTAGAACCCAAGCATCCAGTCCCTGCCAATATCGAAAGGATGGAGGGTTTTCCCTCTCGCTATTTCCATAGACATAATTGGCAACAATTTGGCCTAGGTCGATACGAGCAAGGGGTAACTGAACGCATCGATATGCCATATCAGAGACCCACTGAGCGTTTTGGTCTGGGCTACCAACCACTTCCATCCCTTTCTTCTTTTGAGCAAGCTTTTCAAAGCATTAATCTTAATTCGGAAGAAGAAATCCTCCACCCCAACGAATCCGAAGATGAAGTCTATGAAGAATTTGACGTCATGTCAAATGGTGATGAATCCGAAGAAGAGTCGGCGCCCATTGTTCCCCTCACTAAACAAGGCGAGTTTTATCTCCAATTGTTTCCTCTCCAAGAGGCCATCTTTCGCTTGCTTCTTCCACAAGAACGAGGTGAACCACCCCCTCCGCCACATCCATAAGCCATAATCCAAACTTGTATTATATGTATATACTAAAATAGTGGTTTTCACCACTACCAAAAAAAAAAAAAAATAAGAAAATTCCAAAAAAAAAAAAAATAAAAATATATAAAATATATATAAATACTTTATTGCTTTATGTATGTGTGTAATAGTGGTTTTCACCACTACAAAAAAAAAAAAAAAAAACTCAAACCAAAAAAAAAAAAAAACTGAAAAACTATGTTGTTTTGCACTCAGGTCTTACGAGGTCTTCACCGGTTTTCCCTTCCATTCCGCCCATTCTTTCTTTCATAAGTTGACAATGAATTTTGAAGACTTATTCACCTCGCTCCATAATCCATATGATCCGGATAAGCCAATCCCGATCAATCCAAGCCTGATTGACATGGATCGGATTTCATCCCCTCCATCTATTTCGAGTTCATCCTTTCGAGGAATTGTTAAGGGCTTCCGCCAACTACATTCCTCCTTCACCTCCACATTCACCTTCATCTTCTAAGCCGAGGAGGTCTTCCGAGCGGACATAGATGAGAGCAAGGCACGGGAGCTTGATGACATTTTAGATGACATAAATCCGATCCCTACTCCCCATCGGCTTGAGGAAGGTTCCCACATGTCTATTGAAGAAACTATCGATGTAGACCTTAGTCCGAGACCAAGATGGCACCCAAATTGTGAAGCGGCTAAAAGTCTATCATCAGAGGAACAAGAGCAAATGATTGCTCTACTCAAGCGGAAGAAGGAGATATTTGCATGGTCTTACAAAGACATGCCAGGCCTAGACCCTAATTTGGTTGTCCATAACCTCACCTTACAAAAAGATGCTAAACCTGTCAAACCGAAACTTAGGAAAATGCATCCTACCGTGGCCCTCATAGTTAAATCGGAGATTCAGAAAACTTCTGGATGTTAAATTTGTCGTCCCGATTGATTATCTTGAGTGGCTTTCTAACATGGTACCCGTTCGCAAGCCTAACGGGGGGATACGTGTTTGCACCGATTTTCGAGATCTAAATAAAGCGTGTCCTAAGGATGACTTTCCTCTTCCAAACATTGATACTCTTGTCGACACTTGCGCTGGTCATGAAATGCTTTCGTTCATGGATGGATTTTCAGGATACAACCAAATTCGAATAAACCACGAAGATCAACACAAAACAGACATTTACCACACCTTGGGGAACTTTTTGTTACGGGGTGATGCCCTTTGGCCTTAAGAACGCAGGTGCAACCTATCAACGAGCCATGACTTATATTTTCCATGATTATATGCATAAGATTATCGAAGATTATGTGGATGATTTATTGGCAAAATCTAAAACTCGACAAGAGCATTTTGATGTATTGGAAAAAGTTTTTGATAGGCTTCTAGAGCATAAAGTAAGGTTGAACCCTAAGAAATGTGTCTTTGGTGTTACCTGAGGCAAACTCCTAGGTTTTATTATCTCTAAACGAGGTATTGAGGTGGACCCAAACAAGGTCAAAGCCATTATGGAAATGTGTCCCCCAACTAATTTGAAGGAGTTGCGTAGTTTGCAAGGAAAGATTAATTCAATCCGTCGCTTTATTGCACAACTTTACGATAAATGTAGGCCATTTTGCCACCTACTACAAAAGGGGGTACAATTTTCATGGACGAGATGAATGTCGAGAAAGCCTTTGATGACATCAAGCGATACTTAGCATCTCCGCCGGTCTTAGCTCCGCCTCGTCCGGGGGTCCCTTTCAACCTTTATATCTCAGACAACGGACTTTGCCTTAGGGACAATGCTTGCACAAAAGAATGAACAAAATCGTGAGCAAGCTATCTATTATATTAGTCGAACATTGGTAAGCTATGAAACCCGATATGCTTATGTGGAAAAGTTGTGCTTAGCAGTGGTTTTTGCCACTAAGAAACTTCGTCATTATATGCTTAGCCATACAACATATGTCATAGCTAGAGAAAACCCTCTGCGTTATATGATGTCTCGCACTTATAATAACACTCGTACCGCTAAATGGATAATGTTGCTTACCGAATTCGATCTTGAATTCATTAGCCAAAAATCCGTTAAAGGTCAAGTTATAGCCGATCAACTTGCGGAAGCTCCGCTACCTAGTGATCATCCTTTGATTATTGAGCTCCCAGATGATTCGGTATTTGCTATCACTGAACAAGAAGAGGACATCATTCCGGAGGAAGATGTTGACATCACGCTATTCTTTGATGGCTCTAAGTGCGCGAAAGGTCAGGTCTTTGGAGTTGTGTTTCATACACCTCAAGGGATTCCCATCCCTTTATCATTCAAATTAGACTTCCAATGCACCAATAATACGGCGAGTATGAAGCCTTAATTTTAGGTCTTCAATCAGCCATAGCTATGAGCATTAAGCGTATTCGGATATTTGGGGATTCTCAACTCGTGGTTAAACAAATTACGGGAGAATACCAAGCCAAAGAACCTACCATTAAGCTTTATCATGATGTAGCAATGAAGTTGCTCTCTAAGTTTGATTGGTATGAGATCACTAGTTTGCCTCGTTCGACTAATAGATTTGCGGATGCCATGGCCTCTCTTGGATCATTGATTCCAAAGGACTCCCTTGGAGAGGCACAGCCCCTAATCATTTCCACAATCTCTAAGTCTGCAATTGTCCGTGCTGAGTCTAAAGATGAAAAAGATGTTTGCTTTATCCATTCGGATCCATATGAGCCTTGGTCTAGTGAGATAGTAGCCTTCCTCAAGTTTGGAACACTCCCATCTGATTTGTCTCGAACTGCCCGTCACTGCTTTAAGCAAAAGGCAGCTCGTTTTGTTCTTTTGGGGGATGTGTTGTATAAACGTGGATATGATGGAGTACTCCTCCACTTGTCTAGAAGCAAGGTGAAACACATAGAGCTATTGTTGAAGCCCATGATGGTACTTGTGGTGGTCATTTTAGTGGAATGGCCATTGCGAAGCGTATTTTACGTATGGGGTATTATTGGCCCACTATGGAACAAGATTGTTGCAAATATGTTAAACAATGTAAAAAGTGTCAAGAACACGCTAATTTAATCCATATACCATCACAAGCTTTACAGCCCATCCAAAGCCTTTGGCCCTTCTCACAATGGGGTCTCGATTTAATTGGCAAGATTTCACCTGCCTCTTCGGGACAGCATACTTTCATCATTACGACCCTTTGAATACTTCACAAAGTGGGTTGAAGCTATTCCTCTAACCAGTATGACAGGTCCTAGAATTGTGGAGTTTATACTTCACCATATCATTTGTCGTTTTGGTATTCCCTCTAAAATCATTTTTGATAACGGCAAGTCTTTTAAGAATAAGGATGTTCGAGCTCTTTGCGAAAAGTATAATATCCAACATAGTTTCTCAACTCCTTACTACCCACAAGCCAATGGACAAGCTGAAGCTTCCAATAAGACCATAATTGCTATTCTTAAGAAACTTGTTAAAGAAAATCATAAAGATTGGCATACACAAATCCCCTTGGCATTATGGGCTTACGGAACAAGCATCGAGAACTCCCATTGGGGCAACGCCATTTTCTTTGGTCTATGGAGCTGAAGCAATCATGCCTCTTGAGCTCGAGATCCCTTCCTTGCGAATTTATTTGCGGGAATTTATCGATGATGATCTTGCTAGACAAGCACGTCTTGATCAACTCACACTCATAGATGAAAAATGAATCAATGCTTTAGAGCATTTGCGAGTTTATCAAGACCGATTGAAACGTGCTTACAATGCCAAAGTTCATCTAAGAGAATTTCAAGTAGGGGATCTTGTCCTTAAAGAGAATCAACAAAACACCAATGCATTGCCGCATCTTCGAGATAAATTCATGGCTAATTGGTTAGGTCCATATATGGTCACTTGAAAGAGTGGGTAATGGAACTTATAGACTTGCCAGTTTAGAGGGAGAGGAAGAACCCGAACCACTTAATGTTATACACTTGAGGGCATTCTACGCATAGTTTGAATTTTATATGTACATATATACATGGCTTGTACAAAAAAAAAAAAAACAAATAAAATAAAAAGAATTTGCATTTCATTGTTAGTTGCATACATCTCATTCAAAAACATTGCATTTCATGTGCATACATCTCATTGAAAACCATAACATTTCATTTTCAGCCATAGTTGCATATCATGTTAGAGACCATTCTATCTTTTGGATATAAAATTTGGTCAAGCAAAAGTCATGTTGCCTTAATCGGGGGCACCTTCATAAAATCCATCAAACCGAATTGTCATTCGTACACCCATTTTCCATTTGCACATATTTACATTGCCAAAATGTTTTCGAGTCCACTCGACCATTTCTAGTGTTTTAAGCAAACTTTGAAATGCATGTCAAAGTTCTCTAGGGCCATATCACAAATTACACTAAATAAAATCTTGAGTATTGGGAAATGATTTCAAAAGCGGTCTTGAACCTATCACATTTTCACATCTTAAAAACATCTTGTGTCAAAGAGAGATAACACCATCCTTGGGTTGTGCCTCGAAGTGAAAAGGGGTAATCCTCGTTTGTCCTATCATGCAAACATAGTCCATAAAACAGTGGTTCTTACCACTATCACAAGCAAATAACAAAATATAAATAGAGTAGTAAGGATAGGGTAAAATTCTCATCATACTTCGGTTGAGAATCCAATTCCCCAAAGCTCTAAGGAAATGAACATTTTTCACAAACCACTGATCCCAAATAAGTTGTAAAGATCGTACTACTTGTCCAGTCAGATGGATAGGTAGTCATCCCCAAGGCTTACAAAGGTCAAAAACAACATGGACTATGGAGTTAACCTTCACCGGGGCTATAGACGCTTGGTTGGCGGTGGAGTATACTCATTGCGTGGCGACATGTCTCTCCTCAAAGAGAGACCTCTGAATGCTCATACGGACAAACTAGCTTTGGGGTCTTCTCCATAACAGGGTTACCTAATTTGTGCAAGATGAGGTTAATGAACACACTTGCACACACACAGGTTTTTGATTGCCTAGAGTCACTACCATGCTTCTGATTTGGTTAATGAACTCACATGCACACACATTTGGTCCTAGTTGAATTAGGCGGTATTAGTAAGTTTGTTTGATACCACTAGCATGTTTGAGTCTTTGTAAAACAGTCTTCCTCCATATTTTCTTCCATATCAACCTCCATATCTTCTTCCATATTCATGTCATTCCATACGTCATTCATTCACAAGCCACCAAGTTCGGTGCCCCTGATTAAACAATTATGATAACAGTTGGCTAAATCTAACTATCTAAAAGTATGAGTGCTTCTTAGTGCATATTTCATTTACTTAGTCTCGCATTAATCATCTATAACTTTGCATTCCATTCCATCACATATGCATTAAAACATATAAAAACATGCATCACAAAAACATAGGCATTCACACAAAAGAAAGTAAAACACTAAAAATAAAAGCCATGTATATATATATGTGTATAAAGGTCAAATTGTACAATGAATGCCAAAAGGCTACAATATACAATAGAGCACCAAGGCTCATAAAGAGTGCATCTAAGCACTAAGCTAACCATCAAAAGAGGACCCCTGTGACCTAGTAGGAGCCCTAGACCTAGTGGTGTGCCTAGACTCACTACGCCTAGAGACAGAAGAGGATGGAGGATCAGGCAACACAATGTGATGCCTAAACAATGTGTCCTCCAGAGCCTCAATGTAACGAGTCCTAGACCTAAGCCTAGCTATGTCTATCCCGTGTCGTCGCTCCCGCTCCGCTAGCTCTGCCTGGAGTCTCGTCACCCTGTCATCCTGGGGCACCCTAGTCGCTCCATCCAAGTCCGCCTGCAGTTGGGCCATCCTCTCCTTCTGAGCAGCTAACAGGGCATCCCGCTCTGCTGCCTGCTGCTCCAGTCGAGCTATCCTCTCGTCTCGAGCAGCTAGCATAGCATCGCGCTCTGCTATCTGCTGCTGCAGCTGTGCCAACTCGTCCTCGAGCCCGCTAGGGGGTACCTCCCTAGCCTCTCCTGTGGCCTCTCCTAGGCCCTCTCCGCCATCATCTCCGTCATCTTCGCTCCCCGAAGCCTTGCCGTGCCATTTTCCCCTTTCGCCTTCGATCGTCAGATCGAAGGCGGGGACCCTCCCTGCGCTTGGGAACCTCCGCGGTTCCCTCGCCCTCGCTAGCCCCACTGCCTCCAATATCTCCCAGTCTGCCTGGGACAATGACCTCCTCATCCCCGGAATGATAGGGGAGAATCGGTGTCGCGCCTCTAACACCCTAAGCTGCAAAACAACAAAACAAAATTTTGTTACAAATTTTTTTCAAAAAAAAAAAAAAAAAATTATTACAGTTTCGCAAAAATCCCTTTTCCGTTGGGGCAGAAAACGGTCAATATTTCATATTTTTTTCTGGTTCGTACACCAATCCCTTTTCCGTTGGGGCAGAAAACGGT
The DNA here is from genome assembly GCA_028583015.1 of Wollemia nobilis. Lineage (NCBI taxonomy): Eukaryota > Viridiplantae > Streptophyta > Pinopsida > Araucariales > Araucariaceae > Wollemia > Wollemia nobilis. The sequence continues at coordinate 590,150 of JAQPPZ010002395.1, read as the reverse complement.
CAATCTTTCATATTTTTTTCTGGTTTGTACACCAACCCCTTTTCCGTTGGGGCAAGAAAACGGTCAATCTTTCATATTTTTTTCTGGTTCGTACACCAACCCCTTTTCCGTTGGGACAGAAAAACGGTCAATCTTTCATATTTTTTTTGGTTTGTACACCAACCCCTTTTCCGTTGGGGCAGAAAACGGTCAATCTTTCATATTTTTTTTTGGTTCGTACACCAACCCCTTTTCTGTTGGGACATAAACAGATGGTTTGTACACCAACCCCTTTTCTGTTGGGACATAAACAGATGGTTTGTACACCAACCCCTTTTCTGTTGGGACATAAACAGATGGTTTGTACACCAACCCCTTTTATGTTGGGACATAAACAGATGGTTCATACACCAACCCCTTTTCTGTTGGGACATAAACAGATGGTTTGTAAACAAATCCCTTTTCTGTTGGGACATAAACAGATGGTTTGTACACCAACCCCTTTTCTGTTGGGACATAAACAGATGGTTCATACACCAACCCCTTTTTACCGTTGGGGCAAAAACGGTTCATTATATTCCAAATTTCTTCCAATTGGCTTGTGAGAACCATTCTCACTCGCCAATTGAGGGGGTAAGCTGATAAATCTTAAATATTCTTTTATTTTATTTTTTTTGGTCTTCAAAGTTGTGCTTTAGTCTTGAGAGAGAGTTGCGTCTGATCCAGCTTTTCAGGTGTCCTAAGTTTTTGTCCTGCATTGTGTCTTCACACAAAGCGACTCAAAAGAGGCATCTGTAGACACCAAAATCCGGCCACTTGCAAGTCATCTATACCTTCTGTCGGCCACGTGTCGGTCATCCACCTTCCCGCCATTATTTGGCCCAAATCCACACTTTCCCGCCATTATTTGGCCCAATTTCACCTTTCCCGCCATTTTTCATCCCCAAATTTATTTAAATTAATATTTATATATATATATTTTTTAATATTTTAATATTTTAATATATATATTTAAATAATAGTTTAAGTGATTTAATCCGAGCCGTCCATCCTTCATTTAATCTCATCCGTCCATCCATCTTAATCCATTCCACAACCAAGATTTATTCTCTACCCTTGGATCCACTTTAATCTTAGCCACACGTTCAAAGTGTCGTTAAAACCCTAAAGTGTGCCCTAAGAGTGGATTATAAATTGAGTCACTTTGATGGCTCAAACCCTATGTTTGCTACTTCTATCTGATCTTTTCTATCTTTTGCTACTTCTATCTCCGATTCTAATTCTTCTACTCTTATCTCCTCTCTTCTCGCTACCCTTTTTGCCGCATCCATCGCCGTTTTCGTCGCCGCTTTCGCCGCCATCCCTTCTGCGACATTCTACGGAATCCCCCATTCTTGTCGCAAGTGCCCGCGGGCGTTTACCCCTTCACCAAGTGCCCACGGGCGTTTACCAAGTGCCCACGGGCGTTTACCGTTCAACCACGAGACTCGGACCGGCGTACGAAACCTTGATCCGAAGCACGCGGGCGTTCGGCGAGTGCACCAGGGCGCCTTCCGCAGCCTATTCTGACAGCCACATTACTTCCAGGTGCCGCCTGGTCTAGCCGCGTTAAACAGAAAACAGGTATAGGTTAGTTTAAAGCAAGTAATCGTATTTTATGTCTTAATCTGTTATTGAATTCCTGCATTTCGTTTTTCTAGGGTTTTAAATTGTTTCTGAGGGCTCACACAGTGGAGCCCTCTTATTAATTTCTAACTCCTTGATAGTGTTAATGTGTGCAGGTTTTTGATAACGGATCCGGTTTATTGATGGCGCTGATTAAGCTGGAGTGGTCCAAGCAAGGGATACAACAAAGCCCACTCACTCTGTTGGGATTGAAGATACATTCTTCGGAAGCGCCACCATTTGTGCCAGCTAGGGTTTCGGAGAACCCTAGCATAACTTGTAATTTTTGTATCACAAAAAGGGTTACAGGCCCAGTTGTATTCAAAAAGGAGTTTTTAAACTCCATCGATTAATAGAAATCGTTTGTTTTGTGCAACTATTCTGTATTCCATTATTGTGGTTTTATCTTTTGTTTGGCGTGTATTTTTAATCTACAAAAAGCAAATGCCTACAAGAGCAATACAAAAGAAAAATAAAATCAAAAGAAATGAAAAGAAAAAGAGCACCATAAAAAAATCTTGAATCCTTGAGGTCCTCAGGTCCATCATAACATCACGAGGTGATCTCCATCGCCAGTAATAGGCCCTCAATGCCTCCCTGGTTGTGGAGTAAGCCTTCCAAGTGGTGACATGTCTGTCACATTAGTGACCTTATTTTGTACAAACCACTGCACACTTGTGGATGAGCTAGCTTAATCGGCTAGATTTGCAATAGGTTAGTCCAACCTCCCTCAAAATGGATAAATGAAAATCACTTTGCACACACTGGTCCATGATAGGCTTAATCTCAATCAAGATAGTCAATACTTTTGCAAGATATTGATCATCTACTAGATGAGTTTGATTGTTCAAACTATGTTGTTTGAGCTTCTAGAAATTCTTCTAAACATGCAACAACCTTGGAAACAAGGAATAGATAGCATCATTGCTAGCTTTGCTCATAACACCTGTTCTCTTCATCATGTCCATACATTGTCATTCATTGCACATTCAAAGAGTCCATTACATTACCGCCATAGGTACACTTCCACTTGCATTCATCACACATATTGCATGTTTGCTTGTCTCATAATAAAGTACATGGTCAGAGTCAATGCGACTATTCCATTGTCATCAAGTATTTCAACCATTTGAGATAATTAACATCAAATATGGGTTTCCAAACCTATAACCACCTACATCCAAATAAAGTGTACATACAACACACTTTTTGCATCCATACATATCACACCATTATACATAATCACATGAGCTCATCATGCATATCATTGCATAAAATACTCTACATTATCAAAATCATCCATCAGTTATCCTGTATATACATCAGGCTATACATCCTCATATACAAAAATGGTGGCACACTTGCCACATCCAAAAACAACAAAAATAATCCACATTCACATATGGGTTTCCAACCCTATCACCACATACATACATATCAAGTGTACATACAACACACTTTTTGCATCCATACATATTGCACCATTGTACATAATCACATGATCTCATCATGCATATCATTGCATAAAATGCTTATACATTATCAAAATCATCCATAGGCTATAGTGTATATACATCATACTATACATACTCATATACAATAAAGATGGCATGCTTACCACATCCAAAAACAATAAAAATAATGCAAAAAATAAAAAATAAAAGGAGAACAAAGAAAAAGAAAAATAAACGCAAGCCATTCCAGCTCTGCTTTCCATTGGGAGTCTTACCACTCCCCTCATATCTATGAGTAAGCTTCTCAGCCTTCCTCCATATCTCCTTCACCACTCTCTCTACACTCCACATCGTGCAACTTGATCCCACCATAACACTTTCATACTTTCATATGCCATTTTTGGCAAGTTTGCACAAACATGTGCAAACTATTTTTTTGCACAACCATGTGTGAATATTTTCATTCACACACACATGTGCAAACCTACCATTTTGCATTAAAATTCTCACAATATGCTTGGTTATGGCCTTGTATATCCATCATTTGCAAGTCTCATCACTTTTCCAATCATTTTCATCATCATCAATCGTTTTATCATCGATCTTCATCTTCTCCATCGCCAATTCATCGCTTGAGGGGGTAATCATCCAACACATCAAAATCTACCTTGCACATAATAAAACAACCAAACATCCAATCATGGATATAATAAATGCCTAATTAAATTTCTGTAAAAGATTATATCAAGTCCTCATGCTAGGATAGATACAAAAGCGTAATTCCTCTTCTCAATAAAAATTCCAATCCAAAACAAAGTAATGTTTGATAAGCCTCAAAATGCCTCTGACTATAGATACCTCATGGATTCCAATCTTCATAGTGGCAGTCGTAAGACCACTTGTGAATGAAGTTCTTAAAAGTTCTACCCTAAGTCTCCGATGGTTTATCAAATGTTGTCAAAAGAGTTCATCAATCAATCAAAAGAAAAAATTGGTAAAGGCATTTGTTCCTTCCAAATTGGAACATCTTAAGTTGATCATAATACAAGGCAATCTTACACCTTCCCTCAAAAGCAATCATTACGATACTGTAAAGTGTCATCCTCAATCACAAACTATTTTTATCAATACGTCTCTCTCGCAATCATCCACAAGTCATCAATTGTAAATTCTTTGCCTTCCAATAATTCCATAAATTCATATCATCATTTTGTACTAAATCATGTTTCACACAATCCAATACAAAAATGGGCAAAATGTAGACATCCAAAAGTCATACATTTCCACTTCTCACATCATCACAGCTGATAAATTTGTAAAACTATCAAAAATTGCATAAATTGGCTCCAAATAACTATTCATAATCCTTAGCCCCCTTGGATAGCTAAGCCTCTTCCTAATCTTAACCATGGATCTTCATGTGACCTCATTCCCAACTCAACTAAGGTTGAATTCTCCATCATGGTCAAAAAATACTTTATGGTCAAAAGTCACATTTTTGGTCAAAGTATGTTTTTATGGCTAAATACATGCTTAATTAGATCTAATCTTGATTTAATCTAAGCCTTCCACCTTACCTAGTCTACTTTGACTAGCCTAGCCCTTCCACCTCACCTAGTCTACTTTGACTAGCCTAGCCTTTCCACCTCACCTAGCCTAGCCTTGCCACCTCTCATCCTGATATTTCCTGATATTTGTCTCCATCACACATGTGGATGGGTGAGAGATTCTCTCACCCAAAAATATTTATGAGGTAGGACACCTCAAGAGACACCTCTGAGGACACCTCAGTGGACACCTCATAAAATCCACCTCATAAGAACACCTTAGGCGACACCTCGGCCCCTCCCCCAACCTTGGAAAACTCTATAAATAGAGTGTCTTATCCATTTCTAAGGATCCTCCATTTACATACCCAAACTCTGCTGGAATTGGCCTAGGATACGCAACATCAAGCATCTACTTGGAAAGGAGCTCCAAAGCAAGCATCAGGCTACATTAGCTCCCTTGTATAGGTAAGTATCATTGTAAATACCATTATTTTGATTATGCTTTAATTATGCATTAATTTAATTATTTGAGTCTTTATCTTTGTAAATATGGGGCTTGACCAAGGCAAGCCCCCAAATGCACTAATCCATTTTTGTAGTTTGTGTAGGTTTATAGGATCTACACCTCAACATCGATGGTACACGAGTAAGAATCCCATCTACACTGAGGAACACAAAGAATAATTTGGATGCGGTTTTCCATGCGCTTCAAGAGTAGATTTGGATAAGTTCTTGAGAGAACTTATTTAAAATATTGGACAAGTTCTAGAGAGGACTTGAGGACAAAATGGTGTGAGCTTTTGTGGAAGATTACAAAGCAAATTTGAGACAAGTCTTTGAGAAGACTTGAGAGTAGATTTGATTGATTGATTTGTTCAAACCTTGAGTTAAGGTTTGGGGAAAATCCAGCAGAGTTGATTTGAGATTGAGTCAAGCTTTGAGTTAAGGCTTGAGGACATATATTGAGGATATATTTGTGCTAGACCAAAGGACTATGTTTAGTATATATTAAATAATAGAGTTTGGTGTAGATTTGAGGATAAGTTTGTTCTAGACCAGAGACAGAGATTGAGGATAGATTTATGCTAGATCGAAGGACTGTGTTTAGTATAGACTTGAGATAGAGCTTTGGAGGTGATAGAGTACATACAATGATAGTCTTTAGTGGATAGATATCCATTAGCTAGGTCAATGAAGATAGGTGTCTTTAGTGGATAGAGATCCATTAGCCAAAGCAGTGGGGGCAATAGTTCTTCTAGAAGATCACCAGCCAGAGCAAGAGAAGAAAGGAGTTCTCCTATGGATAGAGATCCATGAACTTGATTTAGGGGATTGGTATATCCTTTGGATAAATTTCCATAAACATTGTAATAGGGAAAGGATTCCCAAGAGATTGATTGAGAAAATTTTAATGAAATATTTTTTGCATAGAATAGCCCACATTGGGTGAACCACATAAATTGTGGTGTCTCTATTGTGTGTGATGATTTGTACATTACTTTGATTACTGCTATTGATATTGCTATCTATAAATTGCATAATATTTATTGAGAAATAAAAATAAAAATGGTCTTATACTGTTCACCCCCCTCTCAATATAAGCTTGTGTTCTTCAATTGGTATCAGAGTGGGTTTCTTCAGAAGATTTTAATAGCTTGAAGGAAAATACTACAAGAACACGATGGATTATAAGAATGGATCATCAGATAATTTAGTACCAATATTTTATGGAAGTGATTATATATATTAGAGTATGAGAATGAAGATTTACCTTATGGCACTTGTCAATGAAATTTGGGAAGTAGTTGAAAATGGATACATACCACCAGTTGATCCATCTACAGATAATGAAGGTAAGCTTCTACAACATTACAATTCAAAAGCAATGAATGCAATTTTGAGAGGTTTGCATAGAATAGAGTCCATAAAATTTATGCACTATCAATATGCAAAAGAAATGTGGGATAAGTTGCAAAGTATATATGAGGGAGATAAAAGTGTCAAAAAGGCAAAGATTCAAAATCTCAAAGCATAATTTGAAGGATTAAGAATGAAGGATGAGGAAAACATTAGTACCTATCTACTTCGAATAGATGAGGTTGTTAATGCCATGCAAGGACTTGGACTTAAGGTTGATGAATCATATGTTTGTGATAAGGTCTTAAGATCTCTTCCAAAAAGATTTAGTGAAAATATTTTTTCTATAGAAGAATCAAAATATGGCAATTTTTTGACAAGAGACATGTTGCTTCATATTATTACAGCATTTGAGTTGAGAATAAAAGAGGAACCTAATCCCCAAAAATAAGTAGCATTCAAATAAATTAAGAAGACAAAGGGTAAGAAGTAAAAATCAAGCAATGAGTCATCCAGTGATGAAGAAGCTAATTATGGTAAAAGGAATAAGAATTCTAGAATATCTAGAGATATAAAATCTATTAAATGTTTCAATTATGGAAAGTATGGTCATTATGCAACTGATTTTCAAGAAGCTAAGAATAATTATATAAAAAAGAAAAATAGGATCATAGAAACAGAGAATCTTAAATATACAAGCATCAAAATAAAAGCAAGTATGGACAAAGCAAACAAGGAAAGAAGTTCTTTCAAAGACAAAAGAGGAGCTACTATGCAGACAATGCAAGTAAGTACTCAAGTGATAGTGATGCTAGTTTTTTCAGACAATGATAGAGATGAAGTCTTATTTATGATTGAAGAAAAATAACAAGCTAAGAAAAGGACTCCAATAATTCTCAAGTGCGTTAGATGTGGTAACTTTGGATATCTTGAAGATAGTTGTGCAAGAAATAGTTTCAGTTTTAGTGATGATGAATATGAAGATACACTTGAAGGACTAGAAGAGAATATTCTAATGGCACTAGAAGAAGGAGAAGACAATCCTATAGAAGACAAGCCAATAGAAAATGAAGATGTGGACAAAGGCAAAAAATAGAGGAAGATTTAGATAAATGTGGATATTATCTCAAGGGAGAACTCATTTATGCTCTTGACATAGTAAAGAGGGTAAGAAAGCAAAACTCTAAATTAGAGTTTCAATTTCAAGAATGTGATTAAGAGAGAAGAATGCTTATAGAGGATTTAGAAAAATCAAAGGCTAAGACAAAGAAGTTCAAGGATAAGTTAGAAGCAAAGGTCTTAAAATGTGAAAAGTTAGTACAAGAAGTGGCCCAAAGGAAGATTTATAAAACTCCAAGAGTAAGCTACACACATTTGGAAAGAGTTCAAATATTGTGGATAAGATGATAAAGGTACAAATAAGGTCAACAAACAAAACAAGTCTTGGTTTTAAACAAGCTCAAAAGAAATAGGAGGAAAATACAATCTCAAGTTCTGAAAGAGAAGAAACTTCAGAAGAAGACAGTGTAAGATAAAGTGAGACTTCTAAGGATGTGTTGGACAACAGAAAGTTCAAAAAGAATAGGAACAATGTGCCAAGAAGAAACAAATGGAACATCAATCAGAATAGGAGACCAATGAGGTCAATACAAATACAAGGATGCTTCAATGGAAGATGATTTTCATGTCACAGGTTTGGGCACATGGCTTCATAGTGCATGACACATGAAAGCCAGGAATATGGGAACATATAGCCTTTTCATGGGTATTGGTACTCATGTAATCAGTTTGGTCACAAGGCAATGAATTGCAAGGTTAATGATATAATAGGATATGGCTTCACTAGGAGAAACCCTAAGATATTTGTACCTCCAATGAATAATAACATTAAGTGTTATAAGTGTAATAATGATGGTAACACAGCTAAGTGGTGTAGATCAGATATTCTAGAATCAAGTATGAACAGGAACAAGAACAAGAACATGGATATGAACATGAAAAAGAATAGGAACAGGAACATGGACATGAACAGGAATAGGAAAAGGGATATGGCTATAAACAGGATATGAACAAGAAAATGGATATGGACATGAATATGAACATGTAAAGGAATAGTCATAGTAATCAGAAGGATCAGATAAGAAGAAAAGATGATAAAGGTAAATATCAGTGCTTGCTAGGAGTATAAATACTCCCACCCCAAAATTAACCACCCCAAGAAGAGGTGGGGGAGGGGCTAAGCTAAGAGGCTCATTCTTAGCCCCGAGCCCCAAAGGTAACCCCTTTGCCATTGATGTCAAAGGGTTAGAGATTTGAGTAAGGGGGAGATATTTGGTATTTTAATAAAGAGGAGATATTTGACAAGAGCATTGATCCAGGGGGAGCAATGTCCTAGGGGAGCATAATCAAGAAAAGGTTAAGTTTCTGGTAAAAATAATTTGGGTTACCATCAATGACAAAGGGGGATATTATTAGACATTTTGAGTCAAAGTTGTCATTGATGTCAAGGAACGAAGTTGTCATTGATGTCAAGACATATATCAAGGAACAATGCAAAGTTTAATAGCAAAAGAGCTTCATAATATTTTTAATATTATGTGTAAGAATACTTCAGAGGGTTTTTATTAAAATTATGGATGAGAAAAATAAAAGGTTTTTCATAAAAATTCAAGGAAGCTTTTTGAAAAGTAAATGAGGTTTTAATATTTATTATATAAAATATTTAAATTAAAATTGAATTTAAATTTTATAAATAAATATTATTTATACAAAGTGATAAAATCAAAGAGGGCTTTATTAAAGCCAAGAAGGATTTAAAAATTAATTTATAAAATTTAAAGTCTAAAGAATTTAAATAATTTATAAATTAATTATTCAAATTTTGAAGGCGTCGACGTTCAAAATTAATGGAGGTAATTGGTATGTAAACTATACGCCTTAGTGGCGTTAACACCATCCTTCATTCAAAATAAATTAAAGAGGCAAGTGTTGTGGTGAAAATTCGTGCGAGGAAGAAGATAAATTCTTTGTCTTAGGCACCACCAAAAGCAATAATGACATCAAGGGATAAACCCTCATATCCATCGAGGCAGCGTGGCCTAGTGGCAAGCGGTCATGAGTTAAGGCGCATGGGTGCAGAGTCGTCCGCATTTGATTCGCAGCACGAGCATTTTGGCAATGTTGTGCTTAGGAATCGAAGGAAGTGATGCATAGTCCTTTTGGTTTTGGTGCATTGGGGGAGGAACATAGAGCATGTTGTACTCTTTTCTCCCCAAACAAGAACCTAGCTCGTGCAGTGGTTGGAGCCATGTCTAGGGCATTGGGAGAAGTTGCATTGAGGGTTAGAATCTCACCTACGCGGAGGTAATAAATTTTGTATTATTTTTAATTGCCTCAGGTGTAAACATAAGGTTTAGGGAGCTATAAAGGGTTATGAAAAGGTGCTTATTTTAATTATTAATTTTTTATTAAATGAAGGAATAATATGTTGAACTTTACTTTAAATAAATATATTGTGACATTTTTTATTTATCAAAAGGTGAATTGAAGAGTGATTAAATTTAAGAGGACTTCTTGGCATTGAGTTAGTTTGAAAAGACGATTGTATTGACATTATTTTTGGTATTGAATATTGTATTAATTGGGAGATCATAAGGTGTATTTGGTCAATCATTTTTGTATATGTTGATGGATGCTTTCTTTAAGATGGAGTGATAAGGTGTATATGTGTTTTGATATTTTGTATTGTATCTTTGAGAGAGTTTAGTATATTCTAACTCCTTTGAGCTTGGTAAATAAGTTTTTGTGGTTGTGGAAGATTTTAGAGGTTCCTTTATCATCAAGAAAAAAGGTATGAGCACATTCTTCCATAGTTGATTTGATTGGTTGGTTTTATGGAAAATAAGTTTGGATTGAAAATGACTTAACTAGGGTTTCCTTATTAAGTGTGTTGAGTTAATGCTTCAAGTTTTTTTGGAATAAAGAGTTTTTAAAACCTTATTTCATAAGCATTTTTTTTGAAGCTATTGGTTAAGTGAAGAACTTGAACTAGGGTTTCTAAATATCATGAGTATCATTGTTATGTGATATTATTTGATAAAGCATTGTTGGAGAAATTTTGAGTGGGTGTTTATATACTTGGACTAGGGTTTTTAAGGAAGGAATGTTTCATTGAGTGATTGGTTGAGTAAAGTTGGTTGAGCCTAGTCAAGTGGATGTGTGAAGTGATTGTTAAAGTTCCATAAAAAAAACTATTCTATATTCTAAATTGATTTGAGAAAGTGATTGAGCATTGAGGTGAATGAGAAGCATATTGAGTCTCTAACAATTCTCCTTATGTTTCTAAAAAAATGATCAAAAGTGATTGAGTATTGAGTTGAATTTGAAGCATATTGAGTCTCTAAAAATTCTCCTTATGTTTCTAAAAGAGTGATTGAAAGTGATTGAGTATTGAGTTGAATTTGAAGCATATTGAGTCTCTAACAATTCTTTGTATGTTTCTAAGAGAGTGATTGAAAGTGATTGAGCATTGTGATGAGTGTAGAGCATATTGAGTCTCTAAAAATTCTCTTTATGTTTCTATGAGATTAGACAAGTTTTAGTGTGGACTTGTTGTGCAGATTTGAGGTAAGTCTTTGAGAAGATTCGTGGATATTTGAGTAAGATATTGTGGAAACTTCCAATATGGATTGAGAGCATATTTGGATAAGTTCTTGAGAGAAACTATTGAGTAGATTGGAAAATTTCTAGAGAGGACTTGAGGACATATTGGTGTGAGATTTTGTGGAAGATTATGAAGCATATATTATACAATTATTTGAGAATACTTGAGAGCAGATTTTATTGATTGATTTGTTCAAATCTTGAGTTAAGGTTTTGGGAAAATCAAGCAAAGTTGATTTGAGATTGATTCAAGCTTTGATTTAAGGCTTGAGGACAAATATTGAGGACATATTTGTGCTAGACCAAAGGATTGTGTTTAGTATAGATTCAAGGATAGATTTTGGTGCAAATTTGAGGATAAGTTTGTGCCATACCAGAGATAGATATTGAGGATAGATTTGTGCTAGATCGAAGGACTGTGTTTAGTACAAATTTGAGATAGAGCTTTGTAGGTAATAGAGTACAAAGGATGATAGTCTCTAGTGGATATAGGTCCATTAGCTAGGGTAGTGAGGACAGGTGTCTTTAGTGGATAGAGATCCATTAGCCAGAGCAGTGGGAGTAATAGTTCTTCTAGAAGATCACCAGCCATAGTAAGAGGAGAAAGGAGTTCTCCTATGGATAGAGATCCATGAACTTGATTTAGGGGATTGATATCTCCTTTGGATAGACATCCATAAATATTATAATAGGGAAATGATTCCCAAGAGATTGATTGAGAAAAGTTTAGTGAAATATTTTCTTTGTGGAGTAGCCCACATTGGGTGAACCATGTAAATTATGGTTTCTCTATTGTGTGTGATGATTTATGCATTGCTTTGATTACTTCTATCGATATTGGTATCTATAAATTGCATAATATTGATGGGAAAGAAAAGTAAAAAGTGGTCTTATACTGTTCACCCCCCTCTCAGTATAAGCTTGTGTTCTTCAATTGGTATCAGAGTGGGTTCATTCAGAAGAGTTTAACAACTTGAAGGAAAATACTACAAGAACACAATGGATTTTAAGAATGGATCATCTGATAATTTAGCACCAGTATTTGATGGAAGTGATTATATATATCGGAGTATGAGAATGAAGATTTACCTGATGGCACTTGGAAATGAAATTTGGAAAGCAATTGAAATTTGATACATACCACCAGTTGATCCATCTATAGATAAGGAAGGTAAGCTTCTACAACATTACAATTCAAAAGCAATGAATGCAATTTTGAGAGGTTTGCATAGAACAGAGTCCATAAATGTTATGCACTGTCAAGATGTAAAAGGAATGTGGGATAAGTTGCAAAGTATATATGAGGGAGATAAAAGTTTCAAAAAGGCAAAGATCCAAAATATCAAAGCATAATTCTAAATATTAAGAATGAGTTATGAGGAAAACATTAGTACCTATCTACTTCGAATAGATGAGGTTGTTAATGCCATGCAAGGACTTGGACTTAAGGTTGATGAATCATATGTTTGTGATAAAGTCTTAAGATCTCTTCCAAAAATATTTAGTGGAAATACTTTTGCTATAGAAAAATTAAAATATGGTGATTTTTTGACAAGATACATGTTGCTTGGTATTCTTACAGTATGAGTTGAGAACAAAAGAGGAACCTAATCCCCAGAAAGAAGCAACATTCAAAGCAATTAATAAGACAAAGGGTAAGAAGTTAGAATCAATCAATGAGTCATCCAATGATGAAGAAGCTAATTATGGTAAAATGAATAAGGATTCTAGAAGATCTAGAGATATAAAATCTGTTAAATGTTTCAATTGTGGAAAGTATGGTCATTATGCAACTGATTGTCAAGAAGCTAAGAATAATAATGATGAAGAAAAATAGGATCACAGAAACAGGGAATCCGAAATATACAATCATCAAAATAAAATCAAGGATGGACAAAGCATACAAGGAAATAAGTTCTTTCAAAGACAAAAAAGGATCTACTATGCAGACAAGGCAAGTAATTACTCAAGTGATAGTGATTCTAGTTTTTTAGACAATGATAGATATGAATTCCTATTTATGATTGAAGAAAAATAATAAGTTAAGAAAAGGACTCCAGTAATTCTCAAGTGCTTTAGATGTGGTAACTTTGGACATCTTGCAAATATTTATATGAATAAGAACAGGAACAAGAAAATGGACATGGACATGAATATGAACATGGAAAGGAATAGTCATAGAAATTAGAAGGATTAGATAAGAAGAAAATAGGATGAAGGTAAAGACCAGTGCTTGCTTGGAGTAGAAATACTCCCACCTCAAAATTAACCACCTCAAGAGGAGGTGGGGGAGGGGCTAAGCTAAGAGGCTCATTCTTAGCCTCGAGCCCCAAAGGTAACCCTTTGCCATTGATGTCAAAGGGGTGGAGATTTGAGTAAGGGGGAGATATTTGGTATTTGAATAAAGAGGAGATATTTGACAAGAGCATTGAGCCAGGGAGATCAATGTCCCATGGGGAGCAAAACCAAGAAAAGGTTAAATTTTTGGTAAAACGAATTTGGGTTGCCATCAATGACAAAGGGGGAGATTATTGGACATTTTGAGTCAAAGTTGTCATTGATGTCAAGGAAAAAAGTTTTCATTGATGTCAAGGAATATGTCAAGGAAGAATGCAAAGGTTAATAGAAAAAGTGCTTCATAATATTTTTAATATTATGTGGAAGCATATGTCTGAGGGTTTTTATTAAAACCATGGATGAGAAAAATAAAAGTTTTTTCATAAAAAACCAAGGAAGCTTTTTGAAAAGTAAAGGAGGATTTAATATTTATTTTATAAAATATTTAAATTCAAATTGAATTTAAATTTTATAAATAAATATTATTTATACAAAGTGATAAAATCAAAGAGGGCTTTATTAAAGCCAAAAAGGATTTAAAAATTAATTTATAAAATTTAAATTCTAAAGAATTTAAATAATTTATAAATTAATTATTCAAATTTTGAAGGCGTCGACGTTCAAAATTAATGGAGGTAATTGGTATATAAACTATATGCCTTAGTGGCATTAACACCATCCTTCGTTCAAAATAAATTAAAGAGGCAAGTGTTGTGGTGAAAATTTGTGCGAGAAAGAAGATAAATTCTTTGTCTTAGGTGCCAACGAAAGCAATAACGACATCGAGGGCTAGACCCTCATATCCACTGAGGTAGCATGGCCTAGTGGCAAGTGGTCGCGAGTTAAGGTGTGTGGGTGCAAAGTGGTTTGCATTCGATTCATGAAAAGATCATTTTGAAAATGTTGTGCTTAGGCATCGAAGCAAGCGATGCATAGTCCTTTTGGTTTGGTGCATTGTGGGAGGAACATAGAGCACGTTGTGCTCTTTACTCCCCAAATGAGCGTCTAGCTCGTACGACAGTTGGAGTTGCAGCTAGGGTGTTAGGAGAAGCTGTGTCGAGGGTTCAAATCTCACCTAGGTGGAGGTAATAAATTTTACATTATTTTTAATTGCCTAAGGTGTAAACATAAGGTTTAGGGAGCTATAAGGGGTTATGCAAAGGTGCTTATTTTAATTATTAATTTGTGATTAAATGAAGGAATAAGGTGTTGAAATTCATTTTAAATAAATTTATTGTGACATTTTTTATTTATAAAAGGTGAATTGAAGAGTGATTAAATTTAGGACTTCTTGCCATTGAGTTAGTTTGAAAATGATATTGTATTGACATTATTTTTGGTATTGAATATTGTTTTAATTGGGAGATCATAAGGTGTATTTGGTCAATCATTTTTGTATATGTTGATGGATGCTTTCTTTAAGATGGAGTGATAAGGTGTATATGTGTTTTGATATTTTGCATTGTATCTTTGAGAGAGTTTAGTGTCTTCTAACTCCTTTGAGCTTGGCAAAGAAGTGTTTGTGGTTGTGGAAGATTTTAGAGGTTCCTTCATCATCAAGAAAAAAGGTATGAGCACATTCTTCCATAGTTGAGTTGATTGGTTGGTTTTCTAGAAAATAATTTTGGAGTGAAAAGGACTTAATTAGGGTTTCCTTATTAAGTGTGTTGAGTTAATGCTTCAAGGTTTTCTGGAATAAAGAGTTGTTTTTAAAACCTTATTTGATAAGCATTGTTGTTGAAGCTATTGGTTGAGTGAAGAAATTGAACTAGGGTTTGCAAATATTATGAGTATCATTGTTATGTGAAATTGTTTGATAAAGCATTGTTGGAAACATTTTAAGTGGATGTTTATATACTTGGACTAGGGTTTGTAAGAAAGGAATGTTTCATTGAGTAATTGGTTGAGTAGAGTTGGTTGAGTCTATTCAAGTGGATGTGTGAAGTGATTGTTCAAGTTCCATAAAACAAGTTATTCTATATTCTAAATAGATTTGAGAAAGTGATTGAGCATTGACATGAATGAGAAACATATTGAATCTCTAACAATTCTCCTTATGTTTCGAAAAGAGTTATTGAAAGCGACTGAGTATTGAGTTGAATTTGAAGTATATTGAGTCTCTAACAATTCTCCTTATGTTTCTAAAAGAGTGATTGAAAGTGATTGAGTATTGAGTTGAATTTGAAGCATATTGAGTCTCTAACAATTCTTTGTATGTTTCTAAGAAAGTTATTGAAAATGATTGAGCATTATGATGAGTGTAGATCATATTGAGTCTCTAAAAATTATATTTATGTTTCTATGAGATTGGACAAGTTCTAGTGTGGACTTGTTGAGCAGATTTGAGGTAAGTCTTTGAGAAGACTTGTGGACATATTTGAGTAATATTTTGTGGAAGCTTACAATACAGATTGAGAGTAGATTTGGATAAGTTCTTGAGAGAACTTATTGAGCAGATTGGACAAGTTCTAGAGAGGACTTGAGGATGGATTAGTGTGAGCTTTGAGGAAGCTTACAAAGTAGATTTGAGATAACTCTTTGAGAAGACTTGAGAGCAGAGTTAATTGATTGATTTTTTCAAACCTTGAGTTAAGTTTTGGGGAAAATCCAGTAGTGTTGATTTGATATTGAGTCAAGATTTGTGTTAAGGCTTGAGGACAAATTTTTGCTAGACCAAAGGACTATGTTTAGTATATATTCGAGGACAAATTTTGGTCCTGATTTGAGGACAGGTTTGTGCTAAACTAAAGACAAATATTGAGGATAGATTTGTGGTAGACCAAAGGACTATGTTTAGTATAGATTTGATATAGAGCTTTAGAGGTGACATATTGTAGAGGACGATAGTCTTCAGTGGATAGAGATCCATTAGCTAGGGCAGTTAGGATAGGGACCTTTAGTGGATAGAGATCCATTATCTAGAGTAGTGGGGCAATAGTTATTCTAGAATATCACCAGCTGGAGCAAGAGGAGAAATAAGTTCTCCAATGGATAAAGATCCACAAACTTAATTTAGGGGATTGGTATCTCCTTTGGACAGAGGTCCATAAACATTGTAATAGGAAAAGAATTCTTAAGAGATTGATTGAGAAAATTTTAGTGAAATATTTTCTCCGTGGAGTAGCCCACATTGGGTGAACCACTTATCTTGTGGTGTCTCTATTGTGTGTGATGATTTATGTATTGCTTTTATTACTATTATTGATATTGCTATCTATACATTGCATAATATTGATGGGGAAATAAAAGTAAAAAGTGGTCTTATACTGTTCACACCCCTCTTAGTATAAGCTTGTGTTCTTCAATAGAAAGAGGGAAAAGTATGTTGTTTTTTGAGGCTCATACATTAGACCCAAATTATTCTACCATAGAAGCATCACACTATATCATCCAATTATATTTTCTAAAATTATATTAGGATGGACAAGTGGGATTATTATAGTTCTTTGTGCAGGTTAAGTTGGTCATATCAATAAACTATTCTTGGTTCAATGGGAAGAACTAAAACTATAGGAGAATGAATAGTGAGTCACTTATGGAATTAGAATAATAAAAGGTAAAAAATCATCAACAGAAGTATAATAGTGTCCAAATAGAAGAAGAGTTGACAACCTTAAGCAAGGAACATGATGACATGTGATAATAAGAAGAAAATGATAGAAAAGGGTAATATTAACTAGAGCAAGACAAAGCTAATTAGGCACAAGTATTAGAGTTACAAAAGCAAAAGGTGTCTAAGGTTCTAAAATAGATACAATGAGATCAACTAGCTCAAATAAATTGAATATATATTAAGATGGAAAATTGAGTTTATAAACACTAATGTTTCATCCATAGACATCATAAAGGCTTTATAGGATCATATTTGGAAGAATTAAATCATACTAGTTTGTATTTACAATTTATCCAGGATTGTGATTTACATATTCTGCTCACATGAGATTTCTTAATATAGCAAATTACATATATGTTTAAACCAAAACATATACAAAGCTGCTCTACTCAGTAGTCTAGCCACACATCCATATATAGTAGTCTAGTAGTTTTTATGTTGGTATATATATATACTTATTTATTTAATTTATTAATAAATACACATTAAAAAAATCTAAATTATTACTGCTTCATGAATGAAGGTTTCCATACCTTTGGTAATTTCACTACCCTCCTAACATATATGAATGCATATATAATTTAACAAACAACAAACAGATCATTTTATAAATGGTACACACAAATATAATGCATTTCATTCCAATGCACCTATATGAGGCTCACCCACATGAGCTTCCATGTACTCATGAGCCAAATCATCACTTCCCCACTTACCTTTTCCATTGAATTTTATTATCTGTCAAAGAAATATTCCTAGTCCTATGTAAACAAATCCATTAGTAGTATCACATTTCAAATAAAAAGGTAATTTCATATCATTAATTTAATTGCTAATCAAAGGTTTTGTGAGGAGGGTTGTTACATACTCCCCTTCTAGAAATAAATAGTCCCTATGTTTCATACATGGTTAGCAAAAATTTAAACATATTCATTCATTTGATCAACAATGTAATTTCTTTCTCAAATCATACATCATGCAATTTTATTCATACTTAACTCTTTAATAGCTTGAATTTATTTGCATATTCTATTCACATGATATTTCTTAATATAGTAAATCACATATTTATGTTCAAACCAAAACATATAAAAATCTACTCTACTCATTAGTCTAATCATACATCCATATATACATATACATCATTAATCCATACAAAATGTTTTATAATATCTATGTCTACTCAAACAGATAAGGAAATTATTGTTGCATATCTGCCACATTCTTCCATGTGGCATTTCTTTCCAAATAGTGGTCCCATTGGACCCGATATTGCTCTATGTTCCTCTTTATTAGGTTCTTGGTCATATAACCAAGTATATGAACAAGCCTAACTTCAATTTTTAGTAGATTGAACATCTGCAATTTAGAAATATTCCACACATGAGTGGGGTTAGAAATATACTTCCTAAAGAGGGACACATGAAAGACATTATGGATTTTTGATAATCTTGGTGGTAGAGAAAGTTTGTATGCAACAGAGCTTATCTAACCCACAATTTCAAATGCACCCACATATCGAGGGTCAAGTTTGGAAGATTTTATAGAAATTTTAGTTAGTTTCACCCTTAAGAATACTCTATATCCCATAAAATATTCTCTTGGTGTTATTTTAAGAGCTGTAAAGCTCTTTTGGTGATTTACGAACTCCTTTAGCTTTTGCTAAATTATTTTTAATTGATATTCTATTTATTTTATTGTTTTTGGTCTAATAACTACCAGATCTTTCAGATTTTTCCAATATAAAGGAGTCCTACATCTTCTTCCATAAAGAGCTTTAAAAGGTATTATACCTAGTGATACATGATAAATGTTGTTGTATGCAAACTCAACTAGGTATAATTAATATTCCTATTTGGCATGTTGATCCATGCAATACATTCTCAACATGTCCTCTAAAACCTTATTCACCCTCTTAGCTGGTCCATCTATCTCAGGGTGGTATTTTGAATTGATATTCAGTTTAATACCCAATGCTTCATGCAATTCCTACTAAAATTCTAAAGTGAAGCAGGAATCCCTATCCAAAATTATAATTTCAAGAAACCCATGAATTCACACTACCTCTCTAGCAATTTTACTAGATACAATAGGTGCATCATCCTGTACGTTTCTAGGTATAAAATATGCAACCTTGGTTAACTTATCCACAACTACCGATATTGCATCATGCCTAAACCTTATTTTAGGTAGACCCACTATAAATTCCATTGAAATCACCCACCATTTTTTGTAGGTATGGCATGTGGATACAATCAACCAATCAGGTGCATATGTTCTGCTTTCACTTTTTGGCATTCCAAGAACTTGGCCACATAATCATTGATATATATTTTTATACCTAGCCAATAATAGGTCTTTCTCAAGCTCTCATGCATCTTTACCCCTCCAAGATGTGCTATATAAGGAGTATTATGTGACTCCTTAAGGATTTTTTCCCTCAATCCATTCAAATTTGGAATAACTAATTTGTTCTTATTATGTATTAAGTCATCCCTATATACAAAGAATGTATCTTTTCGAGGATATTGCTCAATTTGAAAACTACAAGATTGAAAAAATTCATCCTTCGGTTGCATATATTTAATTTGATCTACTAAATCATATTGACATTTTGGCATTGCAGCGATGCATCCTCTTCTACTTAAATCATCAACTACTTTATTCTCATTTCCCTTAATGTACTTAATTCCAAAATCATACTCAGCTAGAAATTCCATCCAATGTCATTGTCTGGCATTCAATAAGGGTTGAGTAAATATGTATCTTAAAATTTGGTGATATATCTTAAGTTCGAATGGTTTCCAAAGCAAGTAGTGCCTCCAAAATTTAAGGGCATTCACAACAACTACCAATTCCAAGTCATGGGTGGCATAGTTCACCTCATGTTTCTTAAATTTCCTTAATTCAAAGGAAATAACCACATCATCTTGGGTCAAAACCTCTCCTAATCCATAAATTGAAGCATTAGTGCATACTGTAAACTTCAGGTAGCTATAAAATTGGTGTGGTAGTCAACTGTTCTTTTAAAATTTAGAAGGCTTCTTTGCACTATTTTTTCTATTTAAAAACTTTTCCTTTCCTTTGAAGTTTGGTAATTAGTTGAGAAAATCTTAGGAAACCCTTGATAAATCTTATATAATAGCCCGTAAACCCCATAAAACTTTGCATCTGGGTCATATTTGTAGGTGCACGTCAATCAATAATTGTTTCTATTTTCTTGGGATCAACTACAATCCCCTCAGCAGATACTATATGACCTAAATATTGTACTTGTGAAGTGTATAATTCACACTTTGATAACTTTCCATATAACTCATTCTTTCTAAGAGTCTCAAGTATAGTTCTCATGTGTTGATCATTTTACTTCTTATTCTGGTAATAGATCAATATGTCATCAAGAAACACAAGCACAAACTGATTCAAATACTCTCTTAAAATGCTCTTCAAGAGATTCATGAATGAATTTAAGGTATTAGTTAATCCAAAAGGTAGGACCGTAAATTCATAATGTCCAAACCTTATTCTAAAAGTGTTTTTGAGAGTGTCTTCTTCTCTAATCCTCAAATTATGATAACCTAATCTTAGGTCAATCTTTGATAATATGGTTTCTCCTTTTAACTGGTCAAAAAGATCATCTATTTTAGGTAATGATTACCTATTTTTTATGGTAACCTTATTCAATATTTGATAGTCTATGCACATCCTTAAGGTTTCATCTTTATTTTTAACAAACAAAATAAGAGCTCCCCATGGTGACACACTGGGCTTGATTAGCCCTTTCTTTAACAAATATTTTAGTTATATATTGAGCTCTTGTAGCTCAATAGAATTCATTCTATATGAATCCCTAGAAATAGGCACAACTCTAGGAAACAATTCTATAGAAAAATAAAATTCTCTTTGAGGAGGTAATCCTGGAAGGTCCTCCAGGAACATATCTTTGAATTCCCCAAAAATAGGATGCTTTTGGAATAGATCAGATTATATTTTAGACTCTTATTTCTTATTCATTTTAACTACAAAAATCATTCCTTTCTTCTTAAAGAATTTCTTTATCTGCATTGCAGATAATATATGTGGCTTAATTGCACCACAATCACAATGAATCCTAATCCTTCGATTAGATTCATCCACAAACTCAATCCATCTATCATCAAAGTTCAAAATATTTTTATGAGCTTTTAACCAATCAATACCAATAATGATATCAAATGCATGCAAAGGTGTCATATACAAATTCCAATTGGTTTCCCCTTGAGGTAGAATGATGTGAAGATCAAATAAACATTGATTTACTTGATAAGTTTACCTTGACCTATGTTAGAGTATATTACATCATTTAGATCATGTAAATGTACCACCTTTGGTACATAACTATAGTAGTAGATTACTTTAGGGTGTAGTTAGCTAGGAATATAATAAATACACAAGTGTCTATGTGCAAGTTGTAAATGTGCAAGGTGTCCCCTTGTACAGCTAGGTAGAGTGTTAGCTAAGTGATCCATATTTCTATAAAATACCTCATAGTAAGTGATTATAATCAATGTAGGTAGTAGTAGGTATATTGTATGGATCACCATATAGATTGGTGATGGGTTATAATGTAGTTCTTTAGTATCAATTCTGGTGTGTTCATTTCCTCCATATTGCATGTATTATTTTTGTCACTTTCCATTAATAACATATTTTAGCATCTTACATTTATGTAAATTTCATATCCTATGATTGTAATCTTCCTTGGTATACACCATCAAAATCCATCAGTGGTATCAGACCCATGGTAGATCAATACGAATAAAGAGAGCCAGAAGAGAGCACCATTGCTACTACAGGTTTGAATTGATGTGTGTCATTAATAGCATCATTAAATCTTATAATTTATCAATCTAAGGTGGTATCCAAGGTTGTCTATAATAGAAGGTTAGGGCAGAGTATAATTTAGGCATTCAAATTTCAAGCATTTATTGGGTGAAATGGATTTAAGTTTAGCCTTTTGGTGTCACACTAAACCTAGTCTGCAGAATGGAAACTTGTAGGAATTGAAAACTAATTCTAAGTTCAAAAAATGAAAATTAACTACAAGTGCAAGAATTGAAATTGCTGAATTGAAATCTAATCTACTTTTATAGAATTGAAATTGCTAAATTGAAATTTTGTTGAAATGAAATCCTAAATTACACTTGCAGAATTGAAACCTATTTTACTCTTGCAAAATGGAAATGATGCTTGGAAATGAAACTTATGCTAAAAACACCTGTCAATGTCTTGCCATAAAAGGTCGTCAAGCTTCTGCTATAGGAATTGATAGCAAAATGAAATCTACTGAAAATTGAAAGTTGTTGAAACATAAAAATAAGAGAAACATTGAAAGCATATGAAACAGAGGAAATAAATGTTTTGTCTAATTTATCATCTCACACACACACAAATGTTGCATATAAATATAATGGAAAATATAAATAACATCACACAAACATAAAACAAGAAAATAAAATCTGACAAGCAATTTATTAATTTTTTTGTAGCAAAATTACAGATTAAAATTTATTATAAAAATCCTCCTTCTAGACCTGAAAGTGGGCTCATGCTTCCTGATCTAGAAATAGGTGGCAAAAACACTCCTTAACTAATTAACAATCACACTTTCTCATGAACAGAAATTGACAAAAGAACTGCACTTTATTTTTGTCAAAATTGTTACAAAAATGTTTCACTATGTTATTTGTTGCTACTAACTACTCTCCTATCAACTAATCCCTAATAAATCAACCAAGTATGGAGCTATTTTATTTATAATAAAATATTATAATGTATTTCATGCTTAGATTAGCCTATTTTCTATTTGATAGTGATTTTCCAAATAATCTACAACTAAATAAGTCTTATTCTAGATAGTTTATGCTATAGAAGCACTCATTGGCCCTTAGAAGGCATCTTCAATGGTGGTATTACATTGGAGGAGTCTTATAATATCTTATACACCTATCTCCACTTTAAAATATCACTTTCCTATCTTACAACTTATCTACCTATTATGCTGCAACAAATCTGGATCTATTTCAGGACAGGTCAGTTGCTTTAGTTGATATTTTTCATGAGTTGCATATTTTTGTTAGAAGGGAATGGTGGGGATAGTTTTATAAGACTTTCCTATATCCACTTAACCTTAATTTGTCTTTTTAACTTTATGGAAACCACAAAAAGTTAAATGAAAGCGTTTTCCCCTATTATTCCAAAGATCTTCAAAATAACTGATTGTAGGTGTAATTTAAGATCAAACGTCTTTAGAATGCTTATTTTGGTTGTTGATTTTAGGTGGGTCTTCAAATCCAGCTCCTAGAAGGTGATTCCAACTGACTTCATACTTCTCCATTGGTAAATTCCATGCCTTGCCATTCATTGGCACCAGGCTAGAATTTACATGGTAAATTATTGCATTTTCTAGCTTTGTTGCATAGTTGTAAATCATTGGTATTTCTTGCATAATTAAACAAATTATAACATGGTAAAATAATTCAAATATCAACATGAAGGAATACATCAAGTTGCTACTGAATTTATACACTTCATTCACCAAGTAACCATGTTGAAATAGTGCAGTAATGCTACACAATTGTCCTTGCTCTGTTATACCCTGTTGTTGTCTATTTAGACCATGTGGAAATTATTCTAAATAGGTTATATGTCTTCTATAGTCCTTACGAACTCATTCCATAAATTTTATCATGCTTTGCTTGACAACTTCAAGATGCTCCTAAAAAGTGATAGCTTGTTGATTTTTATATGATTATTTTCTACAGATTTTCAGATTTATGACAGTCCTGAAAATTTGGCTCTAATGTGGATTTCAAACAATTTTAAGGGTAGGAAAATATTTAAAAACCATTGTGAAGTTAATGGATAATAGCATACCACATTTGGCTAATTAAAATGCATGTTTTTTTGCTATTTAATCAAGCAAAATCAGTCATAAAATGTTGAAAATAGTAAAAACATAGATATAGTGTTCCTAACATAAAATCATGCAAACACTTAACAAATATATATTCTAATCAACTATTTAGCAATTAAATTTATCATGTTTGGTAATATGGTAGTTTTTATATGTCAAACATAGTGTAAAAATGAGGCATTTCCAGGCCTCATCATGAACCTTGCTATATTTTTTGCAAATAGATCAGCCATTGTGCATCGTTACATGTAAACATTGCTACAAAGAATTTTTGGATAGGAAGAGCCACAATAGGTTACTAGGAATAGAAAAGTCACATGAAATATTGAAAGGAGAGAAGCAAGTTCTAGTTACAAAATTATTGAGATTGCATTTAGCTACAGTCTTTCCATAGAGTTATAGAATATTCATGAAAACTAGGACTCAATATTCATTCCACTAGATTGACAAATCAACTAGTGAAGATTCATTATTGATAAGATTTATAATCATCTTACTGATATCTTGTTGCAGAAAAAGGAAACTTAAGGAATCCCTATTGCAAACCTACACATTGCAGGAGAGAAGACCACAAAAGCCTCATTAAAGAAGAAAAGGCCATAATATACTTATTGTAGAAGAAAAGGCCATAATAGCCTTATTGTAGAAGAAATGATACATAATATTTATTGAGAAAAAAGGCCATAGAAGCCTTGAACTGGAAGAGAATCTAGAAAATATTCCAATAATATAGGAGATTGGTGATCTCCATTGAAGACTATAAGTTGTATATTAGCTAGAGTCTTTCCACAAGATAGTGAAGACTAGGACTCAACACATAATTCGTACCACTAGTTTTAAGAATAACTAGTGAAGTTGAAGATGTCTAAGAAAAGACCAAATTAGAAATAACAAATTGAAGATCTATTTTAGAATAAGTTGAAGAGACTCACAAAAACTATCATTGAAAAATTTCCATTCTTATAAGAGATAGAGAAGGGCTATCAAAAGTCCTATTCTAGAGATCCATGAAGAAAATATCATTACTAACACTTTTGTAGTTTAATGTTGAAGGAAAGGTCTCATCAAGAAGACCAAAGAAGTTGCAAAATTAAAGACTTTGGAGAGGTCTCAAGGAGAAAAAAGGAGAAGGTTTGGAGAGCCTCATTGCATAAATTGGAGAAGCTATCAAAGAAGTTCCTAGGAGAACTCATTGGAGAAATTCACTACAAAATATAGTGAAATATTTGGGACAATTATTGCCATCCGAGAACAAACCCAAAAGAAGCATATTTTGGTAAGAAGTACCAAGCCTCAAAGAAGAATATTGAAGACCTCAATACATTTAGTTTCTTGAGAATAAAATCTTATTTGTATTTAGAAATAAAGAGGTTGAAGAAGAACTCAGACAAAAGAAACCTACCAAATCCAAGAATATTGTGAGATTTCCCTTCATAACTAAAGAAGGCATATATAGATATTTTTTGGATTCATAGAAAACTACTAAAAGGGTTCTAAAAGAACAAAAATTTAGTAAATATATTGACTGCTAAAGGATATTAATCAATATAGAATTACTAGCTACAAGACTTTAGAGTTCTAGGCTATATCCTAAAGTAGAAGTTGAAAATCATCTACTACAATTTCAGAGTAGTATACTAGAAGCATTCACAAATGCGGACAACCAGCATTTCATATTAGAGACTTGGTGAATCAACTCATCAAGATACTCATCATCAAAGGTAAGCAACTTAGGTATAAAAGGTTAATTACTTGAATACTTATTCATATTATTACTTAACTTCAATGAGCACCAAATTAGAATTTGAAAGTTACAAAATAGAAGGTTACATTTTAAGTCCTCAAAGAAAGTGCAGAAGATAGTTTTTGTTAGGTTTATTACCTGCACATTAATAGGATAGATAAATTATTCCTATTATCTAAATTGAAAAGAAGACTACATTAAGAAATTTTTAAAGACTATTTAGTGCATTTGAAACTACTTTGAGAGCTTATTAATAGAAGAAATAAGGTGATACTATTAAAGTGCAATAAATTAAAAATATTAGTGGTTCATTGCACTATACTATTTCATTAAACTAGTTACTCTCAAATATTTATTTCATGTATTGATTGTTAAGATCAAGGGTATAAAAAATTGCAAATAATAAAAGTATCTAAACTCAATACCTAAAAGGTATTGTGTCCTATAGAATCCACCAAGAAAATCATAATTCCTCCAAGGAGTGGAGAAGAAGAAGGCAACCATTAAATCAAATATAGAATCCAAAAATTAAGACTTGGTGAGTCTCAAATTCAAGGTGCACTAAGAGCTTGGTATAAATAATAGTGCAGCAATTACTCCATCAAGGGCATATTATCTACATGATTATTAGTTTTGGTTTATTACTAGATTAACCAAGCAAAGGAGAGATTTGTCTAGCAAAGAAGACAACATCAATCAGCCCTTGCCTACAAGAAACAGTACGGAGAAGCCACCATTAAAACCAAAAAAAGGAGCTTATAAAAGAGAAGGTGTAAAATCAAGGTATTGAATTATAGATCTATTTACATTATACTACACCATATCATCTTGTCCTATGTAAGAAAGAGGACAAAACTTGAGTGTCTTAAAGACACATCCTTCACAAGTGAGGAATATCATACAAGTGACCATAGAGGAGTACTATCTGAAGCAAGACATAAGAGCTAACAAAGATATCTCATTATGGTGTGCAGAGATATCCTTACAACCATGAAAATAAGTTTTCCCAATAACTAATCTGAATCATAGAATATCAAAAAAATACATTATTCATCTATGTTGGTTGTCATCTATTGAACATTACAAAGGAATTATTCAATCTATCATATTGAATGAAATGGTATAGTTGAAAAATGAGAATTCAAACCAGTGTATTGAAAGGAAAAGCATAGAGAAATACCCAAGCCCTTGATTAGTAAATATTTCCATCAAAGGAGCACTCAAATCAGCTCTCGAACCACCATAGAACCATCTCTAAGCTCCTAAGACCTCCATTGAATCAAGAGCCAATCCATACTCACTTGGAAGAAGTGTTGAGGAACAAGAAATAGCTGGACTTACATTGGCAAGTGAAATATATAAAAGAAGAGAAGCATTTGAGGAAAATACATGTAATCTACCATTTATCATCACTGACAAGAAGTGTTAAGCCTATCTCTTTAGAAAATGCTTGAACGTTAGAGTAAAGAAAGTTACAAAGCATATTTGATAGGAAGGAATGTTACAACATATTTATTCACAACTAAGTCCATAAACCACTTGGAGAAAGCATTATAATCATCCATAAGAATTATGAAATAAGCCCCATACATTTTGGAGCTCAAAGTCCACTTGGGCATCACTCAAAGAAGGTTTAAAAACATCTTAGAAGTTACTGAATATACACGTGACATGTAGCTACATAATCATTCAACTCCAAGGTGTAGATGTAAAGTGAAAGTGAAAGAATTACTGCATTCAAGTATGTAAAATCACACTGAAATTAAAATCAAAGGAGCCAACGAGGACTGTCATAAATCAACATTCAATTCCTACAGTGATAAGTGCCTATTAAGGAGGAGACCAAGCTAAAATAGGTATTGTATAAGTGTAGAGCTCGAAGGAAGAACACGTAGGCCATTCATTTAATAACAAGGTCAAAGTAGCAGTAATACAACATTGAGATATGTACCAATCAAGTACATGGGTCTACTCAAAGATACATAGAGCATAAAGCCTTACAAAATTAACAGTTAAATTTTCTTGTTTTAATTAAAATTGGAGTTATAAGGTGATATAGACTATTGCATTGTTATAAGATGATATATTACATTTGAATAAATCTAACAAGTATTATTTATTATCAAGCAAGCTTAATTCAAGATATTAGACATTCATATTTTCAATTAATCAAGTAGGAGACATAAGGTTATCAAATTTTATTAAATCAATATTAAATTGCAAATATCATTATTTTATAATATTCCAAAAAAAGTAGGGAGATATAAGGCATACTACTTCAAACTAAATACATACAATTAGAATTTAGAAAATTGATCTATTGGAGAGAGAAGTAAATCAATTGCCTTTATATAGAGTTGGAATAATTGATAAAAATTATCTCATACTCATTCTAAGGAGACAAAAATAAATCCAACCATTAAAGCATACTTTATTGAGATAGATAAGGTAAAATTAAAAAGTGATTATTCTCATTACATTATAAAATCAACTTAGAAGGTGAATTGAGCATATTCTAATTATTAGGGAGATATAAGGAAGCCTACAAAGCCTAATTCTAAAAAAGATTTTATTAAACTAGTTCACATCTCTTAACTAGGGAGAAATAAGGAATTCTACAAGAGCTAAGACTTGAATAGTTTTTTCAAATTAACTCATTGCTCTTAACTAGGGAGTTACAAGGTAGACTACTCAGAATATTCTCAAATCTCTAGATCAATCAAACATGGATGAAATACTAAGAAATGCTTTTAATAATGAAGAACTATTCCATGAAATAGAATTCTACTCTCAAAACCTAATAGATACTCTTGAAGGATATGAGTATCTATCTACTAGTGATAAAGAGATATTCTCATTATTTCTTGAGGAGGAAAAATACGACATATTTACAAAATTAAATTTATCTTCATGAAGCTCTTTTCACCACATAGTGGAATTCACAAAAATTGGTCATATTTACATCAGAGGAATATTTGATGATTTACCTATAATTAATTATTTTGTGCTTTCCCAACACATGAAATAAACTAGCAATACAAATAAATATTACTATGATGATAGACTAAATCATCATGAAATATAAATTCCACAAGTGTCAATATAGAATCACAAGAGAAGAAGAATGAAGAGGAATAAAATGCGCACAAAGAAGAAACATAGTAAAGAAGATATGAATAGAGAAGAAACCGTAAACATAGAACCAAATAAAACTCAAGCATTAGAGGAGTCTTCAGCCAAAGCATTCTTGGTCTTGTGTGAACATACAAACTACTTACTTGGATAGATTCTTGTAGACAAAGAAGAAGAATATAATTTAGACTATTCAAGAGAAGAAGATCCATATTGAATATTAAAGTCTTCAATACCCAAATAATGTAATACAGGGGGTGTTAGATTATATTACATCGTTTGGGTTATGTAAATGTACCACCTTTGGTACATAACTATAGTAGTATATTACTTTAGGGCGTAGTTAGCAAGGAATATAATAAATGCACAAGTGTTTATGTGCAATGTGTCCCCTTGTATAGCTAGGTAGAGTGTTGGCCAAGCCATCCATCTTTCTATAAAAAGGGTCTCATAGTAAGTGATTATGTATCATTGTAGGTAGTAGTAGGTATACTATGTGGATCACCATATAGATTGATGGTGGGTTACAATGTAGTTCTTTAGTATCTATTTTGGAGTGTTTATTTTCTCCATATTGCATTGTATCATTTTTGTCACATTCCATTAGTAGTATATTTCAGCATCTTACATTTATACATATTTCATATCTTATGATTGTATTCTCCTTGGGCATACACCACCAAAATCCAAAAACTCATACTCCACATTCCAACCATTATTAAAAAATCTAGGTCTTATAGGTATGTCCCTCACTAATCTAGTGGAAATAAAACTATCAGTTGATCCACTATTTATAAAAATACGTACATCCTTATTATAAAATTTACCATTTAACAAAAAATAAGTAATTTGACCATCAATAATAGGACTACCTATTTCTGTAAATATTCTATGGGTGTTTTCTTTTGGTGCTTTCTGGTGAAGATCAGCTATGTGGGAGCACTTGTTGGCAAAATGAGGTTCTTGACATACATAGCAACCATTTGGAGGAGCTATATCACCTCTGTCATTATTCCCATTCTTGCCTTGAGGTGTAGCATCTTTATATTTCTCTTTATTTTATATCCTCTAATCATTCTATCTAGGATATCCTTTGCCATCTTTCCTAACCTTATTCCCTTGAGAATTTTTCTTGTTCTTACCTCCTTGCCTATTTTGATCTCCAAATTTTGGTTTCTTGTTCTGATCTTTCTCCCACTTCATAAAACCAACACTTTTCCACTTTCTAAGCTCATCTTTTTATTTTTTGGAAAACTTTTGATAATTAAAGTATGTATTTTTTTGTCTCTTGATTTGAACCTTATAGCCCTTAACAATGCAATAAGCTTATAATTTTTTCTTAATATATTTTCTAGATGTATAATTTATTACATTATTAATTTCATTGTTTCTTTTGCAGGAACATAAAAGACATCATTTATTAAGTTTTGTTATATGAGGGCATCAACAGTAAGAGAAAAATCATGAATTGACATATATAATGATCTTAAATAATATTTATAAGCTTGCCACTAAATTGTAAATCGTTTCATACAATTAAATTTTATTTTTGATTTTGATATCTTCTATAAACAAATATTTTGATAAAAAATCAATATTGTTTAAGGGTATAAACCCCTCCTAAAAACTAAGGATGGCATTGGACCTTCTTAAGAGTGTCTTTTTTGTTTGTGTGTTTCCAAATAAAATTAGATTTTTGTGTTCTTTTATTTAAATTAAAATATTTACAATAATATTATTAGATATAATATTTATTAAACTTGTAATATGTAATTGTAAACATTTGATTTACTTTTATCAAATGGCATTAGCTCAACTGGTTAGATTCCTCAATATTAAAGGAGGAGAGCTAGGTTCAAATATTAAAGGAGGAGAGCTAGGTTCAAATATTGATTCACTTTTTTTATAAATCATTTTGTTTTATTTTATTTTGTAGAACAAGGGGTTGTACTCGGGTCCTCCATCCTTGATAAATTACAACTCTCTTCTTTAGATCTTGAGAGTTTACAAACGGATTCAATTCTCATCTCAATTGAGTTGTTATAGCTATAAACCTAGATCATTTTACATAAAATTTCTAAATTCTTTATTTTCATTTTCTGGATTTTATTCAATTTTTTTTATGAATACAAATATTCTAGAATTCAGCATCCTTCTTGACATTTTTCTATAGCAACCTTTACAATACCAAAACTTTGCCTCTACTATCTATGCACTGCATCTTAGTAGAGTAATATTTCCAAAGCATCACATTATTATAGTTCGCTTTCCCAGAGTTGTATTGCTATTTTCCTTCCTAAGCACAAGTGCAACCACAAAAATTATAATAATTATTTTATATGAAAGCACATTAATGTTATAAAATAAACCATATATTACCAAATGAATATATTAAAATAAATCTTAATCATTATTTGAATTAGGCAGTCAATATTTTCTTGTTAGCTTTAGCTAAACTTACTACCTCCTCTAACCATAGACAAGAGAATTTAACTTTGTGGTCCTTAATTAAAAACCCTATATTGGCTAGCCTATCTGCACATTTGTTTCCTTCCCTTAACATATGTGAAAACATGATTTCTTTAAACTATATAGCAAGGTTTTGAATTTCCATGATTATATCTTGTATATTCCATGGAGTCTTTGCTTTCCTTAAAATTGAATTTATTACTATGAGTGAATCACCTTCCATCCATAATCTATTCAATTTATTTTTTTTACATATTTTAACCTATTAAAGCCTCCCTAGCTTCAAAATTATTATTTATCTTAAATCTACTATTGAAAGTGTAATGAGATAAAATCTCTCTATTATTTTTAAGTATTCTTCCTCCTCCAAATGGTCTTGGATTTCCTTCAGAGGCTCCATCAAAATTCAATTTGATCAACTCCATATTTGGTGGTTTTCACTTTATATTATTTATGTTCTTTTTGTTTCTCTTGTACCCAACATCATAATTTTATTTGATGACTTGAATCCATCTATGAAGGATATCTACTTCCAAATTAGGGATTGGGTGAGTTGATAGGATTGGTTTAGACTCCTCTATGGCTAAAAAAATCCTCCTTTTCATTACCTATAAACTATTTTTTCCTTTAAATATGCATCTATTCCTTTCTAGCCATACAGTCCAAAGTATTGTATATTTTGATGTATCTTCGATTATTTTTAAAGCCTCACTTTTAAAAGTGCTCTGTCATTTCTTTAACCATTATTCAATTCTATCATCCATTATGCATTTACCAAATATATTAAAATCCATTACCATAGTTTCCAGACTATTAAGCAGTATACCAAGAGATGATCTATACTCTCCTCCTCCTTTTTACAAAGAACACATTGTGAGGGGCCATGAAAACTCCTTTTTATAAGGTTATCTTAGGATTAAATTCTTCTATGACCTAGTAGCCAAACAAATATTTTGACTTTAAAAATGCTTGGGCTATCCCAAACATCTCTCTATATTCTTACAATATTTCTATTTTGTTGGTGCTTTACATTATATCCACTTCATGTTGTGTGTTAAACTCCCAAATCAACTTATCCTTGTCTCCCCTTGTAATAATCATTGTTGTTATCTTTCTATGCAGTTGCCTCCTAACATCAATGTCTTGTATACTTGTAAAATAATATTCCCATTTGTATCTTTCTTGATCCTTGTACAAAATGTTTGAAACCCTGTCACCATATTTATCTTGAAGTAATCTCGTCCATGGTTTCAAAATTAGATCTAGATTGAGTGGTTTTTTATCACACCAAGTATCCATCCAAATAGAATTTTTTCTCTAGTTTCGACCACCCATCTTAAACCTTTAATCACTATATAAATTGATTCTTTTAAATCATTCCATAGTGCAAAACCATTTGGTAGATAGAATACAATAACTTGGATCATTGGGCTCAACATACTTAGAAGAATTCTTGCCCATTGTCTTTGACTCTCTTTATACAATCCCAAAATTACTTTTCCCTTATAAGCTAAGTTTGTATCTATAAGAAATTTAAACTGAAACCTTCCCTTGTTTTATCATCACACACCTTGCTCTATTTCAATAAATAAAATTTCCTTTTATCATGTAATCCTGACCAAAAAAATGGTTGCATAATATAGTTTAAACTTTTTTCTATCGATTTTGGTATAGTATACAAGGACATATAATTTTTTGGAATAACCTGTAAGACTAATTTAATTAGTTGCACTCTTCCTATTAACAATAACCATCTACATTTCCATGTTGGTATTTTATTCTAAACTTTACTTATAACTAGATTCTATAATTATGTTCTCATTCTCCCCTTAAATAAGGAAATTCCTAGATAAGTTGTTGGTAAATTTACCACCTCCATTTAAAGTAACTCGCATATCCCTACTTTGATTTTAGCTGGAATGTTTAGAAAATAAATTTATATTTTGTTCTATTAATTTTTTGCCCTGATGTTCTTTTATATTCCTTTAATAATTTATTCAAATCTCTAGTCTCATTTATCCTTGCCCTTCTAAAAATATTTGTATTATCTACAAATTGTTAGTGGGTAATATTGTTGATGTTATTACTAGCATTAAGTCCATTTATAAGCCCATCTGTGTTAGCCTTCTTCAAGTTCCTACTTCCTACCCAAAACCTCTACCATAATAATAAACAAATATGGTGATAGAGGATCTTCATGTCTAATATATCTCTTGGATTTGAATGATTATGTTACTAACCCATTGACCAACACTAAATATAAAATTGTAGAGACACAAGATTTAATTCATCTAACTCATTTCTTCCCAAATATAAACTTTTCTAATATTGCAAAAAAAAATCCCATTTAACCCTATCATAGGCTTTACTCATGTCAAGTTTTAAGACCATTGATTTCTCTTTTATTGAAGTTATTGAATGCATAACTTCATGAACTACTATGATCCTATCCAAAATTTGTCTCCTTTTCACAACTCCTTGCTCTGAAATAATTTTATCTAAGAGTGGTCTTAACCGAATTTACCATCACTTTAGAGATAATATTATATGCCATATTACATAGGCTTATGGGTCTAAATGAATCAAACAATTCTACATCCTTATTTTTTAAAATCAAGGTAAGATATCTTACATTTATTTTATAAGGTATGTATTATTTTACCCTAGACTATCCACTATAACCAATAAATAATCCTTCGATGTATCTCAACAATGTTGATAGAAGGTTGTAGATATCCCACATAAACCTAGATATTTATCTTTATTAAAAGATAAAATAGCTAAATTAACTTCTTCTATAGTAATAGGCTCCATCAATTTACTATCATCTTCATCTAATTTAACTGAAGGTACTTCTTGTAGAACTTTATCATTAATAACTTCAAACTCCTCTAATCCTAGAATATTCTAATAAAAAGACCTTACCTCCTTTTTTATTTCACTCTGGTTTTCAATACAAACCCATTCTATTGATTTAATTCTACTAATTCTATATGGTGATCTATGTATTGTAGCCATCCTATGAAAAAATTTGTATTTTTATCTCCTTTTAACCAAGTCTATCTCGATTTTAATCTCCAAAATTTCTCTTCCTTACTCAAAATATCATGATATTTACTAAGCAACTCTCTTTCCTCTAAGATCGAATTATTATTATCACCTTTTTAGAATTTTGAAAGTTTATGTTTTAGTTCTTTCTTCTCAAAAATATTTCCAAAGGTGTTCTTGTTCCAATATTTTGATCTAGATGTCATTGATTTAATTTGCTTTGGAAGTGTATACAACCTATTGTTTACTAAAGAATTCCACGTTTGTGATATCATATCAATAAATTGAGGATGGTCTACTGACATCTACTCATATTTAAAATATGATTTTTTTTAATTCACTTACCACCATTTAAATATTATCGGTCAATGATATGAACCAATCCTTGTCAAGGTATTAATTTTAGCACAAGTCCCTTCATGTAGCTAATGATATTAGAGTATACATATATCTAATTTTTTTGCTATTAGGTTTTGTCCTCTCCTATTTTTGGTCCATGTATAGTTTTCTTCTTCAAACTCAAACTCCCATAGATTATTTTTTTTAGTAAAGCTAAGAAATCTCTCATACTTTGGGCTAGTATCCTAATTCTCCCAAATTTTTCATCCAACTTGGTTATGGCATTAAAATATCCTATGATCATGATTGGGTTTTTTTATCTTTACTATTCATAAAGGCTCCAATCCTACTCCAGAATTCTAATCTACCTAACTAATTTATAGGTCCATAGACATTATATGGATGAAATGAATAGCTACAAAGTAGTGTGTGACTAAAGAGGTACCTAGTTTTATGAATGGTTACATAGGAGGTTCTAATAGGATTCCAACAAGTTATGATTCCCCATGTTGCTTCTTTAGAATCCATAGCATTCTATTCACATATCGCTTATATTGCTTTCATAGTATTAGAAACTTCTTTTGTCATTTTAGTTTCTTGGATACAAAGAATATCAGGTTTATTACTTAAATAGAGATCCTTGATACACCTCTACTTTGAGGGGGCATTAGCACCCCTTATATTCCATGATATGATAATCATGTCTCATTAGGGGCTATTGGCCCCACCTGTGAATTACCAATATCATTTTTTTTTTGGTAAAGAGAATTTCAACCAACTTATATTCCTTTCTCTATGTTTGCTCTTGCTTCCCTGGATATCGCTTGATAATTTGAGGGTTTTCCTCATTTTGCCTTGCCTATATCAATAGTAGGTCTTATTATTCTATTCCTCAATATTCTTTCACAACTTTATTTTTCTTTAGATTTATCTTCTTCCAACTCTAATATAGAAGCTTTTGACTTGTCCTACTCATTTTCTAGTATTTTCTTATTAATTATAGAGTTATTAACATCTAACACTATATTTTATTTACCATTTTTTTCTCTTGAATGATGCATGGTACTTCAGGAAATTCTTCAAAATTTGATGGTACATTCCTTAGGTTCATCAAGAATGTTTATCCCTAAATCAGGAACATACTAAATAGGTAATTCCTTGTTAATATGATAAGCATGTACTGTATCCTCTAAGCTTTGATCTACAAATTCTTTATGGCTAAAGCCTCAAAAGAGGTGGTATTTATACAAATATCCTTCCTTACTAGTCTCCACTATTTAATTGCTTTTTTATATCTAGATCTATTTTTTATAAGTTGAAAACCATCCTCATCCATATCCATTAATATGTTTCTCTTGCCATTTTTTACATATAATTCGACTAGACTCTTCTTAGGGCATGATATCTCAATATACCCCACCTCATGACATCTTCTACATCTAGAAAATATATTTTCATAATCTATGGTTTGGTTCCACATATTATCCTCATACTTATGAATTATTTATTCTATTAAAACTTTACTTATATCAATCATGACCAATATCCGAGTATAAATAGCCAAGAATAAGGAATTCTCCAAGAGTGTTGTCTATTTCCCTAAAGGTATCCATATCCCAAAATCCAATGCGTAACCCATACATCCTAACCTAAATGAGTATTAGATATAGAGTTACATTTTCAACTGAAAATCCTTCATACCAATAGGTAATAAAGAGTCTTGTTGTTACCATAAACCAAGGACCCTCTTTTAAGATTCTATCTCTTTCTTCCCTAGAACAAAAAATAGCTAGAAATAAAGGATAGAATAACTCTTGGAGAATTTCAACTCCTATAAATCCATTTTCTCAAGGTTGAAGCCTCTGGCCAATACCTATTAATTTTACCAAAAATCTCTCTCTTTGAGCAACAAGGATCGAGCCTAATGTAGAAGCCTATCTTTAAGAGGGCATAACTTTTGATCCAATCTTTGGATCGAATTAAAATTTTACATGGAGTTAGATAAAGAGGAGGAAAATATCAAGGCTAAGGCATTTTTTGGTCTATATGATATATCAAGATTTTATCAGGCCCTAATTCCTTCATTTAGTGCCTTGAAAATAGAATTTAGTATTTTTAGAAAACTAGAAGGAAGAATATTCTGAATTTAATAACTTCTTAGATATGGGCAGGTGTTGAGATTTTCTAGGAGGCTTATTATGGGTGATACGATGATGTGTATTAATTTAGAAGGCTATCTAAGATTTTTTGGTGATTTTCTAAAAAAATGTGGTTTTTGGCTAAAAATGATAAATTGCCCAAAAATAGTATTTTCTTATCTTTAGGGCTTTAAATTTAGGGTTTCTTTTGGGATATATATTCCCTTCGTATGGCATTGTAAAAGGTGAAATCCAAGAATGATAAAATAAAGCATTTATCGGTTTATTTCTATTTATTGTAATTTTTATGTGATTGGAGGTTCTTGTTTTGACCTCTTACAGCTGGATTTACTCCAGATCCTCTATGGTATGCAAACTAACCTCTACTACTAAAGATGATTCTAAGGACTTAGCTATAAATAAATCCATGGAAAGGAAACTAAAACTCAAAATCTACTAAAATTTACCAGAATATCCTATAGCAAATATAATATTTGATAAAAAATTATAATAATTTGCAAGTAAAATTTCTAAGATAAAGAAGGGAAAAATAAACTTAGCTAAAAAATTATATGCCCAAAATATCTTGCCTCATTGAAGCCCTAGCCCTCCATTGCTCCTCCCATCATCCAAACCCTAGTTGACAAATATTTATAATTTTATTTTTCGCAACTTGAAAAATTGGTATTGCCTTTGTTTTGGATGGTTGACTTCACAGGGTTGTATCTCCCTCAATATTGCTTGGATTCCTTCATATGACTAGTCATTTTAAATCTCTTCAAATTCTACATAAACTAGTCCAAGAATCATCTGAATTGGACAACCCTTCGCAAATATATAGCTCCTAAAAATGAGATATTTTTCAAAAACAAAATGCCCTAATCCTTTGCAAATAAGTATTAACGTGGAATGAAATTCCAATTATGAAATATGCCACTAAACTTGTTAAAATTTTCATTTTGTTAAATTCAAGTAAGTTTTATTTTTTATAAATTTATATATTATGTACACCATACAATAAATATAATTATTGTTAAACTCATAATATGTGATCATAAATATTTGGTTTAGTTCTAATATATATATTCAAAAAGGTTTTAATTTTAATAAAGTTATACATCTTGTGACTATACAATATATACATAAAATACGTGTGTTATTTAAAATTGATTTTTAAAAATTATGAATACAAGTGATAAAATTATATTTTACTATGAATTATCAACAGGAAATATGTTTAGTTTATTTTTTAATTTTTAATATAAAATTAATATATTTTTAATTATCAAGTGTTGTTAGTTCAATCAGTTAGATTCTGCAACATTTAAGGAGGAGACCAAGGTTCAAATATTAGCAAGTGACAAACACATGAATAATATCTAAGCTTTGTTGTAATACAAGGATAATATCCAAGCTTTGTTGTAATACCACTATGTGGTGATGATGTAATATAGATGGGCCCATCAATCCCATATATTTTTTTTAAAAGCGAAAAACTCCCTTGCGGAGCCGCCTTGGTCTGAGAGACCACGAACAAGAGGTTCTACACCATCAAAGTCACCCGGGAGTCGCACCCAGCCCTGCCCGCACCAACATTATCAATTGGATTTTGGTTACCCAATTCAGCTTTTTGGTAGGGTAGATATTCGGACCTGGGACCTCCCTTGGAGGATTGCCCTCTCCTATCCAACTCACCTACAACACCTGGGTGCCCATCAATCCCATATAATCAATTGAAAAATATTTTATTTTTTATTTTTAATATTTTATTTTTAAATGAATACTAAAAAAATATTATTTCAACTCGTAAAGAAAATTGTAGTGGTATATATTTTGGTTTTCATCTGAAAGACCCAAGTTCAAACCTTGATACATGAGGATCAGGACCCTTTCAAAAACCCATGCTTTACCTTAAAATTTTAATCAAATGTTATCAATATTAAAGGAGACCCATGTTCCAATCTTGTCAAGCGAGACTTAGATAATAATACCACTATGAAATATGGGTGGGACCCGTTTCAATTCCATATATCCAATTGAAAAAATAAAATAAAGCAACTTATTTATTTTTTTATTAAAAACTAAAATACTTTAAAAATAAATTTATATTGTTTGAATGTGAAATAATTTTTATTTTGATATATGTATATTGTTACTCCATACAGGGATACTACAATGGTAAAAGGTATTGGGTAATTCTAACAAAGACCCAAGTTCAATTCGTGGGAAGGGTGGTCCTCATTGTGTCTCCAGCTTTTCAACCTATTCATATATATATATATATATATATATATATATATATATATATATATATATATATGTTTAAATGATTGTATTTTTAAAGCAATTCCAAATACTTAATTGTAAATTTATGTTATTATTTTAAGTTTATATTTATTTATTTTAATAAAAAACAGTGATGAGTCATAATAATTGATTTTTAATTTGTAGTATTTATCAATTAATTTCTAAATTGAGCATCGATCCAAGTTCAAACCCTGGTACAAGGGGGATCCCTTATTAAAACCTATGTAAATTTTAAAAATATGTGAGACATAGGAAGTGTGAGCTGAGAGGCAGTGCAATTCAAGATTCTGTCATGGTCGAAGAGTGGAGGGCTCATTCGGAGTATACATCAATGCTTCAAACCCTTACCATGAATACATAGAACATTATTTCCAAAAAAATTTTGAAGCAAAGAAACAACAAAAAAAAAGAGATAAGGGCCATTGTGAATCAAGGGAGTGCAAGCCCAAAGTGGGTGTAAGGTGGGAGAGTGCAAGTTGGGAGTGAGTGCAAGCTGAGAGGGAGTGTAAGCCAAAATCAAACTCCATTAGCTAGTATAGAAGGAAATTCATTTGAAAACCCTAATGGGAAGCCATGATGCCCTAGTTGAAAGTATGGAGGCCCAAGTTGGAAATAAGTAGAAGGGTGAATACATGGCAAGTTCAATCTAGGTAGTAGATGTTACAGTAGAAGTAATTATCAAGGATGAGATGATTTAGCATGATATAATGGTTCTTAAAAGTAAAGGGTTAATATGTAAGTTCTATAGATCATGGCCAAGGCCCAAGGTTTTTGGAGATTCAAAATTGGATCAAGTGGAAGTGGAGATTGAATTCAAATTACATTGTGACTTTTTCTAAAGGATTTTTCCTCATCATAGTTTCTAGTTCAAAAATTAGGGATTAAATTATTGTTGGTTGCCCATGGCTTAGGGGAAGAGATGCACTATATTTGAGATCATGGAATAAAAACATTTACGTTGAGACGAAAATTATTAAGAAGCTTTCCAGTATGGGTTTGGATTTTTGAACTTCTATATTAGCTTATAAATAAGGATGTTTTGAAGAATATTGAAAATACACTAGGGGAATTCATCAAGGAAGTACTAACTAATAAGGAGTGAAAGCATGTTATATATACTTTAATATATGTTGCTATGAATATTTCAAAACCTTTACCACAATCCATTAAGATTAAATTTGAATCAAGAGAATGGGATCAACAAGTAGGCTATGAAAATATTACATTTAGTTATCATAATTATGATAAGATTGGACATATGGCAAGAGTTTGCAAAGTGAAAACTTTGAAGAAAAGAAAAAAATCTAGTGATGAGATAAACTTCAAGATGCAGTATGGAAATCATACAATAATATAAGCTAGATTAGATCAAGGATATTCCACTCTGAAATTAGAGGTAAATAAAGTTTATCTACAATATCATTTGGTAAGTTTAGAAGGAATTAAAGGTGCAAAAGAAAATGTGGAGAGAAATCTTAAAACAAAGATGACAAAAGAGGTCAATTTTATTCCAAGTAAATCTTCATTTATCTCAAGTAGTATAAAATCCTCTCTAGGTAATAAAAGTGAAAGGGGTGAAGATGTTATTCCTTGCACATTATGGTTTCAAGAGTAGCATGATAAATAAATGAGGATGGAGGAAACCCATAACAATTTAGTTTTTTATGACAAAATAAGAAGGTAATTGCTACATAAGAGCATCCTTGACTTTAGGATTTCTAGGGTAACAAAAAGAAGATTATGCTTTTGAGGTTATTCCTTGCACTTTAGATCCTTCAGAATAAGATAAACATAAATATGATAAGTCTTACTATAATCGATATGAGAAGATTGAGGAGATTGATGAAGAGGAAAGTATTATTAAAAATGAAAAAATAGAGGAAGACCTAAGAAGCAAAAACAACGAGAAAAAGAAACCTAGAGGGATATTGATATGAAAAATATATATCACATGTGCTAACAATAAGTGGGGTTAAACCCACGAATAAAAATAAAAAATAACAATAAAAATGATATTTTGGAATATTAGGGGAATGAATAAGAACCTAAATAATGAGGTTGTTATAGACAAGATATTTTCTAGATATAGAAGTTGGGCAACAAATATTTTAGCCATTCCTGATGTGGAATTTCATCTTGATAGAGTAAATTTTGGAAGGCATTTGATATAAAATTAATTGATTATGGAGACTTAGCAGTTTAAAGAAGATGAAGAATATCTTTGATAGAAAGGTAAATGAAGAATATCTTTAAAGTTGGGTATGCTTTAATGGACTTGTTAGAAATGTAATGAGAGCAATGTAATGTTTTTTTTTTAATGGGAGTGGCCCCCAATAGAAGCCACACATAACTTATTAAAGAAAAAATATCTAAATTGAGCATTATGTAATTTTAGAATTTTTATTTTTATTTTATTTTTTAAAATTTTTAACATAAATATTTTTAAAAATTAATAAAATAATTGAATGCATATTGTTTGAATGTAAATTGATTTTTTTCTTAAATAGGGTTTTTAAAGGGTTGCCTTTTCCCTTTTACATCAATTTAGTCACATTGAGTTATTTGGTGCCATCGAGATTTGAACCTTGGTGTGGGTTACATCAACTATTTGTTCCAACCGTTGAACCAAGGACCTATTGGCTTAAAATGTTAGGGTAAAGCACAGATTTTTATGAGGGGTCTAGGTCCCCTCATACTGGGATTTTAAACTTGGATCTCTTGGATAAAAATGTAAAAACTTACCATTACCGTATCTCTTCTAAGATGAATATAAATTGATTTTTAATTTGTACTATTTATATTTTTTAAATTAATATAATTTGGTTGTGACTTAGCTATTAGTCATAGTGTGTTTTTCTTGTGTTTATTAAACTCATGTTTATAATATTATAGGTGTTTGAAAAAATTATTTAAATAGTTTATTGTTTAACCATTTATTTTATATAAAACTAATTTTTGTATGCATATTTGTGTGAAATTGTTTAAATTGATTTGTGTTATTTGTTTATTAACGTATTGGATCATGTGACATTAAATAGTTTGTGCATTTTATTTTAAGTCAAGTTTGAACAAACATA
Source organism: Wollemia nobilis (assembly GCA_028583015.1). Taxonomy (NCBI): domain Eukaryota; kingdom Viridiplantae; phylum Streptophyta; class Pinopsida; order Araucariales; family Araucariaceae; genus Wollemia; species Wollemia nobilis. The sequence goes on along the minus strand of JAQPPZ010002395.1, from coordinate 547,824 downwards.
AATACTTTTAAAGAATTATTAAATCTTTATAAAACGACAAACAATTTATTTGATGATAATTATTTTTTAATATAAAAAATTAATTGTATTTTTTCAATGAGTTTATGCAAGTTTTTATGAGGGTCCAAGTCCCCTCATACTGAGTGGGGATACTGAGTGGGGATTGAACCTTAGACCTCTCAAAGAAAGGCCAAAGCCCTTACCACTGCAATAAGCTTGCAACTTAATTTTATTTTGTAATTTATTATTTAAGTATTTATTTTTATTTTTTATTCATGTGTGTAAATTTTATTATTAAATTATATGTGATAAAGTGCAAGACTAGGCAGTACAAGAGTGGAGAATGGATCTCAGAGCTAACATGGGGCCCACAAGGAAAATCAACTAACAAAAACTGTACATGGGGAGAACTCCAAGTCACCACCATTGAATGATGCTCCCATGAAAGAGGATGGAGCATATGGTTGGGTTATGATTCGCTTATTTGAGGGGATGGGTCATGGTTTACCTACTTCCACCAGGGTATTTCACCCAAAAGCCTGCAATCTAATTTGTAAATATTTGTGGGTGTTATGCTTTATATACCACTATGAGGGCCATCATGGGATAATAGTTTAAGACCCTTGCATAAGAGAAGCAAATAATATACCTACTTTCTGAAGGTATTTTAGAATATTTTATGTGAGAAAATACAAGAGTGGACATCACAAGAGAAGCAAAGAATGCACCCCAAACATAACATGGGGCCCATAAGGAAAATCAACCAACAAAAACCACACATGGGGAGAACTCCACACTCACCACCATTGAGCGATGATCCCACAAGAGAGAATGAAGCATATGGCTAGGCCATGATTTTCTTGTTTAAAGGGTTGGGTTATGGTTCACCTACTTCCACTAGGGCATTTCACCCAAAAGTTTGCTTTCCAATTTGTAAAGCTCTATGTGGATGTTGTGCTTTATATACCAACACGAGAGTCATTGTGGATACATGTGGGATAATGACGTAAGACTATCACAACAGGATTATGCATAGTGATGAATATTCACAAATTGGATGAATAATAGGATTTTCAAAATTGAAAATTGATGAAAATGAGGACTCTCGATGTCGGCCCATTCTTTTTTTTTTGTGGAAAACATCCCAAAAGGGATGCCACTTTCGGGTAAGACCCAAGGAGGCAAGGGTATCCATTCCACCAAAAATGCCCAGGACTCGGACCTGGCCTACCACCTTTGACATACTCAAGGAGCAAACAAACACACAAAACCAATTTAAAAATAAGTAAATAACAACAAAAATAATAAAATAAAATAAAAAACATGCTCCTTGAGTGTGTCAAAAACAAAAGCACAACCAAACACGCACAATAAGATAAAAGAAACCACAACACAAACCACATAGAAAAACACAAGAACCACATAACAAAACACAAACAAGACAAAAACAACAGAACACTACAAAGACATAACCCAAAAAAAAACATGAAAAATAAACACAACCAAAACCTAAAAAATTAAAATAAATAAAATAAAAATAAAAAACAACCAACAAAAGACAATAAACAAAAACAAAAAACATAGAAAACACTCACACATAAAAACACGAATTAACACAAACAAAGAGAAACCCAAGAACAAGAACGAAAAAAACACAAGAACAATAACAAAAAACATAAAAAAAAAAACACAAAACAACAAAAACACATGAACAACAAAAAACAACACAAAGAACACAAAAACAAAACAAAACAAAAGAACCCACCCACCTTAAAAAACTAAACAAAAAAAACAAAAAAGAAAAAAAAAATTGAACATAACAATGACCTATCTAGACCGGAAGACTAATAAGGCAAGAATCAACAGAGGAAACAAAATAAAGAATAGAATGAGCTAGGGAACTAAAAAAAATGAATGAACCAAAGAGAAGAAAAAAAAAAAAAGCAAGAAGAAACTAGGTACCTTCAGAACTGGAGCCATCCAAAGAAATGATAGAAAGAAGAGCTTCCCTAATTTGAGAAGCCCACCATATAGGAGGGTGGCCATAACAAGTAAGATCACCTTTGTCCAAAGCCCAATTAGCTAAAGCATCAACACTCTTGTTTTGATCTCTGACCACATGATTGTAATCAACTTTCAAAAATCCCATCTGGATTAATTGAATCTTCTCAATAATTCTTTTTATTCTCCAATCCACCTTATGATTCTTAGAAGGAGTCTTCAAGAGATTAATCATAAGTTGAGAGTCGAACTCAACTAACACCTTTTCCCATCCAACCTTAGTAGCCTCCTGAAGGCCTCCGAGGATACCATACCCCTCAGCAAGGTTATTGGAAAGAATACCCAAATTCTCAGCAAAAGTAAAAACTAGGGAGCCATCCGAAAGTCTACCAATTCCTCCCACATCGGCTTTTCCAGGGTTCCCTCTAGAGGCTCCATCAGTATTGACTTTTCCAAAATCCTTAGGAGGAGGTTGCCAATTTCTAGTCCTATCCATCTTACTAATACTCACATTCCCTTTAAGTTGGTTGCCCTTAGAAGATTTAATCTTCAATATTTGCATCACTTGATCCCATATTTGGTGGGAGTTTTGGGGGTGATTAAGGAGTTGATGGACTGATTCAACTAAGTTGGCTATGGTATTTTGCCAAATATAGTGAATATCCTTCCTATCTTGATTAAAAATTTGGTTGTTCCTTTCATTCCAAATATTCCAAAGAAGAATGGTAGAACCCATCCAAACTACTCGCCTAATAAAATGATCAACACCATCTTGTTTAGGCCAATATCCCTAAAGTTATTCAAAAGTAAAAAAATTGGACCACTCGTAAGCCAAGTAAAGTGGCCATTCTCCTCCATAGCTCAGAGGCTAAAGTACACTCAATAAAAATATGGTTGAGAGTTTCTACATTCTCTTCACACATTTCACATCTAAAAGGGCCATGAAAACCACGCTTCATAAGTTGCTCACCAGTAAGCACCCTACGATGCAATAAAATCCAATTAAAGAACCTCACCTTAGGCCAGAGCTTTTGAGCCCACAATCGAGAAAATATGTCAGAAGAATGGTTGGGATTATTATGGCATAAGGTCAAATAACCTTGAGCAACTGAATACTCACCCTTAGTAGTGTTGTTCCATCCAAAACAATCTTTTTCATGGGACCAAGAGAGGGATCTCATATGAAGGATGCCTTGGATATCTTGTCTTTGCCTTTCTGGGATTTGAATAGGCCAGTCCTCAATAGGGATCCAATATCTACCAACCTTTGAATTACCAGTATGGTACCGACAGTAATTAGCCACCTTTATCCAATTAGCTCGGTGAAGCTCCTCCATCCAAGGCCTCCAATCGAGAAACTGAGTTATCAAAGGCTTGTGACCATCCCAAGAATCTGTCCAAAAATTTGCCTGTTGACCATTATGAATGATCCAAAATAATTTTTTCTTTATCAAATCCTCACCGGTCTTAAGAACTGCTAAAATGGGAGAACCTTTGGTAGGAAGTTGATAGCGAACAAGGTCTTCGAGACTTTTGTTCTCAGGCATATTTAGCACAGAGATTATTGGCCCAAAGAGCATTGGGGTTATGCAACATCCTCCAATATAATTTAGCAGCTAAAGCTTTGTTGTTATTAATAGAAGACCGGAATCCTAACCCCCCTTCACTCTTAGGAAGACATAAAGTATCCCATTTCACCAAGGCCCATTTTCTTTTCTCCTTAGTACCACTCCAAAGGAAACGATGACCGATTTGATCCAATTCTCGAAGAACAACCTTTGGGATATTCAAAATGGAAGAAACATAAATAGGAATAGCTTGAAGGACTGATTTTACCAAGGTGATTCTACCCCCAGAAGAAAGCCACCTGTTGGTCCACTTTCCAATTTTCTTCTTGACTTTGTCCAACAACCAATTCCAATCTTTATTTTTCTGCCTTTGAATATTTATGGGAATACCTAAATAAGTGATTGGAAGGGAGGTCTTCTTATATCTTAATTTATCCAAGACCATGGATTCCTGTCTAGCAGAGCAGTGAAAGAAAATAACTTTAGATTTGTCTTCATTGATCAACCGCCTAGTAGCCTTAGAAAAATAGCTAATGATTTGCTTAATATTAGAAGCTTCCTTAATTGTAGCTTTACCTAAAAGAGTAGAGTCATCCACAAATTGAAGATGAGAGATAGGTCTAGCTCCATGAGCAATGGTAACTCCCTCAAGGGTTTTGTTTTCCCTCTTTTTGGTTATAGTCCTACCCAAGCATCAAGCAAGAATGATGAATAAATAAGGGGATAGCGGGTCACCTTGCCTAATACCTCTGGAAGCTGGGAATGACCGAGAAGGCCTGCCATTGATAAGAACTAAGTAGGAAACTGAAGAGATACATCCCATAATCCAATCCATCCAATCCTTAGAGAAACCAAATTGCCTCAAAACTTTGATAAGGAAGTGCCAATCCACTCTGTCATAAGCTTTGGATAAGTCTAACCGAATGAACATGGAAGGAGATTTTTGCATATCCATGGAATGGATGGCTTCCTGAGCAAGAACTATCTCATCTACTATTTGACGTCCTTCCACATAACCCCCTTGCTCTAGGGAAATAATCTTATGCAAAAGAGGCTTCAACCTTTCCCGCCATGATTTTAGTAATGATTTTGAGAAGAACATTACATAAAAAAATAGGTCTAAAAGTTGAGATATGATCAACCTCTTGAGCTTTTGGAACAAGAGTAATATAAGTTTTATTGATAACCTTCAAAATTTCTTTGGCTTTCCCTAGCTTCTTCCACCACCTCTAATAAATCAACATGAAGGATATCCCAGAACTCTTGGTAGAACTCAATGGGAAAACCATCAGGACCTCGGGGTTTTCCCTTTTTGCATTTTAAAAACTACTTGTTGAAGCTCATTGATAGTAACAGGAGCAATCAAAATAGAGTTCTCCTCAGAAGTGATAAGAGAAGGGATTGCTTGAAGAACATTTTGTTGTGAAGCTGAGTCAAGAGGAGTAGCAGAAAAAAGATTGGAAAAGTAATCAACAACAATAGAGTTCATGCCATCCCAAGTATAAACAACATCTCCAGAATCTGATTTTAAGGAAGAAATAAAGTTGTGAGATCTTCGAGCTAGAAGAGATTTGTGGAAGAAATTTGTGTTTCGATCTCCTTCTTTGAGCCATTGAATTCTAGATTTTTGCTTCCATAATATTTCTTCTCTTTTTTCCCATTCCTCTAACCGAGTTGTGAGTTTAATTTCATCTGCACTTCTCTTCTCTGTGAGGCCATCTAAATGGATTTTCTTATTCAAATTTTCAAGATGAGCAATAACTTCATGTTTTTTTTATGAACATCCCCAAACTCTTTCCAGTTCCAAGTCTTGATTTTGGATTTAATGTATTGCAGTATTTTGGCAAAACAGAACATCTTAGTCCCATGCCTAGGTTTACCTTCCTTCCACCATTGTTGCACATGAGGTCTGAAGGAAATGTCTCTAAGCCACATTAATTGAAAACAAAAAGGAGAGAAACTCACATTGGTTTTCCACATTTCCACCATGACTGGCCAATGATCCGAACCAACATTATTAAGAGTCTTCACTTTAGGAATGTGACCATGGATTAAGAAATTTTCAGAGAGCAAAAACCTATCCAATCTCTCCATTATACAAGCTAAGCCTTGCCTTCTGTTAGACCAAGTCATAAGGCCATTATCTCGGTTGGATATCCACAAGATGGAGGTTTGCAATATATTCGCTCATGAGGTCGAGTGCTTTTGTCCAAATTTCTATTTCCCCCCTTTTCTCATCCAGAGAGAGGATGGTATTGAAATCTCCTCCGATCAAGATCCAAGCTTCAGGAAAATGAGAGATAATATGAGTAATATCCTTCCACTATCTTCTTTTTTCCTCCAAAGAAGTCGGAGCATAAACAGTAATGCAAAGCATAATCTGGTTGGAATGTCTACTTTGAATAGCTATAGCCAACAAACCCCAACTGCCAACCATATGGTGAATAACTACCTCTTTTGGGTCCCAAAGACAAGCAATGCCACCAGAAGTCCCTTGGGAACTGAGGGAAACCACTTTTCCAGCTGGCCAAATTTTATCGGCAATTGAGTCCATATCCTCCATTGACATCTTTGTTTCTTGAAGGAAAACAAGATGTGGATGATTTATCTGAATCATTCTTCTAATTTCATTTTGTTTTGAAAGACTCCCTTTGAGTCCTCTAATATTCCAAGTGATGATCTTCATTAATACCAGGGCTAAAAAATTGGGAAGGGCATTAATCTTACCTTCCTCTACAAGCTTTTCACCTTCTTTTACCATATGATATTGATTGGTCTTGTGACTCGCTTTTTTATTAGAATCCATCTTCAAATTTTTTTCCCTGTTTCTTGACTTATTCCAATTGAATCTGAGATGGCTTCTAACCTTGAAGAATGCTCGTACACAGCCAAAATTTTACTAGATGGTTCAATGGAGTCTATATTGGGACCTACATTATTTGAAGTTTTGACATTTGAAAGATTGTTTTTCTTGTGTAAATTTTCTCCTTTTTTTTTTGTTGAAAACCTTTGATTTGTTGGTTTGTCTCCGAGTTCTTCCCTTCATATTTAAATTGTGTTTCTAAGATTTCAGTTTCCATTATTTCCTCTTCCTCACTTGGGACATCATTTGTGGAAAGGATTTCAAACATATTAGCAGATGACTTTGATTGATCCTTCATAACTAGTTTTTTTTAGTGTTCTTCTTCTTAGGTATTTGGAAACCTGCTGAGTTTATATCTTCTTTCTTTTGATCAAGAATTTTATTTGGGCAAGCATTGGCCAAATGACCATATTCATGGCAAATTCTACAACGAAAAGGAATGTTCTCATAGTCCACTACTTGCTCCCAAGTGTCTTCCCCAAATTGTAATGTGATCTTTTTAGGTAGGGGTTTGTCAAAATCCATTAAAACACAAATCCGAGCATAAATAATATGTTCAAAATTTTGAGTACAATCAGCTATCATCATAAAAGTTCCTAAAGAGTTTCCAATTGAAGAAAAAATAGTAGGATTCCAAAATTCAATAGGGAGGCCAAAGAGTCTAACCCACACGGGAGCTATAGAAGGCATCTCTTCTTCGACTTTAAATTTAGTATGCCAGGGCTTCATGAAAAGCCCTGCCCTTCCAAAAAACCAAGGACCCCCTTGAAAAGTTTTCTCTCTATCTTCATTATTAGCAAATAAAACAAGAAAATAACCATTTGGATAAATAGAGATTTGTAACTCACCTTTAGTTTTCCAGCTTTTTGCAGCCCAGACTTTGAAAGGAGATAGACTCGGACGAAAACCCACGAACCGACAAATTAGTCCTCTTTTTTCCAAATCTTCAATGCCAGTCTGAATGTTACCCATATCAAGCTTAACAATAGGAGTTCCATCAGCTGCTTTAAGACATCCCGACTCCATTTTCCTGGGATCAATCTTAGGCATTCTTAGAGGTTTATGGGAAGCCCTAAGATTGATATTAGCATTGGGCTGAGGCTGTCCACCATGAAGGGCATCCCTAAAATTCATTTTTGGGACCGAGTCTTCAAAATTCTTACCCTTGACAGGGGTTTTCACGAGTAGAATTATTTTGTGGGTGCACCTTAGCACCAGATTCACTTGAGATATGAGCCATTTTTTGATCAACTACTTGAAACTTGTTTCGTGATCTCTTTAATCCTTGCCCTAGATGCCGTGGAAAGGTATGGTTTTCACTTTTCTTTTGTGCAGCAAATTGGAAGTCGTTGTCACTCAAGTTCATAGTATGATCTATTGAAAGACAAATTTCTAACCCATCTTGGATCCCCTGCAACATTTCCTGCTAAAATATTGAGCATAAACCACAAAAATATTGGCCGCTAGGGCCCGAAGGCCCTAAAAACCAACCTCTGGAGCTGCTTGCACTCAACCCAGATGAAACCCTCGCATAGCCGCTTGCCAAATATCTCATTCACACATAGGGATGCGCTAGGATCTGTGTTGCTCCAAATGATATGAAAATTGGTGGAGATGTTCTAGGGTTTTTCAGGCATCTACCCTCAAAATTTTAGCTCAATCCGAGTCCGGATGAGTGAGATATGGCCAAAACGAGTTCGGTAGTTTGGGCAATCCTCTCGATGTCAGCCCATTCACCTAAAGTTTTTAGGACCAATTTTTCTTAGGGTCAATTCGCCACAATATATATCCAAACATAGGTATATTTGTACTCGTTGGAAAGTTTTTTTGAGCTTGGTCTAATGGTGGTGTTTTTATGAAGTTATAAGGTTATTTAATAAATCAAAATTAATCCTAAATATAACCTTATTTTTAGGACTTCAAATGCCCCAAATTATGGTGTGAATATTATTGATTTGATTTTCTTAGGATTCGTCTTGATTCACCTTGATTTCGATTACGATTCACCATTTTTTTACAAGTACATTTTGATTCCAAACCCTTATGTATAACCCTGTCTGCTTCAGTTATTTTAGAATATTTTATGTAATAAAGTACAAGATTGGGTAGTACAAGAGGAGCGAATAATGGATCCCATAGTTAACATAGGTTCCACAAGGAAACTTAACCAAAAAACCACACATGGGGAGAACTCCACACTTGCCACCATCGAGAAATGCTCCCACGGGAGAGGATGGAGCATATGGTTGGGACATGGTTCACTCATTTGAGGGGTTGGATCATGGTTCACCTACTTTCACTAGGGCATTTCACCAAAAAATTTACTTCCTGATTTGCAAATCTCTATGTGGGTGCTGTGTTTTATATATCACCATGAAGACCATCATGGGATACATATGGGATAATAACTTAAGACTCTGGCAATGTTTCTCGAGGTATTTTAGAATATTTTATGTGAGAGAGTATGATACTAGGTAATACAAAAGAAGCAAAGAATGGACCCTAAAGCTAACATGAAGCCTACAAGAAAAATCAACCAATAAAAACCACACATGGGGAGAACTCCACACTCACCACCATTGAGTGATGCTCCCATGGGAGAGAATGGAGTGTATGGGTAGGCCATTATTCACTCGTTTCAGAGGTTGGATCATGCTTCACCTGCTTCTACTAGGGAATTTCACCCAAAAGCATGCTTCTCAATTTGCAAAGCTCTATATGGGTGTTGTGCTTTATATACCATCATGAGGGTCATCATAGGATTCATATGGGAAAATGGATCAAGACTCTCGTAGCATTACTCAAGGTATTTTAGAATATTTTATGTGAGAAAGTATGAGACTAGGTAGTACAAGAGGAGTAAACAATTGACACCAAAGCTAACATAGGGCCCACAAGGGAAATCAACCAACAAAACCCACACATGGATAGAACTCCACACTCACCACCATCGAGCAATGCTCTCATGGGAGAGGATGGAGGATATGATTGGGCTATGATTTTCTCGATTGAGAGGCTATGTCATGGTTTACCTACTTCCACAAGGGTATTTCACCCAAAAGCCTAGTTTTTAATTTGCAAAGCTCTATGTGGGTATTGTGCTTTATATACCACCATGAGGGCCATCATGGAATACATGTGGGAGAATGACTCAAGACTCTCATAGTGTTGCTCAAGGTATTTTAAAATATTTTATGTGAGAAAGTAGAAGACTAGGTAGTACAAGAGGAGTAGAGAATGGACCCTAGAGCTAACATAGGACCCACAAGGGAAATCAACAGATGAAAAGCACACAAGGGGAGAACTCCAAATTCACCACCATTGAAATATGCTTCCATAGAAGAATGAAGCATATGGCTAGGCTATGATTCATTTGTTTAAGGGGTTGGATCATGGTTCACCTACTTCCACTAGGTCATTTTACCCAAAAGTATATTTCTCAATTTACAAAGCTCTATGTGGATGTTGTGCTTTATATATCACCATAAGGGCCATCATGAGATACATGTGGTATAATGGCTCAATACTCTCACAATTTTTATCAAGGTATTTTAAAATATTCTATGTGAGAAAGTATGATACTGGGTAGTACGAGAGGAGTGGAGAATGGACCCCAAAGCTAACATGGGGTCCACAAGGGAAATCAACCAACAAAAACCACACATGGAGAGAACTCCATACTCACCACCATCAAGCAATGCTCTCACAAGAGAGGACGAAGCATAGGGTTAGGCCATGATTCACTCGTTTGAGGAGCTAGATCATTGTTTACCTATTTCCACTAGGGTATTTTACCTAAAATCTTGCTTCCCAATTTGCAAAGCTCTCTGTGGATGTTGTGCTTTATATACCACAATGAAGGCCATCATGGGATGCATGTGGGATAATGGCTTAAGACTCTCATAGCATTTTTCAAGGTATTTTAGAATATGTTATATGAAAAATTATGAGACTAAGCCATACAAGAGGAGTGGATAATGGACCCCAGAGCTAACATGGGGCTCACAAGGAAAATCAACCAATGAAAACCACACATAGATAGAACTCCACACTCACCACCATCAAGCAATGCTCTCACGAGAGAGGATAAAGCATATGGTTGGGTCATGATTCGCTCGTTTGAGGGTCTAGGTCATAGTTTACCTACTTCCACTAGGGTATTTCACCCAAAAGTTTACATTCTGATTTGCAAAGTTCTATGTGGGTGTTATGCTTTATATACCACAATGACGGCCATCGTGGGAAACATGTGGGATAATGGCTTAAGACTCTCGTAGCGTTGGTCAAGGTATTTTAAAATATTTTATGTGAGAAAGTACAATATTGAACAATATGAGAGGAGTAGAGAATGGACCCCAAAGCTAACATGGGGCCCACAATGGAATTTTTATGGAATTGTTTATATATTTTAGTGTTTAAAATTGTCTAAGTGTGTGCTTTACTTATATGTATGTAATATAAAATTAAATGAATATCTTATTATAGATATTGTGAAATTGTTTGAATATTTTATTGTTTAAAATTGTTTTGTTGTTTATTTAAATTGTATGTATACAATATGTAATTGAATGTGTATTATAATAATGATGTGAAATTATTTATGTATTTAATTGTTTCAAATTATTTAAATATTGCTTTATTAATATGTATTGTGTTATAGATTTATTTTTGTCTTTCATTATTTAAAAAATTTTGATTATTTGTTTGTTAATATATCATAATTTGTAGTATAAAAATATTTGCACATTTATTTTAACGTCTATTATATTTTTAATTTAATATAATTATTTTTTATATAACTATTATTTTATTGTATACTTTATTGTTTGAGCACTTATTTTTATTATCTATTTTTGTTTGTTTTTTTTTTTAATTGGTTATTTTTGTGTATTTTATTATAGTTGTTTTCCTCAAAAAGAATCCATAATTTTTATTTTTGAGTTTGAAAAAATTATAATACTATGAGTATGAAGTGCCCTAAAGAATTTCAATTACATCCTATCTAGGAGTTGGTAAAATAAACTAAGAGGAGTATTGGCCTCCCTACTAATAATAAGAATCACAAGTGGAAAGCAATAATAACTTCTTTATCAATCACAGTTTTTGAATGACTCTTACCTAAGTACAAAAACTAAGGAAGACTTGGGTTTCAATTCTAAAAACAAAATCTATTTGAAGCTTGTCTTTCTATAAATAAATAAAAAGGCAAGGGTCCCTTTCAAAATCCTTTTTTTTCTATTAAAATATCTTTGATATGATCCTTAATAAGAGGACTATTAGGAAACCCCAACTTCTCTAACCACTTCTTTCCTATGCTAAGTGCCTATTGGAAGGTTCAAACCATATTTTGAAAGACCATATGCTTCTACATTTAGTTCCCTATAGATGTTCTTGTATGAAATTTGTTATAGAAGATTCTAATAATTTCACTTGCTCATAAAAAGGATTGACGAGTAAGTTTTTCATATCAACATGATATGTAACCCTACTTATCACTAACTTTAAATCTCCATAAATATATAAAGTTGTAATTACTTTCTCCACTACTATTGTTTTTTTGGTAAGTTGAAAGAATTAAATTAGAATAGGGTTTTGAAACAGGACCCCAAAACCGTGGTACATAAGCAACAGTGCTACAGTAATATAGTAAAACCAAAGATAAATCTCATGACCAGGAGGTAAGTCTCTAAGAAGCTGAATGGGGATCAAAAGACACCACAAATACTATAACATTGAACCAAAGATAAAGGAGACCCCAATCCCTCCTACGGAGGCAGTGAGTAAATAGCAAAACTAAGAAATTACAACAGGAAAATTCCATAACAAAAAATTTTGAAAGGCCCACTTGTTTGACAAAATATGAGAAATATTATGAGGACCTTTACTATGATTCTAAGGAGAGCCCACATAAAAGTACAAACAAAATGTATAACAAATTTTGAAATAAATTTAGCATCCATGAGCTTTATCACTTCTGGCCAAGTCAGCAATGTTGGGAGGAAAGTCATCATACCAAATGGATAGGTCTTCAATGGTGGTTCCCATGTTGGCAAGATAATCAGCAACCTTATTGGACTCTTTGTAAGTGTGTTGTACCAGAAACTCCTGCTATTGTGAAATAATTCTGCATATTTCCTTGATCATAACTCTAGTTTGCCATGATGGTTCTTTGCCATTTTTAATGTAGTTTATTATATTTAAGGCATCCCCTTCAATGATAATTTTTTTGTCACATCCTTGAATAAGAGAGACACCTCTCCACAAGGTACGAGTTTTTGCAAAATGATTTGTTTGAATTCCTAAGAACTCCACAAAATCCAAGATGATATGTCCCCTGCAGTCTCTAAGAACTCCCCCGCACCTGCTTTGTCTGGGTTTCTCCACTACTATTATCATCAAGAGAATTAATGCTTTTAATTCTACCATATTATTTGTTCCTTCCTCTAAACCCGCCTTGAAAGTGATATTATAATTTGTATTTAAGTGCTTGCCCTACCCCACACCTACCTGGATTTTCCTGGCAAGCTCCATCAAAGAAGGCTTATGGCTTCATAAGATCCACTATTAGTGTTCCTATATACCTACTTGCTTTTGGTTTTGAGGAGATTTTTAGACTTTCAAAATAGATTTAATGTACATTTATACCTGAATCACTAGAGATTCCTTACATTTAAATAGCTTGGCATTTCTAGTCAACCATAAGCCCCATCCCACTATCTAGGGAACACATCTATACTCATTTTATTCTCTTTCTTTGAACCAGGGTTATGCATAAGGGGTCGACCCCAAAATATATTTATAAATTGAAGGCGAATTGTCTTGGAATCCCGACGAAATATGTAGAAGTATACATGGCGAATTCCAATTATTTTTCTCCAAAAATTTTCAAACCGTGGCGAATTGCAATTAATTTTCTCCAAAAAATTTCAAACTGTGGCGAATTTTTTTGTGTTTGGGGCCATGAATATCGATTTGTAAACTCTAAAAATGTACGATAAAATTGAAGTATTTAGGTCAACAAGAAATGCTTTTAGCCTTTACAATATATGATGACCGTCTAAGACATAAAATTTGATCGGCTGCAGGCATGCCAATCGACTACAGACATGTCGATCGGCTATAGATATGTTGATCGGCTGTAGACATGTTGATCGGTTGCAGCCATGCCGATCGGCTGCAAAAATGTCGATCGGTTGTAGCCATGATGATCTTCTAGGAGGCATAAATTTTTCTCTAGAGCTCCAATTTCAATTGTTTTTAAAACCACCTAACTCGACGAGATCTACTCAAAAATTTGAGTGAAATCCTCAAAAAAACATCTGAAACCAATCGACATGTTTGCAACCGACTAACACATCTGCAACCGATCGGTTGTAGATATGTCGATCAATTTTAGATTTTTTTTGAGGATTTCACTCATTTTTTTGAGTAGATCTCGTCGAGCTAGGTGGTTTTAAAAAAAAATTGAAATCGGAGCTCCGAAGCAAAAGTTATGCCTCCTAGAAGTTTCCCTACAAAAGTGCACCTCTGCAACCGATCGGCATATGCCAATCGATTGCAGAGCTGCACTTTTGTAGGGAAACTTCTAAGAGGCATAAATTTTGCTCTGGAGATCTAATTTCAAAAAAAAAATTAAAACCACCTAGCTCGATGAGATCTACTCAAAAAACTAAGTGAAATCCTCAAAAAAACATCTAAAACCAATTGACATATCTGCAACCGATCGATTGCAAATGTGTCAGTCGGTTGTAGACATGTAGATCGGTTTCAAATGTTTTTTTGAGGATTTCACTCAGATTTTTTAGTAGATCTCGTCGAGCTAGGTGGTTTTAAAAAAATTTGAAATCGGACCTCCGGAGCAAAAGTTATGTCTCCTAGAAGTTTCCTTGTTAAATGTGCATTTTGTAGGGAAACTTCTAGGAGGCATAACTTTTGCTCCGGAGCTCCGATTTCAATTTTTTTTTAAACCACCTAGATTGACAAGATATACTCAAAAATATAAGTGAAATCCTCAAAAAAACATCTAAAATTGATCGACATGTCTCCAACCGATCGATTGTAAATGTGTTAGTCAGTTGCAGACATGTCAATCCGTTTCAGATATTTTTTTGAGGATTTCACTCATATTTTTGAGTATCTCATCGAGCTAGGTGGTTTTAAAAAAAAAATTGAAATCGAAGCTCCATAGCAAAAGTTATACCTCTTAGAATTTTCCCTGCAAAAGTGCACCGATGCAACCGATCGGTTGTAGAGGTGCACTTTTGCAGGGAAACGTCTAGGAGGTATAACTTTTGCTTCGGATCTCCGATTTCAATTTTTTTTTATAAAACCACCTAGCTCAACGAGATCTACTCAAACATCTAAGTGAAATCCTCAAAAAATATCTAAAAATGATTGACATGTCTGCAACCGATCGGTTGCAAATGTGTTAGTCGATTTTAGACATGTCGATCGGTTTCAGATATTTTTTTAGTATTTCACTTAGATTTTTTAGTAGATCTTGTTGAGCTAGGTGGTTTAAAAAAATGAAATTGGAGCTTCGAAGAAAAAGTTATACCTCCTAGAAGTTTCTCTGCAAAAGTGCACCTCTGCAACCGATCAGCATATGTCGATCGGCTGCAGAGATGCAACCGATCGACATATGTCGATCGATTCTGAGAGGTGCACTTTTGCAAGGAAACTTCTAGGAGGCATAACTTTTGCTTCGGAGCTCTGATTTAAATTTTTTAAAACCACCTAGCTCGATGATATCTACTCAAAAATCTAAGTGAAATCCTCAAAAAAACATTTAAAACCAATTGACATGTCTGCAACCAATCGGTTGTAGATGTGTCGATTGGTTGTAGACATGTCGATCAGTTTCAAATGGTTTTTTGAGGATTTTACTTAGTTTTTTGAGTATTTTACTTAGTTTTTTGAGTAGATATCATTGAGCTAGGTGGTTTTAAAAAAAAAAATTGAAAATGAAGCTCCGAAGCAAAAGTTATGCCTCCTCGAAGTTTCCCTGCAAAAGTGCACCTCTACAATCGATCGACATATGTCGATCGGTTGTAGAGATACAAGTGATTGTCATATGATAGTCGGTTGTAGAGATTTATCGATTATAGATATGCAACTGATCTTCATATATCAATCGATTATAGAGACTGATCGATTGTAGAGATGCAACCGATCGTCATATGATGATCTGCAATCGATCAACATATGTCGATCGGTTGTAGAGATGCAACCGATCGTCATATGTCGATCGATTGCAAAGACTGGTCAATTTTAGATAAGCAACCGATCTTCATATATCGATCGATTGTAGAGACTGATCGATTGTAGAGATGCAATCGATCATCATATGACGATCAGTTGCATCTCTACAACCGATCGGCATAGGACAATCGGTTGCATCTCTACAACCGATCGACATATGTCGATCGGTTGTAGAGGTGCACTTTTACAGGGAAACTTTGAGGAGGCATAACTTTTGCTCTACAACCGATTGATGAATCCTGATTGACACCTCTATAATCGATTGGCTAATGTTGATAGACACATCCCTGCAATAGATTGATGAATTTTTATTGACACCTCTACAACCGACTGATATGGCCCTAAAACCGATCGTCTTATATCAACAGACACGACTTTGCAACCGATCAGCTTGTGCTGATCGTCTTGCACCTATCGACACTCCTTTGCAACCGATCGGCTTATGTCGATAGACACTCCTATTCAACCTTGTCAAGTTTTTCGTTATTTCAGAGTGATGTATTTTTATCAGTACCCACTACAGTATATATACGGGTAGTATATGAGGCAATTTGGACGGAAAAAATAAAATCATTTATAATTTGAAGGCGAATTGGGTGGGAAAATCAAAATCATTTATAATTTGAGGTCGGCGAATTAAAATAAAAATATTTTAATTATTTTCAATGGTGGGCGAATTTACCCCAAAAAAACTTCCACCCCGTAATTTTTGGGCGAATGGACCCCAGTGAAAGGATCCAAAATTAGCCTTTTCAAAATTTTAAAAATCCTAAATAGATCCAATTTACGATATTTCGCTTATGCATAACCCTGCTTTGAACCATTGTTGCATGTTATTCAAAATATTCCTATCAATCCATTGTCCTTTCCCTTGAGTCAAATTCAAAATTGAATTTCACACTTCTCTTGTAAAAGGGTAATGAACCAAAATATGGTCCACTGTTATGATCATGTATATGTATACTTTATTATTTAAATTTGTGAGTATTTTTTTTATTAGGTAAAAGAAGGGGTTTTTAAAGGATCCTCAAACCTCTTACAAGAGGGGTTTTAAAAGGCTCCCTCAAACCTTAGATTTAGCCATAAAATACTAAAATAACAAGTTGCTCCAACTAAAAATATTCAGTGAACATTGGGGGCCAACCTAAAACAAATTTGCCCTGATTTAAAATATCCAATGAGCATTGGAGGCCACCTAAACCAAAGCATAATTTGAATATAAAATTTTAAATTTGAAACTGGGTGCTCTCCTGCCTAAAACATAAAATTTGAAATTGGGCATCTATAATTTAAATTTTGAAGATCCTGCCCAAATGAAACTTTCCCTCCCAACAGGAAGAACAAACAATCAGACAAGCTAGAATAAAAAAGATCCTAAAGAGGATTGAAGGGTTTTGAAAGGATCTAGAATCTTTACACAATTTAGAGGAACAAGCCTTGAAGAGGACCATAGGGTTTTTTAAGGGGTCCAAAACCTTATACACAGGATTTTATAGGGAACCTAGAACCTAAGTCAAAACAATCTTGCCCAACGAGAAAATTGAAACACTAAAACAAAATTTACCACCTAAAAGGAGAGAAAGGAGCACCCAACCAGTAGATTTTTCCAAGCTCATTGCAAAATCTAGAAAAAAAAAAAACAAAATTTAAACTACCCCACCTGAAACGTAAGAAAATAGTCGTAAATTCCTACCTAGCAGGGGAACCGAACTAGAAAAAGAGATATCTCCTACTACAAATAAACCAAACCCCTAGCAAACTAGGAGATCGATCACCCAATCTTGCTAGACGTAAGGTCGACAGCATGCCATACATTAGGTTTGATAGCACACTCTTCCTCTGTAAAAACTAGATGTGTGGTCTCCTCCAAGAGTTTGGATCAAGTGGGGCAAGGCCAAAAATGTCGAGAAGGAAAAATTGACTGACCAGCACTCACCTCTAGAAACTACCCCAACAACTTGATGGACCAACCAAAACCACTAGATGCAATGACTACCAGCACAAGCAAGCCTCTAGCACTAGTAGTATGCTCTTCACTTGTGCATAAACGATTTGGTGAATCAGAAACTAGTTTGTATTTTTTTAGTACTGCTACGCCATGTTTCATTTCTACTTAAAATACCAACGGTCAATTTGTTTGAGTATATGTTTTACTTGTATGTACGTGATATAAAATTGTGTATGTTAATAATTGATTATGTATTTTATTGTCTGAAATTATTTTTCTTGTATGTACATAATAAGAAATTGTATGCTTATTTTTTTGTTTGAAATATCAAACAAACATTCATCTTCATATCATTAACCTTGTATTATTTACTTGTATTTTCTTTATATTTTAGTATTTTAGTATTTGATTCATTTTAACTAAATTTATTTTAATTGTGTTTTTTATGTATTTATTGTGTGCATATTATTTTGCTTGTATATTTATTTGTATGAACTTTCTACATAACAATGTTTTGACATGAAGAAAATTATTATTAGAATGAAATTTTCTATATATTCATTTATTTATATATTTTAATATTTGAAATTGTTTAAGCATTTATTTTGCTTTTATGTGTATTCTATTTTATATGACATATTATTGTTTGTGTATTTGTATATATTTGAGTGTTTCTTTACGCATTCTATTAGTTGAAATTGAAATGTTTATGTATTTATTTTTTTTGTAGATTTATTTGTAAGCATATTCTATTGTATATAACATGAAAATAGTTTGAAATACATGTGTGTATTCTATTCTATATAGTCTAATTTAATATTTTGTTTATTTTTTAATATCAATTATTTATTGTTAGGGTGTTCATATTCTTTATGGATTTTTCTTTGTGTTTTATGTGTATGTATGTTTTGTTATATTTTTTGACTTGTATGTATTCTATTAAAATTACTTGGATATTTGAATATCCATTTGTTTGTGTGTTCTATTATTTGAGTATTTATTTTATTTTGGTAATTACTTTTATTTATTTTTTGCTATTATTTAAAATTATTTAATTATTTTATATATGTTTATTTGTGTTGGTAGTGTATTGTTTATAGCATAAAATTGTTTGTGTATTTGGATGTTTGAGTATTTTATTATATGTGTTACGAAATTTGTTCATATATTCATATTATTACTATTATTATTATTATTATTATTATTATTATTATTATTATTATTATTATTATGGTAAATGAAGGGGTTTTGAAAGGTTCCAAAACCTTTTACATTTGTAGAGGAGAAAAATCACTTACATCACCTTCATATTATAAAATTTGGACGAAAAAGGAGCATGCCACATACTTAGATACAACAATTTTGATTTAAATTTATCTTATGGGGATTCAGTATTTCTTAAATTCAATCAATCTATTTTCTTTAGAATATTCAAGTGCTTTAATCAATTCTCTATTGGATTTAAATCAAATATTCAATTCTTCTATACTTCAATTTCAGTTTTCTAAAATATTCAAAAGCTTTCACTTAGTCTTCATTGAATATGTAGCCTTCTTTATTCAGCTCCTAAATCTTAGTTTAGTTCCCTTGAAAATTGGCCCCATATTAATAGATCCTTTATAGTGATCAATTCCCTAAGGTTTTGAAACTTTTAGCTCAACAACATCAGAAGCGTTTTCCTCCTTCAAAGTTATAATTATCAAAGCCTTCGGTAAAACGTCATTTTATACCTTGGATCCATCCATCTAAACTCCCATGTTTGTCATAACATCAACTGCAACATTAACTTCCCTATAGATGTGTTGGACCACAAATGACTCCATGTGTGATAATATATTCATTATCCTCAATATAAATTTCAATGCTCTAGCTAGTAGTTTGCTTGGCATTCAAATTGTTAATGATATTCATAGAATCCCCTTCCACTATAAGCTTCTTAACATTCATATTTTTTGCAAGTCTTAATCTTGTAATCATGGTTTTTGCCTCTACTACATGGTTTTATGAGTGGCCAAAGTTCACCACATAACAAGAGATCACTACCCCTAAGATAGATATCATAACCTCTCCCCCTCCAGCCTTCCCTAGATTACTTTTAGAGGCTCCATAAAAATTTAGTTTTACCCACTTTAGGAGAAAGGAGTCCATATCACCTTTTTTCTTGGCTAGCTAATCTAATTTCTTGTAGCTCTCAACAATATCCAATTCACTACTATTTTTTCCTTCAATTTATTTTCATAAATTTGGTTGTCCATATTAACAACCATATTTTTAGCAATTACAACTTTGATACTCTTGACAATGACGTCTACACTATTAGCCTTGTTCTAGAACACTCGTTTATTCCTCTCCTTTCATATCTGCCAAATAAAGTGGGTTAAAACAAATATCCAGATGTTCTTCAATCAAGGACTATGATAAGGGTTAACCCTGCTTTCCCATAAGACCACTTGTTGAGTGGTAATTTTGCCCAATTGTAAAACCACACTCACCCTTAGGACTTTGATAAAAAAAACCCTCTCTTGCAAAGAAGTTAAACATTAAAATTAAACAAAACAATAAAAATAATAAAGAAATTAATCAACACACTATAAAACTTAAAAGAAAATAAAAGGAGACAATAATCCACACCCAAACCTTGGAATATATATTGCAATCTAAATAAAAAAATTTCTAACATTCAAAAGCTGAAAAATAAAAATGTGGGTCCCCAATTTTGGGGCTAGTTGTAGAATGACCACAACAAATGGTGACTCTGCTAGGAAATGCTTCTGATCATTTCAGATGAAGAATCCAATCTAAAACAAAAGCATAAAATATTGGTGAAATAACAATTATTTAGCGATGTCCCAAAAAGGTGGGGGTAAACAGCTTCGAAAAAAAACAACTAATCCATCTGCTTTTGCTTAGTGTGTGCAAAAGTGATTCATTTTGTATCCTTGAAAACCATTTGGATTCCATCACCTGACTTGCATTAGGCTATAAAATATTGCTCATAATATTTTATTTTGAATAATATTTTTGCAAAGTCTCTTTTGAGCATAATTTGTTCAAATAAAGCCCTACTGCCAATTAAGCGTCCATGGCCCCGATGGATATTTTTTGAACTAGGTGACTGATTTGATCAAGCTTTTCAATGCTCTTTTTTTTATATCAAGCTTTTTCTAGACAAAGCCCCACTACCAATCAAGCGTCTATAGCCCCGATGGAGTTTATCTAAACTTGGTGACTGATTTGATCAATCTTTGCATTTTTAGTATTCTTCTTTTATAGAGAACTTTGTAAACCTCTATGTAACACTTGAATTTGAGCATGTTAAAATTTAGCCTTAATTTGCAAATCAAGATAACTTCATTCTTCAGGACTTCTAGAAATACCCTTTAAAATATGAGTTACATATGGAGCTTTAGCAAAATGTTTCATTATTCCACTCTCCGCCATTTTAGTCCCAAAATATGAGCATGATCATAAAATAATTCATCCACCTTTTCTCATGTTCACCTGCTTTTAGATTAGGTATTCCAACCTACTTAACAAAGGAACACAAAAAATGGGTAAAGGCCATAAGTTAGCGACCACAAAACATCACTTCAAAAAAAAAGAACAACAAAAACACAAAACTCACAAACCAAACTTAAGGACAAAGCACAAACACAACAAAACAAAAAAAAAAACTATATACACTAATATACAATAATGTACAAGACGATGCAAAATTTAGGTCAATATTTCCCTGGATCCCAAACACAATTAGCATACTTTAACAATTGCATGTCATGATAAGCATGCCAAACTCTACAAAAATCCAACCCAAGTAAGATTAAGCCATAAAATGCAACAATCATTATTTTATCTAGTTCACCCCACCATTTTAATTTAGTTCTATTAGTAATCCCATAGTGGGGTTTCAAGTCCTCAAATTGATAAGACAATAATTGATCTTCAATTTTTTCTTATCTATTCCTTAAGACGTAAATTTCATAATTCAATTTATTATCTAGAATTATGCTTTCTTTTTCAAATATGAGATCTTTCAAATAGGAGCTTATTTTTAAAAAATTTGAAGCCATGTCATTTTTCACATATTTAGGTCAATCATGCTTATGCAATAATTTACAAGCATCTAGGAAATCTATTTAATGAGGATCATTATAGGTTTTTATCCTAGATTCCAATACCAATTGTTGATGAATTTGATTCAAAAATTTAAGTGCATAAGATCCGATGTGTAGACCAATTGGTTCATCCAAACCCCATAAGGGGGTGGAGGTCCAAGGTTCAAATCTCGGGCCTCTTCGGACTGAACGCTTGTCCCTTTCCTAGTGCTTTCAATGGCATAAAAGGTTTAAAATTATTGTGGCATGGTGGTTATAGGGGCGGACTGCACGAAGATCTGTGTGGCGGCTTCTGAGGCGGAAAACACAGAATACTGTGGCGGCCATAAAAATTTGGACAGCCTGCCCGGATTTGTGGCGGCTACCAATTCCACCATGTAAATTCAAAAAAAAACAATTTAAGTGCATCAACTTATTTTTCATTCAATAAATCAATATCATTAGTGGTGTGAGTAGAAATCAACTTTAGCTCTTCATTCACCTCCAATGTCATTTTATCATGAATAACATTTGAATTCCATAAGCAATTAGATAAGCTTTTACTTGAAGTTCACATGGTTGAAAATTAACAAGTGAGATTCTACCTTTTGCACATTTTCATTTACCAAGGCTTGGTGAAGATTTGTAATTTCTTCTTCTTCATGATCTTTATCATCTTCATCATCTTGTAGTTTTTCATTTTCATCCATGACCTATTCATCAAAAATGTCAAAATTAGGAACCCAATAAAAAGTATGTCCATATTTTTCAAAACATAACTTGTGTTGATCAAATGATGTATCAAATAAAAAATCTCCATGATCAATCGCTTGAGTTGCTTTGAATAAAGCATCATTTGCCACATTTTTATCATTTGGTTTCCATTCCTTGTTAACCATTCATGATAATTCTTCATTAGAATCTTTAAGACAATCATAAGAATTTATATCCTAGTTTTCAGTATCCTGCATGTCAAGAGAAATTTCATCAATGGGGGTGTGAAAAACTAATGATTCTTCATATATTCCCCAACCATTATAAAAAAAATCATCTAAATATGTGGGATGAAACTCTATTGTATATTTGGCATGATATTTAGATTCCTCTATCAATTATTTTTCAACTTTATCCACCTTAATTTTAGAAAATTCATCTTCTATAGATTCATGCTCCTCAACTTCAAGAGATTCATATTTTGGTGGTTCAAGGGTTTCTTTAGTGGGATCAATTCTTGTATTCTAAACTTGATTCGCACTTAAGAATGATGGTTGATTTTGAATGGTAGATTGAGGTGCACAAATAGTTGGGTGAGTAAGGGAGGTATTATATGATTGAGAATTATATGATCCAAAACCCACATCACAATTTTGATCACTCCATTGTTGTTCAATTGCCATTGCTTGAGTATAAACTTAGGACAAAGGTGTGATTTGATGCATCCCTCGCAAATACATAAAAATTAGTGGGTCGATAGCATTGAAATACACTTGGATACGAACTCCCTCTGGAGGAACATAGGGTACCACCAATTGAGCATATAATCCATGGAACATTTTAGTGAAGAACTCCAAAGATTCATTTGGTATTTTACGAGTGGTGGCAAACTAATTATACATAAGTATTGGGTCAACTGTTTTTCCAAAATACCTAAGAAAAGTTGCTTCTAGTTGAGCCCAAGAAGTCATAGAACCTATAGGTAAACTACGATACCAATCATAATCCAATCCATCTAATGTATATGAAAATGAATAACAAGAAACACCTTCATGGAAAATTTGCCATTGAATTAAAGTGTTCTTGTATGCCTGAATATGCTCCTCAGCTGATTCTATTCCATCATGCCTAAAATGAGGTAAATGATCCCAAATATTTGTAGGTACATGATGTGATGACCTAGGTACGTTTAAAGGATAGCTTATCATCAAAGAAGCAAGGAATACCATTAGTGGACCTTAAAGAATACAATTTTAATACCAATTTTGTTAGTCAAAGAAATGTCTTGCAAAGAAGCATGAAATGACTAACAATCCTTGATTGTCTCACATATAAATCCTCATGTATATCAATCAAAAGATATGCATAAATTAAACCATAAAACTAAAGAACATTTTCCAATTTGCAAAATATTAGCCTTAATGCATCATCAATTAGAAAATGTTTGAATCAATGAAAGTGATCACAAGAAATCAAAACATCGTTAGTCAAGACCAATACTTTCAAATAACTCTTTTAAAGAAACATGAACAATTTAGCATCTAAA
The DNA here is from genome assembly GCA_028583015.1 of Wollemia nobilis. Classification (NCBI taxonomy): domain Eukaryota; kingdom Viridiplantae; phylum Streptophyta; class Pinopsida; order Araucariales; family Araucariaceae; genus Wollemia; species Wollemia nobilis. Next base: position 523,829 of record JAQPPZ010002395.1, on the reverse strand, counting down.
TAGCAATAAAGTAAACCAATTCAAGCCCTCCTTCTAGCGCCAAAATGTTGAGTGGTAATTTTACCCAATTGCAAAACCACACTCACCCTTAGGATTTTGATAACAAAACCCTCTCTTGCAAAGAATTTAAAAACAAAGACAAGTTTTCCAAGGTTCCGCTATATAAGCATTGCACATGTGTATTAGTAATATTGTAAAAATGTATTACATGAGTGCTAGGAATACCTTAGTGGTTTGCAAATAACTTTTGAAAAGGGGCCTGTGTTGGTTTATTTTATCATGTTATACTAATGATTGTTCATGAAAATGCAAATGTGAATTGACCCTCATATGACCACGATGTAAAACCTTAATTCCTTTTATCTTGAAATGTTTTAAGGTAGGTTTTATCTTCTTTTGATTAAGTAGATTTTAAACAAGTTTTATCTTGCATTAAACCCTACTTTGAACATGAAAATAAAGATTAAAATCTATCTATGAATGTGAATTTCAAATGATGAAAGAAATCCTTTTATGTTGCTTTAAACCTCAAGATGGAATAATCTGGATGACCAACTTTGTAGCTATAGTAGCCTTTGATATAATAAATAAATTATCCCTCTTTGATGAAATTAATTTTCATAAAGAGAACAATTTTTTGCTTTAAAATAATGGCCTTAAAATATCATTATAAATTATCCCCTTTTAATGAAATCACAATTTTCATAAAGGAAAATAATTTAATGCTTTAAAACAATAGCCTTTGATATAATGCATAAATTACTTCTCTTTGATGAAATCAAAATTTTCATAAAGAGAGGTGAATTTATTGCTCTAGAAATGATAGCTTATGGAATGCCATAAAAATTAACCCCCTTTAATGAAATTGCAATTTTCATAAAGGGAAGTTCATTTATGCTTGCAAATAAAATGCAAAGCTGAAAAAATCTAATTTGCCTTCAAAATGTGAAAAAAAAAATCGAAATTATAAAAATCCTTATAAAACAACAACTTTAAATAATTTTTATAAATTTGAAATGGCTTCGGAATGGGATCAAAATTATTTTGAATGAAATATTGAAGCTCATTCTTCACACCCATGTATTTATTTTTGGCATTTTAATTTTTTTTATTTTTATTTTAATCGTCGAAGTTTAAAAAAAAATATGCAAAAATAAGGGTTAGAAAAATAAAAATAAAAATCTAGAAATGAAAATAAAATGCAGAATGCTAAAAATATAAACATGCAAAGCCTTGAAATCTGATTTACCTTCAAAATATAAAATAATGTGAAATCCCAAAATTATAAAAACCTTCATAAAACAGCAATTTCAATCATTTTTATAAAATCAAAATGGCCTAACGGAAGGAGAAGATCGAGCACCCGAAGGGATGAGGAGCGGTGGAGGAAGCGGAGGAGGAGAAAAAATGACAGGTAGGAATTTTGAACCAACGAAAGGAGAAGATCTAGAGGCAGGGTTGAATGTTGTGGTTGGAAAGGAAAAGGATTCCCTATTAGCTCAGTTCGAAAAGGGTAAAGGTATAGATCCTCTAAATAAACCGTCAGAAAAGGGTTCCACTGGGGTTCAGGAGCTGGCAACAAGGGCCCAACTTTTTTGGAAATGCTAAAAGATAAAAAGGAGCCAGTCAGTGAACTACCGCCCCTAATACCAAACAATAATAGGTTAACTGCGCCAGTGGAGATTATGGAAATATTCTTGGATATGGAGGCATCATCCTTAGTTGGCAATTTTTTGGGAGGAAGGCCGGACATTGAGACTATTCGCTCATGGGCCGTGGCAAAGTGGAAAACTTCAAGAATCTTATAAATCGTAGCCATGTCAAGGGGTTTTTTTATGATAAGACTCAACAACAAAGATGATGTAGAGCACATCTTAACAAGAGGACCATGGTTTCTAGGAAGGCGTAGCCTCTTTTTGAGGAAGTAGGGGGAGGATTTCAACCCTGAGAAGCAGAACATTAATACAGCACCCATTTGGGTCCACTTACCAAACCTCCCAGCCCAGTTTGTTAATGAGTACTGGCTTAGTGGCATAGCAAAGACGATAGGAGAGCTCGTGGCAATAGACCATTCAACCCAGGCAAGGACTAGACTGATGCATGTCAGGATCTATGTAAATACAAATTTGGATTCTGATCTACCTTCTCAGGTGGAACTAGCATATGGAGAGTTTTTAAGGATTCAACCTATGGAGTATGAGAACAATCCGGTATTTTGTAGCGTGTGCAAAACCCAGGGCCACCTTCAAGCCCAATGTCTAACCATAACTGCAAACAAGGAAGCCACGAGCGAAGGTTTTTTGGGGAAAGCTAATGGGAGAGGGATCCCAAAGTTTCAAGGACCGCGTCTTAACTTGGAAGGATACGGACAAGTTAAGAATAACCAGCTGACCAAGCCAACACGGAACTGGCAAAAATATAGGAGAAAGGAAAGCAACATAATGAGGGAGGCAAAAATCATAAGGTATGTAATAAAGATCCCAACTTGAACATGTTTGATATCCTAGAAAATCTAGAAGTTGAAAAAGAAAACAATAAGGATGATACCATCAGTGTCAAGTTTCCTGAAACCCTAGACTCCCCATCCAAATCGGGACCATCCACAGTTATGAAAAAAAGCCCCAAAAGCTATGCTCAAAATGAATAAAAATTGCCAAGTAATTTTAGTTTAAACATGGAAAAAATAGAGTCAAGAGTCGAAGTTCTAGAAACAAGAGGCAGGAATGTAGCTCCTAATCCGGTAGTGGAGAAAATGATCCCTTATCAGACGAGCCCAACGGTAAAAGGTTCCTTGAAGGAAAGCCCCCTGTTTAGGAACCAGATAGGAGAGGTGAACCAAAACAAGGCTGAGGATGAAGAGGGAATTGAAAACCCCCAAAATGAGGAAGAAGGTTCAAGCCCTAGACTATCATAGTATATGCCCCCTCATTTCAGTCCAAAATAGACTAGAAGCACTACCAAGCCTCCGATAGATTATGGAAGTGAAAGAAAGAAAAGGAGAATATCTACAGTAGAGCACTATAGAATGAGAATCAATGAAGAAATTGCAAATGAAAAGCAAAGAACATTGTTACAGCAAGCTATTCCTGGCTAGGATAATATTAAAATTGACAAACCCCCTTTGGCTTAGGGAAGGGGGCAGGAAAAAAATATCAAACAGTTTAAATGAAGGTTCTCTCATGGAATGTGAGAGGCCTAAACGGGCCACCAAAACAAAGGATGGTGAAGTCTATAAGGAAGTATTGGAATCCTACTATCATTTTTCTTCAAGAAACCAAAACAGATGCGGCACAATTAGCACTTATATCTAGAAGGATTTGGAAGAAATGGGAAGTGGCATTTCAACAGGGGAGAGGAGCGTCTAGGGGCCTCATGATCTTATGGGATCCTATTAAAATAGAAGGAAGTATTATTCAGGCAAATGAAAGAGTCTTAAGCATATTATTTCATGATTTTGATACTAATAAGAATTGGATTATGTCAAATGTTTATGCCCCCACCTCTGTCCAAGGGCGGTCTGAACTGTGGGAGTTTTTGGGGCATTTGAGCCAAGCTTTTAAAGACATTCCTTGGGTGATTGGGGGAGATTTCAATACCCCCCTTTACCCATCCGATAAGAAGGGAGGATCTGGGTTACCCTCAAGGAGCATGGAGGACTTCAATGAATTCATTAACACAAATGAATTGATGGATGTAAGACTAAAAGGAGCCAAATTTACATGGAGTAACAAGAGGATAGGAAGTCGGCTGATTCAAGAAAAGTTGGACAGGTTTTTTTTATCCAAGGAAGCTACAACAATTTTTGGTGATTCAGCATTACAAGCCCTTCCTAAATGCGCTTTAGACCATAATCTTATTCTATGGGAGGCATTTTAGGCTAACTCCTTTAAAAAGCCATTCAGATTTTTGTCAATGTGGGTTAAACATCCGGACTTCAAGAAACGAATAGAGGAATGGTGGCAACAGCCTATCCAGGGAAGTGCTTCCTTCAAACTATCTCAAAAACTTAAGATGGTGAAAAACAACCTTAGAATTTGGAATAAAGAAGTCTTTGGAAATATTTTTGAGAATAAGAGAGCAGGGGGGGAAAAACTGAGAATAATAGAAAGCAAAATCCAAAATGGAACCTATGATGAGGCGACAAGGACTGAAGAGAAGGAAACCCTTTGTGATTTTTATAATATTTTAGCTTGTGAAGAGATGTATTAGATGCAAAAATCAAGGGCATTATGGCTAAAGGAAGGGGACTCTAATTCAAAGTTTTTCCATGTTACCACATTGAGCAATAGAAGCAACAATAATATTAGAAATTTAACTAAGGTGGATGGATCCTCAACTCAAAACATTCAAGAGATCAGGGATGAGGTTGTTAATTTTTTCAGTTCATTATTGGGTGAAGAACGGGCCTGTAATGCCCAAGCAAAGGACTCTCTCCTTCAATTCATTCCACAACTCATTGATGAAATGATTAACGAGTCTCTTACAGTAGCTTTTTCAGACGAAGAGATCAAGGAGGCTTTATTTAACATGGATCCTGACAAAGCTCTTGGGCCGGATGGGTTTTCACCGTAGTTTTTCCAAGTTTGTTGGGATATTGTTGGAGCAAAAGTTATTGCTGCAATCAAGGAGTTCCAAAGTTCAAATCATATTCCAAGGGGTTTCAATTCAACTTTCATTGCTTTGATCCCTAAAGGCCCCAACCCCAAGACTATGGCTAACTTTAGGCCGGTTAGCCTGTGTAATATATCCTATAAAATTTTGTCCAAAGTTTTAGCCAACCGTTTGAAGAAAGTTCTACCGGTTATCATTGATCCAAGTCAAGGAATTTTTGTACAAGGAAGATCAATCTTAGATGGAGTTATTACTATTCATGAGGCTCTTCATATAGCCGCTCAGACCAAAAAAGCAGTCATGGATTTAAAGTTAGACATGAACAAAGCTTATGACAGGATAAATTGGGAATTCCTAGAGGCAGTTTTATTAAAAATTTTCTTCAACATGAAATGGGTCAAGTTAATAAGAGAGTGTATTTCTAAGCCTTGTTTTTCAGTTTTGGTTAATGGGTCTACTGCAGGTTTTTTTCAAAGCAAATGTGGTCTAAGACAAGGATATCCCATAAGTCCTATGTTGTTCATCATTGTAGTTGAGGCCTTGGGAAGAACCATTAAGGTAGCAGCGGTAGTTGGACTCATATCAGGTATCAAGGCCATGTTGCTAACTACCCCGGTGACACATCAGCAATTTGTTGATGATACATTGCTACTGACTTTGGCTTCTGTGGTTGAGGCAAGAAGGATTAAAAATATTCTCATAATGTATGATGAAGCGGCTAGACAGAAAGTGAATTTTGATAAGAGCAAACTTTATTTCATCAATACCCCCATTCCTAGGCAAAACAGCATAGCAAGGATCATGGAATGTCAGATTGCATCCCTTCCCACCTCCTATTTAGGTCTTCCTCTATTTACGGGGAAACCTGAAGGATCAATGTGGAACATAGTTCTGGAGAGGATCCAAAAAAAGCTAGCAGGTTGGAAAGGACATCTGTTATCTCAAGTAGGAAAAGCAATTTTAACTATGGCTTCACTTCAAATCATACCCGTTTACTTCCTATCAGTCTTCAGAGCTCCCAGCAAGGTGTATCACAAAATTGAGCAGCTTCAAAAAAAAATTCTCTGATCAGGGACTGAGGATAAGAAAAGGATCCATTTAGTAGGTTGGAACAAGGTTTGCAAACCCAAACTCGATGGGGGGTTAAGATTGAGGAGAGTTGCTCATCTCAATACAGCTTTGTTAGCCAAACAAGCGTGGCGGTTATTGACTAAGGTCGATAATGAATGGATTGCCATAGTTAGGAGGAAATACCTCCAAGGTGTGAACTTCCTTAATGACAACTTAGCAAGAAGGGGATCTACTTTTTGGAATGCAATCCTCACGAGCAAGGATCTTGTCAAGAAATGTCTTAGATGGATTCTAGGAAATGGGCAAACAATAGACTTTTGGAAGGATCGATGGGTGAGAGCTGAGGAGTTATCCTAGAATCCTCGTTTGGCTAGGATTCAAGAGCATATGGAGCAGCATATTGGGAAGAAGGTTGCAAATTATATGTGGCAGGATATAAATATCAACAAGTGGAAACACATCAGAGTACAGGGTTTCAAAGTAGAGTCTGAAGACCTTTATAACATTTTGACTCAGCAAATGATTCCCTCTGGAGAGGATGAAGATCACATTGTTTGGGCTGAGACTGAAAGTGGTGACTGCACAATTAATTATGCCTATAATTTTCTTCTCAATGTGGAAGGTCAACAATTTCAACCGAGTTTGGTTTGGATCAAAGGCTTAATTCCTAAAATATCCCATTTTTCATGGCTGGTGATTCAAGGAAAAATCCTCACTATGGACAAGATGTTATCCAAAGGTATGGTTATTGCTAACCGTTGCTATATGTGCAGGGTAGGGTGGGAGACAACCCAACACTTATTTTTGGAGTGTCCGATAGCGGAGTCCATCCTGGATGAACTTTTCCAAGCCTTTAGGATCTTGTGGGTTAAGCCTGCTCTTATATCCGAAGTGTTCCATCAATGGCCTCAACCCTTTGTTAGCCTAAAACTTAAGTACCTATGGAAAATCTGTTGACATCATTTTCTCTAGCATATTTGGCTAGAAAGGAACCATAGAGCCTTTAAGGATACCATTCACAACCCAAAAACCATCCTCAATAGGATTATTGTCTTTGTGAAAGAAAACCTTAGCACCTTAGTGGATGAGAACCACTCAATTCCTCCCTAAGAAAAAAAATTAGCTCAGGCCTTAGGTATTGAGGACAAACCTTCCATTCCTTTGCCCAATCCTAGAAATGAGATTTCTTGGGAGCCACCCCCCTAGGGTTGGTTTAAACTAAATTTTGATGGTGCAGCCAAGGAGAACCCGGGAAGAGCTGGAGTTGGAGGAATAATCAGGGATCATCAAGGAAATCTGATCAAGGCCTTCGTTGAACCATTGGGAATCAAAACTAATAACGAAGCAGAAGCTAGAGCCCTTTGGAGAGGGTTGCAAGTAGCCCAAGCAACTCAAGGTAACTTGATGATTGAAGGCGATTCTATGAACATCATCAACTTGTTAACCAATGGCAAAAAACCTCCATGGAGAATCGAGGGAGTCATCCATGAAGTGAGGATCCTTTTTGCAGCAAGATAGAACAGGAGGGCTCGTCACGTGTATCGTGAGGCCAACAGGTCAGCTAAAAAATTAGCCAACATAGGTGTTGATGTTGGTAGTTTGGTGACATGGACACAAGGTGTGCCACGTGAAGTGGAAAACATTATTAGTCATGAAAAGAAACCTACCCGTTAAGGAGAAATATGAATGGGTGTTCTTTCCCCATGGAGCTAGTAATAACTATGGGGTTTCCCTCTAAATCATACCAAATTGGAAATGAAGGTAACAGGGTGTAAGCCTTGGAAGATTCTGACGAGAGAATAGGAAATGGGCAAGCAACAGGTTTCACAAGTGCAAAGTTCCAAACTTCAATTTCCTGTCAATGTAAGTAATGTTTACAATTATGTTTAGGTATGGGTGTGCCTTGTTAGTAGGGTGTTGTAGGGGACTCAACACAAGTTCTGGTAAGAAAGTTTCAAGGATGACTAGGATCTACAATCTCAGCATAAGGTTGGATATTGTAATAGGTTTTGGGTTAACCTGCAAAACCCGATAATTAATGAAGACTTTTATTTACCAAAAATCAAATCAAATCAAAATGGCTTCGAAATGAGTTTGAATTCATTTCGGATGAAATATTGAAGCTCATTCTTCACATCCCTGCATTTACTTTTGAAATTTTTATTTTTATTTTAATTTTTTTATTTACCAACTTTAAAAAAATGCAAAAAGAGAAGGTTAGAAAACATTAAAAAAAATATAAAAAAATCTGGAAATGTTAAAAGCAAACTACTCTCAGTCTAATGCCACCCTATCTTGCAAAACCGGAGATGTGAGACTTTTTTGCATGTAACCAAATTTATTCAAATCTGCATACACACGGTTCGAAATAAATTAGGTGTAATCTTCTAAGGAACAAAAATAAATTACATGCTTCTAAGCCTTCAATAATGCAACCAGTAAAATATATTTAACACTATCTATAAGCCAAGAAAACATGGAAGAAAAGATAAACCATTAGCTCAAACATGCAAAAAAAAAAATCTCCTCCCATCTTGCTAACAAAGTGCAAGTTTCTGAAATATTTACATTAAAAAATATTATGTTTTACAACCAGTATTTCTAGCTTCTTCTAAAAAATGTTCCCCTTTGTTTATGAACTTCAATGGGTTTTTAAAGATTTCCAACATCTGTTATTCATTTCTTTTTCTAACTCTTGGCTTTCCAACGCTTTCTTTTTCCAACTCTTGGCTTCCAACGTTTTTTTTCTTCTTAAAATTTCGAACATTCGGCAATTTGTTTCTTTTTCCAAATTTTGACTTTCCAACATTTTCTTTTCCATTGGCGTGATACGTGACAATTCTCTTCTTGAGTGTTGCTGTTTTTTTCTTTTATTTTCCTCTTTTTTAAATAGTAACCTGTAATAAAGAAAAAACACATGAATTATACTTTCCAAAATAAAACTATTAATAAAATTTAATTAAAACAAAATTAAAGATAAAATTAAATTAAACTTTCCCAAAACAAAACCATTAATGAAATTAAATTAACTTTCTAAAAAAAAAAACACATGGATGGTTTTATTTTGATATATATTATTTTCTTTCTTTCTCTTTTTTGTTTGTTTTATTTTTATTTTATTTTCATGATTATTATTTATTTATTTATTTATCTTTTCTCTTTTTTTATTTTTTTTCATTTTTTTCTTTTTTCTTTTTTTTTTTTTTATTTTACTTATTTTTTATAATTTTAAATTTGATTTAATTAATTTCAAATGTTTGAATTGGTTTCATTCAAACATTAAAATTAATAAAAACAATAGAGAAACTAATCAACACACTATACAACTTAAAAGAAACTAAAAGGAGACAATAATCCACACCCAAACCTTGGAATATATATTGCAATCTAAATAAAAAAAATTCTAACATCCAAAAGCTAAAAAATAAAAATGTGGATCCCCAATTTTGGAGCTAGTTGTGGAATGACCACAACACCACCAAAGACTTCGATGTCACCCATTGAGTTTTAAGCAACTGAAGAAGTGTATGCCAAACCTCCAAAGAAAGGAGGCAATGGAAAAAATATGATCAACTCTCTTCATCCCCACAACATAAATAATATCTATTAGGAATGATCGTCCTTCTAATATTATCCATCACCGATATTTGATTTTGCAATGTCAATCAAAGAAAGAAAAACACCTTCGACAAGAGATCTTTTGTCCAAACTCTATGTGAGGGAAAAATTTTATTCTCCTTATCCCTTTAGAAGGCAAAAGCTAAGTTAAAAATAAATATTCCTTTAGGATTAGGACCCCAAAAGAACCTATCCTCTCCTATATTGAGTTGTCGATAGTAATGTTGTAAGCAGAGATTGAGAGAGTTAAACCTACTTTGCATAATTGCATCAGCTCCTTCCAACTGCAGCATGTGCCACACTCTACAATTATCTTCCTCCTTGATGTACTCTCGAACCATGTTTCCATATTTTTGCTTTAAAGGTCGAATGATGCACTTCTAGTAATCATTAAAAATTAAAGGCCTCTTTGTGACCCATGCATCCTCCCAAAAGTGTATCTTATCACCTCTTCCCACCTACCATCTTAAACCTTTCCATAAGAGATTTCTTGTTTTGATCAACTCATTCCACAAAGATGATCCTAAAGGTGGATTTAAGCTATAAGCAAAGGGGATTATATTCTCAAGATATTTTGCAAAGAGGATCTGAGCCCAACATTGATCATGTTCAATCATTTACCACCATCCCACTTTGGCCATTAAAGCCCTATTCATCTACTTCACTTTTCTTATACCCAAATATTTTATTTTTTGAAATTATTTAGGTATTTAGTTTGTATTTTATTTGAATGTGTTTCTATTGTATAAGGCATAGAAATATTTACGTATTTACATATATACATGCATTTATGGTTTAAAATTAGCAAATTTTTATGCATTTATTTTACTTAAATTTTTGTATGCACATTTTATTTTATATGACATGACAATGTTTTGACACGAGTATATATCTAGTATGAAAATGCCCCCAAGGGCTAGATGGATTGGTAAGTGTTTGTCTAGCCAGGCACTTGCCAAGAAGACGCTCAGGTTCAAACCTTGGGGGCAACTTGTTTGCAAAGGTAGTAGTCTGATTTGAATCCTATGAGTGCACACCATACTGAAAATGATGGTACAAATCCTAAGCGATCCATGGTCCCCTTCACGTTGGGTTAACAATAACGAAGCGAAATAGGTTTGGTGGAAGCAACCCATGTGGTTTGAACCCTGCACTTGTCAATTACTAAAAATAGTGTGGTTGTGACCAACTCTCCTATGTAACCGAAACAAAAAAAATGAAAAATATTTATGTACTAATTTATTTATATAATTTATTTTTTAACATTTATTTGCATGTGAATTCTACTGTATATGACATAATATTGTTTGTGTATTAGTATATGTTTATGTGAGTTTGTTTGTGCATTCTATTATTTGAAGTTCATATTTGTGTGTATTCATTTTGTTTGTATATTTATTTATATGTATATGATATGATATGATAATATTTTTACATACATAAGTGTAGTCTATTCTTTGTAACCCGGTTTAATTGTTTTGTGTTTTATTATATGTGGCATGACATTGGTCGTATATTTGTATGTTTATTTGTTTGTATTCTATGGTTTGAATATTTATTTTGTTTGGGATTTTATTTTTTATTTGTTATTGTTTGAAATTATTTAATTATGTTTTATATGTTTATTTGTATTGGTATTGTACTATATATAACATAAAATTGTTTGTGTATTTAGATGTTTGAGTATTTTATTATATGTAGTAGAAATTGTTCATGTATTTACTTGTTTATGTATTTTACTTTTTTAAATTTTTTAATTGTTTATTTTGTTTGTATGTTTATTTTTATGAGTTTTCTCTTATTTGTGTATTTACATATACACATACACTCTAATGTTTGAAATTAATATTCTTTATGCATTCAATTTGTTTGTATATTTCTTTGTATGTGCATTCTATTTTATATTTATATGATATGACAATGTTTTGACATGTATGTTTGATTAATCTAGTCTGAAATTATTTATATACTAATTTATTTATATATTTTATTATTTGAAAAAAATTAAGCATTTAATTTGCTTATACATTTGTTTGTATGTGTATTCTCTTGTATATAACATAATATTGTTTGTGTATTTATATATGTTTATGTGCGTTTATGCATTCAATTAGTTGATATTGACATTTTTTTGTATTACTTTTGTTTGTATATTATACTGTATATGAGATGACAATATTTTGACATATACAACAATATTCTATTTCATTTATCCAATTTAATTGTTTTTGTATTTTTTTCTTGGAAAAAAATTGTAACTTTCATTTTAGAGTTTGAAACATAATTACAATGAGATGGGTATTTTATACCCTCATAGAAGCCTTACTAAATTAGATGTGTTACAATGATAACATGTTGCAAACCTTCTGTCTTCTTATAGAGTGTCATTTTAGTACTTCAACCCTTCATCCATCAATCATCTTTCAAATATGATCTTAATTATCCAAAGAAATAAAAATGGACATGAAATGTATCCTAAACCACTTCTATCAAAAGGAAAAAAAGTATCAAAAAGGTAAAAATTGTGGTGGAATCACAATCCCATACATTACTCCTTTAACCAAGTATCAACTGGAATATCCAAGGCAGCTTTTGATAGCCATTTGCTTCCTCATTTAGTTCTCTGTAAATATATTTATAAGATATATCTATAAATGATACTTCTAACAATTTCACTTGCTCATAATAAGGTCTAAGTATCAATTTTTATATCCTTCTTTAGTTGTAAAGTATCCACTAGTTGGTTTCTTTGACCATAGTAAAGAGTCTTCTTCTTGCCCCAATCTTATAAAAGCCCTTGTTATATCCCTTGTATACTTACTCCATTACTCAGCTTAATTTCCTTCCAAAGGTAATTCTTCTACTAAAAGCCACCCCTAATTCCATAAATATGTTTTGTCCATAGAGGTTGCATTTGCAAATACCTTAAGCCTCTATCTATTTAGATGTTCTATTAAATTTTGAGATAGAATTTTATCCTCTCCCCATCCAAGAGTCTTTTCCTAGCCTTACTTTCTTTCTATTTCCTATTTTCCAAACCAAAAAATTGCCCACTAATGGAAAAGCCTTCACTAATGCTTTCTAAATGATAGTTGCATTAGTCACTAGCTTGGTAGGAAGTCTAATTCACTCTTCAAAGGACATGGAACTTAAAAATTTCTCCTTGATAACCTCTTGTTATAATCCTTTACTAGTTATCAATCTTTAGTCCTCATCCTCCTATTGATTTAGGTTTGGCTATCTTACTCCATTTAATCAAAGGCATTGCATCCTTCTCCCTTCTTCCTATCCAAAGGAAATGGAAGCATTTATTCCTTATTTTTTCCACTATTTTAACAAGAATATAAGCTATAGAGTTCCAAAAACTGGAATGGCTTCCAAAACTAATTTAACCAATGTTAAACGACTTCCCAAAGATAGCCATCTATTGCACCATAAATTTACTCTTTTTTCCACTTTATGGTATAACCAAATCCAATCCTGGTATCCTTATTATGTATTTGTATGTATTTGTATCTTGTTTTACATTTTTTTTTGTTTTGTTTTGGAATTCATTTTCTTTAAGGATTTTTTCTTGTGTTTTTTATGTATGTGTGTGTCTTGTTATATGTGTCATGGCATTGATTGTATATGTATTTCCTTGTAAGTAAAATTACTTGTGTATTTGTATTTTTATTTGTTTGTGTATATTTTCTTTGGGTAATTATTTATGTTAATATTGTGTTATATATAGGATGATTTTGTTTGTTTGTTGGGGGTAAAATAAGCTTCTACCTTCACACTATTAATCCTATTAGTAGAGAATAATATATTATTAAAACTAAGAGAATCCTATGTATATTGACATCTAATTTTTAATGTTTTCAATATGTGCATTAATTCATTCTTTCCTTGAAAATATTGTTATTTATGAACAATGGTAATACAATTTAAATATATAATATTTTCATGTATTTAAAAGTGCAACCATTGTTTAAAATAGGATTATAAGGCTATGTTGGTCAAGAATCCGCCTTAGGTACGAAGTGTTTCATTCATGCGTCCTTGACCCGACTAACATTTAAAGGCCAAGAGGAAGAAATGCCTCTCGTGCCAATCTCCAGAGATGGGTTGGTTCCCTTGTTATTCTAACTAGGGGGATTTAGATTAAGGAACAGAAAATAGATTAATAAATGACTAAAAGGGATGGGAAATATGGCCTCGGGCCAGCTAGAATAGGGGTTATGGACAAGCAGCATGATACCTTAAGTTTATGTTGAATAAATAGCACCCGACATAGAAAACTAACAAAAATTAAAACCAAACATCTAACATGTGCAATCTCCAGAACTATTCCAACGTTCACCTTTTATCGGGATTCAAATCCATATATAGAATTATAACCCATAGACAAAGTAGAGAATTTAATAGATATGTGAGATAGAATACATACACATAAAGAGAAGTCCAGAGTTAGAGCCAAATGTTCTCTGTATTGATAGCAGAATTCAAGTTACAGGAAGTCTCTAGAAAAACATCCATCATATTACAATAAAATTGTCAACTTTTATAGAGAATTATGTTGCTTGAAACACTTAATGCACACCCAAAAAACATCGCAGTGGCAACAAAGATAAGATTTGAGAAAAAAAACACTCATCAGATAGTAATGAGACACGGCCTAAAACCAATGACTCACTGAAATGCAATTGCATCTCTTCAATGCGTTGATAGGTTTGGTGGGTGGCATCGTCTCCTTGCTTATGGGAACTGCCTCAACGAAGGATCGGATTCTAAAATTCAAAAACATCAAGTCTGGAAGCTTCGCAGATCGACTGCGCTTGGATGGACAAGGATACGCGTAGTGTCGCTGAGAAGCGCTTCTAAGGAACTCTGGCTGAGGTAAGGGGGCTAGATAGAAACATGCGTCTAATGGATGTAGGTCCCACATACGTTTTTCTAATGCAGTCTTTGAAAAGCACTTACGCTCCAAAACTGTAGCGAAACTAGTTGAAACTAGTTGTCTTGAGAGAAACACTGACGTTGAAAAGTCAAAGGGTGATTGCGCTCCTCCTTAGGCTGAATTTGCTTTGCGCTCAAAAATTTGAGCGAAATGCCTTGCTGCATTGGAAGGGGCACCAGAGTTAAAATTTCAAAGGTGTTTGTGCTTGAGAAGACTCCAAAAATACCTTGCGCTTGAAAACTGCAGTGAAAATGCCTTGGAGCCTTGAGAGTAGTGTTGGTGTTGAAAAGTCAACAGGCATTGCGCTTCCACTTACCTCAAATTTACCTTGCACTTGGGAAACATGGGAAAACGCCTTGCCACCCCACTTAGAATATTTTTCTTGGAATATGGGTTGAGCCTTTGAAAGGTCAAAGGCCATTTCTCCCTTAGCAGGATAGAAACTACCTTAGGCTCTCAAACTAGAGTGAAACGCATCTAGAGCCTCAGGAATAGTGCTGGTGTTGAAAAGTCAATAGGTCTCTGGAAAAATTCAAGTTACAGCAAGTCTCTAGCAAAACATCCATCATATTACAATAAAATTGTCGGCTTTTATAGAGAATTATGTTTCTTGAAACACTTAATGCACACCCACAAAACATCGCGATGGCAACAAATATAAGATTTGATAAAAACAAGCACTCATAAGATAGTAATGAGACATGGCCTGAAACCAATGACTCACTTAAATGTAGCTACGTCTCTTCAATGCGCTAACAGTTTTAGCGGGAGGCATCATCTCCTTGCTTGTAGGAACCGCCTCAGCAAAGGATCGGATTCTAAAATCTGAAAACATCAAGTCTAGAAGCTTCTCAAACCGACTACGCTTGGATGGATAAGGATACGCCTAGTGTCGCTAAGAAGCGCCTCTAAGGAACTATGACTGAGGCAAGGAGGCTAGACAGAAGTAGGAATCTAATGGATGTAGGTCCCGCATACATTTTTTTGATGCAGTCTTTGAAAATGCTTGTGCTCCAAAATTGCAGTGAAACTAGTTGTTGTCTTGAGAGCAGCACCGGTGTTGAAAAGTCAAGGGTGATTGTGCTCCTCCTTAGGCTGAATTTGCTTTGCGTTCAAAAATTTGAGCAAAATGCCTTGCTGCATTGGAAGGGACGCTAGAGTTAAAAAGTCAAAGGCGCTTGCACTTGGGAAGACTCCTAAAATACCTTGCACTTGAAAACTGCAGTGAAAATGCCTTGGAGCCTTAGGAGTAGTGCTGGCGTTGAAAATTCAACAAGCATTGCGCTTCCACTTACCCTGAATTTACCTTGTGCTTGGGAAACAAAGCGAAACGCCTTACTGCTCCACTTAGCATATTTTTCTCGAAATCTAGATTGAGCCTTTGAAAAGTCAAAGGCCATTTCTCCCTTAGCAAGAGCAAAACTAACTTGCACTCTCAAACTAGAGAAAAACGTCTCTGGAGTCTTGGGAGCAGTGCTAGTATTGAAAAGTCAATAGGCATTGTGCTTCCACTTACCCTGAATTTGCCTTGTGCTCAAAAATTTGGACGAAACGCGTTGGGACCACACTTAGCCTTTTTTCCTCGAACTTGTTGTTGCGCGTTGAAAAGTCAGAGGGCGTTGTGTTCCTGGCAGACTTCGAAAAGGCTTTGTGCTTCGAAAGTGGAGTGCAAAATATATGGGTCCCACATCATTCCAAACATGTTTATGTTGAATGATCAAAGGCGCTTTCACTCCTTTCTACTCTGAAATTGCCATGTGCTCTCCAATCGGGGTGAAAAGACTTTGGCGCTCTTACGTTTTCTCTTCTGAAATTGGTCTTTGTTGCTCTCTAGCCCGAAATGGGCCTATGCTCCACTTATGCCCTGAAACTAACTAGTGCTTGGAGATCTGGCGCGAAACTACCCTTGCCCTCAAAAATATGAAGCCCTGCATGGTGAGTTACCAGAAAAAATTGCACTCTCCTTTGGGCGCAGCTAAAAAGACCTTGACATCAAAACATAAGAAAGAGAAAATACATTTTGTACAAAGAAGAAAGCTTTAGGGAAGGAGAAGTTACTGAACAACAAAAATTATATAGAGGAAGTCAATGTGGTAGGAAATGCCAACATCTCTGGTGGCTCATGGGGGAATTGAGCTCGCCTCAATGTTGAAATCCCAAGCCTTATCTATTGGGCTCAGAGTCATTATCGTTGTCCTCTTCTAAGTGCTCACTACTAGTAGTAGACTCTTCCTCCAACCTTTCTCTTTATGCTTCCTCCTCTTCTTTTTGGGGCTCATGGCCCTCTTCTTCTCCTTGGCCTCCTTCCTCTTCTTGGTCCTCATGTTGTTGGGGAGGCTCCATTTGCGGGAGACGCTCGCGGATTGATTCATAGGTGGCTTCGACCAGGGCCCAGGCTTCTTCTTGGAATGGAGTGCGGTCTTGGAGCTCTTTAACCAGGTATTCAAAAGTTTCAATCTAGTCTGCATCAGCGAAGTTAGCCCTTTAGCTAAGGTCCACCAAAGAGGACTCGATCCATGCGAATTTTATTGTCAACTAGATTACTTGAGCTTTTGTAATAGGCTCACTCCAACCGTCGATCTCCGAAGTATCGCCCTCAAAGGCATCCCACACTGGGCCAAGATCTTCCTTTGTCAAAATAGTCCCATCCTCGCTAGTGAAGCTAGGGAAACCAAACTGCGCAAGAGCATCGAAATACATCAGGAAGATGTGTCTTTCCTATTCGAACGCATCTAACAGCTTTCTCGCTTATTAGGCTCTTTTTTGTTTCATGAAGAAAGCCTGTAATGTCATATTTGCAGTTGCCCATGATCGAGCAAGCTAGAAGTCCATTTTTATAGGAATTGTACCTTCATCGCCAACTCCAACCATCGTTCAATGTGCCTCTCAAACTGATGGGTCCACCTATAGAGACCTTCTACTTGACCTCCCAAAAGAATGTGAGGACTGTTATCGCCTTGCGCACCCTTGATTTGAAGTTTGCCAAGTGACGATGAATCTCTTTGAGGCGGTCTTTTGTGAAGACCTCTATTTGTATTGTTTTTTCCGTCAATTGGGCCTACAACTCCTGGACCTGAGCATTCGAAGCCTACAACTGGCTTTATGTTTCTACATGCGATTTGAGGCATTGGTCAAATTCTTTTATGTGCTTCTCCACCTCTTGCTCCAGGCTGGTCATGCATTGTTGCAACTACTCTGATTTATCCTGAGCCTATTCTAGCTGTGCTCTTGTGTGCGCTATGGTCTCATCTAGCTCTGCAGTTTTAGACTCAACCTCGTAGAAACGAGCCTTGTAATGTTCACTGTGAAAATAGACGATACCCATTTCAACGCCGATGTCCTCCATCTTGTCCACTAGATTGATCATTTTCATATCTTTGATAGTATATCAGAAGGAATAGTCCACTGGATTCATTTCCTCTAGGGGATTTTGAACCTTGGGAACCTTCTCCATTCTGTGGAGCTGCATCTTTTTTGGATCAAAAATTATCCTCCTTTCCATCTGGGCAAGAGCATGCGAATTTTTTCTTTTTCGACCCTTGAGCTAGTGTGAGGGACTCTACTACACAAGGTGTATGCTTTCTACAATCGAACCCTTTTGAATGTCCTCCAAATCCATCTCCATTGGTTCCTCTATGCCAAAGATTAGTGCGAAAGGGAGCAAAGCTCATTGTGGATCAGCTTTAGTAGAGAACTCGGGGACATCTGGGAAATAGATTGTGGTGACCTTGGTAGTCTTCTAGGTTTGCACAACGACAACTAAATCACTGGGGGCCAAGGTTGGGACATCAAGAGGTATTGTTGCTGCTACTAAGGAGGTGCATGAGGGCAATAATATGCTAGGATTTACTACAACAGTGGATGCAGCAACTGGGTGGACGAAATCCTGAGGGGTAGGGGCGAAAGATATAGGGAACGCAAATGCATTGGACATAGATGTAAAAGCATCAAACGTTTGAGAAACAGGGGGCAAATATGAGGGGGCTAACGACTGGGATGCAGGGAAGGATGCAGGAGACATGGGGACACCGAACGCGAGTTGAGCAAAAACAAGGGTTTAGACATCGGAGGGGATAGTTGCCAAAGGCACAAAAGGGAAAGAAGAAGAAAGAGAAACACACCTAGGGGTCCAAGCGCTGTCAAATCCAAAATTATGAACTACTACATGATGGGGGTGGCTTCTTCGTCTTCCTTTTCTGACTCTTCTGTTTCTAGGTCAATGAACTCTATCTCCTATCGCGTCTGCTGCGCTTGCTGAATTTGTTGCACTTATTGCACCGGCACAGGAACTTCTATAGCGCTTCCTCCCAGAGTTGTTGCTACTACAAGAAGGTTCGCACCAAATGGGCAGGTTGTACCAGTTTCAGGCTTCTTTACAACGTTGGTGGGCAAAAGCATTGCAGTAGCACTTATATTTTTTGGAGTGACCTCTTCTTCGGGGAGCAGCTGCTTGCCCTTCCTTTCAACAAGTGGGTCTTGCTCAGTGTGTTGCTCTTGTACCTTCACCGCATATTCCACCCTGCTAGGGCTTTGTGTACTCCTAGGCATAATGTCAATGAACCGGATAGGTTGATAAGTGTCACAATTTGTATTGTATGCCTCAGAGAAGTTCTCATCCATCACAAGACCTAGATCAGATGATTCATTTTTGTTGTGGAACCTCATGATCCACCAGTTGGTAATTTTTTCATCTGACCAATCAAACCATTTGTCCTTCACCACTTTTAACAGCTCATCATCAGGTTCATGCATTGGATTTGACGCGAGATCATACTTTGTTTCCATTGTATAGAAGTCGTGCCATGGGGAAATGACATCATCCTCTCCACGTACCACTCCAAATCGTGCCTTGGAGGATTGTTGCGCTAGGTCACAATATATGAGCGTGGACAGCTATGAAAGCTCTTCGTCCCAACCTTTAGCTCAACTAAGTGAAATCTGTACAATGTTGCTGCTAGAAATGCATTCTGCTCTTTGGCTATGACCTTGATGTCGTCGAGTTGGGCTTCCTCCTCCCACACCCATACGTGTCATCATCGAAGTTGTACTATCGGGCAACTTCGAGGACAAATAGGTATTCTATCGTGTAGTATGGCAATAGAAAGGGTTTTCCAGTGCCCATAGATTCTGACAACGAGGTCGTGAGTGAGCTGGAAAACATCGTCGAGATCCCCCTACACTACATCGTCTCTCATCTATCTCAGCACTCACTTGTAGATGTCATAAATAAGCTCCAAGATGAGATTGAGGAACATCTTGTTGAAATTATAATAGGACTCGTATCTTGACAGACTCTAATTCCACTGATAAACAGGGATTGTCTTGCCTTCCCTATTTGTGCGGGTTGTGTCGATGAAAGCAAAGCGGCTATGCATGTGGTAGAAGAAATACCACACAAGAAAAGAGTAGGTCCGAAATATCATGTCTTTCCCACTCTGCACATCGATCAGCTGGAAGTGCATTTTTCATGCCACCCATTCCACCCAGTCGAATAATATGGGCTTGGTACGTGACTTCATAGTGGCGGGGGAGTAGAACTCGCCATGCGAAATGCACTCGATAAGCAAAACCTGCCACTTATATATTGTAGTATCAGTGGCCAACCCCATAACCCATGTCAGCATTGAGTATAATTCAGGGTGCTTAAATAGCTTCAAATATTTAGGCAGGACTAGCAATACTCCAGGCAACTTCGACTTTTTCTTCAGGTGCTTCTCCATGAACTAGCACATTTGTTCCATGTTGGTGTACCTTTCAATTTGCTCGGTACAGCTAATTCTTCTGACTATGAAGTCCTCAAGGGTATTTTCCCCATAGGCAAAACCCTCTTGGATATCCTCGGTAGAGATGGCGAACAACTTCTCCATTTTGGCACTTTGAGTCATCTTGCTCAGAGGGTCATAGAACTTAGCGATGGCACGTACCAACTCTGGGTAATGGTGCACAGGTGTGCACAGGTACCAGTATAGGTGGGAATAATAGGCATCATTTGCCTACTTTCGGCAAATACATTTGTGAGCATGAGTCCAACGGTGTGGTGCAATTTCTCCACACTTGTCCTAGCGAGCACACAATCGCGAATTCTACTCAATCCATATTTGGGCAGGGGTGGTGGTACTTTCTCTTTCTTATATTTTTTCTTGTCCTCTGCCTTATTTAGGGCCCTCTCCTTCTTCGAGGTCTTCTCTTTCTTTGGCTTGGTGCTCTTTTTTCACATTCTAACCTAGATTTTGCCCAAGCGCTTACTATGGAAGAAACGGTGCCTCACTACTGCTTGTCATGGTGTGTTTTATCAATAATTCTCTCACTCTGATTCAGGAAAATAGTGCTGCAGCAAAACCTCTAGTAATTTCTTTGAGTTAGATTGAGGCGTAGTGATGGCCTCTTTTATAGCCCTTAAATTTAACCATCGTATTAATGGCATTGAGGATGAGTAAATGCCTCGAGCGATTATGAGCAAGGAGGAAGGTCGTATGCATGCTACCCAATGGTGGAGCACATCTCCCAATGATTAATTACTGCACGGGACCAAAATCTTCCTTGGAAGGCACAACGCACTACCCTTTTTTAAATATCCATATGCGATTTTTGGGCTTAACAACCTTCCTCAAGGCGTGTGCTTGTTGGGCATTATCTTGGACTTCGATCCCGCGCTATTGGAGAAAGCACAACTCTCCCTTACTTTAAACATGTTTTTGTTATTTCCTATGAGCTAAAAATGGCTTTTACCTAAGAAATGGAGTTGTGTCCTTAAACTAGAGCGAAATGGCTGCCTCGGGAGTGATGCTAGGGTGAGAAAAGTCAAAGGGGCTTTCTCTCTTAGTAGGCCCGAAATCGCCTTGCGCTCACCAACTGGGGCGAAAAAGGAAATGGGGCCCACACACATTTCTCTTTCTTGGGTGCGCCTTTGAAAAAGTCAATGGCTATTTTGCCTTATCAAACACCCGAAAAGGACTCGTACCGTAAAACTAGGAGGAAACGGCCTTGGGCCCCACTAGTATTCCTCCTCCAAGACCGTGTCGCGCTTTTGCTAAAATGTCAAAGGCACTTTCACCTTGATAACTGTCGAAAAGATATTACGCTATCCAATTGAGGGCGAAACGACTTTTGAATTTGAATTGTCGATTTGACCTTCAGTTTCAACTTGGTTTTCGTTCCTTAGAGCACCGAAATGGGGTTTCGCTCTTCAACAAGAGTGAAACTCCTCCTTGCTAGGGCGCCTTCCATAGCACTGAATTGCTTTGCCAAGCGATGCTAAAGAACGGTGAGTCAAACATCTTTGCAGCGTGGAAATACCTTAGTTGGCCTTTTGCGCTAAAAAACCACTAATCCTCTTTACTTGATGCATTAAAAAATGCACAAACCAAACTAAAACATAACTTACCTAGGCTCTTCGACACCCTTTCTCTTCCAGTTAGAACTCTAGCCCAAAACTACACTATTGATAGCATGAAAGGGAGCAAAGAATCTTATGCTCTGAAAAATAAATATGTACAAGCAAACAAGGGAATAAAAAATATGTACACAGCATGATAAAAAATTGCATACTACCTCTCACTAGTAGTACACCTTCAGATGAAGGCCATTAACTGATTACGGAAGAGTAAACCCGTTCAAATATTGAAGGGTGAAGGAGTTAACCTGATGGACCTCAAAAATTCGAAACGAACCCTCCTAGAATGCGTCAAATTTATCATGGTTTCCTGCCTTGAATTTTTCCTCGTTCCATTTCAGCACCAAGTCGCCAACCTGGAAGGTCCGATCAGAGGTTCTTTTGCCGAACCAATTTTTTGTGGTCTCAGCATGCTTCATGAAATTCTTGTAGGCCTTCTCTCTTTCTTCTTCCAACTGCAACAATTGGGCTATCCTAATGCTTATAGGGTCGAACTCTTCATCCTCGTCGTCTAGAGACCAGAGGGACTACAATGTAGGCAACTTGATGTGCATGGGGAGCACTGCTTCCTATATACCAGGGAATATGGGGACATCTTGATTGATTTCTTGATAGAAATGCGGTCAATCCATAAAGCAAAATCCAAAAGCAAATGCCAGCTCCACTTGTTGCCTTCTAATGTCCTCTTTAGGATCTTGAGTAAGTTCTTGTTTGTGGACTCTGCCAAACCATTGCCCTCCGGGTAATAATTGGATGAAGTCTTTAGGTTAATGCCATACTTGCGAATGCGCAGATTTTGGCACCAGTGAAATGGATACCGTTGTCAGTTACTATTGCATCCAGTATCCTGAAACAGGTTATTAGCCCTTCAAAAAAGGCTATGACTACATCCTGGTTAGCCTACTTGGTGGGCACTGCTTCTGCCCACCAGGTGAAATCGTCTATGGCCATAAGGATGTACTTGTACCCTGCGGATGAATTGGGATTTATTACCCCAATGAAGTCTAAGCCCCATTGTTGAAATGGAGCCTCAACCTGAATTGGGTGCAGCGGTTGGGGAGCATTCTTGGTGCGACCGACGTACCTCTGGCACTTGTCACACTTTCGACTAACCTCGAAAGCATTAGCAAAAATAGTAGGCCAATAATAACTTGATTTTATTATTTTTAAGGCCATAGGCCTTCCAATAAAATGACCCCGAATGTTCCAAAATGGAACTCGTCCAGAATTTTTTGCTTTTCTATCCCCTTTACGCATCTCAAGAGGACTCCATCAATCTTTTGATAAAACAACCCACTTGGTAGTAACACATATCTGCAAGTCTGAATCCTGAACCTTCTCTACGAACCATTGAGGTCAGAAGGGCACTGTCCAGAACTGAAGTATTCCACCAGGTCCTTTGTCTAATATTTGCCAAATACAGATCAATTTACACAATTACTCTCTTGCGTTGGATCATCCCATTGGCAAGTCGTCACCTCGGATATGGCATCCCTGGTAAGTTTTTGGCATAAGGCTCGACCACAAAACAACTTAGTGGGTCAGACCTCTATGTCAAACTCTTGGATCTTAGAGACCCAAACCACCCTTTTGTTGCCAAGTTTTCCTTGGATGATGAAGTTTCTAACGTTTGGGTGTACCACGTACACTATCATCTTACTCTAGGAGATGAAATGATAAAACCTCTTCAGCGATCGCATCACAGCAT
This sequence comes from Wollemia nobilis, assembly GCA_028583015.1. Lineage (NCBI taxonomy): Eukaryota > Viridiplantae > Streptophyta > Pinopsida > Araucariales > Araucariaceae > Wollemia > Wollemia nobilis. The sequence continues at coordinate 500,486 of JAQPPZ010002395.1, read as the reverse complement.
GGACTTGTCTTTCAGTGAAGTTGTACTTTTCCTCATGCGGGTGGATGACTTGACTCAGGAACGTTATTGGCTACTCATCCTTGTCCTTGTTTTTGGGTAAGGACAGTTGTGTAGCTCTCCGATTCAACGATGGTGTAAAGGATAAAATCCTCGGAGTAGTCGGGGTTCACCAGAACAAGAGCCTAGGCAATTCTATCTTTTCTCTCTTTAAACGCCCGCTTCCTATCCTTGGTCCACTGAAACTCGACATCTTTCTTGAGGAGCTCGTTCATTGGCCTAACTACCTGGGTGAAGTCAGAAATGAACTTCCTGACAAAATTAATCTGCCCAACGAAGGATTGGATGCCCTTCTTGTTTGCTGGCAATGGTAGCTTGTGGAGGGCTTCCGCCCTGGCAGGATCTACAGCTAGTCCCTTCTTTGATATCACGTGGTCAAGGATCTTGCCTTCTTTTACCGTGAAAATGGACTTTTCAATTTTATGGAGATTTCAAACTCCCGGCACTTCTCAAATACCTGGTGCAAATGTAGATCGTGTTCCTCCCTTTTGTGGGATAAAATAGTCATATCGTCTAGGTATATCACAATAATGTGATTGAGTAACTCACCAAAGGCTAAGTCCAGCACTCTCTAGAAAGTTGCCTCGGTATTTGAGAGGCTGAACGACATGCACTGGTAGGCGAAATTCGCCCACTTGGTTGTGAAGGTTGTCTTGAAAAGGTCCTCATCCTTCACCCAGATCTGGTTATTCCCAGAGAAGCCATCCAACAGAGAGAATATTTGTGCTCTCACCACTACATGAAGAATCTAGTCGATTTGGAGCAGCGGGTAGTGGTCCTTTAGTGATGCTTAGTTGAGGTTTTGGAAGTCAACACACAGGAAGATGTCCCCATTCTTCTTTTGTACAGGGACCAGGTTGGCCACCCAGGAAGAGTTCTTGATTGGATAGATGATTTTGGCCTCCAACATTTTTAAGAGTTCGACCTTCATCAACACTTCTATTTTTGGGTTGACAGGTCTTTGCTTTTGTCGAAAAGGTTTGACCCCTTCCTGCAGTTCAATGGTGTGTTGTAAGACACTCTTGGCATACCTCTTTAAGTCCCGGTAGCTCCAAGCGATGATATCCAGGTATTATTTGCATAGGGTTCTTATTTGCTCAATTTCTAGTGGGGTGCAATTAGTCCCGACCTTGATAACTTTCCTGGATTCCAACTCCAACTCCTCGTATTCTCTTGCGTCCACCTTTATCTTGTGGGCGAGGGACCTATCATCCTAGTCAAACAAACTTTCAAGGATGATTATACCCTTTGGGATGTGATTGTTATTTAGTTGAATTAACCCCTCATATTATTCATAATTGAGGGTTCGATATTCAATATTGCTCGCTTCATCAATCAAAAAATTGATGATCTGCACGTCACTGTCAAAAATATGCCCATGGATAATTTTGTCAGGTACCGAAGGCCAATAAATTGCCCTCATTGCCTTCGAATTTTACATTGTGTTCTCTATGGAGGAGCATCTGGCTCCAATAGATGACAGAACATTTGCGTGCTTGTTTCGCTCCCACAAAATACATTGGATGTTCAGAGCCGAGAAAAACTCTAGCAGGTCCTATACCTTACTACGGTATGCTTTCAGATAATTTTGCTTCACAACACACTTATTAGTTATCTGGTTACAGATCAACTCTGAATCTTCGAAGATCTAACTATTTTATTTCAAGTTTCTTTGCCTTTCGTAACCCCAAACATAGGGCTTCATACTCGACAACATTGTTTGTATAGCTCCATGTGAGCCTGTAAGAGTACATCTTTTGATTTCCAGAAGGAGAGACAAGGACAACTCCTGCTCCCACACCATTTTTGCACTGAACGTCGTCGAAGAAGAGCTTCCACAGTTGGTCACCCACGGGGTCTTCATCACTCGGTACCTTAGCCTTTTCGGGTTTAGTAATTGAGTAACACCTGATGTTAGATTCAATCATGGCGTTAAAATCGGGCATAGAGAACTCATCCTCTATGTAGAGCTCGTCTAGAGCTTCTTCCATCAACTCTATTCCTCCTTCCTCTATCTCATCAACAATGTTGACTGAGTCCATTGGTTTTTCGCATCTTGGATCCTTTCGATGTGAAATGTGGAGGGTTTTTCATTAAAAAATTTAATCCTCCTTCCTCTGAAGGGGATCTCCAGGTGCGAATAATATAGAGATAGATAGCCTCCAAGTTTGGCAGTGAATTCCCTTGATATGCACATGTTGAAATAGGGCTCCAAATCTACTACCACAACTTCCTGAATCATGGTAATATGTAGTATCTTGTGCAACACAATCGTAATTTCCTTGATCACCCCCACTATCTTAACTGAATTTTCATCCAATTGAAGCACTCCAAGACTATTTCACAAACAGAATTGGGCATCATAATAGTGACAGCACCAAAATCGACCATGGATTTATGCATGACCCACCCCTCCATCCTGAGGGACGGATAAAATGGCAACGGTCGGTTCTTTCCAGTGGCAGAGGTAGTCAGCATTTGTGTCAAGATGGTCTAAGTCAGCTTCCCCTTGCCCTTGACAGACTTGAGGGATTCCTACAACAGGTCAACTTGATCGGGCAGTTGTAGTGCATCAAAGAGGCTTACCTTTGTTGGAGTCTTCCTTAACTCTTCGACGATGTTGTATGCTCTTGTACCAAACTCACCTCCCTCTTTAGCAGTCTCGTATCGAATTCGGTACTGCTGCATCGTTTGTACCCTCTAGCACTTGGTTAATGAGGGATATCTGAGTTTTTCTCTCGCCTGGTCCCTCGCCTCGATTTAGGGTTGAGATGGTGGAGCTTGCGGCTAAGGGGTCCTCCTTTTGTCCTTGAAGGCAAGTAGTCTTTTAATCGGGTTGAATATGTTGGTTATAATACTTGGACAAGCTCCTCTAGTAGCAACGTCTTCTCACTTGATGGATTGGTACTGGTGGGCACCTTCAACGGTTCCATTTGAACCGGATCAACTTCGATTGACTTCTTGCCCATCCTCATGAGAACGGAGACCTGCTCAATAGGGGGAATCATAAAATTACGATCAGTTTCCCTAATCATGCTTACTTGTCCGCTAGGAGCGTTGTCTGCAAGGGTCTGTACATAGTTCATATGAACCATGCAAGTCTCTTTGCCATGCGGGTCATTGTAGGTGGAGCACCAGTAAGCTCTACTGGATGAACCAACTTCTTCACTTTCCAACATCGTCGAGTTTCTCTCAGGAGCTCTACCTGTGGGAGCAGCTTGCTCCCTAGTGATGGGGGAAAGAGAAAATCTCCTTGGCTGGTAGCTTTGATAATTTTGCCTCCTCATGATGGTCATCTCATTCACCATGGTCTTCATTAATGTATGCAAATCCTACAACTCTCTAGCCTGGTCTGCATTTAAGGTTGCCTGAGGCGCCAGTAATGGCAATGGCGCTAATGGTGCAGGCAACACGAGATATGGGACAGGAGCTAGAAGTTGAGGAACAACGGGTGCTTGAAACTGCAGTGTGGATACTATCTGATTTTGTGGATTGGGGTTCCACGGTTGATTGGGATACATAAGATACGTAGGTGGAGCAAATGCACTAGGATACATATTCTGAGGAAAATTTGGATAAATCGACATGATCGTCTTTGGAGGCAACTTACCGATAGCGACTAAGTTAGCCTCGACTTTCTACGCCTGCTCATATAAGGCAGGGAATGCGTTAACATTAGTGTGTCGAATTCTCATGCTGATATCGAAATGGAAAGCCCTGAGATAATAAAATGTGGTTTTCTTTAGAGTGGGTCAAAGACCAACGGTGACTCTCTGCCAAGTTCGAGCGAACCTAACGTTAAAGTTGGCTATCTCCTCTTGAGTATGTCTTTGGATGATGGTGAACTAATGCAACAGTGATAATGGATCTGCTACTTCATTGAACCCTTTTATCAGTTGTTCTGCTAACTGGTCCCATGTAGTTATAGTGTCAGTGGGCAGTGATCGGTATCAGTAGAGGAGCTTACCTCTAAGTGAGAGAACTAGCAGTCTCACCATACTATCTTCTTTTGTGATGTGGTGGATGGTTGTCAACGCAGCGACATCTTGTATGTGCTCATAGGCGGTCTTTTTGGTGCCATCGAATGTGGGTAGAACCTTCAATGCTGCAGGTGGCACTTGGTTCTGAGCTTGTAGGGCTAGCAGTCCCAAATGATTCCAAGCCGAAAACTGTCTCAAAGGAGCTTGCACCATTGGGATGTTTGGAACAGTTGGTTGAACCGGAGGATTAGGTTGAATTGATGGATTTGGTTGAATCGGCACATTCGGGGGTAAGCTAGTTGTGCTAGTAGGACTTGGAGTCTACGAAGCAACAATAGCTACTTGTGAATATGTCTCATCTAACGGGAGATTCAAGAGGACTACTCTAGGATGCTCCCCTAAAGTGTCGATATTGAGCTCAAAGGACTCGACTTCTTCTTCTAAATTTTTAGCCTTCCATATCGTGTACATGAAGGTGTGGGTTTTTAAACCGGTTCCAAGATTTAGAGGCTTCTAAGTTCAGCTGAGTCGCCAGATGTTCGGATTTGACGGTAACAAAATGAACATCAACTCTTAATACTACTTTTAACGTGGAACGTTTGCGTCCCATCGAACACACCAAAAACTATTGGTCAATAATCCACCTTAGATATGAAATGTTTCATTCATGCTAGACTCGACCAACATTGAAAGACCGAGAGTAAGAAATGCCTCTCGTTCCAATCTCTAGAGATGGGTTGGTTTCCTTGTTATTCTCACCGGGGGATTTAGATTAAGGAACAAGAAAGAGATTAGTAAATTATTTAAAGGGATGTGAAATATGGCCTCAGGCCAGCTATAACAGGGGTGATGGACAAGCAGCACGATAACTTACGTGTACGTTGAATCAATAACACTCAACATAGAAAACTAACAGAAATTAAAACCAGGCATCTAACATGTGCAATCTTAAAAACTATTCCAGCGTTCACCCTCTATCGAGAGTCAAATTCAGACATAGAATTATAACCCACAAAAAAAGCAGAGAATTAAATAGAAATATGAGATAAAAGACATACACATAAAGAGAAGTCCAGAGTTAGAGTCAAATGTTCTATGTATTGATAGTAGAATTCAAGTTACAGCACGTCTCTAGCAAAACATCCATCATATTACAATAAAATCGTCAGCTTTTATAGAGAATTTTGTCATTTGAAACACTTAATGCACACCCAAAAAACATCGCAATGGCAACAAAGATAAGATTTGAGAAAAACGAGCACTCATCAGACAGTAATGAGGTACGACCTTAAACCAATGACTCACTGAAATGCAGTTGCGCCTCTTCAATGCACTGACAGGTTTGGCTAGTAGTTTCATCTCCTTGCTCGCGGGAACCGCCTCAACGAAGAATCGGATTTTGAAATCCAGAAACATCAAGTCTGGAAGCTTCTCAAAATAACTGTGCTTGGATGGATAAGGATGCGCCTTATGTCACTAAGAAGCGCCTCTGAGTAACGCTGGCTGAGGCAAGGGGGATAGACAAAAATAGGTTTCTAATGGATGCAGGTCCCGCTTATGTTTTGCCGATGAAATCTTCGAAAAGCGCTTGTGCTCCAAAATCACAGCGAAACTAGTTGTTGTCTTGAGAGCAACACCGACGTTGAAAAATCAAGGGTGATAGCGCTCCTCCTTAGGCTAAATTTGCTTTGCGCTCAAAAATTTGAGTGAAATGCCTTGTTGCATTGGAAGGGGTGCCAGAGTTGAAAGGTCAAAGGCACTTGCACTTGGGAAGACTCCGAAAATACCTTGCGCTTGAAAATTGTAGTGAAAATGCCTTGGAGCCTCTAGAGTAGTGTTGGCGTTGAAAATCCAACAAGCATTGTGCTTCCACTTACCCCGAATTTACCTTGTGCTTGGGAAACAGAGCGAAACGCCTTGCGCCCCACTTAGCATATTTTTCTTGGAATCTGGGTTGAGCCTTTGAAAATTCAAAGGTCATTTCTCCCTTAGCAAGAGCGAAACTGCTTTGCGCTCTCAAACTGGAGCAAAGCACCTCAGGAGCAGTGCTGGTGTTGAAAATTCAACAGGCATTGCGCTTCCACTTACCCCGAATTTGCCTTGTGCTCGAAAATTTGGGTGAAACGCCTTGGGGCCACACTTAGCCTTTTTTCCTCAAACTTGCTGCTACGCTTTGAAAAGTCAGAGTACGTTGCGCTCCTGGCAAACTTCAAAAAGGCTTTGCACTCTGAAATTGGAGCACAAAAGGATATGGGTCCCACATCATTCCAAACATGTTTATGCTGAACGGTCAAAGGCGCTTTCGCTCCTTTCTGCTCCGAAATTGCCATGTGCTCTCCAGTTGGAGTGAAAAGACTTTGGTGCTCTTACGTTTTCTCTCTCGAAATTGGCCTTTTCCGCTCTCTAGCCCTAAATGGGCCTGCGCTCCACTTCTGCCCTGAAACTAACTAGCGCTTGGAGATTCGGCGTGAAACTACCCTTGCCCTCAAAAAGATGAAGGCCCTACATGGTGAGTTACCAAAAAAAATTGCACTCTTCTTTGGGTGCAGCTAAAAATACCTTGACAGCAAAACATAGGAAAGAGAAAATACATTTTGTATAGAGAAGAAAGCTTCAGAAAAGAAGAAGTTACAGAACAGCAAAAATTATACAGAGGAAGTCAATGTGACAGGAAATGCCAACAGGCTAATATCTTAATAATTTTGAACATGGATGAATTCAAAATTATTTATAAATTTTTATATGAACATTCAATATTTAATGTATAAATATATATCAATTTGCTTAGTTTTTTTATTTAGTTTTTTTACTCATCTTATTAAATACTTTTTAGGGCATTGAAGTTGTATAATATCACACCATATAATTTAGTCATTAATTAATATTATTTCAAAATTATCTTCATTACATAAAAAAATTGCAATACAAATAAAGACATAAACCCTATGCATGCATCTTTTAAATGTTTTCCTTTTTCTTTTAGATTTCATAGTATTTTAATGAAATGATATAATGCCCCCAATCAAGCACCCATAAACACTACTACTTTTTTATTTTTCATTTTCAGCTGGCTTATGTGGGCACCACCACCTAGGCGATGTGGTCATCATGATGGCACTTTCTATGTCATCCTAACTATTTCCTAGCTAGCCTAACTATGTGATTGTTCATTTTTCTTAAATTATCAATTTTTAATCATTTTAGCCAAAAATTGAGAAAAAACTTAAGGGTTGGGAAACCTACCTCTCTAACACCATCCTACGCTTACCATCAGTTGTCTTTGTGTTAAAAATAGATATTGTACAAACACGTGGTAGTTGTAGGAGGGCTCGTAGTGCGCATGAAAATGAAATTGAAAATTGAAGTTTTTATCCCTCCCCCAATTATATTTTGAATATTTTACTAAAAAAATTGAATTTTCAACAAGTAAAAATCAATTTCAATTGATTTTTCATTTTGCTCCCAACTAGTGTTATTTAGTGCGTTGGATGTTTTTACATGCATAAGGTATTTTCGTGATGCATGGAACAAGTAAAAATCAATTTCTCCTAGCCAAAATTTTCAAAGGCACGTACAAGTAAGGTTCAAGTATGTTTTCCTCTACTTCTACATTTTTTGATGTGTTTTTGCAATTTTTTGTTGTTTATTTAAAAAAAAATGTATTTTTGCATAGACAATAGAATCAAAAATCACAAAAATTGTTTTTTGCTACCTAGCATACAATTTTATTTTTGTTGCTTTGACTATCGAAAATTGTTTTTTCTTTTTTTGTTTTCCCGAAGGACTCATGATTGGCAATCCCTTGTGATGGCATTTTTGGTCCTTAGGGAGGGGCATTATGTATTTGTAAAGAGCACTAACAGTTGACTTTGCAGGTGGTAGAGAGTCTCGTCCTCCTACTTACTGACAAGGGTGGACTTTGTTAGTCCTTGTGTAGGACAACAGCAAGCCATGTTGGCCATAGGTTTTGGTTCCCTTTCTTCACCCAATTATCATTTTTTTGCCACCTTTCTTGACATTTTGTGCCTCCTAACTTTTCTGAAACTCCAAAATAATGAGTGTCATAATTAAAGGGTATTTTAACATGCATCCCCCAAAGCACACATCCTAAAATCGATGGTGCCAAGACCACCACTTAAGTGAGGAGCTTGGCTGTCAAATTAATTTTAGGGCTTTTAATATAAGGTCACAATTCTAGCGTATTATACACCTAGGGTTCAAAGGATGCATTAGTTGGACCGATAGTTTTGATTTTATGACCCCCAAAAGGGAGAAAATTAGTCATCAGCTCCAAAGGAAAGGTTAATTGTTATAAATACCAACTTCACACGCTCATTTTCTCACCATACATTCACCATACCATTACCAAACATTTACAAAAGTGTTTTATGCTCTTGCTAACGTTGCTTCCAAGCTTTTTATCTCTATTGCTACCACATCACACAATTCTTTTGGCTCTCTCTCTCTCTCTCTCTCTCTCTCTCTCTTGTCCATATAGGTACAACCAAAGACATCAATCATTGGTTTGTTTCATTCTACGAAGGATTATAGGACACTTTACCAAGATTTGCAACCAAATGTCAGTGACTGTTGTTATTCGAGGAATGGTTTCCAAGGCAGGTCAAACCCTCTATGAACATCCTAGGTGTGATTTCTCCTTATTTACCATGGTGATGTTGCAAGCAAGATAGGGCAGGCATGAGCTTTTTATCATATTTAATTTATAAATAGTATGGTCCTTGATGCCCTATGTATCAAGTAATAAGTTTCACTACATTAGGTTTAATCCTAAATTTTGCTTTTTTTGTGGATAATCTTAGTGTAGTTTTTTTTTTGTATGCTCTATTTTTATTTATGCTTGTATTAAGATACTTTCTAGCTTCTAATGTTAATTTACTAGTATATTGTCTTAGTTTAAGCATTTTGGTTTATCTTATATTAATTTGAGTAATTGTACGAGATATCCCTTTTGCCCACAAACAAAAACTTCAAAAAAATATGTGATTCTTGTTGAACAAAGATGCCACAAGTTGTAAGCCACAACTAGAAAGTTAATATCTTTCACCACCAACCTAACGAACAAGAATTCACTATTTTATCAACACTAAATCAATGTGAAACAAAAAAAAAAGTTTGCACTATATCATATGGTACACATCACTAATAACATCATTTTCAACATCTAATCACAATATCCATGGAAATACAATGTAGATCCAACACCAAAAAAATATTTAATATCTTTAGTTTGTTAAAGGATGATAGAAGAGATTCCTTGGTTGTCATATGATGCATCTGAGGTCATCAAACCATTTATTTGAAAATCCATGGATGTGTATGTATAAAAAGTGGCAATAGAGCATCTTATGAATAATGATATTCTCCACCCTCATCCATAATTTCAAGATTATTCAATTGTTGGAAGCATAAACCTTGATGATGCCCACGTTTATCATAGTATGTGACTATTGCTTTTATTGCTTTGTAACATCCTATACTTCAGCCTTCACTTTTTGGAGCTTCTCAAGTTGTTTTCATTTCTCTTCTAGTCCGTTGCTCAATTCTATAGATGTTTGAATAAAAGTTCTTGTTTTGGTTTATTAACTCTTTAATGTCCTACTTGTTTGGTTCTGCGAGCTTGAAAAATTAATCATGAAATAATTCCATTTGATCCCTCAAGTTATGTACATGGATTTTGAAACATAATAGATGCATAAATCTCCAAAAAAAAGAAAGACAAAAGATATACACCCTAAGAAAAGGTAAAGAGTAAGCTTGAATAACTAGAATTTCAAAGTTCGATCACAATTATCAAAATCTTGAAAGACTCAATTTAGAGGTTTACACTTGGTGTCATACCACTATTAAATTTGCAAGTATACACCAAAATAAAGCATCAATAGTAAATCTAATTCATTGATGTTGACCAATCTACTTCACACTAGGCATCCAATGATTGATTTGTGTTATTTGTACTACACCACATTGATTGCTACATTATACTCTCTTTTTTCGTGCTATGGGTTACCTTAGGCACCACTCCAAGATGTTAGGTGTTGGTTGAAACCACTTTAGCATTACATTTTGATCAACTAGTGTTTGCTACATAGCCCTAGATTTCAAGACCCCTTTGACATTCTAACTATCTCAACTAAAAAGGGAGTGTAATGGATACAGTCCACTATCTCTCCACTCAAGTCATAGGACCCATCGATTGTGCCTAGTATTGTATTCATACCTTAATAGTGCATCGAACACTAACATCCTCGACTTTGTTACCATAGCCCACTACCTTTAACTAAAAGCTCTATTGTGATTATTTGCTCCTCCCTTTAGCCATAACATTCTTATAACATCATGTGTCACGAAAACAATAGTCATTGGATAGGTTTACCATGAGATGCAATTTGATAAATCCAAATCACTCTACCAATTTTACGTTCAAAAAAGTTGAGTTTGTCAATTGAAATAGGTGAATACTTAAATTTGATTTTCTCTTAAATTTGATTCTCTCAAGACAACAAAATCAGCAAAAGTGCAAACATACACCTTCAAGAAATTCTCAAAGGGACTCAAGGAAACCAATAGATTTCCAAAAAATTGTATGAATGTTGAGATATTTGATCTCTTTGAATGTATGTTCGACAATATATTATATACAAAATCATTTTATGTTATGAAATTGAGGGTGCAAGACTTTCATAAAATAATAAAAAGAAATTCTCGTCTAGTTTTTTTTTTAATTTAACTCAACTATATTCCCCAATAAAAATGCACTTTTGTCAAATTCCTTGTTTTAAAGGTTAAAGCAAATGACCACTTCAAGAGCTCAAACTCAAACAACACAATCTTTGAAGCATACTCTTTCACATCTCTTATATATAAAATCAAATGTAATAAAGACAACCCATACTCTCTCAATAGGCCACTCAATAAAGCCATAAAAAATATATACTCCCTTCTGTCAAATATTGCACAATGCATTCAACTCCCCACAAGTGTGCGCTTGGTGCATGTGCATACGCTAGCCACTCGATAAAGCTATAAAAAAAAAAATTAAATTTAGAAAAATTATTACCTTCTATTAACAATTGCATAATGCATTCAACTTCTCGCGCACGCTTCTGGTGCATGTGCATGTGTGGCAAAGTCATCAAATAATCCATCAATGATTTTAATTAAAACCAAAGCAATAAAATAATCAAATATTGCATTGAAATGGCATTAACTATAAAATGATGATCTTATGCAATATATATTTTCTATAAGGTACTAGCATACACATGTCATTTCATAAGATGATGCAGGAGCATTTGGGTAAAAAAAAAAATGATCTTTCCAATCGCCAAGAAAAGAAGGGGCGTGACTTTTAACCTTTTCATGTCCCACCTTCATTCCCATTGTTGGAAAAGAACAAATTTGGAATTCTGCTACAATTTTCAGATTACTCACAAGATAAGCTATCTAATGCAAGTTTTGAGTTTTGTTGCAATTTCCAAATTACCAACAAGGGAAACAATCTAATGAAGTTTTGAGTTTTATTACACTTTATAGTTAACCGACAATAGAAGCAATTTAATGATGTTTTGAGTTTTGCTACAAATTTTCCAATTTACTAGTAAGGAAATTTTTTTTTTATGTGATTGTACTCTTCACTACCACAATTTTTTGTTGGTTTTAACTTTAAACGTTGAATAGTTGCCAATCAATAAAAAATATATATTTTGAATGCAAGTAAATTGTGAATATTCATTATCAAATGGCATTAGCTCAACTAGTTAGATTCCTCAACATTCAAGGAGGAGACCCAAGTTTGAATCTTGTCAAGCAATACATGGATAATATCCAAATTGTTGTAATACCACTAAGTGGTGATGATCTAATATGGGTGGGACCTGTTTCAATCCCATATAACTAATTGAAAAAAAAAGTGTTGTTACTTTTCTGGTTGTGTGAATTTGTTGCTAGACATTTGGGTTGCTAGAAGAGGTTGTCTTTCGTTAGACCCCCTCATCTGGACTACGACAATTGGTATCAAAACCAAGGTTGTAGAAGATATAGCACACAAAGGAAGGCCACAACACCACGAAATACCAAAAATAATGATATTGTTGAGATGTTAAGAGGAATTGTAGCTAGGTTGGTCGCCATATAAACGACGCAAAGAAGGGAAGTGCATGTTGAAGATGTTAGTGATGTTGGGTAAGAAGAATCGGTTCAAGAGCTTGAAGAAGGCCAAGTGGATGAACCAAAGAGTAGATTATTGAGAGTAATCACAAAGACGGGTAGTAAGCCAAAGTTGGAGACCCCATGCTACAATGGAAGTTTGAACCCGAAGGAGGTCATAAACTGGATTATAGACATGGAGAAATACTTTGAATTTGAATAAATGGAATACCCTAAGAAGATGAAGTTTGTTTGTATGAGGCCAAACAGATATGCATCTTTGTAGTGGGATCATGTCCAAACGGAAAGGCAAAGAAAAGGAAAATAATGATCAAGACTTGGGATAGAATGGTTGCTAAAGTGATGGCCAAGTTCCTTCCAACAGAGTATCAAATCAGTCTTTTGAAGAAGTTGCAAAATCTGAAGCAAAAGAAAATTAATGTGAAGGACTACAAAGAGTTTTACAATCTCACCATTTGGGTTGGCCATATAGAAGATAATGAAGAGAAAATTTTGAGGTGTCAATGGACTTCGCATATCTATTCAAGATGAGTTTAGTATGATAGGATTGAGGTCAGTACAAGCAATCTATCAATGTGCTTTGAAGGCAAAGGAGAAGATGTCTTGAAGGCAACAAAATAATTTTAGAGGAAGAGGACGACTCTAGAGGAAGAGGACAATCAAATCGTGATAGAGGACAACATATGCAAGGAGAAGCCAACACTTCTCAAAATAATAATTTCAGCCAAAACACTAGAGAAAGAGGAGATTTCTAGAGAGCAAGAGGTGGTTATGGTAGAGGAAGGGGTAAAGAATTCCCCAAAAATTGCTTTAGATGTGGAGAAGCTAGTCATCGAGCATTTGAATTTCCAATAATACAATAGGGCAACAGTAAAGGAAAGGAAACCAAGAATCATATTGCACAAGTAGATGAAGAAAGTATCCTCACTAAAACGCACAAAGGAACCAAAACAAGGAGAATCTCAAAGAGGGGCGTGAATTGGTACAAAGAAAAAGTATTTTTAAAACCATATGCAAATCCAAAGGCAAGTGTTGCAAAATCATTGTGGGTAGTGAGACGATGGATAATTTAGTATTTACAGAGATGGTAGAAGAGCTAAGGTTGAAGAGGATTGAACACCCAAATCCATGTCTCATTGTTGCAAAAGGGACATCAAATTTTCATAAGTGAACAATGTATGGTGAATTTTCAAACTTGTTCTCACAAATACGAGATACTATGTGATATTATGCCTATGGATGCTTGTCATGTTTTGTTGGGAAGGCCCTGATAGTTTGATATAAAGGCAATGCATGATGGTAGGGTGAACACCTACACTATTGTGAAGGATGGCAAGAGGTACACATTAAGTCCATTCAAGGACAAAGAAGTGGACGACAATCCTAAAGTGTGCTTGATTACGAAAAAACAATTCTTAAAGGGGGTGAAGGAGGAGGAAGTATGTTTGGATTTCATTACTAAACCCACGGAAAATGGGATAGAGGCAAGGTTATGTGTAAGGGGTCATCCCCAAAATATATTTATAAAAAGTTGACGAATCGGTTTTAAAATCCAGATGAATACTTTCGAAACACATGTAGAAAATTCACTATTATTAGGGACAATATTGAAAATTTAAACTTAAAATAGTCAAATTATTATAAAATTGGGGCGAATCGACCAAAAAAAAAATTTGCACCCAAATTTTTTGGCTAATGGACCCTGGTCAAGGGTCCCAAATATTAGCCAATTCCAAATTTTGAAAATCCTAATTTTAGCCAATTTTGCGAAAATAACCACTATGCATAACCCTGGATAGAGGCCAAAATGGTTGACATTCCACATAAAATGAAGGATTTGTTGGAGGAATATGCAAACATTCTTCAAGAGGAGTTGCCAGATGGGTTACCACCTATGAGGAGCATTAGTCATCGCATAGATTTCATTCTTGGATCGAGATTACCAATTAAGGTGGCTTATAAAATGACATCTAATGGAGAATGAGGAAATGAAGAGGCAAGTCCAAAAGTTGTTGGACAAGGGGATGATTAAAGAGAGCTTAAGCCCATGTGCAGTATCAGTCGTACTAGCACCCAAGATGGGTGGAGCATAACGTATGTGCATGGATTCTTGGGTCATTAATAAGATAACCATAAAGTACAAGTTTCCATTGCCACGCATAGATGATTTGATGGATTGCTTGAGAGGAGTCTAGTACTTAACAAAGATACATTTGAATAGTGGTTATCATCAAATCCGGATTAGAGAAGGGGATGACTAGAAGACTACATTCAAGACAAAGGATGGATTGTATAAGCGGCTAGTCATGCCATTTGGATTGAACAATGCACCAAGTACTTTCATGCGGTAGATGAATGAAGTGTTCAAACCATTTCTTAGTAAGTTTGTTGTTGTATATTTGGATGATATTTTGATATTTAGCAATGTAAAGAACATTATTTAGTGCATTTGAGATTTGTTTTTCAAAGGTTGAAAGAATAACAAATGTTGGTCAACTTGAAGAAACATAGCTTTATGAAGAGTTAGTGTGTTAGGGCTTTGTTATTTCACAAGATGGCTTGCGGATGGATCTCGATAAGGTTAAAGCTATTGTGGATTGGCCACCACCAAGAAGTATGTTTGAGGCAAGAAGTTTCCATGATTTGGCAAGTTTTTACAAGAAGTTTTATCAAAAATTTCTTTTTCTTTTTTTTGAGATGGGAATCGGAAATAGTCTCCATCATATTATCCTTGTGGGCACAGTTCGAATCTGGAAAGCTACCACTATAACCCCTGCCCCACCTTGGTAAGATTTTTACTCCAAGTGAGGGGGATCATCAAGTTGGCAAACACTCGGCTGAAATCGATCGGTCTACTACCTCCGCCCCATTTTTCAGAAATTTCAATGGGACCTGTGCACTAATCACAAAAACAATGAAGGGTGGTAGGCAATATCAGCACCAAATTACCACAAACAATAACATACTCAAGCTCAAGGCAAGTCTGCATAGTATTCCAGCAAAAAGGAAAGTCCCATTCCTACACTCATATTTATATCATGAGATCAATGTATTAAAAAAATAGGTTGCATCATTAGCAAAAACAAGACATCAGTTGTTATTAGATAAAAGAAGATAAGGCTCAAGATCTCGCTCTCTTTGATTGAAAATTACAATCCATTTGAAAAGAGAAAAGAGGCAAAGAAAACAAGTACAGGAATGCCAACAAGGCAGGCTGCCATTGTTGTGGTAATGAATCAATCTGGATGCATATGAACAGCAATCATGGGACAGCCTCTTGGCATTAGTGAAAAGACAATGAAAATAGATCCTCATCAGCAAGACTGTATGATTGGATGAACCCAAAACAATTCAAAGCTAAGCCTCAAACATCTAATGGGAAGCACCAGCATTAATGAAGACAAGAATTTAATTTGAGATATTTAAAGTACTAGGATGGGAGGGTTTTAAAATTAAATTAGTCAACATTTGTTGTATGGTTTGTGAAAGACATCCATTGGTTGAATGACATTTTAATGGACAGAAAGACAACATCAACAGCTTACTTCATCCAGGTATAAATATCCAAAATATTAAGGAATATGCTTGAATGCATGACGCAACATACAAGAAATGGTCATACATACTCCTTACTGCAACAAAGATGAAGAAGATGAATAAGAAGAAAGGAAAATCACAACACTGAAATTTTGTTGCACAAACTTAAAAGAGCTTGTTAATTTAACATTGCAAAACAATAAATGTGATTAAGGTAATCCAGCAAAACCATTTATCCGGCCAAAGCGGATTGCTGTATATCTCACTAAATACATTTCAAGGAGCCTGAGGAGAAATGAAAAAGATACCCACTGCCATCTGGCTAGATAAAGAAAATTACGAATAACGACCTGCCTTGAAGAGTTTCCAGAAGGAAAGGCTGTCTGAAACCACTAGTAAGCTATCAAAAGCTCAGGTTGACGGACAATAATTGGTTATACTCAGATTAGTCATGCCAACAGACCTGAAAGAGCAGTATTTGGAGATATTATGTTACTTGAAAGACACTAGACAAACTTGAAATCACAGATTGTCTCTATTGCAAAGGGATGAAATCAGTTGCAACTTTGGAAATGGCAATTGCTAATCACTGAATATAAACAAGGCAAGCAGCAGCTTTTGCTAAGGCAGTCATAGGTGCTTGCTCACAGAGTTCCAATTGCAAAAAAAGTAATAGAGAGGGTTTAAGAGAATTGATGAGAATCTGTAGCCAAAAAAGGAGGTCCCAAATGACAGATTAATCATCAAAAGCTAGAGTCCATTGATCAGTTGAAAACAAACACATGACCTTGCACTGGTGGAGATGCATCCTTAACCAAAAGTCCAAGCCAGGGGCAATCAATACTTGTGAAATAAGGTTGGGAATTTAATATCTAAAGTCTGATTCTAACACATTGATATCAAATTTATTGATTCCATAGAATTAATTATTGTATATACTATATAGTCATATCCAAATGGTGAGATAGTGACCACATGTGGTTCCTTTATCTTGACATACTAACAATTATTAAGAAAATATGAGATCAAGGTGACATACTGATATAATTTTTTAGTTTGTTGAATGCAGATAATAAATGCATAGTTACAAAAATCCCGATTTAATCCTGATCCAATCCAATTTTTCCGAATCAGCAGGGTTGCTGATTCAAATCACATCAGAATCCCGATTTTTGAAAAAATCGATGATTTTTGCCAATTTTTTCCAAAAAATTGTGATCTGCATGAAAAAAGCTTTTTTTCAATGAAAATTTGCATTTCTTTGGGTTTTTTTTTTTGCCAATTCCCAAATTTTCCTGATTCTTTTTCCATGCCAATTTTGATCTGATTTCAATTTTCTCAACTAGGGATAAATGCATTCAAATGAGATGGTACATCCATAACAAAATGAAGCTGGGAAATTATTAAGGTTTGCTAATTTTATTTAACATCTTTAAAGGAGCTACATACTGATACACATCATTATCAGCTACACCTGTTTTCAATTCAAAACATAGTAATATGTAGAAAGGCAAGTCAATAATAGGTTGGATGCATTTTAGTCAGTAAAAGGCAATTAGATATGCAATACACAAAGGCTCTATTTATAGAGGGGAAATGGAAGGCAGACAACTAGTTAATCACCGCAATATGTTTGCCTTAATCTCAAGTGCAGCTAGCCAGGCCAGATGGAAATTAGCCTAAAACACAACGAAATAGAACTACTTGTTGTAATGCAGTGTGGTTAAGAAGTCATGCCACTTCTGTTGTTAAGCCACTTCAATGAGAAACAAAAAGAAAAAGGAAAATTTAGCATTCACTGCTCTCCTGCTTGCTAGAAGACTCTGCTTTCACTTCTACTCACAGCACTGCAACTCTCATATTTGAATTTCATTTACTGTCTTACTAAGTTTTGGGATGATCTTATGTTTCAACTTTTAGTATGCCCAAGTCCCGTGGTCTGAACCATGCACACCTTCACAACTGCATACTCAAATTTTGGTGGTCAGCACCGGGTGCTCCATATCTGCACCCTGCATACCCATGCACTGATAAAACCTTGAAGAAACAACACCATTCCCATCACTATCTACAAGTAACCCTCCTTGTAGAAAAGGACTCATCTGTAAACCTCAGATGTCTCAAGAAATGCATTTCATACCATCCCTCAGTATTACATTGTATATGCTACTTAAATATGAAAGAGTATAACATCTTACAAAAGCTTGCAGCAAAGTAGGTGGCATTGATTTTAAATGTCATAGCAACATAAAGATAGTACTATATTCATGAACCTAAAATTTTATTTAATGAAACTACTAACACTGTAACAAATATCTCATTACAATGTCACTAGTTCTCAGTTCACAACTTTATAATTTATAAATCAACAAGACATTAGCAACAATATCAAAGAACATTATTTTGCGTTAAAAAAATTACAAAAGCACATCTATCAAATGGCAACCCTATGATGTCAAACGCTGTCAAGGTGGTGTACACTGATGTAGACATCTGAGATTTTGCTGACAAGGGAAATGCCCATTTGATAAGATATTTTGCTGAATTTTGTTAAATTTCAAACCACATTGTAATGAGATCTTATGAATTTACTAGAACAACATTCTTTATATCAGGAAACTTATCTTTGATGGCAGCTTTAATACCCATGCCAATCGGACCTGGACCATTATATTTTACATGGCAATCTCCAGCCTCAATAGAAATCACTTCTACTGAACCACCATAATTATGTATTGCTGGCCTCAGCATGTCCAAGTGAGAATTAACAGACTGCAAAATGGACAACATTACCAAATTTCAAAACATTTGTACCCAAATAAGAATATATCAATCCTCAGAAAGATAGAAAATAACATGATAAGTACTTTGACCACGCAACATTTTTCATATTAAATTTCAGCAAATATGGAAGGATTTAATTTTTGTACCGCTACTGTTGCACTCATGTCTTCCTGATCAACTTGACGAATTTCTCTGAGTGCATCTCCAAATTTCTCCTTCAAAACTCTTTCAATTCCCATTTTCATGGTGGTTGTTGAACTCGGACATGTCCCACATGCTCCTATGGTGTCATCCACAGTGCAAAACTTTTAGAAGTGTAATAAAGTAACAACAAATATGTTAATCGTAAGTTAATGTTAACGCCGTTTAAAGAGCATAACAACAAGCTGATCAAACTGAGGTTGGGCCTTTAACCTTAGTTAAAGATGAAGGGCAATGTCAGAAACAATGAAATAGCAAAATGTCCAAATTAAGTAATATATAGGGAAAAAACCAAACAAAGCAAAAGAAAAAGATGTATATAAATAATGACATGGCTTTCCAGTATGTGCATATATCTGGGGATTTCAATTATGTTACTTAAAACAGTAGTTCTGGAAGAATAAAATGGACCAAGGTCCAAAGTTGATAGTTAAACAAAAGTCCAGACACATACAGAATTTATATTGAAAATTAATACAAAAGCACTCCAACATATACTCGACACACTCATAAAATTATCTAGTACCCCCTCAAAAATCCATTGTATGAGTTAATACATAACATGTCATACATCATGGATGAAAGATGAGCGTAAGGACCTGGAATGGGATATATTGATAAATAAGATTCAATGTAAGCTAACAGGTTGGAAAGGAAATTTACTAAGTCAGGCACGAAAACTTCAGCTACTAAAGAGTACCCTTCAAGCTATGCCAGTCTATCTCCTATCTATGTTTAAAATACCGGTAAAAATTGCATAGTTAGAAAGTATACATAAGATACCTCTGAGGATACCATACACCTCAACAAGGTTGATTGAAAGGATACACAAATTCCCAACAAAAGTGAAAACCAGGGAACCATCTGAAAGTCTACCAATTCCTCCTGCACTAGCTTTTCCAGGGTTCCCCCTAGAGGCTCCATCTGTATTGACTTTTCTAAAATCCTTAGGAGGAGGCTGCCAATTCCTTGTTCTATCCATCTTTCGATCACTCACATTCCCTTTAAGCCGGTTGCCAATAGTAGAGTGAATCTTCAATCTTTGCATTACTTGATCCCATCGTTGGTGGGAGTCCTGGGGGTAATTAAGGAGTTGCTGGACCGATTCAGCTAAATTGGCAATGGTCTTTTGCCAAATATAGTGAATATCCTTCCTTTCTTGTTTGAAAATCTGGTTGTTTCTTTCCTTCCAAATATTCCAAGGCAGGATGGTTGTTCCCATCCAAACTAACTGCCTAACAAAATGATCAACAACCTCCTGTTTAGGCCAATCCCTCCATAGTTGTTCAAGAGTAGAAAAATCGGACCACTGTAAATTGAGTAAGACATTCTACTCCACAGCTCAAAGGCTAAGGGACACTCAATAAAAAGATGACAAAGTTCCCACATTCTTTCCACACATTTCACATCTAAACAGGCCATGAAAGCCGAGTTTCATAAGTTGCTCGCTAGTGAGCACCCTTCGATGCAATAAAAGCCAAATAAAAAACCTCACCTTAGGTCAGCACTTCTGAGCCCACAACTGTGTAAATATGTCATAGGACTGGTTGGGATTATTGTGGCATAAGGCCAAATAACCTTGAGCAACTGTATACTCACCCTTCGTAGTGTTGTTCCATCCAAAACAGTCCTTATCATGGGACCAAGAGAGAGATCTCATATGAAGGGTGCGTTGGATATCTTTCCTTTGCCTTTTTAGAATTTGAATAGGCCAATCCTCAACAAAGATCCAATATCTAACAACCTCTAAATTACTAGTTTGGTACCGAAAATTAGCTACCTTTATCCAGTTAGCTTGGTGTAGCTCCTCCATCCAGGGCCTCCAATCAGGGAACTGAGTTATCAAAGGTTGGTGACTGTCCCAAGAATCTATCCAAAAATTTACCTATTGACCATTATGAATGATCCAAAATAACTTCTTCTTTATCAAATCCTCACCAATCCTAAGAACCACCAAAATGGGAGAACCTCTAGTAGGCAATTGATAGCAAACAAGGTCTTCAGGACTTTTGTTTTCAGCATATTTAGCACGAAGATTTTTGGCCCATTGGGGTTATTCAAAATCCTCCAATACAACTTTGCAACTAAAGCCTTATTGTTTTTAATAGCAAATCAAAATCCTAACCCCCCTTCATGCTTGGGAAGGCATAAAGTATCTCATTTCACCAAGGCCCATTTTCTTTTCTCCTTAGTACCACTCCAGAAGAACCGGTGATTAATTTGATCCAGTTCTCGAAGAACTGCCTTTGGGATATTCAACACAGCAGAAACATAAATAGGTATAACTTGAAGGACTGATTTTACCAAGGTAACTCTGCCCCCAAATGAAAGACACCTATTGGTCCACTTTCCAATTTTTTCCTTTACTCTATCCAACAACCAATTCCAGTCTTTTTTTTTTATCTCTGGATATTGATAGGAATGCCTAAATAACTGATTGGAAGGGAGGCCTTATATCTTAATTTATCCAGAACCATAGATTCCTATCTGGGAGAGCAATGAAAGAAAATGACTTTTGATTTGTCTTCATTGATCAATTGCCCCGTAGCATTAGAGAAACAACTAATGATTGGTTTAATTCTAGAGGCTTCCTTAATTGTAGCTTTACCTAACAGAGTAAAGTCATCAACAAACTAAATATGAGAGATAGGCCTGGCTCCATGAGCAATGGTAACTCCCTCAAGGGTTTTGTTTTCTTTGTTTTTGGTCATAGTCCTGCCCAAGCATTCAGCAAGAATGATGAATAAATAAGGGGAGAGGGGGTCGCCTTGCCTAATACCTCTGGAAGCTGGGAACAGCTGTGAAGGGCAGCCATTGATAAGCCTGAGTAGGACACCGAAGAGATACATCCCATAATCCAATCTGTCCAATCTTGAGAGAAGCCAAATTGCCTCATTACTTTGACGAAGAAGTGCAAATCCACTCTATCATAAGCTTTCGATAACTCTAAATGCATGAACATAGATGGAGATTTCTGTGCTTCCATGGAATGGATGGATTCTTGAGCAAGAACTATCTCATCCACAATCTGTCACCCTTCCACATAACCTCCTTGTTCAAGGGAAATAAGCTTATGCAAAAGTGGTTTCAGCCTCTCCACCATGATCTTGGTAATGAATTTGAGAAGAACATTACATAAAGCTATTGGTCTAAAAGCTGAGATATGTTCTGCATCTTGAGCCTTTGGGACCAGAGATATATAAGTTTTATTGATTATCTCCAAAATTTCTTTAGCCTTCTTGGCTTCTTCCATCACCTCTAATAAATCAACATGAAGAATATCTCAGAATTATTGGTAAAATTCAATGGGAAATCCATCAGGCCCCGGGGTCTTCCCTTTTTGCATTTTGAAAACCACTTGTTGAAGCTCATTGATAGGAACAATATGGGAAAGATTTTGAGGGCATAAAGTTTCCAGCGATCAGGCCCTAGGGTCTTCCCTTTTTGCATTTTGAAAACCACTTGTTGAAGCTCATTGATAGTAACAATATGGGAAAGATTTTGAGGGCATAAAGTTTCTAGCGATTAACTAGTTGAGGAAAGTCCCTACAAACAGCTGAACTTAGGGACAGTAGTAAGGATTGGTAGGTGGTGTGGTTTGATGGTGGTTTGGATTGGGGGGCAGATCAATGGTCTATGGATGAGTGTTGTAACCCTTTTGACCTTTGGATAAGGCCCAAGAGTCATCTTAGATATGTTTTTAGAATTAGGATGGTAGTCTAGAATAAGTTGAAAATGGTTGAAAACTGATGGAAATAACCCAAAATTTTGTAGTCCTATAAGAAGAGGTTTTGTGCAATAGGACTAGTGATGCCAGTTGAAAAGTGTAAAAGGGTCCAAGCCCTTTCAAAAACCCAGTTTTTACCCTAATAAAAAAAAAGTATCATAGATGAAAGCATAGCCACAATACAAACGAAGTTAAAATACAAACAAGTAATAAGGAATAAACTTTCCATAGCCAACTATCCTGACCATTATTATATCATAAATGGAAGTGTATACAAAATATATATAATACAAGCGTGCCCTGCCAGTTGAACTCAACTTATCCAACATTTCTTTTTGCTATCAAAATCATAATTGAATGGTTACCATATTTATAGTTTTAGGCTAGATGTAAACCAATAAAATTATGTGTAGTCATTACTTTGATGTTTTTTAAGCTAATTTGTAACTGTATTGAAATATTTCTTAACGATTAGACTTTATTAACTGCCAGGTTCAATCAAAATAAGAACTGTTTTCTCAGGATCATTTAAATTTGTTAGTAGTAAGCATGAACCAGAAGTCCTAACAGTACACAGATGATGACTAATAGTTCCCTCTTGAATGCCACTTTCAAACCTGTTCGAGATAAGGCCAATTTGAATTTGTTGTTAAAAGGGGGATGGGAATTATGAACCTGATATTCAGATCAGCTCAGTTGGGTCTTAAAGGATCTATATTGACTCTCAAATCATGCAATAAATGGCAAGTTCTACCTATGGCATTACCAAAACTGTTCGACAGTATGGTAAAAAAATTGAAATCCTTGAAAGAAACTATCATGATTAAGCTACGTGGAACACGATATTTAGTAGCTACTTATTTGAGCAAGTTGGATGTATACAGCATGTTGGGAATGAACTTTATTTCATAGCCAATATTGGATTAATCTTGAATGTGTAGAGGCCAATTTTTCATCTGAGAGATCTCCCTCTAAGTTTGTGAAGTAACACACTAGCTACCTACATTTAACTAGCAAAGCAAAGCAAATCTGAAACTTCAATCACAATAACCAAGTACGCAATGTCGAATTGATCTGAAACTCAGAATTCCGACTTACGGAAGATCATGAAAGTGCAATTCAAAAATAATAGAGTATAACAAATCAGAAAACAGATATATAAGAAAAATAATAGAATGATTTTATTGCTCAGAAAATAGAGTACAATGCAAGCAATCTCTAAGAAGAGATGTGAGGCTATAACATTTTTTCAATTGGTTATATGGGATTGAAATGGGCCCCACCCATATTACATCACCACCACATAGTGGTATTACAATAAAGCTTGGATATTATCCATGTATCGTTTGGCAAGATTTGAACCTTGGTCTCCTCTTTAAATGTTGAGGAATCTAACCGGTTGAGCTAATGCCACTTGATGTGAGGCTATAACATTGCATCCATTACTCATGCTTTTTACACTCGGGTGCATCTCTCTTTATACAAGAACTGGTGTGTTGTAAATCCACCATATTGAATATGGAAGGTCACCCATATGGATATTTGATGGTTCGTTTTCTGTGAGTTAGAAGATTACCCATATGGAAATGTGGCGATTCACCTTCCATGAGTTACAAAGTGCATATTAAATGAAAATTACATGCATATGACTTGTCCTTTGTTTTCTACTGCTGTGTTAACATAGCTAGAGATGCATTTTGGCTAAAAAAAACTATAAATAGAAAATTGTTATTTTCAAAATGTATTTTGTTTTGCATTTTTTAGGGCCCCCGAAGTGTTTTTCCCCAAAAATTGTTGATGACAATTGCTTGCAAAAATTGTTCTTCTCTCTCTAATCTTTCCAACACTTCCTAAATGGATCAAATTGGAGTCCCAAGCACAAAGTTATGCCGCTAACAGTGCAGTTAGGATCAAAAAAATAGATTTTCTGACATTTTCGAGCATAAAGCCATGCTGCAAAAAGGTCACATGCCTAGATCATTTGTCCTCACTTCAAAAGCAATGGTACCCATTGCTTCAAATTTTGACATCAAAAGCGGAAATTGTTTCTTTATTTAATATTTATTAAGTCATTCCCCTTGGTGACCAGGTTGACCTCCTTGACCACTTTGTATATTTGAGTGGACTGCCTTCTAGTGGTCCTGGTCCATGTGTCAACAATCTAATCCTCCTCCACTGGTGTTAAATTGTTTGGATTGAGTACCTCAATGTCCAACAGTTCTGCTACTAGAAGTGTTCAACAAAGGTGGATGATAGGGCCTAAGAAGTTCAACATTGAATATTGGATGCAAACCAAGATAAGATGGAAGATTCAATTCAAAGGCATTTTCTCCCACCTTCTTGGTGATGGTGTATGGTCCATAGTGAAGAGGTTTGATCTTCCTATGGGGTCCTACAAGTCTCTCTTTCTAAAGACATAACCATACCTTATCTCCAACCTTGAATTAATGTGGAACCCGATGCTGGTCATGGCGTCGCTTATATTTCTTATTTGTCATTTCCAAGAGGTCACGAACATGTTGGATGTGTTGAATCTGTTCCATAAACCGTGCTTCCTTTTCTACTTATTTTTGTCCATGAGGTGAGTACTCCATGGGTTGCAAGAGGGCTACATCAATGTGTGCCGAGGGTTGGAACCCCAAACAAACATGAAATGGGCTATGTTTAGTAGAGTTGTGCAAAGCTTGAATGTACCCATCCTAAATGTGGGGGAGGCTCTCATCCCATGTGTGTGGACACTTGGAATTATAATTCGAACATGTACAATTAGTCGATTCACAACTTTTCTCTACCCATCAGTCTGAGGACGGAAGGTTGTAGACATAGTCAATTTAGTATCCATCATGCTCCATAGAATAGACCAAAAGTACTCAAAAGTATGTTATCCCTATTAGTTACAATGGACTTTGGCAAGCCAAAGTTGAGCCAGACATGACTAAATTAAAGCTTATCTGTCTCCTCAGTTGAAATGGATTTCTTACAAGGAATCATGATAGCCGTTTTTGAAAAACGATCAACTACTACAAAAACACAATCATTACCATGCTTGGATGTGGGCAAACCTTACAGGAAATCCATGGAGATAGATTCCCAAGTCTTGGATGGTATTAGCAATGGTGTGTACAGTCCCTGCTTCTTGTTGGTTGGTTTGACAACACCGCAAAAGGTACATAACTTGATGTACCTCTCAACATCGTTCCTCATCTTGCACCAATAGAAGTACTTTTGAAGTTTTGCCAACATTTTTTCCACCCCAAAGTGACCTAATACTTTGCTGAAGTGTGCTTCCCAAATCATCTTTGAGCGCTCACTAGCTAGTACACAAATATGTTCCATGTGGCAGAGGTGGTTATCTTGCAAATAAAAATCTGAAACATGCTTATGCATTTGCAAAATCATAATCTACTTCATACAAGGTGGACCAATTGGAAGTATCATGCCCACAGGAATCAAGAATGGTGGTGAATGCTATGATTGGAGGTTGGCTCAAACAATCTGAAACATGCTTATGCATTTGCAAAATCATAATCTACTTCATACAAGGTGGACCAATTGGAAATATCATGCCCACAGGAATCAAGAATGGTGGTGAATGCTATGATTGGAGGTTGGCTCAAACAATCTGTTGCTGAATTGGAACTCCCTTTCTTATGCTTGATGATCAAATGAAACTGCTATAGATATGTGGCCCACTTTTGATGTCTTTCATTCCATAGCTTACTTTGCGTCTAAATGAACTCCAGAGGTCTATGATCTATATGGACGATGGTTTCCTTGATCAAGATGTAGTGCTTTTATGTGCTTGGACAATGCCATAGAGCTCTTTGTCATATGTGGGTTATTTTCAAACTGCTTCAATGAATGGTTCACTAGGATAGGCAATTGGATGCCCATGTTGTGTGAGAATAGCTCCCAATGCATACTCTAATGCATCAGTCATTTACCTCAAAAGGTTGATGCAAATCAGGTAGAGAAAGTGTAGGAGCTGAACAAAATTGGCCTTCCAACCTCTCAAATGCCCTCTGTTGTGTATATCTCCAATGGAACTTGAATTTGGCACCTCCTTTGGTCACTTAGCATAGTGGCCAAGCAATATGTGAAAGCCCTAATACAAATCTTCCATATAAATTGGAAAGACCCAAAAAGCTATGAAGCTTTGCTAGAGTCTTTGGGGTAGGCAAATCTCTAATTACCTGAACCTTCTTAGGATCAACACGGACTCCCTCTTTGTCAACAATTTCCCAAGGTACTGAATCTTCGTCATGCCAAATAAGCACTTCTCCAAATTAGCATATAGTTTGTCTTTGATGAATCTGAAGTACCTATCAAACATGTTGCAAATGTTCCTCCCATGTCTTACAATAGATGAGAATGCCATTTGAGTAGACCACCACAAATGAGCTAGCATAGAGACGTATGATGTCATCCATCATCCTCATGAATGTGGCAAGTGCATTGATCAAGCCAAAAGGCAAAAGCAGCAACTCAAGTAAACCCTCCTTGGATTTGGATGCAACAGTCTTCCATGCGTCAATGGGCTTTATGGGTATTTGATGATAGCCATATTTGAGATCAATTTTGGTGAAGACCTTTGCAGCACGGAGTTGGTCCAGCAAGTCATCTATCCGAAGGAGTGGATAGAGGTTCTTCACAATGATTTTATTCAAAGCTCTGTAGTCAATACAAAGTCTCCATGTTCCATCGTTCTTTGCAACCAAGACAATTGGACTACCACATGGTGAAGCACTTGGTCTAATGTGACTCTTTCCAGTCATTTCTTGGATTTGCCTCCTGATGTCATCATTTTCATGGATTGATCTATGATAAATAGGTGCATTAGGCAAAGGATGCTTTACCTCACAATGAAGTGGAACCCCAATTGGTGACTTGAACAAGTCATCATATTCCGCTACAATCTGGTTCTATTGTGCAAGGTTTGCAATTGATGTAGCAGTGGTCCTACTTTGCGGCTTGACCATCAATAGAATGAATTTTCGTGTTTTGGCTATCATCTTTGTGCATTGTTTAGCATTGATTACGGAAACATAGGAAGAGAAACCTCTAGTATACTAAAGCACCAACCTTTGACAATAATGATGGCATTTCAGGGCCTAGACTCATATACACCATGCCTCTTCCACATAAATGGTTGACCCAAAATCACATCACAAACATCCAAGGGCATAACATCACACAAAGCGTCATCTTTGAAGGGCTTGGTGGCATAAGAGAGGAGACATTGTAAAGTGACACGAATGGCTGTCCCCAGTTGTAACCATCCACCATTATATGGTTGTGGATGCGGTGTGACAAGCAGATTCAAATCCTTCACCATCTAATTCTAATTTTGGGGCTGACCCTCTTTATCTTGATTATTTGGAGAGTCACTCTTGCCTTTCTTTGGCTGGTACTTAGTGTTCTAGTTTTTGTTATTTGTTCCTCCTTTTCTATTTTTGTTTTGTGCTTCTGCTTCAATTTGACCGCAAGTTTATATGCCTCTCCCAATGTCTTGAATTTGAAAAGGTCCATGTCCTCTCGAATGTACCATTGCAGCCCACTGCGACACTTGAGGATTCGATGCCTTTCGATATCTTGAATACCCAGCTTTGCTTCCATGTAGTGGAAAGAATCAGTATAATCTTGAACAGATTGACACAACTATTGCCATCACATAGATGGGACTTCATAGACTCCCTTGGGATTATATTCTTCCGTAACAACCTCCCTGAAATTATCCCATGTGAAAACTACTTCATCTTCATTCTCTTTCATAACCCTGTTACAATATGCTTCCCACCAATTTCAAATAGGTAATGAAGCTTTCAAGAGTGCAAAAGTGATTTTCTCACTATTAGTGAATTTATTTACAAAGAAGTATGAAGATAACTGATCCAACCAATTTTCTAAGGCATCAGCAGTAATTTTTCCTTTGAAAGTAAGAATATCAAAATTCACATGCACCTTAAAAGGTGTGGGACCACTGAATGGTGCTAAGGTAGTGAGAGGTTGTGTGGAGGAGGTTGTAAAATTTGCAGGGGGAAGTCGAAAAATTTGGGCAAAATTGTGTTGAGAAATGTAGCTTAGACAGGAACTTCTTGCACAGGCTTCAATATGAACGTGCTAGAAGTGGTTCGAAACATTTTGAATTCTATTTTGAAATTCACTTTAGTGATTTTCTATTTTTAAGTTCACTTAAGTGATTCTATTTTGTAATTCACTTAAGTGATTCTATTTTGAAATTCACTTAAATGATTTTCTATATTTAACCATACATCTCAAGATGAGATGAGATCTAATCTTAGGGTTAGAAATATTAGGGTTACCTTTTTCAAAGATAAAAGGAGAAGGTCAAGAGTGTTTTTATACACACAGAAAGAAAAGAAGGAAAACAGATTGCTGAAGGAAAACTGCAAGCTTAGGAGGGGAAGAACAGTGAAATTGCTGACCAAAAAGGCAGCAAGAGAGCAGGGTGTCCTGCTGTAGTTGTAGCCTCCTTTATTTGTAATATTTCAAGTTCAAAAATATATTTGATTTCTGTTGTTCACGCTGTTTATTTTTCCAACCATCTGTGTGACTGTTGCATGTTTGAATAAATTCTTTTCAGATCTGATTTATTTTAAAATAACATAGGACAGCAGTTACCTAGGGTTAGGAAAATTTACAATTTGATCCATCATCTCATTCATCTATTTCATGAGGGCTTCGTTCAACATATCCTTGAGAGGATCAACTGTCTCGGTGTTGTCCATTCTAGTTTTCACTTGAGATCATTTGGAATGACAAGGGAGATAATCAGAGGGATCTTGCGTCTAATACCAAACTTTCGATATCCTAATTTTGTGTTTATGGACATACACTCAAAAGACAAATCACTCTATTACCATTGATCCAAAACTTAGAATTTTGACTTTAGTAAGATCATGAAAAAATGCAATTCAAAAATAACAAAGTAGAACAAATCAAAACATAGAAATATAAGCAAAATAACAAAATGATTTTATTGCTCAAAAAATAGAGTACAATGCAAGCAATCTTTGAGAAGAGATGTGAGGCTATAATATTGCATCCATTACTCATGCTTTTTATAGTCGGGTGCATCTCTCTTTATACAAGAATTGGTGTGTTGGAAATCCATTGTATTGAATATGGAAGGTCACAAGTATAGAAATGAGGTGGTTCACCTTCCATGAGTTAGAAGGTCACCCCTATGGAAATGTGGGTGACCTTCTAACAGAATGATTTTTTCGCTTAGAAAACAGATTACAATGCAAGCAATCTTGAAGAAGAGATGTGAGGCTATAATATTACATCCATTACTTGTTTTTTTTAGTCAAGGGTGATTCTCTCTTTATACAAGAATTGGTGTGTTGGAAATCCACTATATTGAATATGGAAGGTCACCCATATAGAAATGTGATGGTTCACCTTCCGTAAATTAGAAGGTCACCCACATGGAAATGTGGTGATTCACCTTTCTGAGTTACAAAGTGCATATTAAATGAAAATAACATACATATGACTTGTCCTTTGTCTTATACTGATGTGTCAACATAGCTAGAGATGCATTTTGGCCACAAAAATCTAAAAATATAAAAAATACTATTTTTAGTAAGTATTGCTTTGCATTTTTGGAGAGCCCCTGGAGCGTTTTTTCCACAAAGTTGTTGGCAACTCTGTCTGCAGAAATTATTGTTCTGTCTGTAATCTTTCCAACACTTCTTGAATGGATCAAAACAAAGTCCCGAGCAAAAAGTTATGCCCCTAACAGTGCGGTTAGGATCAAAAATATAGATTTTTGGGCATTTTCGAGCATAAAGCCATGCTGCAAAAAGGTCACATGCCTGGATCAAAAGTTGTCCAAATCAAACAAGTTAATAAATGGTAAAGTTACCTATATGCCGCAACCATGCCATGAATATGGTGAGCTAAAGCACTTTTCTCCAGATATCACTTGTCGATTAGGTCTTGGCTGGTTAAAGATGGATTTATCACTGTCACATTGAGAGCTTGAAGCCAAGGAAAAAAGGCTTAAAAAAATGATATATATATATATGGCCATCCAAAGTTCTTAGAAAAGAGGGGTTTGACCAACTAATTCAGACTCAGTTAGTGAACCCACTTTACAACACATAGCTACCACTCAATGGATAGATGCCAGATTCTCTGTAGGATATTATGAGCCTAAATTGTAGACATTGAGATCTACTATTCCCCAACTTTATTCTCTCAAATAGCAGTCTCATTCCACTCCTTTTAATTCCACCGTTGACCATATGAAATCTTCTATCTATCAATATAACTGTCATCTCATCAAGAGGACATGTAACATGACATCTTCTAACAGAGATTTATCCATCAGTTTATTATGAGTCTCAATTTAGGACAACAATTTATACTATTCCCAAACTTTGTTCTCTCAAAGATGTTACACTGTTGATTAGCCCAAATAGCAGTTTCATTCCAGTGCTTCTAATTCCACCACTTACAATGCGAAGTCTTCTATCTATCAAGATAACTGTTCATCTCATCAAGAGGATGTAGGCTCCATTACCATTGCATCTTCTAACACAGATTGATCCATCAGGAAGACAAAGTCCAAGCCTTCTTTCCTATGTTGCATGGGAACAGGTAGTGTATCTGATATGGCAAGTTTTCAAGACCCCCTAATATGGATATGGCTGGATATGACACTATAAAAGCATATGCATAAAACATATAACACAAAAGTGTTTACTCATTTATAAATTCTGAACAGGACATTTTCATTAATTAAGAAGATGTCAATGATCCTTTAATTTAAAATTTTATTTTCTAAAAATTGTGTGTTCTTTTTTAAATTTCATGTCATGGGTACAGCTCTAGATGTGCCTTAGACTATATCCAATAGGGACATGTGTTCGGATATGTATGGATACAATACCTATGTATTCAGATACATTTGGATATGGTATCTGAGAAGTACTGTATCTATATCCTTATCTGATACATGGATATGGGTACCCAAACAAGAGGATTGTCAGAAACAGTTATTCTGCTTCTTTCTTTCTTTCTTTTTTTCCTTTTTGGTTCCTTCTCCTCCAACCAATGGTTTCCACCTCAGCATTGCACTGTCTTGCTCAGTTGTTTAGAACTTTCTAATTGGCTTCATCAAAAGATCCAAACCTTGCGGAAGATACACCAGCGGTAAGGTTTGTAATGTTCTATTTTATGGCAGTACTGTTTGGACAATTCTTATAAAGTTTGAAGTGACCCTATTCCTGAGAAGCTTGTTATAGAAAAGGTGAAGTTTCAAAGTCTAATGCCTACTCCCAAAAATATTTGAATGCTTGAGGTCTATTTTTTCCAGTCTTCCATAAAAGGTATACCAAGGTGACGAAATCTCATATACACAAATTTTGGAGGAGGTGGTTGCTTGCATGTCTTTAGTAGGGATCATACTTTTACAATTAAATATGCTATTGCCCGAAAGGTACATTCATTCAAGAATTTCAACAGTAAAGCACAAAAAGGTATCCAAACTGTCCTTGGGAGTGAAGTTCTTTTATGGGGTAAGGCAAAGTATGGCACAGTGATTAATTTCAATAGTGGAGCAAATACATACATACATACATATATATATATATATATATATATATATATATATATATAGTATGTATGTATATATATATATCGACTTTATTTAGGAGTGAAGTTCCTCTATAGGGTAAAACCCAGTTATGGCATAGTCAAGGGTCAAATGAACCAACAATCACCTGATCATCCTTTTCAGACAGCACAGCAATCCGTGGAAGTGAGTTAATGTCGAAGAACTTCATACAAGGACCATCTAAGAGAGATTCCACAATCTAAAATTGAGCTCTACTCAAAATCAAGATTCACAATTATCAACTAAGCACTGATTAGAAAATTCTTGATCTACTTCACATGCTTCTTGCCTTTTCTATCCCTTTCAGACCTTTTCCTTTCTTCCTCTAAAAAGGTGTTTTTCAGGCAATGTTAATTGTTTGGTAACATGTCTACAATACTGCAGTTGTTGAGTCACAGACCTGATATCTCACCTGGCTAATTCTTGTATGTTCTATGTTACTGAACCATGGTGTTGTGAAGTCAATACCATCTATTAGTGCTGATAATGCTTTCAAGGTACTGGAAAAGCAGTACCTTAAAATTTCAATTGATCCTTTTCAAGATAATCTCACAAGCAATATCTTTCTTGCAATTGTGCCTTATCAAGGTATCGAGTAGGTGATATCTCAAATCAAAATTCTCACATAACTATGTGATTGTCTCGAAAGTTGTGGTGTTTCTTGCAATGCATCATGTCCACTATACCTCAAGCTGTTGTCGTTGATCCTGAAAGAAAGTACCACCTAGGTGATACCTTGAACCATTCTCATGGCACTATCTCCTATTGAAAATTTGTGGTCTAAAAAAAGGTGGGGGACACTTAACTTTGAGTCTGTATGATAATGTTGCAAGCCCTGCATGATATCACAAAAGCTATATGTCAAGCTGCCATTGCAGAACCTTACACAAAGTGTCACCCCAATGAACCTCAAGTAATGAAGGATCACAATTATTGATAAAGATGCTCCTACATCAGACCCCCCTAGACAGAATGACGAGCAAGCTGCCCAGAATTTGAGACCATGGTACCATGCCTGCAATATCTTGAGGTCTCGATATCTTTGCCAAAGATGATCTGTAGATATCCAAATTGTTTTTCTACTCCTTAACCTTCCTCTAAACCAAGTATTCTTTGTAGTTCTTTCATCAAGTTTTCTTGGTACTCTTTTATTCCAAAATTCAGCTTCTTCACATTCTTTCTCTTGATGGAATTTTGTTCCACTTTAATAACCAAGTTCTTGAATTTTTTGCCTCTAGTTCGCTAGCATTTCTTCTTCAGCTTCAACATCTTCAACTTATATGCTTGTACAATTTTTCCACATTGAAAATGGGCAAAATATCTAATCTTTTAGGCAACTCTACATCATCTGCATTATCTAAGAAGTTTCTTAAGATGGCCAATTTTCTTATATATAAAGTTTCCTTTGGAAACCCATCTTTGCTCAATCATACCAATGTTGAATCTCCAAATGATTTCATTCTTCTAGCTTCAACTTCTTAACTTGTACTTATAGTTACTTTCCTGCAACTTTGGTTTCATCATCTATGCAAATCCCACATATGCTCAAGAAACATTTTTATTTATGTACTTTTGTTTGACATTAGCAAATCCAACAAATCTATTACTCCCCTTAAAGAAATGCCATATAAAATCTAGAATGGTGTAGTTCCTATAGATCGGTTCACAAAATTGTTATATGCAAACACTAGTTGTGATAATGCTCTTTCCCATTTTGTCGGCTTCTTCCTTGTCAAGCATTTGACAAAATTTCTCTAACTTGAATTCACAGCTTCTGTCTGCCCATCTATTTGTCACCAACCACTGCCGGAGTTTCTGAAAATGACTAACCCAGTGTCTCTATCCAAAGTTATAATTTTGTGCAGACCATGCAAACAAATAACCTCCTTGAAAAATAAGTGTGCTATATGAGTCACATTACTAATCTTCTTACACGTAACAAAATGAGCAACTTCTTCAGAATGGATAAACAAGCACCAAACTTAAATCATTCCCTCTCTATGTTCTTATCATTCTTGGCATACTACATGAAATCCATGGTCAATCCACCAATGGTTTATAGTGCACTATTCTGACTCTTACCTTTTGCTAACTAACAAAATTTGCACACTGCTGTACCCTTTCTTACTTCCTGGAGTATATTCAAGTCACCCTTGGGTGAGGAAGGCATCCATAGAGGTAAAAACCTCCCCACTTCATGTTGAGGAAAAGATAAACAGGAAAACAAACAACATAGAGGGTCAGCTCTCAATGAGAGAAATAAGTGTTTAATAGATAATGATGAGTGTATTTTCATTGTGGTCAAAGACATTGTTGTTGACAGTGAAAAAGTAGAATGTCAACCTAGAGCGTGACATAGACGTCTATGGCGACACAATGAGTGATGAAGGTGCACATGGCAACGAGGTTCATGACAACGACGAAGGTGTCCATGATGTAGGACCGCACGACAAAGTTGTTTGTGATGAAGCTCACAAGAGACAACAAGGCGATTGGCGATTGGAGATTGACTACAGTAGAGATTCCAACAGAAGGTGCATCTAAAGGGGCATAGGACAGGATTCCAACACAAAAGCAACACCAAAGAAGTGCATCCAAGAGTAGGTAGAGTTACAACAATCAACCAAAGTCGATAAAAGTCTATGCACAAAGGCCATGAAGCTTAAGCATAGACGTTGGAATGCGTCTTAGTGCCAAATTCGAAAGAACGGTTGACAAAGGACTCACAACAACAATGAAGGTGACGAGTCAAAAGCAACTAGTGAACAATGTGCCAACCCAATGCCACATAAACCAAGCTAGAACAAATACAATGCAAGAAAAAATGGTTGCTACAAGAGACAAGCAAAAGTGTCCAAAATTCTAAGGAGACGATAAAAAAAAAAACCTATCCAACGTAAGGTGCATTACCATTTGGTGTGAGAATGATCAATATAACAAGGTAAACTTGATGCAAATATTTTCCATGAATCTCAAAGTAATGGCAATTGATTGCTTCCTGCAATTGTAGATACCATACACCACCTATGACGAGTTGAAAAGGACGTTAAGCACTATAACACCAAGCAAAAGAACAATGATTGTCGTTATGCTTTATAACACCATGCAAAAGAAGAATGAGAACATAAAAGTCCAGCAAAACTCAACTCAAGGAGCTACTTAGCAAGATGAAGATCCCATCAACAGATAAGTTTAAAAGATGTTATGGAAAGACTTTTTCTGATATTCTTGGCGAGCTCTTTTTTATCTAATTAACAAGTCAACAATTCAAGCAAATTAGCAAGTGGCTTGCCACACTAAAAGAGTTTGTCTTTCAAATAGTGTTGTCGCCTCGAAGAAAGCATGTCATAGTCAACTAATAAGGATTAACGCGTAAGTTTGTTTGTGTACATTTTTCTATTTAGTTTGTTGTGCCCACTTGGGTAAGTTGTTGTCCCCACTTGGGTAACTTGTTATGCCCACTTGGGACAGTTCAATATGCTGCTGAATTCTGATTGTTTGTATGTGGTTTATTATAACCACAAGATTCTTCTATGTATGCCTATTTAAGGCTTCGAGTGTGCAATAATCATCAGCCAAAAATATTGCCATATCACTAGTATCAAAGTTGTTTCGATACATGCTACCCATAGGCTAATCTCCAATGTGGGCGAGCTCAACTTGTCATTGCATATTGCAAATATTTGATATTCAAATTTTTGGCAACTATCCGTGTGCAATTTGAACCTCAAGGAAAGAAACGAATATAGGCATAGTGAGATGAGATGCAATGAGATGCCTCCATATTTCAATCTCGTCCGACAAGAATATCCTCATGGATTCTGCTTGTGAAGAAATTAACCTCTACAAATGAGCCCCTCTGTTTCAACGAAAGTTCTTTTGCTTTGCAAGCCACGCTCTTCTTCGCCTTTGAATCCACAATAGAACAACACCTCTGACTAGCATAGCCACTAGCGTGACGCTTACTCCTATGGTTACAACTAAAGCTTGAAGGCTTTTGGTACAGCAACAAGTGCCACTCCTAGTGTCATCCCCAAATCCTTTGGCATAGAAGCACTAATAGGAGCTCACAATATTGTGACATGTGCCTCCCTTTGATGAATTGTAACATTGATTGAATTTAGAAGCCAAGCATTCATTGCATCAAGTGCCATTGTAGTGTGTGTCTCCCTCGTAGCCATTTCTACACTTACATAAATAACCCCACTCCTTGTCTTGACATTCTGCATTGTGAGCACAATAGTATGAACTCTTAGCTTTAGCACAGCTACATGTATCATTTAGAATAGCCCAATATAGATGCATTTGGTAATCCCCACTCTTTTAAGTCTCATATGCTTAATTCAGACATAGAAGCCCAAATTGTTTCCATCAATTACGGCGGAATGGCCACAGGTTCCATTGTACTTAAAGTTCAAATCCTGAATTTCAAGAGTGGCTTGGAAGAACACACTTGTATTGAAAGGCAAAATATGTAACCATCGACGTGCTTGATGTGGCATTCAACCAAACACAACTGGCAAAAGAGAAAATTTCTGCTAAGTATAGAGGCCCACATCCTTCTTTTTCATTTGGCACCTCTATAACATCATTTTCAGGATAGACACAACCGTCGACATCAGGTAGACAGTTATTTTCTTCTCCAGTAAAGCAAGTTCCTTCTTCAGCAAAGCTTTCTTTCTCTTCACCAAGAAGACAATTTTTTATCTTGTCTAGGAAATCAGTCTTCTTCTTCTTCTCCTCCTTATTCTTTTGATGTAAAGAAATCTAGTAAGAATTGTAATCATTATAACAAGCCACAACATGTAAGGTCTAAGTGTTTTGCTTGAAGCAATAGACCTTGATTGTATCATCTCATGATAGGAAAACGAGTAACGTTCCCCTCGAGACTCATGGTAAAGATAGGCCATATGAGGAATTGAAAGGTCAACTCAACAAGGTCACCTTGATGCATCACTCTTCCACTTTAGGGGGTCAAGATAGTTTGTTTGTCACTCGTGCCCACCTCACACGACTTCTCAATGGATTGTATCATTAACAATGGCTCGCAAAACCTAATTGCGAGATCCAAAGTCAACAAATTGCATTTGTCGATGGACCCTTATCCATGTACTCTTGGATGGAAGAATCTTGGTTCATCCACATTGACCACTCACATATGCACTTGCCCTTTGCTTTTGGTCCCAAGTACATGGATGATGTCTCCTATGATGTGAACGATCTAGATCGTTGAGGATTGTTGCTTGGCAAACCATATCAATACAAATTTAGTACACAACAACACCTATACAATACAAAAAGATGATAAAAAGTACCTAATAAAGAGCGCTACAAAAACAACAAATTTGGTACTCACCTGTAAGCAAGCACGCAAAGCAATCAATCAAAGCCACACCACTACTTTTGTCAGGCCACAAAATAATCCAAAGCAAGTAAGCACAACATTCTCCACTCAGCATGTAGATCTTCGACAACTTTTGGAATCATATTTTGATGTGTTTCCAAAACCTAAAGCACTTAAAGCCTACAAGAGGAAAAAACAAAATTGAAAAGAGAATATCACATTGTGATGGAAGACTGCCTTTCTCTACAGAGGAAAATGAAAGAATCTCCAAGATGAGAAAATGGTCGTCGAACAGGAAAATGTCATCCTCTAGTTGAAAGTTGGATCCATAACAGAGCAGATTAAAAACCTACAATCACTAGTCTTTGAATTGAATGTAGACAGGGAGAAGACATCCAAGACTCTATTCCAAAATCATGAGCACACCCAGAGTCAGGAAATCACAATGGAGGAGATTGAACACCTAAACAAGCACATACAGTTTGAGAAACAATCAATTAAAGTTGACTACCAACTTGTATGTAACAATTCAAAACCTTTCAATCCATGCTCAAAAAACAACAAGAAGAGCATTCTAGGTTTTCTGCTAACAGGGATGGTCATATGTCATATGTGCATCAACTTTAGAGGGCAAAAGATGAACTTCAGCACAAGGCAAACAGTAAGGTCAAGCCTCTTCACTATGAACCTTGCACTATCATTTAGCAAGTGTCTGAGAATGCTTCTCAACTTGATCTTCCAGCTCACCTGGTGATTCATGATTTTGTTGATGTCCTCAGACTATATGATGAATCAACATTGGAGTCCAAGCTTCCCATTAGCCATCCTATAGATGTTCTTCTTGATTTCCAGCTCCTTCTTGATACAAATCAAGTTTTTGATACATGCGCTCATCAAACCCGACATGGTTCCATTACCTCTTACCTTGTAGCCAAACAAGGACAACTTCCTCATCAAGCCCAATAGGTTTCTCATCATTAGATGTCTCAGCTATTCCCTTCTCTTTTGCAAGTATTGGAGTCCAATGCTTCTATTGTTGAAAGGTATGATGAGAAAGAACGTGTAATTTTGTTTATGCACATTTGTTTGTTTAGTTTGTTGCAACCACACGGGCAAACTTTGCAATTTGTTATGCCCACTTAGGCAAGTTGTTATGCCCACCTACGATAGTTTTAGCATGCTACCAACTTCTGATTATTTGTTCGTGGTTTGTTATAACCACGAGATTCTTTTGTATAAGCCTATTTAAGGCTTCTTGTGTGCAATAATCATCAGCGATAAATATTGCCACATCATCAACCAATTATCCCAAATTCACACAAGAGAACCTCCCAATAGGATATCAAACGAGTTTTTGGACACCCGTTTCAAATTGCAATGTTGCCATCTTAGTATAAACATAGAAGTACTTACTTGTCCATGCAAGATTTACCAAGAGAGTTGCCAACATCCAAGAAGAGAAAGATTGTGCTCAAGGACCCTTCCAAATATTTGAGGATACGTTGTATAAAATGTGACCTCACTTGATACCACATTGGTTTGTGTTGGAAGAAGAAATATACAATTTGCTAAAGGAGGCATATGAAAGATTGGCAAGTTGCCACATGGGACTTGATGCAATGGCAAGGAAGGTGTTGCTTGTCAAAATTTAGTGGTCAACCCTGTTTCATGATGCCAAGGTGTGAGTTATATCATGTGCCACTTGTCAAAGGAGAAGAAGCCGCTAAAATGTGACTTCATGCTTTTGCATCTATCCCATCCATAGGAACTGTTCTAGCAATGGTTTTGGACTTCATTGAACCCCTAAAGCCAAGCCTACGATGGAGAGGCGCATATATAGTACTTGCAATGGAATACCTAGCAACTTAGAGTTATTGTGTTAGTAACTATAAATATTACCTCATTTAGGTAGATATAATTTACCTCATGGTAAAAAGTAAATACTTACTTTTTACCACTAGTAAATTTCTTTTACTAGTTAGTCATTGTAGTCATTTTGACTACGTTGGTTAGTAGGTTAGTCGTTAGCTAACTTAGGGGGAGGACTCCTAATTTACGCTAGGGGATATTTTCTAGATATTCCTAGCGCCTATCTTATGCCTCCTAAATGTTGTATTTAAACATGATAAATTTCTTAATGCAATGTTAATTATTCTTTGTTGAATTGGGCTCACTCTCGCTTACTAACATTGGTATCATCGCAACCGGGTGGCCTAATACCACTAGTAAATTTCTTTTACTAGTTAGTCATTGTAGTCATTTTGACTACGTTGGTTAGTAGGTTAGCTGTTAGCTAACTTAGGGGGGAGGACTCCTAATTTACGCTAGGGGATATTTTCTAGATATTCCTAGCGCCTATCTTATGCCTCCTAAATGTTGTATTTAAACATGATAAATTTCTTAATGCAAGGTTAATTATTCTTTGTTGAATATTGGGCTCACTCTCGCTTACTAACATTGGTATCATCGCAGTCGGGTGGCCTAATACGAGCTCCGCTCGTTCCACCCGACCTGGACCTAGCACGGTCTTCGAGGGCCCTCAGGACCTACACGGATCCCTAGGCGGGCCCGCAGGCCCACATCACCGGGCGGCCACGGGAGAGGGCCCGCAGGCCCACGTCACCGGGCGGCCACGGGAGAAGGCCCGCAGGCCCGACAGCTCCCGCCACAAGGCGGCCTCGGGAGAGGGCCCACAAGCCCACGTCACCGGCGGCCACGGGAGACGGCCCGCAGGTCCGACAGATCTGACAGCATTCTACTGTCCGACCTGTCAGGCCTAACAGGCCGACAGAGTGCAGGCGGTACAGATCCGACGACCGGGATCTGCGAGGGCAGGAGCGCCCTCCGATCTCCGGCAACTGGCGGCACAGATCCGGCGACCGGGATCTGAGAGGGCAAAAGCGCCCTCCGATCTCCGGCGACCGGATCAAAGACCCTACACCTGCGGACAAACTCCCGGGCACAAATCCCGAGGACAATCGTAGTTGGGACCCACGCATGCTCGGGCACAGATCTCGAGGCACTGACTCAAACCACTCTGGCGACACGTGGCGGCTAGACGAGACATTGGGCACAGCTCCCGAGGTGCTGACATGGCACTGCCACTGGACTCAATCTAGACACGTGGTGGACAGCCACTGTACTGGACACGTGGCGAACAACCACTGGACGACGGACCGGACTGGACACGTGGCGGACAGCCACCGGACTAGACACGTGGCGGACAGCCACTGGACGACGGACTGGACACGTGGTGGCCACGTGGTGGACAGCCACGTGTGCCACCTGACACGTGGACCCCTCCGGCCGCACCACGTGGGCGGCAGCAAAAGGGGTCCGACAGACCCTAATTGCCCGCAGGCAATCAAAGAGCACTGTGTGCTCTGTTGCTTTTAAGCAACATAAAATCGCCCGCGCGAGCGATGTGGGATAAATCCCACAGTTTTCCCCGCCCGTGCGAGGAGTGAAGGGAAAGGGAATATCCTTCCCTTCCCTTCACGTCGGGCCAGCTAGCCCGACCGGCGGAGGGGCTAGCGCTAAGGCGCTGGCCGACGGGAGGTCGGGAGTTCGACTCCCGTCGGCCCCAAAACGTCTATTTTTTTGCTAAAAAAAAAGCGGGCGGTGAAATGGACCGAGAAAAAAAAAAAAAAGGTAAGATTTTTTTATTTTTTTAATTATTTTTTAGTTAATTTTATTAATAATTTATTTTTTATATGAAAATCATTTTACATTTGTTTTAAGTGATTTTTTTATGAAACTAATTTTATTATTAATTTAAATTAGCTAGAATTAATTAGATTAATATATTAAAAATCAATTTTGGGGGAATTTTTTTTGCAAATTTACAAATTTTAGAGTGCTTTTGTTTTCTCACAAACAAGGAGATATAAGACATATAAGAGCCTCATTTTTTTTGCAAATAAGAAAACCCTAAACTCTTCTCAAACCTTGTTAATTTAGCATACAATAAAGGTTCAAACATGAATTCTTTTTTGCCAAATTGTAACACAAGGAGACAATTTTTTTTGTAAAATTCAAAGGCAAAGTGTGCATTTGTTTTCTCCAAGGGGGATATAAGACATAAAATTGCACATTCTTTTTTGCAAAAATTTGAGAAGAAATTGTAACCTTGGGTCCATCAAAAACTAAGTCGTGTGTCGACTAGTTCTGGAAGCCTTCCAAATGCGGGTCGTGTGTCGACTTGTCTTGGAAGGAGTGCTCAAAATTGTTAATTTTGCAAAATTCAGGGGAGAAGACAACATTGTACTTCTTTTGCAAAATTGGAAAACAAAGTAGGAGACATAAAAATATCATTTTTTGCACAACACAAAACACACATTTTGTTGCAAAAATTAAAAGGTGCATTTTCGATTTTACTCGACACCTTTATTGGCAAATTAGGTGCATTTTCGGTTGCATCCGACACCTAGGTGATAAGAATTTTGTGGGCATTCTTGTTTGATTATTGCATTATTTCTTTTGCAATTATAAGTCATAGAATCAAGAACACACTAAACCCCAAAATTTCACAAATTTGTGTAAATCCTTGCACAGATTTAAAGCCAAAATTACTTGATATTCTCTCCTAAATCAACAAAACCCCTAATTCACTCTTATTTGTTTGGCTTAATTTCCTCCAACTTCTCATCCTTCTTGAAGGGTGTTAAGGCAGGTGCCATTAAATATCTGTTTGAGTGAATTATATTTTGGTACTCTTTTAGGGTAATCAAAAGAAAGAACAAGTTTTTTTGAAAATAAGGAACCTTAAAAGTTGCAATCCTTTGCACTAAGGGGGGATAATTCCTTTCTTCCTTCAAACATAGATTTTGACTTATAAAGAGGGAAATAAAACTTGTAAAGGCAATCAGAAAAGTCCAAGTCATCAACATTAAACCTTTTCTTTTAGACTTCATAATAGCAATCATGCTTGAAGTACTTACAATAAGAAAGGACAAATTGGTGAACTTTTTTGATCAAATTGCCTAGAAAAACATAGTTTTGCAAAACTTGTAAAATGAAAACCAAGACACCATTCAGTGTTGGTTTCAAAACAAGCAAAACTAAAATGGCAAAGGCACAACACAGAAGCCATCTTTCTTGTGAAGTGTCTCATTCTGATTCTGTTTCTGGTTCAAAGATAGCACAAGGAGTGCTAAATTGCTAAAACAGTTTTGTAGAGGGAAAACACATGTGTCCCTTGGGCAAAAGCACCATTTTCTCTCACTCTTCTTTTAGGCTTCATAAATAGCATAAGTTTTTTGTTTGAAGACCTTGCAATAAGGGGTGCTTGTACCTCTTTTAGGCTTCATAAATAGCAAATTCTAGGTGTTTGAAGTACTTGTAACAAGAGGAGCGATTTTTTGTGGTGTACAATTGTCTAGGAGGCAATATTTGTAAAATCCTTCACAACACTCTTGAGTTGCACACTTTTTGCAATTGATGGGGGATATCCATTTCTTTTCTTCACTGATTTTTGTAAATAGGGAAGATGACTTATAAGGGTGCATTTTCGGCTTTGACCGACACCTTAGTCACACTTCCTTCAGAAATTAATTACACTATGTTTTGCAACGAGAAGGGGGGAACTTATAAGGGTGCATTTTTGGCAGCGACCGACACCTTAGCTACCTTATCTTTTGCAAATTCATATTGTAAATGAATGAACCTTGTATGAAGTGATCTATTCTACTACACCTAGCGATTGCAGCGGCTGGTTACCCATGCAATTCGGTTGGATGATGTGATTACCATAAGGACATTCGTTGGCGTGAAGACAAAGTGAGAAATGACCCACTTTTTGCTTAGGAGCAGCCAGAGTACTGTGACAGAGCAAAGAACCAGCAGAACAACATCTTCTTCACTGTATTGGGGCAGTTATATACTTTTCCCAAATATTGTTGTATAGAGGGATATGTATGTATTACCCAAATAATGTAATAAGGGGGGATGTTAGAGTTACTGTGTTAGTAACTATAAATATTACCTCATTTAGGTAGATATAATTTACCTCATGGTAAAAAGTAAATACTTACTTTTTACCACTAGTAAATTTCTTTTACTAGTTAGTCATTGTAGTCATTTTGACTACGTTGGTTAGTAGGTTAGCTGTTAGCTAACTTAGGGGGGAGGACTCCTAATTTACGCTAGGGGATATTTTCTAGATATTCCTAGCGCCTATCTTATGCCTCCTAAATGTTGTATTTAAACATGATAAATTTCTTAATGCAATGTTAATTATTCTTTGTTGAATATCAGCAACTTGGGTCAAGGCAAGAGTGGTCCCCAACAATTTTACACGAAGTACAGCTAGTTCAATCACGAACAAATAATCACAAGGTTTGGATACCAGTATAGATCACAAATAATTGAGAGGCCATTTTGTCAACAAGGCAATCCAAAAGCTAATGTCAAACTTCCGTATTTATCATATGTTGTCTAGTTCATATCACAACCGAGCAAAATGATAGGGAGAATCAATGAACAAAGTGTTGGTCTCTATAACTTAGATGTCTTATGGAATTGAAAGACCCGACTGAGAGAAGTTGCTAGCACTCCTATGGACGTACAACCACTTACAAGCCAATGACTAGTCATACGATTTCAATTGATGTATGGGAAAGAGCTTATCATACAGGTGGAATTTCTAATTTCGCGTTGGAGAGGGTTGATGCAAAACTAGGATAAGGATAGGTTGGAGGAGAGACTCTTATTGCTAAGCAACCTAGATGAATGATAAGTGATATTGCAATGGGCTATCGAGGTATTCCAACAATGGCCAAA
The DNA here is from genome assembly GCA_028583015.1 of Wollemia nobilis. Classification (NCBI taxonomy): domain Eukaryota; kingdom Viridiplantae; phylum Streptophyta; class Pinopsida; order Araucariales; family Araucariaceae; genus Wollemia; species Wollemia nobilis. The sequence goes on along the minus strand of JAQPPZ010002395.1, from coordinate 456,243 downwards.
AATATGGAATTGAGAAGTACTTGAGGCACATGTCCTTTAATAAGGGGAAACTTGTCTTACGATGTAATGGGAAGCAAGAGATGTAATTGGGTAATCTAAAGACCCTATGGCTTAGACCTTTCTAGATCAACAATGCACTAGATAATGGATCCGTTTTATGAAACACAATTGGATGGAACACCATGTGTTGACCTTATGAATGGCTTGAAGTTGAAGCCACACAAGTGTTAACAAAGGTCAACTTTATTAGCCTTGACATAGAGAGTTTGCATGAGTTGCCTAATGCATTAAATCAGTCCACAAACAACTCCTAGGGAGTCATGATATGTGTAGGGGAGTGCAATAGCCCCAAAGACATAGAATCAAATGCAAAGGAGGCCACTAACAGCATCGAAGAGTTGAATGATAAGGAAGCTCACCATGTGTTGTGGCCATTGCCATGGGATTGGTCAATTAAAGGAGTGAATTTGTTGACATAGGCCAGTGATTGAACAGACAGCATTGCAGCCTGATTACCCTAGAAGAGAAATGCGGGCACACATGCAGTTTCCAAGGACAAACTTACGCTCGATTCGTGTAGGTGTGTGCAGTACAACGTGATGAGGCCAACCATCCAAACGGTTAAGGCAAATGACAATGCCCAAAAAAATAGAAAGAAGAACAGACCTGATGGAGTCACTAGGCCTCTTGAAGTCCAAAGACTACGTGTATAGACGAGCTCCATGGAGAACAACAAAATCAAGGGGAACAAATTGATGATAGACCTAAGGGACCTACTATACTCTCAAGGATTGAGTGGTTGCAATGTAGTATGCATTTGGAGATTGAGCACTTACCATGCTAGAGTGAGCAATTGAATCGTTGGATGAAGAAGCTCAAAGAGTTGCAAGGGATTAGAACATAAAAAGGCAAAAGGCACAACCTACAAGAAGAAGAAGAATGATACATTAAAAAAATTTATAATATCAATGGGGCTAGCAGGATTTTTTGAGGACTTCACCAATGAAGATGAGATGGAATGTCGTCATCTAAATTTTTTAAATGAAAGAGGTCCAAATGAGGACTCTTGTCACTTATATTAGGTGATGTAGAGAACCACAACACTACATATAACCATCTTTAACTGCTTGAGCCACGATACAAAAATCATTAATCAAATTAATGATTATTTCTAAAGAAAGAAAATAAGAGAAAAGCAACCACTTACTCTCGTTTGCCACCTTTGAGTCTAGAGAATGGCATGGAAGAAAGACAGCATTGCCATACACCACAAAAGGAGAATAGAAATGCAATGTTGCAATAGAAGGCACCCAAGGGGAAATCAAATATGGTGATGACTCCATTATAGTTTCCAACAATCGAGCATTCACAGAAGAAAAAGTGAATGGGTTTTGATGCTAAGGATCCCTAGTAGAACGTCTCAGAAATTTTTAGAAACAAAAGGGAAAAGAAATAGTAGTGTTTGCCCAGCAAGGCACAAATATCGAAATCAATCCGAATCAAGGAGTCGTCCTGATAAAGAATACGTTTAGAATAAGTTTTTGGCCATCACAAAGTCATGATCCAAAGAGAAGAATGGATTTGAAGAAGGCAAAGTTTTCTCGGCTTAAGGGCTTATCATCTTCGTACTGGTCGTCCAACATGGCCTCATCCAATTGAGCGTGAACGTCAACCAAGCAAATCATATCGCCAGCCACATTCATGCCATCCACATTTGCCAGTATGTGTTCCAAGTTGGACTTGGCATCCTATACAAAGATACCATCCAAAAAATGCATGTCATCACATTGTGTCATCAACAATCTAGTAGAAGGTTGAATTATTGTGGTTTGTGGGGTTGTTATCTAGGTCAACAAATGTGCCTACTTATCGGTGGAACTTCAAACTCCTATCACCATTGCCATCCAAGGCCATCGAGACATTGTTTGTACAAATGTTATTCAAGGATACATGTCATTTGTACAATTGTAACCTAAGAAAGAATTATGCTTGTCACCCACAAGTGATTTGTCAAGGACACCATCGAAGTGTTTAATGTCGTCATAAAAAAGGACATCATCCAAGTGTTACAATGTCATCAAATGAGCGGTTGCCTTCCATCCCAATTCGTATGTTTTTGTCATAAGGCATGCAAACCACGTGAATGCTATCCTACTAGATGCCAAGGCCACCATCCTCATGTGGAAAGTCACCCAAGAGGGGTGTGTAGTTGAACTTTAGGTTGTCGTCATAGAGTAATCTCAATACACCAACAAGAAGTAAGCAGTTGTCAATACCCTTGCTTTATTTTGGAAGCCTATCATCCATATACTTGTAGTTTGGGGTGTCATTTGTACTCTTGTTGTCATCTAAAGTGTAATTGTGGACTTATCGTTTGGGGTTCTATTCGAGCATTTGTCGCCCATCCGCTTGTCCTCTAGGGTGCCATCAAGTTGGCATTAAGGTAGTACTATCACTACATACCGTTTGTATGCCATCCAACTTGGTTGTTCTTGTTGTGAGGTCGGTTGTCCAAAATTGTACCACCTAATTACAGACTTTCTAGGATCAAGTCTTCCAAGGGCACACCATCATCATTCATATTTAAACTGTTTGAGGGCATGCCATTCAAAAGTGTGCCATTGTCTATGTAAATCAAGACATTACCAACAACCAAGTGTCAGGAGGAGAGTGCATGCATACAATACCAAGACTATGCAACACCTTCGATAAGTTGCCAACAAGCAATCAGTTGTGATGTGCATTGGATAGTGAATTTTGTTCATTGCCAACAGAGGAGGGAGAGAGATCAACATCGATGCAACAAACATTATTTTGGCAAGTTGGGAGCCAAGGAAGTGCATGCACGGAATGTTGATGCACATGGTGCTGATGTCAATAGGGCAAAACTTCAATCAACGTGTGCAAAAGAAGTGTGGTTGTTGTCAGGGCAATTATCAATGCAACAACCACTTGTTCGATCCTTAACCCCTAGGTTTGTTCAGTACCAACCCCTCGAAGGATTTTAAACCACACAAATCTAGAGAACAATATTTAAGGAGGTCATGACCATATCTAGGGTTGCCATAAGAAGGAGACTGAGATCTAGATTTGCAAGAGGCTAGTGCCACATGAGGCATGACAAAGTGTAATGTTGCATCAATTGGCACCACACCATAATGCACAATAAAGACAGGTACGCCACTATCACAACTTTTAGGATAATCACCAAAAGCATCATACTTCAGCGTTCCATCATAGTTTGTCAATTAGCAATGTCGATAATGAAGCAACCTAACATTCATGCCATGTTAAGGGCACAGTTGGACAATGTACAATGTGTTCCATAGTGAATTGTGGAGGCTCATCTACACAACAGTAGACGCGATAAAGACATCAAGAAGATATAATGTCACATCCCATCAAAAGGTAGGACAAAGTAAGAAGCAAAAGAGGCCACATGGTAAGAGTTAGTTTCGACGTCACCTAGAACACACTATCAAGTCATCAGTGCAAAGACTAGTGGGAGTCACATGACGCTACCACAGGTTGAAGGAAGGATTCAAACGAGCTTCAATTCATTACATATTGCAAGTCTTGTCTTTCGACTAGGGTGCATTCCAAGAATACCCAATGGAGATGTTGCACAACTTTGACCCAATGATCAAGAACAAATTTCATGGTGGGTCACAAATGCTACGTGTGATTTCATGGTGGGTCACAAATGCTACGTGTGATATTCACAACAAAAGAAGCTACAAGATTTTATTGATCAATATTGTGATGTTAAATCCATGACATCAGAAAAAATGAAGAAATTGTCATAGCATGGGATTCGAGGCTTGCAAATGCATCTATTGCACAATGATGTGTATATGTGTGTCATGTGCTTGATGTCATGATTGTCAAGCAAGTTGCAAGACTCAGAGATCCCAACAAGGCTTGTGGCATACACGCAAGAAGTCATCATGGATGAGGTAAGCTTCAACTATGCCTCGTATTTGTCAAAAAATGTGCACGGATTTCTCCAAGGAGAGGCTAAGAATTCCCTATAACTTTTGATGGCATCACATTAATGTTGGATGCAGCACAAATACAAAACGTGCATGCAACTGGCCACTCAATCTCATGGATACAACAATATTATTTTGTTGGGTAAATGTCATATGTTGTTAGCGACAATGTGTGGGTGGTGGTCTAGGAGGTATAAGTGGCTCATGTTGCAAGGTAAAGAAGCCACGAAGATATAATTAAAATAGTAATGCACAATTGGCAAAGAACAGTAACTCTCATTGTTGGTATTAATTGAATGTATAGTAAGTTAGGGATAAACCAACACAAATTTGACAATTCATTTGAGATGACTTTAATATCCTCTAAATCAGTGTTGAAAAAAAACTTCAAAAAATCACAATTGTAAGATATGTTGCTCTTTTCTTCAGCTCTCCGATTTCTTTACAACTAGCTGATTTCTTCAAAAACCTTATAATATTTTCAACAAAAGGGTGAAAAAAATGTTGACTTATTCCTGAGCATTTGCCGAACTGATTTTTTTTTGGCCTTGTCAATAAGTAGCCAATCTTGACTCTTTCAACTTTGGTTTGTGGGATTTATAAAATATTAATTTAAAATTTGTTTCTATAGACATTCAAGAATGGCCGACATGCACGTAGACTGTGCCTTAAAATATCTTAACTTCTCAGTGTTAAATATACAGGAATTTCAAGGTTTAAATTTGCCGGGCATATGTGGGCTTGATAGGTGATATGTCTCTCTCATGCATAATAATTGATAAATAAAGGGCTCGGAGTATTATACGCATAATTGCATAATTCTCGTGATACAATATGAGTAGTGATACTAACCTTGGAGTCTCAAGGAGATGACGCCATCTTCGACGGAAGCCACCTCCACATTGCCACCGTCCGCAATGAGATAAGGCCGAACATCATTCAGAACCAAATCGACATTCTGTGCCGTGAGATCGTAGGTCGCAGCAGAATAAAGGCCGGATTTGCCATTCTCATTCCCATTTCCACTGAAGGGACTGACAACATTACTATTTTGAGGGTCCCCTTGTTGTAAGGTCTCCTTCGTCTGGCCGTCAATGACGCCGCTCCAGTCATCCCCTTCGGTGGCACTCAAAAGATTGAGCCTCCTAACCCTGGAATCCTCGTCCTCCCCCTCCACGTCATCATACAGATTCTCGCCCATGGCCTTCCTCAACTTCAATTTTTTCTCCTCATACTCCTTCCTCTCCTCCTCCGACATGGCTCTCACAGAGTCGATCCCCTTCCCGCTCTCCCACAACTCTTTATCGACAGAATTCCCAGGTGGCACTCCATACACCTCAAGCCACCTCTTCTTCTCTTCCTCCAATTTCCCCCTGGACAGAATCGATGAATCTGTAAACATCTTCACCCTAACCGAGCAGCACCTGGATGGGCCAACCCTCTCCAAGTGGGATTTTAGGGAGAGGACCACGTTTCTGGAGTAGCCCACGTATTGAATTTGGTCCTGCGTGTCGTAGATTGCATAGACGCCACCGAATTTGAGATTGTCCCTGGCGCTGACGTAGGCCTGGAAGGGCATGATGGAAGAGCCGTCATCTTCTCCAGCCTTGGCTGTAATTTGTTGGGTCTGGAGGCTGTGGAGTTCTGCACCCTTATCTCCATAAAGGAATCCATGAAGCCCTGCGTGACCCTCTGGAACGGTCTCGTCCGTCACTACAGAGGTTAGAGATTCTGCGGTGCTTAAAGGTTGGCCGCCCGAGGGATTCTGGGCTCGAGTTATGCATAGGTTTGGTGTTTTGGACGTGGTGGTTAGAGCCGATGAAGAGGTGTAAAAGGGGGGTTTGAGAGTAGGGGATAAGAAGCGGATTTGAGCGGACCGGCGAAGGGTGGAGAGCACTTTGCACGCGATGGGAGTCAGAGATGCCATGAGAGAAACCAATAAAAGAAACTGCGATTGTCACCCCCCTTCAAAGGGGTTATAACGCCTTTAGCTAGCGAATATTTTCCTTTTGTCGTCTATATGGAGGTGTGGTGTTTTGTTTTCTTTCCATCTAGGAACAAGATGCGGGGAAGTATCGATCGTTAGATCCCATCAATATGCCTAGCGGTAGATTTTAAAGATCCTGCTAGAGGTAAATCCGAGTGGTGGAGGTAGATTTTAAAGATCCTGCTAGAAGTAAATCGCTAAGATCTTTCGGAGGTAGATTTTAAAGATTCTGGTAGAAGCAAAAGCAAGAAGGCAAAGGTGACAAAGGTAGAGATGAATTCAAGTGGTAAAAAAAAATTTAGTATAACTATTAGATTCGGTACATGTGCAAAGGTTTTTCTTATAAATACGAAGTGTAAACAAAGAAAATAAGAATATGTGAAATTAACTTGAATTTAATAGTTGATATCATAGTTAATCTATTTTATGAAAAACTAATAGTTTTAAAAGAACTTACGAAGTCTTTGCAACATGAGATACTAGAATTAACCATAGTCATAAGGGAAAAAAAAAAAAAAAGTCTGGTCAGCAGACAACAATAAATGATCTTGAAACAATTTGTTCAAAGCAATTTACTAGAGACATCACTGTGGAACTGAAATCCTCTATCCTCCACTACCATGGGTCTATTCAATAGTAATGATTTTGTAAATGAATATTGTCTTTAAAATGAGTTAAGCATCAACAAGGAAATATAAAATGAAGACAAACTATTACAAATAAAAGAAATTTATACGACAATTGTAAACATGAAAGCATACATTATAAATAGAAATTCATATGACAATTGTAAACATGAAAGCATACAATTGAAAACTGGGAAAGCATAAATTATAAATAGAACACACCAAAATAAATTGAAAATCGGGGCTCGTCATGAACACTTAACATTGGTGACTTGGAGTTTTCATGGATATACATGGATAAGATGTCTCGGTCTAGGGCCCATAACTAAAGAAAACGATGGAATTGTACTACTAGAAACACATGAACATGATGGATGCAAGATACCAAATTGTGAAAGATACAAAAAGACATCGGTATGGAATGAAGTAGTACACAATGGAAAAAGACATGGAGGAGTAATAATACTAATAAAAATGTCTCCTTGTATAACTATCTCAAACCCAAGCAAAAAGAGAAATAATCCTTTACCTATGTTATATTGACTCCAAAAAGGCAAGTGGCGAGAAGAGAGCATCTCCTAATATTACATAATAGACAAAGTGTAGTTGATATTTGCTCACCAAAATTCATTTCAAGGATACAATATCTAGAAATTGAAGCAGTTCCCATGTTTTTCAAATTTTATTACAGTCCAATGTACATAAAGATTCAAATGCATAAAAGTGGGCAAGAAGAACATATTCAAGTAACTAAAGGAAATAAATTAGGAAACATTCCCATGACAAAAAAAAATTGGAAAACTTTTAAAACATCACTCAAGCAGATTATGCAAAGAGAGGAAAGAAAGAGGGTAGATACTTTTCAAACCTATAAACTTATGGATATAATCAAAGAAACCTTGGAATCATGTAAAAAGTTAAAACCCATGAAAAACATGAAAGCTTCCTTATAAATGCATGGTATGATGAAGAATGCAAAATAGTAAAGAGATCCTTGAGAACCAAGCAAAGAGAAAAACAAATAGCAAGATATATAAACTAGTGAAAACAAATAAGGAGAATACATAAATCAAGGCAAAAAGAGTTGGTATATTTTGCAAAGCATAGTCAAAGACAATTATGGAAACAGCAACAACAAATCAAAAGACACAAAAAACAATATTACATGTGAATAATGAGAGCAGTATGCTAAGCAATTATATTAGAAAAAACAAGTACCCCTATTATAATTAACACAACTGAAGAACTTTTTTATGTGAAAGATGTGAAGGCATTGAGAGATTAACAATAGGTAAATCTCAAGATATAGATGGTCTACAAGTTGAACATCTTGAATGTGAGGTTGGCATCCTAGCAATACACATCCAAATTATTTTTAATGGCATCATTAAAGGAGGCTTTCTATTGGAATGGACCTAGTTGTACCATTGCATAAAAATAGAGAAATCATATATCAGTTGATTAACTTGAATCTATCAATTGGGATTAAAGTGAAAATATGAAATAAGATCTTAGACATCGTCTTATTCATGTAGTGGTATGAGTACCACAAGGCCATGGTCTTGAGCACCACACAACCACTAGTGTTAGTGACAACCCCTAAAAGGAGTAGAGAAACAAAACCACAAGAACAAGCATGACCATCCATGTCTACCAAGGAAAAGGATAGGTTTATATTTAGATTTAGAGTGCCAAAAAAGAGCTCAAGATCCTCAACCCTCCAAAACCAAACAAAAATAATCACAATGATAGGGTTTATCAAGAACAAATTGACACAATAGTGGAAGAAAGGCCTAACTTAAAGAGATATCTAGAGACTAAAGATTATAAATAAGAAGCATACAAGGGTTAAAAGCATGATGCCATTTATGTTCTCAGTTAGCAGATAGGAAAAAAGGTCAGAATAGATGATTCACCCACTTCCCTCATGTTGTTTAAAGGAGATAATACCAATAATAAGAATAGGGAAGAAGCATAGGTACCAATAATCTTCAATTAAGGAACCACAACCATAAGAGGTGTAGCTCTAAAGGTAAACATATCTTATGCAATCCCCTCCAATTCTACTTTCACCTCTTTATCTTCCATCACTTCTTCTATTCCTAGATATTTGGTCCCATATGCTTCTAATTCTACTTCCTCAATCCCATGTTTTTCTTCTACTATGTCCACTCCACCATAACTTGTCATAGCCAATATGATGACAATGATAATAGAGTCAGCCACAATATTTTCATCATCATTTGCTCTTGCCATCTCATCACTATCACTTTCATCCACCACATCATCTATCACCACTTTAGCTTTACTTAGCATGATGCCACCCATCATACCATCTAATAAAGTGATTGTAATGTTATTCATAGTCACCTAGACCAGTTTATCATCCATTCATCCCACCTAATTTAAATCTATGATGGCACCATTAGATACCTATCTTTCACAACCCCATCTTCCACATATCTTAAGACTTCATACGTGCCACCCAAGACTCTACAACTAGGTGGCATGGCCCTGATTTAGACAGGGATTGTAATAGTGACATCGACAAGTGTTGGACTTCACCAATTTATAGTAATGAATAGACACAATTCATTCACTCAAATATTTTACACAATGCATAAAATAGATGAAAATAATATAATAACGATATAAATTATGGGTGTCCTTGAGAACCAAATAATCACTATAATATCCATGGATAAATATCACAACACTTTAATGCAATGGAGTATGTGGTTGGGGGTATTTATACCAATACTTAAACCATGATAATAATAATTACATAATATCATTAAAATAAGTCAACATAACATAAAGACTTAAGTAATTACAAGTTATGGTCTAACCATGAAAAGATTAACCATAAGCCCTTAGGATCATATAAATAATAAATAAGTATATTACATAATGATTATCCATAGTATTATATAAGAATGTATCATATAATGTTGGCCTTGGCCATTAAATTAGATTACAACTTTCAATACCCCTTCTAATCTAAATTGAGGTTCCAAGGAGAGAAGATATTGGTGACAAAACATTCTCCCCCATAAGAGATGTTCTGTTGGGACTCTATATTTGTGGAAGAATCAAATGAATCCCCCTCAACATCTAGAGGTTTTCTTAACTGAAGATTCCTCTACACTCACATAAGTATCTCCTTAGGCTAGACTGTATTCATCACAAAAAATATCAAATACTCCCACGCATATACAAATAACACATCCTCTATAACTCCATATGAGGAAGACAAGCCAATAATACTCCCTCTTAGAAGTTGTTTCAATCTTATATAGTCGCAAAATGCAAGACTTGGAAGCATGACCTTCCTTTATATAATACATTTCTCCTTAGTTGAAGATGACGACTTACCCTTTGGTTGTCTACTCGTCATCATCAAAAGAGGCTTTGCATGAACCTATTTATGATAAAAACTATCATGAATTATCAAGAATACATGGAAAAAAATTAGAAGAGATCACAAAAAATTAGTCTTTCATGCATAAAATGAATCGATAGCTCAAACATCTAATAGGAAAAGGAGGAATTGATAAGAACATATTCTAAATCCTCTTTCCATGTCTCCAAAATATCTTGTTACTTCTGTTGGTCCGACTTTCATGCACACCCCAGGAAAAAGAAAGGATGAAGCAAGGAAAGCTCCGGAGACACCCACGGGACTGATCCCACTCATCTTTAGGATCTAGTCGAGTTATCCAAGGTGCGAGTTACGGAGTTGGGTCGAATGGCAATTCACTCTTTTCCACTTCGGAATAGATTTCGATATGGATCGCTTCTGTTACCTTACAGGGGGTTCCTGAACTTGTTCAGTAGTTGCAAAAGTTGTTGACAATCAGATTTGACTTGAATTCTTTGATCTAGCTCTCATGGGTCAGCAAATTTAAATAAAAGGCAAACAAAGAAAATAAAAATGGATCATTCATGGAAAGCAAAGAGAGGGTAGGGTAAGGCAGAAAAGAGAAGTTTATCAAACATCAATTGTAAACCCAAACTGTCAATATTATCTATGCTATCAGCTTCACAACAGAACAAATCCCGTAAGAAAGTGTCCAATCAGCCTAAGATCACTTTCAACTAAGAGCACAAGGCAGAGTGAAACAGATCTATCGTAAAATCATAAATCCAAGGGCAAGTCGGTTAAAATCGGTATCTTTCACCGGCAACTCTAGCTCGCACAAAGGAAGACAGAGCAATTAGAACAAACTTAACCTCAAATCTGTAATTTCCCCTAGCACACAATAGAACAATTGAAGCCTAACAAAGATATTTAATCTTGACAATGGCAGATTTACAAAGATATATCTAACAAACTTTAAATGGAACGGATAACAAAAGAAAATACACTTATCACACTCGCAAAAGATTAGGCTCCCGGCCATGCTATCACGTAAAAGCTAAAGCACATCAACTCCAAGTCCGTAAACAAAGGATTTCACAAAATTTGCAAGAAATTGCTTATAAGCCTTTATTTCTAAGTCTCCGCCTCCTCGCGATTACATTTAGAATTTGTATTTATAGACTCGGGATGGACCCTGATCTTTTCCAAAATATCTTGCTCAAACCCTAAATCTTATCGCACTTAAACCCTAGGACCCGGGTTTTACAATAAAAATCCATTTAAAACCAAAGTCCGGATAGAACTTAACCCTTCGGCAAATCTGTGCAGTCAGCTGCCATAAATGGAGAAGATAAAATCAAATGCAACTTGCATTCATCCGCAGCTGCAAATAAATGCCTCCGTTAATTCTGCTGGTGAGCCGGATGAGTCACCACTTCTCCATCAATTTGATCTCCGTAAATCCATCTCTGAGTTGAAATGGTCTCCATGCTATCAATTCTGTAATAAATCTCCATTAAATGCATTTATCGGCAGCCTCTCTTCTAGCATGGCGGTCCTTGACTAAATCCGCACTTTATCTTTGCCTTTATGGTCTTTCCCGGTTGTCCCGTAAGTGCCAGGTGGAATCCTGCATGAAAGACAAAAAGATGCATTAGATTAGAGCATTTTAATTAAATCAGAAGCTTAAAACATTAAAAACAGATTAAATCCGCAAAATAAGCTTGCATGTCGGCCTCTGTTTGTCTCATTCACGCTTTGACACGTGTCGCTACCCCAGGAAGCCTTCTGTTTCCCGTCGGAATGCACTTTCAGGTCAACTATGACTTTCTCTCTCCTACCGCGATTCTGCGACATGTCGCGATTTCGCGACATGTCGCGAAATCGCGACCCTGCCAGCGCATCGGCAACTTCCTCCCTCGTCTGTCGCGAAAACGCGACATGTCGCGATTTCGCGACATGTCGCGAAATCGCAACCCTTCCTGGCCTCCGTACGCTTCTTGATTTTCAACCGCGATTCTAGAACACGTCGCGATATCGCGACAGTTCCCACACCTGCATGCGTTGACCGCGTTGACCGTGATTTTGGAACATGTTTCTGACTTAGCCGATTTTTCATCCCGCAGCCCACTTTCTCTCTCCTGCCGCGAAAATACGACATGTCGCGATTTCGCGACATGTTGCAAAAATCGCGACCTCCGTACAGCCTTGCTTCTCTCGCTCAAAATCGTCGCGATTTCGCGACATGTCGCGAAATCGCGACCTTCTCGGCACTTAGCCGCATTTTGACTTACCTGTCGCGATATCGCGACATTTCCAAAAATGGAAGTGTCGCGATATCGCGACACTACCAAAAATGGAAAGTTTGATTTTTTAGTGAATTTATGCAACTGTTTTCTGGATTTTCTCGGTACCGGTGCAAGATTTTGCTTGTGCATGAATGATTCTAGCATGTAAAAAGTGAATTCTTGGATAACACAGCTAGAATGCAAGAAAAAACACAACTTTAAAAAGGAGGCAAGCAAAATATGGATTTAAAACTGAAAATGACCAAGAGGGTCCCTGCTGCAAAAATGGAAGTTCATAATTTTCTAAGGATGAAATCTCATTTTTCGATGGGGGGTGTGTTGCTTATCAACAAATGGCGATATCCGCGGGTAAAATAGTAGCACTATTTTAGAACCCAAGACTCCGGTTTCAAAACAAAAAGACCATGCATCATGCCTTGCCACGGACATTCTTCACAATAAATTGACTCGCTAACCGCCAGCTGTTAAAATTTCCCAAGGACATACTCAGGTTGGATTACTTCAAGGAAGATTTCTGATGTGCAATTACAAAGGTATAGAACTTTCTTCAAGGATGACTGAATTGAATGATAAACTTGGATTAATCAACTTTTCTAGATTGTAAATGGGGAAACCGAGTAGAGCTCTGTTTACTAGTTTAGCTTTTTACAGCCTAGACAGAGTTACCCTTTAGATTTACACGACCCAATTTACAACTGTAGGGCATAATCTAATATTGGCTGCCTCTTTTAATTGTAACTTTTTTTTTCTTTTTCTTTTTTTCTTTTTTTCTTATCTCTCTTCTTTTTGAAATATATCACTATCTGGAAGACCTTAGAGAAATTACAATTTTCTTTTAATATTTGATCAATCTGGAACTGCTTTCGGCCTAGGCATTGATAGCCTCTCGGTGACACCCAAATAATTGCATGAACCATAGTCCCCTCTCATAACCAGCTTTTCTTGGATTCCCCGGGAGTTCCTCCAACTAAACAGCATAGCAGTTTTTCTATCATTAAAATAACTGTGGCAAGTAAGACACAAGATCCAATCATCTCTCTACCTTTGTCTTGAATAACAAAATAATTCCACAGTTCAGTGCAAGCAGACTATCTCAATTAAAATGGTGAACATCATGGGCATTGGATGGAAACTGGATTGATCAGCTTAGAATAAACAATTTTTTAGCAGGCTGACTTTTCATTGATTGCTCAGGCAAAGGCAAAGGACAGAAAATTTCAGAAGCCAAAGGACTTTGCACAGACTTCCAAGGACAGGCACAGGCTTTAAAGCAAAACAAAATAAAACTGCACAGACTGCAAATAAAACTGCACAAGCAACAAAATAAAACTAAAACAAAAGACCGCACAGACAACAAAGAAAAGGAAAAATAGGGAAGAAAATAAAAACTGTACAGGCAATAAAAGAAATAAAAAGAACTGAAGCAAAAAGAAATAAACTGCACAAGCTAAAACTGAAAAACAACTAAAGAAAACTGCAGAGCATTAAAATTAAACTGAAACAGATTAAAACTGCACAGACATTGAAATAAAAACTGCACTGACAAAGAAATAAAACCGAAAAACTTCAAAGCTTATTTACAATGCATACATATGTTACAACTTCCCTTCATACTCAAAAAATGCAGCAGTTGGGAAAGCAGAGAAATGGTGCTTTAAAAATTTTTGACCATGCAAGTAATTTAAAAAAAATTACCTTTCAGGTCCCGTTGACGAAATGCACTCCAGACTGTGCTTCAAAAATTTGCTATCTGGGAAAGACTTGGGTTTACTGTCTTCCCTGTCCCATTTGAAAAACAAATCTGCAACTCCTTCAAATTAAACAAATCATATAATAACAAATCATATGATAACATGTTTATGCTTCTAATTAAAGGGTTTGCAGAGTTCTTTCAAAAGGACTGAATGTAAAAAACCCCAGGATCAAATACTTTAAAACCTTGACAGACCTGCACCACCACATTTTCAAATTGATGTGACAACCGAAAGAAATCATGTTTTATCCGTATGCCCTGGTTCTTAACAACTTGAACATTTTGTGGTTGCCGCACCGCTTCAATATCCAGGACTTCAATTTTTATCCCTCTAGCAGAATGCTTACAATTTTCCTTTTCACCTGAGCCTTGCTTAGACTTAACCTCATCAATGTGCAATGTCCAAACATCATTGTTGTTATTGATTAGGGCTATAATTGTTCTCACCTTTTTAGTTGCCAAATCATAAACTCCAATATCTGCATCAACACAGTTTATAGCCTTATCTTTGATATTATGTTCAGAAGTTGCAGGCTTATGTTGAGACAGTTCATCAATTCCAAGTTGGTTGACCACATTCATATTTACCATCTTTTCCTCCTTTTCTTGAAATTCAACAGGTGGTCCAGAGTAAGCCTCAATCAAGTTAATGTTTTGTCCAACAATCTGAGGCGCTCATAGAGGGTGATGTCGGCTTTAAGTTCCCTCATATCCTCAATGATGCTATCCTCCTCAGTTACTTCTGCATAGTGATATTGAATCTCACTTTCATCATCCTCTGATGAGGAAGGATCATTATTAAGTTCTGGACTCTGACATCTCAAATTATAACTATCCATTTTGAATTGTTGAAAATCTTGCATTTCATCCACAGAAGTCTGTACAAGACTTTCTGTCTCTTCGGGAAAAGTGACAGAATCGAAACCCCGGTTGTACTATTTTTGGGTGAACTAGAAAGATCAATATTTCTTTGATCTCTAGGAAAATTTAACTCACCAGGAAAAACTTCGATTTGGGTGGTGCCGTATCACAACTCGTTCGGCTCAAGCACCCGCACTTTGAACTTGTCGAACTTTTCTCCGTATTTTGCACATGCCGAGTGGATGTGACAGCTTAACGTAGTCTCCTTGGGTAGAGCATGACATGTTGGCACTAACTCATGATGTGGAATGGGGTCCGGAACAGTGCATGTTCCGTGTAACATAGGATATCAAAGGACCGCTCAGAATTTGAGGTCCTAACTGTCTTTCAAGAATTAAGGCTTCTTTATAAGCCCCTGCCAGGGTTGTAATATTAATGTCTCTCTTGAGGAAAATAGAGGTCACCGAATCCAATGCATTCTTGTAGATTTCTAAGGCCAGATTTGCATTTGGGATGTAATGGCCAATCATTCTACCGTAAGCTCTTTGGAACCTCATATTGAAAGACCTGATAGTTTCTCCCGACTCTTTCTTGATGCTGGAAAATTGCTGATATAAAATGCTGGGATCTATCACTTCACCGAACTGTGATATAAAAGCTCTCTAGATCATCCCAACTAGTAATGGAATTGCTGGTGAGGTTTAAAAACCAATCATAAGCTCCCTCCTGGAGAGTGAACGGGAACAATCTGCAGGCAACATCTTCATGCTGTATATTTAACAATTTTAAAGCATTTTTAAAAGCTAGCAGATGTTCTTCTACAGTTCTTGTCCCATCATGTTTATACCTAGGGAGGTATCTTTCTGGACTTCTGGGCAAGTCATGGGCTATACCCGGAATGTTCAAAGTGGTGGAGCCCAACCAATTTGCCATTATTACTTGGCTAACAGTGATGTTCTGATTTGTAATTGGATAACTGCAAGTGATGATAGAACTGTTCTTAACAAACCACTGAACTTAAGGCCTTCTCTGGCAATTTTAAAAACTCGCACCGACAACTTTAAAAACCGCACCGACAATTTATGAAACCGAGCCACTTTTAAATGTTAAAATGCGGACTGGTATAAAAGTACATACTTTCCCATGTTCGCATTTGGAAATTTAAAACACTGTACTGACAATTTATAAAACTGTACTGACAATTTATAAAACTGTCCGGAGTTCACTGTGGGTCCTTCAAATGTTGCTGTTATGCCCTTACAATACTTGAACTGAGTTCATGCCCTCCTTCTAGCGCCAATTAGGTGTTGGCTGAGGAGGAGGGGAAAATTGGCTACCAGACTTTGGATAAAATACAGCTTTACAGTTCCACATACAGTTGGATTTCTCAACTCAAGTGCACTAAGAACAGATGTTCTGTGGCCCTCCTTCTAGCGCCAATTAGGTGTTGGTCCGGCTTTCATGCACACCCCGGGAAAAGAAAGGATGAAGGCAAGGAAAGCTCCGGAGACACCCACTGGACTCGATCCCACTCATCTTTAGGATCTAGTCGGTTATCCAAGGTGCGAGTTACGGAGTTGGGTTGAATGGCAATTCACTCTTTTCCACTTCTAGAATAGATTTCGATATGGACCGCTCTGTTACCTTACAGGGGGTTCCTGAACTTGTTCAGTAGTTGCAAAAGTTGTTGACAATCAGATTTGACTTGAATTCTTTGATCTAGCTCTCATGGGTCAGCAGATTTAAATAAAAGGCAAACAAAGAAAATAAAAATGGATCATTCACGGAAAGCAAAGAGAGGGTAGGGTAAGGCATAAAAGAGAAGTTTATCAAACATCAATTGTAAACCCAAACTGTCAATCTTATCTATGCTATCACCTTCACAACGAACAAATCCCGTAAGAAAGTGTCCAATCACCTAAGATCACTTTCAACTAAGAGCACAAGGCAGAGTGAAACAGATCTAGCAGAAAATCATAAATCCAAGGGCAACTGGTTAAAATTGGTATCTTTCACCGGCAGCCTAGCTCGCACAGTGAAGACAGAGCAATTAGAACAAACTTAACCTCAAATCTGTAATTTCCCCTAGCAGACAATAGAACAATTGAAGCCTAACAACATATTTAATCTTGACAATGGCAGATTTACAACATATATCTAACAAACTTTAAATGGAACGGATAACAAAAGAAAATACACTTATCACACTCGCAAAAGATTAGGCTCCCGGCCATGCTATCACGTAAAAGCTAAAGCACATCAACTCCAAGTCCAGAAACAAAGGATTTCACAAAATTTGCAAGAAATTTCTTATAAGCCTTTATTTCTAAGTCTCCGCCTCCTGCGATTACATTTAGAATTTGTATTTATAGACTCAGGACAGACCCTGATCTTTTCCAAAATATCTTGCTCAAACCCTAAATCTTATCGCACTTAAACCCTAGGACCCGGGTTTTACAATAAAAATCCATTTAAAACCAAAGTCCGGATAGAACTTAACCCTTCGGCAAATCAGTTAGTCAGCTGCCATAAATGGAGAAGATAAAATCAAATGCAACTTGCATTCATCCGCAACCGCAAATAAATGCCTCCGTTAATTCTCGCCGGTGAGCCGGATGAGTCACCACTTCTCCATCAATTTGATCTCCGTAAATCCATCTCTCGAGTTGAAATGGTCTCCATGCTATCAATTCCGCAATAAATCTCCATTAAATGCATTTACCGGCAGCCTCTCTTCTAGCATGGCGGTCCTTGACTAAATCCGCACTTTATCTTTGCCTTTATGGTCTTTCCCGGTTGTCCCGTAAGTGCCAGGTGGAATCCTGCATGAAAGACAAAAAGATGCATTAGATTAGAGCATTTTAATTAAATCAGAAGCTTAAAACATTAAAAACAGATTAAATCCGCAAAATAAGCTTTCATGTCGGCCTCTGTTTGTCTCATTCACGCTTTGACACGTGTCGCTACCCTAGGAAGCCTTCTGTTTCCCGCCGGAATGCACTTTCAGGTCAACTATGACTTTCTCTCTCCTACCGCGATTCTGCGACATGTCGCGATTTCGCGACATGTCGCGAAATCGCGACCTCGCAGCACGCATCGGCAACTTCCTCCCTCGTCGCGTCGCGAAAACGCGACATGTCGCGATTTCGTGACATGTCGCGAAATCGCGACCCTTCCTGGCCTCCGTACGCTTCTTGATTTTCAGCCGCGATTCTAGAACACGTCGCGATATCGCGACAGTTCCCACACCTGCATGCGTTGACCGTGTTGACCGCGATTTTGGAACATGTTTCTGACTTAGCCGATTTTTCATCCTGCAGCCCACTTTCTCTCTCCTGCCGCGAAAATACGACATGTCGCGATTTCGCGACATGTTGCAAAATCGCGACCTCCGTACAGCTTGCTTCTCTCGCCCAAAAACTGTCGCGATTTCGCGACATGTCGCGAAATCGCGACCTTTCTGGCACTTAGCCGCATTTTGACTTACCTGTCGCGATATCGCGACATTTTCGAAAATGGAAGTGTCGCGATATCGCGACACTACCAAAAATGGAAAGTTTGATTTTTTAGTGAATTTATGCAACTGTTTTCTGGATTTTCTGCAGTACGGTGCAAGATTTTGCTTGTGCATGAATGATTCTAGCATGTAAAAAGTGAATTCTTGGATAACACAACTAGAATGCAAGAAAAAGCACAACTTTAAAAAGGAGGCAAGCAAAATATGGATTTAAAACTGAAAATGACCAAGAGGGTCCCTGCTGCAAAAATGGAAGTTCATAATTTTCTAAGGATGGAATCTCATTTTTCAGTGGGGGTGTGTTGCTTATCAACAACTTCTAATACCACAAATATAATAATCTCTCCATGAATATGGATGGAAGATTCTAATTACATAGTATACTATAAATCATCCATTTTGAAATAAAGTTATAAGTGTTAAGAACAATCAACACATATTGGAATGTTATAGTATAATAGGTCCTTAAACCGATGTCATTAATATAAAGAGCTAAAAAATTATGTGATTTAAAAAAGGATCTCAAAACACTTTTCCATGCAAAAGTTATGGCCTTTAGAAGATTTGTTGTAATGATCCTCAAAAATAAAAGAATCAACCAGTCAAACCTTGGAACTATTGTATCCAACTAGACCTTTCAACTTGACACCTACTGATTCATTGATGACTATGATTAAGAACACATATCTTGCTCTGATTCACCAAAAGGAGATATTAATATGTAAAAATTGATGTTGAACTGAAATAGGGTGCCACATCAACCGAGGTTTCACATCATCTTTCCAAATGTACTACATAATACAAGAGGACTTAAACATAGTCATGCGCTAAAAGCCTTGCACTAGTAGGATGCCAACATGCATGATGAGGTATAAAATGCATCTCCCTCTAGATTAATGGAGAGGAGCCACAACAACCAAACTAAAAGCACTACAAAACTTCCTCCATAAATAACACTAAATTTGAACATACAACCTACCATCCATAAAAAAAATTTCATACTTAACATGTCCATCTAGGCTATGGATGCCATGGTAGTAAAATTATGGATGATTGTATAGATAACATCATTGAATTAGACAAATGCAAGTGTAATTTTCAAAAAGGAGTGTGGTTTGAACCCAAGACCTTCATTCACCAAGGAGCAAACCAATGTTCTATTGACCTCGTTGTGAAGCCTTCATGTTGAGAGGAAATTGAAGAACATGTTACTTGACATTATGCCTATTTTGTGATAAGCATACAAAATGGATGGGATCAAAATCAAAACCATAAGTGAAGGAGAAAAATATCCTTCAACATGCTCATCTAGCTATCTTGGTACCATCTCTAAATGAATGCGAGTGTGTGCCATCTCAACTAGAGGATTCAAAACATCATTTGTAGGGGCAAGGGTGATCAAGGAAGGTGAAACTAAAATGTCAAGTAACACCTTCTTGTTTATCTTTCTCACTATTTAAAAAATACTCACTCTTCTAACCCGTTCCACAAAGATTACGTTATTTACATTAATTACACATATTAACTTCAACATTTTATAAATGTAACCCCTATAAAAGTATTACTTTGCAATATTAAATTTAATTAATTAATACTTTTTAAACAAGATAATAATAATTAAATTAGTTATGTCCCAAGTGGGACAGTGCAACGGTTCGGGCTTTGGTTCTTCTTCAATAGGTCCAAGGTTTAAACCACGACGTGGGCGAGTGTGTGAGGGGGTGGGTGTGTGTTTGAACCCTGTTGATAAGTTCAACTCTCCCCCTTATGAGAGGTCATGGTTGGTATGGGGATGCCCAACCTTGAGCGTTGGTCATAGGTGTTTCTCACACTAACCTAATAAAAAATAATAATTAAATTAATTATCACTTCATAGAATTAACTTAATTAATATTAATTACTAACATTAGTATATAATGATTTAAACATTAATATTACTAACATTATTATTAATACCTTGATTGACAAAAATATAACCAATCAAGTACCACACTTTATAACACATTTATTAATAGATCCTAATGATAAAATAAGAATCTTGCTATACAAGGGCTCTTGCTTAAGGTTGTCTTCACCTGGACTAAGATGCAAATCAACAATAAGCAAGAACATGCACAAACAATATTTTTCCTTATATCGGAGGTATTACGATAACTACAAGGTTATCAACCACCTACAAAGTACCCCTCCCAACAAGGGTAAGGGCTATTTTGCTTCATAGCAACCTCCTTGTTCGATGATATATTTAATCACACATACACAAATGCAAATGCTTCTACATAATTGATTTATCCCTATGGGCTATCAACTAAAAATAATCCATCATTTTCCATTTCTCATTTCTCTCAACTTCGATGGTTGTCCCATACCAATCCACACATGAGAGTACGTAGTCCTACAACCACAAAATTTATTAGTAGTACCATATTCTAAAAATAGCATAATTCATCTTTAAAAAGCATTAAGTACAACTAACAAATCATCTTGATAGAATAAGATAGGATCATGCATTAAATATCAACACATTAGTACATCAATCAAAAAACAAGGAAAATTCTTGCCAAGATGGGTCATTACAATTTTGGCTACTAACACATTAGTCCTTGTTGATGAGGCTCTTAAAAACCTCATTTGGTATAGTCTTTAAGCCTCTTTTTGTGCCATTTAGTTGTGTATTAGACTGTATATATATATATATATATATATATATATATATATATATATATATATATATATATATATATATATATATATATATATTGCATTTAAACATAGTAAGTTGAATATAATACATTTATGTACTTTTTGGAGATAAAGCTATAAGGTTTGGTATTTTATTAATGGATATCATGACATGCAAAGAATGACTAGCACTTTACAGGTTTGGAAATAGTATTTTGGAGCCTACAAAATAGCATCGAAATCCTACAAAGTAGTACTAAAATCCTATAGGACAACATCAAAACCCTGTAGAGCAGCACCAAAACCTTACAAGACAATATTGAAACCTTTGCAAAGTAGCACTAAAACCCTAAAAAACATCACCAAAACCTTGTAAAATGACATAAGACATGATGATTTCAACACTGGAAATGAGACATAGCATTGAAATTGAGCAAAACATTCTAGAATGACATTGAAACTAAACAACCAAGCACCAAAATTGTAAACAACAGAATATGCATTAGAAAATATAGAAGACATGTTCTTATTTTCCAACACCCTCTACATGGTTGTAATTGAGGACAAAAGTGCATCTACAGGTTCTTGTTCCATGTGGCTACACATAGCATGAAAATGCACATAATAAAAAAAAGGTAGAGTTCCATTTGGCTACATAAAAGAAAAAACTAGAAACCTACATGTGGATCCACATGGGACAATGACATAAAAGATGAAAATGTAATAACCTCTATATGGTTGCATATGAGAATAAAAGTGCATCTACATGTCCTTGTTCCATGTGGCTATGCATAGGACGAAAATGCATATAAGATAAAAAAAAGTGGAGTTCCACGTGGCTACATAGAAGAAAAAATTGGAAACCTACACATGGCTCCACATAGGACAAAGGTATATAAGACAAAAATGTAACAACCTGCGCATGACATAAAACAAACAAAAGTTTTAGCCACTATTTCACATGGAAAATAAAATGGAAACGTGTGGAGGAAACGTGTGGAGGAAAATAAAATGGAAATGCATGAAGGAAAATAAAATGGAATTGCATGGAGATGCTTGCAAAGTGGCTATTGTTGTTTCCACATAGAGAAAAAAAAGAATAGATTGCTTGTCAAGAGACAATAGAGATCACAACTAATAGATGCGATAGTTTTTGGATGACTTGGCAAATCATGTCAACCTCTTTCCAAATGGAGTAACATATTTTGGGTGCAACCATGGCTGGTTATTTCTAGAATCTAATAACAAGAAAATTGCTTAGGCAACCGAAAAAATCTACCAATTTTGGGTATGCTTATCCTAGGGTTGGTTTAATAGATTTTGGTGGATTAAATTTGGTCATTGTTGAACTAATTTTATCTATCTTTAACCCATATATTCAAACTATTTTTTGTTCTACTTCTCATTTGATTCCCTATATAGTAGGTAACAATTAATTATTCTATTTATAAATATGCTTGTAAAATGTCAAAAAACGAGCTTCTTTTTTGTTTTGGGCATAAAAAGAATTTTATATCTATATCTGCATTTTTTCTTATTTTTCCAAAATTTACTCTACTTGGGTATGTAATGTTGGTTTCAATTAAATAAAAAGCTATATTTAATTCTTTTGATATGAGTTAATTCATTTTCCACTTAGCTGAGAAGCAAGGGCCCACTTCTCGTTAAGGTGGAAGGGTTCTTTTCTTATTTTCATAAGCATGATTTTAATTCGACATTTAATGATTTTAAATATTTTAGTGTTTGTTATTTTTCATAATTTCGTAATTGTATATTTTGTTTAAATATTCTATTATTTTTATTAGCAATTGTATTAACTTAGTATGTTTAGTAATTTTTCAAAAAATATAAACATAAATAGTTAGTCTTAGATTTAAATTTTTGCAAGCGTGATTTAATTTTCAACAAGTGTGATTTAATTTTCTATAAACATGATTTCATTTTTCACAAGCTTTATTTTTTTCAAGGGTGTCATTTAATTTTTGGCAAGTGCGATTTATTTTTTTGCAAGAATGTTTTAGGAACCTCAATACCAAAACCTACACAAATCTATCCTAGTGCATACAACCTATAGATGCCACCTCATATTTACCCTTAATTAAAGTGAGAGTTTTATAAAATCTCATCACTTTTTGGTATCATTGTTGAGGATAATTGTGTTGCTAGAAATTTGTTAAAACATCCAGTATCATCATATTTTTTCTATATTTTTAATCAATTATTCGTGCAACATTATGCTAGACACTATCTTCCCAATTGACTATCTTGTCCTATAGTTGATCCATGTTGTAACAACCCCAATTGTTACACCTTCTTATCCACAATTTTTTTTTTTTTTTAAATATGTTCTTCTTCATATGGCAAAAGATCTAATCATACCCTATGATAGACATATTCCATTTGGATTATAACTTTCAAGGCAAATATCTTCAAGAGCTATAGAGACTTGATCAAAGTCTCTTCGAGTAGAAGTGATCAGCTTCTACAAAACCCTCATACCCTACTTGGTATGAGTACGATGGCCAAGTGTTAGGTTTCATCCTCATAAAAGGAGGAAATCATCAAATGGTCCACCTAGACCAGGTGAATACCTTGAATATGGAGAACCACACCCATGGTAAACCATCGTAGATGAAATAACCACACCCATGGTTATTCATAAATCTTAGCTTCAATCCATTCCATTTAGAAGGGAGTTCTAAAACAACCGTATCAATATCGTGATACGAATCCATAGAATATATATATTTTTTAACATGATTACATATCTTTAGGCCTCCTGGAGTTTATTGGTATACACTCCAGTTAGGCATCCCTCTTTATTTGTTCATCTTGAGTTTATTACAAACAAGGACTTCTCTTGTCCCATTAGGGTGTTCCCTTCATTCTGTACACCCAAATATTAGCTTAAAATGTAGGGTCTATCTTGGTTTATAGTTCAGGGTCATTTGCCTTGTTGAGAGTTCCATTCCACAATTAATCCATCTTGAGAGCATTAAATTCATGAAGCAAGATTCATTACATTTTATCCTTAAGTTTGAAGCACTATAGAGACTTCTTATTAGACAAGGTTTGTGTTCCATTCAAGAATAAGGATATAAAGCCTAAATACAGTTATCCCCTTAAGCTTTGGTTTCTATAACGTGAATATGAATAATTTTGCATATGAAAAGGTGCATCATTCATAAATAATTATCCCACAATATTATCACATTGAAGTAAACATCCATCCATCACATAAGATTATTATTTGAGCAACTCTATCTACTAAAATCATTCATAATTACAAAAAGAATGATACAATTGCATTACATTAAATTATCAACATAATAGAATTTGAGTCCACACTTCTAGCATTCATACATATTTATCCTACTGGAAATTTAGCATACATTATAGTGCATAAAATTAAACACTACATCTAACATACATCATTCTATTATAAATACAACATCATAAATCATTTACATTTGAACATAAATGCAACATTCACAAGATATAATAAATCAAACCACAAAATAGAGTGACTCAAAGATTTATCTTGGGAAAACCTTGACGGGAAAAACCCAGCCTCCAAAATATTTTCTTTCTCATTTTCATAAACTTAAATGGTAAATTTTACAATAATAGCAAGGCATCTACATGCCCTTCTTCTCAAAGAAGAACAAGGAATACAACGGTCTCTTTGAACTCTTGATGTAATTAAGGAATCACCCAATTCATTTTTTTATAAGACATCAATGTAAAACTCACAATACCATTGAGGAATCTCTAGTTTCTTAGATTCCTTTTTCTAAATCATTGAATATCTTATATTGTTCATGAAAGTCATTGGAATTATATTTTGGAGATATCATATTTTGAGGGAACCCTAAAAATTCCCTCAAGGATGAATTTCCAAAGTTCACCCTTAATAATTAATTCATAATCACTCCCTTGAGTAGTGGATTTAAATTCCCATACCTTTAAATACATCAACCATCATTTCTTATGAATGAATTCTCCAATTCACTCCTTTTTGATTGAATTACATTCAATCCTTCATTACATATGTTACGGTCTCATACCCTTAACTCCTTTACCACAAATAACCCTTTATCAATTACTTATCAACTACATTCCTTTTTCATATAATTCTTACTAAATCCTTTCTACAAGCTTATACCTTTTTTAGTTCCCCCAATAATTCTAACCCATACTTGGATGTACTATATGGTATAAAGCTCTATTACTTTAAAGAAAATCCTAGAGTTATTATTAATATATTTTCTTTCTAAAGAAATGCCACCCTCGAATATTGAAGGTATGCAACCATACTAAGACTTATGTTGTCCATTAATACACTACGGGTATGTGAGGATGGAAAACTACTTCGGATCACTTCTCATCGGGTTGGTGGTCATCAGACTTTGCATTGCCCATATGGTATTTGACAGTTGAGAGCACTCCTCAAAATAGATGAAGTACTTCTAAGCACATACAATAGAGCTTTACCCTTATCATTTACTAGCAATGGTGGATTTCCATAATAGCAAGTTACTGGTGCTAAAGTACAAAGAAAAGACTGTTGCCTCTTCAGCATTGCAAGTGGTCATGAAATGTCTAGTCCCCCTATTCGTTGATCATCGTTAATCTGATCTGTCAACGATCTCAAATTATCCATAGCATAGGTCAAGGTTTGGGTAACAAACCCTCCTTCTTTGACTTTTGGATATCCCTATGCATCGACGATCACAGAGCAAGGTATACTATAGAAGATTTAGTGTTTTCTTTAGGTAACAGAGAATCACGTTCCAGGCTTTGGAAATTGAGTGACTACATGATTTACAAGGGTAAGCCCTACTGTAAAGTGTTAGAATCTAAAAGTATAAACCAGAGATTTCATCGAGGAAGCTTATCCATTGAGGATTCGCCAAGTGCATCATCCTTCAAGGTTTTGGATTCATTTAGACAATTGAAGGTGTGAGCATGGTGACCTTATGGGTTACTGACAACGATGTCCCCATCAGAGTTATTGGTCCTGCTCTAGATTTATTGAGTAGAGAGGGAAGGTTTCCCCTTTTTTTTGACACCATACTTTTGTTGTCAAAGTAATATAAGCTAACCCTTCAAATGGTATACCTAGATTGTAGTTTTATCATCGTTCTTCTGCATCTTAGATTTCCTGTTTGTAGAAGATGGTAGGTTGTATTGTAGTATGATCTAGCCATGGTAACACAATTTTTGCACTAAATCAACTGTGGAAAATACTCTAATTATCCCACACTCTAGGCTGTGAGAGCGAAAGATATTATACTTCTTTTAGTTGCTACAGTATTGACAACCACCTAGTGGTGGCCATATTTGATCAATGAAGACCTTAAGTCACGACTTCGACAATAGTCTACGTTCTAATGGTTTCATAGAACGAGATTAGTCCGATTGATTTGACCAAAATGTGGTTTGCATTAACATATGACCCTCTAGACTTTTTTTTAAATAGTATAAGAATTACATCACTTAATACTTGAAGCATGTAACACTTGTTATATATATGCACTATTAGCTTAGTTAGTATATGAATGCCTCCAATTCAAATGCCTATCTAGCTAGGATAATTTCTAAAGTGCAAATGCATGGTTTAAGTAACACTTCGATCATCAATTTGGTGAAAAGGAAATTTAATGATAAGGACTCAACCCCCTTTACAAATTGCATTCATTCAATTAAAAGACTATTGGACAAAGTAATGCATTCATTTCAATGCTTATAATGGTTCCGAGCCTCTTCAAACAACATAAACATAAGATCAGTAAATAAATATCCAACCTACTTCTCCAAGCTCCTTCTTCGTGTTGGCTTGTCTCCAAGTTTCTCCTATTTCTCAATCCATTCCTCTAACCTCAAAATTCTCTCAACGTATCTTGGCCAAAAGCCATAGTAATTTCTCAAAGAACTTCTAGTTTCTGATCCACCCCAAGGGTGGAGAGCATACTCCCTAGTTCTCTAAAATTTCCTTTCCTCTAGCTAGGGGGTCTTTCAAGTATTCTGGTTTTTTATTCACCCCATAGGTGAAGAGCATACTCCCTAAACCATTAAGAACTCCTAGAACCTAGATCCCCATTTCTTCCCAAAATACCTTCTATTTATAGGAAAATTACCCACTCATGGGCCAAATAGTGGCCACATTATGATAATATTAAAAAATACCTAGAACCATTATGACTTCATCATGTCCTTCAGGGGTTCTCTATGAATGAGGTGAGTGACAAAACTCATACTATTGAGGCATAGGATAGTTACAAGGTTAGAACTATTCTTGATAAGCCATGGGATTCCTCTCATAACTCTCACCAATGTAGGGTAGCCACATGAGTACTTCCCAAAATATGGGATGACCCATGAGTTATTTAAAAATTCCTTAGTCCTTTTTAGGTCCATCCACATAGGGTCCACTCAATTTGCACCTAATTTACTATATGGTTATAATTTTGTAAAAGATAATTACTTAAATTTATCTTTTACTAGATCCCATAAATAGCCCTTAATATTTCTTATCCCTTATAAAATTCTTCTTATTAGAATTTTTGTAGGATTCTTTAGGGTCATGCCCCTTCTATTAGGCATTAATAGATCCTAAGATCACTTAATAGTCTTTAAATAAGGTAGGAGGGTAACGGGTCATGACACATGTAGTCATAAAAAAATTATGATTCTAAAATTATGATTACATGATTAAAGATCTTGGAAGGTAAAGCACTAAATCACATTTCTATGATTCTTAGTCCAAATCAGTTTTAGTTGATTTGTTGTTAACTTAATTTTCATTTTTATTTTGAAAAATGAAATTAGTAGACTATGAATAATGGTCATTGTGAGGTTGTCATAAGATTAGGTTATGACCAATCTATTGATCTATAACACCAAGTGATTGTATTCTTATTCTTATATAATGGGAAATTAATTGGTTAAGACCTAACAAAATATAATGGCATTGAGAGGCAATGGTGTAGACATCCGATTTTGACACACTAGTCACGACTTCTCGAAATTGGTTACAAACACTCCAAAACTTCCCAAAATATGTTACAAACATAATAAAAACTCAATTTGATCATTACCCATCACCTTGGACATCATTTTTCACCTTTATCAAATTTACCACTCGAACAAAATTTGCCAGTGGCAAATTTGGCAAGTTGAGTGGCAAATTGGGTAAAACAACAAAAGTCAACTTTTTTCACTTAAAAATCAGTTTTTACCAAATTCGCCACTCCTACAAAATTTGCCAGTGGTGAATTTGGAAAATTTTCAAAATTCAAACTCTTCAGAATCAGATTTGATTCCTTACCAAATTCACCACCAGGATCACCAAATTTACCAATGATGAATTTGGTCAACAATGGCAAATTTGGTAAAAATGGTTGGGAATATTCCGCACGATCTGGATGGGTATGTATTGAGTTCCATTTCACCTCTATAATTGATTTTGCATGCTTAAAGAATGATTCAAATGCATTTTTTTTGAATTGATCTTATCCATTTATTCCCTCCAAGTCCCCTCCAAATACTATTTAAAGAGGTCATGGGGCAAGTATTCTCCATCAAGTTTCACTGTAGAAAATCTATGCCAAGATTTCCAAGTGCATTCTAATATCATAGCATTCTCCATTTTCAAATATTCTTCAAGTTTTCCAAACCTCTCTCAAGCATTATGAGTAATTTTGTAAGCTTTTGTGGAGGGCAACTAGGCAAGGCAAGGGATCTTGGTGGCAATGAGATATTCATATAAGGGGGAGGCCACAACTAGGTGAAATATAGCATAGCTCTCTCCTTCATTTTCTTGTTGTCTTTCACATTTTAGCTTCCTAATTTTAGCTTTGCAAGTTGACTAACTCCATTTACTCGCTTGTATTTCATTTCCCTTTGCATATTCATCATTGTTGAACACACCCTTATTTTGTAGGCTCTGACATATTTGATTGCAGGTCTAATTTCAAGGATTTATAGCATCCTTTATCACCTTAGTTTACATTCATATAATCATTATATTTTGTTTCTAATCCTTTATTTTGCAGAATTTTAGCATATTTCCTTGCATATTTCATGATAAAGTTCTTGCTAAATTTTTCATCTACAATCAATTTATATTTTTTTTGGTAATTATTATAGTAGATTAAAAAAGGGTTTTTATAGAGGATCCCAAAACCTTATGTACAAAATCAGCCTTGCATCATGCCTCCTGGCTTTATGTATAAGCCTATTACATAAATCGTAACCCCTAAAAAAACCCGATTACATAAGCAATGGGCCTAGGGCATCAATCCCTTGAAACTGAACATCAAAAGCAAATCCTCACCGGTAACAAAGTAAGCATGAAACAATCCCTCTCGACGGGAAACAAACAAATAAGAAAGAAAGTAGTTTTGGAGATCCCGCCCAGCTGGGAGTAGCCAAAAACCACCATCGAGAAGATCCCGCCCGAGAGGAAGCAAAGAAAAGCTCGTTACAATAAAATCCCGCCTCGCGGGAAGCAGTCAAAACCATCACAAACAGTCCCGCCTAGCGGGAAGCAACAAGGAAATCCCGCCATTCGGGAAACCAGCAGAAAAGAAAGGATCCCGCCTCGCGGGAAAACTGGCGGATTTGGCGGATCCCGCCTTGTGGAGAAACCAACTCGCCCACCGTGAAAATATTTCGTTCAGCGAGAGCCATCCTGCAGGAAGCCGATAGCCAGCACAGAGAGGATCCAGCCCATCAGGAAGTGACTAGAGAGTTACACCACAAGGAACCCGCCCCGGGAAAACAGAAGAGGATCCCAGCAACAGAGACCAAGAATCCCGTCCAAGCACAGAGCCCACCGAGGATTCACAAGAAAAAGGGGGAAGCTATCCAAACCCTAAACCGTCACCTCCACCTCACCGAGAAACGCAGGGGACCAGATCCACGCGAATAACCTACAAAAAACCCCAAGGGGAAGCCTGAGGGAAAAAGGGAAGGGATCCCCAACCAAACAGGGATCCCTGAGAAGCACCAGTCTGAAAAAACAACCAAGGAAACCCTAGCCTGACGGGAGGGGCACGAGATAGTGGAGAAGGATCTCCCCTCAGGAGATCATCTGCAAACAACCACTCCCCGGGAGGGATGACCTGGGTTGAGCCAGGGACTGGGCAGGAACCAGGAGCCATGGGAGGGGGAGCAAGGGAGGGACCAGAGCCCTCCCCTCTCTACTTTATTCCCTCACCCATTTTCACAATCAATTTATATTATCTACAACATACTAACCTCTTTTATCCTCTTCCATGCTATTTTAATTTTATACCTTAAGTATTTTAACATTCTAGTTCTTACTTTTAAGCATTACAATAGCATTTTATTTCATTTCATGTAATATCCTTAACTCTGTTTATAAGCAATTTCTCATCATAAGCTCATCATCTAGATGCTAATTTGATTTCACTAAGTTAAATTAGTTATTTATTATATTTTATAACATCTTAGTATTTGAATTATGGGCTTCCTACACTTTAGTTTAATAAAATCTCAGTCATATTTTTCATATATTTGCATGTTACCCATTTCTTTAAGTTTTAGGTAACTTTTCTCGGTATTAATGCTATAGTATCTTATCTACCAAAAAAAAAGTTTTAGGTAACTTTTTGGCAAATTTCATTAATCTCTTTGATCTGTCATTGTGTCTTGTTAATTTAACCTTTTGAAGGTTAGATTAGCATTTATATATCATTCCTTATCCATTATATTGCATCTTAGTTCCTATTACAATTCTAATTTATCAAAATTGAAGTTCCTTTTGGGAATTTGCACTCTTTTCTTTGTTATACCCAAATAAATCCCTAAATTCTCTGTTTTAGGAGCTTAATTCTCTAATTTTAACACTTATAAACCTTGCAAAACATAGTTGGATTCTTCCTCTGTAACCTCAGCCAAAACCTTGTAGAAATCAACTCAAATCGACCTCTAAAACTTCAAAAAACTATACCAAGACCGAATTCACCATCCAAAACTGTCTGGCAATCAAAATACACTAAACCAACTTTGCCACTCAAACCAAATTTACTAGTGGTAAATTTGGCAAGCCTAGTGGTGAATTTGGCAACAAGCCAAATTCCACCCTAGGGGCAAGCATACTCAATTTTATTGTTAAAAAATGGGTTTGATAAGCTATTTAGATAAAATTATTCCCTATCCAACCCTTAGATAGACCCCTTAAATAAAAAAAAAAACCTAATTTTTTTTAGTTTTTGTGTAGGTTTACCAAATTCGCCACCCTTGTGGCGAATTTGGCACTTTTAGTGGTGAATTCGACAAACAAGCTCTAGGAGAGGTAATCCAGCCACTTGGCCCTTCCTTAGCTCTACAATTTCATTCACTCTGTGTTCTATCTCCGTTTTTATGATGTTTTATAACAAAAATCACCTCTACTTTGGCAAATTAAGGAATCCTAGCTAGAAAATCCTAATCATTTATAAAACCTTACAATTTCTTTACAAAACACTCTAATTTCTTCACAAAACATTAAAATACTAATAAATTAAGGAACTTTAGGATGAAATTTAACCTTTCAATTACTTTCAAGTACTTAGGCAAAGAAATAAAAAGCATTTAGTTGCATTAGGCTAGATTGTCTTATTGTATTTCTCCTTGTTTTACCCTGAAATCAAAATCTCCTAAGACTAGCACATTAAAAACTTGAAGTGCATATAGGTTAGCTCTTATTTGCATGCATTTGTGTGATTTAAACTTAAGCATTGCATTTAGATGATTCTTGAAAATTTAGGTTAAAATAATCGTTAAGGCTCGATAAAGGGTCAAGATTAATAGAGATAAAAAAACCCTTAGGTGTTTGTTTTAATTAAACTCATAAACACCATCTAAACAAGCATTACATCAACTCTCATACTACCATAGGAAAAAGCATTTGAGTAGGAGTCTATATGTTTTGAGGATCTTCGTGTCCTTGGTATCTCCTTTGGAAAGATATCTTCAAGTGGAAAAGCAGAAATTCTAACCATTCTCCCCCGCACACACTTGACATTAATTAGACTCAAAGTGAAAAGAACATGAAGTTTTCTTATCATATACATAAATTGGTGAACTTGGCATGATCAATTCCTCTTGCCTTAACAAATATTAAAGTTCTTTGAACTTAAACAAGACCATCTAATTTGTTTGCTTAGTTTACATCATATTAAATTAAGATAACAAGAACATACCAATTTCTAATCCTACTGGGGGAAGGATAATGACCCCTTGAGTAAACTAAAGTAAGAACATTAGGGGAGATATATTCTTTGGTAAGCATATCATGGTGGATTAGTGAGAGTCACAAGGAGGGCTACTTATCTGGGTGACATAAGTATCTCAAACATCTTCTCTTCTTTTCTATAAGTACTCTAGAATTAAAACTTTAATAAATTAACCCCCTTTCAAAGCTAAGTCTTCAAGCCATGTCTCAACATCCTTACAACACCCTAAATAAGGGTGTACCTATTACTTCTCAAGAAATATCATCATCTCAAGGATAAATTGAACAAGAGGTAAACCCTTGGTCACAACAAGGACCTAGGGCACAAGAACAAATTGTTGAAGAAATCTCCTATAAAACTTAGACATGTTAGAGATTACATCAAAAGAAATAATGACATCATTTTGGATGTTCTTAAATATGAACTTAGATAAAAACCAGAAGTGAAATACGCCATAATGCACCAAAACATAGGATATTCCAATGAACAATCAACTGTTGTTCAAATCAATGAAATTCAAAACAACTTGAAAAGTATCAATGTGGCTACGACACAACCTACTGATTCTAAAACACCTCCTACCTTATCCATATAGATGTCTGCTTCAGGATATCCATTTTTGGTATTCTCTAATGAATTTATTAATTCTACAAATCCCTTTTTCACTCTTAGCACGAGACCTAATCAAGTCCCTTCCATCATAAAATCAAACCAAAATGTTTAAAATTTTACAAGTATGCCTCTTATGACACAATAATTTGCTCAATCACATACTCAACCTCCATAAAATGATATTCAAAACATTAATACCAAAATTTTAGACTTAGAGAAAAGGGATGCCAAGTTTAAAGAACTTGAGCATCAAATCGCCTCCCTTCAAGGAACGTCTAAACTTATATGCTCTTTTATAGAGTTCTATAATGAACCCCTAGATCCCAAAATCCTTAATCACCCATTTCTAAAGAATTTTAAAACCCCCAAGTTTCAAATGTACAATGGAAAGCAAGACCCCATCAACCATTTAAGGCTATTTCAAATAGCTTGTAGTGACATCAATCATGATGAAAAAATTCTCCTTAGGTTATTCCCTAAAAGTCTTAGTACTTTAGCCTTAGAATGGTACTTCCAAATACCTCATCATTTCATAAAAATGTTCAAAGAACTTATGGAAGCCTTCGTTAAACAATTTTCAATCTACATTGAAGATAAGGTTACCCTAGATGACCTTTATCAACTTAAGCAGAGTAAGAATGAGAAATTCTCAGACTTCTTGGCCAAATAGAGAGGTCTCACAGGAAAACTCCAATACATTCCTCCTCCTAAAGAGTTATTACATATTTTCATACGAAACCTTCATGACAATTGTCATATCCTTTGGAGATGATAAACTTAACTTATTTTGAGGAAGCTTGCAACATGACTAAAAGAGTTGAGGTCATCCTCATAATACGAGGTCAACTCAAATATAACAAGAAATAATACGAAAAGCCCTCTAGAAAGGGACAATACAAAAATAAACATGTTGTAGGAGATGGTGTAACTGATTCTCGATAAAATAACAATGTAAAAACTACTCAAAATGCTCCTCAAAAGTTGGTTATCCAAAAGGAGGACAAACCTCAAAGGTAATATACCAACACATGATAAAGTCAAATGAACATGCTAAAAATACTCCTGGAATCTAAACTAATAGAACTCTCACATGTCTAACCTTGGGACTTATCAAAAGGAGCCCCATTTTGGTATAGACAAGAATGAATATTGTGATTTTCATCGAATAGAAGGACATACTACCAACAAGTGTAGGACCTTAAAGAATATTATCCAAGACCTTATCAAGGAAGGAAAAGTAGCAATTAATAAACCACAAAACCCCAAAAAAGGCTTAGGAATTTTTCAAGAGATCCTACCAAAACATGATAAAAAATCAACCAACTTTGTAGGTGCCATTCATCTATCAAGATATTCCCACACCATAACTAGACAACAAGCAAATAATCAATCTTCGAATCAACCTCCATTGGTTGTACCAAAGGCAAAAGTCAACATTCCTAATAAGTAACCTTTTGTGATTACTCATTCTCAAAACACCTTGCATACATTCAATCTTCATCAATAATTATAAGAGGTATCCACAAAGATTTCCCTCCTAGAACTTCTAAAAACATCACCTGCCCATAGGGAAATACTGTTGAAACTTTTAAGTGAACAAGAAGTCCCTCAAGACTTATCTCCAAATGACATTGCCAACATGGTTGGGCTAATTGTAATAAACAATGTTATCTTAGCATTTCACGAAGAAGACACTCCTCTCAAAACTATATCAGGGGATTCCCCTCTCTCTATATCATAACTCAAATAGGCAATAAATATATCAAGAGGGTTCTAGTAGACAAAAGATCAGCCTTGAATGTTTGTAATGTCAAATTCTTACGAATTTTTTACTTAACCAAAAATGATTTATAAAAATTGAACCTCATTATTAGAGCCTTCAATAATTAAGAATTAAAGGTGATAGGTACCATTACTTTACCTATCAAAGTGGGGCCTCGTGTCTTAAATACCCTCTTTTATATCATATCATGTGACATAAAATATAATATACTCCTTGGAAGACCATGGATACATGCCATGAGAGTTGTCCCCTCCACCTTACATCAATGCCTCAAATACGAATACCAAGGAAGAGTCATCCATGTGCTTGAAGATTCGAAACCTTTCATCATGTGCAATTCGATTGAATTACAAGAGATCAATATATGTCCTCCCATACAATTGGCTAAGTCAAATGATCAACAAGAAGTAAAAAAATAAATGGAAATATTAGAGGAACCTATCATAAACATAGAGGACATTCCACAACCATCCTCTTCCAAGAACTAAGTCAACTTCATTAATTTAAAACCCGATCCTTTCACAAAAATAGTAAGCATGTTCCTATATCCTCATGATCTAGGTTTACCAAATAGGAAAATTCTCTAAATCCAAATAGGATCTTGTACTTTTATACATGGAGGAACTGCCCTTGATGAAAAGATCCAAGGATGCAACATCATGCCTAAAGAAAGAACATACGCTAAGTGTTACATGTCACCTTCATTTTCCATAGTTAAACAAATGCTTGTTAATATGGGTTATCAAGGTAAGGGCCTAGGCCACTATGAACAGGGTATTAAAGAACCCCTAGAAACTGAACCTTGGCCAAAACAATATGGGATTGGAATTATCCCTAACAAAAATGAATCCTCTCATATGTTAGGAGAAAATAACAAGGATGACAACTTTCAATCAATACATGGTACTCAATGGGGTGAGGAGGATGAAGTAGAACTATGGTCACTCCTCAACCAAACACCCTATAAAACTATATGATTTTGGAGCATTAATATGTTAGAGTTAGTCCATCCGGAAGCAATTGTAACCAATGAAGATCTTGAAGAATATTTGGATAATTGCCATATAGAAGAATCTCTCAAAAAAATATTCAACTTAAATTCAGCCCAACCTCCAAACCTGGAATAAGCATCTATAGACCCATAGGAACTTAAAGAACTAGGAATTATAAATACCCGTCTCCATTTTGAGGATGAGTCGCAAGCTTTAATGGAAGAGACCATAGAGGTCAACATTGGAACATAACAAGATCCCTGCCTAATCAAACTAGAAAAAGTACTAACCTAACAAGAATGAATATAATACACAAACCTATTAAAGGAATTTTATGACGTCTTCACTTGGGGATATGATGATATGCTAGGAATTGATCCCTCATTAGTATTCCACCATCTAGTAGTGCATCTTGATGCCAAACCCATCAAGCAAAAATTAAGAAAAATACATCCGAGAGTTGCTCTTCTAGCAAAACATGAACTTAAAAAACTATTAGACATTAGCTTCATAAAAGCCATAGATTATTAGGATTGAATCTTCAACATCGTCCCTACTACTAAGAAGGAAGGGTCCATACAAATTTACATCGACTTTAGGGATATAAATAATGCTTGTCCAAAATATGATTTCTCTTTACCAAACATAGACATAATAGTCGACTTCACTATAGGATCTGAGATGCTATCCTTAATGAATAGATTCTTAGGATACAATCAAATCAAGATAGTGGTAGAAGATCAATCTAAAATGGCTTTCACCACCCCATGGGAAAATTTCGTTATCAGGTTATACCTTTTGGTCTTAAGAATGCAGGAGCCACATATCAAAGGACTATGACATACATATTTCATGACCTCATGCATAAAATAGTAGAAGACTATATGGTTGATATCATAGTCCAATATAAAGAAAGGAAAGATCATACTTGAGACCTTAGATGCATCTTCCAAAGACTACGAGATTATAAAGTCAAGATAAAAGCCCTAAAATGTTTTTTTAGGGTAAAATTAGGAAAGATACATGGTTTCATTGTAACTCATCATGGGATTGAAATTGATCCCTCTAAAATTGTGGCCATATCAAACATGCCATTGTTAGGATCTCATCCTAACCCTTAATGTAATAACTTCCTTGATGTAATAATTCCTAGTGAACGTGGGTAGTACCCATGATTAATATTTTGTAATGTTCTAAGTTTTAGCTTAGGTAGTGCCTATGAAAAATGGCACCCTTTTCTATGTAACACATGGTAGATAGGTTAGGTAAGGTGGCCTTGTGCATGTAATTCGAGTGGCATTGTGCATGTAATTCGTGTGGCATTATGCATGTAATTCGAGTGGCATTGTGCATGTAATTCAAAGTGGCACTATGCATGTAATTCGAGTGGCATTATGCATGTAATCCAGGTGGCATTTTGCATGTAAGCCAACCTTGGAAGGAAACTCTTTAAATACCCGAAAAGGCACCAATGTAATCATATTTTTGCAAATTAATGAAGTGTTGAAGGAGGTTGCCCCATCGAAGAGGCCTGCGATTCTATCTATTGTGAGATTGTTCCTTTTAAGTAATTTTTGTTATCATATGCATTTAATTTTGAATACTGTTATAATGTTTCTATGAGTTTATTCCCAAGCAAATGTGTGAGAGTGTGTTTATTTAAGTTGAGAGTGTGTTGTTTAGTATATTTTATAGTAGGATCTTAACAAGTGGTATCAGAGCGCTTTCTAGGGCCAAGTTCTGCTACAACTGCAATGATTCTTGCCATCCAATCCGCTTGTTAGGTATAAATTCTATGTGTTTTTTTTGTTCCTGTTTTTCTTTAAAAAAAAAATCCAAAAAATACAGTGCATTTTTTTTCCAGACCAAAAAAAAAAAATCTTTTTAGTTGAGTAGGTAGAAACCCTATGCTGGGGGTTTTAAAATATCATGAAGGATCTGTCGTTATTGGCTAAGCTAGATAGCCCATAAAGCATCTAGTGAAGTGAGGGGCGATCAGGCTCCAATACCTAGGCCTTAGACAGAACTCATGCATGGACTTGAGCTCCCACGTATCTTCGGGTATATCGAGAGACCATCTAGGTTTAAACAAAATTTTAGCCATTAGGAAGCTTTTCCGCCTTGTATTACTCATAGTCTATGGGATACAATATCCTGGATGATTACCCTCCCGTATTATCAAAGAGGCAGGTAGTGTGCTCAAGGGTATGTGTGGAATCCTCCTTGAGTAGTGGCCTGAAATATTGGTCCGAGAACTATTGTTCATCATTTTTGGTATAATAGAGGGCCTATGGGTGGTACATACTCCTCTACCTAGCATTCCATGATTCTGTTAAAACTTCAACCTGTAAAAAAAAAATGAAAATATAAAAAAAGAAAAAGAAAGCCAAACCTCCCTATTCATAAACCTGCATTTCAAAATCCCCAAAAGTGAGCATATGATAAAGGAGTCCTCTACTAAAAAAATAACAAAAAGTACATGCATTCAGGATAGACCATGAGAGTGAAACTTAAGATGACAGTCTGGAGAATAATAGTCAAATTTACAGTAGCAGTCATAGTCAGGACAGTCAGGTTAGAGAGGTCAGCACAGTTAGGTCAGAATTTACAGTTTTTAGGGTCATAACAGAACTGTCATAACAGTCACCTACAAAATATAGAGAATCTTGGAGAGATACTGTCAAGACTGGGCCAACCAAAGGAGAGCATGACACGAGGCCAGTTATAGATAGTGCTCCAGTACCCAACTTTTGCTCTGTAGCTTAGAATCAGAAACTGTAAACACCGTTAGACTCAACAAAACAAGAGATTAAAAAAAAAAAATTTGGGGTGCCAAAAAGTAGTGTTGAGAGATATAGCTCATTGTGACCACCTCTTCGAGCTGATCGTTTTGATATATAGCACCCAAGAGCTTTTTTGGGCACTTACTAAAAGTAGTATGTCCTAAAAACTCAATTCTATTTTTAGTAACTGGTCACAAAATGTTTCAAAATGGCCCAGGGTACCCATGGACATCAAAAAGAACTAGACCACTTGGAATCCTTAACAAAAGCCATTAAGAACTTGCACTCGGCTTTTCACTCCATAAGGGAAGAAGTCCAAGGTCTTCGCCTAGAGCATGAGGCCACTAGTAACCGCTTAGAAGAAGCACTGACAGAAGTAGACAACAAACTAAAAAGAGGACCACCTAAAATAGAACACCAAGCTAAGGGTTCTACAAGGAATCATGACCATGATCCATCCTTGAAAATGCACAAATTGGACTTTTCCAAATTTAGTGGGAAGGATGTTGATGGTTGGCTATGCAGGGTTGATCAATTCTTTAGACTTCATAATGTCCCCATATTTCATCGAGTCCAGATGGCTTCCTTGAACTTGGAATCTGAGGCTCTACACTGGTTTCAATGGTTACGTATTGCCAACCCAAATCTCTCTTGGGAGAATTTTGAATCC
Source organism: Wollemia nobilis (assembly GCA_028583015.1). Taxonomy (NCBI): domain Eukaryota; kingdom Viridiplantae; phylum Streptophyta; class Pinopsida; order Araucariales; family Araucariaceae; genus Wollemia; species Wollemia nobilis. The sequence goes on along the minus strand of JAQPPZ010002395.1, from coordinate 417,069 downwards.
CAACTACTCACTCAATTTGGTCCTAGTGAGTATGAGGACTTTACAGGGGCGTTGACCAAACTACAACAAATAGGGTCACCCATGAATACCAAGCTCGGCTTTGAAAAATTGGCTAATAAGACAAGAGGATTGAATGAAGGGTTCTTCCGGAGTTGTTATATCGCTGGGTTGAAGGGGGAACTCCAAGTGGAAGTAAGAATGTTGAAACCACAAACTATGATGGAAGCTATCAGTTTGGCCCATTTGGCCGAATCTAAACTCTCTACCCAAAGGCACCCATCAAAGTTTCCTCAAAATAGACCTTCATTTCCTTCTCGATCCCAACACCCAGTTGATAATAAACCTACTACACCCAAGCACCTAACCACAAAAGAGATGGATGCACGTTGTGCCCAAGGATTATGTTAGAATTGTGATGAAAAGTTTTTTAAAGGGCATAAGTGTGCACACAAAAAAATGTTCTTGATAGATTTTGAAGAACCTGATAACTCTAACCAGAGTGATGAGGATGAGGACCCTCTGGAAACACCTTCTCCACAAGAAGAAGTAAAACAGAACCCGAGACAACAATTACAATCCATGCTCTTGCAGGAATTACTACTCCACAAACCATGAAGGTTGTGGGATTTTTCAAGGGCCAACGTCTTTCCATCCTTATGGATTCGGGAAGCACGCACAACTTCATTGACCCTAGAGTTGCTCAACAGGAAAATTGCTATATCCACACTTGTAATTCCTTTGAGGTCATGGTAGCCAATGGGGGAACCTTACCTTGTAAAGGAAAATGTCGCAATGTTAAAATCAAGATTGGGGACTATGAACTCAAGCAGGACATGTTTGCCCTCCAGTTGGGCGGATGTGATATTGTTTTGGGGTCTCAATGGTTGAGTACATTGGGCACTATCAATTAGAACTTTGCCAAACTCTGGATGCAGTTCTCCCAAAACGAAAAAACACACATCATCAAGGGCTCCCCAAAGAGGAACACCTCAAATTATTAGTTCAAATGGCATGGAGAAATTGCTAAATAAATCATCACGTGGGGTCATTGCACAACTATTCTCCATCCAACCATCCACCTCTCAAATGGGTGAAACCCCATCAGACCTGCAACAGATTCTCCATAAACATGAGGCCATATTTGCGGAACCAACTACACTACCACCACATCTCTCTCATGACCATGCCATTCCATTATTGTCGAATAGTGCACCTCCCAATATCAGACCATACATGTACCCTCATGCCATGAAGTCAGATATTGAGACAATGATACAAGAATTACTCAAGGCGGGTATCATTCGGCCTAGTACTAGTCCCTATTTTGCACCAGTCTTATCGGTCCTCAAGAAGGATGGCTCTCAGCGATCGTGTATTGACTACCAAGAACTCAACAAGATAACTGTCAAGGATAAATTTCCTATCCCTATGGTTGATGAATTACATGGGACCATGTACTTCACCAAGCTAGACCTTCGCTCTGGGTACCATCAGATCCGGCTCAGGGATGAAGATATTCCTAAAACTACTTTTCGCACTCATGAAGGTCATTATGAATTCTTGGTAATGCCATTTGGTCTCACAAATGCTCCTTCCAAATTTCAAAGCCTGATGAACAACATATTTCACCCTTTTTTGTGGAAGTTCATCCTTGTATTCTTCTATGACATCTTGATTTATAGTCACACATGGGAAGAGCATCTCAAGCATGTAGATCAAACCCTACAACTATTGGCCGACCATAAAATATTTGCAAAAAGGTCCAAGTGTTCCTTTGGTTTGACTGAAGTGGAGTATCTGGGACACATTATCTCAAAGGATGGTATCAAGGTTGACCCTATGAAGATCCAAGCAGTCCAAGAATGGCCGAAACCTTGCACTCTCAAGGGACTTCGAGGATTTTTAGGGCTTACAGGCTATTATCGTAAATTTATTTGTAATTATGGAAAGATAGCCGCCCCCCTCACCTCCATATTGAAGAAGGATTATTTTACTTGGACAGGGCTGTCTGAGCAAGCATTCCTGGAACTCAAGCATGCCATGACCACCACTCCAGTTTTAGCCATGCCAGACTTCTCTAAAAAATTTGTCATTGAAAGTGATGCTTCTGGTCATGGTATTGGGGCAGTATTGATACAAGAAGGACACCCTTTGGCTTTCACCAGAAAAGCCCTATCCGATCGCAATTTAGGGAAATCCACATATGCCAAGGAAATGTTGGCAATATTGCATGCAGTCCTGCATTGGCGACCTTACCTCATTGGGCGCCATTTCTCCATCAAAACTGACCACCAGAGTCTGAAATACTTTCTAGAACAACGGGTTGCCACCCCCGAGCAAAAAAAGTGGGTATAAAAACTCATGGGCTATGATTATGACATCACGTACAAAAAAGGAAAGGAGAATATTGTGGCGGATGCTCTCTCTCACCAATTTGAGACCCTTAGTATGTTGTGTGCCATTTCTGCACCATTGCCCCAATGCATTAAGCCCCTACATCAAGAAATACTTCAGGATGTAGATTTGAAAGACTTGGTTGCTTCACTTATGGATGATCCAGAGTCAACACTAGGATATAGTTGGGATGGCCAGGATCTGCGTTACCATCAACGCATGGTTCTTCCTCCTAAGTCCCCATTTGGAGAGCTCCTCATGAAGGAATCACATGCTACTCCATCTGCTGGCCATTCAGGGTTCCTAAAAACTTATGAGTGACTCAAGCACACCTTATTTTGGAAAGGTATGAAACAGGACATTCACTCTTTTGTAGCTGACTGTGACACATGTCAAAGAATGAAAGGGGAAACAGTGCACTCTCTGGGCACTCTTAAACCATTGTCGATCCCAAAGCAGGTGTGGACTGACATCTCCATGGACTTCATAGAAGGGCCACCTAAATTTGGAGGCAAGTTAGTTATTTTTGTGGTAGTGGACCGCCTTTCAAAGTATGCTCACTTTTGTGCCCTAACCCATCCTTACACAACATCCACTATTGCCCAAATTTTTCTTGACTCCATATTTCGCCTTCATGGCATGCCAACCTCCATTGTATCTGATCGTGATCCCACATTTACTAGCAATTTTTGGCAAAAGTTGTTTAAGTTGTAGGGGACTTAGCTCAAAATGAGTTCAGCCTACCATCCGTAAACGGATGGTCAAACAGAGGTTGTTAATAAATGCTTGGAAACCTACCTTCGCTGCTTTGCCTCTAATCATCCTACTCATTGGGAAAAATGGCTTTCCTTGGCCGAATGGTGGTACAAAACTTCCTATCATACCGCCACCAAACTCACACCATTTGATGCAGTTTACGGGTGCCCTCCACTCATGCCTTCCTCCTACATTTTGGTCAGCTCCAAGGTCTAGGACATTGACAATGCTCTGAGTCAACACACCAAGGTCCTCTATCAACTCAAGCAAAATTTGAACATGGCCCATAATTGGATGCATCAACAAGTTGATCAGCATCGTTCTGAGCACAATTTTGATGTGGGTGATATGGTCTTCCTTCGCTTGCAGCCATACAAACAATCTTCCCTACAACTTTGCAGGTGTTAGAAGCTCGCTCCAAAATTCTATGGTCCTTATCAAGTTCTACAACAGATTGGCCCTACAACTTACAAATTGGCTCTTCCCCCCACTTCTAAGCTTCACCCTATTTTTCATGTTTCCCTTCTCAAGAAAGTTGTGGGCACAAAGGTACAGGTTCAATCAACACTCCCCGAATTGGATGAAGAAGGCTCCATATTACTTGCACCTAAGCAGTTGCTGGATCGTCGAACTCGCACTCTGCGCAACCATACCATTACAGAGGTCCTTGTTCAGTGGCATGGGCTTCAACCTGAGGATGCTACATGGGAGTCTCTCCATCAACTCCAAAAACAATTTCCTCATTTTTAGCTTTGAGGACAAAGCTTCTTCAAGGAGAAGGGCATGTTAGGATATCATCCTAACCCTTAATGTAATAACTTCCTTGATGTAATAATTCCTAGTGAACGTGGGTAGTACCCATGATTAATATTTTGTAATGTTCTAAGTTTTAGCTTAGGTAGTGCCTATGACAAATGACACCCTTTTCTATGTAACACATGGTAGATAGGTTAGGTAAGGTGGCCTTGTGCATGTAATTCGAGTAGCATTGTGCATGTAATTCATGTGGCATTGTGCATGTAATTCAAGTGGCATTGTGCATGTAATTCAAAGTGCCACTATGCATGTAATTCGGGTGGCATTATGCATGTAATCCAGGTGGCATTTTGCATGTAAGCCAACCTTGGAAGAAAACTCTTTAAATACCCGAAAAGGCACCAATGTAATCATCTTTTTGCAAATTAATGAAGTGTTGAAGGAGGTTGCCCCCTCGAAGAGGCCTACGATTCTATCTATTGTGAGATTGTTTCTTTTAAGTAATTTTTGTTATCATATGCATTTAATTCTGAATACTGTTATAATGTTTATGTGAGTTTATTCCCAAGAAAATGTGTGAGAGTATGCTTATTTGAGTTGAGAGTGTGTTGACTAAGTTACGAAGCCTTCAAGAAAAATTATAAGCTATATGTAGGTTCATATCGCAATTTGTAGACAAGAGTCAATATTTCTCCAAATTATTGAAGAAAAGAGCTAAATTCGAATGGGATGAAGGATGTCAAGAAGCCTTCAAATCCCTAAAAAATTATCTCTTAACATCACCTATTTTGGTGCCACCAAAATTAAATTAGCCATTGTTGCTATACATAGCAGCTATTAAACGCGCTCTTGGATATTTACTAGCGCAATACGATGAACAACATCAAGAAAATGCAATCTACTACATCAGTAGAACTCTAGTTAACTACAAAACTAGATACACACCATTGGAGAAAATTTGTCTAGTAGTGGTCTTTTCATATCTTAAGTTAAGACATTACATGCTTAGTCAAAATACTTATATCTTAACAAGGGTAGATCCATTACGTTACCTCATGTCAAAACCTTATCTATCAGGAAGGACTGCAAAATGGGTCATAGCCCCCAACAAATTTGATATAGAATTTGTAAACCAAAAGTTACTAAAAGGGTAAGTTATATCAGATAAACTTGCCATAACTCCTTCAGAGTTAAAACACCCTATAAACATATCTTTCCCTGATGAGTTGATCTCGTCAATAGAAGTCCAAGAACCTAAAACATGGGTCTTGTACTTTGATAGAGCTAGACGCACAAAAGGTGTAGGGGTAAGAATTTTCCTGGTCATCCCACAACAACAACTCATCCCACTATCCTTTAAGCTTCGTTTCTCATGCACAAACATAGTGGAATACGAAGCACTTATTCTAGTTCTTAGAGCCACAAAAAAACTAAAGATCAAGAATATAATAGTATACGGTGATTCACAATTGGTGATGAACCAGGTAAATGACACCTATCAAACCAAAGACAAAAATTTGAAGCCATACAATGATATTGTAGACATGTTGAAAACTTGTTTTAATAAAATAACTATAGAATTCATATTGCGTTCTAGTAATCATCACACTGATTCTATGACAACAACTGCATCTCTCATACCCTTAGAGTTAGAATATGAAGAAGCTACTATCATCATAATATCAATTAATGAGTCTACCACACTCGAATCATGCTTAAAAACCCATAACATATATAACATAAAAATGTCTATACCTCAAGAACCTTGGTATCAAGACATCTTCAAATTCCTCAAAGAAGTAATATTCCTTGAAGGTATACTCCTTAGATGCGTTAATGAAAATGAAGCTCAAACCATCATCAAGGAATCCCATGATGGATCATGTGGTAGATATTTTAGTGGATTAGCTATAGCTAAGAAGTGTTGGACATTTGGAGTCCCTAATTCAAAGTTGTCATTGATGTCACTAGATGAAGTCATCATTAATATCAAGGAATTCAACAGGAAACAAAGGGGACAAAAATGGTTACTTGATATCCAAGAAGAAGGCCAAAGATCAAGTGAATCGGTGTAGAAGTTAAGAGTTCAAAAGGAGATATAATATTTATTTTTATAAATTATTTAAATTTAGTGAGAATTTAAATTTTATAAATAAATATTATTTACGACATGGAATACAATGAGAAGGAGTTATTTTATCAAAGGTATAATATTATAATAATGGTTATTATAATATTAAATGTGATATGGTGAAAACCCAAATAAAATATTTATAATTCTTATTATAATATTTTATAATGCAAAGGTGGGTTTTATAAAGTCTAATTATTTTTATAAACCCTAAGGTTGGGTTTTGAAGGGAAAAATATTTTAAAGTGCAAAGTTTAATGTTGATTAAACCCAAAGGTTGGGTTTAAATTAAAGGCATTCGAAGCCTTTACCACCGACGTCATGTAAGGGAGCATGGTGAGCACCGATGTCGCTAATGCATTGGAGGAGCATATATGCCCAAAGTCCTAAGTTTTAATGATACTTTCTCAAATCAAAAGTTGGTGGCATGTGAAAAGAGAGCTCATGCATTATTTTTGAAAATGTGGTAGCGAAGCGAATAAGGAAGGAAGTCACCATCCTCGAAATCACATTGGGCAAGCATGGTCTGGTGGTAGTTTGGAAAGCATGAAGACACTGGCAGCAAGAAGGTTTGTGTTTGAATCTCTGTGGTGCATCGTTTGATGTGTTTATTGAGGCATTTAAGACACATGTTCTTTTGCCAAGGTAGAAGGTGTGAAGATTTTAAGAAGCACGTGGTGCTTCGTTAATCTCAAACGAGCGCTTGGCTTGTGTGATAACTTTGACCATGACTAAGGTGTACATTGGGGACAACATTGAGGGTTCAATTCCCTCTAAATACGAGGTAATATTTTTGGTTTTAATTTTAATTAAATACTTAAGTTGGAGGTATAAGGTTGTTTAGTGGTTTGTGTTTGGAAAGGTTGCTTTGTAATAAAATTGTGGTAGTTGAGAATTATCATTAGGAGTTATAAGGAGATTTCTGTTTTCAACTTTTAATAAAGTCTTAAATTGCTATAGTGGTATATTGGAGGATTAAGACTTTGTGGGTATTGTGTTATTTTGAATTAAGGGTTTTTGTGATTATTGTGAGGGTGTTGATTATTAATCAAGTTGGAGTGATAAGGTGTAAATTTGATATTATTTTTGTGTTATGTTTTGTTGAGAAAATTATCCTCTAACCCTTATTGATATTGGCAAAGAAGTAATTGTGAGTGCGGCATATTTGTGAGATCAACTACTTGTCAAGAAAAAAGGTATGGGAAAATTATTATTTGGTTAAGTTGATTGAATGGATTACTAAAATAAAATTTGGAGTGAAAATGATTTGATTAGGGTTTCATTTTCGAAAGTGTTTGAGTTAATGCTTCAAGGTTTTCTAAAATTAAGAGTTGTGATTAAAACCTTGTTTTATAAGCATTTTTGTTGAGATCATTAGTTGAGTGAAGTATTTTGAGTTAATGCTTCAAGGTTTTCTAAAATTGGGTTTGATAAGCATGGTTGTTGAAGTGAGTTGTTATGCAAAGAACTTGAACTAGGGTTTGAAAAGATCATGAGTATCATTGTTATGTGAGATTTGTTGTTGAGCATTGTTGGAAATATTTTGAGTTGGATGATACATGCTTGGACTAGGTTTTGTGAGCAAGAGTTGTTTCTTGAGTGATTGGTTGAGTAGAGTTGATTGGGCCTAGTCAAGTGGATGAATGAAGTGATTGTTCAAGTTCCATAAAAAAAACTATTCTATATTTTGATTTGAGTTGTGAAAGAGATTGAGTTGTGTGAATAGAACATATTGAGTCTCTAACAATTCTCTTTATGCTTCTATGAGATTGAGTTGAGAAAGTGATTGAGTTTTGAGAATAGAACATATTGAGTCTCTAACAATTCTCTTTATGCTTCTATGAGATTGAGTTGAGAAAGTGATTGAGTTTTGAGTATAGAACATATTGAGTCTAACAATTCTCTTTATGCTTCTATGAGATTGAGTTGAGAAAGTGATTGAGTTTTGAGTATAGAACATATTGAGTCTCTAACAATTCTATTTATGCTTCTATGAGATTGATTTGAGTTGAGAAAGTGATTGAGCATTGAGGATAGAACATATTGAGTCTCTAACAATTCTCTTAATGTTTCTATGAGATTAGACAAGTTATGTGTAGACTTGTTAAGAAAATTTGAGGCAAGTCTTTGAGAAGACTTGTGGATTGATTTTGTGTGAGCTTTTGTGGAAGCTTACAATATAGATTTGGACAAGTTCTGTGTGAGCTTGTTGAGAAGATTTGGACAAATTATGTGTGAGCTTATTGAGCATATTTGGACAAGTTCTGCATGAGCTTGTTGAGCATATTTGACAAGTTTTATGTGAGCTTGTTGAGCATATTTGGACAAGTTCTATGTGAGATTGTTGAGCAAATTTGAGCAGGTTCTAAGTGGACCTATTGAGTATATTTGAGTAGGTTTTGAGTGGACCTATTGAGCAGATTTGTGCTAGACCGACTGGACTATGTTTAGTGCATATTTGAGTGGACTTGTGCTAGACTGATTGGACTATATTTAGTGCAAGAGTTGAGCATATTTGTGCTAGAATTAATGAACTATGTTTAGTGTAGACTTGAGTGAGATTGTTAAGCAGACTTGTGCTAGACCGACTGGACCGTGTTTAGTGCAAGATTTGAGCAAAGTTGTGCTAGACCGACTGGACTATATTTATTATAGAATTGAGACATAGCTTTGGAGGTGACAGAGCAAAGAGGACATTAGTCTCCAGTGTATAGAGATCCATCAGCCAGGGTAGTGAGGACATGTCTTCTAAGTGGGGACAAGAGTCTTCAATGGAGAGAGATCCACAAGCCTGTGTAGTGGAAGCAGTAGTCTTCTAGAGGATCACTAGCTAGAGTAGAGGAGAATGAGTTCTCTTGTGGATAAAGATCCATAAACCAAATATAGGGTATCAACATATCCTTTGGACAGAGGTCCATAAATATTGTAATTGGGAAGAATTACCAAGAGATTGATTAAGAAAATTTAATGAAATATTTTATTCATGGAGTAGCCCACACTGGATGAACCACATAAATTGTGGTGTCTCTATTGTGTATGGTGTTTTGTGCATTGCTTTAATTACTGCTATTGATACTGCTATCTATACACTACATAATATTGATTTGGAAAGAAAAGTAAAAAGTGCTCTTATACTATTCACCCCCCCTCTTAGTATAATCTTGTGTTCTTCAAGAATCTCCTTAGGATGGGCTATTATTGGACCTTAATGGAAAAGGATGCTCATAACTATGTCAAGAAATATGACAAATATCAACAACATGACAATCTTGTTCATGCTTCATCTCAAGAAATTCAACCTATCACATCTCCTTCGCCTTTCTCCTCCTAAGGATTGGACATCATAGGTAATATCAACCCTCAATCATCTGATAGACACAAGCTCATCATTACGGCTATGGAATATTTCACTAAATGGATCGAGGTAATACCTCTATCTTCTACCATAGGCATATATGTATCAAAATTCACCCTAAATCAAATCATTAGCTGATATGGTATCCCTTCTACCATAATTGTAGACAATGACACTCTTTTTAAAAATAAAGAGGTCACCAAAATATGTGGTAAATAAAAAAATCAACAAATATGGTCTATGCCATACTATTCACAAGGAAATAGACAAGCTGAATCCTCCAACAAAATGGAAACTAGTCAACAAAAATGGTCGAGATTGGAACTTACAATTGTACCCTATATTATGGGTATATCACACATGTGTGCATACTCCCACTGGAGAAACACCATATACTTTAGTTTATGGCACTGAAGTAGTATTTCATTTCGAACTTGAGATACCCTCTCTAAGTCTTGTTACAAGATTCTTTGGTGGGAGATGAATATCGATTGAATCACTTACAGCAACTAGAACTCTTAGAATAAAAGTGCATCAATGCTTTAGAGCATCTTATAACATACCACAATAGAATTCGATGTACCTACAATAAGAAGGTACATCCAAGATGCTTTGAATTTGGGGATTTAGTCCTCAAAGTAAATCAAAGGAACACTAATGCCAACGTTGACCTAAAAGGAAAGTTTGAACCTAATTGGTTATGACCTTTCATTATCACAATCAAATTTGGACCAGGAGCCTACTACGTAGCCACATTGGATGATCAAGAACACAAAGAACCAATTAATATCATTCATATTAAATGATATTATGCATAAAACACATCAAATCATTTGCTTGCTCATTTGATTGAATACATGACAAAAATAATCATATAATCATATACACTTCGCCCCTTGCATGTTTGCTTTGCTTGCTTGAGCATACCATCAAGTCATAAGGGTTTACTATGATGCAAATACCAATACTTATTATGAATACATCTGCATTGCATCCACCTAGGATAACTATATGTTGAGCAAACTCTCTCAGTACAAAAATATCGTTTTCTAAAAACTTCTTCCACATCCCACTTCATTACTATCATACTTCTTCTCTTCTTCTCCCTCTCTTGTATTAAGTAATGTATGACATGATTATTTATGACCCTAATGACATGGACTTCCCCCTTTCTTCTCTCCAAATCCTAGGACATCCAACAATCACTTCACTCATCTATTTATATATCACTTTTCTCTCTTCAAAACAAATGCTACACATAACCTGCTTTCTTCTATTTCATATATAATCACTTCATTAATATATACAAAATTTCACAATATTATCAACAATATACGTCTACAATATTCCTCAACAATGAAAGTCTCATCTCATACCAACACATAATTATTCAATAAACTCCTCAAAGACACCTTTTCTCTCCTATAATGCATCAATGACTTTTTATAATTAGCAAAATGATGTATTACATAAGATAATTTTAAGAGCAATCTATTGAATGTATCATGACATCTAGTCATCACATTATTCAAATACAAGTCATTTGATATACCATCTAGGGATGGGGAAAAACAATCAACCAATCTCTCATGAATTCATAATCATTTGTGGATTTCATTAGTTACTGGTTGAATGGGGTTTACTTCCCTGATTAGCCTATCATATGAGTTTACAAAATAACACTCCATATATCATAACTCGCTTACTCACTTGGTAGGTCGTACAGGCTGAGAAGCCCTTAATAATCCATTCTCCTATAGATTGATATTACTTGTCAGCTTTATATGAGGACAGATGATTAAGGGTAGTCTTTCCCATTTGATATACCATTTTAGTACGCAATCTAAACATAAATCAAATATCCAAGCATCTCTTGACAATAAATCATATAGATCATAGAATTTCATTGATCCAATATCTCACAGGTTTGCAAATTTTTACGAATCTCATTAGGCAATAGATCAATGTTATCTTTTCTTTCTCTTTGATTTATTGCATCAACGTGATATTGCACTTTATAAACCTCACTTATTTCCTTCGATAGACAACGAGGTTGCCAAAGACTATTGATCCAATATCTTGTACATCTACAATCATTTGTATATCTTACTAGGTACTGGATCGATATTATCGTCATAGCCTCCTGGTTCATGTCATCAATATTCTATAAAACAAAAAATCAAGATCTCTCACAAGCTATTGTTCAAATGGGTCTATCAGACTATGAGGCTATATGGATCCAATACCTTATGAACACACAATTATTTGCACGCTTAACTAGATATTGGATCTATGTTGTCCTCATAGCCACCTGATCTCCTACAACAGTGGAACATCTGCAAATCATATTCTTTCCATCAGCTATTTTCCTAATAAACCATTGGACCATTTTTTTTTAATTTTTAACTAAGTCTATTATGCAAATACGCTATAAGCATCTAATCTCAAAATAATCATTCATCAAAATATGCTAGATATTCTCTATATGGTTGCACAAAATATTAGTCAATAGATAGATAAATTCCTCCATCTTGGCAAACAATGACAAACTATCACTTATTTTATTAAAAAAATAAAACATCCAAACTGACTAATGGACCCTTCGAAGACATTTAGGATTTGGAAATCAATGCTTCACATACCCATATTCATTTATGACTGCATGAAGTAGTCGATTACTATATCCTTGTACTTCATAATAGCCTATAAGCTAGCATGCATATCATCTACTCATTCATACAAGCAAGATCCTTTAGACTCATGGCAATGCTATCACATTGACCTCCTAGATAAGGGTATTTCTTTTTCCCATGCTCTGCGCATATACATTTCTTTGTACACACATCAGGAAAAGGTGAAGGGGTTATTCTTATCTTAAGATTGTTCATATGGGAAAATTAACCTCAATCTAAAATATTTTTTTTACAATACAAAATCCTTGAATCTTTCAACATATCAGAGGTGGCAATGGGTATTAAGTCTAATTTCTCACGTACATGCAAATATTTGCATATACATTAGGTAACGAACTTATATGCCCTTGTTAACCTCTCTCATGTTCTAAGAAGTTCAAAAACATTAAAACATCAAAATAATTTACTTTCAAACAATGAAATCAAATGATATATTTATGCAAGTCCTTTTTGCAAACGTCGACATGCTGCAATTCATTCACATATCATCATTTCAGTATCTTGCGAAACCCCTTTCATAAGCATTAGTATCATCTTGATGTATTGCCAAAAATATTGCAAGCATCAAAAGCACTTACATTGCAAAGACATTTTGCAATGACAAAATTGCATTACGTAAAATCAACTACAAAGCATTTCATCACTTTGCAAAACATTTGCAAAGGCCACCAAATCTATTGCAAAATGATTTCATGACTTTGTAAAATATTTGCAAAGATCATGAAACCATTTTAAAAGCATTTCATCACTTTGCAATACATTTTACAAAGACCACAAGGGCAATTACAAAAGCATTTCAAAATATTTGCAAAACCATCATATTGCAAAAAAAATTACAATTATCATTTCAAAGCATTGCAAAAACATTTTACAATCAGAATCAAAAGGCATTATCAAGAATCACTTCAAATCTTTGCAAAAGGCTTGCAAAATCAAATATTTCCATCTATGCAGTTAAGTGTTTCATAAAGAATGGCACTTAAACATCGATGGAAAATCAATTCAATCTTATCTACACAATTAAATGTTTTACAAAGAATGACATTTAAACATTGATAAGAAGAAAAACAATATCACCTACACTATCAAGTGTTTCATAAAGAATGACACTTGAACATTGGTGAAAATCAATTCTATCTTATCTACGTAGTCAAGTTTTTAATAAAGAATGGCATTTGAACATTGATAAGAAGCAAAAATATTTTCACCTACGTAGTCAAGTGTTTCATAGAGAATGACACTTGAACATTGGTGAGAATTTCAAAATCTTATCTATGCAGTCAAGTGTTTCATAGAGAATGGAACTTAAAAATTTATAAGAAGCAAAAATATTTTCACCTACACGGTCAAGTGTTTCATAGAGAATGGCACTTGAACATTGGTGAAAAACCATAAATATTATGTACACAGTCAAGTGTTGCATAGATAATGGCACTTGAACATTGATAAGAAGCATAAATTTTATCTATACAACTAAGTGTTTCATAAAGAATGGCACTTAGATATTGATTAAAATTAAAATAACTTCATCTACACAACTAAGTGTTTTATAAATTATGGTACTTAGACATTGATAAAAACTTCGTAGACACAGTTAAGTGTTTCATAGAGAATGACACTTCAACATTGACAAAGGTCACACACCTTATCTACGTAGTCAAGTATTTCATAGAGACTGACACTTGAACATTGATAAGTGTCACATCCCGTATTGACCCAACCCTTATGCTTGTGATTATGAGATTATTGCTTAGTTTTATGAACCTTTAAGGGATATGGTAAGCTATAGAGTTTTGGAAAATGTTGTTGGTATATTTCGTGTTATAAAAATAAATGTTGAGGAAGAAACTAAATAGGATGAAAAAAGTATCTTTTACATACTATTAAGTCATTAGGTTTGGTTAACCTAATTCAACTCAACCAGGTGCTTACCAAAATTGGTCAAGTTATTGGACCAAGAGGAAGGGCACTAACTTTTAATAAAAAGAAATATTCATTATTTACTCTCTAGAATATGCATTCGGATAGGATAAGTGGGCATCCCATTATACCACCTTGCAATAGTAATTTAATAAGCCACAAATGGACTAGTGGAAGAGTATAAAAATAATATCCTAAGCACTTTAGCCATCTATGGATAAATGGCATGTGATAAAGGTCATGCTACTATTAATTTATACTCCTCGGATGTGGTGGCATATTAAATAATGAAGCCACTAAGGTAGTGCATTATGACATTAGAATTTAATTATACTATATCTATCACTTTAGCTGCTTATGGATAAGTGGAAGGTAAATAAAACAATAACCACTTATAGCTCATAAGAGAATGTTATCCTATAAATTGAAGGTTTAGGAAAGAAAGGAGGACATCTGAGATAGGAAAATTTAAGCTTAGGGATTATGCTCTTCACCCTTTGGTGAAAAAAAAAACTAGAAGGCTCAAAGTCCTTAGAAGCCTTTGCTAAAGATTTTTGGAATAAAGGAGCAAGAAGGAAGGATCGGGAGTACAAGGGAACAAATTGGAAGCCTTCACAAATTCTTTAGGTTGGATAAGCCTTCTTATGTATCTATGTTTAATGGAACTTATACAAGTTTATGCTTTGCATTCATTTCATTTCATTGTGTTTAAATAAAACAAAAAAGGAAAGAACCATAGTTTTTGTGTTGAGACAATCAGTATAATTACTAAACCTATCAAATAGAGACTATAGATTAATATACAACTACGGAAATATCTATAGGTAATCATACAACTGCAGAACATCTCAGAATTAGTTTAGTAAATGTAGGTTGATTTAAACTATTAAGTCAACCTTGGAATCCTATAAGACTTAAGGATTATTTTATAAAAGATAAAAAAATAAAAAAATAATAAACACTAGCCAAGACCTTGGAGTTGATTTCAATTATAGCTAAGAGAAGGGCTTAGAACCATTGTCTGTGAGCCAGTCATCTCACTATACGCTTGAGTTATAAGACATTCAAAAATAGATAATATTCTGCTACGACGTTGTATGAAGCTGGGACTCATCCTTGAATAATGGCATATATGTATATAAAAATTAACCTTACAAATTACAATGAGTGGTAGCTCCATTTTCTGCTATTATATCAGGGTTATTCTCATCAAATGATATGAAATAATTTCATTCTGCCATCAAAATTTCTCACATAAACACTTGGTTATAGTCACAGTGGTAGACCCTGATGACCTAGCTCGAAAACCTAGCTACGATCTGCTACTATGGTCGATGATATTGCTGGACCTAACTCGACTACTTCAAAAATGCTTGTCGATCGATGCTCAAAATTACCAAGACACATGCGCTGGATATGTTAATGAAATCTGGTCGCTTTGTAGCCACTGTCTCTAAAATACAACCAGAGATCAAGCTATAGAAACTTTCATGGACCACGATCATTTGGAGGATCATCAAAGAGATGTGGTGTCAAATCATGCTAACATAAATCATCAACCTTGGTCTGTGCCTGACACAACCTTCTAGCTTTCATCTTGTTGTGACGATTTACAGACATGAACCATAGAAAATATAGGGTAGCATTCATTCTATTTTAGATAAAAATGATTTGGGAAGTCACACTTCTCTTTGACAATTGGAAAGAGTATTGAGCTTCTAAAAACGAACGTAGTTTGAGAGTTGGGATGGGACATAAGAACTTGCACTAGACCAATTGAATTGATCGACCATAGGACCAATGATTGACCACCTCCTATGCAGGGCATGTATCTCCACTAAAGTATCATGGAGAAACTTTAGGTTAGAAACCTCTTTTAAAGAGGTGATGCAATGAAAACCCAAATTACTACTCGATAATGGATGGATTTGTGTCCTATAAAGGGACTTCATAATAAGTGGTTAGCAAGGTATTATGTTCTTTTCTCTTGTAGTCAAAGGGATAATATAAATATTTGAGTGTTTATATATTTAAAAAAAAATGAAACACTTTAGGAAATTATTAAAGAATTGAAATGGTTCGTTTGTAACCAGAGGTATCGGACTTTGGTTTATAAATCGAAAGAAAAGTATGCTTATGATAGGAAAATAATTTAAAACCTAAACTAAGTATAGATGAAGAATTTTAGCTAGTAGTTTTAAAGTGGTTTTTTTTGTAAATCAAAGGTATGGGACTTTGGTTTATAAAATGAAGGAAATTATGTCTATGTCAAGAAATGAAATGCACTAGATTAACTAAAGGTAGAAAGCTTTAGTTAACTATATTTTGAAACAATATCTCTTAAAGACCTTAGTTATCCTTGATAAGAGAATGGTTATTAAGGTATGGTGTATCTATAGTATGCTTCCTATAACCAATTGAGGGCCAAATTTGTAATCTATAGTGTAATCTTGTGTGATGGATTATGGGTAGAGTTGTAGCTAAATTTTGAGTAATCTCGTGGGTAGATTACAAGAGAGATGTTAGCTAAACTCTAGAAACTATAATGGTCCCATGGGTAGATCTTGAGCCAATTTGGTAGCCAAATTTTAGGAAGAACTATAGATTTCAAGCACACTAGTAAACACACTTGTGAAAGAATTATGAGTTACTCGATGGAGTATGTTTTGCTATTTCTAATTGATAGAAATATGAGTTACTCGATGGAGTATGTTTTGCTATTTCTAATTGATAGAAATATGAGTTACTCGATGGAGTATGTTTTGCTATTTCTAGTTGATAGAAATATGAGTTACTCGGTAGAGTATGTTTTGTTATTTCTAGTTGATAGAAATATGAGTCTCGATGTTATTGGTAAAAATATGAGATACTAGAGATAGTATGATTTGTTTAAAGGTTATTTCTAGTGGACTCATATATTCTTTTTAAGGACTAGCAATGAATACTTGTAATGATATATGATTCAAAGCATAGTTTTATGGAAATATATGAGATGAAAATGTGTCTTCATTGTTCTAGGAAAATATGGGATCTCCTTCCCTTGAATAAATGAATGCTTTAAATAAATTACATTTGTGAAATGTATTGAGTTAGTTGCATTCATTGGAAAGAATCATTACTCGTTATTGCTTGATTAGAATGCATTTCATATACATGTTATGGGTTGTCCTGATCCCGATTTACCTTCAATCAAGTACTGGTGGTTCGAATGGAGTCAAATGAAGATTGGTCCTACTCGAATCCTATTGTAAATATTTATGTATTGCAAAAAGGCCTTCTTAATGAAGGGTCTTTATTATTGTAAGAGTACCTCTTTGAGGTCAAAATGTAATTGATTTGTATCACTCTTTAAGAGGATTGTAAGCAATGTAGTTCTCATTAGTAAATTGTCATGGAAAATAATGCAAGTTGTATTATGACATAAAGTTATTGAATGTTTGGATTTAGACCTTGAAATGTGATTTAAATATGGTTCTAAATCTCCTAGAGTAATCCTAATATTAAAATGAATGAGGAAAGCATGCATATCACTTAAGGATGCAACTTTAGGGAAACAAATATGAAATGAACTTAAAGGGAAATGTGAATGTTATCTAACCTCGTGGAGATTATGGTTGATTGATTCAAGTAAGGTTTAATGGTAGGCATTTACAAGTCTACGTGGGTTTGTGTGATAACCCCCTTAACTTATTAATGTGGATGTGTTAAATTTAAGCATTGCAATGATTTTTGTTCTATCTATAAGAAAGAACAAGCTAATCCTCAAGGCATACGCCTAATGTAGAAGGTTAAAATAAACCTAACATAAGGAACTAGTTTAATGTGTGATTTAAACTAGTAAGGGAAAAAAGGCATTCCTATTGAAATAGACAGGAGAATTCCCAAGTGCAAGGTAAAGAAACCTTACCTACAGGTCATTATAGGGGTTTGGCCACTCCTATCCATAGGATAGACACTGACCATGTTGAGTTCCTGTGAAGTGCAACCTTGGACTTACTTAGATATTCATCCATAAGAGAACCACATGAAGATACTTGAATTCACATATGAACTAGCAACAGTGATGTAAGCTTATAAATAAAAAAAATCCCTAAGTTTGTTTGGTTATGAATATAAGGATATTACAGTTGGTATCAGAGCCTAGGTTGATTAGGCACGAAACTTCCACAAAAGAATAAATTGTATAGAAAATTCTGAATTGATACAAATGTGGTATAAATATTATTTTGCTTGTTTTGATTAGTAGAACAATGTAGCAAACTAAATTTACATGTTTACAAACTGATACGATTCTCTAAATAGGAAACATGCCACCTAAGTTGAGAAGTGGAAGGAAGAGGGTCGCTCGTAAAGAGGGACCAATTAGTATTAACAGTATTGAAGAATAGACCCATAGGGGAAAGTTCAAGAAACTCAGATAGAGTAGAAAACCTCACAACTCTTGTGCAAGCAATGCAAGGAGAAATGAATTCATATAGAGAGCAAATGGTCCAACAGAGCAATTTGTTGGAAGCCATTAGGGTCGAAATATAGAAATCTGGAAATAGAGGTCCTAAAACAACAAACCCAATGATAGAGCATGCAAATGACACAAATGAAGTAGATCATGTGGCTAAAGCTCATATTAATGGGGAGTTAGAGAAGGACTTAAAACATGTGAAGATTAGGAAATTCTCTAGAAAAGAAGGGGGTGACTCAACAGAATCTTGGTTGAATGAATTAGAGGTTTATTTCTCCATGAGAAACTACTCCTCAACAACTAAGACGGTTTGGACCATAGGACTGCTAACTAAAATAAGTCTGGAATGGTGGGAAACTTATAGTAAGGAGGAAAATATCAATGTCATTCACTTCCAATGGGAGGATTTTGTAAAAGCCTTTAGGAAAAGGTTCCTCATGGAACAATTCTATATGAAGAAACTTGATGAGTTTGTCCAACTCCAACAAGGAACCCAATTCTGTAGAAGCCTACTATAGGTAATTCATAAGATTGCTGAAATATGTTCCATCCTATGAAAAGGATAACAAGTTGAAAGTACATAAATTCCTCTCAGGAACTATGTATCACATCAGGAATTCAATAAATATGCACAAACCAAGTGATTTGGAAATAACTTACGAACTGGCATGTCAGGCAGAATACAATTTGAATCCTAATAAAAAATGGTTAACACTTCAAATGGACCAAAGAAGGAGTATCACCATCAGTTGAAGAGGAAGTGGGAACCTAAATAGTGTCATAAGGGTAGTGGAAACCCTAAGTTTGCAAGGAAGAACAATGGAAAATTAGGTCACTTTAAAAAGAGATTTCAACCAAAGTTTAAAAATAACAACAATGCAGAAAGACCCCAACCTCTGAATCAGGTAGGACAAGCTCCTACTACTGAGAAGGATAAGCCTATCCAAGGAGTAAACCAAAACTATAAGTCATGTTTCTATGATTGTGGAGGTCTGTATTATGTAAGGAAATATCCCCTCCATGCAGAATCTAGCAAGAAGGCAAAAGGGAAGGAACACAAAATCTATGCAGCTATCGAGAAATAGAACCTGGAAGGACAAGCAACTCCCTTGCTCATAAAAGGTAAAATATTTGGTAGATATGTTAAAATATTGATAGATAGTGGAGCTACAGATAGCTTTATATCTAGTAGCATAATAAGGGACATACCGGAAAGACCTAGATCATTGGCACAAGGTTGGAAAGTGGAGTATGGGTCAGGATAGACCTACTCCGTGGATCAGTGTTTTTCCATAGTTGAGATAGCCCTACCCACTAGTACTACCACTTGGCACCTTTATGTAGCACCATTACATGCCTTCGACATCATCTTGGGCATGGATTGGTTAAAAGCCCATAAAGCTTTGATCAATTTTCAAGATCGATGGATAGAGTTCACTAATGATAAGGAGATTAGGGTAAAAATGGTTAGTGAACAAGGATCATTTGAGCCTGTGCTATTGTCAGCAATGCAACTAAAGAAGGCTATAAGGAAGAGAGAAATGGTTTATGCAGTCAAACTAAAAGAAGTTGAAGACAATAAGGAAGAGGTATTCAGAAAATTCCCAATTCTACAGGAATATAGGGAAGTATTTACTTCAAAACTTCCTGGAATGCCTCCCAAATGTGAGTTTGACTTCACTATTGAATTAATGCCTGGTACAAAACCCATCCATAGAACTCCTTACAGAATGAATCCTATAGAAATGCAAGAATTGAAAGTACAATTGCAAGAATTACTTGACAAAGGATTAATCAAACCAAGTGTATCTCCATGGGGAGCACCGGTACTATTTGTAAAGAAGAAGGATGGTTCGCTAAGGATTTGTATAGACTATAGGATGTTAAACAAAGCTACCATCAAAAATAGGTATCCTTTACCAAGGATAGAAGACCTTTTTGATCAACTCAAAGGGGCAACCATCTTCTCCAAAATTGATTTGAAATTAGGATATCATCAGTTAAGAATCCGAGATGAGGATACTCATAAAACTACTTTTAAAACTTGGTATGGACATTATGAATTCACTGTTCTACCATTTGGGTTGACCAATGCACTAGCTGCTTTCATGAATTTGATGAAAAATGTGTTTAGAAATTAGTTGGATCGATTTGTATTGGTATTTTTAGATGATATTCTAATTTATTCCTGCAGCAAAGAAGAGCATGATAGACACATAAAAATCATGCTAGGTTTACTAAAGAGAAATCAACTCTACAAAAATATTTCAAAATGTGATTTTTATGTGTCACAAGTACAATACTTGGGACATATAATCTCTAAAAATGGGATAGCAGTGGATCCCAAGAAAATTGAGGCTATTTTGAATTGGCCACCTCCGACTAATGTAACTGAAGTAAGAAGCTTCATGGGATTAGTAGGATATTATTGAAGATTTGTGAAGGACTATTCTAAGATAGCCTCTCCAATAACAAATATTCAAAGAAAAGGAAAAGCATTCATATGGTCAGATAAATGTGAAGCTGCTTTTCAATTGCTTAAACAAAAGCTCACATCTGCCCCTATACTAAATATTCTAGAACCTCAAGGTGATTTTTTAGTATGCATAGATGCTTCCTTAGAAGGTTTGGGTGGTGTATTAACCCAAGATAAAATAGTAGTAGCTTATGAGTCTAGGAAACTCAAGAAACATGAGATTAACTATGCTACACATGACCTAGAACTAGTTGTAGTTGTTCATGCCTTGAAAATATGGTGACACTACCTTGTGGGTAGACCCTTTGAATTAAGAACTGATCACCAAAGTTTAAAATATATTTTTACTCAACCTTTGCTAAATGCAAGACAGAGAAGGTGGATTGAGTTCTTGGTCGAATATGATTTTGGCATTGAATATATCAAGGGTAAGGAAAATAAGGTCATAGATGCTTTAAGCATAATAAGGCACATTACTGCACTAACTCGAAGTCATGTAGATCTTATGGATTAGGTTAAACAAGCTCAATATCAAGATCAATTTTGTATTGAAATACAATCCAAAATGAATCAAGATCCTAAAATAGCTGAAAATTATAGTCTCAAGGAGGGACTTTTGTGTTTTAAGGATCGGGTAGTCATTCCCAAATCTGGTAATTTGAGAAGAGCAATCATGAGTGAAGCTCATAGATCTCCATATTCCTCTCATCCAGGAGGGGCCAAGATGAGGGAAAACATGAAGAAAACTTTCTACTGGCCCGGAATGAAAAAGGATGTTACTAAATTTGTTGCTCATTGTTTAGAATACCAAAAGGTAAAAGCAGAGCATAAAAATCCAGTTGGAAAGTTGTATCCACATGAAATACCCTCACAAAAATGGCAAGTGATATCTATGGATTTCATAGTTGGGTTACCTAAGACTAGGTATCAACATGATTCGATACTGGTGGTGGTGGATAAACTAACCAAGGTAGCACATTTCATCCCTGGAAGCACTAAAGATGATGTGGTAGCAGTAGCTAATAGATTCACCAAAGAAATATTTAGGTTATATGGATTTCCTGAAGTGATCATCTCCGATCGAGATTCCAGATTTACATCTGACTTTTGGTGAGCTCTTCATCGTGCTATTGGCACTACTCTCAATATAAGTTCTGCTTATCACCCAGAGATAGATGGACAAATAAAAAGAGTTAATCAAGTCCTAGAAGATATGCTTTGCATGTATTGCATGGATTAGAAATCTCGATGGGAAGATTTCTTACCATTAGTAGAATTTGCTTACAATAATGGGTACCATGCTTCTTTGAAGATGGCTCCTTTTGAAGCTTTATATGGTCGAAGATGTCGAACACCATTATCATGGGATAATCCTGAGGATCGAGTCAACATTGGACCTGATACACTCAAGGAAATGGAAGAACAATTAAAGGTAATCCGACAAAGGCTTAAGGAAGCTTCAGATCGCCAGAAAAGCTATGCTGACTTGAAGAGAACTCCACGAGAATTCTTTGTGGGGGATAGAGTATTCTTGAGGGTGAAACCTATGAAAAGTTCTATCAAGTCAACAAAGTTAGATCCTAGATATGTTGGGCCATTCATCATCCTAGAAAGGATTAGTCCTGTTGCCTACAGACTCGACTTGCCACCTAACTTGGCAAAGATCCATGATTCTTTCCATGTGTCCCTTCTTAGGAAATACATTGATGATCCTAATCATGTTTTGGATATCTCTAAGTTGTAGATGGTGAACCCAACGTACATTGAGGTGAAACCAGTAAATATTCTCGAGTTTCATTCCAAGACCATGAGGAAGTGAAACATAGAGCAATGCAAGGTCCAGTGGGATCTTTATTTAGAAAGAAATGCCACTTGGGAAAAAGTGGAGGATATGAGGAATCACTTTCCTTATTTATTTGAAAACAATATGTAGTATTGTTTTAGTTTGACTATGTGTGATGCATAGATAGATACTCTACTGCTTATTTGAGATACTTATGCATTGATAGAAACTGCTAAAAAATCTATGATGGTTTATATGCATATGATTTATATTTCATGACATTTATGATGTTTGACATTATCATGCAAAGTAATTATGAAGTAGAAATGTTTTATATTTTTGAAGAATATGGTACTACTGATATTTTGTTGCATCACAGGTCCAGGAGCTCTCGTGGGTGGAAGAATTTGACCTTCTCGTAGGAAGGAGTTGTTCGACCACCAGGAATGAGAAACTAGCCAAAATAGGAAATGATGATAAAGGCAACCCATGGGTAACATGGATAATTACCCGCATATAGGAATACTCATGACTACACCATTGGGCAATGATGTCTATGACTAGCTTCTTGGTTGTGATGGTGATAGTGAGACTATCTTAAAAACCATCTTCAGGATAAAACAATGGTGTGGAATATTGAGTTTGCATGATTGCATGTGATTGCATTTTGGTAAAAGCATTATGATTATTATTTCCTTTACTATGCTTTTGTTATGCATCAATGTTATATTGCTTATTTACCATGAAAACACAAGGGACTATGTTTAGCCTAAGGGGGGAGTATGTCACATCCCATCTTGACCGAACCCTTATGCTTGTTGATTATGAGACTATTGCTTAGTTTTATGAACCTTTAAGGGATATTGGTAAGCTATAGAGTTTTGGAGAATGTTGTTGGTATATTTGGTGTTTCAAAATACACTTTGAGGAAGAAACTAAATAGGATATAAAAGTATCTTTTACATAATAAAAGTCATTAGGTTTGGTTAACCTAATTTAACCCAACCAAGTGCCTACCAAAATTTGTCAAAGTACTATTGGACCAAGAGGGAGGGCACTAACTTTTAATAAAAAGAAATATTTATTATTTACTCTCTAGAACATGCCTCGAGAAAGGATAAGTGGGCATCCCACTATGCCACCATGCAATAGTAATTTAATAAGCCACCAATGGACTAGTGGAAGAGTATAAAAATAATATCCTAAGCACTTTAGCCATCTATGGATAAATGGCATGTGATAAAAGTCATGCTACTATTACTTTATACTCCTCGTATGTGGTGGCATATTAAATAATGAAGCCACTAAGGTAGTGCATTCTGACCTTAGAATTTAATTATAATATATCTATCACTTTAGTTGCTTATGGATAAGTGGGAGGTTAATAAAATAATAACCACCTGTAGCTCATGAGAGAGAATGCTCTCCTATAAATTGAAGCTTTCGAGAAGAAAGGAGGACATTCTGGATAGGAAAACTTGAGCTCAGGGATTATGCTCTTCACCCTTTGGTGAAATAGAAACCAAAAGGCTCAAAGTTTTTAGAAGCATTTGCCAAATATTTTTGGGAGAAAGGAAGTAAGAAGGAAGGACTGTTGGTATTGGAAGCCAAGGAAATCAAGTTGGGAGCCTTCACAAATTCTTCAGGTCGAATAAGCCTTCTTATGTATCTATGTTTAATGGAACTTATACAAGTTTATGTTTTGCATTCATGTCATTTCAATGTTTTTAAATGACATTTCAATGTTTTTAAATAACATTTCAATGTGTTTAAATAAAACAAAAAAAGAAAAAACTATAGTTTTTATGTTGAGACAATCAGTATAATTACTAAACCTATCAAATAGATACTATAGATTACTATACAACTGTGGAAATATCTATAGGTTATCATACAATCGTGGAACATCTCAAAATTAGTTTAGTAAATGTAGGTTGATTTAAACTATTAAGTCGACCTTGGAATCCTATAAGACTTAAGGATTCTTTTATTTTAAAAATAAAAATAAATAATAAACACTAGCCAAGACCTTGGAGTTGATTTCAATTATAGCTAAGAGAAGGGCTTAGAACCATTTTCCGTGAGCCAGTAATCTCACTGTTCGCTTGAGTTATAATACATTCAAAAATAGATAATCTTCTACTACGACGTTGTATGAAG
Source organism: Wollemia nobilis (assembly GCA_028583015.1). Classification (NCBI taxonomy): domain Eukaryota; kingdom Viridiplantae; phylum Streptophyta; class Pinopsida; order Araucariales; family Araucariaceae; genus Wollemia; species Wollemia nobilis. The sequence continues at coordinate 392,186 of JAQPPZ010002395.1, read as the reverse complement.
TCAAGACTCACCCTTGAATAATGGTATATATGTATATAAAAATTAACCTTACAAATTACAATGAGTGGTAGCTCCATTGTCTACTATTATATCAAGGTTATTCTCATCAAATAATATGAAATACTTTCAATCCACCATCAAACTTTCTCACATAAACACCTGGTTATAGTTATGGCGGTAGACCCCAATGATCTAGCTTGAAAACCTAGCTACGATATGCTACTCTGTCGATGATATTACTGGACCTAACCTAACTGCTTTGAAAATGCTCATTGATCAACGCTCAAAATCACCAAGACACCTACACTGGAGATGTCAATGAAATTTGGTCGCTTCGTAGCCACCGTCTCTAAAATACAACCAGATATAAAGCTATAGAAAATTTTATGGACCACGATCCATTTGGAGGATCTTCAAAGAGATGTGGTGTCAAATAATGCTAACATAAATCATCAACCTCAACCTATGCTTTACACGCAGCCTTCTATCTTTCATCTTGTCATGAGGATGCACAAAAATGAACTAGAGAAAATATAGGGTAGCATTCCTTATATTTTAGATAAAAATTATTTGGGAAGTCACACCTCTCTTTGACAACTAGAAAGAGTATTGGGCTTCTAAAAATGAATGTAGTTTGAGATTTGGGATGGGACATAAGAACTTGCGCTAGACCAATTGAATTGATCGACCATAGGACCAATGATTGACCGCCTCCTATGCAGGGCATGTATCTCCACTAAAGTATCATGGAGAAACTTTAGGTTAGAAACCTCTTTTAAAGAGGTGACACAATGAAAACCCAAATTACTACTTGATAATGGATGGATTTGTGTCCTATAAAGGGACTTTATAATAAGTGGTTAGCAAGGTATTATGTTCTTTTCTCTTGTAATAAAAGGTATAATAGAAATATTTGAGTGTTTATATATTTAAAAAAAAAGAAACACTTTAGGAAATTATTAAATAATTGAAATGGTTCGTTTGTAACCAAAGGTATGGGACTTTGGTTTATAAATCGAAAGAAAAGTATGCTTATGATAGGAAGAGAATTTAAAACCTAGACTAACTATAAACAAAAAAATTTAGCTAGTATTTTTAATGTGGTTAGTTTTGTAAAGCAAAGGTATGGGACTTTGGTTAATGAAATGAAGAAAAATATGTCTATGTCAAGAAATAAAATGCACTAGATTAATTAAAGGTAGAAACTTTAATTAACCATATTTGAAACAAGATCTATTAAAGACCTTAGTTATTCTTTTTATGGGAATGGATATTAAGGTATTATGTATTTATAAACATACTTCCTATAACAAATTATGGACCAAATTTATAATCTACAATGTAATATTGTGTGAGGGATTATGGGTAGAGTTGGAGCTAAATTTTGAGTAATCTCGTGGGTAGATTACAAGAGATATTATAGTTAACTCTAGAAACTATAGATTGGTCTCATGGGTAGATCCTGAGCCAATTTGGTAGCCAAACTTGAGGAAGAACTATAAATTCCAAGCACACTAGTAAACACACTTGTGAAAGAACTATGAGTTACTCAATGGAGTATGTTTTGCTATTTCTAATTGTTAGAAATATGAGTTACTCGATGGAGTATGTTTTGTTATTTATAATTGATAGAAATATGAGTTACTCGATGGAGTATGTTTTGCTATTTCTAGTTGGTATAAAAATGAGTTACTTAGTAGAGTATGATTTGTTATTTCTAGTTGATAGAAATATGAGTTTTGATGTTATTTATAGAAATATGAGATATTAGAGAAAGTGTTATTTTTTTAAAGGATATTTCTAGTGGATTTATATATTCTCCTTAAAGAAATAACAATGAATACTTGTGATGACATATGATTCAATGCATACTTTTTTTGTTGAAAGATATGAGATGAAAACGTGTTTTCATTGTCTTAGGAAAGTATGGGATATCCTTCCCTTGAATAGATGAATGCTTTAGTAAATTACATTACATGAAATATATTGAGTTAGTGGCATTCATTTGAAAGAATAATTACAGGTTATTAGTTGAATAGAATGCATTGCATATACATGTTATGGGTTGCCCTAATCCCGATTTATCTTTAATCAATTATTGATGGTTCGAATGGGTGGAAAGAAGATTGGTCCTACTCGAATCCTATTGTAAATATACCTTTTTAACGAAGGGTCTTTATTATTGT